>OX596348.1:15105000-17505000 GCA_951394395.1 Colostygia pectinataria | reverse complement strand
TGGTGGTAGTCGTTCCGGGCGAGCTCTATTACAGAGAACTCTACTACTCTTAAGTTAACTGATTTTAGCGCTTTATGGTAAATATTTCATACCAAAATACCACAACTTTGAATTTAAAATTAGACTCTTGACAGTTGCTTAAAAACCATTTATAAATGCATGCAAATGGCAGCAGTTTTAAAACTCTGTTAATAGTTGGTAAAATCTAACCTAACTTTAAAAGAGGAAGGATTTAATTTTAGTAACGAACAAACACAAAAACTGGTCTGATTTTAAAAATTCTTTCACCCATTAAAATGCTACATTAACGATGAGTAGTACAGTACATAAGTATTACCTTCCTATTGTTGTAACGAAACCAAGAGTACCTAGTGTTTTTATGGCCAATAAATATTATGACTATGACTATATTTAATTTATAAAGTATAAGAGTATAATATGATAACTTGTCCCGCGTCCTACCCCGCTTTTAGGACACGTTACTTACCTTACTTAAGACGCGAAGGCCGCGACGCGGGAGCAAATAAAGTAATTTCAAAAACAAATCTAGTTAAATATTATTGTGTTCAGAGTTCAGTTCACAAGATATTCCTGTGTTCTAAATAAATTTATCATTATCTTATCAATCATAAAAATAATAAAGCAAGTTTGTATGAGCCATGGCCAACTCTGGTGACGGAGTTAATAGCAGGCCACCCGAAGGCCTCCGTCATGGCCTAGCTACTTTGAAAAAGCTGGGACCGATTGCTTAACGTGAAGCACAGAAGCGCTAAGTCAGAATTGCCAATGGCGATGGCGGCGCGGTCACTCATCTAAATGGTGTCTACGCGGAACAGTGATCTGTATCCTAATTTCATTGATCTGTTATGAACAACTTAGCCAATTACGTTACAACTCTTCAAATAATATTGATACAGTATTTCATATTTCATATTTCATTTATTCATGCTCAATGTACATTCAGCTTAGGTGTAACATAGTATTGCTGCAGGTGAGTACATGGACCCTGTAAGGGCGCTGCAAGTTAATATTTCTAGTTCAAATAATACAATATCTTTCTTTCTTTCTTTCTTTAAAAATACCTAATAATAATATTCTATAATTTACAAAGCAACATTTCATACTATCTTCTCTAACATATAAAAAATAATCGATGTGCGTTATTTTTGAAAACTCGAGAACGGCTTGACCGATTTGGCTGATTTTGGTCTAGATTTTTAGGAGTCCAGGGAAGGCTTAAACCTTGAGAAAATATGAAAAAACGCTAGATTCAATATTCAAATTATTAATTTAATTTGCATAAATAAGTTTTACAACAGGTCTTAAAAGTAATAAGGCACTAATAACTTATTTTCCCTTTTCAGGAATTGCAAATTTTATGTAGGCTACCTATGCTGGGCGCTAAGTTGCTTACATAAGATTACTCTTATCTATGTATTTACATTTAGTGATAATTGTGTACTAGCGAGAAAAATAGCGCGAGTGAAACCGCGCGGCTCAGCTAGTCAATAATAATGAATGTTACAATACTTTGTAAAGGTATACATCAAGCCAGTGGTATTGGTTTCACTCATTAGCAAATAACTAGCCTCGGGCGGGCGGGATTATTTTGCACATTCATAAAAAACTCTTGTTTCAGCGGCTTGATATGTACTGTCATCCTTGTCATTTTTGTATCAATTCATATATTATTTTAATGTATCAGTTCTTTTACGGCAAGGGCGCGTTGGAACTGTGATCTTCTTCTAATAATATAAAAATGATTTGCAGTGCGTATGGGCGCGTTGGAACTGTTGTAAATTCACGCGGACATTTCAAAGTTATTCTTGTGATATTCTTATCTTTCATAAATATAAAAATGAATTGCTGTGCGTCAGTCTCGCTAAAACTCGAGAAAGGCTGGACCGATTTCGCTAATTTTGGTCTTGAAATGTTTATATGAGTCCAGGGAAGGTTTAAATGGTGAGAAAAAATTATGGAAATATTGCGAAAAAAATAACGCGAGTGAAACCGCGTCGGGTCAGCTAGTTTATTGATAAAACTGTTTTGACTTGTTTAGTTCTGTTACAGATTTTCTTGACTTTTTTTGTTTTGTGTTTTGTTCTAACATACTCGTAGTATCTGTATAATAAAGTTGAGATTATTAATGGTTATCAATTGAATGGTGCAGTTTCGATGTAACAGAGGTTCTCGCTGACCTAGGGACTACGGAGGCTTAAAGAAAACGTGACAGCTCATAGAGAAAAAGGGGGGAATTATTTTTATATGTACTAAAGCGTTCAAATTCAATACAGCTTTAATTTTATGTGTTATTAAGAATAATTGAACCTTACCTTATCTTATTTTCTTTCGTTTTGTTAGCTTTTTTGTTTTATTTTATATCAGACCTCCGTCTTTAATAGTTGCAGTGAGGCTAGTATCAGTAGTCCGGTTAGTTTGTCCGATGATCGGACTGATGAGACTTTGTCGGCTCAGTAGTTCGGTGATTTAAATCCTCGGACTACTGAGACTTTTTGTCCGTTAGTGACTGTCGGTCAAAAAGTTTCTAAGTATGACTTATTCCCATCTTCCAACTTAGCTTTCCACCATAAGTTGGAAGTCTACAGATCTACTTTTCCACCCAGATCGAAATTAGTAGGTTAGGTTATGTTAGGTTAGTGAAAAACCACGCGCGAGACGAGCGAGCGAAGCGAGCGTGCCGCGGGAGCGGCCGTCGAAGCGCCAGAAATATAGTATAGCTACTGACAGTCACTAACGGACAAAAAGTCTCAGTAGTCCGAGGATTTAAATCACCGAACTACTGAGCCGACAAAGTCTCATCAGTCCGATCATCGGACAAACTAACCGGACTACTGATACTAGCCCTTGCAGTGTCACTCATTTGAATTTTAAAGTTCTCCGTGGCACTGTAGTGTTGTCACGTTTATGACACTTGTTTTATACAGTAAGTAGGTTCGTCAGTCAGTGGCCAACTCTGGTGACAGAGTTTCTAGGCCGCTCGAAAGCCCCTGTCATGGCCTAACAACTTTGAAAAAGCCGGGACCGACTGCTTAACAAGCCCTCCGAAGCACGGGACATCTCAGTTGAAATTGTCACTGGCGGTCACCCATCCAAATGATGACTACGCGGAACGGTGCCTAACTTCATTGATCTGTTAAAAACAACTTAGCCAGCTACGTCACGAGCGCTACATTTTTTTACAGTGTTTAAAACAGTTTAAAAATAGGTACTTACGTAATTTTTATGACTTGTATAAAACACATTTGTTTTAAGCTTAGCTACTTTTTCTTAAACTCCTCCTCTCTCCTCTCTCCTTGCACTCCGCCATTGCGGGAATTCCCCTAATAATAACATGGTATTAGTAGTTACCTACATTACTATCATAGCCATTTTCCTTCATTCTATCACGCTCGAAAAGGTAATTCCGATCAATCACCACGGACAAGGCAGGTACGAGAGTTAGCTCTCCTAAATAAAATTATCATAACCTACAGGGCGTAAGAGATCAATAATTATCATAAAAATAATTATCTTATGCAAAGTTAACAAAGGAATAATATCCGCTCCTAGGTATATTAATTACTGGTGAAGCGCTCGTATGCTTGACGTAGCTGGCTAAGTTATTCTTAATATCAACGAACGCACTGTTCCACGTAGTCACAATTTGGATGGGTGACTGCCAGTGGCAATACCAACAGAGCGCTTCCGTGCTTCGCAGGGCAAAAATCAGTTAAACTCGGCATTTTCAAAGTCGATATAACTCGAGACGTAGATCTATAAAGTCACCTGTCATTGGAAATCTTTGAGCCGGAATACAGCAATGGGAACATTACTGCTTGGCGGCAGAAAGTGATTGAGCTCATCCGCCCATCTATAGATGGGCGGATGAGCTCAAGATGGGCGGATGAGCTCAATCACAAAGAGATCTACTTACTCTTAAAACCAATATTATTGGTCCAAACTAATGGAGTATACCGCAAACGTACCAATACAAGCACATTTGCAGTCTGCAAATGCTCTATCACAAACACATTCGTATATCGAATCTAAGGGTCTAATAGTGAAGGCGACAAACGATAACCCTACCAAATAACGTAGTTCAACTTATGTTGGTGAGAGCTTAGTTCAGAGCTTTCGCGGATATTACCTGAACCACGTAAACCGTCATGAATTCACGATATATCGCTACGGTCCGCAAGAATAGAGTCCCGGTACGCACACCTGCATCGCAAGCCAGGGACTTACATGCGGGGTGAGACGAACAGGGTTGATAGGCGCTACAACGTAACTTTGTAAAAGTCGGAAATGCATTTAAATTGCATTTAACACACTATGAAATTTATATTCCCTTGAGGCTTCTAACGTTACTTCCCACTGCTGGAACGCTGACCTACTATCGACCGAGTGATTAGGTCTTTGCCCTACGCGGACAAACGAAATACTAGTTATTAGGTACTATGTTGACGGATTCCATTTTATATTAAAATAAAATTACATGTAAGAAAATTTGATATATTTTTTTATTATTATTCATTATTCATTATTTTAGAAATGATAAATAATGTTGTATACCTACAAATAATTAGTAACTTTAATGAAAATATAATTTATGAACATGTTACAGCGCCCTTCAAGGTTCCATAACACTATTGATAAAATGTATCCATTAATAAACACCTTATGTAACTAATGAATGCGAGCAATGAATAAACTAAACCTTAAATATTTCATTCCGAAGCACACGTTAGGCTATTGATCCCGGCAATTTATTTATTTATATAACCATCACGAATGCCTTGATGTTCCCACTGCTGGGACACTGGCCTAATCTCGAACCGCGTGGTGGATTATGACCCAATCACTCTGATTGGGTCATAATCCACCACGCGGACCCATTGCGGATTGGTGGATTGCACGATTTGCACGTCTTTAGAATTTGTAGTTCTTGAACATGCCAGTTTCTTTACGATATTTTCCTTCACCGTATGAGAACTGGTATTACGTACAAAATATTTTTGAATGGGAAAATTGGTGCCCGGGTTCAAACCCATGACCTTAAGATCGGTGCGGTTACTACCACTAGACTATTAGTGCTCTGTCTATCTATAATAGTGCGATCTGTCACCCTCGAAGGGACAAAACTAGGTGACAGATGGGAATATTCCTCTATACCGCTGCTAAAAAAAATATTTCGTGATCCGTCAATATTTGTTCTGGGTCTTGAGTGTGTGGTAATCCACAGTGGTACTATGGTACTCGTATGGTAGGTACTCACCGCCATGGGGGCATTAAACCTTCCCCTAGAACCTATTAATTATTTCGTGTACGGTAAAAATATTTCATTTTCAATTTCAAAAGCCTTTTTACAACCTTAGACTTAGTTTACAAATTATATAATCTATGACATCGGTAATGACAGTTTGGCACGATTGTCTTGCTTTGATTGGCCTCCCTACGGTGAAGTATTACCAACTAATAATTACGGTATTACTTTTTTAGGTCAGCAAAATGATGAGACAATCAAGTCGTTTACCTGATGTTAAGTTCCATATCAGCTAATGTCAATCAAAAATTTCAGATTTGAGGCGTTGTTATGAAGTTTCTTTCGTCTAGTTTCATTTGCCACAGTGCCCTTCAAATCTAAACACAGTACTTGCACACTGCTGCTTGAAGAAAATATCTGGCACTGCGGTAGTACCCTACAAGTCGAACTCTTACTGAAGAGTCTTGTAGCTCTGATAAACGCGATAAGACCAAGCGAGCGAAGCGTCTTAAGAATGGGCAAAAAATGCTTTTGTCCGTCATGAGTCTGTTCTCGCCTACAGGTCGCATTTATCAACCGATCTGGTTGAAAACATAGAAACTTAGTATAACAGGTTCTATGACTAATAAGGTTTTTTTATCGCCGGGGGTTTTTGATGGGATTTACTTCCATATGGGAGGCAAAAAGTGGGCTACTGAATATCTCCGCTTTTTGAGATTCTGATTTAGATTTTTTTTTTTTTAATGAAAGCTTGTAACTTTAGTTGGTTTCATTTTTTTTCAATTCAGAATAACTTCAAAATGCAGCAAACTGCTCAGTTTTAAAAGTTTGTGCCGTCGAAGTCTTTCTGGTCGGAGAACTGCTAGTTTTTACTGTTCTAACACGTCATATTATTTATATAACTTAAAATCTTTTCCTGGCGTTGATTTTTATTAAGGAAGTGTGGTCAAATCGAGAGAATTTTGTTATTAGTGTGTTAAAATTGTTAATTAGATCTCATAAGTTTACTTTGTTTGTTATGTTTGTGCTTAGATGCAACGCTTTGGATATTACAAGTAATGTTACCAATCAATAAAGTGGAAACCTGCCTGAATGTTTGTTATATTGTGTAAAGTCGGTAATTAGCCGGATAGTTTCAGCCGGACGTGATCCAGCCTCCAGGTTTATGCTGCCATCCCTATTCGAGTTACGAGTACCGGCCGGCGCACTGTTGCACTAGACTAGGTTCCAGCCGGTCGCGTCACGTTTGACATAGCGAAATACGTAACCGAACATTTACTAAGTCGAAGTGAACATTTTGAAATTCTGAATCTTAGTGAAAAAAAATTTGTAAATTCACGGTCTAGTTTCAAAGTGATCCTTGTGTTTAAAAAAATTTTGACTATTTGAACTTTAATCCAAATTAAACTAATCGATTAATTAGTGATAAATAAAAACTTTTTTCTTATAATGTCACCTACTGTTGCCGTATTGTGCATTATAATATTTTATTTATTGATGCGTCACATGAATCGCAAGCGCCCGACGGAGAGGGAACGTCGCGAATGTCATCGTTACTAGATAAACAGGTATGATTCCTAATATTTAGCATGTTTTAGCATCATTTTTGGAAAAAAAAAGGCTTCCTTTTTTAAGTAGAAATATATTAGAAAATAAAAGCTATCCTAAACTGTTTTTTAACTTGTTAAAGATTGTTAAAAAACTTATCACACGGATTCGCGCACTAAGAGTTCCGTACCATCAAATATCTGGCGGTTTCTTGTGCACAAATAAGTCTCGCATTTTTGGCTTGTTTTTTAAACTATATATATTTTTTTGTCTTTTTTTAGCTGCATACAAAAAGCTTCATGTATCTAGAACAATGTCTGAAAGGTTACGCTATTTTCTTAAATTTAGCGCTGTTTTGGCGGTCTCGGCGGCGAAGGGCGAGCCCGGATGAGAACGAAAGGCGGGTTTGATTCCCTCTTCGGAACAAATGTTCGCATGATCTGCAAATAATTGTTTCGGGTCTAGGTGTTGCGGTACCATAATACAGGTAGCTACAGCTGGCTTTACATGAAAATGTCTGTCCGTAACTTCGGAGCCGAAAAAAACGCGATAGGAAAACCGAAGCAACAAAGACGGCACGCGCTCTTTGTCTCATATTGTTTCATTGGGGCCAATTTCAAAATTATTGCGATTAGCGTTAGGTTTTATGGTTAGGTAGGGACAGTATTTCGGATATAACTGTAGTTTTGTGTGTTTATGTAAAAAACCTTTACCTGGTGGTAGGACTCTTCAGCAAGAGTCCGTCTTGGTGGGTACCACCGCAGTGTCAGATATTCTATATATATATACCTCTAAGCAGTAGTGTGTAAGCATTACTGTGTTTAGGTTTGAAGGGCACTGTAGCAAGTGAAATTACTGGGCGGAAGAGACTTTACAACAATGTCTCGGGGTGATAAGCGCAGTGCAGTGCCACGCAAACACTTAAAACTTTAAACTTTGGGTGGCACTGCATCTGTAATAGTCAGGCGTGGTGCTTAACATCAGGTGGGCGCCTTGATTGTCTTGTCAGTTGTCACTTGTTGACATAAAAAAAAAAAAAAAAAAAACGGCCGCTTTACATTGACTGTGTGCCTTATGGTTAATAATTATATCAAAAATGAAAAGAAATCTAAAAAGATCTGTAAAAAAGAGGTCTAATTTCAATTTTAATATGTACAATTTAATTACGTTTATGACGTAAGACCGGCGATTACAGCATCATCACAAAAGTATTTTCGATATCGCTCTGTCAAATCAAAGGTCAAAACTGATCAAAAGGCATGAAAAAAATTAAGCAAGTAACAATAATGATTCTTTAGTAAAAGCAAAAACCAACTGCAACCTAAAAAAAATGTTTCGGTAGATTGTGGTTGTATGCAACAATGTAGTTGACACGTTTTTTATGAATTATTCTTAAAGTACTAAACCGATTTGGATAAAATTTTAATACGATTTATTCCGACTTATACTTATTACCTACGAAACCAAAAAAGAACCATTAAAATCAATTCATAATAAATAAATAAATAAATAATGCTGGACAATCCACACAGCATCATCTAGCCTCAAATTGAGCAAAGCTTGTATTATGGGTACTAGATGACTGATATACTTAATACAACGCAATACATAGATCGGTATTTTATTATACATAGAAAACACCCAGAACACCCGGAACAAATATTTGCAGGTCGTACAAACATTTGTCCTAAGGCGGAAATCTAACCCGCAACCTACTGCGTCGCAAGCGGATCTTCGCCCGCCGCGCCATATTGGTTGTCGATAATAGGCGGAGAAATTGCGTAACAAACAATTTTTTTGTAAAAAAACATCTTTTTCTTTAAAAAAAAAACGTGACGTGGAAAGGAAAGTCTTTAACAGTTGACGGGCAGAACACGCTAAAGTTCTAACAATTTTTTTTTTTAATTCAACGTACTCAACTCAAATAATATGTACTTAATTGTACTCAGAGAGAGAAACTTTTAATTCATAATGGCCAAAACACGATGTGGGTTTTATCCAACTAAAATTTATAATTTATCATTCAATATGATCTTAGAAGACTAAGGAATTTCTTTAAGATAGGTATTCTACATAGGTACCTAAATATTGTTAAAACTAGTAATTCTGCGAACAATAACCTCACGAGCACAAACTCTTAAGAATGTGCAACTTACCTACTGCATTTTGTATTTCGAGAAGCTATTCTGTTGATCTCGTAGAAGATTATCATCAAATCATCATATTTTTTTCTTAAGACCATCTTATAATTAATTCAAAATGATTCAAAAACTTTAAAAAAATCACCATGAGGCGAAGGTACGTAGGCGAAATGGTCCTAATTGAAGCGCGGATAGACTTTTAAATTTTTTATTTTATTTATCTTATCTAGGATTCACAGTTTTCTTAATAGTATAATATAGGTAAGAAGTTAAATAAGCCGTACATAAACCAATTTGAATCCATATTTTGTAGATAGCTCGTTCAAAATACAATGCAAAGGTAGGTAGGACAGGGCGGTAAAATATTGCCGCTAACAGCTAACAGCTGAGGATGAGTGGTCATAAAATTCAACTGCATTACCAATTACATCTAGCGGGAAAACGGGGTAACTATAGTTTGGAAAAACGCCACGTGCGCCATGGTGCGTTTGTCGCATTTCCTTGCTACGGCAGCGCTGCATCGGCATGACTGAAAACCTAGGTACTACATTGAAACTAGTGCTAGCGCTGCTTCGGTTTCCACCCGCTAGGTGGCGCTCTGTCTAGGTCTGTTGCAGCTAGAAATGCAATGAGGGTTCGAGCAACGTTCCCAGTTACTCCATGTTGAGTGGATCAGTTCGTTGGCGGTAGATGGCGGGACAAATACAATCAGTTAGCATCTGCACATTTGTATATGATCACTAGCTGACACGCGTGGTTTCTCTCGCGTTTTTTCCATATTTTCAGATCGCTTAACGGCTTTTCCGTAATGACCTATTTCGCTTACCTGATTTGGCTACGTGGGCTAACATATTATCCTCATGGCCGAACTCGTGTCAAATAGGCAAAGCAAATATTATACAATAAATTACAAACTAAACGTAGCCCAAAACTTGTTAACTTTCATCATGGCAGCCTTCTAATGTTCCCACTGCTGGGACACTGGCCTACTCTCGAACGAGAGTGATTGGGTCTTAAATCCACCACGCGGACCCAATGCAGATTGGTGGATGGCACATGTCTTTCGAATTTTTAGTTCTTGGACATGCCGGTTTCCTCACGATGTTTTCCTTCACCGTATGAGAGCACTGGCATTGCGCACATAAATTTTCGAACAGAAAAATCCATTGGTGCACGACCGGGTTTGAACCCACGACCTTAGGATTGGAAGGCGGGGTCACTACCACTAGACCACCGGTGCTCACTTGTTAACTTTAGTAGATAATTATTCTAAGAGGGATTAAATTTTTACTTCATTTCTTTTTCTCTTGTTATCTAGTATAAGTAAATAATCTTATCAGCACTGTAATTAGAAACCTTTCCTGGACTCCTACAAATATATTAAGACCAAAACTAGTAAAGTTGGTATAGCTAAACTCGACTACTAGTTTTAGCGAGACTAACGAACAGAAATTAATTTTTATACGTATTTGTCGAGTTTTAGCGAGACTAACAATGAGCAATTCATTTTTATACTTACTTATACCTATCCAAGATATCTAAGATTTTTTTTAGAGGTCATCAATATGGTTTTATTTTGCGCAGTAAATAGTTTTTATCTCGAATAACGTTGCAAGTAAATCAAAATACAGTACAGAATTAATGAATGAATTAATGAAAATTCTTTATTGTACATAAAAATCTAGTACCTACCTACATTAATGAAAATTCTTTATTGTACTTAAAAAACTAGTACCTACAAAGGCGAACTTAATGCTAGTAAGCATTATCTTCTAGATAACCTTTGGTGAATCATGGATAACAAACAGACATTATAATGGTCTTATTCCTGATTATACGTAAAACTTCTGCTAGCTAACATGGCGTTAACATCTAACGTCATCTTTAGGGGTAATGTTGGTTGGTAATTTAGTCAAAGACTTTCCAGGAGAATTTTGAAAGAAAAGTCATCGTTTCTTTCCAAATTTCGTTTGTTTACGTTGCTAAGCGACAATCAAACTAATACACTTGACACTGGCAAAATTGTGGCAAACTAGCCACAGAGGCCATAAAACAAAAGAAGAAGAACAGTTATTTAAAGAAGCCACAAATTAAAAGAAGAAGATATTTAAAACTGGGCAGTCTATGCACTTTGCATGTGGAAAATCGGTGTATGAAGAACTTTACTATGGATTGACTTAATGAAATCGGCAGTATCTATGTTATTTTAGTACCTATACTGAACAATATCGCTTGAGAGTAGTCCATTTTCTCAACAGTAGGAACATTTAAGCGCAACACACACAGAGGGCGGACGCGGGTCGGGGCCGCGGGTGTTTTTTGTTGTATTTGTAGTACATTTGTACTGACGTCAAGGATGACAACACACTGAACGCGGGCGCGGGTCGGGTAAAGCGCGGCAGCCGCTCCCGCGTTCAGTGTGACGTCATCCTTGACGTCAGTACAAATTAAAACAAAAAACACCCGCGGCGGATCTGACCCGACCCGCGCCCGTCCGCTGTGTGTGTTGCGCGTAAAAGACGAATGAAGGTTTTTAAAATACACGCACGTAATCAAATTATCATTAAGATTTTTTCTCAGTAGATAATTATCTTAATAGAATAGAATAGAATATAATAGAATTATTTTTATTTGCAATAATACACAACAACATAATCATAATAAAACTAAATTAAGTAGGTGCTTATGCTAACAAAAGAAATAGTATCTAACTAAAACAATTATGATACTTGACCTACTCAAGTTAACAATAAGGAAGTTATCATAAAATAGGTAATACCTACATAAAATGAGTACCTACCTACTAAACAGGGCTGATTTTTTTTCAGGGCTGCTAAGAGAAAATCTGAAACAGTAAGAGTTATCGAATAGAAAAGTTACGAACTCGATTAAAAAAAAATAACCTGTAGTAACATGTTTATCTAGGCTTATTTCGTATGCGGTTCTAGGCTTTCGTGAAGTTAGCCGTCTCGATGTGCAAAGGAGCTTTTTTTAAACTAAATTGTCTTTGCGCACCACAAACGGCTAACTTCACGACAGCCTAGATCCGCCCGTGCGAACTATACCTACATTAGATAGTTTTAGCACGGTAGTGTATGCATGCAGGACATAACTTTGAATTAGTTACTTAAATCTTTTTTATATTATTGTAGAGGACTAAAGCAGGCTTATGACCCTATTTATAAATGCTGCCATTGACACAAAAATTATAAGTAATTGCGTCCAAATGGTTATCCTACAACCCCCTAAAAATATTATATTTCTATGTTTCAGGAGATATGAGGAGGATGGTAGAGAGGATAAATAAAGGCCAATACATTAATATTATGTTAAAAACCAAAGTTATACTGGAAACCATTGGTAAGCCATTTCAAATGAAACGAGATGTGAAACAATGAGATTTGATATAATATATCTCTCTTGTTACAACAATATTATATTAGAATCAATGCTTAGAAAACACGATTGATCTTTACTTGTAGATTTCAAACTGACTAAGTAATGCTTCGCGGACGACATTGTTGTCTTTGCAGATACACATAAGCATTTACAACTAATCTAAACTCTATCTACACTTCAGTAAGTTCGTGTGAGTCGGTTAGGTGGCTACCTTTGGGACAACTTTGAAAGAGGTCTGTCTGTGAAAGAATCTAAGCAAAACACAGGCGTTGACGAACGTGGTTGAATGGTTAATTCTAACCTATCAAATTAGAATAGAGACCTATAACTAAATTTAACCTGAGACAAACCATATCGTATGAAACTGCTAGGAAAGAGGTAGACAGAGATTAGGCCATTTCATGAAAAAGTTATGGGTCACACAAAACCGCCTAAAACCTGGCATTATAAAATAAATTCTAAAACAATCATGTAGAATGTCGTAAATATATTCCTTGAAATGTATGGATAGGATAGGATGGATAGGATGCGAGTAGATAATACTTGGGAAACTAAGTTATATTTTGATATTTTTTTTCAAGTTTTTTTTTTGAAATTAACTCATCTTTTGGCCATTATATCCGTAAATAATCTCTCTGAGCGCATATTTATTTAATATACATATTATTTTCAGATTATGATAGATTAGAATAGATGCACAAACAGCAGCCCCTTTAGTCATTAATATGTCAATTAATTAAGAAGATAAGCAATTTGAAAGACACAATAGCTTATAAGTCACGGAAGCCATAAACGAAGAGATGAAGTTAAGTGGCACATTAGCTGACAGAGGTTTATAGTATAGTTATGAATAGATATTACTAAACACAAAAATGCAGTATTCATGCTTTGCAAGCTTAAAGTGGAAGTGAGCGGGAAGTCTCTTGAGCACAGAATGGGCGATGGAGTGAAGGTGTCGCCAGGAGACTCACACCAGCTAGACCGAACACAAGGTGGAGGGACGATTAACTTGATATTGTAGTAAAAACGAGAGATGGAGGCATGGAGGAGGCCTAAACTCATTCGAGTGTGCCCAAATAGAATACCATTGCATATAATTAACATGTAGTAACTAACCAATAACTAATGAAATATTAATAATAAGGTAATCAGCCAGTACATTCTCTGAAAAATAGTTTTAAGTTTTAGAATAAAGACTTTATTACTAAAACTATTATTATTGTGTTTCAGAAAATCCGGTGCATATATAAGAAGATAAAAAGTCAGCACAGAAGAAGTGAAGCTTGAAACCCTACAGAATGAGTGCACAAGATCCTAGAGTGACGTTAGCAGTTGAAGGTGCCGACATAGTGTATGAGGCGGAAGAGCTGTATATAATGCGACTAAAACGTTTGAAAACACAAAAAAGGCGGAAACATTTGAAAAATCAACACTTAGACGAGCCAGTGCATGTGAGCTCTTTAACAGAAAAGAAAGCCATGCCAGTTAAACCGGTGTTTGTCATAGCGGAACCCGAGAAAAAAATATACCATGACTTAGGTAAATTAATAAATCATACACGTGTACCGGCCATTATTAAAAACACAAGCACTGGAGATTTTTTTACTGATTTCCAACAAAACGCTGATGAAGATTTACAAATAGATCAATTAGAAGCTCGGAAAGAAGCCTATCTAGATGGGCTTGGTTTTTCAGAGCCGCCGCCTCGCCCTGAAACATCAAAAGGGGTTGTGGCCGATTTCGTGTAGTCAACTCCGTGTATATACCATGCTTTAAATAACTACAGATAATAAACCTAGTATACTTCAATTATATACAACGCCAATTTTGTACAAAAAAATATCATCAAAAATAATAATTGCAATGAAGACAAGCAAAAAAACGTAAGTACAATTTTGATTTTCTATAAAATGTTTTTAGACGTGAAGAAAATTCAATTTTATAAATTAGGAGTAAACGAAATGAAATAAACTGAAATTTCTTTAAGCCTAAGGATATTTTAAAATGACAATGAAATCTTCCTAAGATTTCTCATGCTTTTAAGAAATTAAATGCTCTTTTTGTCCATGCTTATACTAAATTACTAAGTATTTAAATAAAAGTCATCATCATGACAGCCTTCTAATGTTCCCACTGTTGGGACACTGGCCTCAGGTCTTAATCCACCACGCGGACCCAATGCGGATTGGTGGATGGCATGATGGTCTTTCGAATTAGTTCTTGGACAAGCCGGTTTCCTCACGATGTTTTTCCTTCACCGTATGAGAGCACTGGCATTAATAAAAGTAATTGTTTATAAAAAATAAGCATTCGAGTTTGAGTAGGTATTCAAATGCTGCAGCTGTAGCAAACGGCCGGCCAATTTAGTTTCAATAAAGCTAGTTAATTTTAAACAAGCGAGCTACAAACTTTGCCATTTACAGACAGCTTGCTCAATTGCTGAATTAAAGCTCTGTAACACACAGGGACACTATGGCGTCGCTGGCTACCTCTTTATTTCTAAATTAATTTGCCAAATGAGTAGCCAGTCAGTTTGGATCTTGTTGGGAATGAACCTGCGTCCATCCTGGCAACTAGTTGGCGACTAGGTGAGGGGGCGTAGCTTACCTGTATATATGTACAAAATCTTGGTGACGCGTCGCCAGGTCGGCAAAGTAGACAGTCTCTACGTAGGCACAGAACAGATATAAGTACTACGTACAGAATGGCCACTCCCTACCTCCCATCAGTTTTACTTACCTACCCGGTCGCAAGTTTGCCGGCTCATTTTTGCCGGCACTGAAGCTAAGGGCTAAGGCACGCGTTTTTTTGGTTTTGTGCAGATCCAAGCGCGCGCATGCTTGAGGGAGCGAAAGTGTGCTTCTCGCTCTTGCTATAGTTGGATGGGGACAGCCATGACACTAACACATACAACAGCACCGTTTACGTACACAAGCTATGCGTGTGGTGATTGCGACGTGTTTGCATCATACATTTTATTGAGTGTCCGGGGTGTGACGTAGGGGCCGTCTGTCGTGGCTACGCTTATAAATTAGCGATGTCGCCAGACCGTAGCCAAGTGTGCGTTACATTTCAATAGGAATTGTTTGGATACGTAATCAGCAACGTTGCCATGACAACCTAGCGTGCTCTCAGCTCGAAATAAGTTGTTTCACGCAGTATGGAGCAGGGCCTTCGTCTTTTGTAGAGGTCTAGACTGTTTATTTATTTTATTTTGGCTTCTTTCATAATCTAAAGTAAGTTTATCTTTGTGAAGGAGTGCAACACAATGCAAAACAACATGGCGGGCTTAACGAACAACTGGGTTATTAGGTAGCTGTCAAAGTCAAAATGCGTCTTCTTCTTCTTTTAATTTGTGGCGTCAAGATGCGTCACGATAATTGGCTAATAGCTGTCCTGGCGGACCTCTAGTGTTCCCGTTTTAGGAAACTCAACACAATCTCAAACTCAAACATTTTTCCTTTAGAAATTTGTTGTTCGTCTACTTAAAAATAAAATTGTTTGTTACTGTTAGTCTATTATTTTTTTCCAGTTTTCCTATAGTGTTGCAAAAACCTAGGCCACTATGAAATTGTCCCTTTAAAACCACTTTTGAAACCACTGCCGATTACAGGTTGAAGCAGACGTATCGGTCCCGCAAAAGATAAACCTCGCCTGAACTCTATGATTCAGTATTCTCTGTGTGAAACTCCATACTGGACCCACTCAATCAGCATCGTATCGGCATCGCTTCACTCTGGCAAACGACAAAGACACTTGTACATTTTAGGAGTAGTAAAAAACTAGTAAAGTAGAGTAAAGTAGAGTTCTTTGTGATAGAGCTCGTCCGGGGAAGGACTACCACCATACCTATTTCTGCCGCCAAGCAGTAATGCTCGCATTGCTGTGTTCCGGTTCGAAGGGTATGGTTTCCGGTGAAATTACAGGTACATGAAACTTACCATCTCAGGTCTCAGGGTGGTAACACGCAAGTGATATCTATGATGTTGCATGCGTACATAGGCTACGGTAACCGCTGACCATCAAGTAGGCCGTACGCTTGGTTACCACTTTAGTAGTATAAAAAAAACCCATCCTACTTGTCTTTTCATTATTGTGCTACAGCGACTTGTGTGTGCTGTTTGTGTCTAAAATAAAACTCTTGCTCTCCCTATTGTCTGCGTCAACCTTTATTGATCGTTATAGTATTCTATAAGCTTTGCAATTTGGCATTATTTTAAAATCAATGCATTTTTTTTTATACAACTGAAGTGGCAACCAAGCGTACGGCCCACAAGATGGTAAGCGGTTACCGCAGCCTATGGACGCTTGCAATACCAGAAGTATCACCGGCTACGATCGAAAGCCTCATGTGTCAGTAATTTCATCGGAAACCATACCCTTCACACCGGAACACAACAATGCAAGCATTACTGCTTGGCGGCAGAAATAAGTATGGTGGTAGTCCTTCCCCGGACGAGCACTATCACAAAGAACTCTACTACTCTTAAATTAAAATAATAACTTGGCTAGAAGCATCTATCCTATTAACTAGTCAATAAAATACCCAAATACATTACATGAATGGATACATCGTTCTACAGTTTATTCCAAGATAATACAAACGCAATCGCTAGGTTTATTTTCAAGTTCAGTACGCACGGCGGCTGTCGACCTTACAACAATAACATAGAGTTGTGTTTTGACCGGCACAGCTGGACGCACCGGCAGTAAATAACAGTTGTGTATTTATATTGCAGGTGTAACGCGCAGAGCTTCCGCAGTGCAATGGGCGTATCTGTCGGTCCGAGAGACTACTGCGTGGACACAAAGTTTACAACTACCCTAAAACTTTTAAAAACGTTATGTCAACGCTCGAGGATGTTAACACTGCTTGTGTATACGCTATATGATGCTAGTAAGCGTGCGGTGTATGCCGCGCGCTATCGAGAAAAGTATTCGCAATTTAGTGTACCGGCACTATTGTTTGGGGCCCCTTTGCTACTTGGTAGGAATGATTTTGTTTAAATGCGCGATATTAGAGAATGGGGCGCCAGTCGTGGGCGTGGTTACTGCGGCAGCACAAGCGCACAACGTGGCGAGTCAAGCGATCGATCGGGCGACGACCTTGCGCTTGGTCTTAACTTCTAGTAGGCACATGCCATTCCAAAAAAAAAATCGATTTGGTAACAGGAGACAGCTCCTTGTAAAACTAGAGAACATAGTCTATATACATCTGTGTCCGCATCCTCACTGGACTCGTTTAGCCACAGAAAGAGCCTTAGCTTAGCGTTAGCGTCGCGCTATAACGCTATGGTGCGTCAGCGCTAGACCGTTCGTAGCGCGGCGCTAGAACGCTATGCCATACTCAGAAAAAAATTCGCTTACAGAAGTATCTACAATGCCCTACGCCTTAGCGCAACGTTAAGACGCTAGCTTTGTTGAGCTATGAAAAGTCTAGCGGCGTTACGATAGACGGCGAAGCTTTGGGTTCTTCGGCGATTCGCACCGCAAGCGATTTGTACCACAGGCGAATCGCCCAAGAGCTCTTTTTGATTGAGTCGATTCAGACCTGTACCAACTGACTTGCTGACTGTACCAACAAATACTGCACTAAGCGCGCGCGGTACTTGTTGGCACAGTCAGCAAAAAATGTGGTCTACCACCCTAAGGTTGAGATTTATTTGAAACGTCCTAGATTTTACAGAAACTTTTGTCAAAAGCGATAGACTACAATCTTTTCTGACTGTACAACTCAATGTAGCGTCCTAGCGCGTCGCTGTAGCGCTTACTATTTTACAAGACATAAATTGTTGTCTATTTAGTTATTTTTGATGCCATATTATACCTAGTTATATAATTATATTGTTATTTTAAAGCTTGAAACCAAATGTTACATTATGAATAAGTATAAAGTATTCATAATATAAATAAATAGATATTGTTACTTTAATCTATGCTAAGTTACTTTGTATAAAAATTAGGATTTCTTAAATTGATAATTATCTGATTTGATTCTTGCTCGTTAGCGTTTTCTGCATTTTTCTGCAAAATAGTATTTATTTTAGTGGTTCCATTATTCTGATAAATTAAAGTGATGCATTGTGATGTCATATTTCTACAATGGATCACTGAATTTTTTAATTATCCTTGAACGTAATATATAAATGTTAAAAACTAAAATTATGAAAGGTACAATTTCGTTTTATATTTGTAAACCAATTTATGAAAGATTGGCTTTTGATTAGTTTTTTTTTAACACGCCACTTGTATTTATTTATAGGTACCTTCTATGTATTCTATTTACGTTTTGCACACCGTTATGTGGGTGTCTTACGCGATACCGCCCACGACCACGCACGATGGTCACGAGACGAGAACTGAATAATACCGTCTCCCTGTAAGCTTTTTGAGTAATCAAATACACTTGCCAGCAAAACCCTACGCCCTAAACTCAAACATGCAAGATAACGATTATTTACAAATTATAATGTAAATTCTGGTTGTATCAAAAAAAAAATAAGTTCTCATTTTAAACTCGCTTAAATTAGTCCGTTATGCTTGAATTTGTACTGACTGGCTCATGAGCTCAGGAGCGTGTTGCTGCAACACTGTTGCACAGAAAAAGTTTCTGGAGTCAGTAGCCAACGCCATCTAGCTTTAAATCGATCAATCTAAATTAATAACAGATATCTTATAATACCATTCTGCACGCTTTGATAGCGCATTTTAATTTTCATAACAGTGCAATTAACTTCTGATAACGGTAAACGTATTTATTATTATATTTTTACTCATAAATTTGTAAAACCAGCTTAGCCGTAATAATATTAATATTTGTTCCTTCCATATTGTTAACCGAGACAACCGATCTTGAGCCTTTATCATCTACCGATTTCCTGCGACCGTTTTAATGTCATCGGTCCATCGAGTAGACGTCGTCAGGCCGTTCATTGCTTTGTTTTCCGGCTCACGATCGCCATTCGAGGACAACCTTTATTTCCCGGTGGTTATCGGTTCTACGAGCTATACGGCCTGCTTATTCTTATATAAGAGTAGTAGATTTCTTTGTGATAGAGCTCGTCCGGGGAAGGACTACCGCCATACCTATTTCTGCCGCCAAGCAGTAATGCTCGCATTGCTGTGTTCCGGTGTGAAGGGTATGGTTTCCGGTGAAATTACTGGCACAAGAGGCTTTCTATCTTAGCCTCAAGGTGGAAACCCGCGTGTGATACCTCTGGTATTGCAAGCGTCCATAGGCTGCGGTAACCGCTCACCAACTTGTGGGCCGTAAGCTTGGATGCCACTTTAGTTCCAAACATAGACGTCCATAAAGAAAAAATTAGATCCTCAGATCCAGGGGTATCCGAAAAAACCCCATGAGTGTTTTCTGATTTTTCGTATATTTCGAGTTATGATTTTTTAAAATGTTTTTTGAGAATATTTGGTCTGTACGTTTGAAACTGATAAAAAAAATTAAAGGGTTTTTACTAAATTTTATTTGTAAAATAATATCAATGAGTTTTCTACAATCAGTTAAAAGACCAACTTTCTAGCATTAGTGCAAGTTACAAAAGTTTTAATCAAAAGTGACGAATCAGTGTTTGAGAGAGTCAAAGTTGATCTATGGTTTGCAAGTGTTTTTAAATTTTTAAGGATTCTTAGCTTTCATAATACCACAAAAAAACAACTTAATAGGCTACTTTTTGCTGAAATCGGCCTTCAAAGATACTAAGGTAAACAAAGTTAGCAACTTGAACTAACTTTGAGAATCTTCACCTTAGTATCTTCGAAGGTAAGTTTCAGCAAATAATAGCCTATTAAGTTGCAATTTTTTTGTAGTATTATGAAAGATTAAAGTCCCTGAAAGTTTTTAAGAATACTTACAAACCATAGATTGTTTTTTTTTTTATATTTTATTTAATGTTGAAAATTCAACTTTGACTCTCTCAAACACAAAATTGTCACTTTTGATGAAAACTGCTTGCACTAATGCTAGGAAGTTGACTATTTTATGCATGATTCACAAATCATTGAGATTATTTTACAAAAACATTTGGAAAAAATAATGTTTTTTATCATTTTCAAACTTTCCAACCAATCATTCTCAAAAAACATAAAAAAAGCATAATTCGAAAAAGTGGTGAACATACCTACATGGGGTATTTTCGGATACCTTTGAATCTGAGAAATCTATTTTTTTTCTTATTGACGTCTATGCATGTCTAGCATGTAATCTTATTTTCCGGGCTATGTCGGTAACTTTGGTTCTTCTACGGATTTACTTCTTTCGGATTCGATCACGAAATGAAACTCTTAGCATAGCTCTTTCTATAGATCGTTGAGCGACTTTTAGCTTGTGAATAATACCAATAGCTAGAGACGTCTCAGTGCCATAAGTTATCACTGGCGACACGCAAAAGTCTATAAACAGTGTGTGTTAACAGTGATGACATACGGAACTAAAAGGTGTTGCTAACTATTGGACTCATTCACAAGCTCAAAGTTGCGCAAGAGACCATAGAAAGATCTAGCTAAGAGTTTCACTACATGATAGGTTCCGAAATAAGAAGATTTGGTCATCGACATAGCTTTTAGAATAAAATGGCAGTTTGTAGGCCTTATAGCTCGCAGAACCAATAACCGAAGTGTAATAAAGGTTCTGGAATGGCGTCCGGAAAAAAGATAATAAAGTGTGGGCCGGCCATTAACATTCAACCATATTTATTTCTGCCGCCAAGCAGTAATGCTCGCATTGCTGTGTTCCGTTGTGAAGGGTATGGTTTCCGGTGAAATTACTGGCACATGAGGCTTTCGATCTTAGCCTCAAGGTGGCAACCCGCGAGTGATACCTCTGGTATTGCAAGCGTCCATAGGCTGCGGTAACCGCTTACCATCTTGTGGGCCGTACGTTTGGTTGCCACTTCAGTTGTATAAAAAAAAAAAAAAAAAAAATCAACTAACATTCTATCCATCATTATTCAAACATTTTCTAAAACGTGATTAAATTCACTGTAAAAGTCTTGGCCACGTTTCATTCCGGCGAGTGTATTTCAACTCAGTTACGCCTCTATTCGTTGTCATTTCCGTTATTCAGTTCGTTTACCAGGCCTTATTTTCTGAAGCATTTTTTAATACCATCAGGCAAAACTCATTAGACCAGATATAATTAGCCTTAGCCTAGTTGTTTATTTCAATTAATTCT
Source organism: Colostygia pectinataria (assembly GCA_951394395.1). Classification (NCBI taxonomy): domain Eukaryota; kingdom Metazoa; phylum Arthropoda; class Insecta; order Lepidoptera; family Geometridae; genus Colostygia; species Colostygia pectinataria. The sequence goes on along the minus strand of OX596348.1, from coordinate 17,483,465 downwards.
TAGGGCTTTATTCATATAAAAACTAGTAAGTAAATTGTAATCATACTATAAACTAATGTGTGTGTAAGCAAATGTGTCTTTCAAATGTGTTGTTAGCGAGCCGCTAAAAAGTTTAATGAATAAGGGGGTAATCTATACTAACTATTACTATAGAATTTAAATTCAGATTATCCATTGGAAAAATAAACAAATAAAATATGTAGTGTTAGTACACTAACACTACATATTTTATTTGTCTACATGTTTTATTACATTACAAATATACAAAAAAACATATAAAACATTTGAGCCATGTAAAGACCGTTACTAGCAGAAGGAAGCATCCCAAGATGCTGGTGCAAGATGATTGCCATATAACGTGGCAATGCGTGCCACGTTAGATGGCAATGCTGATACGTCGAGCCAGCCTTGGAACTCGCATCGTTTCAACAAGACGCCCGGGGAGGATTTTGAAAACGAGAAAAAAATAATTAACAGTTATTTATAATTTTAATTCAGGCCTAATAATAATGCTTTTAGAATCTCTCTCTACCATCTAAGTCTCATACCTTTTCACCGTCCGAGTGTTCACGCCGAATAAGTACCGCAGTTGTTCGATGATCTGAACTAAAAAAATGTGATGGTGGGTCACTCGGTCGGTTTTTTTCTTGTAGTAAGTAGTGTGTAGTGAGTAGTGTGTAGTAGGTAGAAAGCACAGTTAACTGTGGTAGAAAGTGTAAACTTTAGTAGGAATAAATGTTTTAATTCAACATCTAATGTTTTTTAAAAAATAATACTTAGCATAGCATCATTGTATACATTATAAGCATCTAAAAGAGCTAGATGAGCTTAGAGACATCATCCCAAAGTAATCCTCTAGTTCTTAGTATTGGCAGGGCTTGGAGGTGAACTGTAAACGTCCACTAAGGGCGACACGACAACACAAGTGGCAACCACAACAGGCTTGCATGGCCTGTTATTTTAGCCACACCAATCTTAAAAAAAAATAGACAAATGAAGCTTTTTGTTTCTGTAACACAGATTTAAAAAGTAGTGTTCTTTGAAATAAATTTGGGATTTGTTGGTCATTTTCTGACACGGCCTTTTGGGGATGGGGTTCCCACATCCGCGAAGGACCGTGTCTGTGGGGATAGGCTCAGGGATCACTGCCGGGATGGTGAGGATGAAGGAGTCCTGGGCCAGGAAGGTTGTTGTAAGCCGGTTGTTGTTGCCTACTACTTCCAACACACCTTTTTGGTCTGAATTTCTTCCTACACGGGCGAAACCTACCTTCCTAAACCTACCATCCTCTTCGAAGGCGTCGCCATATGGCACGCAATCGAAGAGTCATACATATCTCTTCGAAGACTGCGTCGGTTTTAACTGGCACGCTATCAAAGGGTCACATCTCTTCAAAGGCTGCGTCGGTTTCAACTGGCACGCTATCGAAGGGAACCCCTTTGAAGGCTGCATCCGGACTGTCTGGCGAGCTATCAAAACCCTCCGTCCCGAATGTGTCAACGGGTGCGCCCCTCGAGGTTCCACCCGCAGGCAGGGCCTTCGAGATGCTAACCCTAAAGAACGTCATCTCTGAGGGCCAGTCGGAACCAACATGATCTTTGGTTTCGCCAAAGAAAAAGAAGAAAAAGAATAAGGCTGCCAAGCAAGCTAATGCGCATACCCCAGACACTGTTACAGGCTGGAAAGAACGTTGCTGACGCAAGGCGACAGCTTCCAGGAGCCAAGCCCATAGCCCAAGTAGGCGAGACCAGCTGAACGACCGCAGTCGCAAGCTGCGCAACCCCGCGCGCTGATTTTCAAACGCAAGTTTTTCCGGACTGCTAACAAGCCCAGGGGGAAGCGATCAGGCAGGCAGGCAGCCACTAGCTCAACACCCACCAACAATCAGGCTCTGTCCAAGCGGTCCCGTCCGGATGATTAGACCACGCCCACCGGTGACGGCAAGCGTGCAAGGGCGGGATCCAGCCAGACCAAGCGTACTTATGCGAAGGCTTTCAAAGTCAACGTGTGTCGCCGTGAAGAACTAGCCCTACTAGGACTTCACGGAGGGGCAAGCCAAGACCCTAAGACGTACCTAGAGCGGAAGCTACTTAACCCAGCAACATCTGCCCACGTGGCTTATCTATAGCGACACTACAGCGAGGGCGTTCTCAAGATGTGGTGTGAGGATGACTGATTACTGATACCTGGATGAACGCTTGTGCTGAAATCACAAGCGCAGATCCAAAAACGTATCCACTGTGGCCTGCTAATCCCGGATCTGCTAATACTGTGCACAACAGCAAAACAGTGAACGTCAGATTCTGGACACTGGTGAGAGCCGAAAAGCAAATGTACGCCGAAACACCAGTGTTCCTTACGCAGAGTGCTGGAAGAAAACCCCACAACCATCACCCTAATCCAGGAGCCGTGGGTTAGGAAGGGCACAGTTTGTAGTCTGCTGAGGACTGGTGGGAAGCTCCTCAATCACCACTGTAAGCAACCCCAGAACTTGCATTATAACCCCTCATCATGACAGCCTTCTAATGTTCCCACTGCTGGGACACTGGCCTACTCTTAGGCGAAAGTGATTGGGTCTTAAATCCACCACAAGGACCCAATGCGGATTGGTGGATGGATTATAACCCCTAAACACCTTAAACCAACACTGATAACCGAGTTCTGTTCCAGAGATCTAAAAGCAATTAGAATAGAAACAGGACTAAATAACGAACTCTGCGATACAGTCCTCGCGTCCTTTTACTCAACTACTTACCAAGTGACGCGGACATACCAACGCCAGAGTTAACAACACTTGTCGAGTATTGCGAGAGGGAGAAGCTTGAGCTGATTATCGGCACCGTCTCCAAAGCACACCACACCTTGTGGTGCAGCGAGAAAACCAACACCCGTGGGGAAGAACTGGTAAATTATCTATAGCCGATATTTTACTGCTCCCGAACAAAAACCTTAATAGATTTCACACTATCTACAGAAGGGGTGTCCCGCTTTATCACAGACTGGTGAGCCTCTGACATCTTTCCTGAGTGCCAAATAACGGACACTCATGAATGGGAAATGCAAGACGAACGAACAGCTAGTAGCCAAGACTAGAACCTAACCCAAAATCTGATCAATCGCGAAAAGGTACTTTGTGCCATCAACAGCTTCTTTCTCTTCAAATCGCCAGGGCTAAACGGATTATTTCCCGGCCTGCTGAGATGGAGTGGCGATCTACTAGCCGAATACCTAGTAAAGATCTTCAGGGCCTGTGTCGCCCACCGTTACATAACTAGGAAATGAAGGGAAGTGAAGGTTATGTTTCTACCAAAACCAGGCAGGAGCGACTTCACACTGGCAAAATCATTCCGACCCATTAGTTTAACGTCGCTTCTCCTGAAAACTCTAGAACAGTTGTGCGACCAGGAAATACGAAGCAACACTCTTCTGCACAACCCGCTACACTGAAACCAACATGCCTTTAGCCCAGACAAATTAACGGAATCTGCACTCCACAGCGTAGTATCTCGTATACGAGACGGATTAAAAACCAAACAATCAACCCTAGGTGCCCTCATAGATATAGAAGGGGCCTACAAAACTACATTCACCAGCATCAACTACGCGGAGAAGAGAACGATGCGGAGTTGCTCCGACGCTGACGGAATAGATCAAAAATATGCTCAAATACAGAGCGATACTATTCACAGTGAACACGAAGGCATTTTGGCAAGAAGCTGATCACAGGGCGGGCGTACTCTTGCCCCTACTTTGGAAGGAGTTAGGCTGGTTACACTCGTAGCCAGATACAATCCACCCCCGTATAATGTCTATCTGACCAAATATCGAGTCTTAATGCGGAAAAAGGAGTCCACACAAAAAAATAAAGACTATTCAATAATGGTACACTTCACTTGGCATATTTGCATAACTGTTTTATCATTAGCAACTCAAAAAGTTTTCACAGAGTTTAAGATTATGTTGAGTAATATATCCCAAAAGTTATTTCGCCTCAAGCGTATAGTATTTATGCGTATTATAATCTTTAGTGTTTCCTTAGCGTAGTGTGATGGTTAACACCATAAAAACAAAAATAACAAATTCCCAGAGTCGACTTTGTCTTTACTAATATGATAAAGAGCAAAGATTTGTATTTTTGTATGTTGGTATTTGTGTTTGTTACGAATAAACTCAATAATTACAACTACTCTCACCATTATAATACTACATTATCGCTGAGTAACATATGCTATATTTATTACCAGCGACTCGCCCTGGCTTCGCACGGGTGTGGTTTCATTGCACCCGTGCAAAGCTGGGACGGACTGCTAGTATTGAATAAAATAAGCAAACATTTGAGCAAGTGCCAGCATTACACTGTGACACGATTGGGTGATCGATAAACAGGGAAGTTAGGTAATTCCAGTTTTGTTTACTTCGATATAATGTTACAATGTTTGACTAGCGGAACTCTTCAATTTCGTCCGCGTATCCTAAACATACATTAATTTTATTATAGCTTTGCCATCAGTTTGAAAGAACGAAACACACGATCATTTTACTACTCACTGAGGAGTTCCATCCAATGAGCCATGATCACAAAACGAAAAATTCAAAAACGATTATTAACATCATCAAAATGATCATTACCTACCCAACATTTTTTTTATGGGCGTTACTTGCAGAATCCCTATTATTTTTTTTAGGCAACCTATCTTGTCCCACTTCTGAGCAAAGGTTTTCCCCAAAGTCTTCCATTCATCCCGGTCCTTGGCAGTTTCCCACCAATCTTTTGCATAAGAATCCAGATCATCTCGCCAACGCCTTCTCGGCCGGCCCCGTTGTCACCTCCCGTCCTCAAGCACCCAAGGAGTGACGATGTTTGCTCATCTCTCTGGATGCATTCGACTTACGTAACCCGCCCAGTCCCACTTGAGCTTTGCTGTTTTGCAGCCTACGTCAGCATTGCCAGTAACCGAACGCAGCATTGTGTTCCGCACCCGATCGATGCGCTTAAGACCAAGAATACTGCGTTATATTGCTTTCTGACAAATCTTGAGTCTGGACTTCTGAAATTCGGTCAATGACCACGTTTGGGCACCGTAGGTTAGCATAGGCAGGATACATATAGGGTTCTCCAGGTTACCTTCTCGTGTGCCTATGGTTGCTTGTCCCATTCGGACCTGAGTCCTCATGTGCGTTTTCACGTTTTAGGTTAGAACGTTTAGCGTTTCGGTGTCCTTTATAATATTAGCCGAGGTCGGTTGGATCTCACCCGGTCATTCTTCGTACCCCTGATCCCAGGGCGGGCATGGCGCCCGTCAATGCCAGCGCAGCCACTCCATCGCACTGGGGGGATATGGACCAAAACCCACCACGCTGGTCCAGTGCGGGTTGGTGGGTGTTGCGCCAGAGCCTCGTTTGCTGGTCGGCTGGTGTACCACGGGCCGGTGAGGTTGACTTGGGTTCCGAAAGATGTTATTTGGACCCCCTTACACCTCCTATACATAATATTTATTCAATGATTGAAGATTACAGAATCCCTATACATAATATTTATTCAATGATTGAAATTGCAGACCTCTTCACTACTGAACCAGTAGGTAACTAAAAAAAATGCTACGACAATAATTTAAACAAGGGAAGATGGAATATCGATTTTGGCATTACTGTCTGTCTTAACTGCAGGCGCCGCGACGACGCGCCGTGGCTAACAACCCGCAAGTGATGGGAGTTGACATTGGGCATGATTAAACATCACCATAATCAGTGCAAATCACAACATGCTGTCCACAATATCAAGAACCTTTTGAAGAGTTCTTGTAATAGAACTCGTCCGGGGAAGCACTACCACCATACCTATTCCTGCCAAGCAGTAATGCTTGCATTGCTGTATTCCAGTTTGAAGAGTATGGTTTCCGGTGAAATTCCAGGCGCATGAAACATTTGATCTACGTCTCAGGGTGGCAAAAAACCTCTGGTATTGCAAGCATCTATGGGCTGCGGTAACCGCTTACTTTCAGGTGAGCCGTACAGGTGGTTGTCACTAAAGTTGTATAAAAAAATGATTTGTCAGCATGGAAAAATTTTCGGCCAAATTTCCCTTCTAATAATAAAGTCAAACATAACTAAATAAACCTTTTGTGTTTAGAGTAGAGACAATAGTACCCTACCTACACACCCTGACGTGGTCACAAAGACTTTTGTAGTCCTTTTGAAATACATTGGATTTGGAAGTGAACTGTCAATCTAAAGAGAAAAGACAATGAACAATGAAGACCAGTTACAGGTTTGTTCAGACCTGCGCGAAATAGCTATGAGAAACCTTTTGTTCTGAAGGAAAACATACAGCTGATTTCTAAGCAGCTGACAAAATAAAACAGAATTTCGGTTCGGTTTTACGCGTTATTATTATGTAAGATAAATCTAATTAAAATTCCGCTATATTATTAAAATTCAGCTGCATGAAGCCACAACCTGTTGCTGCGACTGACGTAAAACGGCGACACATTCGCAGCCTTGCCTGCAGTCGGCTACCAACTCCGCGTTTACATTATTAAAGTGTGGTGTGTTGTGGTGCTCTTTGACGTGACAGTGAGTGTGCACACAATTAGCGGCTTTAAAGCCGGGTTTTCACTATACTCGGAACGAGTGCGCTCGTACGAGCTCGATCGTATGGGAGTTAACTCGAAATTAGGTTGACACGTTACGAGTTCATCAGCGTCAAAGTAGCATTTAATTTTGTCTCCGTTTGCATCAAGATGACTGATCAGCTGGCTACGAGCAGATATGTTAATCACTGAAGTTCAAAATCATGAAAGGAAGAAAAATCAAAGGAAGCGAAAGATTTGGACCCGGAACTAGATTTTAAGACGTGACAAATTGAGTACTTCAAATAATTTTATTCATGAAGTGGAAGAAGAAGATAAAGCTACGTTTAGAAATCATTTGAGACATAGGTATCAGCGAACAATTTGAGTACCTATCTGTTAGAAAAAATAACACCAAGAATACAGAAACTTTTTGCTTGGCGCCATTTTATTTTTGTAAAATAATCCGAGTGAACTTAGAAAAATAGGACCGGGTCCGAGTCTACTCTGATCGGATACCGCAATCCGAGTACGCTCGGATCACGTGTTTACACGATACGAGTAGCGTTCGAGTAGTCATCCGAGTGCACTCGGTCCGAATATACTCGTATAGTGAAAACCCGGCTTAAGCAAAAATAATGACATTTGGATATTATTTATCTCGTTATTGATATTATGTGATTATTGATTTTATGACGAAAACTTCTACAGAATATAATAATAAACTGAATATATACAACAGCAAGCAAGGACACTCTATATACTGGAACATAACTAGGATACATAATAAATTGGTTGCTCTACAGCGCAGAAACTGGGCCAATGCGGCGAGTGGCTCGCGCGCCCTGTTTTGTTTTGAAGTTCACTTAGTTCATTTTCGCTTGTAAAATAAGAAACTTTCATTATTATTTAGCCGACGAAAAACTAAGACTTTCAAGTCGATGCGTCTAATTTTGTTTATTGCATTATTTGCGTTAGTTGCACTGCATGATGCAGAAAGTTCGGGCACTAACTCTGCGGAATTGTGTCATGAATATTTCCTAAACCTACGATAATAATAATGGTACAATTTCATTGTAAAAATAAATGTATTGAAACACAGAAAATGTAAAGAAAAATAGTAATACGTAATAGTAAGAATTATTTTTTGTGATAGAGCTCGTCTATGGAAGTACAACAGCCATAGCGCATACCAATTTTTGCCGCCAAGCAATGCTTGCATTGTTGTGTTACAATCTGAAGGGTGTGGTTACCGGTGAAATTACTGGCACAAGTCTTTCGATTACGTCTCAAAATACCTCTGGTATTGCAAAATGTACCTTTCTATTCCTACTAGGGAATTTCCTAGTATGTTTTTTAGTTATTACCAAAGTTCACCATGATCTGATACTATAGTTAGGTACTCAATACGGCAACGGTAAGATAAGATAATAAGGGAACTAACTGAGTAATCTGTGTGAATTTCACCAAGACACTTACCTACCAAACTTGGGAGAAGAGCTTCTCAACTGAACTCCGACTCAACTCAAATTAACTTAGGCAAATTAGGGTGTCTAAAAGAAGTTTGCAAAAGTAATTTTCAGTAAGTATAATTCCTTTCCAGTTTGTTGGATTGGATTTGGTTAGGAAAAGTGCACTGCCAGAGAAATGTGATAAACGGGCCTAACGTAATTTGTAAAAGGAAAGCGTCGCCGTCCGTCGAGGTGCTAAGTAAGGTAAAATAAGGTTTTCAAGCGTAACTTTGTTGGATTAAAGTACCTAGTAATGAAATTAGTTTTGCCGGTATAAGAGCAAAACTAAGTATTTTTCTCGTTTAAAAAAAATACATTCCATAAATGCAGAGCACAGCTTTACATTAATTTATTTAAATCAGTATTGCGCAGGGCGGTTTATGGTATAGAAAATACGATTTAGAGATACCTAGGTAACTTAAAGATTTTTAAAATAGCATTTCGATTCCAAGTTTATTGAAAATGTTGTAGACTGTTAATACTCAGTCTCAAGGTCTTCGTGATAATGTAACAAAGTTGGTAATACTTGTGTTGCTAATAATTAATGTAGGTACAATAAAGTGAGGCAGTAATTAAAAGAGCAGCAAGCAGCACTGCAGCGCTACTTTAACTAAAATAATAGAAACTACTCGTAATATAATAGAAACTTCACGAGAGGAACCGTTTTATTGAAGGAAATAAATTAACTTGCGTCTGCTTATGGAGGGTACAAAAACAATAAAACAGCTTACCTTTGTTCTGCAATATGCGCTGGATCTCGCCTGCTTCCGATCCGCTTTCCGACCCCGAGTAGAGAGAGTGGGCACCCGGTAAATGCATAATTTTCCTATTGTTAACTTGTTTGTAAGTTTTAGCACCAACGCTAGTAGTACGCAACGGCGGCCGAGGCGGGAATTTCCACACTTCACTATTTTTAGCGTATGCAGGACACGAGTTGCCTTGATTAATAGCTGTGTACTCGTTTGCCATTTTCAGTTCACTTTTAAAATCACTTTCATTTTTGGAGTTCTCGAAACTCACTCTTTTCGGTTGGCTAGAAACGCTTGTGTCTCTAGTCAACGAGCCGCGCTGAAATATAGGTGTTGAAGCTTGCGCCGGTTGCGTTGTACTCAATTTCAGTTTTTCCGGGTGTCGATAAATTATTTCTGGATCGGTAAACTGTGTTTTACTCCTCAGAAATGTGTCGGTTCGCCTCTCCGGCGCGCACCGAACGAATGGAGAAGAGTACATCGGTTGATTGATCATGCTTTGTAAGTCTCGGCCTCTGGGCAGACTACAGCTACGGGGCCCCACTGTTCTTGGTGTGGGAGAACTGCAGTTGGATTGACAGTTATGTCTGACTGGAGTTTTAAGAGAACAAGTCAACGACTGCCGACTGTAGTACTCGTCTTCTTTCTCTTTCATTTCTTTTAATTTTTGCCAGTAAAAAGCCTCTACTTTTTGTCTAGTCTTTTCTTTTTCCAGTGTATTTATGTCCTTTTGAATATTAGATATTGTATACTGCTGACTGAACTCCAGCCTCGGCGTTGTAACTTTATTACGGAGATTGGTCCTGCTGAGTGAATTTCTTTTCTCCTCCGCTTCAATCATGTTTTTTCTAACAAGTTCATAAGGAGAAACCGTTTTAGGCATGGTGGGAATTTTGTGATTAGACGGAATCGGTGAAGTTGGGGCTGAATAATTGTAAGATTTTTTGGCAACTGTTTTACTTGCACTTTGATTAATAATATGTGGTCTTACAATATTTTTTTCGTGGTCAAACGATAAGCTTCTAGCCCTCGTGGGTTGGATAGTCCGAACTTCAGCCTCTTTTTTGGGTGAAATTATAAACTTGGTGCTAACTCGTTTTATTTCAGCACCGACAGACGTCGGGTTTGTCTGCACTTGCGAAGCTCTATAAATTTCATATTCATCCAATGGAGTTATTTTATCTACCAGTTTTTCCAAGGAGTGGTAGTATACATCGGGGTATTGTGTGGTTTCACTTCTATGACTGCTTCGGCTCGGAGAGTTCATCTCGTTGTCTGTGGTGTGTGGTTTTGGTGGCACCTGAGGTCTGGCTGCGTAGTGTTTATGCTGAACACTCGTCACATCACTCCCTGGCGTCCTATTTTTTAAGCTATCTGAAACCAACGTACTACTGGATGAATGATTGCTAGATATACCAATACTCAGACTTTCATTATCATTGTGCCGATTCGGCATACAATTTTCGTATATTCTTTCATTATCACAAGTTTCTTGTTTATCTGATCTTATCACGGACCGTGGATCGTGGTACTGATTACCATTTGCCGGGCTGCTTGCGACTTTCAAACTGGGTTCTTTGCTTTTGTCTCTAGATTTGAAGAAGTTTGGGAAGAATTTTCTAAAGCTTCCGCTCCGTTTTTTGCTGTTGTCTCCCATTGCTGTACCTGCAAAAGAGGAATAGGTCAATGACTGATTGCGTTGCGTACCTAGTTTGTCTGTGTTAATTAGTTTCATTAGAGGCACTTCATATGGTGTAGCGTTGCTAAATTAGTTCAGTCAGGATGCCTCGCGTTGATTGCAAATTGTAATGAATACGTAACGAGCTTTGTCTCTGCTCTGGCGGGGTTTAACTAACGTGCTATGACATCTGAGCTATTGTATGATCCTAACACTTATCTTTATATGTAAATCCAAATTTTCATTATCCATAGACACAGGACAAATTGGAGAGTAAATGCAACTGTGCGTGGCTACAAACTGTAGGTAGGGAAGGTAGGTAAGTACTTGATTCTCTTACCCACAGCACAACACACACTAAATTGAAATTAATAAAAACAAAGCCAACATAAACTAAAGGCGTCTGAATGTATTAAATCTTGCTAAACATAAGAGATGTAAATATTATGGACTTTGCTACTTTTTTATTATGCTAATAAAAATGTTACAAATATGTACGATGCGTAAATGAAAATCCCACCAAAAATACTTTTATACTGTTGCAGTAATACTGTTAAGTTAACAGGAGGGCGATTCACATGCATAGATAAATGGTCACATGTGATATCCTATATCGTCAAAAATTAAAAAAATTCTATACATTTTTAACAGTTTTGACGATATATATATATATCACAAGTGACCATTTATCTTAGTCCTGGTCGGGTTCATTTCTGCAACACCCCCAGTGTCTGCGCCCTATGGCTAGGACCCGCCAGCACCGCCCTATTTACGGCCCTGGGGTTACAGTTTGCAAGAAAATATACATTTTGTGAACGTAGTCGCTAGGAATTTCGCTATGTAGAATGTAGATATCTATTTTTATAAAATTCATGTTTTTACGCTTACTATTTCATGTAGGTATTACATACTTATCATCATCATCATGAGTAGGTAGGTACCTAGCCTTTTAATGATGTTCTCACTGCTCACATTGGACTGCTCTCGGGTGAGAATGATTACAACCGATCCTGATTACTGAAACATGAATCCTGATAGAGTGGCCTGATCCTATACTACTTTATTGTCTGGTAGGTAACCTTTTACCTCTAACCTAACCTAACTGCCGGCCTAAAAACTTGCCGCAAGCGTGTCTACGCGAGTGCTATTAAATTCCTGGTAGGCGGTATTGGTTTCCCAATTATTTATATTTGCTTGGTAGAGTATTATTTATGGTTTCGTTTTATTATAAGTACCTATTTTGAGATAGGTAACAACAAAGTTAAGTATGATTTTGATTGAAATTAGCACTCAGAAGAATTGCCTCTCCATGCGATTTTGATAAAATACAATAAATTAGTAGGTACCTACATTGATTAAATTACTCTAAGTACCTAGTACCTACCTACCTACTAGGTAGGCTTCGAGCCAAGGAAGTCAATATATTGACTTCCTTGCTAGGTAGGTAGGTACAGGTAGTTAGGAAGCTAGCAAAATACGGTTCTAAGAAACGGCCCTAAATTGGTAATAACTGGGTACGGTTCTGGCTCCTCTTCATTTAAACTTGGATAGGCCGCCAAAAATCTTTAAAAAAAAAAATCGTGTCGTGAAAATTTTGTATTAAAATTGGTTAAAAATGAAAATTTTGATTTTTTTGTTCGTTCAATCGTATGAGTCAGTGGCCAACTCTGGTGACAGAGTTTCTAGGCCGCCCGAAGCCCTCTGTCATGGCCTAACAACTTTGAAAAAGCCGGGTACACTGCTACTGATTTTTTGTGAAACTTTTGTATTAAAATTTGATAAAATTTTCATGTTTCGTTTTGTTTCATGTTATGTTAGGGTATAATGCCTCCCTAATGCGCAGAATGATGTTGAATGAGTTTAATAATTTATTTTTATGATAGAATTAACTTTTGTTTTCCAAAAAAAAATCGCGTGTCCAACTAGGTAGGTACCTACCTACCTTCATAATTGTCTAAAGATCCTCATCATAATTATGTTTAAAAGGTAATTATCTATCACCAATGAATTTTCAATCTACCTATCACATAATATTTTGAGCTAACCTACGATAATGGTTGGATAGTTTACTTTTTTTTTATTAATTCATACAAAGTCACACAAACATTGTAGACCTAGGTACCATATTGTATGTTTGAATAAAATTTGGTAGTAGGTACCTAGGTACTTCTACTTACCCAACCTAATTTTCACTTAAAACGGGATATTTACCATGATATGTGAGTTTTATTGATTCCCGATATTTCGGCGCAGTTACATGCACCATGATCACGGGAGAACTGACTACATGTAACATGGGTGCATGTAACTGCGCCGAAATATCGGGAATCAATAAAACTCACAAATCATGGTAAATATCCCGTTTTAAGTGAAAATTATGTTAATAACCATGATAGTTTTAAAAACTTTACCTTACCTACTCACCTATAAAGAGAAAAAAAAACATAAGTACCTAAAGTAATTTTTAATAATGTAAAGCTATGACATCGTTCCAAGTAAGTAGGTAGGTAGTAAAAAAAGATTAAGTACTTACCTACTTAAGTAGGTACTCTATTCCTCGCGTGTTTCCACTAATAATAGTTCGTGTACCTAACTAATAGTAGGTAGGTAGGTACCTAAGTAGGAGTAGGTTCTACCTAGGTACTTCACCCGTTTTGTGAGAGAAGGTCGCTTTTCTCTGTAGGTACTTGTGGTAGGTAGGTACTACTACTTACAGTAGTTCTCCGACCTCAGTACAGTAACTAGTTAACTAGATAGTTAAGTACCTACCTACACAAGAAGGAAGAATGTGTTTTTAGATGCGTCGTACCTAGTAGGTATTCAGATATTTTTATCCCTCTATCCATGCCAATTTGCTGTTTGCAAAAGTATCTAGGTAGCTGTAGGTAGATACTAGGTAGGTATAATGTAAGATTATAAAATACTTACCACAAACCAGTTTACCAACTCGGTCAAACGATCAAATTACGCAATTAAATCGTTCAAACAAAACATTTGGCAAGAATGCCAAAATGGCGTGAGGGAATAACCTAGGGTCCTTCCTACCAACCTAGTGGGAAGTAGGAATTCATTTTGCAAAGGTCGGGAGTCGAGCATTAAGCAAACTAGCCCAAAAAATAAATGTTTTTTACTACAAAACATCAAAATATAAAGTGGATTTTTCTAAGGAGCAGTATTAACAAATTTCAAAACGTTTAGCGAACTAAGTATGTAGACAGACTACAAGGAAAGGCAGCGTTATAACGCTTTTCAAAGTAGGTAGGTACCTATAGTTCTCTTGGCGGATCTAGGCTTCTGTGAAATTAGCCGTTTCCATGCGCAATGGAGCTTTTTCTAACTAAATAGTCTTTAAGCATCACAAACGGCTAACTTAACGGCACGAAAGCCTAGATCCGCCGAGAGAACTATACTACCTAATAAGTAGTCTAAAAACTAAACAAGTAGGTAGGTACTTAGGTAGTTTAAAAATCTCTGTAAAAAATCCGCAGAGAAAAATATGCAAAACTGCCATACAAAGTTGAAAGTTGGGTAACCGCCTCCAACGGGTAAAATGTAGTTTCGAAAATAGAATGCACCGAGGTAGAGCAGTAATCCATCCAGCTAAATTCTATAACTTTGTGGCTCTATAAACTGAATGAACAACTTTGAAGAATTTTTATCAACCAAAACGCAATGCATCCATCCGATTAATTAAAAAGATTTTACTCCTTTGAAACGTGGAAGTTCTGAAACTTATCGCAGCTGACAGGTAGAGAAAAATTAAAAAGGTTTTTACTCCTTTGAATCGTAAAAGTTCTGCTTCTGCTATTAAAATAAATTATAGAGAGCGTTATCCATAATCCTTGCATTTAACATTATTAGCAGACGAGATAAAACGGATATTGTGCCTTTCCCTGCCAGTAATCTTATCTAAGTTACGCTGGCAAACGAACGCCCTACTTGTTTGTGATAACCATTTTTTAAGCATTATATTTAATGTAGATGTGATACTATTTGGTTATTCTTACTTATTTTCAACATCATTATGTTTTCAGGCTTGACTTTACCTAGTTTAGTATGGTGTTATTTCATTTTATCTTCGAACATAAAAATTAATGTCTTTGCATTTTATATTAAGTTTTTTATGTAAGTCTTGTAAAGTATGTAATGCTTTTGCGGCAGCTTTTAGTGCATGGAATTGATTGATGTTAAAATAACTTTATAATAATAAATATTTTTTAATCTTTACTGAATAGACGAAAATATTATGAGCAGAAAAATAAAATAAAAAACACAAAACAACGTAGTACCTAGGTACCTAACCTACTTACCTCGTACAGGCTTACTACAACTTACTTACGAGTGCTTACCCGTTCAACCCACAATTTTTCTACCGAATTTTATTTTTACCCGTTCTACCCAAAACATATGCTCCGTTCTACCCATTCCAAAAATATGTCACAGTGTATTTTATACAGTAATCGTAATATTTATAAAAATCGAACTTGTACAAATTATTACTTACTGTATTTTTTTTTATTTGATCTTTGCTTACGTTGTGTTGTGTGTGTGTGATGTGTTATTAATTTTAGCTAAATTGGAGGTCGACCGGGCGTGGTCCATTACAATATAGGTAGGTACCTACCTACCTACTACGTAGACTAGAGTACGACTAGAACACGTTTATTCTTTACCTTGCCATCGTGCGTGAGCTAAAAAATTTTAACAAAACTGAGCGACCGTAAACTTTTGGCCTAAAGTTGATATTATTAGTGATAGAAGTTAGGTAGGTACCATTTAAGTATAAGTAATGTACCTACCTACTTATAGGTAGTTAAGGTACCTAGGTTGGTAAGGTAGGTTATAGGTACTAAACCTGACCTAGGTAGGTACCTCTATAATTTAAAAATCTGTACCTATATCTTTCGTTATTTTCGTTTCGGCCTGTGTATCTTTCGTTGGTGATCCTTATTAATAATAAATAATAAAAATAAACTAGTGTTTTTCTTACAATAATAAGTAAGTTACCTACCTACCTAATATACCTACCTACTAACCTACTTAAGTACCTACCTAACCTACGTAAAAATACTATTGTTTCTGATCAAGGTCATGAGACCGCAAACAGTGTCACCTACCTACCTATTAGGTAGGTACATAAACACATTATTTTTTCTACGTAACTAACTACAGGGTATTTTTGTTTAGGATAATTTAACCAAGCAAATAGTTTGGTAGGTTGGTAGGTTTCCTAGGTCCATGGTTCCTACTAGGTACCTACTTGCGTACTCTACTTAGTTAATACTATCTACCTACCTACTTATGTAGGAAGCAGCAGCAGGCAGGAGCAGTGGTTTCCTACGGCTACCTACCTACTACTTATGTAGAAAGGTAGGTAGGTACTTAGGTAACCTAATCACTGCTGTCATGTATATCTACCTATGCATCTAATTTATTATCATCTTTATTGTACACTGTCTTAAAATGTCTTAACGCATTATTACTTAATTACTCAACAAATATAGAGCTCTTTTATACTTAATTACTCAACAAATATAGAGCTCCTAGAATAACCAGGGCCATTGTTATAGAATGAGTCATGAAACAAAATAGCACAATAATCTTACCGTTTAATTTTGCCGCCTCTATTATGTCATACCTACCATACACCAGTCAATACACTTTTAGAAACAAATTCGTGAAACAAACTTGACTGTTCAGAACATGTTAATTAGACCACGGCATAATTAACACAAACACGAGAAAATTTATTAACTTTATATCTAACCAATACTCATACGCGATAAATTAAGTTGAAACAACTTTAATTGCAAACAAACTTTATTCTGCTCGAACGAAACTTCGTCTGATCACTCACTCATGTCGAGGACTTTGGTTTGAATAAAGTTTTGTGAGTTTAGTTCATATAAGTTCAGAGTTAGAACGGAAACCGACCGACAAACTGAGTTAACAGCTAAATAACAATGTAATAACCATATACGTTCATATCTTGCATTCGACTTCCAACATTTTTTGTAACTTCGAAGGCCACGCACTTTCGACCAAAAGTGTAACCTATCGTTTTGCATTAGAGTAGTTTCTTGGTTGTGGAAAGATTGGTTACATGTATACCAACTTTGCGTTCCATTTCACATAGTGAATAAAGTCAAAAAGTTTTATTCAAGTAAACTAAAGAATGTGCCGTGCCAGTCTTACACTATTATTACATCTACCCAAATACTTCCATGCACCAATTTGATTACTTCTTAATTTTAGTTTTTATGAAGGAAAATATATTATTACATCGTAGTGAACTTGGTAGCTAAGTTGAATTTGAATTTTGTGACTTCTCAACTTTTCATTATATTGTTTAATGTACCTAGGACTTTAAATGGTGTAACTACTGAAACTTATCCAACAACATTTTCCATATTTTTATCTAGGCTTTTATTAATGTAGAGTATGTTCACCGTCGTCAGGTGACTCATAATATAACTAAGTCGTAGACTTATTATGAGTTGAAGAAGGAGAGTTAGTTCACGACGGTTCACTCACATTGAACAGACTGTAGGTACATTAGGTAATATAAAGAATAATTATTTTTTGTTTTAATAATAAGTAGGTTCTTCAGTGTTTTTACTCGATAGAAACCTTTCCATTTTTAAGTTTATTTTATTTTCCAATAACGGAGCCGATCCGGCTTCGCTTGAATTACTGTCTAGATTGATGAAAACCTCATTAAAATCCTATGCGTAGTTTATAAGTTTTATGCGTAGTACATTATACAAAGAGCCATTCGGCGGAAAGCGACTTCTAGAATAATGTTTGTAAAATAAAATAAATAAAGTATGTATTATAGATGGCAATAGTGGCATTGATTCGATTTTAATAAATTGCACAACTGGTCCATGAGATTATTAGTACCCAACTTTTACCTAAGTGTGTTAGCGCCATCTAGTGCCTGATAAAAGCAACGCGCCATTCTCGGTATGTCTTGGTAATGACGTTTGACTGTCAGTCAAGTATGATTTACATTGAGTCAGTAAGTATAGCAAAGTCAGTGCTGACCCGCTTCTTATATAGTGTAAAAGCTGTCGGGTCAGTATTAACTACAGAGAAAGTCAGTTCTCAAAGTCAGCATTGACTTCATTTGGAGTCAGTCACTGACCCAACGTAAATCGCACTTCAAGGTCAGGGGTCAATCTCTAGCACTCTCTAGTCTTGCCAAGGAATATACATTAAAATACATATAATTTTGATTCCTTGCTTTGCATGTACAATAATAGCTAGTATTACGGGATAACCTCTAGTTTCTGTGGCGTAACTGTGTCGTCACGCTCCATTCCGAAGCTATTCAATCTTCTTCTTTTTATTGCGCGTATTGGAACGTATGATTTTTTTTTCATTTGTTTGACAGTTTGGTTTGACAACTTTGCCATTACATTGTTTTGAAATACGTAAACGTAGTGCTTACATTCTCTTGGGTACGTGTTGCCCATGCATTTGCTGTTAGTGCTGATACGACTTCGGTTCGACTTTTTGCAGCTAGCATAATCAATTAGGACGGAACATACGTGTCCTAGCTTCGATTAAAATCAAACCGTGTTTGTGGCATTTATTGAGTGAATAACCGTCGCGAGGTTCACACGTGCACTGTTAATTTTAATACATAAATGATGACTCAAAACAAAAGTGAACTTCGGTTTATTTTCTACTCAGCGGCAATATTTGTTTGTTACTTTATATTTGGTATGTTACAAGAGAAGATAACTAGAGGAAAGTACGGGACTAATGACAGGTTCACGTGTGCTCTTTCATTAGTTCTGGTGCAGTGCGTGGTGAACTATATTTTCGCACAAATTCTGATGGTAAGCCGATATGTTTCGGGTTTTAATTTACAAAAATTAAGCACTGTTATTAGTATTAGTTTTCAATAAGCATAATAAGTTTGCATTTAGTACTTAGTATTTACATTATCACAAAATCCATGTAAATGTAAAAAGCAGATTTAATGTAACTTTTTTTTTTTTTCCTTTTTAAAATGTCAGTCTGTCTGTTTAGACAATATTGCCAGTGTCAAGTAGTGTCGACGTATACATCAAAGACGAACAAGTTCGAATTTTGAATTTGACGAACAACATTTTGAAAGAAATGATGGCGTTCTTTCAAAATATTTTCTATGAGAATATTTGACCAAATTACAAACCAACATCACCCTGGCAGTTTAACCAAGACTACGAGTCGTATTGGTTAAACTGCCACCAAATTTACACAATAAAACTCAAAATAACTCGAGAAAAACAATTAAAATGGGAGGAACATGTCATACCGGCAAAATGACCGAAGAAACTCTCTCCAATGTAACTTTATAAAGTTATGCTATTATATATTTTTGAATTTGTTCCTACCAAAAAGCTATATATATATGCTATTTTCTATTTGTATAATAATTATGCATTACATAGGTAGTAGTCTAAAGCCTAAAGACATCCGTCATGTCTCTTTAACATGGTGCTTATATTTCTCTTGAATGTCTCCATAATCAACTATTTTTTCTTAAGCTGACTAAGAAGGTTATTCAGCTTTCAATCTCAAAAATAGCTTGGTCCGTAATGGTGTTTGATACCATTAGCTCTGAGGTAGTACAAGTATGTCCACCAATATTTAACGGATAACATTATTTCAGCTATCATGGAAACACGAAAAAGATACAACAAGAAGATTGTACTATTTCTCATCAGCAATGACATACCTGCTAGCCATGATATGCTCAATTATGGCTCTTCAGTGGGTTAATTATCCTACTCAGGTATGATCTTCAAATTTAATTAAATGCTCTGGTCCGGTGCTGTTTCATTGCACCCGCGCGAAGCTGAGACTGACTGCTAGTATTATATATATCTATACTAATATTATAAAGAAGAAACATTTTTAATTTTGTATGTTTGTATTTTCGTTTGTTACGAATAAACTCAAAAACTACTGGTCTAATTTCAAAAATTTTTTCACTATTAAAATGCTACATTATCCCTGGGTAACATAGGCTATATTTATTACTAGCGACCTGTCCCGGCTTCGCATGGGTGTGGTTTCACTGCACCCGCGCCCGAAGCTGGGATGGACGCTAGTGTTATATAAATACAAAATAAAATGAAAAGACATTTATTTACTTATATCTACACATTCATTCACAACTAAGTTATGCTAGGTAAATGGTGCATAAAAAACTAAATAAATATTTTTCTTATATACTTGGTTTTAAACTATTAATATATATACATTCATTCTCTTTTCAATAAACTGAAGAACTTTGTTTTACATTTTTAATAATAAAAAATCAAAGATACCTCAAACCGTAAGCCCAGGACCTAGTTCCTTCTTCACAACTAAATGGCAACCAAGTATAGTTCTCACAGCGGATCTCGGCCGTCGTGAAATTAGCCGTTTCGATGCGCAATGGAGCTTTTTCAAACTAAATTGTCTTTGCGCATCACAAACGGCTAACTTCACGGAAGCCTAGATCCGCTGTGCGAACTATACATGGCCCACCTGATAGTAAGTAAGTGATAGATATATTAGTAAGTAAGTAGTAAGTAAGTGGTTGACGCTTGATACCAAACCAGAGGTATTTCAAAGGGAGTTTAACCATTTAACTGACAGCAGACAGTAGTCGGTCCCGGTTTTTTCAAAGTTTTTTCAGACAGATTTGGCCACTGACTCATACGAACTTACTTACTTCTCTACCATTACAGGTGGTCGGCAAAGCTGCTAAGCCCATACCCGTGCTAATACTGGGTGTCCTCGTCGGCCGTAAGACATACCCACTGCGGAAGTATCTCTTCGTGTTCCTCATTGTGGTGGGCGTGGTACTGTTTATGTACAAAGACCAGGCTAAGTCGGCCGGCGAGGCGGCGTCGCTCGGCGTCGGCGAGCTGTTGCTGCTACTCTCTCTGACGATGGACGGCCTCACTGGCGCAGTGCAGGTACACTTATGCCAACTTATATATAAAAAAATGAATTACTGTGCGTTAGGCTCGCTAGAACTCGAGAACGGCTGGACCGATTTGGCTAATTTTGGTATTGAAATGTTTGTAAGAGTTCAGGGAAGGTTTAAACGGGTGAGAAAATATACAGGGTGTAAAAATTATGCGAGTGAAACCGCGCGGGTCAGCTAGTTATTAATAAACATTAATATTTAAAATGCTACCTGATCAGAAGGCCTAATTACCAAAATGCCTAGGAAGTAATGCCTAAAATATAAAATGACCATTTTGCAATGCTATATTATCCCTGAGTAACATAGGCTATATTTATTATTAGCGGCCCGCTCTGGCTTTGCACGGGTGCTTAAGTTTTCATCTATACCTTTACTAGTATTATGTTATCTGTAATCTATACTAAAATTATAAAAAAAAATTCTATTAAAAAAAAAACTTTCATTCATTAGAATGCTTATCCCTGAGTAACATAGGCTATATTTTATTTTAGAAAAAAATAGGAATTCCTACTAAAACTTCAATAATAAAAAAAACAATTTTAAAAAAAAATTGCCTTAAAATGTCTTTCACCGCATACGCTGTGGTCACTGTATACAAGTCTTAAACCAAATTCCTACATCACCGTTCATTTAAGCAAAAATTTTTTTTTTTGGCAAATTATTTTACGTGTTGCACGTATTCCCGGACGAATATTTTCGTTGAACTACAGACAAAACCTAGAAATACCCAAGTGGTTTCCAAGAATGATTTATGTGCCTATTGTTGCAGTAATGCGCCTACGCAAGAATTCGCGTCAGTCATTAGTGCAAGTAGTGCATTTGATACCGGGTGAAACAATGTACAAGCGCTTTTTAAGCTCTCTTTAAAAGCTAGTATGTAGTTACATGTATCAAATCGGGAAGAAAATGTGTCATTTTGTTCGATGACATCATGTTGCATTATAGAAAATATGAGACTTCGCCGTCTCGGCTTGTCTAAAGTGCGTGCTTACCCGTTGAACCCACAATTTTTCTATCAAATATTATTTTTACTCGTTCTACCTAAAACATGCTCCGTTCTACCCATTCCAAACATCTAAGTCACAGTGTATTCTAAAAAAATCAAAACTCAAAACTCAAAATTGCTTTATTGAATCACAAGGATTAACTTTGAATCATCATCATCATCTTTCTAATGTTCCCACTGTTGGGACACTGGCTTGCGCCAAAGAGTGATTGGGTCTTAAACCACATGCGGACCCAATGCAGATTGGTGGATGGCACATGTCATGTCTTTTGATTTTTTATTTCTTTGTTGGTAGGCCAAGACGGTGCGTCACCAGAGTAAAGGATCGTTCAAACCAACGCGGCGACGCGAAAGCGGAGCGAAAGCGGACTTTGCGAACGCTGTGTTGCCGCGTCGTGGTCGCGTTGATGTGCAAGGCGCCATTGCTAAGCCATTGTAGCGTCCGCCACGCGGCTGACGCTTTCGCTCCGCTTTCGCGTCGCCGTGTTGGTTTGAACGATCCATTAAGACACTGGCCACTGACTCATGCTTACTTTACTATCAAACTGCTGTATTTATTCCAGGAACGTATAAAGACGGAACATTCGCCGACTGCCTATTCCATGATGCTGAACACGAATGCCTGGTAGGTACAGATCTTAACATAAAACCAAACATCTCTTTTTCAATTAAATTCTTTGTGATAGAGCTCATTCGGGGAAGGACTACCGCCATACCTATTTCTGCCGCCAAGCAGTAATGCTCGCATTGCTGTGTTCCGGTTCGCAGGGTATGGTTTCCGGTGAAATTACAGGCACATGAAACTTACCATCTAAGGTCTTAGGGTAGTAACACGCAAGTGATATCTATGTTGCATGCGTACATAGGCTACGGTAACCGCTGACCATCAAGTGGGCCGTACGCTTGGTTACCACTTTAGTAGGATAAAAAAAAAAAAAAATGAAAAATGTACTAATTACATATTACACAAAAACCATAACGAAACAGTAAAGCCATCTCGAAAAGCGATTTGGCGCGGCGGGCGAAGGTCCGTGATGCAGGAGGTTGCGGGTTCGATTCCCGCCTTGGAACAAATGTTTGTACAATCTGCAAATATTTGTTCTGGGTGCTCTGTTTGATATAAAAGATCTATCTATGTATTGTATTACGTATATCAGTCATCTAGTACCCATAACAAAAGCTCTGCCTAGCTTGGGACTAGATGATGCTCTGTGGAATGTCCAGCATTATTTATTTATTTATCTAAAGATCGTTACAAACGATCTATAGATAGCCCAACTAATCTAAATCACTACCAGACGGAAGCGTTCCCAACATGCTGGCTGCATTGCCACGTTGAATGGCAATGCTGATACATAGAGCCAGATATGAACCAGCCTTTGGATTACTCGAAGCTTCGACTAGACGCCCGGAAATATTTATAAAATCAATTGCTGTTCGTTTGTCTCGCTAAAACTCTTGAATGGCTTGACCGATTTGGCTAATTTGGATTTCAAAATATTTGTAAGAGTCCAGCAAAGATTTTTTTTTTTAAAGTTGTTAAGCCATGACAGAGGCTTTCGGGTGGCCTAGAAACTCTGTCACCAAAGTTGGCTACTGACTCATACGAACTTACTTACTTACCGTAGCCTATGAACGCTTGCAACATCAGAGACTTTATTTTATTTATTTATTTTCAGGTCGGCCATAATAGTGTCAATCGGTGTTGTCCTGAGCGGAGAGATAGTGACTTTTGTGAAGTTTGTCTCTCTCTACCCTGAGGTCATTATATACGTGACGGCGTTCGCGCTTACCGGAGCACTGGGACAACTGTTCATATTCTACATGGTGAGAAGAAACCCGTAATTTTTGTACAGGGTCTTTGATTATTAGTGCGCGATATTCAAGGAACAGGTTCCAAACATCGATATGGCACCGGTGGGAGGTAGAGAGTGGCCATTCTGTGCGTAGTGTTATGTGGTGTTGTGTCGCAGGTGGCAGAGTTTGGTCCGCTGCCGTGCTCGGTGGTGACCACCACGCGGAAGTTCTTCACGGTGCTCGCGTCCGTGCTCGTGTTTGGCAACGTGCTCGCCACGCGCCAGTGGATGGGCGCCGTGCTCGTCTTCTCAGGTAATATTGATAGGTTTTTTGTTTCATTTATTCAGGGACAACAAACAGCTACAATAAAAAGTCATAAGGAACGTGCAAACCAACGCGTCGACGCGAAAGCAGAGCGAAAGCGGATTTTGCGAACGTTGTGTTGCCGCGTTCCGGTCGCGTTGGTGTGCAAGGCGCCATTGCTAAGCCATTGCAGCGTCCGCCGCGCGCCTGACGTTTCCGCTCCGCTTTTGCTCCGCTTTCGCGTCGCCGTGTTGGTTTGAACGATCCTTTAGCTAAATAAACTACAAGCGGCTCGTCCCGGCTTCACACGGGTGCAATGAAAACTTAAGCACCCGTTCGAAGCCGGGGCGGGTCGCTAGTCATTCATAAGGTAAGAGCCGACCTCGCATTTTAGCCGCGTGGCTACCTATTTCATAGAATGTGCTCTTAATCGTGATTTTTATCAACCCTGATATTGAGTCATAGGTCCGTATTCATGAACGGAACTCAATCTAAATTGTTTTATTTCAAATCATATCAAAAATGCTTTATTGGAAACAAAAACACATGTACAAGAATATTTACGTACGATAACAATTACATTAGTCTACTAATGTGACTGTGATGCAGCTATCAACGCCCATCTCCAGAGATATTTTGTTCCATTTTAACATTATATATAATATATACTTATAAAAACTAAAAATAGTATTTATTAAACAAAATAAAATATGTACATATTACATTACAAAATATACAAAATACATATGAAACAGTTGAGCCATCTAAATACCGTTACAAACGACCTATAGATAGCTCAACTGATCCAAATCACTACCAGTAGGAAGCGTTCCCAACATGCTGGCTGCATTTCCACGTTGAATGGCAATGCTGATACGTTGAGCCAGATATGAACCAGCCTTTGGATCACGCGTCGCTTCGACCAGACGCCCGGAAAGAATTTTGAAAACGCGGTGAGCCCCGAAACCCCACGGACCCAGGGTCTCCACTCCAAAAGGCTCAAATATGTAGGCTCTATCTAGACCGGCATATTTGCGCCTTTTGGTGTTCTCTGCACAATCTGCCGCCGCGCCAGCCCTAACTAATGTCCCCGACAGATGTGATGCGGCTAAAAATATAAGATGTAATACAAAATTAAATGTAGCCAGAACCGAGCCATTAGTTATGTAGGTGTAATGGGTAGTGTGTGTGTATATAGACGTATATAGACGTATATGTAGTGAGAGTGTTTGTGTCGGTGTGATTCAGCGGCTTTTCATAACACTGGCGAGTGGCGACCCGCCCGGCACCTTGTTCAAGCATCCGCTCGAAGCCGGGGCGAGTCGTTAGTTATAAATATAGCCTATGTTACTCGAAGGGTAATGAATCATTCTGATGGTGAAAGTATTATTGAAATCAGACATGTAATCGTAGTTTTTGGGATCATTCATTATAAACAAAAACCAAACCTATTTCTGCCGCAAAGCAGTAATGCTCGCATTGCTGTGTTCCGGTGTGAAGGGTATGGTTTCCGGTGAAATTACTGGCACATGAGGCTTTCGATCTTAGCCTCAAGGTGGCAACCCGCAAGTGATACCTCTGGTATTGCAAGCGTCCATAGGCTGCGGTAACCGCTTACCATCTTGTGGGCCGTCAACACTTCAGTTGTAAAAAAAAAAAAAAAACACAAAAATAAAAAAAGCCAGGATATTAGTGTAGTAGATTAGTGACTTATTAAAAAAATACTTTTGTTAATTTCAGGTCTTTTCCTGGACATTTTCTACAGTAAAGGAAAAAGCTATCGGCATAAGAAGGAAGCTGAAAAATTAATAAAGTAAAAACATTATTAATTACATAATAATATAAAATGAAATTTACTTAGAGATTTATAATTTATATATACTCTGTAAGTATTTTCATGTAAATTCGTTTTTTTTTACTGCACTGGGATTACCTTTTTACGGATTTCGTTAGTTTAATTTAAGAATGTATAAGTACTAGAAAGTAAACATTTATTTATATACAAATTTAAATTGAAACATGTCAAATCATTAAATAAATAAATAATGCTGGACAATCCACACAGCATCATCTAGCCCCAAGGTAAGCTGCTGTTAAACAGAGCTGTATTATGGGTACCCTTGCTATTGTTATGGATGCCGAGTAGAGTTGGAGCACATTCGTCCCAAGCTTTTCTATCATCTAGGTAATCGGTTATTTTATGGTAAGCTTTTTGAGACAGTTTTTGTTTAATTAAGTTGCATCGCACATGTCTGGTGGAAACGCCGTCTTAATGTGTTCTTGTAATATAAATGAAACTTATCAAAACAGATGTTCAAAAGAATTTAATTAATTTATATGTATCAGACAGAAGTATCGATTTACCCGGGTACCAAAGATCCTCACCGACTCCTAAGAACTTACCTATTTTATTATTTGTTATGACCGATGTGGCACAGCGGGCGCAAATCCGCCTGCGACGCGGAGGTTGCGGGTTCGATTCCCGCGTCGGGTCAAATGTTTGTACGATCTACAAATATTTGTTCCGGGTGTTCTGGGTATTTTCTATATATAATAAAAAATATCTATCTATGTATTGTATTTTATTAAGTATATATCAGTCATCTAGTACCATAACACAGCTCTGTTTAACAGTAGCTTATCTTGGGGCTAGATGATGCTGTGTGGATTGTTTAGCATTATTATTATTATATTTTTAGCTACGCTATTTTAAATCTACAACTAGTTTACATGCACACTATTACAAGTTGAACGTTGAAGTTTGAACCACAATAATACAAATATCGAAAACTTTGCATTATTTATAAATGCGAACATTCCGGATTTTATAATGTTTTTAGATTTTGTTTGTATTAATAAATAGTCTTCTATAAATCGCACAGCGGATCTAGGCTTCCGTGAAGTTAGCCGTTTGTGATGCGCAAAGACAGTTTAGTTTGAAAAAGCTCCGTTGCGCATCGAAACGGCTAATTTCACGACGGCCGAGATCCGTTGTGAGAACTATAATAAATTTGAATAAGTTACCTAGGTACTTGTTAATTAGCGTTAAAGATGTGACGGTTACCTAGCAAATCTAAAAAAAATGCTATTTTATATGACATGTCTTCTTCTTCTTCTTCTTTTCTTTTATGGCCTCTGTGGCTAGTTTGCCACAATTTTGCCAGTGTCAAGTGTAATATTTTGATTGTCGCTTAGCAACGTAAACAAACGAAATTTGGAAAGAAACAATGACTTTTCTTTTAAAATTCTATTGGAAAGTCTTTGACTAAATTACCAACCAACATCACCCCTCCATTTCAATTACTTACACTTGTGCTAAGTAAACAAATTAAATTGGATAAACTGCCACCAAACTTACACAATAAAACTTAAAATAACACGAGAATAATAATTAAAATGGGAAGACCCATGTCGTTTTGACAAGATAGCCAAAGACAAGCCTTTATATGACATGTAATCGATACTTAGTTTTTTTTACAGATAGGTTACAATACAACTTAGTTGTTTTTTCTAATAAAATAATAGTTTAGATTGATATTTTTTATCTATTCTATGACTACATTAAGATTAAACAGTACATTAAAAAATACAACTTGAATGTAGAATTTTTTTGCAATATTATCTATCTTGTATGTGATTGTGATTTTGCGTCTTAAGTCCTATAACACAAGTCATTAATTTGAGCGAAGGCATCGCGACACTTCGATCAGTATTAGACAGGCCCGTAATCAAGAACCATAAAATACTTCTTCTTCTTTTGTTTAATGGCCTCTGTGGCTAGTTTGCCACAATTTTGCCAGTGTCAAGTGTATTAGTTTGATTGTCGCTTAGCAACGTAAACAAACGAAATTTGGAAAGAAACGATGACATTTCTTTCGATTGTCTTTGGCTATCCATGTCGCTTTGACAAGATAGCCAAAGACAATACAATACAATGCATCGATTTGACAAAAGTACTTTATGAAAAACTGACAAAAATCTTTGCTTGAGTTTCGTTCTTGAATACGGACCTTAGATTGCCAACATCTCAAAAACCTCAAAAAACGCTTGTGTGATAGGTTGCGATGTTTGGCCACACCCTTAGATTCTTATCAAACTAGAACCTTATGCACTGATGTTTTTTTATATTAATTCGTTCACAAAATGTATGTAATAAAAAAAATAACACGAAAATGACTTTTTTTTATGTAGCTCTAGCTGACCTTTCACTTGCGTCATTTTTTAATTTTTTCTTAGCGGTGTAAACCTTCCCTCATCATCATGACAGCCTTCTAATGTTCCCACTGCTGGGACACTGGCCTACTCTCAGGCGAGAGTGATTGGTTCTTAATCCACCACGCGGACCCAATGCGGATTGGTGGATGGCACATGTCTTTCGAATTTTTAGTTCTTAGACATGCCGGTTTCGTTTACTCCCACCTGTTCTGTTGAGTAGTTCTGTTGTCAGAACTACTGGGATTTTTTCCCGTTTCCTCACGATGTTTTCCTTCACCGCATGAGAGCACTGGCATTGCGCACATAAATTTTTCGAACAGAAAAATCCATTGGTGCACGACCGGGTTTGAACCCACGACCTTAGGATCGTAAGGCGGGGTCACTACCACACTACCACTAGACCACCGGTGCTTAACCCTAAAATCCTATAAAAAAATTAAGATAAAATTACCCAAATCGGTCCAGCCGTTCTTGGGTTTTAGCGAGACTAACGCACAGCAATTCATTTTTATAATAAACTACCTGACCCGCGCGGTTTCACTCGCGTTATTTTTTTCGCAATGTTTCCATAATTTCTCATCGCTTAAACCTTACTCCAAACATTTCTAGACCAAAATTACCTAAATCGGTCCAGCCGTTCTCGAGTTTTTGCGAGACTAACGCACAGCAATTCATCTTATAATTTAAGTGGCAAGTGTAATAACAAGACAGGTACAACTACTGTAAAATAAAACAACAATTTATCGTAAGATTATTTATTTCAGTAAAATGTCTATGCAGGGTTACTATGACACATAGATTTTAAAGTTTGTGCTGAATTGACTAACTAGATATGTGATCGTTACTACTTGAAATTTTAAGTGGATAAAAACTGTATCGTACTTTCCTATACATTATTCATTTTAAAAACTGAGTACTTGGATGAATCGAGTCGAAATCGTTACAACAATGCATTCTCATCGATGCAACTGTTATGCAAACTAGCGCTTCTAAAATGAATGATGTTTATCAAATCCTATGAAATCCAACTCCTAAATACAGAATGGCCAACCCGTCTTAATCCTAATTATAAAAACTGGAATATAATACTAACTTATCCTAGTACCTTTGCTCTAGACGCATGCGTGTATATTAGATTAGGTACCTATTTAAGAAGACCTATGTTTTTTCAAATTGATAGATATTAAAATTATTTCATTTTATTTTCAGTATTCGCTTGGGTACATTGTTACAAAGGTAAGGTAGGTTAAGGTTACTTGTAGGTAAGTACAGGATCTTAATTAACTTACATTACAACCTGTCTTCTACCTTTAAAAAGAAACTTCCCTCGTTGTGGTGGGGAACCTACATCACATTGTAATATTTTAAACAGACTCCAAAAAAGAAGTATGTTAAACTATTTAACAAACCTGTTTCGTCCGTAAAATCGTTACTTTATCGAGAAAAGTTTTTTAAAGTATTTCAATCGTGGAAGGAATTTCAAATATTATTCATAGTTTCACTTTTCCCAAATCGTTTAACCTGATAAATACCAACTAGGTAGCAGCCATTGCTCAGTCTTTCCACGATTTAAATTTACTTAATGGACATCATCAAAAATGACTCAAAAAGGTTATAATTCCTAACGTTTTTTCGTTACAATCAATTGTAAAAATTAGATAAATAGGTTACACTTTCATTATTTTAGTTATATAATAATTACTACGAATGTGAAACTAACTCATAGGATTTTAAAGGTACAATATTCAATATTATACTTTTTGTAATAATAATTACCTGTCTAAAATTTATGACAAATGGTTGAAAAAAATATACCTACTTAAGTATAAGTACCTAAAAAATTAAAGCCGGTCAACTCAAATATTAGTTATTTTATAATCCTTTCTCGTCACAGAACTGTTAATTTTTGCCTGATCTCGATTCTTGTTTCGCAATATGGACTAGGTAGTTAATCCATGTTCGTCTTTAGCGCTCTTTGTAAAAGAAACCCTATCGTACCTACAGTTCGCTTATTTAAATTATGACACATTATGAAAGAAAACGTAAGTATTAAGGTAATAGATCAGACAATTCTAATTCCCTAACATTGATTGAAAATTGCACGCACAATGCTTATAGATAACACATTTCGACATTGATAAGAAAATTAGCTGTTCGCATAATAACGTGCATTCATATATTTCATATATAATTTCATATATAAATTCATATAATTCATATATTTTTTTATAAATTTTGTTAAAACTAAAAATGCTGAATAATAGATAAATTATAAAAAATTAAAACAAACTATCGTAATAACAATTTCATAACTTATTCCTGATTTATTTAGCATTTTTGTTTGCTCTCCTGAAATATCGTAAAAACATAGTTCTCATGACCCTAGTCGAGATATAACAGTAGGAATACAGTGAAGCCTAAATTATTTAGTGCGAGTCTTAGGTACCTACACGTTATTTAAATAAGTAAGTACCTAGGTACATTTAAACTGTCACAATTATATATATAAAAAAAAATCGGAGACATAATTTTACTGTGAGTAAAACTGTAACGAAAAAACAGTGTTTAATTGCGCTTTAAAAGATTCGCTTTTGCATATAAATTGTATTAACAAGAATAGGAGATTTCGCTTACACATTAAATATCTTAAGTAGGTATCTACTGGTAAACATTGTAAGATATTCTAAAACCCATCCTAAATAGGCAAGTATTTAATTAATAACTACAGCTGCTACTAAGATTACAATAATTAAAGCAGCGATAAAAGGCGTGATAGAGAATTCAAAATTCCAAGGATATAGAAGCGTAGAAATTTGTAAAAACTAAATTATCTTTAAAGTGTAGGTAATTACGTACATAGATGCCTTAAAATAAACCTCTATCTGCCTATTGTTGTGCCATAATACCCTAGACAATCGAGGCTAATTTTTAAAGCTATAATAACAAGATAGTAGGTAGGTAAACAGGTATTTCTAAGCTCACTAGCCTAGAAATGAAGTTCTGTTTATACGAAGCCAGAGTTGCTAGCTTGCTAGCTTACTATCCTGGTTTAAAAACTAACCTCGTGTATCCCAGGCTTGTTTAGTTCAAATTGTGATCTACGATTTCTACTTTCACTACATGTTTGCGTATTGATAAACTTTTATGAATAAGAATAAAGCATAATCAATTATCCAACTGACATGTGAGACGTACTAGCGCTTGTAATACTGTCGTCATCTTCGTTCTGCACTCTATGGAGCAGGACGTCTTGCGTGTACTGGTCCCAGTAAGTGCAGCGCGGTACGAATATGGCGCTTGTAGGACTACCATCATCATCGGACCGATTGTTGTAATACTCAAACAACTGGCGCATATTTACGTAGATTCCATTTGCATTGTCCTCATCATTTGCATTATCATTATAATTTGCATTATTTTTATCAATTGCATTATCTTCATCAATCGTGTTTGGATCCTCATCTTCAGTTGCCAATTCGGTTTGGTTTTTTATCATCAGAAGAATCAGGTTCGACGGTGGTTTGACCGCGCGCACAGTATTCTGTGCTGACGTTGTTTGTCAAACGTTTCCTCTGTAAAAATAAGAGCCATAAGTTTTTTGTATAGGTAAGGATTTATTTGTATTACTTAGGAGTATTTTCGTAGCGAACCACAACTGCCACAATGTTCTCAAGAGAATTTGAAAAGCAATAGGTGTCTTAACTTAGTTTTTAATTAGTATTGTAATTTTATGTTTATTGCGCAAAATAAATTTAGAAATTGCGTGAAAAATAACACGATTGAAAAACCGCGTGGGTCAGCTAGTAAGGAATATATAAATATCTCTCGATACTGACACGATTAAATTCTCGTTCTCGAAACGAATTTCTTCCATGCCGGACAGGAATTCCGGGTTTGCATAGTTGCGTCGTCTTATTCTGTAAAAATAAGAAAAAAAATCATTCACCGCATTCACCTGGGTATCCGCGTTGGGTCCGCGTGTTGAATTCAGACTAAATCACTCTCGAGAGTGGGAATACTAGATGCTGTCATGATGAAGAAAAATTTTAAGAGTTTAACGTTCTGTCGAGTTTTATAAACCGGGAACTATCGACAGTGCAAGTTGTTGAGTTTATTGTTATGCACACGTAACCAGGCTAATGTGCCAAACCAAAAGGCTATGTACTGTATCAGCTGATGCATAATGACTGCTAAAACCTGGCCACGAGTGCAACAGCGAGCGGCGCAGGCGCTAGCAAGCAACAAGTTTATCTAACTGCTGCTTATCTAGTTATTATGTAAACTTGTCGCCGCCGTCCGTCTTTCGCCGCGTCAGGCCGGTCCCTTACAAACAAAATATTATTATAAATTGAACTGTCAGATTTGAAAACAGAACGGTGTCAAATTGACAGATCGTTATTGGTTTCAAAACAAAAAGAGGTAAAGGCACTTGTTGGTTATAACACGACATTTAATTTATTGGGCCATGTTCATTTAAAATAATATTTAAAACTTCTGAAATGCTTCTGTTTAGTTAAAATACTAGCGAAACATAAAGTACCTACGCACTGTAGGTGTGAAAGACACGGTTTGACGCAGCAACAGGTGGACGATAACGAAAGACTTATTAAAAATATTAAATCTACTTAAATAGCCGACGCGAGCTTAGTCTACCTATAACAACATACCTGCAGGATTTAATGATTCATTCGCGTTGCTTGGAAGTAGCCATTGACTGGTCACACTAACAGATTCAGCATTCAGCTTATGTTTTAAGTTATTTCAACGCGAATCATCATTGAATCCCATAGACGTGGCCATAGGTTTGGCTTAGCACAATCGCATGAGCAAATTTTCTGCTACTGCAAGACCTTTCTTAATCTCTAGGGTTTCCTGTCACACTTCAGACCACCTGTATTCGTTTAGATCAAACAGTAAAACAACGCTCAGCGGGTAGACTTCTGGTGAGTTTATAAAGACGTCCAAGTGAGTGGTAAGATTCTAAAAGGCCAAGATGCTTCACCAGCTAGTATACATACTCTTCGCTGGTCTCCAGGGCCATTTCGGCATCTTGCACAGCGTTGTTAGTCGAAAAAAGGCGGCGGACGCACTGCGACAGTCGACGGAGAGGGGTTATCATGCACGTCACCAGAAAGGTACGCAACCAGCTGAAATATTAATATAATATATTAGAGTTTTTTGTCATTCGCTAATAGGTGTGTCCACACTAGCGAGGAGCCTCGAGAAGCAGCTTGGTCTGTGTGGACCAGCCTAATGAAGCACACACCAACATTGTCTCACTGCCGCGCAAAAGGTCTTCAGAATCAGAATGTGCAATGTACTGCATATACCTAGAAATACGACTTCATTGAATGCATGGAATGAAGAGCACTGGTGGTCTAGTGGTAGTGACCCCGTCTTCCGATCCTAAGGTCGTGGGTTCAAACCCAGTCGTGCACCAATAGATTTTTCGCTACGAAAAATTTATGCGCGCAATGCCAGTGCTCTCATACGGTGAAGGAAAACATCGTGAGGAAACCGGCATGTCCAAGATCTAAAAATTTTAAAGACATGTGCCATCCACCAATTGGGTCCGCGTGGTGGATTAAGACTCAATTACTCTCGCTGGAGAGAAGGCCAGTTTCCCAGCAGTGGAAACATAAGAAGGCTGGCATGAATGCATGGGTGGGTTCCTGGTTGAGAAGCGAGAGGTCGAAAATGTTTGCATGGTCTACAAACAATTGTATAAGTACCTACTGTATCTGGTTAGGTTACCAGTAGGTACCTACTCGTAGTCTGTGATACTCACAGGAATACCTAGATCTAATTATGGGCTCAGCAGGGTAATTATGTAAGTACGTATTTTTTTTTATACAACTGAAGTGGCAACCAAGCGTACGGCCCACAAGATGGTAAGCGGTTACCGTAGCCTATGGACGCTTGCAATACCAGAGGTATCACTCGCAGGTTGCCACCTTGAGGCTAAGATCGAAAGCCTCATGGGCTAGTAATTTTACCGGAAACCATACCCTTCACACCGGAACACAACAATGCGAGCATTACTGCTTGGCGGCAGAAATAGGTATGATGGTAGTCCTTCCCCGGACGAGCTCTATCACAAAGAACTCTACTACTCTACGTACTTAGCTAGATGATTGCATTCGATTTTACTTGGTTTCGATAAAAAAAAATGAAGTGATTTGTATGAATAAGACAGCTTATTGACAGTTTAGTGATTGAAATCTGATTGCAACCGAGTTGCGTAATCGCCCTACAAGACCATCTATGTAACTATTGGGTGTGATAAGTTCTAGTGGGAAGGTTAAAATGTTAGCCAATGTTTAAGTTTACAAATTTACCTACCTGCTTAATTACCAACCTTGCCGAATTTTACACATCTACCTATATTAGAGTGCAGAGGGCGCTGCTTTCGAGTTAACATCAGCTCCGCGAAAAATATTTATTAAAATTCGTAATAAACTCAAAACCAATCCAAAAATACGTCTCAAGTTAAGTAACCAGTCGAAGTTTCATCACAAGTGTTATCTAGTGGAAAATATACGAAGTTTAGTCAAAAACGTAAATAAAAGATCTCCGCTTCAAAATTATTTTGTAACGAATCTATGCAACGCAACGGAAAGAATTTTGATATAGGTGAATACTGTCCATAAAGTGGAAAAAGTGACGCTATCCTGTGCTGTGATTAACCAAACATCGCAATTTCCGTGAAAAATATAATAAAACTAAATAAACTCATATCTTAAAACTATTAAAAGTAAAAAGTGGCGGTGAAACGAAATAAGTGTGACTCATACAAGACTCTTGCTAACAAACTTTGCAACCACCCAGAAAAATTGAGAGAAGCTATCCATAAAATTCGTCGTTACTAGTAATATCCAGCCGGTGTAGTGGGCGGACACCCAACTTTATGTTGCCATGAGAACCGTGACGAAGACACCGAGTTCGAATCGATGCGCGGGTGAGTTTTTGTGGTCTGAGATCTAGTACAATAAATTAAAAGGCCTAAAACGGAACAGAGAACTGAACAAGTGCTGCACTCTAGCTCCCAGAAAAAAAATATCTAACACCTTTTCGATATACATTAATAGAGGGCGGTAGCGGTGTCGTATCTTACAACAAATACCGAAAAACGTCTGGATATTACACTAGAGAGCGTGCGTAGAGCAAAAAAATATGAGTGACCAAAATATGATAGAAATGTTCAGTTTACTACGATCACAAATAAAGGAAGACAACCAACAAAGTCTCAGGAAGGCAGAAGAAAACATTACAGAAACAATCAACAAAAACTTCAATGAAAAATTTTGTAAAGTTGAAGAAGAGATAATAAAAATACAAAACACTCAAGAAGAACACGAAAAACGATTGGATGATTTTGATAAGAAACTTAGACAGAGAAATATAATCCTATTTGGTTTTATGGAAGTGGAAAAAAGCTACCAAGAGTTGGAAGAGCTTGCTTTAAAAATTATTAATACAAAACTAGAAATTGAATGCAATAGAACTGAAATTGAATTTATCGGACGAATGGGTAAGAAAAATGAGAAACCTAGACCAATTCGACTGATACTTACAACATACGGAAAAAAAATTGCCATATTACAAAGGAAGAAAGTGTTAGAAGGATCGAGTACCTATATCAAGGAAGATTACCCACCTAAAATCTTAGAAATTAGAAAATCTCTACTTCTCGAATTAAATGAGCTGCGTGATAATGGAGTTCAAGCCATACTAAAATACGACAAAATTGTCATAATAAAAGGAAATACTCTAGAGAAACCCAGTAACAAAAGGACTTTCTCAAACAGTCCTGATAAAATTGAAGACAATATACCAACTAACACCCAGTCCACTCAGGCATCAAAGAAAACCAAAACTTCTGAAACTAGCAGCAGGCCTAAATCTCAGAAGCCGATACAAGGATCAAGCCAGTCCATAACATCTTTTTTATCAAGGACATCACATGCCGAAACAAAGGAAACCTTAAGACAATCGAACCTATAGCAATTACAGCATCAACTAATTGGTACGCCATCTACATACAAAGGAAATAAGCACAAACAATATTACGTGAAGCAAACAACAAATCATCAGGAGCTGATAGTTGACGGTGACAACTCAAGCCAACGACACTCCA
Organism: Colostygia pectinataria; assembly: GCA_951394395.1. Lineage (NCBI taxonomy): Eukaryota > Metazoa > Arthropoda > Insecta > Lepidoptera > Geometridae > Colostygia > Colostygia pectinataria. Next base: position 17,447,524 of record OX596348.1, on the reverse strand, counting down.
AACAAAATAAACAACAGGAAAATACGAACAACACTAATCTTCCAATCCGGTTGGTCACCGTGGAAGATTATGACCAAAACCCTCCAAAGAAAAACATTTTTAATGAAAAATACAAGGAATCAACTAAACATAACTAACTACGCCAAAAAAAGGAAAAAAAAAAGCAACAGAACTAAACAAAATATAGATAATAATAATTGTTTTGGAGGAGGCCTTCACCTGCGAAGGGGTTCTTACAGAAAACATACAATTAATAGATGAACAGTTAGCTTCAGAAAAAAAGTGTTTAAGAAAAAAAAAATGTTTAAGTAACATAAAAAAATGAAAAGTAGAAGTAAAGCTAACTTTAATTTTATTTTAATATTAATATTATAATTTAAGTTTTTTTTTGTGAATGTAAGAAATAAAAGGCTTTTTATTTTATTTTATTTTTATTTTATTTTTATTTTTTTTATTTATTATTTATATACCTATATTAAAGGGTCATTCATTAACCTGACAAACTTAAGGAATAGGTTCCACATATAAAAAAAAACACAAGTAGGTACTTACCTACATGCATTTTTATTTTAAGTATTTTTTTTTAATTTCAAGTAAATCGATTACGTTTTTCTGGTCAGTTATGAGTTATTTTTGTCGGAAATCAAAAAAGCAGCTTGCGGCACTTGGAAATGACCTACGCGTCAATGACCTGCGCGTGTCAATGACCCCCCTTTAAACGCTACGGGGCTCGCGTGCTCGAATATTTTATTATTACGCTATTTCCAATTATGATAAATAATAATTGACCAGATAAAGTACGTAATCGTTTTATTTGAGATTTTTAAGAGAAAATATTACAAAAAAATACATAGGTAGTACTCACCTACATATTTTTTTTAGTAGTGTGCAACCTGTTCCTTAAGTTTATCAGGTTGATAATGAAATAATTCTATAGTCAAAGCTACATAATATTGATCTTAAAAATATAGTAAAAACTATTATGTGAAATGCTTTGTACCTCTGGTTAGCGAGTCGATCAGCCCTTCTATCAGCACGAAGTCTGTCCTGGCGTTCCGACTGCCAGTCCCGGTACGACTTAACCACCACCACTTCGACCTAGAACATAATATTAATATTCTTCAGCCATCCAGTCATTTTAACTACCACTTGTAGAAATTGCCAAATTGCTCTGAAAGATTTGCCTAGGTAGGACCTACAACCTCTCGTAATTCTGCGGGCTCATCACAGAACTCTGTTAGCACCCAATCTCTTTTGATCTCAAACTGTCGTTGACCGGATTGACCTTATCTCTAAAGAGAGATCAATGGAGATTGGTCGCTCAGAGCTAAGTGATAAACCTGCGTGTACTAAGTAACGTTTTCAAGTCTAACGCCAAAACTTTCTGCTGCGACGGATTCGTCTCATGGCATTTCACCTCACCACAACATTTCGTAAAGCACGCACGTACCTACCCTACTGCTAGCCTGTTGCTTGGGCGGTCAACAAAAATAAAAAGCTACTTCCATTATGCCCGTAACCTCGTAACTAAGTAATATAAAATGACCCCCAATACATTTAACATCCCTCCCTGTAGAAACTTTATGAACATCCCCATCCATGCATGGTCCACAGTCGTGCACTGGGTTTTTTAAACGACTTTCTTTCGGCGACTTACTCTTGCAGTGATTATTCATTGTGTTCTTGATTGGGATAATTCAATTAACGTCACCCCAAAGTTGTTGTTGACCGTTCTATTCGTGTGAAGTAGGTACTTACAAACAAAATTGTTGCTGCCGACACTAATCAAAGACGATTTTAATCAAGTAGTAGTATACTTACATAACTACTTGTATGTCTGATAGAGTAAGTAAACATTCCTACTATCAATTACTAGAAATAGAGAACGTTTAAAAACCTAGACGAATGATGCAGACTCTACGAAACTCACTGCTTGTTTAAACATTGAACTCAGGATTATCTAATGTAGGTATTCACCTAACATCATGACCCAGGTTTGGTTTGACTAAGTACTGTGATTTAATGGTACCGTAGTGCAAAGATTCGACTTGGTTGATGTTTAATTGAGACCGCTTTTGCAATTACTGCAATCATGTGCAGGGGGTGTTGGCGGATGAATTCCCTATTTCCGCCGCCGGTGCCTTTACCCATTGGGGTAACCGCTAACTGGTTCAATCTTGCAAAGGCCGTTATTCAATTCGGAAAATGTGCTCCTAAATACCTACCTACATATGAAATTTTATTATAATAATGTAAATTCAGTTCAAGTTTAAGGTAGGTAGACTTTAAATTAAATAATAGGCAACAGACCAACAAAATATTTTGGTAAACGATAATTTAAAAACTTCAATGACCTACCTACGTCATCATCATCCTGCAAATAATAAAAGGTCAGCTCGCTTACCTATACAATCGAGCTGTGGCGCGCCTATGCCCGAAACCATATTATATCTTATATCCAGAATCTGTCCTAAACATAATCTGCCCTTATCCGAACAAAGGGTTTAAGCTGGTGAATCGAGATTATTAGCATTAACAGTCGTCTCGTGTTTTGTTAACAAGTCAACACTTCGACATCACTTGTAGATGCCAGTGGGTCCTTGTTAGGATCCTTGAAAGTCCTTAGTGCCGTATCAAAATATAATGGCGTTGGCGTCGAGGCGGACAAAAGACGCGCGAAGGTAACAGTCTAGAAGAAAACACCTACACCTGGACGCAAAACTAATTCCGTGACTAATCAAATTGAACTAAGAAATATGCAGCGCATGGTCTAATAGTTGTCATAACAATCTGTTACTTACGAAGACGGCTGAAGATATTCCTATCGCAATAGTAGCTCTGCATCTAATGCCCGGGATACACGAGGTATGGTGTGATGAGAAAGTGCGGTGTGACTAGGTATTCATTATCAATTGCACCATAACGCAGAACAGATACCCATTTGCTAACAAGTGACTAGGTACATAAATAGATAATGACCAGGAATAACAGTTCCATGCGAACGAAGTCACGGACAACAGCTAGTTATAAACTTATAAACCATTTTTTTTTATGCTTTCAGATTTTTGTGCACTGTGCCAACTGAGTCCCGTAGTTGAATATTCGTTACAAGTCCTTTTATAATACATTTTAAATTTTTATACAAAATGTTGTGAATTCTCTTGAAGTTTTCATGGAGAATGCCTTGCAGTGTCTCGTCGACATAGTATATTGTGAATACTCAGTCACTTGGTGATATTCCTGACAATAGAACTAAGCTGGGGAGTAGGCGATCTTCCTTGTTGCAAATTGCAACGTTATTATGCAACCAGACACCGAGTTGCCAGATTATTTTATCGGAAAGAGTGTAACAAGTTCGTATGTGTCAGTGATTCTGGTGACGGAGCTAATAGGCTGCTCGAAGGCACCCGTCATGGCTTAACATCTTTGGTAAAGTCGGGACCGACTGCTTAACGTGCCCTATGAAGCACGGTAGCGCTCAGTTGAAATTACCACTGGCGGCCATCCATCTAAATGATGACAACGCGGAAAAGGGCTTTCGAAGATCTGTTAGGAACAATTTAGCCAGTGTTACGACATGAACTTTACTTTTACGGTATGGGTTCGTTGGACAGCTCCAAGGGTTATACTTTGAAATGTATTGTACTCCAGCGAGTACAAAACCTACACTTCAAAGTATAACCCTTATGATTTTACTGAACATAGCTAATTCGAATTTGAATTTGTCCCACTATTACTAAGACATCGACACTTACGAATCAGAAATGTTTAGAGAAATAAAAAGGTGAATATCACAAAAGGCTATCAGTAAAGAAAAATAAAATAGTCTAGAACTCTAAACTGTCTTATTAAAAAAAAGAAAAAATACCACAAACAAACAAACGCAAAATATTAGTCATGAATGAACCTACGTTATAAGATGTCGAAATCAAATAGGTCCTACAGCCTTTGTTATGCAGTGGACGTCTATTTGCGACCGAAAGTAGTATTTATTCACGGTTACGGCCAGTTTAAGTTTGGCAGTCACACTCAGTGCCAGTCGACAAAGACATGGACTACACCTATTACCTACATTATTGAAAACACGTATACAATTGGAGAACATAAAATATAAGCATTTTTATGAGCGGTGTAGAATAACCACATGACAACACACACACACATGGATGTATACAGGGTCATTCATTATCAACCTGACAAACTTAAGGCATAGGTTCCACACATAAAAAAAAATATATAAACCTTTTTTTTTTTTTGTATAGTTTGTCTTAAAAATTCCAAGTAAATAAAAAAAAATCGATTACGTTTTTGTGCTCAATTATTATTTATCATTGTTGGGAATCGAGTTAAGCGGCGTAATAATGAAATATTCGGGTGTGCGCATAGTATTTATTTATATTTTATATTTATTCTTGTAGTGGGTCATTGACACGCGCAGGTCAAGGACGCGCGGGTTATTGACCCGCGGTTCATTGACGCGCGGGTCACTGACACGTGCTGAGCGCTGCTTTTTCAATTTCTAACAAGGATAATTAATTATTGAGCAGAATTACGTTTATTTTTTGAATAAAAAAACAATGTTCAGAAAAAAAAGTACAAGTATTTTTTTTATGTGTGGAACCTATCCCTTAAGTTTGTCAGGTTGATAATGAATGACCTTATAATATATAAAAAAATGAATTGCTGTTTTTTTTAAATGTCAGCAAGTGACAAGACAATCAAGGCGCCCACCTGATGTTAAGCACTACGCCTGACTATTACAGATGCAGTGCCACCCAAAGCTTAAAGGCTGTGCGTTAGGCTCGCTAAAACTCGACAACGGCTGGACTGATTTGGCTAATTTTGGTCTTGAAATGTTTGTAAGAGTCCAAAGAAGGTTTAAACGGTGAGAAGTTATTGAAAAACTGCGAAAAAAAAACGCGAGAGAAACCGCGCCGAGTCTACTTATATATTGTAGACTTCCGAAGTCTCAAATAAACTCTAGGCAGCACACTGATAAAGCTATTTTTGAACTGTGTTGAACTGACAAATAGTACTGGTTTTTTTTTGGTTAAAGACAAGCGTTTGACAGCACACTGATAAAGCTATTTTTGAACTGTGTTGAACTGACAAATAGTACTGGTTTTTTTTGCATGCAACCTCACCTGATGGTAAGTGACAGTGTGGTCAATGATGGAGGTACTGGGTTTCTACATATTTTTATCCACATGTCTCTGTGTAATAAAATAGACTTTGATTCATAAATTAATTTATTTAATCATTATTGTTTCAAAGGTTAACTTTTTAAACAATTTCGGTACACATAAATACAATGCACAAAAATATTTTGGGCATAGTTTACAAATAATTACAATCTGATGAACATCTGTGGTGGAATACTAGATATGTTTTTGCTTAAATTTTGTATAAAAGCGCCAATTGTGATTGATTAAATAAATGCACTAACATGTTCATCTAGACTTGTCTGATACATCATCGTTCTGCGGACTGCAGAAGGAATAAAATAGAATACAGAGGAAATGTTTTAAAATGTAATTTGTTTCTTTTGCTATAGTTAAATACGAAAATTTAAGTAAAGGGTTAGTTTGAAATCTTCACATAATCATAAAAGTTTGTGACTTTTTGAGTTAAAATAAATATTAATACAAACATAACGCACATATTGAGCTGGCTTAAGCACAAGTCGGAAAAGCAGAAACGATTATTAATACCTAATACCTTTCACACACTTTAGACATCTATCCCTGACGAAAAGCAGGTTCAAATTTACTTTTAACTTACCTTCTGTGACAGATCTCACTTACCTCTTGTCTGATGCCATTTTTCCGACTTACCTCGCCATTCATGAAGCAGTAAATTAAAGCGATGAAGAATCCTTGAAAAGACCGTAAGAAGTGAGTGACGTAGCACCAAATTGCGAACTTCCAAACCGCTTCGTCTACAGGCTCTATCATGTTGAGGATGTTAGTGATTCCGAGGAGTGGCAAGAGTACTAAAGCAGCTTTTGCAGCTTTTCTGAGGATGGTGAGATAGTAAAAGTAAAAAAAACCATTCAGAATTACGATGAATAGGTGATTAAAGTTATTCGCTGTGGAAACAAATTGGATAAAGTAAAAAGAAGAAAGAAAGAAAAAAAATAATCAACAAAAACAGACAAAAGTAGGCATGATTAGGATAGAATAATAAATCAAAATAAATGTTTAAACGTAAGTTACGTTTAAAGTAACTTTACAACATTGAGCTTAAAACGGTCACTCGCCACCTGTCTTCGCCACATTATGCTGATGACATTTCAGAGCATTGTATTGAGTCAGTAGCAAAGTCAGCGTTGTTGACATAATTAAATAAGTGTAAATTACTGCATAGATCGTTTTAAAATAAAAACATTCCAATCCAAACGTCTGCGATATCATTTTGTTTAGCTACATATTATTAAAACTTACTTCAATTTGGTAATTTCGTTATTTTCCGTCGCATTTAGTTTTCCAATCAGTACTCTCATTATATTCAGAAGAAATATGAGATTTATCTGCAACAAAAAGGTACAATGCTTGATCACGGTTTGGTCAAGTCTACGGTTTGCGGTGCCGTGATGATTGATTAGATGCCTACGTATGTTTATCATAATGGTGGATTGCTTAACCGTCGCGGCGTCGCAGATTTACAAGTCTTATAATCTAAAGACTAAAATGTACGAGATCATCTGTTCGTGGTGCAACATTGAACTAGGTAGGTACGGGCGGATTATGCTTGCTGTACATTGCTCTTTTATATATATATTTTTTTTTAATGAAATAATTATATAGATGTTGTCTTATTATGTTGTACTATGTGTATGTAAAAAAAAATTAAAAGGGCGTAGATAAGTCAACATTTATTTTTGCGTTTTTTTTTCGCTAAGTATTTTCAGAATCATGGTCTGATTGCGCCCCCCCCCCAGTTTTCGGAAATAGTCTTTTTACACCCTGTATAAGTGAAATATAGTAAAAACAGTATCTAATGTTATAGTTTTTGTAGTAAGTACCTACTTCCTGTTTTATTCAAAATATCTTATAGAAATATACTTATATACTTATATAAAACCTAAAAAATATGTTAACTGGTTCTTACCAAGATAACTGCTAAGCGAGGTGCCTGTAATAGCCAATATTCCGAGAGAAAATTATAACCGTACCAACATCTGAAACAAAAAATGTAAGTATCTAATTTATTGCATAATAAACTTCCTACAATAAAGTTGAATTCAGAGTAATAATATATCAATAGTTTGTCTAGTTGAACTGACACTACCTGTTCCCAATCTAAAGAATACTAAAAAAGTCGGTTAGTTTGTCCATTCTGGATGTATGTTTGAAGACTCTAGGAAGGATGAGTCAGTTTTTTTATGTTTGTACTTATTAATATTATTTTTTACTTTCAGTTTCAGTATTAATAATCATGTATGACTGTGTTTGTGTTAATTTCAGATTTTAGATTGATAGTAAATAGATATAGCGCTTGGGTGTTCATTGTAATGTTGTATCTAATAAGTACCTAGACGAAATATTTTTTTTTTGAGTCTGTGACCACTGACTTATTAATTATTTTATACGAAGTTAATAGGCGGCCTGAAGACCTTCGCTGCCGGTCACCCATACATGATGATCTCGCGGAACAGTGCTCTGTTAATTTCTCACTCACCCCTTGACCTCGTCCTTCTCGTAGTATAAAGCAGTGATAGTGGCCCAGAGTGCCGTCACCAGCACCGGCAGGCCCCAGCCAATAGCAACGAACAATCCCAGCGAGGTGCGCTCTCGCAACACGTTCGCTGTCACCACGTTATGCAGAAACAAACCTTCTATAAACATCCACATAAACATGGATGTTACAGCGTACTCCAGTAGAATGTAACTTATTTCGCAAATATACGGCTGCAACAAAATAAATAAATCTAATTCAAATTTCAAAGAGTTTTATTCATTCATTTAAAAAAACGGGTGTTTTCACGTACCGTTAGATATATTGGTGTCACTCAACCCTGATGAAGACACTCAAAATTGAGTCGTAACAGTGTCGGTACCTCTTCACCGAGATAACGGTACGTGAAAACACCCGTTTTTTAAATGAATGATATAGTTTACGGTAGTTTTATTAGTAAATGAGTTTTATTCATTAAAGCACAAGGATCATTGTGAAAGCGAAGTGAATTGACACTAGTTTACATGCGCGTCAGCCTTAAAAATCTGGCAACAAACTCGGATGGGTTCCTAGCTTTTTATTCGATGATCTCATCATATAAGAGCTCTAATGTAGTACCAATCGTATGTAGGTTAGTACGGAGAGGCGCTAATAAGTAGTACCTATGTCACACCCCGGACACTCAATAAAATGTATGAAGCAAACACGTCGCAATCACGCATAGCTTGTGTACGTAAACGGTGCTGTTGTATGTGTGAGTGTCGTGGTTATCCCCACCCAACTATAGCAAGAGCGAGAAGCACACTTTCGCTCGCTCTGGCATGCGCGGCTTTGACCTACACAAAATCAAAATAAACGCGTGCCTTAGCCCTTAGCTTCAGTGCCGGCAAAAAGGTGCTGGCAAACTTGCGACCGGGTAAGTAAAACCGGTGGGAGGTAGGGAGTGGCCATTCTGTACGTAGTACTAATATCTGTTCTGTGCCTATGTAAAAACAAAAAAAAAAGAAAATAGCACAAGTTTTGATTGCAGTATCTGCAGGGGATTTTGACACTAGCCCGCTAGCCTGTACGGGCTAGTGTCAAAATCCCCTTTCCATCATCAGTGAATGCACAGTATTAGATGATTCTAAACAATTCTAATACTAAACAAAGAGAAGGCTAAAATAATATTAATTAGGTCGAGATCATCAAGTCTAAAATTGCACGCGAGGGGCCTGTGTCATAGATTTGAATGTGACCACAATAGCAACTTTTGGAATTGGGCGTGCAGGTTTAGACTGGGTTGTCTCTTTAAAGGGTATTTATACAAGCAAGTAACTACTTTTTTTTAAGCATTGCGTCTGAAAAATCTCGAGTAAATCAGTTTCGTTTTTCTGGTCAATTAATACTTGTTTAAGGTGGAAATCGAAAGGAAAGCGCGCGGCACGAGTCAATGACCCGCGCGTCATTGAACCCGCGCGTCAATGACCTGCGCGAGTCAATGACTCCCCCATAACCGCTACGGGGCGCTCGTGCTCGATTATTTTATTATTATGCGATTTTCAAAAATTATAATATATGACCAGAAAAAATCAATTCACTCGACATTTTTCAGATAAAATGTAAAAAAAATGTACCATGTATTTTTTTTTTCGTATTGTGTACATATTTCCTGAATATTATACACTAATATTAAAATACCCTGTTTATCCTACTTCCAACGACGAGCTCTGCTGAATAAAATAATGTTTGATGTCAACAGGCGTTTGACTTGACCGTCTCTTCATACTGATATTAAAATGGGGAGAAAAATCTGTTTTATACAGTAGAGTTTTATCCGTTGGCGAGATGGGTAGACGACATAGTGAAAGTCGTGGGCCGTAAGTGGATTAGATTAGCACAGGATCGCGGTAGATGACACAAACTAAGCCAGTCCTATACCCAGCAGTGGGTGAAGTCGGACTGTGGATGATGATGATGATGATGTTTTATCTTAAACAGTTACAAATAGCAGGGTACAATTTTTTTGGTAGAAACCAATAAACTGAAGGACGTTCAGATGGCAGATCCGAAACATGAACTTTTGAGAGGGTGAAACGTGTAGTGACTCAATGCCCTTGAACATGCACTCGGTCGAAGTTAAAAAAGGTGAATTAAACAACTTTTAAAGCTTTTTTCATAATTAGAGCTAAGAGCCCTGGCGATATTGTGATCTTGTGGACCTTGTCTTCCGTTATTATTGTTATTAAAATAATAAATTTAAATTATAATTGAACGCAACCCGAAACCGATAGGTATGTGCACCAAACAAAAATATGAGCACAATATTATAGTAATGCTCACAAATGGAGAAAAAAAAAATTGTGAGGAAACCAGCATATTCAAGAACTAAACCAATACGCATGCTCGAGAGTAGGCCAATGTTGCAGCAGTGGGGACATTAGAAAGCTGTTCATGATGATATTATTTGTTAAAAGACCTACCTACTATTCTACCTATAGTACCTACTTAATAGTTCCATGAGTCACGCACACAAGTTAATATAAGTCTCTTAAAAGTGAAATGTAAACCTAAGAGAAATAATAAATAACTCTCTAAGCCGAAGACTTGTTGCGATCAATTAACTACATAATGCAAACACGGTAAGATGCTGTAAACCGATTATACGTGGCAGCCCAACATAGACAGTAGGTAAAGGTCCTAAAACCCAGGTTGAGGGGGCGGGAGTGTGTGAAAAGGTACAAAAAGGTGCTCTCCACTTTGTCCTTCCTTGAGAGTACGAACATGATTTCTTATATGCTTGAACTAGAAGAATTTATTACAGTTTCGTACATAGTAACAAACTTAAAATACAACTCAATCCCTGCTAATTTAAAAATCGAATTATATTATATTATCCGGGCGTCTGGTCGAAGCGACGCGTGATCCAAAGGCTGGTTCATATCTGACTCAACGTATCAGCATTGCCATTCAACGTGGCAATGCAGCCAGCATGTTGGGAACGCTTTCTACTGGTAGTGATTTGGATCAGTTGAGCTATCTATAGGTCGTTTATAACGGTCATAAGATGGCTCAACTTTTTCATTTGTATTTTGTATATTTTGTAATGTAATGTAATTATGTACATATTTTATTTTGTTTAATAAATATCTAAATTATATTATATTCAAGAAATGTGTAAATTTGTAAAATCACATATGGTATTATTTGAAACTTTTGAACAGGTATACAAATTTAGCTCTAGACATAAAGATCAGTTAGCAATTCCTGTAATGAAAACTAGTTTGTATAGTCGTAACTGTTATACCATGGCTATCAAAATTTACAACAAATTGCCAAGTGTTGTTAAAGAACTGAACGGTCCCTTATTCAACAGAAAGTTATTCCATTTTTTAATTGATCATTGTTTTTATTCTGTTGACGACTATCTTAATTTTAAAATTTGACATTATTAATTTAACTTTTGACATTCTCTAATAAAAGTAATCTGTGCATTTATACTTAGCAATCTAAATTAGTTGACAAATGTATGAATCAAGTGACATCAAATTTCAAATATAGATATCAGATTTTGGTAATTCATTTATTGTAATTTAATATTCATGTGTAAATTTTTTTTTTAATTAATTAATAACTTCAATATAATGTGTAAGTACTTAATAATTATGATGTTCACGTGCCTGTACTCGGGCGAGATATGCAGCTCTAAAATTTATATTTTCCACCTAATGTAAAAATGTACCATGTCTTTTGTGAATAAACCTACTGAATACTGAATACTGAAAAAAAACAAAGCAAGGGTTTACAGACAGGTCCAAAGCACCTTAACTTTACAATAACAAAAATATGCCATACCAAACTCCCACATCAAGATAAAAATGTCACTTAATATACATATAAAAAATACTACATTTTCATTTAATCTATCTATCTAGTCAGCCGGTAACACCCACTGTTGAGTAAAGGCCTCTTCTCTATCACGCCACTCCTGGCGGTCTTGTGCCAGCCGGATCCATTTTTCTCCCACTGCCCTCACAATGTCGTCCTCACATTTTCATTACAATATCAGAAAGTCAAAAATTAAAAAATGATCAAATACACAATGTTAGTTTACTTATCCAATAAAGTGATGTCACGACGCCACAAATTAAGAGAAGAAGAAAGTGATGTAACAAAGAATTTAAAAATGCAGTCACCAGGCGATAAAAAGTGGCAACACTGACATGAAACATGTCGGCGTCTGTTTGATTGCTTAATAAATTAAATACAGCTATTGCTCTGGGGGTAATCAATAGGTGACTAACTCGTATGAACTTACTTTTACATAATAGATCATAGTTACATAGTTGGGTTTGAGAAATGGCCGTCAAGTAAAGTCACATACACACACTCACACTGAAAATCTTGTACAAAATGGTGATAGTTAAAATGCAAAATAATATTATTTTCGAACAGAAGCATAGATGAAGTATGTACATACAACCACTTTATTGCATCACTAAACAGTAGACGTTGTAGCCAAACCACAGACTCTACCGATACTGCCTTCGCAGGGGATTTCCGAACTAAGCCCATACATGTAGGTCTGCGGTCAAAACCCTGCTGCAGTTTTCATGGTCCACTAGTTTAGAGATTAACGCTCACTGGAGTCAAACTCAGACAGGTCATAACACAATCAGCCAGGGTAGGATGAGCACTGCTATTGAGTTTCTCTACGGACATTAATATGTAGAGTAAAAGACAAACAGTACATTTATTATTATCGAGTGGATAAACACGACATGTTATATTTTTCATTCATTTTAAAAAAAGATGTTCACGTACCGGTGAAGAAGTACCCGTTTTTAAGATGAATGATATAGTTCACGATAGTTTATTAGTAAAAATTGGTATATTTTGTTTAAAGAAAAACCTTTATATATTTCCTTTTATTACTCCTTCCTATTTTAATAATATAAATAGTGTACGATGCGATGAAGAAATCTTTCTACAAAATATTTAAAAGGAATTTAACGTATTACTTTTTGCAGAGTAAAGTTTTTAGACTCACTCAATTTTAACATTTTAAATATACTCTCGGCGCTAGAGCATTACTTAAGATATTTCAGGATTGTTTAATAATAAATATTAATTAATATTATTGTTTAATAGGATAGTAAGTAGAAAATAACATATCTTAGGGTTTTATCCACCTGTAGTGTAGGCTCAAGTCTAGAGTATCAAACTATCGATTCCCGCAGACATATTTAATAACCAATTTCAAACTTTAAATTGAAAAATAGGATGTCACAATGGCTTTTGTATTGTACGTTACTATTTATAACTTTGTCCATAAACTATTTTTCAACCGACTTTAAGAAGTATTGCCTATCAAATACTCGGCATCCATAACAATAGCAAGGGTCATGACAAAAAAGCGATAGGAACCCAGCCGGTGTTGTTGCCAGTTCTTTTACGGCATGGGCGCGCATTGGAACTGGTGTAAATTTTCCTAGCTTGTAAGACGTTTCAAAGTGATCCTTGTGATTCTACTGAAATAAATAATTTTTGATTTGATTTTGATTTTGAATAATAAAAGAGTTAGGCTGTAGGTAGTATGTAGAATAATTTATTATGCATTGATGTTGATTTATACCATATAATATGAACGTATAAATATGCTGTTCAATATAACGCCATAAGTTTCAAACACCATAACTATTTCTGCCGCCAAGCAGTAATCCTCGCATTGCTTTGTTCCGGTTCGAAGGGTATGGTTTCCGTTGAAATTACAGGCACATGAGACTTTTCATCTAACGTCTCAGGGTGATAACACGCAAGTGATATTATGATATTTGATGCATAGGCTACGGTAACCGATGACCATCAAGTGGGCCGTACGCTTGGTTGCCACTTCAGTGGTATAACAAAACAAAAGTTTGTGCAGGTAACATCAGCTTCAGGTAATACCAGCAGCAGCATTAAAATAAATTTTAATTATGATGCCGTTATTTGATATTTCAACTGCATTATAATAATTATGCCTAATGAAATGAATCGCATTAAATTCAATGCGAGTGTGGGCATGCGGTGGGGTTGTGCAATGACTGCCTTCTTATGTTCCCGCTGCTGGCACACTGGTCTACCCTCGAGCTAGATTGACTGGGTCTTAACTAACCACGCGGACCCAATGCGGATTGGTGGATGGACATGTTTTTTGAATAACAGTGCTTGGACATGCCGGTTTCCTGATGTTTTCCTTCACCGTATGAGAACACTGGCATAGCGCTTTAATTTTTTAAAATAAAAAAATACATTTGTGCGCAACCGCAAAGAAAGCTGAGAACCTGAGTAAAATGTGTATCTACTGTAATTTTATATTATGCAGCCTAAAATGAAAATCAATTATGATCGGATTCCTTTAGGATTACCTACCTGTTTAATTTTAATTTTACTTTAAAACACACGGCTGCATAAATAATAAAATACCTACTAGATACAATACATGCTCTTTCCTTGAATCAACGCTATTGTGTTCATATAAATTAAAATCTAAACTATTTAGAAGAAAAACGTTCTTAAAATTTAACTTATACAACATGTTTGTAACCTTTCATTTTTAACCTCACTTAATAATGGTTTGCACTGTTTTTTTGTGAAGTACATTTATTGTTAGCCTCTCTATATTGTAGATAAATCAGGTAGTTTGCAAGTATCAAGTATCTACACATTCATAAAGGTCTTCTTCTTCTTCTTTTGTTTTATGGCCTCTGTGGCTAGTTTGCCACAATTTTGCCAGTGTCAAGTGTATCAGTTTGATTGTCGCTTAGCAACGTAAACAAACGAAATTTGGAACGAAACGATGACTTTTCTTTTAAAATTCTCCTGGAAAGTCTTTGACTAAATTACCAACCTACATTACCCCTCCATTTCAGTTACTAACACCTGTGCTAAGTAAACAAGTTAAATTTGATAAACTGCCACCAAATTTACGCAATAAAACTTAAAATAACACGAGAAAAATAATTAAAATGGGAAGAACCATGTCGTTTTGACAAGATAGCCAAAGACAATCCTTCATAAAGGTCACTTACCATGTTATCGATCCCTTTGACATTGACATTTGACTTGTCTCTTATAATGGCTTGGTCGATGTAGACAATCAGACGAATAATGACCTGGATAGTCATGGCAGAGAACAAGTTGCGATGGATGTTGGTGCGGCTGTTTCTTAGAGACCTGTTGGTATAACATCACTTATAGGCTAGCTTTAGGTTAGTGGATTAACGATTATTGTTGTCTAAAACCTACTTGCCATTTTAAAGCACTTAAGTCCGTTTTTTCCATCAATATTTAAGTTAGCAATCATGTCAAAACAGAGTCAATCATGCAGTTCTTCCGATTCTTCAAATTAATAACTAATGACAAAGAGTTGAACGCTTGCTGTCATTTTAAAGTTTTCTATACTAAAACATTACAGCAATAGTTCATTTTCATAGTCAACAAATGAAAATGAACTATTTCGTTTTAATGTAAGTAAGGGAAGCTATATTATGTGTATTATCCTCCTCCTATACCTCTGCTTTAATTTCAGTCCATCCAAAGGTTGCCTTGGAAGAGATCGCTTTTGGCGATAAGACATTGTACCCTTGAACTTTTTTACTTACCTAATAGGTTTTTTATTATCCTACATATATTGTCCCACTACTGGGCAAAGGATCATCATATCAGCCGATAGACGTCCACTGCTGGACATAGGCCTCCCCCAAAGAGCGCCATGACGACCGATTTTGGGCCTTCACCATCCACCGACTTCCTGCGACCGCTTTAATGTCATCGCTTTAATGTCATCGGTCCATCGAGTGGGGGGCCGTCCTACACTTCGTTTTTCAGTTCGTGGTCGCCACTCGAGAACCTTTATTCCCCAACGGTTATCGGTTCTGCGAGCTATATGGCTGGGCAAAGGATGATATTAATCAAATAATCATCTATAATATATTAAATATATTATTATTGAATAGGTTTAGTCTAGTTTATGTTTTTTTTATGGTGTATACAAAGAGAACTATTTATCTAAGCATGTGCTTTTAGTTTCCGGAAGCTGTCTATCTTCACCTGTGAATGGCACTTGAGTGGAATACACCCTGCAGAGTGCCGCACTACGATTTGGATTAAGCGAGTTATTGTATGCGTTATTACATCATGCGTTACGTGTAGACAAGTACAGGTATACCTACTACCCTCGCATCGCTGGCAACACTGGCCACGTCAGGAGAATCGGGAATAATTGATTCAATTAATATTATTAATACTGCTGGATTATATAATGTCATTATAAATACCTCTTGTAGAGGTACGAGAACGTTGTTTTGTTCATTGATTCTCGGTCAAATATTTACGTGCAGCACAAGCTATTGAAGCAATATTATTTTCAATCGATCCTTAATCGTACGGTCATTACCGCATGACATATCACGAAGTTGAATTTTAAATGTGTGTCATATCATAATTTATTTAACCTTTATTTTTAGTAAATAAAAACTTTAAACAAAAAACTGACAAACAAAAAAGAATTAAATCAGTTATTAGTTTTAATAAATACTGATAAACTACATAACCTAGAACTAGGATTCAGTAAACTTATAATCGGAATTCCGAATAAATGATTTTTGCATTTTTTCTTTGTGTTACCTAATTCCTGTGATTAGCTGTAATTTTTGATGGAACTGAGAAAAAATTGTTTACATAAAATATACTTACACTATTTTTTGCTATTACTGGGCTCCTAAGGCGAGTTATAAAAACTATTTGTAACAGTAAGTAAATTTTGGAAAAAAAAATTATGCGTCTATAGTAGACTTGATATGCCCCGCGGTGTTACTCGGTTTTTTATCCCACGGTGATCTGGGACAAAAAGTAAGTGGCTTTTATGCTCGTCCGGACCTCCAATTTTCATACCGATTTGTTCAGCCGTTCTGGCGTGATACTCCTCACAAACATACAAACACCCAAACTTTACCCTATAGAATAAGTACTTACTTGAAGTGTGCAAATATGTAGAGAGAGAGTAGTAAAGCAACCAGCGAGATACTGAATCCCGCTATTTCCATGTGCCGAGTCCGCAAAGCAATGTCGAATTTATACTGAAAATAAAAACATTTCAATCAAACCCCGTAAACTGGATAACATTACAAAACAGAATATCCAGCATTATTCTTTTAATGAAAGTCTAGCAAAAAATCTGCGGATATCTGCAATCGTTTCGTCGTGTTCGTTATATTAAAATATAAACTCGTTACAATAATGATCAATTTCACAGTGATATTGTGATTGTATTGAATAAAACTCTTTTGACTTTGACTTTGCCTTTGAATGCCGCGATCTCCACCCACTGACGTTCATTATCAGGTACCTTCATGGACCCATATAGTGTTATATATTAGGTCCATGGGTGCCTTAAGCCGCGTTTACATTATTCTATCATGTCGTATCGTGACGCATCATAAGCATATCGTTTCCATACATTTTGTATGGTTAGAAATTTATTAAAACGCAATGTGTTGTGTTGTGACGCATTCTGTAAATGTATGGATATACTTATGACGCGTCACGACACTCCACGACAAAATAATGTAATCCTGGCTTTACCGATTCAATCACAATTACTGCTTTGTTTTTGGAGTCTTCTTCTTCTTTTCTTTTATGGCCTCTGTGGCTAGTTTGCCACAATTTTGCCAGTGTCAAGTGTATTAGTTTGATTGTCGCTTAGCAACGTAAACAAACGAAATTTGGAAAGAAACGATGACTTTTCTTTCAAAATTCTTCTGGAAAGTCTTTGACTAAATTACCAACCAACATTACCCCTCCATTTCAATTACTAACACTTGTGCTAAGTAAACAAGTTAAATTGGATAAACTGCCACCAAATTTACGCAATAAAACTTAAAATAACACGAGAAAAATAATTAAAATGGGAAGACCCATGTCGTTTTGACAAGATAGCCAAAGACAATCCTTTTGGAGTCTTGAAACCAAGGTTGAATTTGGCGCTAGGTTTGATGTCAAAAGTACGAAATGTCATATTCCAATACTTGTCCATTACCGATTGCGTTCAAAAGTAAGGTGCCAGATTTGTCTTCAGACAACTACATCGAAATCCGTGCGCCCGATACAGCTTTCTTGTCCTAACTACAAAAAGCTTATGAAAGAGTAGAGTTACTGTCTGAAAGGTTATTGTGATCAGCTATTAAATTGTTAGATACCTAAATAACTGTAATATCAGCGGCTTGCTAAGTATTGTCTTTCCTTGTTATTCTTAAGTCAATAAAAATAGACGATGATAGATTAGAAAGATACAGCAGAGGTTTAAAGTACGTTTATGAATAAACCTCTTATTTTTTTACTTATTACATTTCTCGGAGTGAGAATTCAAAACCACGTCCCTGTGAGGTAACTCAGTAAATCTCTTTGAAAAGATTTCATCGGAAGAAGTGCTGTTTGCTTTGGCGGCATCTCTGCTTTATACGTGTCTGATGAAAGGTAGCTGCCGGTGAAATTACAGATTAAAATACACAAAACACACTTTTATTTATAGTTAAAATTATTTCAAAATGTTACTTCTAGCTTGTTTAGTTAACTATGAGAGATAAGTTATAATAATCGGGAGACAGATACCGACACGACACCTTTACCAAAAACTCGTGCGAAACCAAAGAATAACTTAATAAAATTACAAAAACTTACCTTATTTCTTCCCTCTAGTCAGTTTCTCGCAAGCACACGTCATTACATTCAAAGCTGCTCCCTTGCGTTTGTCTAATGATATAATGAAATTATGATCTTGTAGCTTTTGCACTACACTAAATTGGTACGTTAAATTAGTTTTTATGATCGTATTTTGTGTTTAAGCCAGCCATTTAAATGCGTCGCTAGAGTATGAACAAGCACAAGAAACATGTAATGATTATGTACATACAGTGTATGTACGTTATCTGCACACTTTTTGAATCTTTTCATACAACTGCTTTCTTGGAAGTCACCAAGAAGACTGTCGCTGGAGATTCCTAGCACCAGCCTCCGGGGGCCCATTGCATAATAAAATACAAGTTCATGATATTGCATGTAAAAAAACACTCTAATTATTATTACATACCTTGCAGTTTATTATGCAATCGGCTCTAGCCTACAAAGTTAGGTTTCTAGAATAGAATGTCAATTGGTTTTTAAACTTGAGATTAGCAACAGAAACGAATTATACAATTACTAATTTTCCATCTTGAATTTTCCTCTTGTAGTATTCGTTCTTCACAATACTCTCAAAAGTTACGGTTTGATTTCTTCTTCGAATTTGATCTACACTCTAATGAAAAAAGCAATCTGTTAGCTTAATGGTTTTATCGCAGCGAGTAGGTAGAGAGCGTCGTAGGTGGTGCACGAAGTCTTATAAAGCTTTTCCTTTAAACAAACGGCCATAAAGTTAGCTTAATATATTATTATGAAGATACATATTACTAATATGGCCAGATATTTTAAATATTTTACCAAGAGTATGCTATTACTTTGGTAGACATCATTGCTTTAACAGGGCCAATCAGCCAGTTTGGCAAACAAAGCTGGCAAAGCGAAAAGAAGGCGCAGTATAATTTCAATCGCAAAATATCATTCGTGCTCCTTAAATTACGACTGAGTTTTGAAACTGGGCGAATTCATCAACAATTGATTTCTGATAATATTCGAAATTGACAAATTGAGGTAACTTTTAATGAATCTTTGAATGCGGAATAGCGTTTGAAAATATCTGGCCCAATGCAAGCGCCAGACGAAATCGACGACGTCAAGCAAGCGGGGTAGGGATGCCAGGCCCAGGCTTGTCTGGGCTCACCTGTCCGTCCTTGTCGTCGTTTACTTTGCCAAGTAATTTCTGCACCTCGACTGGGAAGCACGGTGTATAATTGGTCCAGCCTTTCTGGTCGCTCTCATTAACTCGGCGGCCGAGCCAAAGTCCATTATTGCCACACCTTCTGAATGCTTTGCCTGATATAAAAAACACACGTTTGATAAAAAAAACAAAATAGGAGCCAATCAATCAATTGCTAATCATCTTCTTAACTAATCACTTAATTTACGAGAGTAAACAGTGTTTACCTTTTCTTTACGTATAAACGATGCTTATCTGTTGATAAGACAAGCAAATCACAATGAGCCATTTTGTTAATGACTAAAGTACAGTGTTCAACTGTACTTTCATCACTGTAACTAGACCTCTTTCCAAATGTAGCTAGAATTCCAATATCAGTGTTTTGCATGTAGAATATTATAGTTACATAGAGTTTATGTGCATAATGCCGGATTTCTAACCATCAATCTCACACTGACACCATAAAATTGACAAGCTGGAGTAAGTAAACTATATAGTTGTTATTTTCAGCCGTTCCTCAAAAGATTTTGACAGACAAACAGAGAGACGGACAACAAATTGATCGTATAGGGGTTCTGTTTTTATATATAAAATAGTTTTTAGTGTCTCAATGTATTTGAAATTCCACCTGAGGCATAAACCGCTACTTTCAGCCATCACGATACAGGCTCAGCCTAGTGTGAAAACCGCAAGATAATGTTTTAGGGTTGCGGCACTCTCAGACTGACTCAGAGTCTCAGTCAATAAAGATTTTTAATTTTAATTTTTTTATTTACAAGAAAACACAACAAAAGGTCAGCGAGATCAATTGATTCAAACAAAAGTCTTTGTTTGTAAAAAATAATTGTTTTTTGTGAACTTATTTCTGTATCGTTCAATGTGCAAATAATGTCGACACAACCCGGGTTTTGTGATCAAAAATAACGTATAAAGGATTAATATGACCTTAGTCTATTAAAACCAAAGTTTGTCTTTGATGCAGCCTGATGCAACATGGTACGAGATTCCATCTACCCATTAACATTAACCATAGCTATTAGTAAGGCCCTTATAGCCTTATTCCAAAAAGTGAAATAAGGCTAAATTAAACTTGACACTAAATAACAACGTTTAATAAAGAAGTTTGAGGTCTTTATCTATTATAAAAAAAAACCACGGTTTAGTTAGGTATATGACGTAAAAACACCGGCAAAAGAAAAATAATAATAAATTAAGACGTAGATAGTTCGCACGGCGGATCTAGGCTACCGTGAAGTTAACCATTTGTGATGCGCAAAGACAATTTAGTTTGAAAAAGCTCCATTGCGCATCGGAACGGCTAACTTCATGACGGCCGAGATCCGCCGTGAGAACTATAGGTAAGTATTAAATAATTAAAAAGCAAAAAGGTGTACAAAAAAAGGTTGAATATATAAATGAGATAAACTAGGGGGCTGCTGGGTTTAACTTTTGACAGTATATTGCCAATAAACCTCTTTTTGAAACGTCTATTTGTGATTTTTTTGCGTTTTATTTTAGATCTTATCATCTTTAAAATAACTTTGTTTTTTGATCAACTTGTTCGTAGCTTGAATTTAAATAATAAACCTTAGATGATCTTCAACTATTTTTTTTTGGAATAAGACCGGTAAATATAGAATTTGTTTCGATACCGACTAATCATGGCCTATTAACTCAGTCATGAAAACTTGTCAGTGACTCAAACGAACTTATTAAATTATCTCAGTAGGTAATAATGTTTGCCGATGACGGTTATAGAAGCAACGGTTATTTTGGTTTGTCAGGAATAATACTCATAATACATTAGCGGCCCATCCACTAACGCTCATTCCTGCCAGAATCAACAATCCTTAAGGAATGAACACCAGTGGGTTTGCAAGAGCGAGAAAGAATGACGGTATTATAACCCCGCGACCCCTCCCGTCGTGAAGGACGCGACGCGCTCTGTGATCAAGTTAGTGCCTGTTCATTTGTCCGGCGTGATTGAGCGCGCGTTTGTAATCATTTTGTTTGTGTCTGTCGTCTCGGAAGGAAAATGGATTCCCAACAAGAAATCGACGATAAAGCTGACATTAGAAATGTGCCCAAGCACATAATAAAAGAACTAATATGTACCTACAAACCTCACCCTGCCTTATAGCAAATTAAAAATAAAGATTTGTACGGCAACAGGAATTTAAAGTACAAAGGGCATCAAGCTTTGGTCAATGTATGGAAAAAATACAACAATAATACAATAATACAATCTGTACAGTTTGCACGACGGGATAAGTCAGAAGAAATGAACGTTAGTGGATGGGCCGCTATTGTGTTAAATAATCACTCGAGGTTAATAAACTGTCTCTGTGTAATGTGTTGGTGGTGACAAATTCCATTTATAACTCAAATGGAATTTGTACTTTTTACTAACTCTTTATGATAAAATAAATGTCATTAAAGTTTCTAAGTTACTTATAAATAATAATAGTTATTATTAACAAAAATTATAGGTTACAAAAAAATTGGTAGAGCTTTACTTCCTGTGGTAGATATGGGTAAGATGTGTTACTGGAGACAGTTTCTTCCCAACATGGGTAGGTAGAAGTTTTATTCTTAGGTAAAATGAAAGCAGGAGTACTTACCTAGTTTATTTATACTGGGGATGGTTCACAGAAGTTGATCACTTCTGTGGGATGGTTTCTATTAAATAGCTACTTCATTGAGATCGATAAAAAAAATCTTGTAATTGTAAAATGATGTCATACATTACAGCTTAGGTAGCATATTGAATAAAAGTAATAATAATGCTGTACAATCCACACAGCATCATCTAGCCCCAAGGTAAGCTGCTGTTAAGCAGAGCTGTATTATGGGTATTAGATGACTGATATATACTTAATACAATACATAGATAGATATTTTTTATTATATATAGAAAATACCCAGAACACCCGGAACAAATAATTTTGTAGATCGTACAAACATTTGATCCGAGCCGGAATCGAACCCGCAACCTCCGCGTCGCAGGCGGACCTGCGTCCGCTGCGCCACATCGGTCGTCGAAAAAAATCTCTGGTAAGTAAGTAAGTTAATTAATGCACGCCATGGTCTACCGGGAAGGTCTATCTGTGCAGGTACCTATGCCTGTTACCTGTGCAAGTAATAACCTTTCCGGAAGACTAAAGCGTGTATTAAATAGTTAAGTTTTCATTTGTATTGTTATTTATATTTTTATGTTAATTGTGTGGCGTTAAATAAATATTTTTCTATTCTATTCTAAGTTACTTAAGACAGACATATATTTAGGACGTGAAATGTAGATACTTACGGGAGGTGTCGCTGAGGCGGGCAACGGGGCAGTTCTGGGTGGTAATTCCTCCAGCTGGCGTTGGTGGCCAGCATAGAAACGAGTCGAATATGGCATTGCAGTACGCGATTCCTGTAAAATATTCCAACTTCATCTCTGTATTACTTATTTTTATTATTATTTAGAACTAAAATATCCTGTTTGCTGAAAAATTAAACAGATTATGGTTTATATAATTTTTTTTTTCTTAAATACAGTTTAGCAATGTATTTAATAATATTACGATCTAGCCTTATGTTTAGGCTAATGAGTAATTTAATGTTGGTTATTTTTGTTTTTATAGTGTTAACCATCACACTAAGGGAATACTAAAGATTATAATATCCCAAAAATTATTTTGCCTCAAGCGGGATTTGAACCCGCAACCACCGCTTGATACGCGTAAAATAATTTTTGGGATATTATAATCTTTAATTTAATGTTGACCTAGTTTTATAGAATAATATTATTTGCTAAGAATGTGTCCACTGGCACTTTTCTTAATGTCTCTATTTGTTAAGGGGAAGTCACTATGTTCATGTGTTCTTTATATAAACTATACTTACTTGGATTACTTAGGATGGTTGTTTATATAAATGGTGAAAATTTATTTTAAAGACAACTCTAAATTAAGATTTATACAAACCATCGCCAGGTTTTTTGCTTGGGCTACGGTCGTTTGCCCCCGAACTCGTTAGCCCCCGATATTGCTTCATCATGACAGCCTTCTAATGTTCCCACTGCTGGGACACTGGCCTACTCTCAGGCGAGAGTGATTGGGTCTTAATCCACCACGCGGACCGAATGCGGATTGGTGGATGGCACCATGTCTTTCGAATTTTTTAGTTCTTGGACATGCCGGTTTCCTCACGATGTTTTCCTTCACCGTATGAGAGCACTGGCATTGCGCACATACATTTTTCGAACAGAAAAATCCATTGGTGCACGACCGGGTTTGAACCCACGACCTTAGGATCGGAAGGCGGGGTCACTACCACTAGACCACCGGTGCTCAAATATTGCTTACCAAATAGTTACTATGACCTTGATCAACAGTACACTTGCAGAAAAAAATTATAATTTAGTTGGTTTTGTATAAGTATCTGCCGCACTTATTACGTAGTGCAAAATGTAACATCAGAAACTGCTAAGTAGGTGTTATGTTATTTCAATATGTCAGGTAGCAATTTTAAGTGTATTGTCTATGGCTTTATCATGAAGGTATAGGCAATTATGTTAATTATAAATAAATAATGCTGGACAATCCACACAGTATCATCTAGCCCCAAGGTAAGCTGCTGTTTGTCCCGAGGCGGGAATCGAACCCGCAACCTGTTTTTCCGGTACGTTACAATATGGGGGTCTTCAAGTCTAGAGTGAACAGGTTCTTTCTAGACCAGCGTGCTCCATCATCGACCACACCAACACTTCCCATCAAGTGAGGTAGTGGTCAAACGTTGGTCTGTAACCAATAAAAAAAAATAAAAAAAATACCTCTGCGTCGCAGGCGGACCTGCGCCCGCTGCGCCACAGCGGTCGTCTCATTGTTATGATTCATTTAAAATTTTAGACAATAAACATTATGTACGATTATCTTAAACATAGTAATATATACTTGGTCTATTATCTAAAGGTGTACGATATGGATTGACTGCTGGCGGAAATATCATAACCACTATTATACGCTGCTTTATACGCCATTGGACAGGGGTGCACTCAGTTCTGGCAACTTACACTTGCCGCTGAGTGTGCTTTTGTCCAATACAATTACTTTAATTCCTTGCTAAGTTGTGTTAAATATGGAATATGTTCTGAAATAAATATTTTTTATTTTTATTTTTTATTACTATTACTTTAGCATCTATAAGGTTTCGTGAACGCAAACAAAACGGCGCTTACAAGATCTGTCCTTAGTTATTTAGTTGCCAAAATGTCTACACTATTTTGTAGCTGCACGTGGTAGACAGTTTCACTCGACATTCATAACTCCTTGTATAAAAAGTGTGCTGCGTGTTAAGCTCGCTAAAACTCGTGAACGGCCGGACGCTTTGGCTAATTTTGACATTGAAATGTTTGATTCCAGGGAAGGTTTAAACGGTGAGAAATTATGGAAAAATTGCGAATAAAATAACGTGAGTGAAACTGCTCCTGTTCTACTAGTAATATATAAAATAACAACCATTTCCTACTTCGCCTAAGCATTTTATTTAAATTTATTTTATTGTAAAATAAAAAGCTCATTGTTTCAGTGTTTACCCTTAACTATACATTCGGCAGTGAGTGAGCTGTGAGGCAGGCGGTTAGTTGAATCATGCATAAAACGTGATAAACTGGTGCCGGTAAAATTTTGCCACACGTCTGATTCGTCGGTTCTATAGACTGACATCGAAAATACCGATAGCACGTCCTACGTATGCTCTCGGAATCTAACACAATTAATAGTAAAGTCAACACTGCATAAACTGACACTGCAGCTAGGTTATTTGTCTAGTTCTGGGAATGCTTCACAGATACAGGTATTCAAAACGACGACTAATTTGTATCTTACTAAAATACCAGACTCAATAGAATGTATATTGTACTTGTCTCATAGCTAAGCCAGCGCATTCTGGAAGGTTAACAACGTTAGCGAGACTGAGTTTTAATGAAGTATCCAGAGCATCTACTTGGAATTCCAGGGTTGTTGGAGCATTAATAACGTCAAAAAATATAATTACAATATATTAGCAAAATAAATTAATAATATAATAATATCTGATAATATAAAATAATAGGAAAGGTTAACGAGTTATTTAAGTTAAGCGACTGTTAATAGAAAATATTTTAACAATATTCATGAATTGATTAACGAAAGTTATCAACATAAAATAGATATAAACCAATATTATATAAAACTATTTTGTAAAACCAATAACAAGATATAAGTACAAAAAAAATGCCAAGCATTTCTATCTGGTTGATCCTGCATGAAGGTACCAGAAGATCACTCATAATGGAACAGAAATTCTCGAATGGGAAGTTCAATGAATAAGGCATGCACAATGTTATATACGTTGATAGCTATGAAAGCACTATTTTTTTTTTTTTTTTTATACAACTGAAGTGGCAACCAAGCGTACGGCCCACAAGATGGTAAGCGGTTACCGCAGCCTATGGACGCTTGCAATACCAGAGGTATCACTCGCGGGTTGCCACCTTGAGGCATAGATCGAAAGCTTCATGTGCCAGTAATTTCACCGGAAACCATACCCTTCACACCGGAACACAGCAATGCGAGCATTACTGCTTTGCGGCAGAAATAGGTATGGTGGTAGTCCTTCCCCGGACGAGCTCTATCACAGAGAACTCTACTACTCTTGTCTATGTCTATGAAAGCACTAATTTTTGCTTTGGTTTATAATTGAGGAAGAAATCTCGATACGCCGGCACTACGACGGGGGTTTGGCCAGGAATGCCACAGTTAGTTAGAGTTTCTTTAATTTTGTCCACATTCAAATTCTTAGCTTCGCACACATCCGAGAGGAATTCAAGCCATTCGTCAAAGTTTAACTCGGTTTTACTGAAAATAAAGTTTTCATTAGATAGATAAATAAATAAATAAATAAATAATGCTGGACAATCCACACAGCATCATCTAGCCCCAAAGTAAGCTTCTGTTAAACAGAGCTGTATTATGGGTACTAGATGACTGATATATATTTAATACAATACAATACATAGATAGATATTTTTTATTATATATAGAAAATACCCAGAACACCCGGAACAAATATTTGTAGATCGTACAAACATTTGTTCCGAGGCGGGAATCGAACCCGCAACCTCTGCGTCGCAGGCGGACCTGCGCCCACCGCGCCACATTGGCCGTCATAGATAGGTACTAGCTGTATCTGTTGCTGCGTTTATTTTGGACAATGAACCATGACCTTTGGCACACTGACAAAAAATTCTTCTGTAAGTACATTATGTATATGAAAAGTAAACCTGTATTTCAGGAACAGAAGGCCTGTGTCCGTCATAGTAATGTGTCTATCTTCTAACAACTTTGCCTGCCTCATCCAGTAGTCTGAACGGTACAGATTGATCGTGGTTCCATTTCTTTTGTTGTCCATTAACCGTGCAAATTCGTAAAATTGACCATCAAGAGTGGCTTGTTCTTCATCACCCATTGTAGAATATTTTCAAAGTAAAAGCATAAAAAATCATGTATATATGAGTAGCCTCCAAATCATATACACAGTGCTTAAATTCCCTTGGAGAATCACAGTTTTTTTGGCTGTTGCTAAGTATGGAAATTGTCTAAATCAATCACAGAGAAAATTCAATTTACTCTGTGGACTGGCCAGTTCAAGTTATTGACGAGTTGACGAGTGTCAAAAAGTTGTGATTATGTAACCCTACAGGCGCATGTTACACGTAAAGTATTTACTGTGATCCATCAGTACAGTTTTCACTTACTGATAGACGTCGTATTTACTGATATAATACAAGTAAATATATTTATCACGTCAGTATTTAGTCCGGTTTCTTGCTGAATACACGTTAAAATGGACATAAAGCTAAAAATTAAAGCTTGTGTGGCTTTTTTTTTATCAATTGGTTTAAAAAAAAGTGAAAAGAAAACGATGGTCAAAATACGTACCAGTACAAAGAGAAAGGTACACCCATTTGAGGATCGACAATACGGAATCAAGATATCAAGAAATCCATTAGTAAATACTGTCATCCATCAGCACGCTAGTTACACGTACAGTAAATACCACGATACATCAGTATTTACTGACGGATCACAGTAAATACTTTACTTGTAACATGCGCCTAAGTGGCTACGGTTGCAACCTGCAAATTTTAGCACTACGGTGGACATGCGGTCGGTGTTTCGGCAAAGATATTACTCTGTGGTTTCGGTAGAGGTGACACCTGTCTAGACCAAAAATAAACTTACAAAAGTTTCAGAAGCTCTGACACTATTCATGAAACCTTTTTAGGTTATTCCCTACTCTAATGACTCTTCCAAGTGCACTATTTTGTATCTGAGTGGAATTTAATTATCCACACTATGAAATGCAAAAAAAGAACCATTCTTCACAATGTACTCAGGTTCATCTTATTTTACATATTAAGTTTATATCAAATTTGCTTCTGCATTTTATGTATATTGTACGTTTAGATCTTTTGAACGTAACTAATTTAATGTGCAGTTTCCATCACTATCTATAGTGATCAACGATAAAATTTAATTCATTTGACTTTTTATTCTTTTACTTATATTATTACTTAAATTTTGTAGCTTATCTATTATTTTTTGTTAATTTTAATTTTATCACTGTACATTTTTGCATGCCTAAAATGGTAGACATAGGATTGTCTTTGGCTATCTTGTCAAAACGACATGGGTCTTCCCATTTTAATTATTTTTCTCGTGTTATTTTAAGTTTTGTTGCGTAAATTTGGTGGCAGTTTATCCAATTTAACTTGTTTACTTAGCACAAGTGTAAGTAATTGAAATGGAGGGGTGATGTTGGTTGGTAATTTAGTCAAAGACTTTCCAAGAGAATTTTGAAAGAAAAGTCATCGTTTCTTCCAAATTTCGTTTGTTTACGTTGCTAAGCGACAATCAAACTAATACACTTGACACTGGCAAAATTGTGGCAAACTAGCCACAGAGGCCATAAAAGAAAAGAAGAAGAAGAAGGTTTTGCAGTGCTATCACACATTTGGTTCATTTTCATTCGTTTATCGAATGTGCTTGAATTCGTTTATTGAATGTCCAGTGCGACACAGTTCGTGACCCTACATGGTACAGTATTAGATAGGTAATAAGGTGCCTAGTACTTTGTAAAATATCGGGTATCGCCCCAGAAAAGACACAATTGTAATTATTTTTGGAAGTCCAACTGCTTATATAAAAAAAAAAAACTGCGGCTATTTATTCTACTTGACTCCAATCTGTTGTTTCTGATGATTTTTGTTGGTAGACAGGTAGTACCACAAATGAAACCGCGCAGGTACATTATTATCGATCCAAATGTTTTGCTTTCCTGAGATACAAAAAACCAACATTTGACAATGACATTTGTTTGATTACCTTTTCCGACTTGAATTGAAAACCAGACTATAGTAGTACTAATTATAGTTGATCTGTGATATTGAATCGTTCCCGTCTGTCGCAGATTTTATAATGGAATGTAAGCTTATAGATGCGTCATGCATGAGTAGACGTTTACAGTGAGATTGTGACCGGTACGACAGCTACATCCGGTACATCTATGTACTCAAGGAGTCGGAGGACCTTGTGCACTGAGTAACTGAGTACATCCTTGTCGATAGACGTAACATTTCTATATTGTCTATTATTTGAAAACTTTATTTAAGTTTTCGGTACATAGTACTATAAATAAATGAGCTCATAAAATATAAATTCCATTTAAACTGTTTCTTGCTTCAGTTCAAAAGGTGTAAGTACTTACATTTCGAATTTTGAACCTTTGCTTCAGTGTCGCGAGATTCTCTTGAAGGATGCTGTGCTAGCGTTTTATGAAGAGTACTTTATCCTTTGAGATAAATGTCTTATCCTCGACACCTACTGATAAACAGGGTGAAGGAAAAATTTCACCTTAGAGAATTTAACTCGAAATCTCTAAATAAAGATTGCAATTAATTGTATCGGTAGTCGCTACATTATTTATTTATTGTAACATAATAGTATTATTAGTATAGCGATCCGGATTCGCACGGGTGCTTTAATTATAAGTACTTTAAATTAAAAACCTTTTACTTGAATCTCTCTATCTGATGAAAACTGCATTTATATATTTTAGGTGACATTAGTGCAGTTACATTTTTAGGAAAGACCTTGGGCATTACTCTTGTGTCTTTCTTCTTCTTTTTATTTGTGGCGTCTGTGGCCGGGTTTGCCACAATTTTGCCAATGTCAATGTCGACAGGGTTGAAACATCTTGTATCATTATTGGTATTGGACAAGTATTTGAAATATTACATTTCGTACTTTTGACAGCAAACCTAGCGCCTTTAACCTTGTTTTCAAGAGTGAAAATATTTGACAGCGGTAAACTGAAATTGGGATTGGATTCAAGAGTAAGGTACCTTGCCTACTGTAATACAGTGCAAACGAAAGCAGGTGTACAACACTAAACCATATTATTGTATTGTGTTGTAAAATATTTTTTTTTTATTTAGTAATGCATATACCACCATTCTACCTAGATTTTTTGTATGCATTAGCCTTTGAATATATAGTAGAAATCTTTGGCATTAGCACAGAACTCTTCGTTGATTAATTCTGTTTCAAAAGTGCTGATTCAGATGTCTGTGTATTAACGACGGCATCCGCTCAATCTTTATTCTCTCACCCATTGGAACTGCCTCAAAATTAGCGCGTGATTATGTCAACCGTAGTTTTATTTCAGAATTTAATCAGTAGTAGGTAGGTACCTATTGAAAGATTTTTAACCCGTTATAAAGTTCACAAAACAAGAGTATTTATATCAGGTTCTATTTAACAAAACCAATAAACACTGCAGCCGTTCACCTAAAAAATTCCTTTAAAAATGATGTGAGTTACATAGCCCTTCAGGAACGCAAGACAAGTAAATAGTCAAAGGCAATGATTTTGTCAACAAATTATCCAAATCAAAGCCAAAATATTTTTTCGTTTTACTTTTTTTGTTAATTCATTTTCTTTTCTTGTCTGTGGCGGCTGATGTTTGCGAGATATTTGTTTAATTGCCTGTAAATACTCCATTCAACTATGAAAGGTATTTTTATTCTCTACTAGAACTGTGCGTTTTTACTCGCGTTATTCTTTTCGCAATTTTTCCATTATTTCTCTACGTTTAAACCTTTCCTGGACTCGGTTTAGCCGTTGCCGATTTTTTTGCGAGACTAAACAGCAATTCATTCTTATTTATTAGCTAATAGCCATTCAACTTCAAGTAGCTGCTGAATAAAATAAAAAGTTTTCTGTTTACAAATAAATTAAGGTATAAGCATTAAAGGTGTGTGGGCGAACGCTCAAAGTTACCTACGGGTATGATTTGCTGCAGAAATGCATGATGTGATTCAATGGTGATTGAACTGGGTGATATGTTTTGTAATTTGGTCTCTCTAAATATATATATTTTTTAAATGGCAGTCTGTCTGTTTAGACGATATTGCCAGTGTCAAGTAGTGTCGACGTATACATCAAAGACGAACAAGTTCGAATTTTAAATTTGACTAACAACATTTTGAAAGAAATGATAGCGTCCTTTCAAAATTTTCTAGGAGAATCTTCGACCAAATTACAAACCAACATCACCCTTCCATTTCAATCACTTACATTTGTGCCAAGACTACGAGTCGTATTGGTTAAACTGCCACCAAATTTACACAATAAAACACAAAATAACTCGAGAAAAACAATTAAAATGGGAGGAACATGTCGTACCGGCAAAATGACCGAAGAAACTCCTTGGTCTCTATAAAAAGAGTCCTAGAAAATTGTTAAAGAGAACCTTTGACACTTCTTTTTCTTCTTTTATGGACTCTGTGGCTTATTTGCCACAATTTTGCCAGTGTCAAGTGAGTTATTTTGATTGTCGCTTAGCAACGTAAACAAACAAAATTTGGAAAGAAATGGTACTTTTCTTTCATAATTCCCTTGGAAAGTCTTTGACTAAATTACCAACCAACATTACCCTTCCATTTCAATTACTTACACTTGTGATAAGTAAACAAGTTAAATTGGATAAACTGTCACCTTTACGCAATAAAACTTAAGATAACACGAGAAAAATAATTAAAATAGGAGGACCCATGTCGTTTTGACAAAATAGCCAAAGACAATCAACCTTTGACTCTTACAGGATATACTTACTTTTACTATATCATAGAGAAAGCCGCCATTTCTTTCAAAATTTTGTTTGTTTCAATGTTTCAATGAATCATTCAAAGTCATAGAACTAAAGAGTACTAGTTCAAAACTGTTTTTGTTTGTGTATCGTCAATTCGTCACTGAGATTGGTATCGTTGAAAATTATTTGACACTAAAAAAATAAATCTGTTTAAACTGACAGAATACCAAAAGTTGTTTCTGTTTTAAAAACCATAAACCCACCACGAGACAGAAAACCATATACGTTCTAAGGTAAACCGGCTTACCATGACATTGAGTGTGTTATAATAATCATGGAATGGGTTATAATTTACGTTATTAACTCTGTTATTTTCAGGAATATTTCCACTGAAATATGGATGACGAGCCAGCGACTCTGGACGGGCAGTTTTGGGAGTTTGCCCGACTGATGGACAACAAACGAGACGGCACTACAATGACTCTGTACCGTAACGACTACTGGATGCGACAGAGCAAGCTAATTGATGATCGCAAAGTGACCATGTGCGACACAGGCGTTCTGTGGTGGAAGTTCTGGTAAGCTTGATTTTTATACTTCACTAGCAACTAGCCCCGCCCCCTGATTATGTAAATCTATCGCTGTCGATTGCTTGTTGTTGCGTCTGGCCGTCTTTTTCACACCTACAGCGCTTACCATAAGCGCGTAAGGGATCGACTAGCGATCGACAGCAATTTGACAGCAATAGACTTACTTACGTAATAAAGACACCGGTTTTGCACTGGTGCATAAACTATGTTTTAAAAAAAAACTAAAAGAATACATTTATGATAAAATATTTTAAGAAGCATCTAGACCTCTGGAACCGGAAAAAAAAAACTAAAATAACTTAACTTTAATTAGTTATAAAATTTATTTTAAGCTCATTCAAGTGAACTCTGTTCTTTTGAGTATAATTAATAAATTCTTTTGAACTGATGTTTAAACCTTCTTCTGAAATCACTTTATCTATTGATGAGGTCCAATTAAAATCGATTGCGATGTTTAAAAGATCGAAGCGTATAGTTCGCACAGCGGATCTAGGCTTCCGTGAAGTTAGCCGTTTGTGATGCGCAAAGACAATTTAGTTTGAAAAAGCTCCATTGCGTATCGAAACGGCTAATTTCACTACGGCCGAGATCCGTTGTGAGACCTATACATACCATGTAGAGAAGCAGATCACGGAAAGTAACCTTGTTTTATGCTACGAGTATGTACTTAGGTACTTATAAGTGTCGTAAATTCTTTTAAAAATATCCTTATTTTTATAATCATGTTTCTGGGTCCAGCGGTTTAGGTTAATTTCTCTTTCTCCTAATTTTTAAAACTTAAAAAAAAGTTTTAAAAAGTATTATAACTTTTTTTTTCGTACTACGCAATAAAAGTAAGTTTGTATGATTCAGTGGCCGTCACTAGCTTGCTTTCACGTTTTATATATGTATAATACACAATTAAAGGTAGGTAAAACTTTTTTATTTATTATTTCTATAAACCCTTCTATGGAAAAAATGAAATGATGTATATTCACACTGCCTGAGTTAAAGATTTTTATTATTCTCAATCAGCAAGATTAAATGTGGTATAAAAGTGGTGATAAAAATAAGAAATAAGCCTTTAAGAAACTTTTAGCATAAAAAGTATATAATTCACAATGGAGAATGAACGCGTTCGTTTCGTCGAAACTCGCTCTCTTCGATGATTTAGGTACCCATTCACATACTCACGTACACAAACAAACACACAAATGTTTGTACGATCTACAAATATTTGTTCCGGGTGTTCTGGGTATTTTCTATACATTTAAAAATATCTATCTATGTATTGTATTGTATTAAGTACCCATAATACAGCTCTATTTAACAGCAGCTTACCTTGGGGCTAGATGATGCTGTGTGGATTGTCCAGCATTATTTATTTATTTATTTATATATTATAATAGGAGAATATTTCGCTTTCCTGGTAACAAAATTTTTTTTTTCCAGCAAAACGGAGCTGACTTGGGATGAATGGTACGAGTTCCTGACAGATCTGTGCACGCTGAAAAACCTGGACCAGGAGCAAATAGAGCTGAACATGACCAACTGTGGGATTCCGGGCACTTCGGCAGTTATTGTACCCCAGTATAGAGACTTCTTCCTAACGTATAAGCCTAAAGAGAAAATGATGTTTTAGCAGCGTTATTAGATTCGTTATGACGTGAAGTTAGCCGTTTAAGGGCTCGTCACACCGCTTGCCTTACGCGTACCATGACGTTGCAATTATAAAACTGTATGTGACATGGCACACCGTCACACACAGCAGCTCAGCTCTCAAGGCTAACACGCGCGTGGCTACGTCTGCTTGTTGCATACGCATCCGCTGGCCGTGGCCTCTAACCGCAAAGACAGTTCAAAAAGATTCATTGCGCATTGCCGCAACGGCTGACTCAACTACGGCGGAGATCTATAGAATTGTTTTTCTAGAACTATTCAATTTTTAGTAAAAAAAAATATTTTTAAGTTGTTTTTACCTCAAGAGATGTGTATTGAGAGTTATTTTTAAGTATAGCCTAAAAAAGTTTGCGTTTATTTAATTATGTTTAAATCGTTTCGGAAGGTAACATTGTTTTTCCGTGAACTGTGAAGTTTTTTAGTACGAGAAGTTATAATTAAGAGCTGTTACTAATAATCATAGCTTAACTTATGATTATTGCCTTAACTCCAAGTTTTAAGTCAGTAGTAGATAAATTCAGTATAAATAAAATAAAGGGCAATAAGAAGCAACTTTATCAGAATAAATAAATAAACACTCAGATTAATAGTTATTGAATTAATAGTTACTGAAGTGGCAACCAAGCGTACGGCCCACAAGATGGTAAGCGGTTACCGCAGTCTATGGACGCTTGCAATACCAGAGGTATCACTCACGGGTTGCCACCTTGAGGCTAAGATCGAAGCCTCATGTGCCAGTAATTTCACCGGAAACCATACCCTTCACACCGGAACACAGCAATGCGAGCATTACTGCTTGGCGGCAGAAATAGGTATGGTGGTAGTCCTTCCCCGGACGAGCTCTATCACAGAGAACTCTACTACTCTTAAAAAACTATGCGCCACCTAGTTAGAAAATTTTCAAGAAACTGAATAACTTTTATATTTTAACAAAATTTTAATCAAATGGAATGATACATCCAACAATATCACGTGTATGCAAGCTTGTTGCTTTGGCACTAGTGGCACAGAGAGCTCCAATATATTGATATGCCACAAAATGATTGAGCGGAACAATGTCATGGCAGGATTCCATTCGATATGTGGATATGAAGGATATAAATAGTTCTTGGTGGATATGGACAAGGTATTGGAGCTATTGAATGTATGCATACTAAAATATACCGCCTGCAGCAGAAGCCTTAAGTTATTATAATAGCAAATAGTGATCAAATCTAACTTTTTTCATTTATACATAATTGTATTTTTAGATGGAATAACCCCTTTAGTATTATTGAACAATGCCGTTGCCTATAGACCCTTGCAATATGGTATCAATCGCATCTTAAGTAACAGTTATGTTAAATAGATCAAGCCTGTTTTCTATTGAATTTCCTTAGTGACCTCGAGATTGAAAACTAAATATAAGCCCAAGCTTTACATTCACTAGCAAAATGACAAATTTGTGCATAAGTAGTTATTTGTAATACCTATTTCTTCACAGCAGCATAGTGTGCATATTCCTTTATTTATTACACTTGCAACTGAAATGATTGGTCGAGATATTTCGGGGTGATGAGCGCAGTGCAGTGCTACGCAGAACTTTAGAGCAGTTTGGTTCTGGTCAGGCGTGTTTAAGGGCCTATTGACAGTCTTTTCACTCGCTGACATCAAAAACAGGCCGAGCGTCCATTGGATACCCTTATGCACAAAATTGAGTACAACTACGCAACTAACTTCTTTTATTTCTGTACCTTTGTGTATTGTGTTTACTAGCAACAAGTTAATTGGTTCGTTATTATACAATATATATACAAGTTTGTTTTCCTACGCTATAGTCAATCGCAATAAGCGTAACCAATGTCCTTGCCAATGTGTTAATGAGTTTGTGATAATAGTTTAAATTCAAGATTTCAAGATTTCAAGATATTTATTTGCACAAATAAGTGTTACAAAAGGTCTTAAAAGTAATATGGCACTTAGAACTTATCATTCAAATCAAAGTATGCTTTTAGTACCAGCTGCTACCCTTCATAATTTTTACCAATCTTAAAACCACATAAAAAACTTCAGAGCTTACAACTTACATAAACGGTTTTGGTAAAAATGATTTAAAAAAAAAATTAAGATAACATCAAATTACACTTATCTCAGACACATAGATACATACCGTTATGATAGTGAAACGTTACCGTTATTACGGTGTGAAGTTGCAAACGATTTAATAGATTCAAGATTCAAGATTTGAAATACAGTACAACCTTACAATAATGAGAGTTTGAGCTTTTCGATATAGCTCTACGCCGTAGCCAGGACTACGACGTAGTACTAATATCTGTTCTGCGCTACGGCGTAGCGAAATTGTTGACAGACCGGACCGAGGACAGTATTTTTACAATACTGCACTGGAGTTTCGGTACCACTGGATCACTACTCTCCTGATATCACTGACCGAAGAAATGCAATGATCTTACAACAGTTTTCGAACCGGGGAAGTTAATATTGTTGATTTACAATAAGACTTGCATTATTGTATGTATTTAGCAAGAAAGTTCTATACCACGTAGTATAAAAACTCCTTGGTATCTTTACAGCTTGGTATTTTAAGCAGTTTTTTTTGCATAATTGCAAAAAAACACTGTTTTAGCACACACTGTTTAGCAGTGTTTTTTGCATTTATGCAAAAAACACTGTGTTTGTTTGCTAAAGAAGTTTAGTATGAAACTTGAGTACCAAACAATGAACCGTAGAGAACTCAAGTAACATAAATTAATATTATAATAGGCGGCAAAATAACAGCGTCTACTGTTAGCATAGTTAGCTGAGTCAGGGTCCATTTGCTGTAGCACACAAAAATAATTAATTAGGTAGGTGATAAATACCTTAATTTATATATTTTCGTTTCTTTCTGTATTTGTTTCACCTACAAAATGTATTTTTATTTATTTTTATTGTGTACTATGTGTTATATAATATATCTATGTCTACATACCCGGGGATTGGACGAAGGACTTGTATTGTTGTCGGCATAGCTCCATATCGCGGAGTAGCTCATGTTTTTCCTGCCAGTGAATGCTCTAGCTGCTTTGCAGCCGGTAACAAATTTTGCAGCAAACAGGTACCTGTCAAAAAAAATAGCTTTGGAAAAGTCTCTTACAACATGGTATATTTGATTAAAATCTCGTGACGTAGCTGGCTAAGTTAATAACAGATAAGTTCAAGTTATTTATTGGTAACAATAGGTAGGTTACATAAGCACTGCACCATTATGGTGGGCCGCCAGTGGGAACTTCAACTGAGCGCTTCCGTGCTTTCGAGGGCATGTTAATCGGTCCTGGTTTTTTCAATATTGTTTGGCGTTGACAGAGGCCTTCCGGCAGCCTATTTCTATAACTCGTTTACCGGAGTTGGTCACTAGCTAATGCAAAATTCCTTTTTTAGGCCTCTCCCTTTTCCTTCCATGAGTGGTGATGGTCCGTCGCCTTTGCCATCCAGTATTAGTCTGCTTGTCTTTATATAGTGGTGTCGATTCTGTTGTAACATTTTTTAAACTAAACTAACTGAAATTGTTGCCGTCCTTTTCTTATAAATTGAAATACAAAGGACCGCGATAATTTTAGTCAGCTGAGTTTACGAATTATGTGTAAAAAATTTATGTGCCAATGCCAATACTCTCATTGGTGAAGGAAAACTTTGACTTCGACTATTTTCTTTGGATGTTCAAAGAATTGAGTTATTGTGTAAATGTGAAACCTTAATCGTGTATTAGAGCAACGCTTTTAAGCTAGCGAAGGCTATTATTATGTGCCTAATAATGCATAAAATATTTCTAGTATGATTTCGACCTTTTAACTATTCTGGGATTAAAGTAGAGAATTTATATTATATATAATAGAGAAGAACATCGTGAGGAAACCGTCATGTCCAAGAACTAATAATTCAAAAGACATGTGCCATTCACCAATCCGAATTGAGTTGATGATGATGATGACTCTCGCTCGAGAGTAGGCCACAGTGTAGGTAGGAGAGAAGCCTGCCACGATGAAGCAGAATCTCTATTAAATGAATTTGCTCTACAAATGCTACCGACGAGTGGCGGCGGTGATTGCTGATATTGGCGGAATCCACGATGGAGGTAATGGTTTTATTTAAAAGTTTTTTTAAGTCCCTGTATTTTATGTTATGTCGATTTTACTTATGTTTGTTTTTACATAATTTTAAACCTAATTCAATATGAAAGTTATTAGAAAGAAAAAAGTGCGGTAAAATATAATGATCAATGTCTTTCAAGGAATTTAAGAAAACTACCTAGAAAAACATTTACATACAGTCACTCAATAGGCGCATTTACACACTTACTTTAAGTAAGCATCACATGGTTTTTTCTTGGGTGAGCCCAAGAAAAATGTACGTCTTGTATGTGAAAATATATAGACACGCTAACTCCATCATAAGGCACGCTTTACATTGTCTTCTTCGTTTTTAAAAATAAGTAAAATAACACTATTATTATTTCAGACAACAAAATGATCTAGAATTTTGCACACATACAAAAAAAGAGAGCACTGCTGGTCTAGTGACCCCACCTTTCGATCCTAAGGTCGTAGCTTTAAATCCGGTCGTGCAACAATAGATTTTTCAATGCGAGTGCTCTTATACGGGGAAGAAAAACATCGTGACGAAACCGGCATGTCCAAGAATTAAGAATTCGAAAAAAAAATCCCATCCACCAATCCGCAATGGGTCCGCGTGGTGGATTAGGACGCAATCACTTTCGCTCGAGAGTAAGCCAGTGTCCCAGCAGTAGGAACATAGAAGGCTGTCATGATGATGATGGAAAAAAATGCATGCACTTTGACATGTTGAGAAGAAGCTATCAACCAAGGTAAATAGTTACCATCATTGATCACCCTCTGCACGAGACACCTCCAGAGTGGAGATGTTAAGCACTCTGCCAGTCTTCAGGATGCTCTAGCGACTGTCCCGTACTCTGCGCATCAGGGATGATGGTTTTTGCGTATGAAAGCATGAAAGCCAGCAGTATGCCAGTGCGAAAATATTCCTGACGGACTGCAGAATCAGGGCGATCGCAGTATCATCCGAAATATATTACTATATTCGATTCCTAGGGCGTCGATGTTCGTTCGATGTCTGCCTATCTTTTGGTGTACCGGCCCCACAGACTTTTTGATTAAAAACTCGGACAATAGGCTTTCAAAACGTGGCCAGTGCAACGGGAAAGTCTGCGAGCCAGCATGTTACCTCGAACCTATACGCTCCCTTTATTATTATAAAAAAAAAAAAAAATACGCTCCCTTTCAAAATCTCGTTTATGGCTTCTGTGGTTTATTTGTTACAATTCTGCCAGTGCCAAGTAATTAATTGAATTACCGCTAAGCAAGGTAAGGAGTTTCTTCGGTCATTTTGCCGGTACGACATGTTCCTCCCATTTTAATTGTTTTTCTCGAGTTATTTTGAGTTTTATTGTGTTTTGGTGGCAGTTTAACAAATACGACTCGTAGTCTTGGCACAAGTGTAAGTGATTGAAATGGAAGGGTGATGTTGGTTTGTAATTTGGTCGGAGATTCTCCTAGAAATTTTGAAAGGACGCCATCATTTCTTTCAAAATGTTGCTTGTCAAATTCAGAATTCGAACTTGTTCGTCTTTGATGTATACGTCAACACTACTTGGCAATATTGTCTAAACAGACAGACTGCCATTTAAAAAAAAAACGATAAGGATGACATCACACTGAACGCGGGAGCGGCTCCCGCGCTTAACCCGAACCGCGGCCGCGTTCAGTGTGATGTCATCCTTGTCGTCCATACAAATTAAAACTACATACTGTAATTGTTCTGAATAAATGCTTTAATTATTAAAAAAAAAAATTAAAACAAAAAACTCCCGCGGCGGATCTGACCTGACCCGAGCCCGCGTTCTGTGTGTGTTGCGCGTTACAGATGATTTACATGGCGTCAGGTTAAGGAACATCTAGACGCGCAACACACACAGAACGCGGGCGCGGGTCAGGTCAGATCCGCCGCGGGAGTTTTTTGTTTTAATTTTTTTTTTAAATAATTAAAGCATTTATTCAGAACAATTACAGTATGTAGTTTTAATTTGTATGGACGACAAGGATGACATCACACTGAACGCGGCCGCGGTTCGGGTTAAGCGCGGGAGCCGCTCCCGTTGTTGCGCGTTACAGATGATTTACGTGGCGTCAGGTTAAGGAACATCTAGACGTTGAACACTTTTGTTCATGAAAAAAAAATATAGGAGTCTTCAATTATTATACAAACCAAAACCTTACCCTGAAATGGATTCAATCAACTTCACTTGTTACGAGTACGAGTTACATAAATATAAATTGGATTGGATAAACTGTCACCAAGTAAACACAATAAAAGAAAAACAATTAAAATGGAAGAACCCATACCGTAATAGCAAAATGGACGAAAACTACAGAGATAAATAAAGCGTTCAACTGTTTCTATCTATAGAATTTAGTGAGATTTAGTGTTCTCTTCATTTTGCAGAGACATGCTAGGCCCTAGCACATACTTACTGTAGAAAATATTACTAAAAAAAAACTTTTTTGTTCGTGAGTTCAAATTGGTATAATCGCACTAACTTATTCTTATAAACAATTTTATTACAACAAAGGACCAATTTCATAGTAGCCTATGTCTTTGTAGCACCATAGAAAAATTGGAATAAAATATAAGACTAACAGTACTTAATAAACAATTTTATTTTTAAGTAGACAATTGATAGATTCAGGCGTTACTTTGCGGAAATCCATTACAAAATAAAAAACAGACGAAAAATCTCTAGTACTATTCCGCTTAACCTTTTAACTGATGAGGTCACACAGTTACCACAGTTAACCTCAAAAGAAAAATATCGACACGTGTTTCATCCCTCCACGGGACATCCTCAGGACCATCGACTTGTTCTCCGGCAGACGTGTTGCTCCGTCGAGCGCTGGAGCCAAAGTCTTTGGAGCCAAAGTCTTTGGCTCCAGCGCTCGACGGAGCAACACGTCTGCCGGAGAACAAGTCGATGGTCCTGAGGATGTCCCGTGGAGGGATGAAACACGTGTCGATATTTTTCTTTTGAGGTTAACTGTGGTAACTGTGTGACCTCATCAGTTAAAAGGTTAAGCGGAATAGTACTAGAGATTTTTCGTCTGTTTTTTATTTTAAGTAGACAAACAAAGTTCTAAGAGAAAAATGTTTATTGTGTTGAGTTTCTTAAAACAGGAACACTGGGTCCGCTATGACAGCAGCCAATGAACGTGACGCATCTTGACTTTGACAGTACCTAACCTACCTACCTTTCATGCTACGTGAGACAACTCCTTTAACTGAAACAAACCTTCGGATTGTATTTGACTATCTTGTCAAAACGACATGGGTCTTCCCATTTTAATTATTTTTCTCGTGTTATTTTAAGTGTTATTGCGTAAATTTGGTGGCAGTTTATACAATTTAACTTGTTTACTTAGCACAAGTGTTAGTAATTGAAATGGAGGGGTAATGTTGGTTGGTAATTTAGTCAAAGACTTTCCAGGAGAATTTTGAAAGAAAAGTCATCGTTTCTTTCCAAATTTCGTTTGTTTACGTTGCTAAGCGACAATCTATTTAATACACTTGACACTGGCAAAATTGTGGCAAACTAGCCACAGAGGCCATAAAACAAAAGAAGAAGAAGAAACAAACCTTCATCAAGTAGTTCGTACAACATAATACAAACATACGAGACACAAAACATTTTTTGCGGATGATTGGATAGTGATGGAAAGAATATGCCTTAGTTTCTGTGAAACTGTTTAATTTATGTTTATTTGGATAAAACAAGTGCAATCTTTTTGAACTTGTTCGTTTTAATTTGTTTTATTTTAATCTTTAAATTATTATTAAATACCGGTCTACTTAAATTAAGTAAATACTTATTAAAATTAATTTTAAGCAATATTAAGTTAAGTTAAGTGTTTTGTTTTATTGTTAAAATTTATACAAAATCAAAATCAAAATCAAAAATTATTTATTCAGTAGAATCACAAGGATCACTTTGAAACGTCTTACAAGCTAGGAAAATTTACACCAGTTCCAACGCGCCCATGCCGTAAAAGAACTGGCAACAACACCGGCTGGGTTCCTATCGCTTTTTTGGCATGACCCTTGCTATTGTTATGGATTCCAAGTAGAGTTGGAGCACATTAGTCCCAAGCTTTTTTATCATCTAGGTAATCGGTTGTTTTATAGTAAGCTTTTTGAGACAGATTTTGTTTAATTAAGTTTTTAAATTTGACAATTGATAAATTTTGTATGTCGCTTGGGACTTTGTTAAAGAAGCGTACACATTGCCCTT
This sequence comes from Colostygia pectinataria, assembly GCA_951394395.1. Taxonomy (NCBI): domain Eukaryota; kingdom Metazoa; phylum Arthropoda; class Insecta; order Lepidoptera; family Geometridae; genus Colostygia; species Colostygia pectinataria. The sequence continues at coordinate 17,405,187 of OX596348.1, read as the reverse complement.
TAAAAGATTTACTGACCTTAGTGAGCCTAACTGTGGGAACAGCGAGTTTATTTTTATTTCTAGTATTAACATTATGATTATCACAATTTTTTTTAAACAGATTAATATTTTTGCGAACATACATAAGATTTTCATAAATATATTGACAGGGCACTGTCATAATATTAATTTCTTTGAACTTATCTCTAAGTGATTCTCTGGGACCCATGTTATAAATTGCGCGAACAGCCCTCTTCTGCAACACGAATATGGTGTTAATATCTGCAGCACTCCCCCACAACAAAATACCGTAAGACATAATGCTGTGAAAGTAGCTGAAATAAACTAGTCTGGCTGTATCGACGTCGGTGAAATGACGGATCTTTTTGACTGCGTATGCTGCAGAACTAAGTCTCTTCGACAATTTATCTTATTCTTACTACTAAATTACTACTAAAAACTAATACTTATTCATTGTAATATAGGTAGGTACTCATTAGTTAAGAGATGTAAATATTTTTAAAAGTTCTTGTATAACGCATTGGATCCCTTCTGTAATGTTGTACTTATGGTTAATAGATTGAAATTGAAATTGAACCTGAAAACACTTTAAAACAAGTCAGGCTTCATCTTTATTAACCGGTGTCCGTATACGAGCTTTGCCGAATTCTATGAACCGTTTGAAACTTGTATAACTCCATCCGAACAGAGCAAACACACACCTAGGCCATAGGCAAGTATTGAAAATACATTTCTTTTTCTTTTTTTTTTTACAACTCAAGTCGCAACCAAGCGTACGGCCCACAAGATGGTAAGCGGTTACCGCAGCCTATGGACGCTTGCAATACCAGAGGTATCACTCGCGTGTTGCCACCTTGAGGCTAAGATCGAAAGCCTCATGTGCCAGTAATTTCACCGGAAACCATACCCTTCACACCGAAACACAGCAATGCGAGCATAACTGCTTTGCGGCAGAAATAGGTATGGTGGTAGTCCTTCCCCGGACGAGCTATAACACAGAGAACTCTACTACTCTTAATACAATTACAGAAGCCAATACATAAAAAAAAAATTACAGGTACATATTTTTGTTTTTTTTTTATGTGTGGAACCTATCCCTTAAGTTTGTCAGGTTGCTAATGAATGACCCTGTATATATATATCACAAACATCTCCACAAACTTTTGCATTTATATATATATTTTTTTGTTTTTTTTTAATGCTGGACAATCCACACAGCATCATCTAGCACTAAGGTAAGCTGCTGTTAAACAGAGCTGTATTATGGGTACTAGATGACTGATATATATTTAATACTATACAATACATAGATAGATATTTTTTATTATATATAGAAAATACCCAGAACACCCGGAACAAATATTTGCAGGTCGTACAAACATTTGCCCCGAGGCGGGAATCGAACCCGCAACCTCTGCGGCGCAGGCGGACCAGCGCCCGCTGCTCCACATCGGTCGTCACATCGATTATGCAAAAGTTTGTGGAGTATGATTTCGTGTACCAGTGCAGTATTTTGCACCTATGGCTATTGGCATAAACTCAGAATAATATGCTTATTCGACTAGTTATGTCACGCGGTATTTTGTTTGAGGTTTCATTGCTAGTGCGAATTATTTTGGGTGGTATTCAACGCAACCAGGAAGGATGGGTATCCGAAACATTGCCTAAAATTTAAATTTAATCATTTATCGTTTTTCATTTAGATAAAACTAGTGCAAGCTGCTTTTTGTCCGCACACTTTTTTTAAGAGTAGTAAAGTTCTTTGTGATAGAGCTCGTCCGGGGAAGGACTACCACCATTGATATTTCTGTTGCCAAGCAGTAATGCTCGTATTGCTGTGTTCCGGTTCGAAGGGTATGGCTTTCAGTGAAGTTACAGGCACATGAGACTTTCCATCTAACGTCTCAGGGTAGTAACTCGTAAGTCAAATCTATGATGTTGCAAGCGTAATAGGCTAGAAATAAGATTGTCACATTTTAGGATTTAAATTTACACTAGATTTTGTAATAGATATGAAACAAACTGTTTTTTTTAATGATATTAATGATTTATGCACATGATATGCTTATGCAAAAGGTATTCCCCATTTTTTTCAATGCTTTTGCAAAAGTAGCAATAGACTTTTTGCACTAGACCACTGAATTGACCCCATAGATACTCGGCCCGGTATCGATTCTAACAGAACATTTTTATTGCCAAAGGTTTTGCAAAATCAACTTCGTACGTTGTCCTCTTGTCCAGAGGGGTTTTTGATTCGAGATTTTATAAAAAAAAGTAGTTCTGTTTGCTTTGACAGATGGCGCTATTTGCCCTACTGCCATACTGGGAAAGGTTATAAAAAAAAAAAGTTGGTTACTCCGTTTTTGTTTCGTCTCGTGTCAAGCGGAAAGTTGTGGGTTCATGTCCTGCTTGATGCAAAATAATTTAACTCCAGTACGACCAAAGTTAATGTACTATGACTTTGAAACCAGCCAGAGGTATGACAGATAGTGACAGCAGGAGCAACCAATGTTGAATTCCCTACACATTCACCATAGCTCGCCAAACGTAGTGCTTACATTCTCTTGGGCTCGCCAGTTGAGCTACCGCCATCTAAATAGACAGCTTTTTTTCATTTAATAACTCGAGACGAAAACCCCTCATTAGAGAAACAGGTTCAATATTTTTTTCCGTCTGAGATATAGGAACAGTTAACGTTTGGTAAATTATTTTCAGCTGTAAAAATATTGGAAGTGGTCTCTCTCGACTCAAAATCCTTTGACGTGGTATTGTTTGTGCTCTGTTGAGAAGAACACCATTTTTGTTCTATAGTTTCTGGAGTAGATCTAAGATGACCCATCCCTGCATCATCATGGTCGATCATATAAATATTTACGCCGCAGCGGTAATTGAACCCGCACCTCTTACGGGTCGGTATTCGTCCGCTGAGGTCATCAATCGTCGAGGACTCAATAACACAATTAGTCTGCGGCCGACTATTTGACTCTAGTCGCCGCGCTCTAAGACAGTACCAGAACAAATATTTTATCCATACGCATGAGACCAAGTATTCACTTTTACTCGAAAAAGTTCAAAAAGCCTTTTTGCGGTTCCTCTACAAACGTCGGTACGGGTATTACCCCTATCTATATCCAACCAAATATCTACTGGGCTGCCTAGGATACAACTCGCTGGAGGTTCGGCGGGCCAATGAACAACTCACTACTGCTTGCAAGGTCTTCCATGGTAGAATAGATGCTTCAGACTTGAGCGATGCGCTGTGTCGATTTTTTGTTCCAGATAACTATTGTCGGGGCCGGAAGCATAAATTATTTGATGTGCCGTTCTCTCGCACCTCGGCTCGTGCATCATCACCTATACCGCGTACCCTCACCGCGCTCAATGCTCTCTTGGACGCTAATCCTGATTGTGACTTGTTTGTGGATGGATGGTCTAAGATTCTGTCGGTATGTTTGAGTTTTTGTGAGCGTAATGTATGACTGCGTGTCTGGTTATTAATTACTGTATTTTGACATTTAATTACTTTTACCGTTCGTCGTTTATTCGTTTTTATTTTTATTTCTTATTGATTATAATGTAAAAATCAGTATTTTCTTATTTTTTCTAATTTGATGTGTGTTTTATCTTTAATTGATGTTATTGGTTTATCCGTGTTAATTAAAGTAAATAAATAAATACAAATACAAATACAAATACGTCATATAATTTTTTTGTTACGAAACCAGTTAGTATTTGCTTCTTTCTTTAATTTTTTTTTTATACTACTAAAGTGGTAACCAAGCGTGCGGCCCACTTGATGGTCAGCGGTTACCGTAGCCTATGTACGCATGCAACATCATAGATATCACTTGCGTGTTACCACCCTGAGACGTTAGATGGTAAGTCTCATGTGCCTGTAATTTCACCGGAAACCATACCCTTCGAACCGGAACACAGCAATGCGAGCATTACTGCTTGGCGGCAGAAATAGGTATGGTGGTAGTCCTTCCCCAGACGAGCTCTATCACAAGGAACTCTACTACTCTTTATCTTCATATTATTATGGCAGCAATACGTTAGGGGCTAGTTGCTGCTGTGTCAAAACTGTCCGCTATTATTTATTTAGCCAAGGACCGGGACGAATGGGAAACTTTGAGGACCTTTTCCCAGCAGTGGGACGAGACAGGTAAAAAAAAAAACAGCTGGTATATGAACATAATATGAAACAGTTATACTAAGCTAATATGTATAATAACTAGTGTGATTATGAATACCGTGATAGCTGTTTCAGCAGAGCGGTTTTGTTTGACTGAGCAACATTTCAAGTATGATTGATTAGCGTAGGCACCTACCAGTCAACACTCGACGAGAAGATCACAGAAAACTAAATAAACATGTTCTCATTACGGAGCCTTGAAAAAATTACCTACTGTAAACTATTTTTTGTCGATGTTCAGTTTATCGTATACAAACTTATCGTGAATGTTGTACTGGCTTGGTGATATACTGATCTACAACGCAGAGCCTAAACTCACTGGAACTGAAAACTAAAAACTTCCTCTTCTCTCTACATCCTCTAAAAGTTAAATATCTAAAATTCCTTTCTCACACTTAACACTAGAAGAAATCCCTTCAAGTTTTAGGATTGGAATTGTACCAAATATTTTGGGTTTCCTGCTCTTAAAAATTTTACAAATGATACTGCAGGTAGTCTTATTAATTACATAACTGAATTATTAGCTATGAGTTACATTAATGGTAATATGATTTCTAACCATAATAGTTTTAACTTTTTAATTATTGAATTAGTTTCGTTCGTCCGTCCGTTTAATAAATAAATTCAAATTTCACGTTCACGTTTGAACTTAAAATTTCTATCAAGCATACCCTGTAGCAGGAAGTTTTTCAACGTTTTTCTTCTGAAAACCCTTTAGCGTGCTGACAGGGAACTTTTAAACAAAAAGTTCAGAAATTAGCTGCTCGCAACACACGGCTCGATTGCATTGTTTTGACACTTTCTTATTTAATGCAACTGTCATAACTTATGACATTGAAGGCGCCATTAAGCGCATTTCAGACTACGCTATAATACAATAGCACATAGCACAACAATATCGCGCACCATACATAAATAGATACGTTCTTCACTGCACGATATATTATGCTGAGTTCATGCTGTGCATATCGTGCGCCGCCTTCTTCCTCATCTCTCGCCCCCGGCCGTCTTCAAAGATTGCGGTCAACAGGTGTTTTACTCTTGAATCCAACGACAATTTCAATCCGATTCAATTTCCGATTCGATTTATTTTATGTTGTAAAATTTTTGTACTCTTGAAAACAACGTTAAAGCGCTAGGTTTTTACTATATATAAAAAATAAATAAATAATGCTGGACAATCCACACAGCATCATCTAGCCCCAAGCTAAGCAGAGCTTGTGTTATGGATACTAGATGACTGGTATACTTAATACAATACAATTAATAGATATATATTTTTTATTTTATACACCTAGCACACCCAGAACAATTATTTGCAGTGCGTACAAGCATTCGTTCTAAGGCGGTAATCGAACCCGCAACCTCCTGCGTTTCAGACGGACCCTCGCCCGCCGCGCCACACCGGTCGTCAATTAGTATAACGTAGTCTGAAAAGAGCTTAACGCTTTTAATACAACATCGATTCAGTACTCAATCTACTTCAGCTACGAGTCAAATGTTTAGAAAATGACATTTTTATTTTTTTCTTGGTTCCTAAAATTGTTTACTTACATAAACAATTCGAAAAAATATATTTACAAATATATTACGAAAAATAGTAGTTTTGCGCACGTTTTGGATCTCAGGAACTCTATGGTACTTCAAGATGATTGTCACCCTGATAGGTAAGTAACTCAGGAAAGAAATTAATAATTTATTCGGTTCCTCAAACCAGTTTTTATTAAAAATATGTTTTTTTTTTAATTAGCTAGTTTTTGAGTCCATACGTTGTTAGTTGTTATTCTATGCTATAGAACACTCGAACACATCGAAGTTTGCCTTTAATTTAATTACAAATGTACCTTTGGTAAATTGAATTGATATTGGACTGTGCTTCGCCGTAAAACTTATGACGGCCGCGCGGTTCAGAATACAAGAAAAACTCAGTATTCATAAAATTAATACGGTTAATGCGAGCCCTAACATTTCTGTTTTTTTTGAGACAGATGGGAATACTCCCTATCCACTATAGCTAGACAAAAAGCCGACTTCGATTCGACCAACTTTCAGAATAATAGTTATTGAGAATAAGAAATGTCACGCGGAATAAGAAATGTCAAATACAAGTAAACTGTCAGTTTACTCGCGAATAACTACGATTTACTCTGCGAATAGCCATTGACGACCAATGTGGCGCGGTGGGCGAAGGCCCGCCTGCGACCTGGAGGTTGCGGATTCGATTCTTGCCTTGGGACAAATGTTTGTAGGATCTGCAAATATTTGTTCCGGGTGTTCTGGGTGTTTTTTATTTATAATAAAAAATATCTATCTATGTATTGTATTGTATTAAATATATATCAGTCATCTAGTACCCATAACATAGCTCTGTTTAACAGCAGCTTACCTTGGGCTGGATGATGCTGTGTGGATTGTCCAGCATTATTTATTTATTTATTTATTTATTTATTTAATAGCGCTTATTCCAGTTTGGTCGAATCCATCCTAAGTTGTTCTTTACAGATCAACGACGATAAAAACTGTTTCCTGGGCCTGGGTGGGTGAGTGCCAGTGGCAATTCCAGCTAAGCGCTTCCGTGCTTCGAAGGGCACGTTCACATTAAATTTATATAGAAAGAGGCTCATTTAGAAATTTTGGAGAGTTAGGTAGAGCTGGGTCACTGGGTCAGATCGTTTTTATGTTTGTTTTATTTACTTATGGCCTTATTCATAATCATACTTTAAAGCTTTTTAAGCTAATGTCTTTCAAATCTGTCGTGTCTTTGTTCATTGACATTATAATGGCAAAGGAAAGGCATATGAAATTTAAAAAAAAAAAGTGTGGTTGTTACGTCATAATACATCATAAAAAGACAGCTATAGTCTGGTTTTTAATTCAAGTCCAAAAAGGTAAACAAACAAATGTCATTGTCAAATGTCAATTTTGTGTATTTCAGAAAAGCAAAACCTTTGGATCGATATACCTACTACCTACTACCTGTCTACCAACAAAGATCAACAGAAACAACACAGGGCTCTTTTATCTATCGACTTCCTTGGTGGCGACTCATTTCATCAACCTAGCGAAACTTCTTTAACGCATAATCATCACCATCACCACCAGGTTACCGGAAGAAAGAAAAATTACAAGAACTGTCACTTGGCTCGGAACTAAAAACTTGATGTAAAAAAATATTTTAATTTATGATTTTTCTCTGTTAATATTTTCATCTGCATCTCAATGAATAGCTTACTCTACCTATACCAACCCCATATAACAAACTGGACAAAACGTGAACAGGACAAGAAAACACAACAAGAAACCTTCCGACAAGCACATTCGATAAACGAATGAAAATGAACCAAATGTGTAAAAGCACTGCAAAATCTTACCGTACCCCAGAATGTGACAAGTACCATAAAATATTTACCCAAAAAATATGAATCAAAAGTTTTGAGTTTTCAGGTGTTAGGAAGGGTTTCTTCTTATAGGTTTTTAGTTGTTGCTTTGGCTTTCTTAGCAAATCTTTATAAAATGTACCTAAGTAAATTGTTAGATAGTGAGTGAGAGACTCGTGTCGCAGCTAATTGCTGCTACTACTACTCGTAGGCTACACTGAAAACCAGCGCTGCAGACACATTATGTCTGCAGCACATGCTGAGTGGCTGCCTTTTTTTTCGTCACAATAGTTAAGTTTTAATTTTTATTGTTATTTTTATTTTTATGTTAATTGTGTGGCGTTAAATAAATATTTTTCTATTTCTATTTCTATTTCTATTGTTTGTCTAAATATTTACATAACAAACATTAATATCTGAACTAAACTATGCTTAGATCATCTATTTTTGTCATGGCTAGAATTAAAAATTCTTACTCAGTAATTTAGCGTAGCATGTTCCCTATCAAAAAGAAAATATTTATTTTCTATGGTCACCATTGTTTACCTTTTTGAACCTGAATTAAAAACCAGAGTATAGTTAAACAACATACAACAGACAATGACAGTTTCTCTTATGAATAAGGGAGTGAATAAGGGGGATTTGTAAGAAATAGAATTTCGCCTAAAAATAAAATTATAATTACAGACTTATCTGTAAGACAGAAGAATAAATAAATTTGTTATTTCTTAAAAAATATGTGATGCTAGAAACCTTGAATAGATACACTATAATACTGTTGATACTAAAAAAATTCCTATAATATAATGTTGTATAAGACCCTTTTCACTAAATAAAGATTTTTGATTTGATTTGATTTGAATATAAATTTTGGCTTGAAACTTAATTAGCTAGGCTAATGTAATTTTTCTGTTAATTATAGAATATTGTCAAACATGAACATTTTCCAAGTTTGTAACATTTGAAGACAAAACACTATTGGCGAAAAGCTCCAAATTTTATTTTTTTATTTTTTGCTCTATTATACTGCTGGGCAAAGGTCTCCCATATCCTTCCACATTTCACGGTCATCCGTCAAACTGCAAAAGTTATCAATTAAAAATTAAAATAATTTCTTGAAATGGCCTGATAACTTTCATAGTTCATTTCAAGAAGTCCATATCCAACTTCATAATGTTTGATTCACTTTAATTCAACCCTTTCGGAACCTATATTATTTGATAAGTATTTAAAAACAATTTGATTGATTCATGCTTTTGGAATTTGAAATTCGATCTAGTGTATTTGCAAAAAACAACCCATGGCATCGCTATGAGTTTTTTTTTTGTTTTTAGCATATCTGAATACAATTCAATAAAAACAATGAATTTACGTGGATTGCGAAAGGGGAATTCCGTTTAAATAAACAGACAAACATGTAGTTGGTCGAGTAGGTAGGTACCAGTCGTTTTGAAAATGAAATAAAACTTATTAATATATAATACGCACAAATATATAATATTAGACATAACAATAACAAATGTCTGTGCTGTGATGTTTTGTTTGATTGATTGCGGTTTTATGTTTATCTAAATATGTTTAGCAATATCCTATTACAACGCTTTTTTGCTACGATTCGTAAACAAAATTCGTAAGAAAAAAATAATTGTAATTGTTCTTTGGTTCAAGATCGAGACGTCTGGAAGGGAGGGGAGGAGGGCTTTGCCTATCAATAGGACACTAACTTCTAAAGAATAATATAACACTAATCTAGTATGTTATGAGGAGGGATGAATGTCATCTGACAAGAAGAATGTTAGATATGAATGTGGATGGATATATAGGTAGAGGTAGGCCAAAGAAAAGATGGATGGATTGTGTGAAAGATGACATGAGTAAGAAAGGAGTGAGTACTGAGATGACGGGTGATAGAGAGGAATGGAAGAAAGGAACATGTTGTGCCGACGCCACATAACGTGGGAAAAAGGGCAGGAAAATGATGAATGATGAATCTAGTATGCCAGAAGAGCTGTGGGCAAAAATTACCACAGACTCTCTGCTGACACGGCAAGCCGGCGCGGCGTCGCGGCAAGCCGGCGCGGCGTCGCTGCAGACCACGGAGGTGGCGCAATGAGATCGACACACACTAATATCAAATGCGAAAGTTTTGATGTTCGGAAAGATGTTTGCTCCTTCAGTGCTGGCTCCAGCCATATTGTTCTTGCTCTCTACAACCAACACAAAACCAAGAAGTTTTTTTGGTAACACAAATATTTTTACTGATACAACATGAATTTTTGTTGTCCGTACATATAAAGACTATTTATTTTATTATTTATTCAATTATAGACAAAAATACGGGCGCATAACTCATTGCATAAAACATATTTTAGTAATTAAATTATTGCCTTCCCTTTGGCATAGCTACAGCTATGCCAATGGGTACTGTACATAATATAATACAAATACAGTATCCTTTATTCTTTATTGTATGTAGGTACACAAATAATACATTAAATTTTTTATAGAAAAGACATATACAAAGGCGAGCTTAACCCTAAAAAGAGTTTTCTTCCAGCAAACCATTGAGGCTAGAGAGAGGTGATTATAGTGGTAGGTACGTGTACAGAAAATAGAAATAGTAATATACCATAAATAAATCAGATTAAAATTAAATACTTACTAATAAACTTACATAAACATACATTAGATATGCCTACAATATTATAATATACTTACATAAACTACTTTTACTACTACTTACTGCTCATATAATAAACATACATATTATACCAAGGTAAAATTTACATAGACATATAGTGCCTTTCTACTCTTCCTTTGAAAATATTTATCCTTTTATATTGTTTAATTAAATTCTAGGTAACTTTTAAAAATATTTTACCGTAAACATCGATCAACTGAGCTCACGGCATACCTACATTCCTCAATATGAAACTTGATACGTAAATAACGATAAATCTCTAATATGAATATTAAAAGCAGCTTTGAAAATAAAAAAAAATGTTTTTGTTTTGTTATGCATGTTAAATTCATGAGCAATATATTAATTAGTCCGCAACGAGTACTGAAGCCGTACTCAAGTTTTTTATAAGAGGATTATTATCGTATTCTAACGAGCAAATAATATTATATAAGACATTGTTTAAGTGTTTTTGACTAGTACGTAACACGAAACGAAACGAAACGACTAGTTGACGACCGATGTGGCGCAGCGGGCGCAGGTCCGCCTGCGACGCAGAGGTTGCGGGTTCGATTCCCGCCTCGGAACAAATGTTTGTACGATCTACAAATATTTGTTCCGGGTGTTCTGGGTATTTTCTATATATAATAAAAAATATCTATCTATGTATTGTATTGTATTGTATTAAGTATATATCAGTCATCTAGTACCATAACACAGCTCTGTTTAACAGTAGCTTATCTTGGGGCTAGATGATGCTGTGTGGATTATCCAGCATTATTTATTTATTTATTTATTTATTATGGTACTAGTGTGTAACATTGGTGATTACCGCTGAGGCGCCATTAATATAGCCGAGGACGGTAATCATCAATACACACGTGTATCATACGACGTTTTTCAACACACTTGTGAGTAAAATAACAAAAAAAACTCATAATTAAATAACAAAAAAAAACTATAACTCACTAGTGAGTTATAGCAATCAAAAAGTCATAGTTTGATTATTGGTGTTATTTTGTGCCTAATTACGATGACCATAGAGCTACTTATAAGTAATAATACTATAAGCAAGTGTGTTGAAAAATAACAAAAAAAATATCTGTGACTCACTAGTGAGTTATAGTGGCCACTCAACGCACAGAAATCCTCGGAACACCAAGGTCACTCCTCGAAGCCTGCGAAGACCCCAGAAAGCTGACAGAAGGCGGACCTGCGCCCGCTGCGCCACATCGGTCGTCTATAATGTACTAATTAACACAGACAGAAGCTAATTATTTATAAGCACCTTACCACAGTACCTATAAAGCGAAAAAAAAAAAACTTTATATCATATTTTATGTAATGTAAAAATGCAACAGTGAATGGTACACCTGTTGTACTACTGAGCTGTTTTGCATTTACTATGTCCGCACGTTGTTTTGCTTGTTTACTGTTAATATAATAAGCAATGCTCATAACAAAAGTACCCTCGGCTTTCGGAGCCTATAATCTATTTTCCTCAATTTGTCAAGTGCCATTTAAAGAAAATCGATATATCCGTACGGATCTAGTTAAGGGTTGGATTTTTTATTGATATATATAACTCAGTAGTGGGAACTGTTGTGGTCTCTTGCACCTGGTGAACCGCGTTGTTCACCAAAATTAATACGGTAATATTGTTTTGAAAATAGATTACTGAAAATTGAGCTAACAGTATGTTTTTAACGGTATACTTTACCATCTGATAAAGATGATTTATACACTATCAAGTTGGTTACTCTTGTTGCCCACACTGGTTATGTGAAGTGCAGACGCTACAGTGTCAGGGAAAGGTTTTTAGATGAAGTAAGCTTGCCCAGCACTTGCATCATCCTCTCAACTTAGCCAGCTTAATCCGCAGGAGAGACATGGTCAATACGTGCGGAGCTATAACTAAGCTGCGGGTTTCAAGACGATGTTTTTTTTTTACGTCAGCAAGTGACAAGATAAAAGATAATCAACCTGATCTTAAGCACCACGCCTGACTATTAAAGATGCAGTGCCATCCAAAGCTTAAAGTTTTAAGTGTTTGCGTGGTACTGCACTGCGCACCCCTCACCCCGGTCTCTTTCGCCCAGTAATTTCACTTGCTACAGTGCCCTTCAAACCCAGTAATGCTTGCACATTACTGCTTGGAGGTAGAATATCTGACACTGCGGTGGTACCCACCAAGACGGACTCTTGCTGAAGAGTTCTACCACCAGGTAAAACGTTGATGTTTTCATTTTATCGTTTTATGTCCGAATATAAAAACTCATGCACGGCCGAGATTCGAACCAGCGACATCCAGATCGAAGTCTGAGCCTTTTCCACTTAGCCAGCACGGTTTTTTTCACCTACCTACTGATGCTCTAATATTTCTGTAGACTTCCGTACTATTGAAAGACTATAGAAAACTTGCAATACCTAAGATATTAAAAAAACATTCAAGCTCTTGAGAACTTTTAAGTTTCAGCCGCTTCAGCCCACGCTTTTTTTAGAAACTTAACCATTACGGACAAAATTTTAAAGTTATTTAATACTAGATGTTGCCTGTGACTTCGTTCGCCTGAAACTCGAGAACCGTACTTTTTCATTTTCGTTAATAAGTGTGATGTGAACTTTTTATTAAAATAATGCTTGCTCACTACTGCTTGGAGGCAGAATATCTGGGACTGCGGTGGTACCCACTAAGACGGACTCATGCTGAAGAGTCCTACTACTAGTGCAAGAACTGATTGACAGTTGCATTACCGATTGTAAGTGCCAGATAATTAGTAAAACTGTATAGAGGCAAAGTTCTATGATGCTTTGATAAGAAATATCTCCTGACAAAGGCACAGCGATATGCAGCAGTGATGTGCGCTGGCTGACAAATTCTCTTTTTCTCTTTGAAATTACCTTGTTTTTTGAACAACTCGGGTATGATGTTTTGTTTAGTTGATGCCTTTGTGAAATCCTTTTTTCGTGTAACGAAAAGTTTTTCGCTTGGTGTTTAACACGCCTACCCATAGCAGCTGGTTACAAAGCTTAGTCTCAAAATTACTTGACTAAAGCAAGGACGAAGAGACTTGCATAACTATGTCAGTGCAGTGCCATGCAGGACTTTGAGTCTGATACTCAGTGGTTACTGTAGCGTATAGACGCTTGCAATACCAAAGATAACCTTATGCACGTTTCCGACCCTTTCAAACTTGTTATACATCTTTTTTGAAGAACTTCATGCAGAAGAATCGGCGGAAATGTCTTACTCTGAATGTACTTTTAATGTCTTGCTTTCGAATGCCTTATGGAGGAATGCGATATAGCATCAAATGCTTTATAGTTGTCGATGAGTTCGAGGTCTAAAAGTTTGTCGTATTCTATGACATGTATTTCTTATTATTGAAAAGTTATATCGAAAACTGCATTCTCGACTGGCTGGACGGACAGGCACTCTCTACTATTAAGTCGGGTATCCGTCGAAATATCTTAATAACGTCGTTTCGCAGACGAATTTACTGGATTTTGTGTTAATATTTTCACTGGTTTTCCGAGTATACTCAATTTTCACACGGTTTCGTAAACTGAATTTATATAAACAAGTTATCTTAGACATTTGCCAATGGTTTTTTACACGATAACTTAAGATAATTGATAGATTCAGGCGTTACTTTGCGGAAATCCATTACAAAATAAAAACAGACGAAAAATCTCTAGTACTATTCCGCTTTACCTATTAACTGATGAGGTCACACAGTTACCACAGTTAACCTCAAAAGAAAATATCGACACGTGTTTCATCCCTCCACGGGACATCCTCAGGACCATCGACTTGTTCTCCGGCAGACGTGTTGCTCCGTAACTGTAATAACTGTGTGACCTCATCAGTTAAAAGGTTAAGCGGAATAGTACTAGAGATTTTTCGTCTGTTTTTATTTTACACGATAACTTGTTGTATTGGGTCTTTTTGAAGTTTAATGTAACTATTTTAATAATAACTGCCTTTTAATATATGTTTAGGGGGGCAAATACGCTAAAGTTCTAGCCTAGGTTAATTTTCAAATACTATTGACTGTAATAATTAAAAATTATATATTATGTATTTATACTCAGAGAGATAAGTTTCTTTCATAATCTCCAAAACGCGAATAAGTTTAAAAATTTTGAAAATATTAAAAACATATTTAAAAATAAAATTAAACAGTTTTTTGTTGGAAGGGTCTTATTATTCTGTAGAAGTTTTCATTCGACGTGCCATTTGAATTTTTAAATTATTGTGTTTTGGATCAGTTGAGCTATCTATAGGTCGTTTGTAACGGTCTTTAGATGAGTCAACTGTTTCATATGTATTTTGTATATTTTGTAATGTAATGTAATATACATACTTTATTAAGTTAATAAACTTGTTAATTTACTTTTAATTATTTGACATTTATTATTTAATTTTAAAATTTTGTTTTTTATGATTAATAAGTTACGTTGAGTGTATTGTTCAAGTGTGTAATTTAATTTTATTTTAACTTTACCACCATACCTATTTCTGCCGCCAAGCAGTAATGCTCGCATTGCTGTGTTCTGGTGTGAAGGGTATGGTTTCCGGTGAAATTACTGGCACATGAGGCTTTCGATCTTAGTCTCAAGGTAGCAACCCGCGAGAGATACCTCTGGCATTGCAAGCGTCCATAGGCTGCGGTAACCGCTTACCATCTTGTGGGCCGTATGCTTGGTTGCCACTTCAGTTGTATATAAAAAAAAAGCTTTAGTAATGAATAATTCAAATACGATTGTAAAACTGTTGGATGAATAAATAAATGAAATGAAATGATAAAACTTTTTTTGTTGAAGTTATTTATATTTATTAAATATATTAGAAAGAGTTATTCTCCGAATCTCAATTATGACCCGTTGAAACGACAGGCCAGCTTCCAATTAAGATATAAAAGGTGTCACGTGCCACTTTCAGGCGTTGCCTTCAAATAAACAATAATCTATGGAAATCGTTTTGATGGAATCAATATCATACTAAGTTAGGCTGAATGAATTTGATTTATTTGCTCTCTGTTACACTTAAGAGTTAAATTTTGAGGTATGCATATTTAATAGGAGGAATACAATAATTCAGAAATGTACCTGAACAAACTCAGTTCAGTATGAAAGCAATAATGTCCATGGAAATATAATTAAATAATAAATAATGCTGGAAAATCCACACTACATCAGCCCCAAGCTAAAGTAGAGCTTGTGTTATGGGTACTAGATGACTGATATACCTTAATACACTACAAATACAAGAAATATATTTTGTATTATACATAGAAAACACCCAGAACACATATTTGCAGATCGTACAAACATTTTCCCAAGGCGAGAATCGAATCCGCAACCTCAGTGTCGCAGGCAGACTTTCGCCCGCCGCGCCACATCGGTCGTCGGTCGTGTGATATACAATATTTATATAATAACTTGAAAAATATGTGTGTTTTTTATTTAACGACGATCACGCAAGTGATAACTCTGGTATTGCAAGCGTCCATAGGCTGCGGTAACCGCTTACCATCTTGTGGGCCGTACGCTTGGTTGCTACTTCAGTTGTATAAAAAGAAGAAATAATATCGGGTTTTTGATCTGCGATAATATTGTTTTAGTATATTTAAATGTTCATAAAAAGTTCACATTATCTATTATAAAAAAAACTATTCCGCGGAATAAGAAATGTCAAATACAAGTAAACTGTCTGCTTACTCGCGAAAAATTACAATTTACTCGGAGAATAGTGCCAATTCGAGTTTGGTCGAATCCAACCTAAGTAATTTTAATTTTAAATACGATTATAAATATTTTGATGAATAAATCAATAAAACGAATGAATGACTTGTAAACACAAAACAAATAAATGCGGACATAGTAAAAGCCTATTACAAATCGAATGCGGCAGAACTGGTAAGGTAATAAGCCGTGAAATATTTATCTGTGAATCTCTAAGGGCGCATTGTAAAACGCTGTTATCGCGAGGGATGCGCGGGAAATGAACGACAGGTGACCAAAACGCAAATGCTGAAATGAACTATAAACCTGTCTGCCGACCGTTTTTCGTGCAAACCCCGTGTCTGATGCGTTTCATTCCCCAAGTCTCTGGTTTTACACAGGGTACACTATCACACAGGGTTTACATAAATGCAACTACGCCAGTAAATTGTTTTAAAACAAACTAGCATTATACATGTTACCTGCGTACGCGGTGCAGCTTTTGCTGAGACAGGACCTTTTGACCCTTAAGCGCGATTTTCATTATAATATATACCTATATGTACTATCTATATCTATCTATATTTTTTATGTATTGGTATGTTTTTTTTTTAAGTATGATCTTGGGGGTCAATAAAAATGTTTTCTATGTTTTTTCTTATGTTTTGAGCTACGAGTAGCTGAACTAACTGGTAACTGGGAGAGTTTTGAACACATATCGTTAACCATAAAAGTATAAAATTGTGCGCTTTTACCAATAATTTCAACATGTCACATGCATATATTTTTAGTATAGCAATGGTGTTTTTTTTATTAGTATGTAAACCAAATAAACCAATCTATATAGTTTTCTTCTCAAGAACTTACTTCTGAGAATTTCAAACGCTAATAAATTACGCAATGCATTCGTTCACGATTGCAAACATGAAGCAATGTAATAAAACGGTAATAATTTCCCGCCGTCTGGTTACTTTAAATCATTCAAGTATTCATACAATTTAAATAATGCAACAGCTTTTACAACTTAACAAATAAAACAGGTAACACCTAAAAAAAATATGGTTATAGTTGTAGCTAGAAATGATTTGAAAGTATTTTTTTTTTATTATAACGCGGTACTTTTGGTTTGTAGCGCGGCAATTTTTTTTTTTTTTTTTATACTACTAAAGTGGTAACCAAGCGTACGGCCCACTTGATGGTCAGCAGTTACCGTAGCCTATGTACGCATGCAACATCATAGATATCACTTGCGTGTTACTACCCTGAGACGTTAGATGGTTAGTCTCATGTGCCTGTAATTTCACCGGAAACCATACCCTTCGAACCGGAACACAGCAATGCGAGCATTACTGCTTGGCGGCAGAAATAGGTATGGTGGTAGTCCTTCCCCGGACGAGCTCTATCACAAAGAACTCTACTACTCTTTTACTCTGGCAATTGATTAGGGGTGGTGTGATAGTCTAGAAAAACGACAGCCTAGTTTAGTTCTCGCAGCGGATTAAAATCGTTCTCAAGGAAAGAACAATTTTATCGTTTGGCATTGCCTGGCATTCGTGTTTCTTGCATACCTGCAGCTATTCTTTTGATTTGATTGAAATTACGGTCTGCGGAAAGTGCCTATAATAACTGTTCTATTAAATCGATCAACAAGTAAGTAATCAAATGTGTTTCAGGTAAGTTTTTTTTTTTTTTTTTTATACTACTAAAGTGGTAACCAAGCGTACGGCCCACTTGATGGTCAGCAGTTACCGTAGCTTATGTACGCATGCAACATCATAGATATCACTTGCGTGTTACCACCCTGAGACGTTAGATGGTTAGTCTCATGTGCCTGTAATTTCACCGGAAACCATACCCTTCGAACCGGAACACAGCAATGCGAGCATTACTGCTTGGCGGCAGAAATAGGTATGGTGGTAGTCCTTCCCCGGACGAGCTCTATCACAAAGAACTCTGCTACTCTTCAAAGTTCAAGTTCCCGGTAACTGTTCATCACGCAGCAGTTTTTACGAGCTTTTTATGATTTTTTATGCTTAGCTTTTTGTTGAAGAGTGATGCGCGATGTTTCTTTGCTGCGATTAGACTAACCAAATACTCACGTCCAAATACGACGTCTTTTAACAGTTTAACAGCATCCCTGTTAAACTGTTACAAATGTGGCATGATTTGCGGATGATGCAAAGGTCACCTGCCGCCTATTATAATAGCAATCAATTTATAATCTAATCCATTGAAAGATATGCCGCCGAGAATTCCGCCGAGATTAATGAAAACTTAACTAAAACGAAAATGGTCAACTGAGCTATTTATAATTTATATCTTGTTTTAAATCCAGTCGATTTTGTGTCCTGGGCAGAATGTCGATCTCAAAACCGCAGACTTCAGACAGAGATGAGAAAGCGTCTATGAAACCTAGCAGTAATGCGTTCTGCCCTATTGTCTCCAAAAGATAACTAGATATCTAACCAGCTTGTCCTAGTTTCTATCTGAAAGTTAACAGATCCTGTGTGATGTTACTCCAGCTTATGTTTCGGTTATGAAGTTACGTTTATTCGTAAATTAAGATTCCTTAAAGAAATTTTCAAATTCAAATTCAATTTTATTCAAATTCAAAATATTTTTATTTAATCAAATCAAAAGGAACGTCATAAAGCTATGTAAATTTTCGCCAGTTCCACGCTGCCTTTTATAGAATCTCTGGCATGTACAATACATACCGGTAATCAACAAAACATATAAGTACATTGTTGTTGAATACTGAGTGCTTAGCACGAAAAACTTAGGTGTTTTAGCAGCGCATCTTTAGTGCGTTAAATGATTAAATAAATGATCTATCATCATGACAGCCTTCTAATGTTCCCACTGCTGGGACACTGGCCTACTCTCAGGCGAGAGTGATTGGGTCTTAAT
The DNA here is from genome assembly GCA_951394395.1 of Colostygia pectinataria. Classification (NCBI taxonomy): domain Eukaryota; kingdom Metazoa; phylum Arthropoda; class Insecta; order Lepidoptera; family Geometridae; genus Colostygia; species Colostygia pectinataria. Next base: position 17,386,298 of record OX596348.1, on the reverse strand, counting down.
CCACCACGCGGACCCAATGCGGATTGGCGGATGGCACATGTCTTTCGAATTTTTAGTTCTTGGACATGCCGGTTCCCTCACGATGTTTTCCTTCACCGTATGAGAGCACTGGCATTGCGCACATAAACTTTTCGAACAGAAAAATCCATTGGTGCACGACCGGGTTTGAACGCACGACCTTCGGATCGGAAGGCGGGGTCACTACAACTAGACCACCGGTGCTCTCAATAAATGATACTGAATACTGAACTACCAAAATTCCATACATATCGACAGCTGGACAATACGTTTACGATTGTCAAATGAGTTTTTTGTGCTAAGCACTCAGTACCTACCTATAATTACAAAATCGGTAGCTAAAATAAAACGCTGAAATTGTATCATCATCGTCATGACATAATATTTCCACTGCTGGGAGGGCCTACTCTCAAGCGAGATTGGGTTTTAACCTACCATGCGGACCTTATGCAGATTGGTGGATGTCACATGTTTTTAGATTTTATAATCCGTTGATACGCCGGTTTTTTCTCAATGTTTTCCGCCACCTTAGGTGAGCACACTTAAATTGCACACATATTTTTTTTTAAAGAATAATCCTATGATTTTTTTCTTTTTAACCGTTTTACAGAAATTATTTTTTGTTCAAAATTCATGCTTTTTTATTTAGAGTTAGGAGTTTAATCTATTTACGGCATTTTAAGATTTTATTTCTTTATTATTATTATCATGTTACATGGTTTACCTGACTGACTTAATCAAACATCGTCGAGCTAAAAACGCTGTAACTAGAAAGCTGAAATTTCAAATGTAGCTTCTTTTTATGAAAAAATATTTTTCTTAAAAATTCAACCACTGAAGCTAAAAGGTAAAAACATTTCTATATAGAAACTTTCCAACGCGCGTTGTGATTTTCTAACATAAGTAGGTAGTTTGGTTATTTTAAATAAAATTTTAGTGGCACATGATTTATAAAGAAGTCATCACGCTACTTAGACAGTAGGCTAGGTTCAGTGCGGCTAGGGGGGGCTTATTTACCAATCAACCGGGTGAGGTATTTAGGCCCCCTCCCGCACTTGTTTTATCAAACTATTTTCTTTCAACAAATTAGTGTTGCATACGCGTCGAAAAAATGAAAAAATGCGCATGTTACCGTACTGTTTTTGAAAAATTAGCATAATGTGTATCGAGGAAATAAGAGGTGTAAAAGTATATTTGCAATGACAAAACAATATAACCAAGACATTGTTGAAGACACTTCAGTGCCAAAATACAGTCGTGTTTAAAAAAAAAATTGTAATGTCTGAAAACCATCTACTGCCGTCTATATAAAATACGAATTTTGAAATAAAAATTCTGCTGAATGTTTTTTCTTTACTATTGAAAATAAAAATTACTGAGTATCGATAATTGGGTTTCACTATCCACTCAATACATCACTAGCTAAACTCAAATCGTTTGTTCGTTCGTTCGTATGTGTCAGTGGTTTCTAGGCCGCCCGAAGGCCTCTGTCATGGCCTAACGACTTTGAAAAAGCCGAGACCGACTGCTTAACGTGCTAAACTCAAATAAAAAACTGTATATAAAAATTAGTGCGATAGGAGGCCTAAGTGCCTCTTAACATTTTTCCTGTCATTCTTTTATTTCCACCAGGCGAACCCAGGCAAAGCCAAAGTATGATGCACTAAGGTTTTTAGAACACCATGATCGTAGTTATATAAGCAGAAAATATGTTTTCGCGAAGACAAAAAGGTTAGAAGCCGTTGATATAAAAGGAGGTTGAAACACCTTAAAAGCACTGGTGAAAAAGTATTTTTTAAGCTTATCAGCCTCCTATCGCACTACCTGAAAAATCGTCAAATTACAACGTGTAAAAAAAACTATAATCAGGGAAATTTAAAGTTTCATTGCCTCAAACAATGTAGAAACTTTCACAGAAACTGAGATCATTTTTCCCTTAGCATTTATGCATTTTAACTTAATAAATAAAACTAACTAACTTTATAATAAAATAGATTATTGTTTGTTCAGGTTTTTTTATAATTCCATTTCACAGTGGTAACAAAAAAATCTACTTTGTAAGGCTACTTTGTAAAAGATTGAAAAGTTACAACTCTAATAGTAAATATTAATTCCACCTAAAAACTAGTTTAAATCAATTAAGCATACATATTCTACTAAAGATTTTTAAAAAATAGACTGTAGTTAGTTAGTTTAATTACTTTGTTTTTTTTTTAACATAAATCCAAAATTTTTTTTTTAATAGTTTCCTTACCTGTAGGCGCGTTCTGAAGGGGTGATACGAAGTTTTTTCAAAGTAAGCACACACAACGCGCGATCAGAAACCGAGTACAGAGGCACGCGTGACGTCCGAACAAGTCAGTTGCCAGCCACCGAATGAAGCAAGAGGTGGTGAAGTGGGAAACGTAGCGGCTAGCGAGTCCAGCCCTGCCCGCTCAGAGGGTATACTTTTGAAAGCGACCAACGATAGTTGCGGCATATGGTAGTTCAACTTATCTTGGTGACTACTTAGTTCAGAGCATTGGCGGATATAAGCTGGACCACGGAAAATGCCACGATATAATTATCGCTTTTGCCGCAAGAGTAGACCCTCAGTAATGCTCGCATTGCTGTGTTCCGGTGTGAAGGGTATGGTTTCCGGTGAAATCACTGACACATGAGGCTTTCGATCTATGCCTCAAGGCGGCAACCCGCGAGTGATACCTCTGGTATTGCAAGCGTCCATAGGCTGCGGTAACCGCTTACCATCTTGTGGGCCGTACGCTTGGTTGCCACTTCGGTTGTATAAAAACAAAAAAAAAGATGGCAATCTATCAATTATGATGACTGCTGAAATAATTCGAAAGTTATAGTTTGAAAAACATTCACGCCGTTGTGTAACAGGTACTACGAATCCGACCAAGCGCGCTCAATGTATTCAGAAGTTCAGAGTCGTGAGTCATTCTGATCCTCTTGAGAACTTTCTTGTGGAAGCTACGTTAAGCTTTGACATTCTTTGGTCTCCAAAAATGCACATGCACATGCACATGCACAGCGGTTGACGTACTACCTACTTGGTTTTAGCTGTAGTTTAATTTTGATTTAGTTTTTGCTCACGAACAAACCATATCGTTGTCAAATAACAGAATAAGAATACATGATACCTTATTTGACGACCGATGTGGCGCGGAGGTTGCGGGTTCGATTCCCGCCTCGGGTCAAGTGTTTGTACGATCTACAAATATTTGTTCCGGGTGTTCTGGGTATTTTTTATATATAATAAAAAATATCTATTGTAAAAATATTTAGTGTATTGTATTGTATTATGTATATATCCGTCACCCATAAACACAGCTCTGTTTAACAGCAGCTTACCTTGGGGCTAGATGATGCTGTGAGGATTGTCCAGCATTATTTATTTATTTTATTTTAATTATTTATGTTTACAGCTACAGTTTGCGTTGCGTTTCGTTTACGAGCTGTCAATAGTTTGCTAACAGAATCGCCGCCCCTGGGCTCTATTTCAACTGTGTTGCAATCCGATTCCAATTAGCATACTGTCAGTAAGCTGTCATATTCATACAAAATAGACTTACTTTTTGATCGAATCCTAGTAAAATCAATTGCAATTGAATTACATAACCGGTTACTTTGGCCATCTTGCCAAATTAATACATAGGTTCCATTTTTTTCCTGTGTTATTTAAAGTTTTGTTGTGTAAATTTGGTGGAAGATTATGCAATATGTCTCGATGTCTAGGGGGAAAACTCTCCTTGGATTTTTTTGAAAGAATGTATCTTTTCTTACGAGATTTTGTTAACGATTACTTGACACTAGCGCTGGTATTATTCATCATGACAGCCTTCTAATATTCCCACTGCTGGGACACTGGCCTACTCTCAGGCGAGAGTGATTGGGTCTTAATCCACCACGCGGACCCAATGCGGATTGGTGGATGGCACATGTCTTACGAATTTTTAGTTCTTGGACATGCCGGTTTCCTCACGATGTTTTCCTTCACCGTATGAGAGCACTGGCATTGCGCACATAAATTTTTCGAACAGAAAAATCCATTGGTGCACGACCGGATTCGAACCCACGACCTTAGGATCGGAAGGCGGGGTCACTACCACTAGACCACCAGTGCTCTAGTGCTCTCTCAGTGGTATTATTACCCGGTGAAAAAACCCCTTACAAACAAAACTACTGAACAACCTGTTTATTAAGTAGTTGTTTAGATTGGTAAACGTTCTTATAATGTTTTTTTTTTTTTTTTTTTTTTATACAACTGAAGTGGCAACCAAGCGTACGGCCCACAAGATGGTAAGCGGTAACCGCAGCCTATGGACGCTTGCAATACCAGAGGCATCACTCGCGGGTTGCCACCTTGAGGCTAAGATCGAAAGCCTCATGTGCCAGTAATTTCACCGGAAACCATACCCTTCACACCGGAACACAGCAATGCGAGCATTACTGCTTGGCGGCAGAAATAGGTATGGTGGTAGTTCTGGGGAAGGCCCCAGACGAGCTCTATCACAGAGAACTCTACTACTCTTCTACTCTATGTGAATTCAGGTTCACGGTTTGTTGTTGCGTAGCGCTTATCATTACTAAATAAGTTAATTTTCCTAAAATGAAAAAGCTTTGAATATTTCTGAAAACATGTAAAGCTATCTCACATCCAGATCCCACTATTTCTTAAGACGGATGCTTTTTGATATCATCTTTTTTACCTAGATATTTCTTTGTTTTTTTGCTAGGTTTATGAAATCTTCAAGCGTCGATCTCACAGCGAGCGACTAAATAAAAAATGATATTTATATTTACAAATATAAAAATCATCTTTAACTCTTTTATTTAGCTGGACATCACTCTTAGGCCCGTATTCAAGAACAATACTAATTGACTGTAAATTGTGACACAAGCATCGATTTTTGACAGTTCTTTATAAAAAAAGTATGCATGCTTTTTATAGATTGTCCGGGAAAGTACAACTCTAACTATTTCTACTGTAATGTATAGCTGTGTTCTGGTTTGAAAGGTATAATAATTTGCCGGTGAAATTCAGACACACATGATACTTTTAATCTATGGCTCAGGGTGGTAACGCACGAATAATACTCTTAGTACTAGCGTACATATGCAGCATGATTATGCTGCTGTAACCATTTACCATCAGATGAGCAGTATGTTTTTTTTGTTATTAGGTATATAGCGGTAGAGATCAGACAGCGATGGTTCGTTCGTTCGTTCGTATGAGTCAGTGGCCAACTCTGGTGACAGAGTTTCTAGGCCGCCCGAAGTGAAATTAAGAACGAATGGTTAAAAATTTTCTACCCAATTAAAGTAAATAACAGTGAGCTATAGATTGACAAAACAAAACAAAATCTGCGCAAACAAAACAAATTTCTGATAGTTCGTCTCGATACTTCTTAGAATCCAGCATGGAGATCCCTTTACAACGTGAGCACTTGAAGTGGATAAATCATATAAAATCCAATATCGTACCGTAAGTAAGTTACTATACCTTTAAGTAGGTTATGAGTACGAAGTCACGGGTATCAGCCGGAAGTATCCGAGCCTGAGCTTCGCGGAGCGTCGATGGTAATGAGTAAATGAGCTAATGAGTACCTCTTATATCAATTGCACATTGTGGCAAAAACCTTGCTTTTGTGCAGCTTCGCTTTTACAAAGGCATCTTAGAGGTATGACCAACGAATTCATTGCTAGACACACAATTAATGAATACAGCCCGTTGTACAGTTGAAACTGTAAATGTAATGTAATGTAAACTGTAATTAGTTCAGCCGTCATTTAAAATTTTCCATCAAATTAACTACTGTTTATTGTTTTAAATATTTAGTGTGGAATAATAACAAAATAGGTAGGTGACGAATTAAGTTTATTTTAACAAGTACATACTAGTAGCGCCATCTATCGTAATATTAGGGTGTCATCCTGAATAAAGTCAGTCTGTTGTTAACCGTTACATGAGTTTTATTATAGGTTATGTGCCTGCGCGAAATAAATTAAAGTTATTGCGAATATACTGTTATTAGATGTGAATTATGTCCACGAACATTATATCTAGTGTGCCAAAGTTAAAAGGCAGAGAAAACTATGAAGATTGGGCGTTTGCAGTCGAAAATTTCCTAGTTCTCGAAGGGATGCAAGATTGCATTCTAAAGGAAGGAGATGCAAACGACGCAAAAGCAAAAGCAAAAATTATCTTAACGATCGATCCAGTGCTCTATGTGCATATAAAAACAGAAACTAGTGCAAAAGGATTGTGGACAAAGTTAAAACGAATGTTTGATGACACCGGCTTTACAAGAAGAATTGGACTCCTCCGAAACCTCATTTCAATTCGTCGTGAAAATTGTGATTCAATGTCTCAGTATGTGACTTTGATAGTGGAATCAAGTCAGAGACTGAATAATACTGGTTTCAAGATCGGCGACGAGTGGGTTGGATCGCTGTTATTAGCTGGATTACCTGAAAAATTTTCGCCGATGATAATGGCGATTGAACATTCGGGCATTGACATAACGGCAGATTCCATCAAATCAAAACTCATTGACATGGAGGACGGAAGTGATGCTTCAAATATTCAAGGTGCTTTTTTGTCAAGAAACTGGCAACACTCAAAAATCAATAGTACCAACAGTAACGTGCATCAAAAATCGGATACGTCAAAGTCGAAGAAAAATATCAAGTGTCACAAATGTAAACAATATGGCCACTACAAAAATCAGTGTGAAAATGAGAAGGCAGAAAAAGCAACAAATACAAAGCAATCGAATGCTTTCAGTGCAGTATTTCTTAGTACAAAGTTCAACAACAACGATTGGTACATAGACTCAGGAGCGAGCATGCATATGACGTCCAATAAACATTGGCTAAATAATGTCTCGAAAAATCAAGAAGTAGACGAGATTATTATAGCCGACAAGACGAAGATTCCTGTGGAATGTTGTGGAGATATTATGATCACGACAGTAGTAGACAGAAATGAATATCAGATTCCAGTTACGGGAGTATTATGTGTGCCGAGTCTCGCAACAAACTTGTTGTCCGTCAGTGAACTAATCAAGAAAGGAAACAAAGTGAACTTTGGTAACAATCAATGTGTTATTCGCAATAGAAACAATGAAATCGTGGCGACTGCAGACTCTGTAGAAGGTGTATACAAACTCAAAATCAAAGAAGTTGGTTGTTTGTTGACATCAGGGAATGTGTGGCATAGAAGATTTGCTCACATTAATAGAAGTGATCTAGAAAAAATGAAAAATGGAGCGGTTATTGGATTAACATACTCAGACAAATCCCAAGCCAGTAAGACAGATTGTATTGTGTGCTGTGAAGGAAAGCAAGAGCGGTTACCTTTTCCTCACAATGGTAACAGAAGCCAGAATTTGCTTGAGGTAGTACATGCAGACATCTGTGGGCCGATGGAAACCAAGTCTATTGGTGGTTCCAGGTATTTCCTGTTATTTGTCGATGACTACAGTAGAATGGCTAATGTGTTCTTTCTAAAAACCAAAGATGAAGTTTTTTCTTATTTTAAAAGTTACAAGTCATTAGTAGAGAATCAAACAGGAAAAAATATAAAGATATTCAGAACAGATAATGGATTGGAGTTTTGCAGTAAGGAATTTGAGAAGTACTTACAGAATGCAGGTATCATACACCAGAAAACCAATCCATATACACCTGAACAAAATGGTTTGTGTGAAAGACTTAACAGAACGGTTGTAGAAAAGGCCAAATGTTTGTTATTCGATGCAGATCTACCAAAGAAGTTTTGGGTAGAAGCAGTGAACACTGCAGTCCATCTGCGGAATCGATCAGTGGCATCAGGATTAAATAACAGAACACCTTTTGAGATATGGACCGATACAAAACCAGATGTTAGTAATATCCGTATATTTGGAAGCAAGGTTATGGTTCACATTCCAAAGCAGAAAAGAATGAAATGGGACAAGAAAGCTGTGCCATGTATCTTAGTAGGTTATCCAGATAATGTAAAAGGTTACAGAGTTTACAATCCTGCAAACAACACCATAAGCACTAGCAGAGATATTGTGGTTATCCAGGAAGGAAGCAACAATAATGTATTGCCTATTGATATCAGCGAGAAGGAGATTGTAACAAAGGAAGTAACTAAACAGGAAGTAAAACCAGAAACAGTGGAAGATACAGAAAGCAGTACATCAGAAGAAACAGATGATGAAATCCAGAAGCAAAAGGAAGAAGAATTTGTTGATGCTTCAAATGACCTGTTGGATGAGGAATCACCAGAAAAGATGCCAGAACCAGAAAATATACCAAAATCAGAAATTAAGCGTTTTAGAAAGAAACCAGACTTTTATGGTTTAAGTGGTGTATGTGTTTCAAGTGAATCAAATGACTGCAGTGAAATGTCTATTCATGATGTAATTAATGGACCCGAGAGTTTGCAGTGGAAGCATGCTATGGAGGAAGAACTTCAATCATTCAAAGACAATAGTGCCTGGGAAGTTGTGGACATGCCCGTAAGTGGAACTATAGTTCAGTGTAAATGGGTTTTTAAAAAAAAGTTAGATAGTGATAAAAACATCCGTTACAGAGCTAGGCTTGTTGCAAAAGGTTATTCTCAGAGGCCAGGTGTTGACTTTGATGAAACTTTCTCTCCTGTATTAAGACATTCAACTCTTAGATTGTTGTTTGCACTGGCAGTCAAATTAAACTTAGATGTAAGCCATCTTGATGTAAAAACAGCATTTTTAAATGGTTTTTTAGATGAAACTGTGTATATGAAAATTCCAGTAGGTCTAAAATGTAATGATAAGGAAAATAAAGTACTTAAATTAAAAAAGGCCATTTACGGTCTAAAACAATCATCTAGAGCATGGTACAAAAGAGTTGAGGATTTTTTGAAAACATTGAGCTTCAAGAAGTCTCAATTGGAACCATGTTTGTTTACTAAAATAGAAGGCTCTAAAAAGGTTATAATTGCTTTGTATGTCGATGATTTCTTTGTGTTTTCAAACTGTAAATCAGAAACTGATAAATTGAAAAAGAAATTGGCATCAGTATTTAAAATTAAAGACCTTGGTTATGTAAAACAGTGTTTAGGTATGAGGGTCAACATAAATAAAAACAAGGGTGAAATAACCCTCGATCAGGAAAATTATATTGATGAATTATTAAAGAAATTTAATGTTGTTGATTGTAAACCGATAGACACACCTATTGAGCCTAAATTAAATGTAACTAAAAGTGAGATATGTAATAAATCTTTACCGTACCAAGAATTGATTGGCAGCATTATGTATCTAGCAGTTTTAACTAGACCCGATATAGTTTTTTCTGTTAACTATTTAAGCCAGTTCAATAATTGTTATAGTGAAGAACATTGGGCTTATGCCAAAAGAATTTTAAAATACCTAAAGAAAACTAAAAGTTTTTGTTTAAAATTTGTAGCTAGCGGTAATTCAGAATTACAGGCATTTGTAGATGCTGATTGGGCCAGTAATCCAATAGACAGAAGGTCATATACTGGTTACTTTTTCAAGTTATCTGGAGGTGCAGTTTCTTGGGAAACTAAAAAACAGTGTACTGTGGCACTGTCAAGCACTGAAGCTGAGTATATGAGTATTTCTGACTGTTGTAAAGAGGCTGTTTACTTAAGATGTTTGCAGAATGAAATAACAAATGAGTACTATACTATTACTGTGTATAATGATAACCAGTCTGCACTTAAGCTGTCAGCCAATCCTGTATTTCACAAAAGATCTAAGCACATAGATGTGAGATATCATTTTTGCCGTGAGAAAGTAGCAGATAAAGTTGTAAAAATTGTATACTTGCCCACAACTGAAATGCCTGCTGATATACTAACAAAAGGTTTGCCATCAGCAAAGCATTATAAGTTTGTTAAACTGTTTGGTCTCAATTAGTACTATTAATTTGTGATGGATATTATCTAGGTTTATAATATAGCATTACTAAATTATTTTGTTAAGTGGAAGTGTGGAATAATAACAAAATAGGTAGGTGACGAATTAAGTTTATTTTAACAAGTACATACTAGTAGCGCCATCTATCGTAATATTAGGGTGTCATCCTGAATAAAGTCAGTCTGTTGTTAACCGTTACATGAGTTTTATTATATTTAGGTTTTCATAATATAATAAATTGTATGGTAGAGATTGTTTTATAAGCTCAAATACTTACGTGATCTTACGTGTGTCACGCTACAGACGCTATTGTCTACAATACAACGCAGTTGCACAAGCACTTCCCTTAGCTTTGGTTGGTGTGCTTTGGCCTGTAAATTGTGAATGGTTCCTATCATTCGGACTCGTCCACTTCTTTATAAGGCAAACGTTGGAGCAGAGCGTTTTATCAGGTCAAGTTATCGTCACGTCGACTGCAGGATGGCTGATGTTTGATCGATTTCAAAGTCAATTTAATTTTATGGAAAATCAGTTTGATTGATTTCACGAATGAATGCACTTGGATCAAGTTTATAAAAACTACAGTACAGTAAATATATTCAAGAAATAACTGACTAGGACAACCAAGATGATAATCGTACGGTACCTAATTTTTATATATTACTTTTAGATCGGCTTATGTGGATACTTGGCCTTAGGTGGTAAAACTCTAAAACCTTAAGTACCCACTCATTTTTATTTCCCTTTTTTTCATCAAACTATTTGAGTACGCTTTTGGAAAAAATATTGAATAAGTTAATACTTACCTACTTAATTGTTTTATCAGTTTATTTTTCTACATCGAAAACGAAAAGTACTCATTGATTCTTTCAATGAGTACTTTTCGTAGAAATTGTATCGAAATGAAATGAAATGAAATCTTTCTTTGCGAGAAATATGGTCTTGTAGTATATGCGCGGTGGGCGAAGGTCCGCCTGCGACGCAGAGGTTGCGGGTTCGATTCCCGCCTTGGGACAAATGTTTGTAGGATCTGCAAATATTTGTTCCGTGTGTTCTGGGTGTTTTCTATGTATAATAAAAAATCGTATTGTATTGTATTAAATATATATCAGTCATCTAGTACCCATAATACAGCTCTGTTTAACAGCAGCTTACCTTGGGCTAGATGATGTTGTGTGGATTGTCTAGCATTATTTATTATTTATTATTATTATAATTGCTGATTGACAGAACATTTTATTATATTCATTATTAATAAGTAAACTACGTACGTATAATACTTACTACGTTTTAGGTGCCTGGGTTGATAATAATCTTGATGATTTCTTGGGTCGAGTCGCTTGAACCCTTGCGTGAAATCAGCGCAAGCCAGAAGTCCGCTCTCCGTATTCTGATAAATTCAATTTCATCCGCCTCCCAACCCGGGTCTCGCAGATTGAACGCCCAAAGTCTCGCTAAAGCTAGACAGATTTACAAGAAGATCGCTAAAAACATGTCTAGATCACAGATCAAGAATTATTTGAGAGAACAATCAGACGGGCAGGAGTCCATCGCAGTGGGGAAAGCGCAGGCAGAGCTGGTTGAGAAGGAGTTGCAAAACGCATTAGGCGTTAAGTCCGCCCTACTCGAACGGCCCTACGTGGAAAAGTTGGGGCGAAACGACTTCTTGGTGTTGCAAGCGGATACGGCGGACGAATTTGTGACGGTCGTGCCGAATGCTATCTACTACAATATAGAAAAGAAATGTGTGAATTGGCTGGATGACTGTAGCTTGAAGGGCATACGGGAGCGCTTGCTTCGTGGCGTGCGCTCACCGTAAACATTCACTGCACAGACAATCACGAAAAGTCCGGTAAACAATCAGATACGTAAACGTAACGTCTATCTGTCGATTTGTATGGGCTTTTTGTTCATTATACACACAAAAGAGGCGCTGTAAATAATCTCTTACAAATCAACAAGTGGACGATACCTCTGTGACAATACACAGCCGCATGTCGCAGCGGGCGCAGGTCCGCCTGCGACGCAGAGGTTGCGGGTTCGATTCCCGCCTCGGGACAAATGTTTGTACGATCTACAAATATTTGTTTCGGGTGTTCTGGGCATGTTCTATATATAATAAAAAATATCTATCTATGTATTGTATTGTATTAAATATATATCAGTCATCTAGTACCCATAATACAGCTCTGTTTAACAGCAGCTTACCTTGGGCTAGATGATGCTGTGTGGATTGTCCAGCATTATTTATTATTTATTTATTCAATACGTAGTTTACGGTAGTCAAACAAGTTTATCATGATTCGCCTTTAGACTGTTGTCACACTTCACACACTTCTAAAGTTATTATAAAATATAATTGATAACTCTACGGATAGATCAGAAACATCTAATACTTAATAGGCTATGATGGAGGCCTTCTGGCGGCCTATTAACTCCTCACCAGAGATGGGCCTGACTCATACGAATTTACTTATATAATAGTTTATTTAATTATTAAACCTGCTATGATTTTATTAAAACATAATATTGCAGTGACGACCAACAGGAAGTTGGATTTTCGCTCGTCTCCTTGTAATTTGAAATAGGGACAAGCAGGCAAAAACTTCCCATTGGTCCCTAGTAGGTACGACTGATGAGACGTGAGGGTGGGATTAGTTCATTATTGATAGCTCCAAGAGCTTAATTATTAAAAAAAAATTGCAAAGTACTTACAAAATTATACCTTATTATTAGATAAAAACAGACGAAAAATCTCTAGTACTATTCCGCTTAACCTTTTAACTGATGAGGTCACACAGTTACCACAGTTAACCTCAAAAGAAAAATATCGACACGTGTTTCATCCCTCCACGGGACATCCTCAGGACCATCGAATTGTTCTTCGGCAGACGTGTTGCTCCGTCGAGCGCTGGAGCCAAATCTATCAATTACATTATTATGCATAATCAGATTTTTTTTTTGTTATGGCTGCTGGCGCATTAGTTTTCTAGTAGTAGTGACCGCAACTTCCGATTCTAATACCGGCAGTATACACTTAGCACAGAGTTGGCCAAGAGCTGGGTCAACATACTGGGCCAACGTGTAAGACCATGTTGGTGACTACTTTGGCGTGTTGGCAGCTGGCGACCAATGTTGGCGGGCAAACCAAATAGTGTCGGTTTTTCGTGCAAACATCAAAGGATTTTGGCGCGCTCAGGCAACAGTGTTCACACATTGGCGTCCAATTCTGTTTGTTATAATAAAGTTGTGTCGCGCTTGAGCGAAATTTACAAATAATTTATATTTTATTCGGTGCAGAGTTGAACAAGCAATGAGATTCAAAAACCAATGCAAAATGATCAATAAATCACTGTTAATACAGCGACAATTGGTAGCCAAAGTCTTGGCCCAACATGCTGGCCCAACCTTTGGCCAAGTGTGTAAACAGCGTCGGTTGGTAGTTTTTACAGCCGGCATATGGTCGTGGGCTCGAAATCGGTCTTGTGTCAATGTGTTTTTCCTTTCGAAAAATTATATGCACAATGCCAACTGTGCTCTCATACGGGCAAAAATTTATAATTCAAAAGACATAGTCCCCACTGCTGGGACACTGGCCTACTCTCGAGCGAGAGTGATTGGGCCTTAATCCACGTGGACCCAATCCTGATTGGTGGATGGCACATGTCTTTCGAATTTTTAGTTCTTGGACATGCGTTCCTCACGATGTTTTCCTTCACCGTATGAGAGCACTTGCGCACATAAACTTTTCGAACAGAAAAATCCATTGGTGCACTACCGGGTATGAACCCACGACCTTAGGATTGGAAGGCAGAGTCACTTCCACCAGACCACCGGTGATCATTTATCCCACAAGTCAATTTAACGAGATAAACAGGGGGCTTTTAATTTAAGTTGCAATTAATTTCACTGCGTATCAATTAAAAACTGACGTGCTATGTATGAATATGACAGCTTGTTGATAGGTTCCTGATTGAAATCGGATTACAGCTGAGTTACGTAAGCAAGATTACAAGTATCATTCAAATCCGTTCAGCTGGTAATGGAGTTGTGAGTGGACATAAAAAAACTTAGCCATTTATAATATTACTAGCTGACCTGGCGCGGTTTCACTCGCGTTTTTCTTCATTTCTCACCGTAACCCTTCGATTATTACACCCATATTCTAAGACGATTCCCCAAGAATTCCTCGACTCGACTTAACCTCACTCAAATAAATCCGTATTCTTGAAAATCTCCTCCACTTACTTCCACTCGAAAGTTTTCCTTACCGGAGGTGAGGAATGATTGTCGAACTCAAGGTACGTCTAAGCCTACCTTGAGTCGAGTGGTCGAATTTGAGAAAACTTTTTAGAATATAGGTGTTCAAATAGTTCAAAATCAGCTAAATCAGTCCAGCCGTTGTCGAGTTTTAGCGAGCCTAACGCACAGCAATTCATTTTTATTTAAGATTATAGATTCCTAAGTTTGTGAAGATTATGTTTGTGTGACTGTTACTCATGATTGTAGGTACTGCAAAGCGCGGCGGAAGGGTTTCGAAGCAAGTTGCAGGTTCGATGCTCTCTAACGGACAAATGTGACAAATGTACAATGTATTCTAAGAGATTTGCTTAGTTTGGAGCCAGTTAACGTTGTTTAAAAAAATATATGCGCAAAAAAAAGTTTCCAATGAAAACTTGCGAAAAAGCCGCGGGCGGTAACTGGTAGCATAATATTGCTGTTCCGCTTCGTTCATTTTAAGTGTTTTAATAACTATTTCGATATTTACCGATGCTGAAAATCTCGTAATTTATTATTGTGAGCAAACATAAATGTTGGTAATGTAACTAAAACCTTCATTAAATATTTGGAAGCCAAACTAAAAACGAATAACTAGGATAAATCATATTGAGTGGAATTTGTATAAATTACTGCAGCATTTAAATATACTCATAATAATGTAATTATGGGAAGTGATTATAAATAAAGTGCAAAAGGAGATACCACGCATTACATCGCCATTGAATCTATACACCGCAAAATTTTGACTGTTTATTTTGCGTTTGCCATTAACAGTTAAACATGTTTACCTACATAAAACTATCGTGAACTATATCATACATTTTTACAAACAGGTGTTTTCACGTACCGATATATCGGTGAAGAGGTACCGACACTGTTTCGACTCAATTTCGAGAGTCTTCATCAGGGTTGAGTGACACGGCGAGCGTCTTCCTCCGCGTCGCGATATGCACTGCGGGCTGCGGCTCTAGCAGCGCGGCTCGACAGGCGCGCGGGTACTTCTTCACTGATACATCGGTACGTGAAAACACCCGTTTGTAAAAATGTAAGGTTTACCTACACTTTATACTAGAGAAACAAACCGCATGTCCCGATGTCCAACAAAAAAGTGAAATTTCACCTGAATGTAATTTTCATAAGTGCTGTTCTATTTACTGTGACTGCAGCTTTAGATGAAGTTTATATCCTTGCCACTGCTTTGTACGGTACAGACGCTCAAGGCGGGTTTTCTTACCCTATAACCGGGCCCTTGCCACCGACAGTTATGAACATCATCAAAGCCAACACGCAGTCACGCATCCTTCCAAAAGCGATAGTCAAAGTGGTACCAATCTTCGAGAACATCAACAGCTTGCCAGTTGACGACAGTGATACAATTCTAGAGAAGTTCAGATCATTTCCTTATATTATCAAAGCAGATCTATCCAAAGTGAAATCGAGGAAAATGTTGAGAAACTATTGGAACTATGCCTTCAGTGAACGCAACAGATATTATAAGACAGTCAACAAGTATGAGAATGGTCGAGAGAAATCGACCACTGAGCAGGTAGATATTAAAACAACCTCGTACAGAAACTCAAGTCCTGATGATTACTTTCCTAACGATATTTATTATGCTATTGAGAAGAAGTGTGCGAATTGGGCGGATGTGTGCGACGCCAAATCTCAGTCAGTTTTAGATATGTCCAGCATTCACTTCAAGGTACCCCTAGGTTTCAGACAACCACCACAAAGAGTGCGTTTGCGGTATCCTTAAAAACTACTGTCTGTTTTTACGGATACCGTTAATTCAGTTTCCGTTGTCGTCATTAACTGCGACATAAAACTTCAAAAAGGAATGAATGGACAAGTGTTTAGGGTAATTTTGGTCAAATAAAAATATTTATATTTTTCAATTATTTTTATTCTTACTGTTAGTTGCATTATTTATTATAATAATATGCAGTTATATAACATTATCCATAGCAATAATCATGTAAGTTTATCATCATCAAAACGATCGATAGATATAAGAAGTAGTTAAGTCAGTTCATAAATATATTAGAAGTCTCGTAGTAAGTATATATTAATTAGTATATAATGTAGTTTCAATACACTTATTTTATCGTCACAAAATTTTCTTAGCTTAGCTTAATTTAACACATTTTTAATGCATAATGAGTTTGAGATGATAAATAATATAGAAATAATAAAATAAATGCCTCCGCTAAAGGTTACAAATAAAGGAATATTATATAAGCTCGGCGTTTCATCTGCGAAATAAACCTTACTAATATAAAAAGCAACAAAAATGGCAGTGTAAATAATAATAAAAGCGTTTGGCACAATCGCGTCGGCCTCTAGCGCCTCGGCCGGGACCTCTCGGCCGGGACTTCTCGGCCGGAGCTCAGCGAAAAAGCCGGAACAAAACGGTAATTAGATTCCTATCTAATCTTTTTACAGTATGGCACTTTTTTCGTAAAATATAATAATTGGACTGACGCTTTTAATGTGCTAATCCCTAACAGTATTGTCCAAACAAATTTTACTTAATACTAGACACAGTTTGATCTACGGAGCTCAGCGAGGCCGCAGGCCCCGCCGACTGCTTTGTTCGCAGTAAGTACAGTACAGACAGAAATTGACAACAACATTAATAATTCTAAATTGACAAATATCATATTTTAAACATTTATCTACGGGAGATTTCGTGGTCGTCTTCAAAATCTGTGGACAGAAAAATAACAAATTAAATTTAAAAAGGGATTTTATACAGACACATTTCATAAAAAAAATACTGTGTTTTAATATAGTTAAGGTTTAGTTGTTTCAAATGCAGTAACAGGGCTAATAGGTTTGCAAAGCGCCTCAAAGCTCTTTGTATCCCTTTGTAGATACAAAGGATTAATAAAGTAGGTATTCAAAACTTAAACAAATTCATCAAAAGGAAAATTGTTAGTAAATAAAAACGGTTTTATGGTTTCATTTGTTTCAAAATAACATACGAACCCTTATTGTAGTATTTTTGTTTATGCTGCTTGTAGTTTTTTTGATGTAAAAAGGTTTTTTGAGGTAAATAATTCGGCAAAGTTATGTAACATAACTAGCTGCGCCCCCCCGGTTTTGCAAGCTTTAATTTACATATGTTTCCCATCTCACGGAAATACTTCACGATGTTCGTAAGATATTTTAGATCACAAAATCATGAAAATTTGCGTGTTTAGTACCAATGATCCTGAGGGTCTTGCGGGAAAAAATATCGCAACCGTTTCATAATTCAGCTTTATGTCCGTGAATGCTCCAAACTTAGGACGTCACCAACATAAATTGGACTACAATATTTGCAGTGATTATCGTT
The DNA here is from genome assembly GCA_951394395.1 of Colostygia pectinataria. Lineage (NCBI taxonomy): Eukaryota > Metazoa > Arthropoda > Insecta > Lepidoptera > Geometridae > Colostygia > Colostygia pectinataria. Next base: position 17,368,742 of record OX596348.1, on the reverse strand, counting down.
TGTCGCTTTCAAGAGTGCACTTCCTGACTATATTTAACCCGTCTGCGTATAAATTGGTCTTATAAGAAAGTTAAGGGCTAGTAAAAAGGCTAGTATTTGTAAAATTGTTGCTTTAATTTTATAGCCGCCGCAAGCTTCCGATAATATCAACAATTATTGCTGCAATCTTGTGTGTAGCCCGGCAATATGATTGCAGATATATTTAATAGTAATCGCAAGTATTCAATGACTAGCCGGCTAGTTTGCAATGTAGCACATTGACATTGAGGGTGTAAGTTGCTAATATATTGGTCAGATCAAACTTTTGTTGCCCATTTACTTTTCTAAGTATCCTGTATAGGGTTGTTGACTCACCTGGTGATGACAGCTTCAATAATACGCGTTGTTCTGGCTCAGGTAAAGGAGGATAGGCAAGATAATGGTGGGGAAAGCGTCAAATCGGATCGGCAGGGTGGCGATGGAGGCGAAATCGGGTGGTGGGGATTCGAAGGCATCGATCTCCTCCAGGAAAGGATACGCGTCCAGGAACATGTGGTTACTGAGCCATCCGAGCAGCGTGCGGGTTAGTAATATGTTAGCACAGTTAATAAAAACCTTATTCATAAAAAAACTGACATATATGGCTATCTTTCCTTGTTATTTTTCTGTCAATGATCAAAGACGATGATAGATTTGATAGACAGTAGCTAACAGAGGTTTTAAGTACTTTTATGAATAAAGCTATATGAGTCAGTTTGAAAAGAGAACCGTCTTGAATCAATCTATTCTGATTCTTATGTCAACGACTTAAAGGCACATGGCGACGGTTCTATTATTGAACAGACTCTCATTTAAATTAGGTTAGCACATACAATTATTTGTAGATTCTAGCAAATAAATCAAAGCACTCGTAGCGTAGGTAGTCGCTTAAGCTAACAGATCAGTAGCGCTGGGTCGAACAATCGCCTAAGCAATAGTCAGGGCAGTCACCATTTTTGGTGGTAAAGTAAATTAAAGTAAAAATTATATTTATTCAATCATATAGCAAAGATAATTTTAAAACGTCATAAAGCTAGGTGAATTTACGCCAGGTCCACGCTCCCCAGCCTAGAAGAAACTGGCAACAAACTCGGTTGGGTTCCTAGCTTTTTTTTGATGATCCCGTTTTATCATAAAGATGGATGACAGCCAGTGGTGTTTGAAGAGTTTTTTTTCGTAATATGCTAGTCGTTACGCAATATAATTATTATTTATATTATTTCTGCAAAAGTCACCTACAAACCAATGGTATCATTATTATTCTTGGCAAAGTTCCAGTATTCCTCTGAAATGCAATAGATTATTAAGATGCACACCAATGCAATGGAGGGTGTACCATGATCCCTACCTGTCTTATTTAATAAGAAAATACGTTTATTATGTATACCTAGAAGGACTAGCTAGAGAATGATTTTCTGTTTCATTCGACGCGTTCATCTAATACTTATTTCATTCGGAAAAATAGCCCCTACCATAATACGTATTTTTTTACGTTATTGCTAAATAGATAATAGATATAATATTAAATATATAATTTGCTTGTCAGATAAAAAGGTCAGATGAAACAGGACTACACCGAATTATGTGAATTATTAATGCAAACTTTTTGCAGTTATAAACTGCTGGCGAAAAATATATTTTAGTAATGTAAGAACCTAAATGATTATTTATATTAAATTTTAGTTTTATTAATCGCTGCAGATCAATAATTAACCTTTTGTGTGTACAGGACGCACTAATCTATAATTTCTGAAATTACGAGAGGGTAATTCCAATAGTTGTGCACATTCCGATATCCTGCGGGCCCATTTCCCAATCTTCAAGTAAGTGTCAAGTTGGCTAATTGCCGATTAACCAGGCAGTTATTTGGCTAAGCGACTACAAGTCTACTTGACGCTTACTCCAATGTGCTCGAATATTGTAAAGCTCTTTGGATGTATCCGTGTTTATTTGTCCGATTGTCCTGCATAGTTTTGTACATCTGTGACAACGATCTTGTGGTATTGTGAAAGGATTTGTATTGTAAGGGTAGCGTCAAATCTGCAGTGAATAGACGAGGCACATAATGGAATGGTAGTGCGGCCCCGGCTTACACGAGCACGGAGATAACCTCAGATAACGGTCCTCTCACATGCAACTATTACAGGAATATACATGATGACAGTAACAAAGAATCACTAAAATATATGTTCACGCTACAAAAAAAGATTAGTGTAAAAAAAAAAACATATTTAATTGTATTATGTTTGCGAGATTGATAAACCCGACATGACACACAAAAGATACACAAGATAAGAGCTAAATAGTTGTATCCTCAAAAACGTATACCGTATACCACCATACCTATTTCTGCCGCCAAGCAGTTGCTCGCATTGCTGTGTTCCGGTGTGAAGAGTATGGTTTCCGGTGAAATTACTGGCACATGAGGCTTTCGATCTTAGCCTCAAGGTGGCAACCCCCGAGTGATACCTCTGGTATTGCAAGCGTCCATAGGCTGCGGTAACCGCTTACCAGTAGTATAAAAAAAAAAGTCTTAGGGTTTATATTAGACAGGAACCTTGAGGGTAAAATATAAATAGTAATCATTATACACCTCAAATAAATGCATATTCAAAAAATTTTTTTTTCTAAATGTGCATTCAAATCAACATTTGAAATTTGACATCAGTGAATGTTAACAATTTGCCAATTCATTTTTTTCAGTTGTGCCTATAATTAAGATGCAGGTAGGTACCTAAATTTAAGCAAACTCGTGTAATGAGATAGCTATTTATAAGTAACTTGACTTTTTTCTTGTACGTATATTTTTCTCAGAACAGCTACAAGAAATTGTTTGAATCCAATATTGCAATTTGCAAAATGTGCATTTCTAGGAGTTTGCGCGAAGCCATAAGGAATGTTCTAGCTTTATTATTTATTTGTTATTTGAGTTTTTACTGAAGAACATAATGAAACTGAAGTAGTGTGAACATATTGAATACTGAAGAACTCTTAGAACTTTTAGAGAATATTAAAATTAGAATCCCAAATAGATCTGTCCGACATCCCATTCATTTAGCAGTACCATTTAGTGCCACCAATTACAAGCAAAAATTCTTACTTCAGTAGAGCAGTAATTGCGTTTAACAATCTGGCTAATATCCCTGAGCTTGATCTTTTCGAAACAAATCCACCAAAGGTTAAAAAAAAATTTGCCAGTCGCTGGTTGGGCATGCCTTCTTAAGGCAACGTTATAAGATTTGATATAAAAATTAAATTTAAAACATTTTATAATTTAAACAAATATTTATATTTTGTATACTTACTTCTATTATTATTTTTATTTTTTTATTTTTTTTAACCTGTTTCGTCCCACTGCTAGGCAAAGGTATCTTATTATTATTATTATTCTTTTTTTTATATTTTCTCAACAAGCAAGTTTTTTAGATTCTATATGCGGTAACATGTTAAATAGTCATTAGTTTTAATTTTAGTTTAGTTATTCGTTCTAAAGTACTGTTTGTTTCCTAAATAAACGAAAATAAATAAATAAATAAACATCGATTAGTAAAACTGGCTAAAATGAGTTCACGGTTAGTAATATCCTGTTTAAGTTGTAATTATAGTGTAAATATAACGTGAAAGCGTTTGTGATTGAGTTGTCTGTTACTACCGTAAATTGCATCCGTTCAAATCAGCTGCATGAAACATCTAAGAAAACGTCTATGATAAAAATTTCTAACCGCTATCCGATCGAGGAAATGAATTTTAGTAAATAACTTCACACTGTGCCGGCTGCCAAGAGTTTAAAACATTTGCGGTGGCTGGTTTTGAAATACGATTGACGACCGATGTGGCGCAGCGGGCGCAGGTCCGCCTGCGACGCGGAGATTGCGGGTTTGATTCCCGCCTCAGGTCAAATGTTTGTACGATCTACAAATATTTGTTCCGGGTGTTCTGGGTATTTTCTATATATAATAATAAATATCTATCTATGTATTGTATTGTATTAAGTATATATCAGTCATCTAGTACCATAACACAGCTCTGTTTAACAGCAGCTTATCCTGGGGCTAGATGATGCTGTGTGGTTTGTCCAGCATTATTTATTTATTTATTTATTTATTACTGCAGTTGGCGAAACACCTTTAAGAGAAATCCTTGAGACTTGGTATATTTCTGGTTACTATTTGTTGGTAAGTATTTTAGCGGTTTGCCCACCTATGCAGCCACACGTGACGTGACACAACAAAAGAGACTTTAAATCGATATCAATTGTTCTATTTTCATTCATAGAACTTTTTGCGAGAGTGAAGAGTGATGACTTGCCAATCCTTGATAAATAAAAATAAAAGCTCATTTTTAATAGAAAACAATAATCTTCTGTCAGCTGTCAAGTCACGTCCCAACATGGGTTGATGTGGGACGTGTGAAAGAAGTTAAAAAGTGGGCAATTTGTCATATTTTGTAATAAAAATAAAAATATCTGTCTAAATTAGCTGAAAAAATATTGAACACTATCTTTTTGACGCAGAGAAGAGAATCTTTATTCAGTTAATCGGGTTCACAAACTTTACCAATTAAGTATATCGTCGCCGTAGAGCGAAAAGTCACTAAGTCAGAAAATGGGCAGTTATGAATGCCATCATTTTTTTGCAATTTTTGTCTTACTGGAACTGTCAGTTTATGTATCTGTCAGACTATGTTTATCAGTATCATAGTTTTTGTTTTAGAAAGTATTGAAATTGACTAATATAGCATTTTGACACAACTAATACAAGTTTAAATTTAAATTAATTAAATGAATTTCTTTTAGATAAAACTATTTAGAAAAGTCGGTCGTCCGTTGGCGAGATAGGTAGACGACAGAGTGATAATCGTGGGCCGTAACTGGATTAGATTAGCACAGGATCGCGGTAGATGGCACAAACAAAGGGAAGCCTATACCCAGCAGTGGCTTTGATAGTTTGATAGTGTTTATTTAATAAATTGTGCATATTACAGATAACAAATAAAACGTACTGATTATATTATGCTTAAAAGTATTATACAGATTCTTTTGGTTGAAGTCAGGCTGTGGATGATGATGAAGAAAACTATAGATTATAACTCAAAACGCCAAATATAGACTTAGTGACATCTAGCTTTACGTCTACGGCATAAAAGTGTAAAAGAAAAATCTTTGAGACTGATATCAAGTGCATTTCCGCCACTCGTCTAATTCCCTCCCAAGTTTAATAGGAAGCAATCGAAGCGAATTCGTTTTGAAATCTTAGTCTATTGATAAAAGGAAATTAGTTTTTGATACGAGATGGTGAGCTTTAGGGTGTTTTTCCACCAGAGATGTGCTTGCTACGTAAGTTGCGTATGATATCCACCAATCATAGTCTTGTGTGGGAGTTAGCGCTCTTGCTATGTAGATTATTCAAATATCGTAAAAAAAATAATTTAGCTCATTGTTTTTTGGTAACAATTTTTTTTGTAATAATTGGATCTGCTTTTGGCTACATGTCGCCTTATGGTAAGCGTAGATAAGACCTAGTTTACTCACGCTTTCCCAGAAGATGCTGATTGACTCCAATTATGTTTTTTTTTAACCATACCCTTCGAACCGGAACACAGCAATGCGAGCATTACTGCTTGGCGGCAGAAATAGGTATGGTGGTAGTCCTTCCCCGGACGAGCTTTATCACAAAGAACTCTACTACTCTTAAATTTATGTTTATCTAGGCTATGTTTTCTAAATGGATGGATGCGTACTTTGAATGCGTGTAAAGTATAGACTCCAGTAGTGTAGCTGTGTGCTGAGCATAGTACCTTTATCAGGTGCGCGTTTGTTTTCAAAAAATCATCATAGCATCGTGGAAGCTGCTCATTTTCCTCGCAGATCTTACTCGCCCAGCTATACAGGGTCTTTGATTATTAGTGCGCAATATTCAAAGAACAGGTTCCACACAGGAATAAAAAAAATAAAGTACTTATGTTTTTTTTTCTCAATATTTTTCTTTTAAAAATCTCGAGTAGGAAAATGATTACGTATATCTGGTTAATTATTATTTATCATTATTGGAAATCGCGTAATAATAAAATATTCGAGCACGCGAGCCCAGTAGTGGTTATACGGGGGTCATTGACACGCGCAGGTCTTTGACGCGTGGTTTATTAACACGCGGTTCATTGACGCGCGGGTCATGGACATGCGACAGGCGCTCCCCTTTCGATAGTTAACCAAAAAAACGTAGTTAATTTACTCGAGATTTTTCAGACAATAAATAAAAAAAAGTTTTTTTTTTTCTGTGAACATATTCCTTGAATATTGCACACTAATAATCAAAGACCCTAAATAGCTTCAGTGGAAACAATCACGTTCGTAGCTTAGCTTTCACGCATAGATGCACAGCACATCTTTGGTGGGACAGCACCCTTTTTAATGCTAGCTCTCGGATTAGACCATTGATAATAAATTAGGGTTGCTAGATCCTTTGAAAAAAAAACTCGAACTGTTTATTATCTTAGACAAATCTTCTAATTAAAAAACAAGTAAGTTTTTGCAGCTTTTTAAAAAAACAATTGTGGTCAAAGATGATGATGGATTTCAATGTCACATTAGCTTTCTACCAGACATTTATGATTATGCATAAGGCTCCTAATCTCTCCGTTGTGGTTTAATGACCTTACGATCACAATTGATGACCGCCCTGAACGTTGCTTAGATAGAAAACTTCAATGTACAGTTAATAAACTAAAAATAGAAAACCTTATTGCTAAAAGCGATCTCTTCCAACCTGACCTGTTGCTTTATGTTAATCTGTAAAAAAACCTAGCCACGACACAGAGCTTCTGTATTATTGAGTGTGAGAGTATGAGAGTGTGAGAATGTAAGAGTGTGAGATTGTGAGAGTGTGTGTTGTGTAGTCACCTCTTGAAATACTATGTGTTGCGTCTTACGCCATCTAGCCACGAGCTCTTCTTTACTAATGTATGTGAGAGTGTGAGAATGTGTGTTGTATCTCACCTCTTGCAAGGCTGTGTGTCCTACGCTTTCTAGCCCCGAGTGCTAAGTAATGTGTATGAGAGTGTGAGAGTGTGTGTTGTGTACTCACCTCTTGAAAGACTGTGTGTTGCATCCTACGCTATCTAGCTGTAAGTACTTCTTTATTAATGTGTGTGAGAGTATGAGAGTGTGACTGTGTGTTATGTACTCACCTCTTGAATGACTGTGTGTTGTGTCCTATGTCACCTTCGAGTGCTTCTTTATTAGTGTGTGTGAGAGTATGACAGTGTGAGAGTGTGTGTTGTGTACTCACCTCTTGAAAGACTGTGTGTTGCGTCCTACGCTATCTAGCTGTGAGTGCTTCTTTATTAATGTGTGTGAGAGTATGAGAGTGTGACTGTGTGTTATGTACTCACCTCTTGAATGACTGTGTGTTGCGTCCTATGTCACCTGGCTTCGAGTGCTTCTTTATTAGCGTGTATGAGAGTATGACAGTGTGAGAGTGTGTGTTGTGTCTCACCTCTTGCAAGGCTGTGTGTTACGTCCGGTGACAGCGCTGGTGCCGAGGTTTACGCCGCGGCCCGCGTCCATGAACTCCACTTGGTCGATGCAGCCAATGAGGCCAGAGAATTGGTTCACGTTCAGCCTTTTGGGCATGCCGCCTGTACAACAAAAACACACGTTAAATTAACCGCATCATGGTGAACCTTTTCACCAGGGGCGTTATTCGCTTTTTTTTATGTCAGCAAGTGACAAAACAATTAAGACGCCCACCTGATGAGCACCACGCCTGACTATTACAGATGCAGTGTCACCCAAAGCTTAAAGTTTTTAAGTGACGTATTTTGTATGAATTTCACAGATTATTGACAGTTCACTGATTGAAATCGGATTAAAACTAAGTTGCGTAATCACTCTACAGGTACTTGAAATACATATAAGCCCAGACCCGGAACAAATAATTGTATATCATGCAATGTGTTCCGTAGCGGGCATCGAACCCACAACTCTCGCAACTAACTCGCTCACCAATAATGTTGTCAAAAAGGTAATAAAGATTACAATTGAATACCAAAAGAACCTTATCTTCGATAATAAAATACATTTTAATTGGTTACGAATTCTCATAACGTGGTGGTCACTTTTTAATCAGAAATGGCGGATTGTTTTCATTTGCTGACGAAAAATAAAACAACACAATATTATGTAGCGAGCCAGTAAAATGACAGTTCAAATATAAATAAGCAGCGCTCTTTTCACTTATTTTTACAGAGTTGTTCAACGAAAATGTTATCGAATATTTAGCTTTGATTTATTTTTCCCGGCGACGGACGTTTATTCGCAAATAGATTATCTTGCAATTGAAAACGGGAAGGTTCTAGAAAGGTTCTAGACCATGAGTTATGACCTGTCGTGACTCAATCATCATGACAACCTTCTAATGTTCCCACTGCTGGGACACTGGCCTACTCTCAGGCGAGAGTGATTGGGTCTTAATCCACCACGCGAACCCAATGCGGATTGGTGGATAGCACATGTCTTTCGAATTATTAGTTCTTGGACATGCCGGTTTCCTTACGATGTTTTCCTTCACCGTATGAGAGCACTGGCATTGCGCACATAAATTTTTCGAACAGAAAAATTCATTGGTGCACGACCGCGTTTGAACCCACGACCTTAGGATCGGAAGTCGGAGTCACTACCACTAGACCACCGGTGCTCGTGACTCAATGGTTAATGGTTATAATTTATTATAAAAAAGTAAATAATAATGATTTGATTGATGATTTGAAATATTCCCACAAACGGAACAATTTTCTTCTGCGCATTTTTTACTGCACACTTTTTATTCCCACTCCTTACAAGTCGAATTACAACTTGTGCCGTTCGTTTGTTTTTACTATTACTGTCATAATTGATACATAATTTGATAAGAAAAATTTGAACAACACCATAACTAAGTCTAGGTTATTTTTTTATGTACTTTATGTATGTCGCCATTATGTCTCTTTCTCTTTTGTACAATACGTGTTCTCTCGTGTCAAATAAGTATTTCATTCATTCATTCATTCATTCATTCACATATTGTATAAGTTTTACAAATTTGTGTAACCTTTTTTTGGAAATAAATACATTTTTTATTTTTTATTTATTTTATTTTATTCATTCATTCATAACCTCAGGACTAGCAGTAGACTCTGGGTACTAAATTGTTTAACTTACAAGATATTTTTCAGTTAACGCAAAATCTGTCACCATCTGACACCAGTTGCTTAGCACGAAAAACTCTCGTTTGACAATCGTAAACGTAAACGTATCGTCCAGCTGTCAATTTGTATAGAATTTATAGCAGCGCCTCTTTAGTGCGTTAAATCAACCATTAAAATCCCATACATTATCATTTATTAACGTACAGTTAATAAATATATCAATTCAGTTAAATATTTATGTGAAATTAAATCTGATCCAATTAAGATAAATGTCAATGGAGACTGGCTCAATGGGAAAAGTAACGTGTCACTGTCCCCATTGATGATAAAGCGTAATGGGGACAGCAGAAATTTATTTTGACTTCCCACTGCCCCCATTTATGGTTAAAACCATGGGAACATCGGTAATACACGGATACGATTTTTACGATTGTCAAACGTATCGACCATCTGTCAAATAAAGGTCAGGTAAAGGTCAACGTACCAATGTAAATGTTGGAGTCAGCGTTCAAGCGGTTCGCCAGTCCGTTAGTGAGGGCCTGTTCCGTGATGCCGTCCACAGTGAGCTCCATTCGTCCTTCAGGCAGCAGCTTCAATACGATCTGACGAACAAAACTACATTAGTCATATGTAGACGCCTAGGTGTTGCTGGTTGCAGTCGGGAAATGGGTCGCACAAAGGACCAATTTCATAGTGGCTAGGTCTTTGTAACACCATAGAAAAATTGGAAAAAAATATAAGACTAACAATAACAAACAATTTTATTTTTAAGTAGATAAACAAAGTTATAGAAGAAAAATGTTTATTGTGTTGAGTTTCCTGAAACATATGACAGCTATAAGCCAATGATCTTGACTTTGACAGCTACCTAATAACCAAGTTGTTCGTTAAACACGCCATGTTGTTTTGCATTGTGTTGCACTCCTTCACAAAAATAAACTTATTTTAGATTATAAAAGAAGCCAAAGTAAAATAAATAAACAGTGATAAATAGTTTCTTTAATGATTATCTAATTATCTAGACCCCTACAAAAGACCAGGGCCCGGCTCCATACTACGTGAAACAATTCCTTTAAAAGAAACAATTATAAAATACGGCTTCACCCGCGTTTTATCAGTTTTTATGTTATCCCACAGGAACAGTATTTTTTCCGGGATAAAGTAGCCTATGTGTTATTCCAGGATTTAAGCAATCTACATTCCGAATTTCATTTCCAGTGTGGCGCAGCGGGCGCAGGTCCGCCTGCGTCGCAGAGGTTGCGGGTTCGATTTCCGCCTCGGGACAAATGTTTGTACGATCTACAAATATTTGTTACGGGTGTTCTGGGTATTTTCTATTTATAATAAAAAATATCTATCTATGTATTGTATTGTATTAAATATATATCAGTCATGTAGTACCCATAATACAGCTCTGTTTAACAGCAGCTTACCTTGGGGCTAGATGATGCTGTGTGGATTGTCCAGCATTATTTTTATTTATTTATTTATTTCAATCGGTTATGTCGTCACGGAGATACGTTGTAACAAACATACACACACACATACTTTAGTATGATAACTTGTTGCTATTCATTCAGAGTACGGGCATGGTTCTCCGTACTCTTAATGAACACCAACATTTCTCTATATTCCTGTTACAGATTTAAAAACAATAAATATATAGAGTATGTTTGTTACTACGTATCTCCGCGACCATTTAGCCTATTGTAATGAAATTTGGAACGTAGATGGCTTAAGTTCTGGAACAATACAGGCTAATTTTTATCCCGGAAATATTTATTGTTCCTGTGGGATAGCATACAGACTGCAAAAAAGCGGGTGAAGCCGCGCGGGTCAGCTCGTCAGCTTCTAATACAGATAAAAACCCAGACCCGTAAACAATATTTGCAGAAAACCCAAACATTTGTCCCGCCGTGAGGATTGAACCCGTAACCTCTCGCTTTTCAACCAGGCCACAGAACAGATATTAATGGCACAATTCCATCGCGCCACCGCCGTTAAATACCTAAGCCGAGCCTCCTGTAGGAATAATAGCAGGAATTAAAGATATTTTATTATTCGATGAAACGATTGACGTAATGGCTTATTGTAATCCCCAATATCCCAGAGCGGTAGTCTGCTCACTGAGTAATTGAAAATGCCGATAAAAATATCAGTGCACCAGCCAATCGACCGCTCTAGGGAAGCGCAGCCTAGCCGACCAATAAAGTTATGTCAAAATTGCGCGAAATTAACTTGACAAGGCAGGATTGGTCGGCTCGGCTCCGTACCGATCACAGAACAGAATTCTGTTCTGTGGTACCGATCGTGGTTTCATCCGGACATGAAATATATTTTTTTCTTTATTATCAGCAAATTATTAGACGGTCTAGTCGTTCGCCTGATGTTAAGTGCCACGCCTGACCATGCAAGCTGCAGTGACACACGAAAAAAAATCTGCATGACACTGCGCTTGTCACCACGAGACGTAGTTAATAAGTGTCTTTCAACCGCAATGTCACTTACTACCCTTCAAGACTAAACACGGTAATAAAAAAATGCTTAATAAAGCTAATAAGGAACAAAAACACATGTACAAGAATATTAATGTGATTGTGATGCAGCTATTAACGCCTATTTCCACAGATATTATATTGAATACACAATATAATTATAATAATATCTAATATAATATGTTTTTCAGAATATTAAATGAAGCCAGAATCGATCGAAGCCGAGGCGGGAATCGAACCCGCAACCTCTCTCAGGGTGGTAACACGCAAGTGATATCTATGATGTTGCATGCGTACATAGGCTACGGTAACCACTGACCATCAAGTGGGCCGTACGCTTGGTTGCCACTTTATTGGTATAAAAAAAAAAAAAAACCTCCGCGAACGCAGGCTGACCTGCGCCCGCTGCGCCACATCGGTCGTCAAAAAACCAAAACTATACAACTTTAAAAATAAACTTTATTCACGCATTTTTTGAGACTTATTCAAAATGTACTGAACCGATTTCTATAAACATTCTATGGGACCTATTCCGAAGTATTATTAACTATCAACACCAAAAAGAAACCATCAAAAGCAATTTCATAGTTGGCGGAGAAATATTAACAATTATAGAAAACATGGGACCTGTTTAATTGAAGTACATAACTATTACTAACCTAAAAATTTTAAAAACTAAACTATAAGAAAGCTGCGGCATCCTATAATTGGAAAAACACAAGATAAAAGTCTGAATGATGTTATTTTTAAACATGGTATTGTGATTTTTCGTTGGTTGTCCTAAATTAAATAAATAAATGAACTTCACGATGGTCGAGATCCGCCTTATAACAGTGCCTGTGTGTAATATAACTGCACTATGTACTCACTCTGTGCATCTCCCCATCGGTGACGAACCCTCCGCGGCCGTCTGGCGAGTTCACGGTGAGCGTGCTCACGCCCGAGCCCATATCCCACTCCACCACCACGTAGCCGCGCTCAACTGCAACCAAGGCACCATGCTTAGTTTAATGCCTAAACGACTTAGGCTGGATACGATCAACTTATGGAACAACTATTCCGTGGAATAAAAAATGACAAACAATAATAATAATAATGCTGGACAATCCGCACAGCATCATCTAGCCCCAAGGTAAGCTGCTGTTCAACAGAGCTGTGTTATGGGTGTACTAGATGACTGATAAAATACTTAACACAATACAATACATAGATAAATATTTTTTATTATACTATATAGAAAATACTCAGAACACCCGGAACAAATATTTGTAGATCGTACAAATATTTGACCCGAAGCGGGAATCGAACCCGCAACCTCCGCGTCGCAGGCGGACCTGCGCCCGCTGCGCCACATCGGTCGTCGAAATGCAAGTAAACAGTCAGTTTACTCGCGAATAACTATGATTTACTCTGCGAATAGTGTTTATTCGAGTTTGGTCGAATCCAACTAGTGCATTATGCATGGTTTATGCATGGAATATGCATGTCTGCAGTGTCCACCAATCTTATTAAAAAAGTACAGAAAACTCACTCCTGATCATGAGGTAGTCGCCGGTATCAGGCGGGGCCAGCGCCTCCCTTTGGAAGGTCAGCACACCGTCCTGCACGGTGTTGACGCGCAGCGCAATCACTGCCGGCTCGCGCTCCAAGTCCTCATAGTTCACGAGGTTCGCCGGTAGCTCCAGGTAGCCGTTGCCGTTGAAGCCCACGCTTTGGTACAGGTCCAGACCTAAGCACGGGCAATACGGGCATGAAGGTTTTTGTATGTCATTTTCGTCATGACTATCACACCATGACATCAGCCGATAGACGTCCATGCTGAACATAATGCCTAGTCCCAAACGAAATAAAACTGTCTCGAAACCATTTAATTCATTGACTACATCAATATATTTCTGCAAATACACAAGATCATCCTAGACACAAAAGAAACATCTAAGTATCCCACAAATGTTTCCTTTGGTGGGAATCAAACCCACAGTCTACAGTGAAAAAGTAGAGCTACTACCAACTAAGCTACAGCACGTGAGATATCACAAAAGCGTTAGCTTATCTGTTATAGGAAGTCCTTCACTTTTCTAACTTTCCTCATAAATACTGGCTCATGTTGAATCCCAATAAAAAGACAACAGGAAAGATAAATAAAAGCTCGTTTTATGTCACGCAGGTTAGTAGGAGAGACGCAAAATTAAAACGTAAGACGTTCATGCATACACTAGACGCGGGTCAGCCAAGGTCATTGCGGGTTTTGGCTTTATACACATTTGCCTGCAATATCACCGTAACCATACCCTTTAAAAGGGTACACAGCAATGCATAGATTACTGCTTGGCGGCAGAAATACGTAAAGTGGTAGTTCCCCGGATGAGCTCTATCACAAAAAACTCTGCTGCTCTTAGAACGGATAACAAGTCCTTGACAGTAGCAGTATACTCACGCATCTGGCAGGAGGCGCCGGCGAAGTTAAGGGGGCAGTCGCAGGTGTGGTTCATCATGTTGGAGTAGTCAGGGCGGCAGGTGCCTCCGTTGCGGCAGGGGCGTGCGGCGCAAGGGTCGGATGATGGGATGCGGGGCTCCCTACGTATTGTCGACGCGAGCCGAGACTCGCAGTTGTAACCGCTGAATCCGGGCGGGCATGAGCAACTGCCGTCCGACAAGCAAGAACCGCCGTTTTCGCATCGGCACGGGTTGTTGTCCGTCTGATAAACGAACACTCAAAGTCATTTACAAGGTAACTTGGTGATTTTAGTCCTAGGCTGATCGCAAACAGCAAGCATCTAGATGCTTGCTGTTATACCTATATTGCCTTAACACCTCTAAAGGTGTTAAGGTGTCTTTAGAAAGCTGGGGATTCCAGGGATAGCGCTCAGAGTAGCTCAACAGGTGCTCGAAAGGGCTTTTTTATAGTTATTAGACTAAACGCCGTCACCCCAACGCTTGCTGCTCACGACCTAGCTTAGAAGAATGAATCAATAAACTCGGTTGAGTTCCTAGCTTTATTTCTGCAAGACGCATGTATTACATAATCGTAGTTCTGTAACGTTTAGATTTAGCTCTCTTCCTAAGCAAGCAGGGAAGTAGGCACCACAAGTAAGTGAACAGGCTACTGTGGTTCTACTGCTATTTCAAGAAACATTTTGGGAAGAAATTCCTCTGCTCTCTGAAATAGCAGAGGATGTGCATGCCACCTGCGCACTTCGAGCACAAAATCGTTTTACAAAATTGTCAATCGTAAATACCTAATACTTGAATAATCAGGCTTAACTTCGTTTTAGAGCTGATTTACCCATTTTGCCAGATTTGATTTGCTCTTAATACAACTTTCGATTGTGATTGGACATGTAACCTTTTGATATGATGCACTCACAAATTACTGGGCAGACTTAGCAACTATGTCTGGGGGTGGTGATCGCACCCCGCCGCGTGGAGGGTGGCTCTTGGGGTGGTATAATCAGGCGTGACGCTTAACATCAGGTAAACGACTTCACAGTCTCGATAAAGATATGATACCAAAAAAGATTATCTCAGTGAGATGTGCAGCTATGCGTGAAAATGCTGAAATTTCTCTTAGTTCACTGAGGACTTTCTGTTCATATTATTTATTTGAAAATATGGAATTGTTTTTAATAAATATTATTTCGCTCATTTTATTAATCTAACAACGTTTATTTTTATATTTCAGTATTCTTTGGCAGTAGGTAGGTATCTTCCATAGAGCACCAGTACTAAATGTTTAGAGAACGAGACCCTTTTTGGAATAAGAAAATACGTTACGTTTTGAATCAGATTCTGTATAAGATTATTTTGGGAATGCAATAAAAGATATTGCGAATGTTACCTAACTACATAATAGCTAACAGAGTGCTTAGCACGAAAAACACGTTTGACAATCGTAAACGCTTCGTAAACGTAAAAGTATCGTCCATATGTCAATTTTTATGTAATTTTGGTAGGTTATTTAACGCACTTATGTGGTGCTGTTAAAAATCCTATACAAATTGATAGCTGGACGATACGTTAACATTTACGATTATCAAGCGAGTCAAAGAAAACTGTTTTCGAGTGATAAATATTATACACTGAATATCGCACAAACCTATCTACAATAGGACGTCTGCCTATTGTAGATAGGTTGGATTAGAAAAATACTTGATAGGCATGTCTATGTACAAATATTATTTACCAAAGAAAACATAATACACAAACATTAATTTAAATCAGATTTTGTTCAATCCCAATTCTAATTTACTGCTGTAAATTTTATTAACTCTAGAAAACAAGGTTGAATTTGGCGATAAGTTTGCTGTTAAAAGTACGAAATGTCATATTCCAGTAATTGTCCATTACCGATCGCGTTCAAGAGTAAGGCACCAGATCTGAACTGCCTTACTCTTGAATCTAATGACAATTCCGATCCAATCCTTATTTCTATTTACTGCTGTCAAATTTTTGTACTCTTGAAAACCAGGTTGAATTTGGCGCTAGGTTTGCTGTCAAATGTACGAAATGTCATATTCCAATACTTGTTCAATAGCGATTGCGTTCAAGAGTGAGGCCCCTGATATTAAAATCCTTCGGAGCATTCTGTAATACATCCAAGCCACTTCCAGTTTGAGCTTGATCTGTTGTTCGACAAGCTAAGCGAGCGGCGAGCTAACATATTTACGTTCAAGTATTTGCAGACTACCGATATTTCATATTATTTTTGTTGCAAACAATTTATTTGTTAGAACGGAGCATATGTTTTGGGTAGAACGGGTAAAAATAATATTGGGTGGAAAAATTGTGGGTTGAACGGGTAAGTTCTGTGTTTTGTTTAAATTAAGATGAGTGTACGAAAGCGTAGCAAATGTTTAATTAAACTAATAATATTATCATCAATTTTAGTTTTATCGTGTAAGTGAAAAATAAAAATCTTGGGAGAGGCTTTTGCTCAGAAGTGGGGCGACAGGTTAAATATTATAAAAATGAAGTGAAATAATTTTTATGACAAATAAAATATTCTCAAACTTATTTAAAGTATAAAACGTTCTCACTTCCAACACCGACATCTTACATTATTTCAAAGAGACTCGCTGACTGATTGTCAAGCTTAAAGGGATTTTAAAGTGCATCCTATAAAAACGTTAGCATTGACAAGGAAGTTCTTGGACATTAGGTTGCGCTGACTTCCATATTTATAGCATATTTAGTGTAAATGGTTGATAGGTTGGTTATAGGCTGTTTGTAACTTGTTTTAGCACAGTTATTAGTTTTTAGTGTTACAATAATATACTTTTTAACTCATTGAATGTGAAAAAAATACCTACACTTCTTGTATGTTGAGGAGTTCCCAGTTTCTATCTCGTAACTACATAGTACTATACAGGGTCATTCATTATCAACCTGACAAACTTAAGGAATAGGTTCCATACATAAAAAAAACATGTACCTACTTACCTTTTTTGTTACCCGTTGCTATAATCATTTTATAATCTCGAGTAAATCGATTACGTTTTTCTGGTCAGTTATTTGTTATTCCGTTATTATATATTAGTCCGGCGGTAGATCCCCAACTAGGTGGACTGATCAGCTTGCAGAGAAACTAAGTTTTATGACGTGGTGCAAATGGCCGCCAACCGGACTCGCTGGAAACAAGCCGTTCAGTCTAGCACAACAAAGTCGTCATTGTGATCACTATCTTCAGTCATGAAGTACCGACCACAGAGAGATTTGTTATCCTTGTTGGAAACCGTGGCGTGTTACGTTTGTCAGGTTGACAATGAAAGACCATAGATAATTCTGCTATTCATATTCACATTTCATAAACACTAAAATTTAAGTTTATTAAAAATTAACCACTTCGGTGAGACGTGATACAATTTTACTGCAGCGTTTGAAGATGATGACGATTTAAAGTTTAAGAAACATTAGCAATCTCTAAGATCACACTTAAAGTTTGGATATTTGTTTGAATGTTTGTTTCTCTATAACTCTACAACCACTAAACCGGTTTGGCTGAAACTTAAAACACAGATAGACAATGACCGGGAATATGACTTCATCACTTCTTATCCCGGAAAGTACGGTTCCGGAGTTTCACGAAATATCTAGTTTAAAATAAATAATGTGGCTTTGAACAGACTTACCTCGGGGATGTCGCCGCGGTCGGGGAAGTTGCTGCACTCCTGCACGTTAGATGACTCGACGTTGGGGTCGTTCTTGAAATCCACCGAAATGCCGTACGTCTTCAGCTAAATTAAGCAAAATTAATCTTTATATACAACTTCATAAAGCGGATCACTCTCGCGAGAGTGCCAGAATAATGTCCCAGCAGTGGGAAGGCTGCCATGATGATAATGATAAATAATGAAGACAGTGATTATGCTGTTTTAATAATCACAAAAAAAAAGCCGTCTTCAAACTAAAAAAAAATGTTATTGGCAGTGATACGAGGCGATGTAGTTATTGGCAAGTTTTTTATGATTTATTCACAAATACTTAACTGATTTTGACTTATATTCTTAAGGACATTATTATTGTACATGATTAACTATAAAAAAATACATCGAAATGTATTCTTAAATGGCAAATAAATTACGTAACAAACTCATAAAAAATCATTTTTATGGTCAGTTTTAAACAGAGACGCATGCAGCGGTTAAGATGGCGATACCACGTTACTTACGTCCTTGATGCAGCCCATAAAGCCACTGCTAACGCCGGTGTTGCTGTTCAGAACGATGTTCTCGTCCACTCCGCCAATGAACATTGGGGTTTCCAGCTTCAGGCTCTGAAGAAAATATCGACTTTATTGCATACCGAAAACAGGGGGGGTGTAATCAGACCATGATTCTGAAAATATGATGGCAGATTTTGGTTGTGTTTTGGGGTGCTACACCACCCCTTTTTGATTCGGCAGTCGTATTTTTACACCCTGTATAAGATCCTTGAAGGAGAGAAGCGAGGCCTTTGCCCTGCAGTGGGACACTGCAGGCTTATAATATTAATAATAATAAATAATAATAATAATACGACCCTTGACGAATAAAGTCTAAAACTCCAGTAGTTTTTATATAGAAGACAATTGGAAGGGTTTTGTGATTCCCGACGTTGGACGTTGGATCTATATCCAACGTCCAACACGTCGTCCGTGTTACAAATAATAGTAATAGCTCTATAGCTATTACTATTATTTGTAACACGCCACTAATTGTTTCTGAAATCCACGATGGAATGATAAGTTATAAACTAATGTAAATATTAACAGAGAACCATATTATGGAGTTAGAATCAGGACTGCATACCCCTAAACCTAGAAAAAACCAATAGTTTTATACATAACTAGCGACCCGCTTGAACTTCGCACAGGTGTTGAAACTATACGCATAAACCTTCCTCTAAAATCACATCTATTGATAAAAACCGCATTGTAATCCTTTGCGTAGTCTAAAAGATTCAATCGTATATACATACAAACGGACAGACAGAAGGAATTGACCTTGTTTTATACAGCTCGTTCTAAATAAATTCTAATTTTATAGTAGTACTGTCGGCGAATCTCTGCCGTCGTGAAGTTAGCAGTTTTGATGCACAATTATGCTTTTTTTATATCTTTGCGCATCACAAGTTGCTGACTTCACGTTGATTGAAATCTGTTGGCAGTATCACTTACCCTTCTGGTGTCCAAGCGCTGTTCATAGATATCCATCAGGTTGATGTTGAGCGAGACGGTGGGTCCCGAGCGGGTCACTTGCACGTCGGTCCACTCGTTGGCCGGAAGGGTCTTGTTACTCACCAGCACCACTGGGGTACCTGGTGGGGTACTGGGGTTTTAGCTGCCTGCTTAGCATCAGTGCAGAAACTTTGGAAAGATGAGGTCATGTCGACGTTGCCTAACCAAATTGACGACGCTTGCCTGACCGTCACCATTATAGTTACAGTATGACCAGTTTTTCAGCAGTAAAGTTCAACAGTCTTTCTCTTCCCAGTAACTCATTTCACATGCTACAATGCCCTTTGAGCTTCTGCAAGCTAGAGCGTTAACTTAAGCACATCTCTAGCTTGCAAACGCTGGAGGCAGAACCTGGCAGTGCGATCGAACTCATTATGAAGGATTATTGCTGAAGAGTAGTCCTACACCCTGATAAATTTTTCTTTGGACATGCAAGACACTAAAATAGACTGAGTAGGCCAGTGTCGCAGCATCGGGAACATTATAAGGCTATCATGATAATCCTAGACACTGATACCGTCTTTGGAGCTGATTTGAAGCCATCGGATCCTTTACAGTGAATACAAGTAATTTTTCTACCTAGTTTACCGAAACAAAAGAAAATTGTGAGCATTTATCATAGAATACCGCTATTGAAAAAGAAAACAGTATTTCTTACCTTCTCCAAAGTCATAGCGGAATTCTAGGTGTTGGTTCTTGACAGCGAGCGAGGTGAACCCTCCATGTCCGCGCGGCGACTCAGCGCAGTACATGATGATGCCGTCACTGACTGGCGCCGAGGCCTTCACTTTCATCGACATCTTCAGATAGCGGTACGTGTTGGGCGGCTTTAGGGCTAAGTAAGCGCTGCCCGTGAACGCAGGGTACTCGATTTGCTGGCGGGTTTCGCAGCTGAGGACAATAATGTGGTAAGTAATGTTCTAAAAGCCAAAAGTCAAACCGTTATTTTGTACTCCGTAAATTTACTACTTCTGTCATGTAGAAGCAGTAAATTTACATTTACTGCTTCTGTCGTGTAGAAGCAGTAAATTTACAAAGTTTAAGTCACTAGTACATAGCTACTGCTATAGATTGTTACGGTTCCAGCTGCAAGTAGCACCTAACAGTAGCCAAAACGCTTGCAAATCTAGATGATATAACTCATCAACCTTGACACAAAAAAGGTGTCTTGTTCACTGCACTTACAGAAACTACGCGTGAAAGACTCTGCTTCCATGAATGCTTAAATGGTAAAGAATATTCGTCAAAAAGTAATATAATCGACCACCCGAAGTCCTCCGTCGTGGCTTATCAACTTGTATTTTATAGCCAAGACAAACTGTACACCAGGAATCTAAATGAATTGTAAAAAAGTAAATTCAGTTAAGTAATAAACCACTCGAAGTCATCCGTCATGGCTTAACAACTTATACTCAAGATCTGATCAGGAACATAACCAGTGACAGAGCATGGAGATGGGTATAGTACTCTCGACGAATCTAGACCATCGTAAAGTTAGCCGTTTGTGATGCGCTAAGATAATTTAGTTCAAGCTCTATTGCGCATTAAAACGGCTTACTTCACGATGGCCGAGATCCATCGCGAGTACTTAATTCACCCAGTGACGAAGCATGGTAGAAGTAATGAAAAAAATAAAGAAAGAAAAAAACAAAAAATTAGTCTAGACACAAATAAACAGCGCACAATAATTATAGAGTACAGAAGAAGATATATAGGCCTTATTTATAAAACGTACTTTTAACCTCTGTTAGTTACCTACTGCGCCTGTCAAATCTGCCATCAATCCTCGTTCGTTGACGCAAAAGTGACCGAAAGAATACTAAGCAAGATAAAACTACAGTTTTTAATGAATATGGGCATAAGAAGATGCCGGTAGTTATTATTAAAAAACTAGCCGTCGCCGGCGACGTCGTTCGCGTTGTACTCGGGAGCCGTACTTTTTTCCGGGATAAAAAGTATCAATGTCCTATTATCTATTTATATTTAAAATTTCAGCCAAATCGGAGAGTATATGTAGCGTGGCTGGTTTCCAAATGGAACCGTTTAACCTCACAATCGCTTGTGACGTAGCTGGCTATGTTGTTCCTAACAGATCATCGTTAAGCACTGTTCCACGTAGTCACCATTTGGATGGTTGGCTTCGGAGGGCACGTTAACCAGTCCCGGCTTTTTCAAAGCTAGGCCATGACAGAGGCTTTCGGGGAGCTAAAAATGTTGTCACCCGAGTTGGCCACTGACTCATACGAACTTACTTATCTCACAATCGTGATGTAGGTGGGTAGGTAAAGTACTCACTTCCTGCCGGTGTGGGAGACGGGACAGGCGCACTTGTAGCCGTCAGCTGTGTCAGTGCACTTGCCGGTGCCGCAGAGCCCTGGCCGGCACGCTTCGCCGGGATGGTCGCAGTTCTGCCCCGCCATCTCCTTGTCGCAAATGCACAGGTAGCCGCGCTCGTTGCGAGCCTCCTGATACACAAAACCCAGTGTCAAATGGCAGGGTCACACTAGACAAAAGCAGATCTAGAGGGTAGGAGTGGAATTTGTCACTGGCCTCAGTGAAATACGTTAAAACGAAACGAAAAACCTGACAGAGCCAGGAGTTCATAAAATATGTTTGATCCTAGAGGTTGCTTTTTCGGTAACTGTTCTCAAAGCATATAAAAAGCGAGTCGTTCGTCAACTCACACCATGAACCTTGTCCCATTTGGTGTGAGTTGACGAATCGTTAATTAAATATTATTTTTGTTGTGCAACTGACACCACCCTGATGGGTATTATATGGTGAAGGAAATGACCAAGTCAATGTCCAAGAACTAAAAATTCAAAAAACATGTGCCAACCCACCAATCCGCATTGGGTCCGCGTGGTGGATTAAGAGCCAATAGCTCTCGCTTGAGAGTAAGCCAGTTTCCTAGCAGTGGGAGGATTAGAAGGCTGTCGTGATGATGATGATGAAATAAATGAAATAATTTGCAATAGTCCGTTTCATAAACTGAATTCATCCGAGCTTTTTCACGAGGTGCATACAAATCACTTTTAATAAACTTCAAACACCTGGGTGAATTAAATCCGTATGCTGCACAAAATAAGTAGCCAGCCAGAAGTTGCTTCGCCAAGCGTTCCAAGAAACACCTTCCATAAAGTCATTCTTAAAAACTTTTGTCTAACCTGGCAGATGCTGCTATTCTGGCAAAGGTTTCCAGCGCAGGTGTCGCAGGTGGCCACGCGGTACTGGTCCAGCTTGTCTATCATGATGTTCTTCTCCGAGTGACCCAGGACCAGCATGCTGACGCAACCGGCAAAACTGCACACGCAAAGAATATATTTTTAGAGTACATAAATGCAGTTGCCCTACTCACTCTAGGTCGTGTCGTGAACCACTACTTTTTTAAATTTGAACTGTATTGTCATAGTATTATGTCATATCACGCTATTGGTATTTTATTATAGATATTGACGTTAGGGGAGTGCACTCACCCGATAGCAGCGTCGATCTGGGCTGGCAGTTGGTTGTAGTCTGGCACGCCGCCGATGTAGAGCGGCTGGCCAAGCTCTAGTACCCAGTTGTCGGGAGTGTCCACAACGAACGGACCATCATTGTCCACGTCCATTGTTACTGGGGGAATACAAATTGTGTAACGCATCTCACTAGCATTAAACATTTTAATATTTGTAAAGATGAAGATGTTTGTATGTTATACAATGACGCTGAAACCATCAAACGGATTAGGGTGAAACTTGGAACCTGTAGTATATCTACCTAATGTAGTAAATAACCTGAGTGAAATAAACACAAGAAATCTACGGAGTAAGCATAAGATAATGCCAACAAAACTAAAGAAGGAAAATATATTAGAAAAATAAATGAAGTCTCAGAAAAGATACATCTATTTAATATTATCCTTACGAATGACAAAATAGGCAATAATCAATTAGGTACTTGGATCAAATTAACTTTGGGAATTTTCACCTTGAGTAGTTACCTAGTTAGTCAATACAGGACCACACCGTATAAACAAACTAAAATAATGATCTTGAACAAAAGGTGTGTTACTTAATACCGCAACCACAAATATAAACATTTACATTTTTAAAATACACTAATAATAACATAATACACATTACTAGTGAGAACACTGATGGTCTAGTGGTAGTGACCCCGCCTTCCGATCCTAAGGTCGTGGGTTCGAATCCGGTCGTGCACCAATGGATTTTTCTGTTCGAAAAATGTATGTGCGCAATGCCAGTGCTCTCATACGGTGAAGGAAAACATCGTGAGGAAACCGGCATGTCCAAGAACTAAAAATTCGAAAGACATGCGCCATCCACCAATCCGCATTGGGTCCGCGTGGTGTATTAAGACCCAATCACTCTCGCCTGAGAGTAGGCCAGTGTCCCAGCAGTGGGAACATTAGAAGGCTTTCATGATGACATTTTTATAATAGGTATAGTTCTCACAACGGATCTCGGCCGTCGTGAAATTAGCCGTTTCGATGCGCAATGGAGCTTTTTCAAACTAAATTGTCTTTGCGCATCACAAACGGCTAACTTCACGGAAGCCTAGATCCGCTGTGCGAACTATACGAGGTACCAAAAGATATTAAAAAAGCTGAAACTCTTAAAATAACTCTAATTAACTGGTGTAACTTTTTCTAGCTTGTAAGACGTTTCAAAGTGATCCTTGTGATTTTATTGAAATAAATATTTTTTTATTTTCATTTTTGATTTTGATTAAACTGAAAGACTAATATACACATACCTACAATTTAATATTAATATTACATGATTATTTTGAAACAAATATAATCCAGGTATATTTATAAATATTATTTAAATCCAAAATAATAACTTAAATGATGGAAATATGGTTGGAATAAAAAAAAATGCTGGTAGTACGTTTGTAAATGAAATGAAATATTATTTATATGTATAGACGCAGCCCTCATGAAAAAAATCAGTAATATAAAACGTACCATAGCATTACTATGCCATTTCCATTATCGTTAACTCTTGTAGATAAAGGCCTGCCGGTTATTGGTATGACCACTACAACATCTGAGATTTGCTAAAGCGAGTACAAGCTATCGGAATTCTATCGGATTGTTTTTTGTAGTATTTGTTAAGCATGATTAACCGTGTGAACATTGTTTTACTTTTTTTTTTTTTATACAACTGAAGTGGCAACCAAGCGTACGGCCCACAAGATGGTAAGTGGTTACCGCAGCCTATGGACGCTTGCAATACCAGAGGTATCACTTGCGGGTTGCCACCTTGAGGCTAAGATCGAAAGCCTCATGTGCCAGTAATTTCACCGGAAACCATACCCTTCGAACCGGAACACAGCAATGCGAGCATTACTGCTTGGCGGCAGAAATAGGTATGGTAGAGAACTCTACTACTCTTTTATTTTACTTTAACTATGTTCTCATTGTGAGATCGATTCTAGGAGAAAATAAACATTAAATATTAAACACAAATTTTCAACCTTTAAATATATTATACCGAGCCCTTTGCAGTGCATAATGGGGTTTCAAAGTATCTAAAGAAAACACACGAACGAAGCTGCAAGCAGAAACCTAGTTGCATGCAGATCAATTTATAGGTTATGAGTTTAAAAAATGCTACAAGTCTATAACAGAATCGACACCCTTCAGTAGGTACCTACTAATACATAATCTGTGACATTAGGGCGAACGTGAAACAATGGAGAGAGATGTTACAGTGCGACATAGATGAACGTTGCCAATAACGGAAATAGCCACACCATGATCGATAACGTCACGATGTCGATTTCGTGTATCAGAATCCGTGTTGCACTGTACCATGAATAGGAAAGCGCTGATTGACAAGCCTAGCTATTCGTAGGTCTAGTGTCAGTAGTGTTGTTTTGCATTGTACTCCTTCACAAAGATAAACATACCTTAGATTATGAAAGAAGTCAAAATAAAATAAATAAACAGTGATAAATGGTTTCTTTAATGATTATCTAATTATCTAGACCCCTACAAAGTCGTGTCGTACAGTGCCGTCACGTATTTTTCCTATGAAGAAAATACAACTTACATAGTTCTAGTCGATACTTAATCTTATTGACTATATTTAGTATAAAATCATCTGTATTTATTCTCAGAGAGATTCGTTTCCAATTCATATTGGCCAAAACACGAATTAATTTTCAAGTCTTGTTATAACACATCTAAAAATTACAACTTATTTCAATTACGTGTGGTACTTTCACCAAGTAGGGTACGTATTTCGGGATCCACTAAAAGCTGGCTGTAAGTTGTCGTATCCTAGCAACAAGGCAACAGTCGCCACTGTGGCGTTTAATTTTTTTTTTAATTTTTGGAATCTACGTACATATAATTTACATCATGTAAGTGTTGACTACCTTTAGTGGCGATCTTGACAAGGCGGATGGTGTGCCAATGGTTGAGCGCGAGAGGCCTGTCGCCGTGGACGGACACCGGGCCGCTGCCGGTCTCCAGAGTAAACTCCGGCACGCCCTGCTTCAGCTGCAGCGCCACGAAGTCTGTGGTGCGACCGGCGTTCTGACTGTTGTACATGACAAGACCGTCCGAATCTAAAACAAAGCGTACTGTTACACGAATCCAAAAAAAACACTAAATTATGAATGTTGTGATTGGAAACAGTCATCATTCTGAACTAGTTGGGATAGTCTCGGTTCTAAGCTGTCGAACTTACTAAGAACTTACTAAGAATTCAGCAGAAGCCAGGGGCCTTACTCTTAAACGCAATTTAAATCGATCGGTATTGGACGTACCTATTGGTTAAGTTATAGGAATATGTCATTTCGAATTGGATTGAAATTGGGATTGGATCGAAATTGTTATAGTTTATAAGAGGCCTTTGGGCGGCAATACTGTTAGCAAACTTTTGAATGATAGTAAACGAATCGCAACTATACTGTCATATTATTTTCTGATAACGATGGAATAGATTATTGAGCATAAAAAACTGCAATCGAAACTAAACTACAGCTGAAACCAAATACTTAGCACGTCATACGTTGTACATTAGTGGAATCGAGGCTCGAAGCTCGAATCGAGGAAGAAACGTAACCACAAGCTCTTAAAGCCTTTGAATAACAACACGCTTAAAGCAATATTGAAATATTATCACACTGGGCCAAACTTTCGCGGGACACATGCCACAAATAGTTTTTTTGTATGCCGAAATGTGAGTTATTTTAATATTGCTTTATGAGCTTATGGTTACCCACCAGGATTTGTACTTTACCGGTTGGCTTGAAGGAGATCTCGATAGCGAATTGCCTGTAGGCGTCTTTCAGGGTTGGCAGAGCGACCCAGCTGTCTCCGTCGAAGCGCGGCACCACGCCGATCACGCGCAGGATAGCGCGGAACTCTGCCGCGGTGCGGCGGTTGCTGGCGCGGCACACATACGTGCCCGCGTCACCTTCTGACACGCTGCTGATGCGCAGGATCGGCTGCAACATACGCCGACCGAAACCTAGCTGTAGTGAGCGTTGAGTTTGGATCATACGCCGCAGCTAGCTCGTTTTTTTTTCTTCCACATATGAGAGATCACCTACGGCGACTTTTTGTAGCGATGCTGACGTGCGTTCGCCGTACAGATTCTGTTACTGACTGTGTATTGAACACGCGACAACATCGCTATAAAAAGTTGCCATAAGCGAGCGCTCTTAGTGGAACCAAGCGTACGGCCCACTTGATGGTAAGCGGTCACCGTAGCCTTTTCTGTTTGTATGTAGATTTAAAAAATAAAAGGTGCAAGCTCTGGTAGTACGCTATTCGTTGGCATTTTAAAATACTGCATAGTCGGTAGACTATTCAAGTTAAAAAAAACAACATTAAAGTATTCATGTACGCATCTACATGTTATTATACTTTTTTCAATAATAGGCTTTTACTTTAAGACAGCCTAGATTATTTATACAGAGCTGAATTTTACTTAAAAAGACAGATTGTATAGTTTTCCGTTTAATTCGGATCTATTGACTGTCAAGAGGCTGATAATACTTTATAATTATGATGCATTTCTGAATAAAAGACGCTAAAAGGCATAAGACAATTTAGATTTATAATAAAATCTAGATAATAGATAGGTAAGTAAGCCTCCATAAAAGTGCAAACACAGTTTTTAAAAGAAATAAAATAATAAGTACGTACCAACTTAGAAATTACATAGTAGATTCCAACAATTCCGAACACAGAGAAGAATAGAAGGAGGGTTTCACATGGGTCATTAACACACAAGTCAGACAACAGGGAAAAATTCATGCAAGATAGTTGCGCAAGCTACGTCACAGATATTTCATAACCACATAAAACAACGATATTACCGAAGAGCGACACAATTGCCATACTTTTAAAAATAATATTTCGAAGCTTTATACACACAATTATAAAGCTGCTAATGTTAATAAGTTTATTTACCAAATGTATTTGGAGCCTGGAGACTTTTCTACGTAGCAAATTCCAAATTGCCTAATGATAAGCAAACAATTAATAGTTACTTTTTCAAAGTTAAGTTTTCATAACTTCGAATGCCCTCCAAGCGTTGAGGAATTTATCGAATGCATTGTAAAATGTAGCCAATTTGGTGTTTGAATTGTAGCAAAATATTAGAACACAGGAATTTCGGTTCATTCGACACGTGTCAAGCTTGTTGGGCGGCACACGAACGGAAATAGTAGTAGATACTATTTCATAGTTTCAATATTAAATTAATACCTAGCCTACATGTTAATTTTGTACAAAGTGATGTCATTTGAGAGCACTGCAGTAAACAGATTACTAATCAAAATCTGTTAGCTGAAATATCAAATTAATTAATCATAGTGTTAGCTACTAACGTACAACTATGATAATTGGCACTTATTGCAGGTAGTCATTTGGCTGTTTACAACGTTTATTGAAGTTATTTTAATATATTATTCTACAAAATACGGGAAAATGTGTGATGATGAACAATTAATTCTAAAGTGTGGTGCCTTTCTGTAAATTAGTTAGCTAAAATATTTAAAGGCAGGGTTTTTGATCGATAGTTAACTTAATCATTGGTCAAAATGGATAGCTAGCGCAAAACTGTTTCCTTGAACAATTGATTTGACTTGGTTATTTTTGGCTAGTTGTGATAATTTGTGCCAGTCATTGTTTGACGCTAGTTCGTATGGATTTTATCAAGATTGTGGACAAAATAATTAAATAAGTACTTGAACGTTTATCTAATTGAACTAACTTAATGGTTATGATTTAACCATGGATGAAAAAACCAGCCTCTATTATAGTTGCATAATATTATCAAAACAAGCGTGTTTTATATTAAACCGACAAAAAACAGAACAGATATATCAGTACCACGCAGTACATAAAAAAAAGGGTTGTTATGACTTAAAATTAAAAATATCTATAGCTTACCATGATTTTACTGAAAAAGAAATATTACAAAACCCATAAACTTTAATCATGTTAAATAATTTTTAGTAAACATTTTAATAAATGTGCATTAATTCACATTGAACCATAGTCCATTGCTGCACCATCAGTCATCAATTTATTACAAATAACTGATGATTTTTTTAACCATAATCGTCTCTGAAAGAATTGACAAAACGACCTTGGAGTACAAAATACTTCTACTAATATGACAACAAATTGCAATTTGCATGTTTGCATTTGGGACACTTGTCTTTTAAGTCATCCGTAATTTCGCCGCCATAACTATATTAATCACAAATATAACGGCGAAATTATGGATCACATCAATATAATATTAGAAGCATTGCTCTCCTAGATCTATTCAAGTCAGACTGGTCAGAAATTGCAATGGATCGTGTTACGCGGAAGCAATACCTTCGCTACAGTGAACAATTACTGGTTATAGAAAAAAAAAATATTGGTATCTGTTTTGGTGTGTTTTTGTTGAGTTTGGTTGAGTTTTATTTTAAGTATTAATGCATTTCTGAAATTATAATGAAAATCATTTTTTTATCATCTAACGTATTTTGGCACAAATTAATAAGGCTTCGCTGTTATATACATACATGCAATTGCACTTGTTAGTAGAGAAGCTGTTATTCCGTACGCTAGCATTTTCAAGTAATTGGTTAATTATGCTTCACAATATTTTTTTTTTTTATACCACCAAGGTGGCAAACAAGCATACGGCCCACCTGATGTTAAGTAGTTACCGTAGCCTATGGACGCTTGCAATACTAGAGGTATCACTCGCGCGAATTTTAGGCTATTTTCTATGTGTATTTTCCACCAATATTATAAACTGTTACTACCTAATATAATTGACAAATTCAGGCGTTACTTTACAGAAATCCATTACAAGATAAAAAAACAGACGAAAAATTTCTAGTTACTACTGCGCCTAACCTTTTAACTAATGAGGTCACACAGTTAACACAGTTAACCTCAAAAGAAAAATATCGACACGTGTTTCATCCCTCCATTAGGTTAGGTTTATACACCTGACGCAATAAATTTGGTTAAACTTTTGTCTGTCTGTAATAGTAAAATACCTAGTCTGTTGTTCGAGGCATCATACCACACAACGTCGATGAGTTTATTTCAATACATTTGCTTGTCAAAGGGTTTGCAAAATGACCATTGGTTTTTAGGGGAAAATGACATTTGTGGCGTCCTTTGATGCGGCCTTTGTGGCTGATTAATTAATAAATCCAGCTTTACAATAATTAGTAATACGGTCAGTGAAATAAAGCGTTTGTGTATTATTACTACGAGGTAAATGTTCGTTGAGTAAAGTAAAGTTGTTTCTGTCAGTGTTGTGAGTTGAGTTATAAGGATCAAAATAAAATCTACCTTTTTCGATTAGAAATTAGAATTAGAAATGATTGAAATCCAGATAAATAGAACTAATCACTGAAAATCTGTAAAATGTAAAATTGTAATAGTGCCAACAGTTCTTCATCAAGTCCTGAATAAGTTATATTTGTCCGGACTTGAATTTGTAAGTAGGTATACAAAACACAGGGTGAGACGAAACAAAACAAATCCTGCTAACAACAAAAGAAAAACTGCCATTGAGGTCTCGTTGTTTTGCCTCACTCTGTACAGGAGAGTTAAGGTATGCTTTCGAGGCCTGCAGTTGCAATACCACCCTACCGAAAAAAGCAAAAGGCGCTACTGATTTGCTTAAGAAAAAAGCCGCGGGCGCTTATTTACAAATATTATACAATCAATTAAGCCGTTGAGGTGTGCATTCCGCATCCGTCGAAATCACAACTTAAGGCCTCGGATCTGTAGAGCGATTGCGCAACTCGGTTGCAACCCGATTTCAATCAGCGGACTGTCAATTAGCTGGCATATACAAAATACGTCAGTTTTTGATTGAAATCAAGTGAAATCGATAGCAACCAAATTACATCGCCCTGGCTACCTGATCCTGAGATCAGTGTGTGAGTTCTAACCTGGTTGGTCCGGACGTCGGCAGGGATCGCGACGTAATCGCGGCGCCACTGGATGCCCACGGGCTCCTCCAGGCCGTGGTTGCACGGCAGGTCGACCGGAGCACGAAGCTCCGCTGAGTAAACGCGCTCGATTACGTTCCTCTCGGCCGGGTTCGACACCGCGGAACCTGATGCAATCGCAACATCAGATAGAGGAAAAGATAAAATATAGTTTAGGCTACAAAACAATCATAAAAACTTAGTTAACATGACGAAAAATGACAGCCAATCAGCATTTGCTATCTGTAGCACTGATTTTCAGTGGAGCAGTAGTGACTGCGACGCAAAATACACTCTCAGTTTACATCTTATCTGCTCAAGTAAGTATTGACCACCCGCCGCATTATTGCTGGTTTCAATGCGACGCTGACGTCGATCGCGTATATAGCATTAAACATTGTATTTATGTCTAGTAAGCTTTGACGTCAGCTCTGAATTCTGTCTAAGGATATGGGTCGTACAGATGGCTAAAGTGGAAGGCACTGGGGGCAAGGCAAAACGTCCAAAGCAGTCGCCGTTTTGAAGGCAGTAGACATTATTTTTGCACACTCGTAATGCTGCAGCATCTAGATAGATTAATTTAGAGAAAACTTTCCCAGAACCTAGGATGACTGTATGTACTCACCAGGTACGATCTCAAGGTTGAAGTTGTCCGTGTAGTTCTGCCCAAAGCGGTTCCGCCCGAGGCATCGGTAGACACCTGCGTCTTGTTCCGCGACGCCCACGATCACGAGCATCGAACCACCGCCGAATGTCTGCGTCACAAACAATTTAACACTGATATTTGAGGGACAATAAAATAAGATTCGACACTTGCACCTATTTTTGTGCTTAATAATATTGTAGAGGACTCAGCACTCACATAACACTTGCACCGGTATTTTGGCATTGTATAGAGGGAGTTTAAATTCAGCACTAAACGTCGATATACAGGGTTTTGGGTGTTTAATTTGATCGAGATTTAAAACTATTGGCATTGCCTTTTTTTTATACCACTTGGCCACCAAGCGTATGGCCCACTTGATACTACTGCTAGTAGACAAGTATATTCACCATTTATTATGAAACTATTACCTACATATATAGTGTTTTTTTAGGTCGATAAATTATCAAACGCCCGTAAATAAAATGATGTAAAAAAGTTTGTTTTCACTCTTATTTTTAATATTGCTTTTGTCAGCTTTTTTTTCCTTTTCAAGCTCTTGTTGCTTGTAAAACCCTCTTCAAAGGGGATTTTTAAAGGGGATTTTGACACTAACCCATATTTTATGATGAGATACTTACATTGGAATCCACGTGTTGCCTGATGCCTTGCTCATCTGTCTTGATCCATTCTACTGCGATATCGCGAGATGCAGCCCTGCACAGGATCTCTACATTCTCGCCGGCTCTGAACGCTCTGCGAGGCTGCTCGATCTTCACCAGAGCCTCCTCAGGTGCACCTAAAATAACCCCAATCGTTTTATTAAACCAATTCCCGAACAGAATTTTTAATCCAACTCCAACAAACCCAAAACTGCTATCCTCGAAGAGCCCGAAAGTTATCACAAAGAAGAAAAGTAAGAAAAGGGAGAAAGAAGCTAATCATGCACACTACGTTATAAGAGCTAAATTAAATTTTAAAATCAGACGTACCTTCGTTATTTACGAAAAACAGTAAAACCATAGATAC
The DNA here is from genome assembly GCA_951394395.1 of Colostygia pectinataria. Classification (NCBI taxonomy): domain Eukaryota; kingdom Metazoa; phylum Arthropoda; class Insecta; order Lepidoptera; family Geometridae; genus Colostygia; species Colostygia pectinataria. Next base: position 17,336,179 of record OX596348.1, on the reverse strand, counting down.
AAGAAGGCCCAAGCAAACAGGATTCCCAAAACAAATAGGACAAAAACGATACGTATTATACTATGTAAAACCAAACTATTAACTCTAAGCTAAGACTACTGTAAATTGACACACAAAATAAAAATAAAGAGCAAAATCAGTAAAAAACACACCCCAAAACGCTGAAACAAACCGGTCCGTTTAGTAACGACACAGGACGCCGACACAGCGCTACCACACGACCCCCACCAAATTACCAGCCGACTGCGAGAAACGCTTATCTCTCAAGAAGCAGTTCTCTTCGTCGCTACCGCTGCTACAGTCGTCGACGTCGTCACACACCAGGAACTCGTCAATGCAACTTCCGTCCTCATTACAACGGAACTCCGTGTCCAAGCATTCAATACCTTTGCGAACAAGTGGACTTTTACTAAAAAAAATTACCGACCTCAATTTTCAGAGCACATCATCAGTTCCTAAATAAATTTATATTTACTGAAAGTGTGATTGATCAGTTTCGAAATGGTGTAATTCTTACCGTGGATAAGTAGGTATATCAGTTATCTAAAGTCATAGGGGTTTATCAGGGCTAACTTTACAAAGGAACCTGGACGTGTAACTCTCTAGAGAAGCCGGTAGAACCATAAACTACTCAAGTTAATAGGAAAACGCTAGTTATCGCTTGACTAAGCATGCCCGGGTTAATGACGGTTGAAGCTCGCTACCGACTGGAGGTGGACTGACCCTCGATGTGGAGGTTGATGTAATTGCTGGTTTGCCTGCCGTGCGGGTCGCGGATGTGGCACACGTAGTGGCCGGAGTAGGAAGCGCGCGCTAGTTTGATGAAGAGAGAGCCGTCGCGGTTGGTGCGGATGTTGGAAGGGACCCGGCGGCCGTCCTTGGTCCAGGTGACGGCCGCGTCGGCAGCGCTCACGTTGCAGCTTAGCACGACGCCGTCACCCGTGTGCACCCACTGCTCGTGCTCGTGTGACTCACGGCCCGCCACATCGCTCTCCTCTAATAAACGGGTTATCGGTCAGGGGCTGTCTTTACGTTACGTCACCGAAGTTCTCCTCCTCGCGCTGCGTTGTTGATTCAAATCGTGACAGATGTAGAAGACATTTCGTAATTGCTTCCAAGACTGACGTAACATAAAGATGACCCCCCATGCACCCAAGCGGGTCAAAGAAAACGATAAAGCACAGTTTGGTGAATGTGACACGTAATTTTAACTGCAAATAAACAGGTGCAACATTTAGTGCAAATTGGGGCCGGTTGTTTAATATATTTTTCAAGATGCACTTTGATATACGGCCCCTGTGTGCGTGCTTTGATTTGAGGTGCTTTGACCGGGTCAGTCAACGCTTACTAAGTAGTTTTACGAAGGTTTGGTGAATTATTTCAAGACAATTTTGAAACAGGAAGTTAGCAAAATGTCATGCAATATGAAAAATAAAAGATGCTGGTGTTCCTTCACCCAGATGTGTAGTTATCTGAGTAACCTTCGTAAGACCGCCAATATTATCAAGAAGATAAATACAGTAGGTTTTTGGTCAGTAAACCTCGTGTGAATAATTTAGTACAGTGATTTGGTGTGGTGAGATGTGAAAAATGGAGCGGTTTAGATCATTCTATGTAAAGGTTCCGTCACGTACCTACGACGACGACTTCGGCCGTGGCACTGGCGTTGGCCCACGGGTTCCTTGCTACGCACTCGTATTTGCCGGCGTCTTCTACTTCGATTTGTTGGAAGATCAGAGTTGCATCGCGTACTTTTACACGACTGCAACAAAAATAATACATAATTATAATGAAACTCCATTAGGCTTTGATTTTAGTTCAAATAATTTAATAGCTATTTTATTAATCACAAAATAAAAGGACCAAAATACAAACGTAAAAAATAAACATAATGGGTCCAAAAATCTTACCCTGAGAAAGGCTTGCTGGTCGGCCTCCAGACGATATCGATAATTTCATCTCCTTGCACCACACATTCAACAGTTGGCGATTGTCCAGGTTGGACCGTCTGTGTGGGGGGTCTGAGGGTGATCTTAGGGGGGCGGACGACCTTGATGTAAGTGGAAAGAGCCACTTGAACTTCGTAAGTGCCGTAGTTGTAAGCGCTGCATACGTATTCACCCGCGTCACTCTTCGTCACCTGTATTGAATAAAGTATGACTTTAATGAATGAATGATATATTCGCAGATTCTGTAGCATTGGCTAGCTATAGAACTTTAATATTAATTTATGATGGAATAAAATTAGCAAATTGCAAAAACAACGGGGCGTTATGTGAAAGCTAATAAATTTACTTTAGGGCTAATCAGAATCAGACAGAGATAAGTTAGATTGGAATGTAACCTCGAAAGTTAGCACTACCAACCGCATATCATCAAAATATTGTCTGTATCGAAGTTAAATTGTAGGACTCCAGAGTTTAGACACGATATTCAGGCGTGGACGTCTATCGGCTGAATGATGATATTACGAGTACTTACGTTGCGAATAATAAGTTGGTTTCCGTATTGTTGGGCGTTCGTTTGCAGCGACCGTCCGCCACCGCGGTCCCAGGTCGGGTTGTAGCCGTTGGTCACATTACAGCTGCAGAAGAACATTGCATTTATCGAATATGAGATATGGAAAATGACGAGACAGTTAAGTCGTTCATTTGATGTCAGGCGCCACATCTGGCTAGAAAAGCTGCAGTAGCCCCCAAAAATTTTAAGTTTTTAACTTTCTTTAAGTTCTGCATGGCTTTTTATACTGGAGCGCGTGGAACTGAAGTAAATTCACCTAGCTTTCGGACGTAAAGTAATCCTTGAATAATGTTAACTAATTTTATTGATAAAATATATTTTGAATACAGTAGAGTAGTTAGTAGTTCGTCACAATAACTTAGTAGAAAACTAAGTTATTGTGACGAAAAAAATGAACAGGGGTGGCGCTTAACATCAGACAAACGACTTAAATGTTTCATTATATATTTTGCTGATATAAAAAAAACGTTAGATGATGATATTGAATGATAAGTTAATCATATTGTGCAGATAAAAAAAACATTAGATGACTGACAGTGTTAAGATAACTTACTAAATGATGAGCTGTTCTTGTCCTTCAAAGACGATCTGTTCCTCTGGCCGTGGCTGATTCGGACGGGACGGGTTCGGCCTGGGCTGGGGCGGAGACGGGCTCGGGGGTTGGTACGGGTACGGATACGGGTTGGGTTCCGGGTACGGGTTGGGTTCGGGATTCGGATCGATGTCTATATCGCCGCTGCCTGTAATCATATGAAATATGTAGTGATCCCTGAATACAATACAAATATAGAAGATTTACAAAACGTTGTTATTATTATTGTGTAGAATCTACTTAAAAAAAACTTTATAAAAAGCCAAAATAACAAAAAACTGATGTATGAAATCAGAAATTCTGTGTAGAACATGACCGTAATGTATTTTCAGGTTTTCACTAGAACGGAGTCAAGATTATTGGAGTAAAAGGATCTACTGTTTTTGCTTAAGATTTGATTTTCATGGTTCTTTTATCATTCAAAGGGTTTTGAATTTTAACTTGATTGAATTGAAACTTTAAATTGCTCTCATAAGAATTTGGTGAAGATCTTGTGATGATGATCGATCTTTTTCTTAAATTGATTTGTACAATCACCTAGTTTGTGTGAGCCAGTTGCCAAAGAGAAACGTTGCCTACGCGGTGCACATGCAAGCTTTGCATCCTGGCAGGGCACGCAAATAGGAGCGTAGTTGGAAAAATGTGTATACAGCGCCTATATAGTGCATAAACTGAACTACTAAACCCCCATCCGTCACCCAGCTTTGCTCGCCCAGGGTGACAGATCATTCTTTTTTCTGAAAGTTCTGTCTGTCACCTGGCAAGCAGACAAATGGCATGAGCTTCATTTTCAGTGAAATACTCAGCGCTAACACTTTAGACGTAAACAAAATAAAAAAAAAGCAACATAAAAGAACGCTCACCGCCATCGTCATAACCACCGTCACCTCGACTATCAACCCTGACAATGAAGGTGTCCTCCATGGTGCCCGCGGGGTTGGATGCGACGCACGCGTATGTTCCGTCGTTGTGCGCGCCGGCCGCCGAGACGCGCAGCGAGGCGATGCGATTCTGGGTTGATACCTCGCGTCCGTCTGGTCCTGGTAACGCAAGTTTCAAATAACAAATGCTTCAGAAAAGGGCTGAAAACTGGCTCGTCGAATTAGCCATTATGATGGTATTAGGTCGCTTTTAGGCTTTCGTCATGGCCTAGGATTTTGTAAGAATAGCTCATATTTTTTATTTGTCCAACTTCTTGACCAAGACTGCTGTGGGCCGAAGAATATCTTATACTTGTTACTAGTAATAAAGTAAAGCAGAGTAAAATGAAAAGAAATATATTTTTACTCAATCATATCACATGGATCATTTTGAAATGTCTTAAAGCTAGGTGAAATTACGCCAGTTCCACGCGCCCCAGCCTAGAAAAGTCTGGCAACAAACTCGGCTGAGTTCCTAGCTTTTTTTTGATGATTCCTCATCATCACAAAGCTTCAGTGTGGTGCCAATCAAACTAGGTCAGACTGTAGTGATAAGACTCTTGAGCAAAAGTCCATCTTGGTGGTTACCACTACTGTGCCAGGTATTCTGCCTCCAAGCAGTGTTTATGTCAATCATTCTATAATTTACATCAGACAAGCGACTGTCTTGTCCCTTGCTGACATAAAAAAGGAGAATGCATCGGTAAAGAAAAAAAATTACCTCTGATGGTGACCTGTGGCTCAGGGTAACCTTCGGCGCGACAGTCCACAGTAATCGGATCTCCCTCGGTAACCTCCACGTAGTTTCTGGGAGTGATGACGATCTCCGGGGGTGAACGCACTTTGATGACGGCACTGGCGCTCGAGCTGCCCATCAGGTTGTCGCCCGTGCAGATATACTCGCCCTCATCGTTCACGTCTATTTTGTCGAACCTATTGATGTAAGCCCGTATGAACAACCAGTCCCCAAGTTTTTTAATACAATTTTAGTATCAGGTACTTATATAATTTATCTGATCTCTCTAGTGGAACGCAAGTGATACCTCTGGTATTGCAAGCGAACGCTGTGGTTACCACTTAATATCAGGTGGGCCGTACGCTTTACCACGAACTAAAAGTAAGTAAGTTCGTATGAGTCAGTGGCCAACTCTGGTGAAAAAGTTAATAGGCTGAAGGCCTCTGCCATGACTTAACAACTTCGGAAATCCGGAACAGACTGCTTAATGTGCCCTCCGAAGCGCGGATGTGCTCAGTTGAGTGCTCACTGGCGATCACCCATCCCAATAACTACGCGGAATAGTGATTAGGTACTTAAAGTGTTTCAAGCTTTGTATTGGCTTCAAATCGACAGCAAACAGAGTAATCAGTTTCAATGACTAGGTCAATCCAAAGACTGTATATTTTCCACCATATTTTTTAATGATGAGGTAATTGGTGTGAAGGAGATGGAAAAGGAGCTTGACCAACATGAGTCTTCTGCTGCATTTTATTCGTCAGAAGATTGTTCAACTTCGTAGATCTGTCATGAAGAACTAAACCAGCTACATCAGGCTTTACTTACTGCAGTATGTTGTTAGGTTTGATGTGTACGTCGCGGGAGAGCGTGCGGCTTCCGGCGCGGCTCCAGGTCACGGCGGGCGCCGGGATGCCGGCCAGCACGCGGCAGTGGAACTCGAACTGCGTGTCTCCGAGCGCTACTGGATTCTCTCCCTGCGGCCACACCTCCACTAACGGGCGTTCGCGCTCTGACAACATACATAAAGAGTTACACTTGGTCACAGAACAGATTAATACTACGTACCGAATGGCCACTCCCTACCTCCTATAAAGGTAAACCTAGGGCTAGTAGTGCTGAGTGAGCCACACCTGGTATATATAGGAGTAGGAATAAACTGTATGAACTCTACGCGACTAGAAAGTTAATGTTACACGATCAAACGTTTTGCTTGTACGTCAGGACCTATTCCAAAACTTTCAAGCAAGTTAGTCATACAGCAAATGCATTGCATTTAAACGAGTTATTTAGATAAATGCAGGTGAACTTAAAAAATGATATCGCTAGATCTTGGAAAATCCTCTGCATTTATGTTAATAAGAAGTAGAGTAAAAATTGTAGGCTAGACCGAACAACTATGGCCAGTTCACTTGACTTCTGACATGATGTACTCACCACTGTGTTTGTACCATCTCACCGCTTTGCAAAACACTCGGATTTTTAGCAAAGTTAAACTTGCAGAAGCAAGCTTCAGCTTGCAGCGTTTGTTTACACTGGACTTGCTTTTGAGTTTGCTTGCAAAAGTCTAGTTTTTTCAAGACTTAGTGCGAGTTAAAACATCATTATAAAATCAATAGTAAAGAAATCATAAATTGCCATAGTGTTTTTATATACCTAGAAACTAAGGCTTCAAACAAGTAAACAACTAAACTCTAAATAAAACAGATTTTACTACTGTACGGATTCCTGACTAACGCAAATTAAAACTTTACCACGTATTGAAGCTACAAACTTTGAGTTCATGTTTGACGCTTATAAATTGGTTGCCAAGTTTCATAACCACAATGTTAGCAAATGCCAACATAGTAAACACTACAAATAGAACATGATCAGTCAGTGTTGTGACAGTAAGAAAATTAAAAGGCTGATCATAATGATGATGATCTACATATATTATTATTAGGTAATAAAGTGGCATCATTGGGGCCTGCCGAGAAACCTTCGATATCTGAGTTGAATGACTTGGGGCAGACCTTTTTCTAGCAGTGACAAAATACAGGTTAAAAATAATGTTTCTAAAGAAAAAAATGAAAAAACTTTTCGGCTGGTTGTGCTGATAAAATCCAACAAAAATCATCAAAATCGATAAATTGATTTATAACGAGAAATCAACTGGTACCGATGGTACGAGTTGAGAAACAAAAAAATAATATGCACAAGTAGGTTTTTTAATACAGTCAAACACCAAAATATGTTGAAAAATTTTATAAGTTCGTTTTGTTCGTTAGAAGACACAGTCGAATTGATAACGTCCTATTTTATGTCATTCAAATAAAGTCAAAATAATATTATTTCCGTTCTGCAACTGGTACCATTAATTGTGCAAGTTTGTTCAGTACAGTCAAATACCAAAATACGTTATACAATTTTATAAATTCGACAGGCAATTAGGTGAAATTACAGGCACATGAGACTTACCATCTAACGTCTCAGGGTGGTAACACGCAAGTGATATCTATGATGTTGCATGCGTACATAGGCTACGGTAACCGCTGACCATCAAGTGGGCCGTACGCTTGGTTATCACTTTAGTAGTATAAAAAAAAAAAAAAAAGGCAAATTGATAACGTCATTTTTTATGTCAGCTATATAAGTGGAGGCGTTAACTTACTCTCAATTTCGAGGTAGACGAATACGCTGGTAATGACTTGGTTGTCGCGCCTGTCGATTGCCTGGCACACGTAGTAGCCGGCGTCGCTCTCTTCCGCTTCGTTCACGATTAGGCTGTCTCCACGCTGGCTGACGCCGCGACCGAGCTCGTTCTCATACTGAACGGAATAAGGATTCAATTAGCTTGACAATAAAATGGTGGAACACTTCCAGGACTGGACTACCTTGGTACCTATTAAAAAAGTTATAAAAAGACTTTTTTTAATTTGTAAACCCTCAAATCACTCGGAACATGGTCACAAAAACTTTTGAGCAAACTGTAATAAAACTGGTAGTACCATGAATACTGGTTCAAACAACAGCTGTTCTAACCACTTACAAAAAAAAGTAAACTAGTGCCAGTTTTAGCGACTTTCACGGACTCATAAGCCAGATCCAGCCAGGATCATACCTTGACTCTCTTATTGGTAGCCAAACTTGCAATGAGTTGCAAGCTTTGCTTACGAATTTCAATATTATGACTGGATTAAAAAAGCCTCCATTTACCTCAACTTTGGCTTGCCCTGTCACGTTCTCAGTAGCATACAGAATTGCGTACGAGCAAGCGTAAGCGCGTTACCACTTGTGATACAATGAGACTCGCTCTTCAAAACGTTTGGCTCCAGAGTTAAAAAGCAAAACAGAAACTCACCTTGGCCCACCGGACGAGCGGGAGAGGGTTTCCGCGCGGGAAGCAGTCAACCTTGCCACTGCCTCCACTGGGGATCCTCAGAGACTTCACAGGAATGGAAACTTCAGGCGCATCGTTAGGTGAGGGCGGGGCCGTGGTGACCACAGTCACCAGCACAGGCTCGGCCGTCACGTCGGCGCCGTGCGTCTGACAGACGTACACACCAGCGTTTATCAGCGTCGCCACGTCGATGTAAAGGACGCCGTTGTCGGAGCGCACGTTTGCTTGGAAACGGTCGCCGTCTTGCCTGAGGGGATAATCATCCAGTTTTATTTTAGCAGACCACAACCGTAGCCACAACACGTTTTCCACGCATGATGTAATCTGATGCACGGAGCTTGAACACTGATTGGCTCGCCTTGCGGCTGCTTTTCCAGATAGCCCCAATCTTAGATAGCATCTCAAGTCACGTGATGACCTGAAAAGTTGACACTAACCTGACCCAGTCGATAGTTCCAGCCGGCACGTTGACGGAGCCGGTGCAGACGACACTGATGCTATCTCCCTCGTTGACGGTGGGAGAGATGGGCTGCACTACGAGTCTGTCGCGCGGCGGTCTAGCAGGTCGCGGCCGCACGTTGATGACCGCGGTTCCGTCCGCTGAACCGGCTGTGTTCTCTGCGATACACCTGTTTCACGAAATAAATAAGGAATGAGCGAACTACATATAATTAAGTATTTTTTTCATAATTCGTGAGTCGTTCTCAAAACTCTGGAATAAAATTAGTGTTGTTGAGAAATCTGCGAGGTAAACCATGATTTTGATAAGAACCTCCGTATTCTTATTAATAAGCAGCGATGTAGTTTCTGCCTCACACACACATAGAATATGTAATTTAAATGTCGGTTCAGATTGCAGCAGTTACTGAGACTTTTAACCTTCCAAGACCAACTGCCTCTAATCCACTAACCAGCTTGAAACAGTAAAAAAATGTATGTGTCCATAAAGTCCTGATACTGGAAGCTGAAAATCACTAATGTTAGCATTTTGGCTGAACTTTGCAAAGCACACGCACCTGTATTCACCGGAGTCCTCTTCTCTAGCGTTTTCAATAACAAACCGCTGCTCGTACTGCTCGGAGTCGAAGGGCAGAGGGCGGCCCGAGGCGCGCTGCCACGAGACAGTCGGCCGGGGGCTGCCGCTCGCGACGCAGTCGAGCTCGATGCGGTCGCCGGCGTAGTACTCGTTCACCGGGGGACGGATCTCCACCGATGGTTGGACCATTTGGTTTGCTGCGCAGAACAGTCACTTTGGTGATGATAAAGGTATCTGGGGGCACGGGTATGCCCTCGCCAAGTCAAGCCTAAAGCGGCACAGGCATACCATCCTTTTCTCGAAACAATTCAGACCATTTTCGATTTAAGCAAGACAGGAGGGAAGATAAACTGGTGTCTTTTTTTATTATTATATGCTTTTGAGAGGTTCCTTTAAACATTGATTTGAATTTTGGCATTCACGGACGCAACATTAATTACCAAGCACACGTATTATTAACTACATAGTTAGGGTTTTTATGTTGTTACCTTTAGCGTAGAGGACGTTCAACGGTACGACTATTCCAGTAAGCATGAACAAAGTGATGACAAAAATATTAGTCAAAACCGCATTCTTTGCCTTGAGCGGACAAAGACAATCGTCGAAATGCTAGCTTGTTAAAAAAAACTGAATGTGATATTATATCATAATTAATTATATATAGATTTTTTGAAAATAGTTTTTATACATTTTCCTGAAAGGGATTTTTGTCTACTGTTGAGTGTGATAAAGACTAATCAAGACTTCTATGTACTCATTCTATAAAGTTCGAAAATCTTAATATCACGCTGTACATAATCGCATGTAGGATAATACAAATTCATCACTCGATAGACCGATGACATTAAAGACGAAAAAATAATGAAGGCTCAAAATCGGTCGTCATATCGCTCTTTGCGGAAAGCCTATGTCTAACAGTGGTCGTCTATCGGCTGATATGATGATGATTATGGTGTGAACGTGTTTGTATAATCTTACCAGGCACTTTAAGCGTGGCAGTATCGTAGTTGGTGGAGCGTCCGTCGCTGGTCTGACAGATGTACTGTCCACTGTCGGTGATCTGCGCGTTAGTGATGCGCAGTAGACCGGTGTTTTGATCGATGAAGGTTCTGCCTTGAGGCAATTCTCCGTCTACCTTCGACCAGTTCTTAACGAGCCTGCGAGTGTACGGGCTTTGGGCCTGTCGAGTCACAAACGAAGGTCATTTTTACATAAACTGTGCTGGACTAGATACAGTCTAAAGAGTACTTGAAGGGAAGTGTAATTTATCTACTATTATCCAAGTCCAAAAATTATGCAATCAAGCAATGCGTCTAATGCGAGCGGCTTACGTGATAGCACAGAACAGATATTAGTACTGTGAAAGCTCTGCTCATTATGTCGTTTCCCGAGAAATATATAAAGGTCAAATTAAAAAAGAAGTAAGTTCGAAGTCAGTGGCCAACTCTGGTGTCACAGTGAGATTAGTAAGAGAGGTAAACATAAGAAGGATGCTTTTTCGGACTCGAGATCAGACAAAATCGAACACATTTTCATTTGTGGATATGATACCTCGCAAGTGAAGTTGACAGTGCTGCCGACTTCCTCGATCATGATGTGACGGCTGGTGATGCGGACGGTGACAGTAGACTGCGGCACAGGTGGACGGTTGGTCACCTGCGGCTGGCCTCCACCTGGAACAGGTTTATGGTCTCACACTAACCATGAAGCGACTTCGTTCATGACAGTCCGTTCCGGTCAATAGAAAAATGGAACTTTTTATAGTCTCACACAGGTGTTTTGCTCGTCTGTTAAACCTCTCTGGATCTATCATAAGTTACCTTCTGTATTAATAAATAATCGCTAGTAGTACAGTGTGGTTCATAATTCTTCAAATTGATTGACCGGACTATTTACGCATTAATTTTACCAGACTCTCTTACGACTGTAGCAAATTAGTTTGTACTGACCTGTAGTATACCTCTTAGGTTGAAGTGTGTGGTGAAGGGATCGACCATAATGAAGCACATTTTGAGACGAGATAAATAATATTCTTTTTTAGTTTTTAATCAGATTTCTCCAATGAGATTTGAAAACACTTTTGAGGTCACTCATAGACTATGTAGCTGGGGCACCTTAATGTGCCTTCCGAAGCACAGAAACGTTACGATTTTAATACCAAGAACAGTCATAATGTTTTGTCTGATGCAGAACGCAATGCCGGATTTATCTCGCCTCTTAAAACAACAATGCATTCACTGCGACATTTGACAACAATCGACATAAAAATGATGACATCGTGAACATATCAACGAGAATGAAATAGCAGCACATATACAGTCAAACACCGTCTTACGTAGTAACGGACACATCGGAAACAAAACGACACTGGACGAGCCTAACACAGTTGCTATGTGATGGAACACGTATTACCGACATCGAAAACATTGAGCAGATACAAACTAATTTCGAAGTCACCTTCCAGGGTAGATTGGTGCAGATTTGTGAAGAGAACGCCTAGGGTCGAGCCCATCTGCGTAATGGTATGGCACTCGTATATTTTCCCGTCCTCTCGCGTGTCCCACAGAAACTGCATCATGTGCTCGCCGTGCCATCCGTCAGGATGCAGGGTGGACTGGTTCGCCCACTTCAACGGCCCAGAGTCCCGCCCTTCGACCACGAACTTTATCGTGAGGGGCTCCGGAGCACGATACTTGCACGTCAACGTCACTAGTTTCATCAGGTGCTCGTAGTCGTCTCGTATTGTTGGATGCAGTTCCATTAGTAATCCTAGTTAAACAATTTGGTTAACATGCATGGAAGCTGTGAGGCTCCCAGCCCTATATTGACACACTATTTTGTATTATTTTAGTACTCATTATCATCAGGACCTGTAATATGGCTGGTATATCAGATAACTCCACAGTTTCAGACCAAAACTTCGAGCCATTTATACCATGGATAACGTTAAGTTCAAAATCTGGAGGAAGCACGTGAAAATGTGATAAACCATTTTAAGCTAAGTGTATCAATCTTACCGAAAGTGGAGCAGTCGCGTCCGGTGTAAGGCGGTCGGCAGTTGCAGACAACCTGTCCGTTGGTGTCCATCTGGCAGTCATGTCCGTTGCATGGGCATTGTGCGCAGTAGTCCTGGTCGTTCTTGTAGTAGCCGGCCGCGCAGGTTTCGCAACTTGTGCCGAGATGCCCAGGAGGACATACGCAGATCTACAGAGGAGTGGACCATTAGCCCTAGTTGGTGCTATTTGAGCTCATAGACGAAAAGATGTGGTGTACCCTTAGACCTTTTGTTGGTATCCACTACCGAGCTCATAGATAAAAGGTGAAAACTACTAAGAGGTATCTGGCTTCGCACTTGCAACTGGTGGTTTTCGTTACACGCTTGCAACATCATAAATATCACTTGCACGTTGCCACCCTTAGTACTGATGAGTGCGTAGAATCACATTCAGCAAAATTTGACAAGAATGTAAAACTACTTGGTTTCACTAATCAACAGAAATAGAAAGAAAACACATACACACATTGCCCAATTCAAATTGAGAGGTATTTGTATAAATGTGACCACTTATTGACAGCTTGCTGATTGATTACCACTGCAACAATTGCAACCGAGTTACGTGATAGCCGCAGAGCATCATACCTCAACTTGCTTAGCGATCAGCGCGTTCAGCTGCGGCTGCTCAGTGGCGGTGTCCATAGAGACGTCGGCGATGGAGGTGGAGAGGATGTTTTCGGATAATGTCGCCTTGACCAGCACTCGCCTCAGGCTCTTGAGAACGCGCATGAAGTCTCCGCGATCCGCTGGCATCGCCGTGTTCAGGAGAGTCCATCCTTGCTCGCGCAAAGGTACTTGGTAGCTCTGTGGTAAAAAGTTACTGTTGTACTGAATTTATAAATAAAGGTGAGCCTAAGTCATCATGACAGCCTTCTAATGTTCAAATGTGAGTGTGAATTGTGACTCAAGCATCGATTTTTGACAAAACTATAGCAAAATCTAATTTGTAGTTTGAGCTTACCCTTACTTTTAATTTTATTTCTTAGAAAAACAACAGCTGATAAAACTAATAAACGACCTACTTTAATAATGAGAAACAGGAAACTTATACCTAATAGATTTTCACGTTCATTGTCTAATGAGAAAATTGTAAGTTTAGGTTTAGAAAATTTGACAGTAGTAATCTTCTTCTTCTTCTCCTAATTTGTGGCGTCGTCATTGCTCTTGAACTTCTGTCACAGTGAGAAATACTGACCAGAGACACGCCAGAGCGCAGTTGGTTCGGGTTCTGCCAGGAGACAGAGACGTCGTCGCCGATGAGGATGACGTCATTGCCGGATCGTGACTCAACGTTGTAATCGTCGTTGCTCTTGAACTCCTGTCGCAGTGAGAGGCTGCCTCCGTATGAAAGCACGCGGTTGCCTGACGGAAATAAATTATAGTACAGAATTACCTATGAAACGTCTTACACCAACCCCCACCCCCCTACTGCCTTTACCGCAGCCTATGGACGCTTGCAATATCATACTAGAGGTATTATTCGCGGCGGAGGTATTGTCACTGGAAACCATACCCTTCACGCTGGAACACAGTAATGCAAACATTACTTTGTGGCAGAAATACGAGATAAATACGAATACTCGTAGGTATGATGGTAGTACTTCCCCGGATGAGCTCTCCCACAAAACTCTCCACTCTCTCTCTACTCCTCTTAGATCTCTTAGCTGTGAAACTTACCAGGGAAGACCGGCAGTGACCAGTAGTATTCCTTATCAGCCGGGAAGGAGAAGACGTACATTAGCTCGCTCTTGTCCGGCACTGGTACAAACTGGTCGTTGATGATGGTCTCCGCGTTGATGTCCATGATAGTATACCCGCCGTAGTTGTCACCGAATATTGGCGCTGGCACCACATCTCGATAGTAGTGATTCGCCTGAGAAAAATATATATATTAATGCCAAAGCAGGGCAAGAACTGCTCAATAGAATTGTTTTTCTTTATGTAATTCATTCGACAGCGCGGTGGGTCGAAGATATTGGAGTTTGTCCTAGATTATGGACTCTTCAACGCAATTCCAATCGAACAGTATTAGAGTTATGATAATTTTTACTTTTAAGTGCAAAGCAAGCGCCAAATTAATTCAAATAATAATAATGCTTTTTTTAATCTTGAGGCGCCACAGTCATTTTCAGTGGGATCTAGACCTTTCATAAGACGAGAGAGAGAGCTTAGATGTTTCATGCCGTTTTGGACATTTGTCATCTATGTTATTAGTGGTCGTTACGGACCAAAGTTATAAACAATTATAAACGTTAGAATTTGGTTGAAAGTGGGATTGGATCGGAATTGAAATTGAATGGAAATTGCATGAGAACTTGAGGGCTGGCCAAAGAAAAAGTAGACCTATACCCAAAACGAAATGGAGCAACTAATATGAAATAGTACATTATGGTACTAGTGTGTAGCATTGGTGATTACCGCTGAGGCGCCATTGAGACCCTCGCCTACGGCTCGGGTCTTAAGATAGCCGAGGACGGTAATCATCAATACACAAGTGTATCATGCGACGTTTTTCAACACACTTGTGAATAAAATAACAAAAAAAAAACTATAACTCACTAGTGAGTTATAGCAATGAAAAAGTCATAGTTTGATTACGGGTGTCATTCTGTGCCTAATTGCGATGACCATAGAGCCACTTTATAAGCAAGTGTGTTGAAAAAGACTTTATGCTGTTCTTTGGAGGCTGACACTGGTATTATTACCTCATGGCAGTCGCTGGTAGCTCCGGAGTAGAAGCTTGGGTGCAACCTATTGGGTTGGCAGCGTTGAGTCCGTGACTCTGTCACTAGATTTGGCTACTGATTCAAACGAGCTTACTTAAGACTGTCATGCTGTTCTTTGGAGTAGGGACAACAAAACTGCCGATCTCTGTGATGACAGGTTGAAGTGGGGTGAACTGTCACGCTGTTCTTTAGGGAAGGATTTACTTAATACCTCATGGCAGTCGCTGGTAGCTCCGGAGCAGAAGCAGGGGGTGCAGCCTTCGGGGTTGGCGGCGTCGAGTCCGAAGAAGCCGGACCGGCAGCGGTCGCAGTTCTCTCCGTCGACGTGCCTCTTGCACGTGCACGCGTCATCTTCGTAGCAAGGCTCGGCTTCACCGCGCGGGTCGCAGCTGGAATAACATTCACACTCAGATCTATTTGTCATGTCTAGCAGTAGTGACCCTGCCTTGCGATAAAATGGGTTCGAACCCGATAGATAGATGCACACATTTTTTTTTTAGTCCAAGAACTCAAGAGTACACCTAGTTCGATTGGCACCACACTGAAGCTTTATGATGAAGAGGGATCATCAAAAAAAAAGCTAGGAACCCAGCCGAGTTTGTTGCCAGATTCTTCTAGGCTGGGGCGTAAATTTACCTAGCTTTAAGACGTTTCAAAATTAACCTTGTGATTTTATTGATATAAATCATTTTTGACTTTGACTTTGACTTTGAATACATGTGTCATAAACCAAGCACCAACCCGCATTAGGCCGGCGTGGTGGATCAATTTAAGACCTAACCACTCTCGCTCGAGAATGGGGCAGTATCCCAGCCGTGGGATTAGAAGACTGTGATAGTACTGTGATGAGCTGAGGGTGGCTTACCGGCAAGGCACGAGTGTGGTGGGAGTGTCGATAGCGATGCAGTTGTCGTATCCGTCGCGGTCGTAGCCTTCCTTGCAGATATTGCAACGCGGACCCTCGGTATTATCCGTACAATCCTGCCAATACATTTGTTAGTTAGTAATGTAAATGAAAAATGTACAACAAGTGTAAACTGTCATGTTTAAGCAAATAAAAAAATACTTTATCTTACTTTAGACTCAATTAAAATTCTACATAATAAAAAGAAGAAAACGCGGCTTAGTTCCACACTGCCCACACCGTACTGACTATGTTTTTTCTGTGGATTGGATTGACTAAACTGAGAGAATTATGTAGGTGCTGGGCAAGCATATAATTCTTCTAAAAAACTGTCCCGTCTAAAGTCCGTCAAACACAAAAACACATACATAGCATTGTCCAGTTTCCGGATGGCAGTTCCTCGAGTGGCCGTTACATTGACACGCTTCGCAGTGAGATAGGTATAGACCATCGGCACCTCTGCAATACATAAACACATTGTGATACAATTATTATTCTACATTTTAAAATAATTGTTCTGTTTTTCATACTAACTGGGATGGAGCACAGTTCAGCATAAATATTCGTCGCAAAAATTCAGATGTCATGGGCATTTGCTCACAACCTTTATGGGTTATTTCAGAATAACCAGAAAGATGCTGTCAAACAACAACAGACTATAATGGACTTTAGAGCAAGTAGAGCAAGTACCTACCTCGTGTAACCAGGGGCGCAGTCCTCGCAGGAAGTTCCAATGTATCCCGGAGGGCACACGCACTGTTCCACGTGCAAAGCAGCCGGGCCGTCGCCGTCAGATTCGGCGGTTTCGATGCTGGCGTACAGAGGTGTGGCGATGGCTTCGGCGGAGTACGTGGCTTTGATCAGAATGGTCTTCACATCAGCCAGGGCTAATAGGAAGTGCTCACGCGGTACTTCTTGTCCGTCAGGTCTGTAAATGGCATTTTGTTAGAATGCGCATGATTGTTAGAGATTATAATGTTTCATGATAAATAAAAAATAATTTATAGTTGAATCGTAACATAATGAAATATTGTATCACCTCTGCCATCCCTTCTCCATTAGTTGAACGCTGACGTTCAGAAGGCCTTCGTACGACGGTTGGAAGTTACCAAAGTATTGGAACGTCAGTCGATTGTCCTGTAAAAAAAAATTTTTATTTGTAACAATATATTTATTTTACAAACTTAAAATTTCAAATAAAAACTATCAAATTTTGATGATTGAATTTAATAAAACGGGGATATCCAGCTCTTTTTTGCCCATTTTTGGACCCCTGCAACGATAAATCCCTGACGACAAAAAATCTTTATAAACGTAAAATCACGACTGCCTAGAACTGCCGTCCTCAATATTCGTAGACGTTTTTGAGATATATTTTTCACACTGCATTACACAGTCAGGTAGCCCTACGAGTAGCAAGGTAGGTGCCAACAGAACACAATGTAAACACTCACGCTGATAAGTTGAACATCGGCAGCCGTGTTCTTCAGTCTCGAGTCGACATAGCTGGGCACGTTGTCGAGAGTGTAACGCAGGAAGCCGCCGTACGCCGTCACTTTGTCACCGGCGAAACTGAAAATAATTATAACAGTTAATGCTGAGCATATAAATTTAAATATGTTTTAAAATTACATTTTTATTAAACAAAATAAAATAAAATATGTACATAATTACATTACATTACAAAATACATATGAAACAGTTGAGCCATCTAAAGACCGTTACAAACGACCTATAGATAGCTCAACTGATCCAAATCACTACCAGACGGAAGCGTTCCCAACATGCTGGCTGCATTGCCACGTTGAATAGCAATGCCACGTTGAGCCAGATATGAACCAGCCTTTGTATCACGCTTCGCTTTAAAATAGACACAAGATATCAAAATAATCCAGAAATCAGCAACTTTTTACACCCACATTTTTACTAAATCAACCCTTAAGGTCTAGGTGTGTGGTATGGTTGTAAAAATGATCACTAAACAAAGACGGCCTAAGTTCCGGACGTGCCTATGAATAACTCCCTTAGACATTCTTAAGAAAGCTTGGTGCTAGAAACTTGTAGGCAAATGTACCTACTCAAGTCGGGCTTTAAAGCCATGACCGAGGATTTCAAGCGGCCTTTTAACTCAATATACTATGTTACTTCGTCACCAGAGTTCACCACTGAACAAACTTTAGTCAAGGTAAAACATATAGAGTACTAGAGTTCTCTGTGATAGAGCTCGTCCGGGAAAGGACTACCACCATACCTATTTCTGCCGCTAAACAGCAATGCGAGCATTGCTGTGTTCCGGTGTGAAGGGTATGGTTTCCGGTGAAATTACTGGCACATGAGGCTTTCGATCTTAGCCTCAAGGTGGCAACCCGCGAGTGATACCTCTGGTATTGCAAGCGTCCTTAGGCTGCGGTAACCGTCTACATCTTGTGGGCCGTACGCTTGGTTACCAATTCAGTTACATAAAAAAAATACCTTAAAGGCATGCTCCAGTAGTAAACGGTCGGGCGCGAGCGATCCAGTCCCGTCAACCCCACGCCTCCCCTCGTGAGCGTGGGCCTCAGGCTCGTCTCCACCGGTGCGGTGTATCTGAAGTTCCCGCTCCCTTGCGGCTGAATGTTGTACACCTTCACTTGGTCCACAATTGCTGGGACGTTGAAGTTAATCGCGGTGGTCTTTCGCCGAAGATTGCTACTCATACACTGTTGAGATTCGCCGGAACAGAAGCAAAGAGCGCAGCCGTGTCTGTAAGTCATTGAGTTTATGTTATTTTTTAGTCTGATGTTTTCCTCGGCGAGACAAAAGCTTTGTGTTTTGTTCCCTGTCCGTGAGACTTTTATAAGTTAAGAATCCAAAAGTTTTATCGATCAGCAGTTGTTCGTTGTACCCGACCACCTGTACCCAGGAAGACCAGAACAAGGCAACCGGTAGAGCCGTGGTGGCAACAGAATTTGTTAACTCAACTGCTTTACAGATGGATAAACTGTTTCTTAATAGAAATTCTCTACCAAGATAATACCAAGTATCAAGAGTAGTCTAACGGCCAATCAAATCACGAAGCGATTTTTTAATAATCCAGCTTCTAGTTTATTCCTACAGTGTTATTTATTGCTGGTTAATATCTCACCTGAAGTCGTTGGAGAGATAGAAGGAATCGTTTTTGCACTGGTCGCAGTAGCGTCCTTGCACATTGTCCTTGCACACGCACTCGTCCGGCAGCGTCTCGTGTCGCGTGCCGAGACTGTTGCAGTTGTACGACGGTCGCACGCGGCACGTGTCACCGACCACTAGAGGGTTGCCCACGAAACCTGGCGCGCATTTCTCGCAAGTCTTGCCTTCGTAGCTGTAACAGACGGACGCCATTTTAAAACTACCCTCAAACACATTAAAAATATTTTACTGTCAAATTCACCAGAAATACTGCATCATGCTAAGGTAGGGTGCGGTGGCGCACGTTGGTAAAAGCGTACTTCTAGCAGCCGAATTGAAAACTGATTCTTGATTGATTTACTTGATTCTAGAGATCTTAGATAAAGACCAATTTTGAGACTTCTATAACATCATTGGACCATCGAATGAGAAGTTTCAGTTAAACTTACCCAGAGAAGCAGTCGCAGGTGACAGAGCCGTCAAAACCAAGAGAGCAGGTGGTCGCAAATTGGTTGTCCTTGTTGGTGAGCGGGCATGGGCAGGGCTTGCAGGCGTTGCCCATGGACGGGTCTCCGTACGTGCCGGGCGGACATGTTCTGCGCACGCATGCGCCTAGCCATGGCCCACTGACTTCACGCACGTAACCAGGCTTGCATTTCTGTAAGTGCGTAAGAACCAAATGGGTAAAACCTTAAGGCTGAAGCCAGATGAGCGTAATTTTAGAGTTGTAAGTTGCGTAATTTCAGTCGATTCACGCGACTCACAACTCAACAACTTAGCTAGTATGGCTTCACTCCAAAGTAAACTAAAAAGTTATTCAAAGGTATTTGGCATGACCTTACAAAGTGCACATTCAGGCAAATGTAGTATTTATAGTTATTTCTAACAGATCATTTCAGCTATGGCATTTGATAACATTTTATAAAAAGAATCTTCTTAAGAATGAGTTGACAGACCAATTAGGTATTGCATTTTTTTTTTTTCAGGATCACTGGAGGACGAGTTGACTTTAGTATGAATGGTACGCCACTTTAACTGGAACTAACCTGACAAGAAAGTCCATCGTATCCTTCTGGGCATGTGCACTCTTCGACCAGGCTGGCTGCTCCAAGGCCGCTGTTGATATGCTGCGCGGATTCCATCACAAAATTGGTGATATTTACTCCAGCGTTGTTGCTGTCAGCGCGGAGCAAGACCATGTCCACAGCGTCCAACCTAGAACGAAAAATTAGTCATTCAAAAGTTTTACAATAACTATGCCTAAGCCCTTATTTTATTCATATAAAAAATCATTTCAACGGCTTGCTAAGTATTGTCTTTCGTTCCTAAGTAAATGAACAAAGACGATAGTAGATTTGAAAGATTAGAGTACATACATTTAGGAATAAGGCCAAGTCTGAATGATTATCAGATATTATTAGTGACATACACTACACAAGTCAGCAAAATAAATAAATAAATAAATAATGCTGGACAATCCACACAGCATCATCTAGCCCCAAGGTAAGCTGATGTTAAACAGAGCCGTGTTATGAGTACTAAGACTGATATATACTTAATACAATACAATGCATAGATAGATATTTTTTATTATATATAGAAAATACCCAGAACACCCGGAACAAATATTTGTAGATCGTACAAAAATTTGACCCGAGGCGGGATTCGAACCCGCAACCTCCGCGTCGCAGGCGGACTTGCACTCGCTGCGCCACATCGGTCGTCAAAAATGTTAGCAGATCAAAGCTGCAAAGATGATATCAACTCCTTTAACAGACTGTTAACAGATTGGTAATACCTAACACCCATCTTTGACTGTAGCGATAGTTACGTTTCTTGTTGAAAATGTTCTTAACACCCTGGCTAGCAATAGAGTGCTTAGCACGAAAAACTTGTTGACAATCGAAAATGTAAACGTATCGTCCAGCTGTCAATTTGTATAGGATTTTTAACAGCGCCTCTTTAGTGCGTTAAACAGAATAGAATAGAATATAGAAATATTTATTTAACACACACACAATAAATATAATAATAATAAAATAACAAAACAAATTAAAACTAAACTATTGTGACGAAAAAAAAGCAGCCACTCAGCATGTGCTGCAGACATAATGTGTCTGTAGCGCTGGTTTTCAGTGTAGCCTACGAGTAGTAGTAGCAGCAGTTAGCTGCGACAAAAGTCTCTCACTATCTAACAATTTACTTAGGTACATTTTATAAAGATTTGCTAAGTAAACCAAAGCAACAACTAAAAACTAATGAGAAGAAACTCTTCATAATACTTGAAAACTCAAAACTTTTGAAAACAAGCTTAAAAAATGGCTATAATTGAGTTATTTTACGCAGATTATACCAAAAAACGACTGTTTACGGATTAGATTTTTGAGAAATTAAGAAATGAACTACTAAAGTTCCATAAATTGACAGCTGGACGATACGTCTACGTATTGTCAATTATTTTTCGCACTATGTAAAGTGACATAAATACTCACGCCATCATAATGTCTTCTCTGGTAACGGGGATGAGATTTCCGTTCGGGCCAGATTTCTCCCAGTACTCTGGCACGAAGCGAGCCAAGATGGTGACTTCCGGTGCCGAAATGTTGTTGCGAGGAACGTGGTACAGGGTCGCGTATTTACCCTACAAAAACATTTTTTTTTTATATAACTGAAGTGGTAACCAAGCGAACGGCCCACAAGATGGTAAGTAATTACCGTAGCCTATGGACGCTTGCAATACCAGAGGTATCACTCGTGGGTTGCCACCTTGGGGCTAAGATCGAAAGCCTCATGTGCCAGTAATTTCACCGGAAACCATACCCTTCACACCGGAACACAGCAATGCGAGCATTACTGCTTAGCGGCAGAAATAGGTATGGTGGTAGTCCTTCCCCGGACGAGCTCTATCCCAGAGAACTCTACTACTCTTAAACCCTACAAAAACATACACGGTTACACTAACGTAGGTTCGTATGAATCAACTCTGGTAACAGAGTTTCTAGGCCGCCCGAATACCTCTGTCATGGCTTAACTTTGTAAAAGCCGGGACCGACTGCTTAACGTGCTCTCTGAAGCACGGGAGCGCTCAGTTGAAATTGCCATTGGCGGTTACCAGCTACGTCACGAGCGCTATCGGTTACACTACTACCTTATATCGTTTGTTATACGTTGCAGACTCTTTTTAACAAATATAAAACATTTCTGTAGGTCTTTCTTGAAAATCTATGAAGGTAATCGATACCAGAACTATGAATACTAACCTTCACTATAACAGCTGGTAACTCTTCTTCGGGCATCACGTTGTGCGCGTATAAATGTTGCGGATGCTGAGTCCATGACGTCGGTAAGTTTTAAAGGAATAAGAGTAACCATAAGGATCTTATACACAGTGGAACTAATAGCGTTTCCTTATTTTTGTTGTTCCTTTATCGGATCGGATGACAGTGAACCAAAATTTTAAGGCACATTGCTCGGTTAAAGTCTAACCTCAATTTTCATAGTTAAGTAAGCAAGTTAGTGGTTAGTGGCCAACTCGGGATAATTTACATCATCGTCATCATTAGCCAGTAGGCATGCCGGAAAAAGCCTTTCCTAAAGCTCTTTTTTTATGTCAGCAAGTGACAAGACTATCAAGGCGCCCACCTGATGTTAAACACCACGCCTGACTATTACAGATGCAGTGCCACCCAAAGCTTTAAATTTTTAAGTGTTTGCGTGGCACTGCACTGCGCTTATCACCCCGAGACATTGTTGTTAAGTCTCATTCACCCAGTAATTTCACTTGCTACAGTGCCTTTCAAACCTAATCACAGTTTTTTTTTAATTCACAATAGGCGCTTGACCACTATCTCGCCTGATGTTAAGCGATGATATGATGGTGAGAAATGGCACGAAATCACTTCAAGTATTTTTTTAACAGTTGATTAATGAACAAACCTTGACAATAATAGCCGGAATGTCATCCTCCGCTTGCAGAGCGTATGTGTGCGCGAACACCGTGTACCGGATGTGGCCGCCATACGACGTCAGCTGGTTACCGTTGTAAGACTCAGGCAACGTCAGGAATGGATGGAAGTTGCCGAGCCAGTTGTCGTCGCGGGATTCCAGTTTGGTCACCTTAGAAAGATCCAGAAGTTATGAACCTAGTCCAGATTAAGTCATTGTAGTTTACGAGATGCGAACGCAGTAGGGCCACTGTGTCGTGATGGATCAAATATTCGAGAAGTGGACGTATCAGTGCCTTTTTGGCAGAACTTTTTAAATCAAAATGCACTAGTATCATTGTGTTGTGTTGACAGAATTTTCTAAATGTAGACGCAGTATGTAGTGCATTACCATTATGTCGTGGTTGACAAACTTTTCTGAATGTAGATGTAGTATTTCTATTTTGTCGCGATTAACAGAAGCTACGAAAAATAACCTTCTAAAAGTATACTCACAGTAGCGCCATTCCTCAGAGACTGGTAATAGTAATGATTGATGATGGACGGGTCGGTCCTGACCTGACCATCGCCAGACAGAGCCACGCCCAGGAGCCTGGTGCCACCTTCTCCCAGCGGGGTCGGCATGTTGTATGTGAACAGGTCAGCACTGTGGCAGCGCGACGCCGTCCCGAAGCAGAAGCAACGGATGCATTCGCTTTGGGAGCGCGCTTCGCTGTAAACGAATTTGAACAACCGTTAAAACGATAGCCGTGTTGGGTCAGTTTTGGTAACTTTTGGTCCGGATGTCGCGGGTTCGAATCTCGACCGGGTATAAGTACATTAATCAGAATCAGCCTGCTTGCCATCAAGCGGGTCGCACGCTTGGTTGCCATTTAAGTGGTTTTATGTTATCTATGTGATTGAGCTAAGTGTGCGAAAATTAAATAATATTGGCGACTATTTTAACACAGCACTATTATCTAGCTTCAAAACCAAGCTTATAGTAACAATAAAACAAGATTTTACGCAATATGAAATAATCGTAGCACTGAAACGTAGCATGTATCGTAGACATTATACGTAGCCGTAGCACCGTACGACGTAGGCTTGCTACGTAGCAGTTACAATAGCGGTTTTGAATACTATACTACATTATAAGTATTAATTTATGTCATCACTATGACATGACCATACCTATTTCTGCTGCCAAGCAGTAATGCTCGCACTGCTGTGTTCCGCTTCGAAGGTTATGGTTTCCGGTGAAATTACGGGCACATGAGACTTTCCATCTAACGTCTCAGGGTGGTAACACGCAAGTGATATTGTGATGTTGCTTGCGTACATAGGCTGCGGTAACCGCTGACCATCAAGTGGACTGTACGATTGGTTGCCACTTTAGTGGTATAAAAAAATTTTTTTTGACACTATAAGTGAAATAGTGCTATTTTTTGTGAATACAAAGCATTTATTAGTGCGTTATAATTTTTTCGAATAGAAAAATCTATTGATGCACGACCGGGTTCGAACGACATTATGATCAGAAGGCGGGGTCACTACCACTAGACCGGTTCTCTTGATCAATGAGAAAATGACACAAATAACTTACTTGTTGAAGTAGCCCTCAGGACATGGGTCGGTCTGGCTGACAAACACAATGGCATCAGGGTTGGCGAAAGTAGTTCCTTTGTAATTGATGGCCTCGCAAGAGTACGCTCCACTGTGTTCCGGCTGTTACGAGAAAAGTACGCTATGAGCATACTTATAGTGGACATATCTAATGATAAGCCTAAGCCTACTTGTTTATTTGTTATGTCGAGAGCTTATTTGTCATTATTAGTGGTTTTAAGAGGGTAGTTGTAAAGAAAACTTATGTTTTTTTTTGCCAGACACAAACGAGAGGGTTAAGTAATCATGTTGCTCTCTTTTCATTGTTGAGGTAAGTATATTTGAGATTACTAGAGCTTATGTTGTTAAGAAAACAATGTTTGTTTTTATAACAGACAAAGAATAGAGGGTCATGTTTTTTTACCTTAGTTACAAGTGCTGCGCTTCACATAAGTAAGGCAAATAATTTCAATCAAAAACTTACGTAATTTGTACAATAGAATTACACTTGTAATATAATTAGCTTATAGACAGTACGCTGTATAAAATCTAA
The DNA here is from genome assembly GCA_951394395.1 of Colostygia pectinataria. Lineage (NCBI taxonomy): Eukaryota > Metazoa > Arthropoda > Insecta > Lepidoptera > Geometridae > Colostygia > Colostygia pectinataria. Next base: position 17,311,083 of record OX596348.1, on the reverse strand, counting down.
TTGCAATAGAGTTGCGTAATCGCCATAATGTCACCCGCAGCATTGTTTATTTTAAGAAGTAGATAATGCACTACGCTTGTCACCCTGAGACATGGTAAAGTAAAGTAAAGTAAAAAATATCTTTATTCAGTCATATGACAAGGATCATTTTGTAACGTCTCAAATCATGTAAACTAACGCCAGTTCCAACGCTATAAGCCTAGTTAAAACGGTGCCAAGAAATCACAGTAAGTCGTTTGAGATATTTGGTTTGTCTATACATACTAGGTACTAGTGGGAGGATTTTTCAGCAAGAGTCCGTCTTGGTGGGTACCACCGCAGTGTCAGAAATTCTGCCTCCAAGCAGCAGTGTTTAAGTTTGAAGGGCTTTTTATAACTCATTTTTTGGGTGCCACTGCAGCTAGTCTTGCGGCGCTTAACATCAGGTAATCGAGTTGATAATCTCGTCGTGCTGACATACATACCATCATGTTGTGGCAAGTGAGATTGCCGGCACCTCCTGCGTTGGTGTACGTGCACTGGGCGGGCACGTGGCCCCAGTTGAGGCGCCATGAGATGATGGGCTCGGGTACTCCGACAGCTTGGCAGGTCAGGCTCAATGTGTCACCTGGGTTCAGCTTTACGTTTGCAGGGCTTGGTGGCTTTGTGATGTATACAGGACCTGCATCGGTTATATTAAGTAAGTATAATGAAAATTGTTATGAATTATATGTTAAAGCGTGTAAACTAAACTCTGTAAAGGTAATAGAAGTCTCTATGGTTTAATGACATGAGTCACTTTGTCAAGTCTACGATACAATGGTGTAATTGTTCTTTTCTATCTCTGAATAAAATCTTTCGTTATCACGTCAATGTCTCTGTTTTATCACTTTTGATAAGTGACGACTATTTTACAACTGACTAATTAGGACCTATCAAATAATTCAGGTTGATAATGAAAGACCCTGGAAGCGAAAGTTCGTAATGATGTAGTAATGTTTTTGATAATCGTATTTTAAAACCAGGACAAACCTTGGTATGACAGGATTTACAATTAAATTTACCACATAAATATGTCCAATGATCTCTGGGCAAAATTAAAAACCGTGTGGGCCCCCAACGACGATAGACGACATTGTGGCAGACCCAGACTTATAGGGCGGGATGACCTGGACTCATTTGATAAGGATTGGCCCTTAAAAGCACACGACCTTACTATTTGGAAAGAGGAGGCCTTTTCCCTGCAGTGGGATGATGCAGGCTGATAATACTAATATTTTTTATTGTTTATTATTATTTTTATTTTTCTTGACATTATTTTACATTTAACATAATATTTGCATGCCAAAGATTTTGGTGGGACATATATGAACTAATTGAATTTTAGGACCATTCATATGACATGGTGTTCGTGCAAATAAATATAATTTATCATTTATCATTAATAATAATAATAAAATCTATAAAATTGTAGTGCGTAACTATATCTGTTCTTTGGTAATGTGATGTGTGCGATAAATATGACAACGGCAGCTGATCTCCATGATCAAGCAGGTAAGTTCCACTTACTGCATCCAATCTCATCGGATCCATCGAGGCAGTCGTTGCGTCCGTCGCAGTGGAAGCTCTTAGGCACGCACTGCGAGAGGGAGCTGCAAGCGAACTCCATCGGCAAACAGGTCGCGTTCGGGTCCCCGTCTGGGCAGCTCTTCTCGTCTGATCCGTCGCCGCAATCATCGTCTGAGTCGCACAACCAAGACTTCAACACGCACTTGCGGTTCTCGCATTGGTACTGGTTCGGTTCGCATCTTCCGTTGTAATCTGCAATAAACTGTCCTGCTATACAAAGTTACGCTACGACGGAGATTTCCGTAATAAAATATTAAGGATATTGTATTGTATTGTTTTGGGTTTTTGTGGGTTTATTTATGATTTAGGTTAGTTTTTTTGCTAATTTGGATATTGATTGTGTTTGTATGTTTGAAAGTTTCTAAGTTTCTATGTTTCTATATTTCTATGTTTATATTGATGTCTATTTTTATATGTTTCAATGTGTCAATGTTTATATGATTTTCTATGTTCCTGTGATTCTATGTATTTAAGTTTCTATATTTTTTTATATTTGTAACATAAAAGGCTGTTATGATAAACATACTGCAGGTGTCCTCGTCAGATCGATCGGCGCAGTCAGGCTTGCCGTCACACACGGCGGACTTGGGGATGCACTCGCCATTGCTGCAAGTGGCTTCGTGAGGCAAGCACTGCACAAATGGTGGCCTGATGAACTCCGCTGAAAGAATATTATTTAGAATAAAACACCTAATCCATCTTCAACATCATTAGCACTGGTTCCATTAGTAAGGCTGTCGCAGAGACGTTTGCGCTCAAATATAGATTTCCTTTTCGATCCACCAATTCATGTTGGGTCCGATTACGCGACCGCTCTCCGATGACTGATTCGTCGATGGACTTTTCGCCGACAGGACAATTCGACATGAGTCCACGTGGTGTATTCACCAAATCACACTTGCTCGAGTGCAGGCCAGTGTCCGAGCAGTGGAAACATTAGAAGACGGATTTAAGAGTAGTAGAGTTCTCTGTGATAGAACTCGTCCAGGGAAGGACTACCACCATACCTATTTCTGCCGCCAAGCAGTAATGCTCGCATTGCTGTATTCCGGTGTGAAGGGTATGGTTTCCGGTGAAATTACTGGCACATGAGGCTTTCGATCTTGGCCTCAAGGTGGCAACCCGCGAGTGATACCTCTGGTATTGCAAGCGTCCATAGGCTGCGGTAACCGCTTACCATCTTGTAGGCCGTACGCTTAGTTGCCACTTCAGTTGTATAAAAAAAAATGGATAACAATAAAAAGTAAATACACTCACAGTTTTTGGGTTTGTCGATGATGAGTTTTACTCTCACTTCAGATCCTGGCTGTCCTAAGTACTTCGGCGTTTGGCAGATATAATCACCGCCGTCATCAAACTGCGGAAACATTGAAATGTCAGCGTCATATAAAGTTAAAAAAATCACAGTATACCCCAAAAACTTTACCCATCTGATGTCAACAATCCTTGGCATTATTAGCTTCAAGCTGACAATAGAATTCCTTGGACATGGCTATTCATAAATGACTAAACGTAGTGCTTAAATTCTCTTGGTAAATGACTGAACGTCAAAAAAAAAAAAAAATACGTGATAAAATACCGACACCAGACTGGTATTAGGAGTTGACCACGACTTTAACAAGTACCACTGAGTTTGTCTGCCAAGCCGACAAACTGTACACTGTAAACTGGCCGCAAGTGCGAAAAAATTGCCCACTTCAGGTCGCAAAATACATCGGATATTAACATACAATAATATTTGATGCTTTTTTTTTTGAATAAACTTTACTGAAGTTTTTCCATATGATTTAGATTAATTAAATATTCAAATAACGATGGCATAAAATCTAAATTCAACAAACAACTGTAATTTTGCTCTCATTGTTATTATACCCCTCTGGTTGCAAGTGACATAAGATTTTGTTAAGCCAAATACATTCGGCATATTATTTTTATGTATATACTATAATACTAACTAAAAGCTGGCTGCTATCTGGCTCAAAATATCAGCATTGCCATTCAACGTGGCAATGCAGCCAGCATGTTGGGAACGCTTCCGTCTGGTTTGGATCAGTTGAGCTATCTATGAGTCGTTTGTAACGGTTTTTAGATGGCTCAACTGTTTCATATTATGTATTATGTATATTTTGTAATGTAATGTAATTATGTACATATTTTATTTTGATAATAAGATTATTTAGTATATAACTTACAGTAACTTTGAACAGCTCCAGTCGTCCATTCTTTTCGCTAAAGCCTGTTCTAAATGGTAAGCCTCTCTCCCGGACCCAGCGCACAGCAGCGCGCAGCGGACCTTCGTCACGGCATTGGAAAACCACATCTCCACCTACAGTATTTAAAAGATTTAGCAAAATGCATGTAAGTGATACAACACCCTTTAGTTCTTGCAGCATTCCTTTTTAAAATCCCATAAAGGTTGGATTCGACCAAACTCCAATAGGCGCTATTCTCCGAGTAAATCGTAGTTATTCGCGAGTAAACTGACAGTATCCTTGTATCATTTGTTATCCTGTGGAATAGTTATTCCAAAAATTGGTCGAATCAACCCGCATACGTTTTAATAAATTGCATGCAAGAATTGAATTGTCAAATTGATTTCGGAACAAAATGTCAAACATTTGTTCCGAAGTCAATATAGCAAGGCAATTCTTGAATGCAATTAATAAACCGTGTAAATGGGCCTTTACGGTAGTTATGATTCGATATACCGATGACCCAGTTCGATATAGTTTTAATGCATGTAGCAAACATTCAGCACGTCTTCATTCATAACAGTAATAAAAATAACCCAATAAAATATATCACTAATATATTATTATGAAATATAAATATGTGCCTGAAATAAATGATATACCTTCAGTGAAATTAATTTTTAAATGTGTATATGATTGTGAATGTGATTTCTAAAACGTGTGATGAATCATTACTACTGTATTACTGTTTTATTAAATTAATATTAATCAAATCAAACCAAAGTCATCTATTATTTTAATTAGATAAATACCAATGTTTTCGTAAAACATGCATAAATATTTGAATATATTAAAATAGATTATTATTTACTAGCTTCTGCTCGTGACTTTGCTTACTTGGTACCTGATAAAAGGTAGTCTATATGCTGTTCCAGGTTCAGAAGAATTACTGTTCTAAGTTTTATCCAAATCGTTTTAGCCGCTACAGCGTGATTGGACAACAAATATCAAAACTTTTAGATTTATAATACTCGTATTATAAGCCCATTTATCCGATTCAATAATTGGATGCAATAAATGCCTTGTTACATCGATTTCAGAACAAATGTTTGACATTTTGCTCCGAAACCAATTTGACAAAGCAATTCTTGCATGCAATTATTAAATCGTGTAAATGGGTTTTAAATAAATTTAGTAAGAAGAATGACATAAACTTTATCAACAGTACTATTAATATAAACATAATAATATAAACTATAAATATAAACTTTAGCTTCGATGATAACTTTAACATAAAATAAATATTTGTATAGAATATAAATAAAATTGTTACTTTCTCGTATTTGTGAATGTGTATAATATTATAATTAATCATTAATCAGCTAAAATGAAACCCGTTATTTTTGCCCAGTGACTAAATTAATCAGGCAAAACCGACTCACCATACTTGGCTGTTCCACCACCATGAAAGAAACAATAAAATATTACAACCTATTCATTAAAATCTAACTACATATTTGGTACTTTAAGTACACCTTAATAACTATATTAATATATATGTTTATTTTAAAAATAAACTAAACCAGCACCCCTGTAATAACTTTAAGATGAACTAAGTGGTCCTATCTATTGTGAAGGTACTCAAAATCACCTTCTCGAGTATAACTGCAGTATTTCGCGTACCTCTAGATGAGAAGTATATATAACCCTGCAATTTTTTCGATAGATCTATTTGGTTCTGCGCTACCCATAATACGTACCATGTCCGGGATTGTTCTGTGTTTCTATTCCTCGTTTAGCTCTCACCTGAGTGTCCATAGCTTTGTTTATCCAAATTTACGCAAAACGAATAGTTTTTGTTTTATTACAACCTCGTTTTATAATAAAATGGACTAGAAATCACTTAAGTTCAATTAAGAGACATTTTGTGTTAAACATGGCTCGATTAGCAAGTCAAAGTTGCGTTCCAACACCACATAGATAAGAAGGGTTGTAAATTATGTTATGTTGTAGTTTTATGCTTCACTACTGATGTATACTTCTAAAAAACTTGTAATTTATAAATCTGTTAACTCACCTAATCGACTGTTTTGTTCATTTGGATAAGTTTTCACGTTCAACGTAACGGGACCTAGAAAACACAAATAATATTAATCAACCATTAAGAAAAACACTGTTGCACTAGTTAGACCGTGCACCACGAAATCCATAGTTTGTTATTACTACTGAGCCATATTATTTGTTTTAAATTATTATACGAGTATTATTACTGATTAATGACAAGTATAATAGGTATGAATTTTATTATTCGAAGATATTTTACAAGCTTATTGGAAATAAATAGTTTGTATTTTTGTTAATTACGTAAGTATGTTAAACCATCAAGTCATTAGTTAATTCATTATTTTAAATTAATAGTTATTAGGACGTTATAGATTAATTGAAATTATGTCTTCAAATAATTTAGAAGAAGGTTGAGTATTTTTTAAGAAACCATAAAGTTAATAATTGTAAGACATTGGCAAACTTTTTAAAATTTATTTATTTATTAAAAATATATAATTTTTCTTTATTCAAATCCCCTTAGATCATAGATAATTTAAAACAAAATTAGCAATGGTGACTGATACACATAATACAATGTATTGTACCCATAACACAAGCTCTGCTTAGCTTGGGGCTAGATGATCCTGTGGATTGTCCAGTATCAGTCTTCTTATTTTTTAGTCTTATGCAAACTTGTATTCTTGGCATCAATACATTCGTACCTATGACCGCGCGAAATGGCGGTTTGATTATACAAGTAAGTAGAGCCTAAAAAGTTTAAGTGGCGTGATGTGTAGTCAAATGGATCACACCTTATATTTTAAAAATATGTAAACTCGATTGTGTTAATTACATACGTTAAAAACAAGTTAAATTAAAACACGTAGTGAAATAACTCTAACACACCTTATTATGAACACAAATTATCATGTTATTATTTTTTAAAACTCACAACGATCAACAATTTTAAACTACTATAACAATAAATAAAATATCAAATTTGCCAAAATCCCAGACAAAGTGTTAATTTGTGCCAAGTAGGTATAGCAAGTATACGTCTTACTGCCTGACGGACAATCGAATTCGTCACTGTAGTCGTATGGACAGTCGATGTGACCATCGCATCTCCGACGAGCGTCTATACACGGTCCGTTCTCGCAACGCCACTCATAACTTTTGCAGGGAACCGATGCACCTATTATTGGTATTTTATTATATACTCTTGTCATTAGCGCATAATAAAAATATTTAAAAAAATAAAATCAAAAAACCTACCCCCAGGGTAACCAGATGAACCTCCCGAAGATGAACTGGGATAAATATCATTGCTGGATACATCTAAATATAAAAACAATGTTATGAAATAATATAAAAAACTAAAATTGAAAAATAATGTGCAATAAAATATAAAATAACTATTACTGTTTGCTCCTGGATATCCTGCATTTGATCCGTAGCCAGGTCTGCCATAAATGTCGTTTGTTTCAGGTTGAATGGGGTCGTATGGGTTGCTTGACCAAGGTCGGTTAGTGGTAGTGTAAGGATCATAAGACGCAGGTCGGTTAGTCCTGTAAGGATCGTTCAAATCTGGTCGTGCAGTCCTGTAAGGATCGTTCAAATCTGGTCGTGCAGTTCTGTAAGGATCATTCAACTCTGGTCGGTTAGTGCTGTAAGGATCGTTGGAATTAGGTTGGTTGTTGTAAGGGTCGTTGGCATTAGGTTGGTTGTTGTAAGGATCGTTGGAATTAGGTCGGTTGTTGTTGTAAGGGTCGTTGGAATTAGGTCGGTTGTTGTAAGGGTCGTTGGAATTAGGTCGGTTGTTGTAAGGATCGTTGGAATTAGGTTGGTTGTTGTAAGGGTCGTTGGAATTAGGTCGGTTGTTGTAAGGATCGTTGGAATCTGGTCGGTTAGTGTCGTAAGGATAGCCTGCGCCTGGCCGAGCCGTGCCGTAAGGATTGTATCGCCCTAAAAATTATTTAACAATGAGTAAAAAACAGTAAAATAAAAAACACAAGTAAACAGCCATGAGCGAAAATGAGTTCAAATTGTATACGATATGAAGATATAATAAAAAAGCAATAGTTTAAATAGGTATCCTATGTTTTTAAAAACCTGTCAAGATATTATGAATAACTAGCTTTTGCCCGCGACTTTGTTTACGTTGGACTCAGGAACCATACTTTTTCCGGGATAAAAATTCGGATACCAATCGGAACCAATTTGGTTGAAGTTTAAAACATAAGTAAATAATAACTTGAAAAAGATCACACTTTTTATTTTGAACAAAAGTACGATATCCGAGTTCTACGCAAAGAAAAGGGCTGCATGTATTGTTAATTGATTTTTTTTTTCGTTTCGAGTTTTCCAAAACACAACTTTGAGTTTGTGATAGGGTAATTACTAGCTGACAATTGAATAAAATATAAGTAAATGAAAGCAAAGCAACTTTCAGTTCATACCAGGTGCTTGTGTAGTGATTGTGTTGTCTATGTCATTTCTGTCGTCGAACGAACCATCATCTATTTACAAATAAAATAAAAAAAAAATATTAATGGAACAAAAAATAACATAATCAAAAAAACCTCAAAAACTTTCAGAATCCTTTTTATCTATGCTTTTTATATATTTATTATATATAATCTTAACCTCGCCATACGGGCTCAAAAGAGACCTAGTGCGAGGGACAGAGCTTAGCCAAGGTACCTACTCAACTACTGTATACAATTTATATATAAAAATAAGACCACGGAATGTACCTAAATATACTTTGTAAAAAGTTTGTAATTAAATAATTAAAAATAAAAAAATAAAAATCCTTTTTATATATTTTATCTATGCACAGCGAAAAAACACATGCCTGTGTATTTTCGTGGCCTGCAAAAGGCATGCAATTAAAATGCATAAATCTTATCATTACCATGTTTTATTTAGTCGCCTGAAGTAACCAGTAGCTAGTAATTGCAAGTGCATGTGTATTTTCAACCACAATATTATGGTAATCGTGTGTAAAAAAATATGATAGGTTTCTTAGGAATACCTAAGAACCTTTTTTTTTTTTTATACAACCGAAGTGGCAACCAAGCGTACGGCCCACAAGATGGTAAGCTGTTACCGCAGCCTATGGACGCTTGCAATACCAGAGATATCACTCGCGGGTTGCCACCTTGAGGCTAAGATCATTTAGGTCTTGTTTAAAAAAAACCATAAAATAGATAAACCCCAGATATTATAGTCTCGTTTGACCAGACAAGTCTATTTTCAGTTTATTTTTCGATTTCAGCTTTGTTTTTTATTCGATAAAATCAAAAGAATTATTATAAAACGTCATGTTTAGGTGAGTATTTACGATTTTGTTAGGAATAGGCTTTTATTATTGAACTTAATTGAGAAAACAAGACTAAATATTGATAGTTTACTTCCATTTTTAATAGAAGATTCCGTTAACTACTCGTATTTATACAAAATAACCGTTAGTCAATAAAATTAGCTTTGTTTGGCTGAAATAAATCTTTGAAAACTTTTAATTAAGTAGAATAATTATTAACGAATAATTTAAGTTGAATAGAAGCTTGAAAGAGTTGAATATACTTACTCGTTTGAGGTCTCTCTGTGCGGGGAGCGTAGGGATTGTAATCTAAACAAAAATACAAGGGTTAGGTAATAAAAGAGTAGTAGAGTTCTCTGTGATAGAGCTCGCCCGGGGAAGGACTACCACCATACTTATTTCTGCCGCCAAGCAGGAATGCTCGCATTGCTGTGTTCCGGTGTGAAGGGTGTGGTTACCGGTGAAATTACTGGCACATGAGGCTTTCGATCTTAGCCTCAAGGTGGCAACCCGCGAGTGATACCTTTGGTATTGCAAGCGTCCATAGGCTGCGGTAACCGCTTACCATCTTGTGGGCCGTACGCTTGGTTGCCATTTCAGTTGTTAAAAAAAAAAAAAAAAAGTAATGAATATAATTATAAAACTAGATGTCCTACGTATAGTTTTGCTCCCGTGTATGGTACGGCCATCAAATCTAGGTATTCGTGAAGGTAGCCGTTACAGTGCGCAATGGAGCATTTTCGAACAAAATGTATTTGCGCATCACAAATGTGATGTACCAAAAAATACAATGTATAGTTCGCACATCGGATCTAGGCTTCCGTGAAGTTAGCCGTTTGTGATGCGCAAAGACAATTTAGTTTGAAAAAGCTCCATTGCGCATCGAAACGGCTAATTTCACGACGGCCGAGATCCGCCGTGAGAACTATACTTGCGACCTTTAAAGTTTTATTGTAAATACTATAAAATATTTCTGAGCTATGCAATAGTATAATTAGTGGGTAAAAATAATAATTAAGTAATAAATTAATAAGTATTGTAATTCTTCATCAAATAGTTTATAGTTAAAATTATCGGGCTTGACACTTACCATTTCGTGGTCCTTGAGGAGAGTACGTTGCTGAAATTATAAAAACATATATTAATCACCTAACTTTTTCTACGTCAAAAAATTATTTGAAATCGGTACAATATGATTCTATCTAAAAATAAACTAAAGACCCATTTACACGGTTCAATAATTGCATGCAAGAAACTTGTTAAATCTATTTTAGCACAAATTTTTGACGTTTTGCTTTGAAATCAATTTGACAAAGCAATTCTTACATGCAATTATTGAACCATGTAAATGAGAATTAACTTTATTTATCAAATATATATATTTTAATATATACAGAGTGATTTTTTTAAATGGGACAGTATGGGGAAATCCGAATCTAAAGGAGATAGAGGAAAAGTGTCTAAGGAGACATTAGGTGTTTTTTTATGTAAACAAATTTGGCTCGTTCAAATTTGTGGTCAAGCGTGAGTTGTTCTTAAAAAATGATAAAGTTGGTCAATTTTTTTTTGACGCGGATCGACTCTGTTTCATGTAAGGATTATTTCATTGTTTGGAAAGAAAAAAATCTGAACAGCAGAAGTTGGTCAAATTTACTGAAAACTAATCTTCATACAGTTGCAGTATTCGCCTTTTAATATTGTTACAAGTGCCTAGGCGTGTAAAAAAATATTTAAAATTATTCCATTTTTAAATTTTGATAATCGATAAGAGCTCCAGATGATTCAAGAGAAGAACATTTTTTTTAATCTTCGTAAACATCATGGCAACCGATAGTCTTGAAATTATAAAAAAAAGAATTCAAATTTGGAACGTAAGTTATTTCTGCAGCTGTGATTTTGTTTCCAATCAGTTCATGCTTGTAATTTTATTCATCATGGCGTTAACTAATTCACATAAAGTTGATTTGATTGAGGCGTATTTTCTTAATTATCGCAGTAGAGATAATGCACTTAAGTGGTATCAAGAACGCTATCCTGACCGTGTAGTACCGAATCGCAAGATATTTGATAGTTTAATAAAGAACCTAAGACAGGAAGGCTGTTTCAAGCCTAAGCGTAAAAGGCCGACAATAGTCAATAGTGAGTTTATAACTATTGCCGTATTGGGATATTTTGAAGCATACCCAAAAGCTTCGTTACGGGAAGCAGCTGAAACTATCGGTATTCATAAATCAACTGTAAGGAAGATATTGAAGGCTCATAAATACAAGTGTTACATAGAAGGTCGACTTTTACAAGCGTTACTACCTGGAGATAAAGACCGCAGGTTACATTTCTGTAATTGGTATGTGGCTCAGACTATTAGAAATAGATGTTTTCCTAATTTTATTATTTGGACTGATGAATGCAACTTTTCGAACAATGGCATGTACAACAGGAGAAATATCCATTACTGGCCAAAAATAAATCCGCTAAGAACTACAGAAACCCACAACCAAATCCGATTTTCTTTTAATTGTTGGTGTGCGATATTACATAACAGAATTTTTGCTATCAAAACTTACCAAGGAACGCTAAATAGTGAAAAATATCAGGAAATATTGAACATGGCTGCAGATTTAGTGGATGAGACTATTAGCTTAAGGAACTTTGGTAAGATAATCTACCAACAAGATGGTGCACCAGCCCACAACAGTAGGGCAAGTAAACTATGTTTGGACGAGCAGTTTCCAAACCGTTGGATGGGTACATATGGGCCGATGAAGTGGCCCCCACGATCGCCCGACTTAACGCCATTAGATTTTTTCTTATGGGGTTACCTTAAGGGTCGAATTTATGTATCCCGATACAACTTCGTACAAGAATTAAAAGATGCTGTTTACAACACTTTAAACACAATTCACCATAAGTCTCTGTTAAATGCAACTAGAAGTGTCTTGAAGTGTGCTCGTACCTGCATAAGACAAGACGGCGGCCACATCGAACATTTACTCAAGTAATAAACCAACTGTATGAAGATTAGTTTTCATTAAATTTGACCAACTTCTGCTGTTCAGATTTTTTTCTATCCAAACAATGAAATAATCCTTGCATGAAACAGAGTCGATCCGCGTCAAAAAAAAAATTGACCAACTTTATCATTTTTTAAGAACAACTCACGCTTGACCACAAATTTGAACGAGCCAAATTTGTTTACATAAAAAAACACCTAATGTCTCCTTAGACACTTTTCCTCTATCTCCTTTAGATTCGGATTTCCCCATACTGTCCCATTTAAAAAAATCACTCTGTATATGTACCTACCTAGTGATTTACTGTAAGTACCTTACCTATAGGTCCATCTAAAGACAATAAAAAGTTAACCAACAATAAAGTGCGTGCAGATAAAAAATATTTATAATTCTATGAAATAAAAACATGACATTCATGTCATTCTGTTTATCAAAAACATCAATCGAAATCAATAAAAAAACAATGCTATACACACTCACAAACTCAAACTAACCAGCATGCTGAAAAAATATATTCTAATATAAACCAACGCAAAACTATTTGACCTATCTACCTACGCGTAACTTGTAGAAACTAGCAAACACCTAAAAACGGCCTAATCTAAAGCATGCGATATTTCAAAAACTTTAGTAATAGTACCTATGATCGTGACATGCCGTACAGAAAATCATAAATGGCGGCAGTAACATAACTTTTTGAAGATCTCTAGAGAACCAACGTAAATCGGATATTACATGTCATCTAAAACCATCATTCCGAATAAAGGTATTAATTAATTAAAAGTAACTGGCAAAACAACTCAGGATGGGAACAAAATAGGGTAGAAATGCACGTCAACCCGTAAATGTACCGGAATGGCATTTCTGCTCGTCCGAGAAGTCGGAGCAATCATAGATATTGTCACAGCGCCGTTCCAAAAGTATGCACCGGCCGTCGTAACAGGTAAACTCAGTCTCTAGGCAGGGCGCCGGTGAGGGCGACCGAGTAGCCCGCGTCATCAACCAAACTGTGCATCAGTGCGTTTTTGAAAATGAATATAAATGTAGCACTAAGCTGCAGTTAAACGATCCGTGATAGCGCGAGCCTACACCACAAAGTACATGAGCTTACATAAGTTGCGCCGTCGTATAGAGCAATCAATCACACTGTGTGAGAATCACAACAACGCGAGTCGCGGACCGCTCCGCACGAACAGGTCCAAAACCACTAAATAGGCGACTATTCCCGTAGCGCGCTTTACACCGTCTATAAAGACGGCGAGCGGTAACTAGAACTGCAAGAAAAGTCGCGCGCGCGCTTTAGTTTGTGTCGAAAACCCGATCAGCGATAGATCGTGCGACATTTAGCACGCGAAATGGGTCAGAGGGACTATTGCAAACAAAAGCGAGGTACGAGTAATTATCGTGTCAGTTTTTGTGGTACAGCTTATATCCGAGAATGCTCTAACATTAGTTGTAACCGACATAAGTAGAACTGTATACAGATTATAATTATTTGAAAATGTTTGCAAATTCAATATTTTGCTAATGTGGTCAAAATGTAAAAAAAAAATATTATAATAGGTAGAAACGGTATTCTGACAGTTGGATTCAAGGAAACATTAGTTCCCCGTTGTACAACCAGTTTAATTCATCAGATGTTTATAATACCAGCTTGACAATAAAGCCCCTCTGTTGTATCACGGGTCATAACAATAAATTACAAAAAAAAATCTAACAGTTAGACCACGGATCGTTTTACTTACCCGTGGTACAAACTGTTGGACATAGCTGTTGGACCACAGATCGGTAGCGCAAGATTATCGTTTGTCTTTTAAAAGAGTAGCCCCTAAAACGGCGCAAGTTGAGGCGCATCACTTCGATTATAGCTTTGTCCGCGCTATCACGCGTCGTTAACTGCACCTTAAAATGACTTCCTAAAGGTTCTTTCGTGTTTTGTTCAAACCAAACTTATCCACCATCAGTATAATCGTTAACAACCAGTGCACAGAAGAAAAAGTGTATAGACCACGTGCGATAAGATAATCGGTGATATTCCAATAAAGCAAGATTGTGCTAAAATTGTGAGTTTCGAAGCTTTATGTGCAACGTGTTGTGTCCTATATAAAAAAAAATCTAAGCGTGTTCCAGTGCTGTATTTATCATTTTGCTAAAATGTTGTTTATTCCTCTAGTATATAACTATACTTTTTTTCAAAACCATATAGCATAGGTTTCAACTATATATGATCTCAGTAAGTCTAAATAACTTTATAATAACTTGCAGCAATAGTTTTATTTCAGGTAATACCTACCAATGTAATTTGACTTATAATATCTATTATCAATAATTATGACTACTTAAAGTTCTAGTGAGATAAAATTTTGGTATACTCGTAACAGCTACTTTTACATTATTTTTACGAAAGTAAAATAAAATCCTCGGCTTATGGAGAACAGAGAAGGTATAACAGCTACCTTTACTAACTCAACTTAACCATTAGGTATATTTTAAATGATTATGATACCAAATAGATGGTCATGAACCAAGCAATAAATACTTACGGCAGTTGTCTTCGTCTGAGTTGTCATAGCAGTCCTGATTGCCGTCACAAAGGAACTCTCCGCTCACGCAGTTGCCATTACGACATCTGAACTGATCTTCGTTACAGTCCTCTGAAATATAAACGATATTTCATCCAGCCTTTGAATGTCGGACGTAGCGGGCATTGAAAATTGAACTATTTTTTTAACTGACTTCAAAACATGGATCAATTCGATAAGTTTGTTACGCGGTTTTTCCGCTAATGTAGAATTGATTTTGTTGATTATATTTTTGTTTGATAGGTACTTCTGAGGTGATCCCCTAAATTTAAAATAATTTTCATTTATTATAATGTGTAATAACTACAGTACCCCACCTGTATTTCCAGAACCCGACTTTTTTAGTTCTAGTTCGTTGGTAGGTTGCATTCTTGAAATCAGCTTTAGTTTTTTTTTTCAAAGTTTATAGAAAAGTTTAATTATATTTACGCGGTCCAATTATTACTTTTAGATCGATTTGAGAAAAAAATTTTGACATATTGCTCCGAAATCAAATTGATAAAGCAACTCTGGCCTAGTGCCAGTAATGCGGTTTCTTTCTGCGGACTACTGAGATTTTTTTCCAGCAGCCTCTTGCATATAATTATTGAACCGTGTAAGTTCTTTAGTGCAATAGCAACCTCGTGTCGCAGTCATGGTGTCGTTACAGTGCAGTTCATCGCTGCTGTCGGAGCATTCGCGGACGTCGTTGCAAAGCGCGCTCCTTGGAACGCACTCTCCGTTGTCGCATCTACAACAAAAATTTACCTTGCAGATACACTACTTACTATAGGAACTCGGCTGTCGTAAAGCGCTCACCCACGGCGACTTTATGTAGCGATGCTGTCGCGATGCTGACGTATGTTTGCATCGATACAGTCGCAAGTCTGTCACTGGCTGTGTACTTTCGCCCACGACAGACGCGCGATGATAGCGATGTCGTCGTGCGATTGCGTGACAGCATAGTTACAAAAAGTCGCCCTGCGTTACGATGCGCAATAGAGTTTTTTCGAATTGAATTGCCCTTGCGTATCACAAACGGCTAGTTTTGTAATTTTTTCGTTTCGGCTAATTTTGTTCGATTTAGTGGCCAACTCTGTTGAGCCGATGTTACAAATAATCGCTCCACTAAGTTTTGTATCTGCATTTACATATATATTATCAAATTACTGAAACACAGTAAAACAGTTTAAATCGCCTTAACGTAAATCGCAACAGAAAATCGCATATTTTGCAGTGGCAGAATCGCATTATGATATTCTAATAACCTCGATGGCCCGGCTCAGATACGAAAGGTTGCTGGTTTGAACAAATGTTTGCGCGGTCTGCAAATATTGTTCCGGATCTGAATGTTGTACAGTTTCTGATGCCCACGACACAGGGATGAATACAAAGTACACAGGGTTTTTTTTATCCCACAATGTAGTCAACAGTTGATACAATAATCTGTTGATCATAAGATTTATTGATCTCACAACTAGTTGATTTAATGAACTGTTGACACATTATGCAGTTGATGTGGTGCTGATATTCTGAATTATGACCAAATTAATGTTGATCTTATGTATCCCCACACTAACTTGTCACTAGGATAGGCATGATGACAGCAAGAATCACTAAAATTACGAATTTACCTTGTGAAAATGGTTTCAAGAAATAAAAAATCATACTTCATTTTACATTAGTTGCGAGATTGATAATATTTTAAATAAAATAAAACTTCAAAATACAGCAATCCGCCATAAAAAGAACACCAATCAGATCATCTTGGTTCTCTGATTTGTGGTATCTACCAAAATTACAAAATTTTGATCATATTTGCTAAAATTTTACATTGAAAACTGAACTATGACGTCACTGCTGCTACGCCTTGTCATGGGCGCGCTTTGGCGTGTATTTTAAAATTCAAATTTATATCGCATTTTTTACTACTAACCCATTAATTTCTCGAATAATAAGACATTTTTTGCATTAAATAGATACATCATAACGCAATAGAATAGTTTTTAAAAAATCAGTCGTCATGCCTATATAATACCTGTGTACTATGTGACTGGTGGGTATGTTATGTGTTAGAGTTACCTGAAGTCTTCTGGCCTGTCGCAGTGGTCGCACTGCGCTTCGTCTGAGCCATCGGAGCAGTCAGATATCCGGTCGCAGATAGAGTTCGGGTCCAGACATTTACCGTCGCACTCGTGAGCGCATTCTTTGAACAAACACAAAATTAACTTATAGAAACTCAATGTACTTCCCCGCTACAGCTTAACATAATAACTCAGACGCCTAACTGTGAACTGAGTGTTGTAAACAGAAGCGGAAGGTGCCAAAAACGTGTTTACATCCCGTTTCCTTGTGTCACTCTCTGTGCCTCTGAGTTATGTAGTTTGCTAATTTAAAGTTAGAAATCATATTTTTTGTACAAGCTTATGTGGTTTAGCTAGACTTATCTTGTGTCATTTTATATCGTAAAGAAATCGCATGCTCTCAACTCGCTCGAAATTTTGTAGATCATTTTTACGATAAATGCATAAAATGAATTACAAAATCTCGATGCAATAGATACTAATGATAATCACTGAAATCTAAATATTAGGGATGTAATGTTAAAAATATTATCAACTGTAATATTTTTAATAAAAAGTCATAAAAGAATACGCAATTTATCTTAGAATGACGTTGTTTTGGTGCTTACCAAAACAACGTCATTCTAAAAAATTAAATATTTAGAGTCGCAAAATAGCTCGCAGTGCTTCTAAATGCCATGCTTTGTTGTTCGCTGGCTCTGCCCGACTAGCATAGGCACTGCAGACAACACGGAACAAAAGTATTGAAGAAAAAAAAAAATTTTTTTTAAAAGAAAACTGTAATTTTCTCACAATCTCTATGGAGAAAACCAATGTCTACGGTGCTCATGCTATCCGGGCAGTTGACACGTATTTGTAATGATTTTAGACTTTATATAAAATTATGATTTATTCAAACAGTTCTTAAAAATAAACTATAAGGATGAGTTGCACCATTGACGTCGAACAATTTGACGTTAACGTTAGATGGTGCAACTCACCCTAAGTTTATTGACAAGGGCAGTCAGTACCAAATGAGATTTTTAAAATTAATTACAAATTATTAAGAAAAATATTTTAAAATTTTTTTACATAACAAATTATCCGAAGCCGAAAGCAATGGAACATCGAGCAAATTACTCGTGGCCCCATCAATAGGACAAAATAATGGGATTGCGAGAAAACACCCGAACTGAATCTACTGTAAGGGATTCTTTATAAAAGATGACGCACGGTCTAGCGTGCCGGGTCCGAGCCGAGAGTCTTCCGTAGCATAGTCAACTAATACTACATAGTTCTATTTTGTATAGACCGAGTTGTTTCTGAGTGTTGCCCGTTACTGGGCCGTCACTCGACATATCGTGAGTGTGTCCTTGTCCGGATACAAAATATATGTACCGTGCTACGGCCGATGGAGACAGTGGCGCTACAAAAAGTAGCGTGTCACTGACCCCATTAAAGTTTTTTGTTTTAATTTTAATGGACGACAAAGATGACAACACACTGAACGCGGCAGCGGCTCCCGCGCTTTACCCGACCCGTGCGTTCTGTGTTGCGCTTAAATCATGTAGACAGCAGATATACACGCGACACTCGGCCGACACTCGGCTCAAACCCGACACGGGCTCGTGAGTCATTCGGGTAATAAAAGTATAAAATACCATCATCAACACAGTCGTCTTCGTCTTCGCCGTTGTCACACTCTTTCCTGTCGTCGCAACGGGTGGCGCACTGCACCCTCGAGCTGGACGGACACGCGTAGGCCTCCGGAGGGCATGTGCCTGCAAGATCACCACACTTTACTCCGAGCTCAAGGAGTTCGGACACACGGACTCCATTTAGCACACTGACAAACACATAAACTAAACTTAACAACCATCAGTAAATAACATTTATTAAAGATGACATCTAGAATAAAACAAGTTTTAAAAGGTTATATCTAAAGAAGCTAAAAGATTTGTTCACGACTACAAAATCCTTCGTTGCGTATGATTGAAGAGTATTCTGATAGGATCTAAAAGAAATCATGCGATGTAAATAGGATCTAAAAGAAACTCTGTAGGATCTATCTTATTGCACAACCATGCAGTGCACTAGTGCGATTTCAAAGCGTTATCGTAACATTCTCTTGTTAGTTGTGGTAATCAAGCCGCTTTTGCGGGCGTAATTTACAAACCTTCTTTTGTCGACCATCATAGCCACTGGATTCCGACCACAAGTTATTTACAAAACGATGCGAGTAACTTCCTAATGCTTACCACAGTTGAGTTCATCCTCGCCTTGGCTGCAGTCTTTGTGGGAGTTGCACCTGAGCGCTATATTAATACAAGAGCCGTCCCGGCATCGGAACTGACCCCGCTTACAGGGGCATTTGCTTTCATCCGTGCCATCGCTGCATTCCATCGTGCCGTTGCAAAGGGACTCAGCGCGCACGCACTGACCGCTTGTGCATTTATACTCATAAGCCATGCAATCTGTGCCTGCCGTAATAATAATGCACCTTAACCATAATAAACTTACACTAGAAAGGAACAAATTGAAATGAATTGTGTACAGCGAAATGTACGTACAGTGTTTTCCTTTCTAGTGTAATTCTAATAAGTATGTAAGTTAAATAGTGTATGTTAAGATTTAGCATAATAATTTTATGCTTGTCCAAACCTGTTGAGATATGGATAAACATTATACTTATAACTAAAATATTATATTATTTTTTAGGCTGTTGACCCATGCGATTTGATTTAATTCATGGTGCAAAAAACTTTGTTTTTTGTAAAGTATAAGCAGATAACTAATCTCAAATAACTGCATAGCGTTAATTAATAATAATTTGAAAATAATAATATCGTGCTACTTACAAAAGGGAGGTACAATTTTTTGATACCACACCTCATAGTAAAGTTGGACAGGAACTTACAAAATCGAGAACATCAAATAGTGAAACAAAGAAAAATTTGGAAAAAGTCAAACCATATCTGCAATGAAGTTCATCAGAACCGTCCTGACAGTCATGCGTTCTGTCGCAACGTTTGTACGCTTGTATGCAGTGTCCGTTATTGCATTTGAAGTCAGCGTCACCACATGCTGTCCGGCAAAATGCACAAAGATTAGAATTATATTCATACATCATAACATGCAGTAGTTCTCGAAAATAAAAAGAAATAACAAACTGACTGAAAATGAAATTCAAGAAAAGTAACAAAAGTTGAAACAAACTAAAGACAAAAGAAGCGGAGTCACCAAAACCGAGATCACAAAAGACTTATCACCAGACATTTTCGAAAGGAAGGATAAATAGCCAAGAATAAACATACAGGTTGTAAGAAGAATAGACACAACAATATTGTTG
The DNA here is from genome assembly GCA_951394395.1 of Colostygia pectinataria. NCBI lineage: Eukaryota > Metazoa > Arthropoda > Insecta > Lepidoptera > Geometridae > Colostygia > Colostygia pectinataria. The sequence continues at coordinate 17,290,928 of OX596348.1, read as the reverse complement.
GAAATAAATGGGAATAAAAATATGTGACGGAAAGCAGGATCTAATGATTACAATTTGTAGCAAGAAACTTACGACAATTCTGTTCGTCTGAATAATCTCCAAATTGGCAATCGTAACGTCGGTTGCACCTCATACTGTCAGGGATCACTTTGCCCATTTGACATTTAAAGTATCCATATGCTGGAAACACGTGCAAAACTAATTAAAAACAATAAAGATGTTGTACCTACCAATAAACATCAAAATGACCAGGACAAACAGTCAGCGAACAGGTTTAATATCTTTGTATTAATGAAGAAGCGTGCTAGATATACGATGACATCGATACATGTGAATTGATTGACAATGATATTCTTACCAACACAGTTACGTTCATCTGACCTATCCGAGGGACAGTCGACACGACCGTTGCAACGTTTACTTCTCTTGATACAATTTCCTTGATCGCATTGCCATTCTTTTGAGGTGCATGCTTTAAATTTACGAATGTTAGTAGTTAGTATCAAATAGGTAATTATAATCCAGCTACCCAGATTGTAGTTTTGATCAAGCTATTGTGTCACAATTTATTTATTTATTGACACATTAACAAGATAAATTTACAATCAGTATTAGTGATGCATTAATACTTACGGCAATCGTATTCGTCGCTTCCGTCATGGCGACAGTCTCTAAATCCGTCGCATCTCAACATTAAGGAAATACAAGTGCCATCACCACACCGAAATTTGCCTGTTTCTTTGCAGGCGTACTTTCCCGTCCAATTTCCTCTCTGAGAGACTTACCATTTTAATCCAAAACGAAGCATGAGCATAAAAATTATACGATCAGATTTGAATCAGGAGCTGTAAGGCTGTTTCTGCTTGGTGTTTTTTTTTCTTTGGTTAACTTACGGCAGTTTATTTCGTCAGCGCCGTCGCTGCAGTGAGGCTCGCCATCGCAACGCTTCCTGACTTCAATACAAGAACCATCGATGTTGCAGCGGAACTCGTCTGATGTGCACTCTGCATAAATATTTTTTTGGATATTTATTTCCCTAAAGCTGTTTCCTTCACATAACTGCGTCTTCTCCCGCCCTGGTCAGGTCACGTACTAAATGTAATCCCTCAATTTCTGAAGCCATGGAACTCAACGATTCCACAGCTACCTTCCATGCTCATGCTCTCTATACCCATCTCCACTGACTTAACCAACTAGTTCATGCTATCACCATATTAAAGTCCTATCTTTTTGATAGGGCTAAGATGCGCAATCCTATCCTATCCTTTCCAATCGACCTGTTTGTCCTAAATTTGGGAATTTACAGTGACCACTGATAGGTACTAAACCTGTAAGGTACTCACCGCAGTCGAACTCGTCTTCTCTACCGGGGCAGTCGAATTGTCGGTCACATCTTTTGATTCCTTCTAGACAGTTGCCGTTGTTGCAGACGAAGTCGTCCACTCCACATGATTCTGAGGACAAGCACAAAAAAACCGATAAATAACCGGCTTAGTCTCAGCAATACCAAATGCGAGTTAAAAGTGTATAATGCGAGTTATAAAAACTAGCAGTTCTCCTTAACAGTAGACCTCGCAAGCACAAACTTGAAAAGTAAGCAATTTACTGCATTTTGAAGAGATATTCTGCACATCACGCTGAAGATCCTCATCAGATCTTTGGCAGATTTAGATGAGACTAAATTAGAGCTACTATCTTTCAAATAAAACAAAAGCCATTGAAATCGAATCATAAGAGGCGGAGATATCCAGTAGCCCCTTTCTTGCCCCTTTTTGGAGAAAGTACTCCTCCAATCAAAAATCCCCGACAACAAACAAATTCTACATAGTCATAGAACCTCTAAACCAAGTTTCAACCAGATCAGTTGCAAATGCGACCTGTAGGCGAGAACAGCCGGACTGACTGACAGACAAAAGCATTTTCGCCAATCTCGAAAATGAAACACTTCGCTCGCTTCGCTCGCTAGGTCAATAATTCCAAGCAATAGGTCAGTGAACGTAAACATCGCAATAACTTATAGTAAATTGAGATGATTTCTAGGCCATGACAGAGGCTTTAGGGCGGCCTAGAAACTCTGTCACCACAGTTGGCCACTGACTCATACGAACTTACTTACTTACTATAGTAAATTAACCGAGTACTACCTACCTAGTGATATCGATCAGTAATTGAAAATTTACAGATGGTTTGTAACAGTCTCTTGGTAGCTCACTCAACTGTTTCATAATGTATTTATTTTGTTTAAGCCTGATGTGATTATGTAAGTATACATTTTTATTTTGGTTTTATATATAGAAAAGTGTGAGTTGCCTCTGTATCGAAGTGAAACGAGAGCTAATTTCAGTTCAAGTTCGCGTCGTGACGTGAACCACTACCTTTATAAGTTGAACTCCGATTATAAATTCAATTTTGACAGCTTACATTCACTTACCAACCTGTAGCCTGAGAGATAATACTCAATGTTTAGCAATCCGAATTTAAGAAGTGTTTTTTTTTTTATACAACTAGAATGGCAACCAAGCGTACGGCCCACAAGATGGTAAGCGGTTACCGCAGCCTATAGGCGCTTGCAATACCAGAGGTATCACTCACGGGTTGCCACCCTGAGACGTAGTTCGAAGGTCGCATGTGCCTGTGTGTTGTTTGTACCTGCCTAGTCGATAACAAACGCGGCATAATACATATTTTTTTCAACCCGTATTGTCCCACTACTGGGCAAAGGTCTCCCCCAATTAATCATAATTAATTTTATTAATCATAATTATTTTAATTAATTTAATTAATAAAATCATAATGGCGGTGTCATCACGTAACAAACACAGAAAACCTACAATCATCATCATCTTATATAACCTACTTCTTTTAAAGTCGTTTAAAAACTCTGAACTACTGCATACTAACGCCACACGGTGGCAGAAGTAAGAACTAAAATACCAGCAAGCTTACGGCATGTTTGGTTTTGTTCACGGAAAAGTTGGTTACTAACTTTCAGAAATACTGCGTTACCGGTAGATAGCGCGAACAAAATTTAACCAAATGAAAAGCAAATAAGGAATTCACTTCAAGTTTTCCAAATGATTCAAGTATTTTGTTACAGAACATTCCTGAAAATTTTCCTCAAATTATATAAAAAAGTTGATACATTGAAATCGCGTATGATCATTATAAATATTTAATTAGTATTTTTAACTAACACTTGTGATTTGACCAAATACCGTGAAACGAAAGTAAATTGTCTTGTGCCGCTAAGCAATTTTCTTATACGTCAAAAAGCTTTTAATAAAATATTGTTACCCCAAACATGACGTCAAGAAAATCTAATTACGGACCTATATCGGTACCTACTCTAACCCTTAAGTGAAATGTTTCAGTCCATAGGTGAGTTTGGTTACATTTCTGGTGTCATTTTAGACTAGACGAATAACGAAATTAAATATTAGTAGGTACTAGAACTTATCTACATATCCGTAGATCTACAGAGATTTAGAGAGCTTTTGAATCTATTATTTTGATTATTATTTGACGACCTCATAGGAGTGCCTGGAAGCGGGAGGTTGCGGGTTTGATCCCTGCTGCGTGACAAGTTTTGCAAGAACTTTAGATATATTGCTCCGGGTTCATGTTGTATAACTATTAAAATTTACAAAAAAAATACTATTATGGTATTTAAACAGCTAACTTTAATGTAGTTCTCATAGTTCAAGCTGGTTCAAGTTTTGATGAATTCTTTGAGGATAGATGGCGCTTTGTGTACAAAAGGTAGAGTCTGCCAATATTACTATTTCATTTGAATAATAAAATTCTCAGTGGAGCCCTGAGACAGCAAATCGGCGTCGTGGCAGACCCAAAAAGAGATGGCGAGACGATCTCGACAGCATTAATAGAGCTTGGGTCCAACTGGCTCAAAATCGAGATGACTGGAGAAATCAAGGGGAGCAGTGGGACACAACAGGCTAATCGTAATCGTAATCGTAATCGTAATAAAATTTGGTTAAATGTTCGGTAGGTACCTAGTTATTGGTCTCATAAAATCTCTATCAGTCGTAAGTTACATTATGTATTGTATCATAATTGTTCGATTCAAATCTAATCCGATAATTCTCAGCTCGTTTAAATGCATACCTTAGAGGTCTGTGCGTGGCCTAAATCGTTGTAAGTTTACGTCACCTGAATCACAAAATGCACCTTTATTATCCGGCCTTGACTCCAATGCCGGTGAATTGATGGCGCTGTCAAACCAATGGTTAAAATATGATGCATTGATATTTCGTGCACTAAGCAAACGACATCAATTTATTATTTATGTGCTTCGTGGCATAAATAAAGCAGGTAGCAATTGCGGAAGCAATTGTTTAAATTTTCAGCTAAAGATTATTAATTTAGAAAATATCTCATAGTTTTTGCTCTTTGATGATACCATCAAAGAGCCTTTTCCAAGCTCTCTCTACACTGTTCTTCAACACTTTATTATCAGACAACGCTAACGCCAAACAAAACCTGCATCAATGTAGAAAAATACTCTGTTGCCATATAAATATGTATTGTTATTCTCGGTAAAAATCTGGGCGCGATCTTAAGTTCCCACCGCAAAGTCAAAGGGACTTTTAAAACGCGACACGTTGCCGCTATATATAAGGTGTGCGGGTTCGAGCGGCGCTCAGTATGCGCGAACTCTAAACTTGCCCATAACAGCTATTTAGTATACAGTGATAAGTTTATCACGTAGTCGTACTAGGCCCGTCAGAGGCAACCGCGGAATTTTAATACGCTAAGGTGATACAGAATATGTTTATGTAGGAAAAGAAGCCTTATTTTTTGTCTCGGTCGGGCTTAGTCGCTGAAGCTTTTAATCGTAAACAGCTGGTTCAGATTTTAGATACCTATTTTTTTTACGAATTAATTACTTACCTAATATTTTGCTTGCTATAATTTTCCGGCATCAAATATGATCCCGGAAAACTATATAACAGAATTCTTCGTCTTTGCAAATGTTCTGATGATGTTTATAGAAAGCAAAGTATAGCTTATAGTTTTTTATAATATTTGCGGGATTTTATCGCGTAATTTACCTTTTTATTTCCCCGACGTTTCGGTTGTGTTGCAACAACCGTGGTCGCGGGCAGACTGGAGTATGCTTATGGAGCTACCGCAGAGAAGCGAAAGCAGTTTTTGAAACTACCCTCACTTGGTCTTCAGAATTCGAAAAGTCCGCGTTCACACTCCGACACACGACACTAACTGTATCTACACACTGCGATGACAAACTTCGACGCGCACACCTAAAGTATAGCTTGTTTCAAACGTAACACAGACAGTTAGCATTAAAAAAATTACAGAAGATTCTTTTACATTGCCTGGCACACAAGATCAGAGTGCCTAGCACGAAAAACTCGTCTGACAATCGTAAACGTAAACGTATCGTCCAATGGTCAAATTGTATGGAATTTTAGTAGTTCATTTAACGCACTAAAGAGGCTCTGTTATCCTGTATGGAATTTTAGTAGTTCATTTAACGCACTAAAGAGGCTCTGTTATCCTGTATGGAATTTTAGTAGTTCATTTAACGCACTAAAGAGGCTCTGTTATCCTATACAAATTGACAGCTGGACGATACGTTTACATTTACGATTGTCAAAATATTTTTTCGTGCTAGGCACTCAGCTAAATATAATTTTAGCAAAATGCTATTGGACGCTTTTAAAAAAAGCTTCCGAATCGAATTAAATTGACTGACTTCGATCTGATTGACGTGATATGAAGCTTCCAAGCAATGCATCTCTAGTTCTAGTTACGATTGATGCTTAGATTGTGTACATTTTTACCAAGAAGTGTAGGTACATCTATAAATTGATTTATTATCATCATCATCATGACAGCCTTCTAATGTTCCCATTGCTGGGACACTGGCCTACTCTCAGGCGAGAGTGATTGTGTCTTAATCCACCACGCGGACCCAATGCGGATTGGTGGATGGCACATGTCTTTCGAATTTTTAGTTCTTGGATATGCCGGTTCCTCACGATGTTTTCCTTCACCGTATGAGAGCACTGGCATTACGCACATAATTTTTTCGAACAGGAAAATCCATTGGTGCACGACCGGGTTTGAATCCACGACCTTAGGATCGGAAGGCGGGGTCACTACCACTAAACCACCGGTGCTCATATATCAATAAAGTTATACGTAGTGCCGATTAAATTACGTCTTGTTTAACCGTTTTAAATAGTGACTATATCACATTTGTCATTCACAAAACCTCCGCCATGAAATATTTATTACAACTTCAACGACGTTTTGACAATAGTTTTTACATCCCTTCCGTATTCCAATAGCGTATGACGTTGTCTGTGCCACGCGATATTTTGTCATCCTTCGTGATTTACGTTCGATTTCGCACAATGTTGGTAAACTATGATTTACATTAGTACGTTAGCCTGCAATGTATTGCAGCAAGAAACGCGAAAAATAATTTACAGATCTTTTCATGTTTATATCTCTTCGGCTAATTTACTAGAGGACATTTATAAAATTACTAGTAGACCCGGCGCGGTTTCACTCGCGTTATTTTTTCGCAAATTTTCCATAATTTCTCACTGTCTAAACCTTCCCTGAACTTCTACAAACGTTCTACAAAATTCTACAAAATTCTCTACTGCTTGATGGTAGAATATCTGACACTGCGGTGGTACCCACCAAGACGAACTCTTGCTGAAGAGTCCTACCACCAGGTTATTCATTGTTTATTTATACATTGGTTCAAACTGTAACAACAACAGCATGCAACAGCAAGAGTAGCAGAGTTCTTTGTGATAGAGCTCGTCCGGGGAAGGACTACCACCATACCTATTTCTGCCGCCAAGCAGTAATGCTCGCATTGCTGTGTTCCGGTTCGAAGGGTATGGTTTCCGGTGAAATTACAGGCACATGAGACTAACCATCTAATGTCTCAGGGTGGTAACACGCAAGTGATATTTATGATGTTGCATGCGTACATAGGCTACGGTAACTGCTGACCATCAAGTGGGCCGTACGCTTGGTTACCACTTTAGTAGTATAAAAAAAAGCATCCCCTTAGCAAGTTAACCAATAGTTCATCAACCCTACAGGTACTATTTTGCGTTAATTCTCCATGTAAATACAGCACGTGTTGTAAGTTTGGAATAACGCCAGTAAAGAGAGATAGTTAGCTGTCCATGTCCGCAAATTGAAGGTTTTGTATGTCATTTATGAGTATCTACATTCTGAGTTTTTTCTTATTTTTTTTTTCTATTTACCATGTTTTGTACCTACCTACTTTATTTTATTACTTGTCTAGCTGTTATTTACTTTATATTTTTTTGTGTGAGTTAGGTGTTAATAATTTTTTTTTTTCTTTCTTTCTTTCTATCTTGCCCAGACTAAACGTTTATTTTTCAGAAATCATACCACAACAATGTTATAAAAATGATTATCTAAAAAAACTGTAGCAGTATTGATATTCCAATTTGAAACCTACAAACAGACGCTATACTATAATAAACTATAAGTTAATCTACTAAAAAGACAAGATGAACCTCGGTAACGCAAGTGCCACTAAAACGATAATATGCAAAGCACGCACACAAGTAAATATAGCAAAGCTAATGCTTGTATTATGATGGTAATACAAGTGCATTTTTATCTATCCTAATTTTAACTAAATGACCCAGCCAGATTCACGAAAGATTAACCGCGGCGTAGCTCATATTACCATGACAGAGGGGCCAGGACGTACTATGGAAATACGACCCAACTGAAACCGCAAATCCTACTGTATCTTAAATGTGTGTCGTAACTAATATTATTATCAAAAATCAAAAACCTATAAAGCCCGGTTCAATAATTGCACGCGAGAATTGCATTGTTTAATTGATTTCGGAACAAATGTTTAACATTTTGCTCCGATAATATATAAATAAATAAATAATAAATAAATAAATAATGCTGGACAATCCACACAGCATCATCTAGTCCAAGGTAAGCTGCTGTTAAACAGAGCTGTATTATGGGTACTAGATGACTGATATATATTTAAATACAATACAATACATAGATAGATATTTTTTATTATACATAGAAAACACCCAGAACACCCGGAACAAATATTTGCAGATCCTACAAACCTTTGTCCCAAGGCGGGAATCGAACCCGCAACCTCTGCGTCGCATTGCTTTGTCAATTTGACAAAGCAATGCGGCAAAATAATGTAAATTATAAAACCGTGTAAGGTTAGATTCGACCAAACTCGATCAAGCACTATTCGTCGAGTAAATCGTAGTTATTCGCGAGTAAACTGGCAGTTTACTTGTATTTGATATTTCTTATGCCGCGGAATAGTTATACCAAAAGTAGGTCGAATCCAGCCTAAATGGGTCATAAATGGTTTTTTGTAACTGAAATAATGTTAATATTCCTAAAACCGAATAACTTTCCTTAATTAGGCTGGATTTGAGTGCTTTAAACATAAAGTAGGTTTGTGAATCCAGACTTAGGTGATTAAAATTGAATTCGACACTATTCGCAGAGTAAATCGTAGATATTTGCGAGTAAGCAGACATTTTACTTGTAATTGACATTTCTAATTCCGCGGAATTCCAAAAGTTGGTCGAATCCAGCTTAAAAGGCAGAATAGTATTATTAAAGATGTTCAGTTTAAAACTGTTATCGTATAGGCCCAGTGGTACTAACTTAACTATCTAGTTTGTTACTAATTTGAGATCTTGCAATTTATTAACATGAAACACACATGTAAAAAAATCCTAACTTTTATTTTGAAATTTATATTAAAAAAAATTGGCATCAATATGTATTTTCCAGTTTGTTTCTGTGGTAGTTGGTTAAAAAACGTAGTTTGAATATTTCGTTACTGAAAATTGGCATCAACATGTGTTTTCCAGTTTGTTTCTGTGGTAGTTGGTTAAAAAACGTAGTTTGAATATTCCGATTCGAGAATATTCTTTAGCACAATATGATTTAGTATTAGCAATCAAAATACAAACTCTTGTTCCGATTTTTTTCCAAATTACATATTTACATATATACAATAATACATACATTCATACTCCAACCAACTGTGTTGTGATATTACAGCATGTATAGTACAAAACAAAGTCACACTAATATTAAGGAAGGAACATGGAAGCCTACACTCACACACACCCTCACCTATACTCACTTACACACACACACCCTCGTCACTCACTTCTTCTTCTTCTTTTGTTTTATGGCCTCTGTGGCTAGTTTGCCACAATTTTGCCAATGTCAAGTGTATTAGTTTGATTGTCGCTTAGCAACGTAAACAAACGAAATTTGGAAAGAAACGAAAACTTTTCTTTCAAAATCCTCCTGGAAAGTCTTTGACTAAATTACCAACCAACATTACCCTTCCATTTCAATTAGTAACACTTGTGCTAAGTAAACAAGTTAAATTGGATAAACTGCCACCAAATTTACGCAATAAAACTTAAAATAACACGAGAAAAATAATTAAAATGGGAAGACCCATGTCGTTTTGACACGATAGCCAAAGACAATCTCACGTCACTCACATAAAAGCCACTAAGTGCTTGTCATTTCATGCGATTATTATTATTATATTTTATCTATTTAGTATACTTAAACTACTAACTCATTGTATTGTAATATCTACCTACTTATACATATTTTGTTTTGAAGCTGGCATAGCACTGTTGTATCTACCTACTATATTTTTACTGTGTTTTTTTTTTTTTTTACCATTTACAATATCATAACAGTGTTAAACCAAATCGATATTGAAAATTAACAAAACAAACAATTAAACATTATGCAATAAGTAACATAATTTATAAGTGCTTATTACCTACTTACATACTTTATAGCCTTTTCTGTGAATTTCGCCAAGGAAATTACAAACAAGTCTGTATCGTCCTCTTCGCATAATTTGTTAATAATGCGAATGGCTCTTGCAATAGGTGCTTCCTTCATCAGGTTAGTTCTAGCTCTCGGTATTACGAGTAATTAGTGTCGCCGCGCGCGTACATAGCTATTAGGCACATACAGCCTCACAATTCAACACTCGCGGGTAATACACCATACCTCTCAACAGCTTGAATATGTAAGTATGAGTTAATTTGTGTAACCCTATTTGGCCTTATTTTTTAAGTTTTATTGAAGATAATAATGACGAGAGTGTTGCCGACAATGACCATTTCATACAATTATATTCGAATTTCATACAATACGATTGTGAATTTCATACAATTTTGATACGATGCTTATACAGGGTCATTCATTATCAACCTGACAAACTATATAATTATATTACATTACAAAATATACAAAATACATATGAAACAATTGAGCCATCTAAAGACCGTTACAAACGACCTATAGATAGCTCAACTGATCCAAATCACTACCAGACGGAAGCGTTCCCAACATGCTGGCTGCATTGCCACGTTGAATGGCAATGCTGATACGTTGAGCCAGATATGAACCAGCCTTTCGATCACCTTTTTTAAGTATATCATACAACATTATATGCACATTGGAACGCTGTTGGTTTACCTAAATAAAACAAAATAAAATATATAAATATAAGCGAAAGTTGAGATGTTTGGATGTTTGTACCTCTATACGAGTAATTAGACTTTGAGATTTTGACGACCAATGTGGCGCGATGGGCGAAGGTCCGCTTGCGAAGCAGAGGTTGCGGGTTCGATTCCCGCCTTGGGACAAATGTTTGTAGGATCTGCAAATATTTGTTCCGGGTGTTCTGGGTGTTTACTATGTATAATAAAAAATATCTATCTATGTATTGTATTGTATTAAATATATATCAGTTATCTAGTACCCATAATACAGCTCTGTTTAACAGCAGCTTACCTTGGGCTAGATGATGCTGTGTGGATTGTCCAAAAAAAAAAAAATTAGACAGCCACCGAATCGATTTGACTGCAATATTAAACATAGATAGATAACGACCGAGAACAGGAATGCTATTTTTTTATCCCAGAAAAAAAGGTGCCCGAGTTCCACGAACGAAGTCGCGAGCAACAGCTAGTGAACAGATTTTCGAGTAAGTTAAGAAACAGTTTTCGGTAAATAAAATGTAGAGAAGTCAAATATTATTTGCTCGTTCAAGACTCACACGTTCCACAATCGCTAACATGTGGGATTAAAGACAGACCTTTTGAATATTTCATCAATCGCCATTGTTGTGACTAACGACATACAAATATTATGTCGTCTGGATTCATTAGACCCGACTTTGACATTCTCATACTATATTAAAATGAATTTGTTCACAAAACTTGTTTCTCTACATAAAATATGTCAGTAATTTGCGGGAGTGATAATAAATTGTAGTTCTCAATAGCATCTTGAATAAAATGCATTAAGTACCTAGTTACTAAAGAGCACATCAGGAGCGCTCGTGACGTAGCTGGCTAAGTTGTTCTTAACAGATCAAGAAAGTTAAGCACTGATCCGTATAGTCATCATTTCGATGGGTGACCGCCAGTGGCAATTTCAACTGAGCGCTCCCGTGCTTCGGAGGGCACGTTAAGCAGTCGGTCCCGGCTTTTTCAAAGTTGTTAGGCCATGACAGAGGCCTTTGGCGGCCTAGAAACTGTGTCACCAGAGTTGGCCACTGACCCATACGAACTTACTTTCTTAGAGTATTATTTAATGTCAGTGCTAAAGTTAAACATCCTTCACCCACGACTGCAGTATAAGTTTTATAATTATATTTCTCAAGAACCTGTCGCTAATAAATGCGGATAAAAATCTCTTTGTGGCTACTACTCAAAGGAGCTATGAATATTGAAAAGGAACGTTACATCTCATAAGATCCATTACCGTCACCTCTTGCCACTTGTAGGTATACTCGATGGAAGCATTTTTGAAGCTCGACCATTCTTTCACTAAACGTTTGACCTTAATAACGGGTTAGGGCTATAACGGGAACTAAGTATCAAAAATGAATGGATGAACAAAGTAACGCATAAAAGTAAGTTTGTCAGTGATTGGCCAACTCTAATGACAGAGTTTTTAGGTAAAAGCGTCCTAAAAAAAAAAAGTACTAAATAAAGACCCTATATTTTTTGGGCCATAAAATCATCTATACATATATTACATCCTTGCAAGGAATTCCCAAAACTAAACTTTTGTACGGAAGGAAAAAGTTTGCATGAAGAAATGCAAGCGAGTAGGGAAGAATTTTAGTTTTCGGGCAGTTTCTGTTTTAGCAGGTACAAATATTCACCAAAGTCGGCCAAAACTCATATGAAGTTTAAAAGTTTAAACTTCATACATTCTTTACAGTGCAGTTTTGAACGCACAGTGATTTCCTCTGAGCGCAAGCAGTGGTAGTACGCGGTATTAATCAATGTGGGATCAAATGGAAGTTCATGTTAAAACATGGGTTTTTAAAAAAAAATATTAAGAAGAAACTTGTGGAATCAAATTATAGTGTCCATTTCAAATCTTTACTCGTATTAAATATTAGGAGTGCTCGTGACGTATCTGGCTAAGTTGTTCTCAACAGATCAACGAAGTTAAGCACTGTTCCGCGTAGTCATCATTTGGATGGGTGACCGCCAGTGGCAATTTCAACTGAGCGCTCCCGCGCAGTCCTCAACCTTACCTTAGATTGATATAACAATTTTCTAGAATTATTATTTTACTCCATGAGCATCGGTGGTCCAGTGATAGTGACCCCGTATTCCGATCCTAAAGGTTCAAACCCGGCCGTGCACCAATGAATTTTTCTGTTCGAATAAATTATGTGCGCAATGTCAGTAAAGGAAAACATCGTGATGAAACCGGCATGTCTAAGAAATAAAACTTCGAAAGACATGTGCATTGAGTCCGCGTGGTGGATTAAGACCCAATCACTCTCGCCCGAGAGTAGGCCAGTGTCGCAACAGTGGGAACCTTTTTTTATTTTTTTTATACAACTGAAGTGGCAACCAAGCGTACGGCCCACAAGATGGTAAGCGGTTACCGCAGCCTATGGACGCTTGCAATACCAGAGGTATCACTCGCGGGTTGCCACCTTGAGGCTAAGATGAAAACAGCAGGCTCATCCTGGAACCCTGCATAACTTCATTAGCGACGCAACGAGCGCTTTACTTCAGTGCTGCAAATCAGCAGTTTCAGTTAATTTCTGAAAAGATATCATGTAGCAAAAATCTCTAGTACTATTCCTCTAATCTTTTCAATTAATGAGGACACGAAGGTCACACCAAAGAAAAACACAAAAGAAAAAAAAAATCGGCACATATTTTATTTTATTCCTCCATGGGACCTCCTCAGAAGTATGAAACACGTGTTGATACTTTTTCATTTGGGGGAAAGTGGCATTAACTGCGTTTCCCCATTAGTTAAAAAATTTAGCGCAATATTACTTACTAGAGATTTTTCATCTGTTTGATATCTTATTCCAAAACGAATCACTGTAACCCTACAATTCAGGCTCATTTAGAGACCTAGTGTGGGGGACAGAGCTACGTCAGGTACTTAAGTCAAAATTACAGCAACAATCTGACTCAACAATAAGTAGGTAGGTACTTATTCAACACTATAGTACCATAACTATTATCATTGATCACTTACTGTAAATTGATAGTAATAAGAGACTGTTGTACCAAATTACTCTAAGAACTAAATAAATAAATCTTTAAATCTTAAAAATCTTTAAATCTATAAACTTCCGCAAAGCAAAGCCCGAATCAATCAACTATTTTATTTCCAAAATTATCATCACCTCCGAAAGCCTCTAATCTCAGTTGTCTAAATAGTTCAGTATTTTGACTGTTCTGCAACCTGCTGAATTCGTTTTTGTTGCATACATCATAAAATGACCATCATCATGACAGCCAAAGCTTGTTTTCATGCATCATGAAGACAAGCTTTAGGTGGTACTGCATCTGTAATAGTCAGGCGTTGTGCTTAACATGGGCGCATTGATTGTCCTGTCACTTGCTGACATAAAAAAAAAGCCTTCCAATGTTCCCACTGCTGAGACACTGACCTGCTCTCGATCGTGAGTGATTAGGTCTTAACCCACCACGCAGCCCAATGTGAATTAGTGAATAAAATAATACCTTAAACTATTTAAAACGAGTCTATATATTTCTCGATTCCGAACAATTTATTTATAGCTAGCAGCGCACCGTGGTTTGAACCGCAGTTAATTGTGTTCATGCTATGTATAGGAACCTCAATATTTTTTTATATTTCTAGTTTTATCCAAATGTAATATTATTTTTAAGCGTGTAAAAGTTACAGAGTTTCTCGTGTGAATGAGATGTTACACTTGAGTTAATTAATTAGAGTACCACATAATATACATAGATAACTTTTTGTAATAATGTACATTCATTCAATCGCCTGTTACGTGTTATTTCCACAAGTCCGGTGCGTATTTACAATATCGAGAGAAGAGTGTCCGGCAGTCTGTCAGACACATACAATACGTGATACATGGGAACTTATTTCGCTAAACAATACAACACTGTTTTTTTTTTATGTCAGAAAGTGACAAGACAATCAAGGCGCCCACCTGATGTTAAGCACCACGCCTGACTATTACAGATGCAGTGCCACCCAAAGCTTAAAGTTTTTAAGTGTTTGCGTGGCACTGCACTGCGCTTATTACCCCGAGACATTGTTGTTAAATCTCTACAATATCAAAATTTAGTGCAATATTATTTGCGCAAACTTTGTGATGTTAATTATCATCATTATGACAGGCTTCTAATTTTCCCACTGCTGGGACACTGGCCTACTCTCGAACAAAAGTGATTGGATCTTAATCCACCACTCGGACCCTGCGGATTGGTGGATACCATGTATTTCGAATTCTTAGACATGCCGGTTTTCTCACGAAGTTTTCCTTTACAGTGTGAAAGCATTGTCATTGCACACTTTTTTTTATACGACTGAAGTGACAACCAAGCGTACGGCCCACAAGATGGTAAGCGGTTACCGCAGCCTATGGACGCTTGCAATACCAAAGGTATCAGTCGCGGGTTGCCACCTTGAGGCATAGATCGAAAGCCTCATGTGCCTGTAATTTCACCGGAAACCATACCCTTTGAACCGGAAATGAAGGAACACAGCAATGCGAGCATTACTGATTTGCGGCAGAAATAGGTATGGTGGTAGTACTTCCCCGGACGTGCTCTATCACAAAGAACTCTACTACTCTTACACATACTTTAGCTAAAAATATCATTAGTGCAAAACCGGGTACGAACCCACTACATTAGGATCGGAAGGCGGGGTCACCAGCACTTGACCATACAGTGCATGCAAACCACATTCTAGTTTCCAACATAACTTTAAGATCGAATTTGAAAGACACTAATCAGGGTCAGTATCGTGGATTAGGACCCAATATAATATTGCACAGATAATGGGAATATTTTTTCATTATATTATTTAAATGTTACTGTCCCCATTATCAGGTTATTGACAATGGGGATAACGGGCATGTTTTTTAATAATTTAATTAAAATCCCACTGTCCCCATAAACGGGGACACGGTTAATGGGGATATCGGGAACACACGACGATTAGACTAGAATCCCGACAATGGGAATATAGGAAAGAAAGAATCCTGGGATCCTGGGATGGTGTAGCATTACGGGTTGTTATGAGGCGTTATGTTTTGCGACACTGCGCTTGGGGTCCTGATTGTGTCCCGCCCAGCGACACTCACATAGCAACAGCGCAATATGATCTCATGCTCTCAATGGAAGTGTCATGGCAATTAATTAATAAAAAAACATTATCCCACAGCGTCATATAATTAAAAATTAAAAAGAAAACACTCATATCATCGCGAGGGTCATGCGTACTTTTCCCCATTTTGTTTTTTGTTTGTTGGGTAAAAGTGCTCAGTGGGTCGGGTAAAAAATTGTGATCAACTAAATGTTATGCAATTGTACTAAAATCGATAACACACTAATATATTCAGAAAATTTGTTAACTTCTGTTATTTTTGTTTTTTTTTTATCTGCTTTTACCATTTTTTTACTTTTTTTTTTTAAATATTTTATTTGATGCTTGATTTTGGTATAAAAACTGTGGGTTTAACGATCAACTAATTAAAAGGTTAGTACATTTTCAGAGCGGAATAATGTGGCTCCAGAGTGGGTCTAAAAGTGTAGTTAAAATCACTAAAGACATCCTGACTCTCTCCTTAAAAGATGAGACTTCTGCATACATTTACCCGCTGCGTACTTTTACCCCATACGACTCTGCTACGTTTTAAGTCGGATAATCAGAGTTTTTAAAAATTTGATTGCATATCAGTTAAACACTATAAATTAGTTCCGACGCAATGAAGATGTAAGCTTAATTTAGATCGATAGTCGAGTAACGGTGTCAGTGCAGGCATAGATTAATCAGCAGTTACTAAAAACGGCTCCTGAACTCGTGACGCAGCCGATGTCGAAACCACGACATTTAGTTTAAATAGGACATGTACCCAATGCTAAACAGAAATAAGCATGGCAATGACTTGCATAATAAAAAATAACAAAATATAATTTAACAACACGTGTTTGAAATATTACAATACATATAATACAAAGAGTAGTAGAATTCTCTGTGATACTGCTCGTCCGGGGAAGGACTACCACCATACCTATTTCTGCCGCCAAGCAGTAATGCTCGCATTGCTGTGTTCCGGTGTGAAGGGTATGGTTTCCCGTGAAATTACTGGCACATGAGGCTTTCGATCTTAGCCTCAAGGTGGCGACCCGCGAGTGATACCTCTGGTATTGCAAGCGTCCATAGGCTGCGATGCCACTTCAGTTGTATAAAAAAAAAAAAGTTTCCAAAATGTTGTTTCTCTTGGTGCTCGTTTCCAGTAAGGCTTACATCCTATGCCGGCGAAGTCGGTCCAACACTAAAATATGATTAAACACGCCCACGAAACGTTAAATGCTAAATGCAAAACCAGAATCGCGAACATTTGTCGCAGTTACAAAACAATTAATACGATTGGAATAACAAAAGCATTTCATATAAAAAAGCTTATTTACAGCAAAAAATATTTTCGTGTGTCAGTCAATTACAGTCAGTCACAAAAGTTTTTATTTTAATTTGAATTAATTATAAACATAAAATAGGTACACTATTTTTAAAGATCTTAGAAGCTCTTGATCCTATCGATAAGTTGTAGGAGTAGAGCGTTAAATAAAACATTTTTTTTTTAAACAACGAAAGTGGTAAACAAACGTACGGCCCACTTGATGGTCAGCGGTTACCGTAACCTATGTACGCATGCAACATCATAGATATCACTTGCGTGTTACCACCCTGAGACGTTAGATGGCAAGTCTCATGTGCCTGTAATTTCACCGGAAACCATACCCTTCGAACCGGAACACAGCAATGCGAGCATTACTGGTTGGCGGCAGAAATAGGTATGGTGGTGGTCCTTCCCCGGACGAGCTCTATCACAAAGAACTCTACTACTCTTAAAACTATGACCCAGTAAGCTAATTTCGACATTTTAATGGTAATTCTCCTAACAATAACATTAAAATAATGACCTATATCTTTATAACCGAGTCATGTGCGAAGGCGTAAAAACAAAACGTACGTAAAACCAGAGCCACTTGCAATAACATCCTACTTCAGAACGATATAGTGACTGTGAAACGCTCTCTGTTCGCAAGTTGTTCATTTGCAATGTTATTTGAGCCCAACATAATGAAGCAGACATGAGTGATAACTTATCTACTGGTAGACGAAGGAAGGGCAGAATATTTGTAAAGGGTTAATACTGTGTTTGCACAACGTCAACAAAAATTTCTCGGTCCGCTACTCTATAACAAAGTAAGGCTATAAAGAATCTTGTGAGATTTAACCAAATGGAATGCAAAACATTTTTATTGAGATGGCTTCTGGAGCTAAGTTTTGAAGTAACAATATAGTAGATATATTTTAATTAAATTATTTAAACACACACGCACAACTTCACACCCACATGCAACTATACTATACAATAATAATTGCATGTTTCTTTGTTGCTAGTATTGTTGAAATTAAGTTATTTAAATTAGGTACTACATGTCTAATTTTGCATATACATTATAATTGAATTTACCAACTTACCATGTGAAACGCACGGCTTAAATTAATATCCTGAATGGAAGGTAAAGTGGCATCCACTGCACAGGTCTTGTACTTAGCGTAGATGCTACAAACCAACCTTACGTCTAGGTACAAGCGTTTCCACAAGTTACAAATGGTGTCACTCTTGTTTTATAATTATCATCATCATGACAGCCTTCTAATGTTCCCACTGCTGGGACACTGGCCTACTCTCAGGCGAGAGTGATTGGGTCTTAATCCACCACGCGGACCCAATGCGGATTGGAGGATGGCACATGTCTTTCGAATTTTTAGTTCTTGGACATGCCGGTTTCCTCACGATGTTTTCCTTCACCGTATGAGAGCACTGGCATTTCGCACATAAATTTTTCGAACAGAAAAATCCATTGGTGCACGACCGGGTTTGAACCCACCAACCTTAGGATTTGAAGGCGGGGTCACTACCACTAGACCACCGGTGCTGTTTTATAATATTATAATGTAAATGCTTGTATTTTGAAATAAACGATTTATTTATAGAATAATGTTAGAATTTAGTATTTTTAGCAAACGATATATATTATATTACCAAACTCAACTTTTAAGTATGATATAATATGTGTAGGGTGTAGCCCCGTTAAAACTAGCCCTTAGGCAGACGCCATGACAATTTTTTTTTAATTTATCATCACGTCAAAATAAAAGTATTATTATATATATTTGAAAACATTTAGAACGCTTGTTGCGGTATAAAGTATTACTGATTGTCGGCGCTTTTGCATAACTAACTAGAATATCTTAGCAAGAAAACTTAATGTTTCTCCGAATTGATGGTGGCATGATACGGCCTAGATTTTACTACTAGAACTAACCTCTAAGTAGACCTACTCTTGAAGTAGCAGTATAAGCTTTAGTACCTCGTACTAAATAAACAAAAGCTCTGTTGAGATATTTTTACTTTTTCTTCTCGTCCAAACAAAATATCCTGAAAGTATGAAAGCACGCATTGTAAAACCTTAAATTATTTTGTACTTACGTCTGACGTATTGACCGTGCACCTCCAAAAGGCAGGCCGTTGCTGTTATAATAAGGGGCAACCATGCCCCCTTGTGACAACTCATAACGACAGTCGATTTGCTCTCATTTATCCTGTGTTGCTATAGTCTGCGCCTTCCCCGAACGGATCACTGCACAAAAGTATCGAGACCGGACAATATACTCCTCTGTTCGTTAACTTTTAGTCACTCCACACAACGTTATAAAAGGCGTATAAAACTAATATTTCCCTTTACAAATTGACATCAAATATGGACGCGGACAACAGTGAATGAATGAAAGAATAGTTTACAGTGTGTCATACAATTGCTGCCGTTCAACAGAGCATGTACGGTTGAAAACTTTACAAAAAGGTTCTACCGCCCGTTCATCTATTAAAAAAGTAAACAAGTTTGAGTGAGTCAGTGGCTTTCTGATGACGCAGTTAATATATCTAACTTTTGGATAACTGAGCACAGTTTTTCTCAAAAAATTGTTACTATAGACAAAATATAGTGTCCTACAAATCCTACAAATGTACAATGTCTTTTGTTGTTGAAAGCAACGGCATATTCCATCAGATTACGCACTTTGCATGTTGCCAGCCACTAGCCAGATCATTATATTGTGCTATATCATGAGCAAGCTCCTCACCAGACCATTATAAAGTTAGTAGTACAGACTAGAATTTTAAACAACGCCGTTTAAATCCTTACGCTCGTGATTTTATTGACCTAATTTTTTGTATTAAATGATAGGAATTATAATCAGGTGTCTTTTATAAACACAGAAATAACTTACTCATTAATTTGTAACGAATAATAAAATACCACTCTGCACTTTATTTTAGTTTCAATAGTATGCAAATGTCATTGTAATTATGTTATTAAAGTTCTTTTTTTTATACAACTAAAGTGGCAACCAAGCGAACGGCCCACAAGATGGTAAGCGGTTACCGCAGCCTATGGATGCTTGCAATACCAGAGGTATCACTCACGGGTTGCCAACCTGAGACGTAGTTCGAAAGTCTCATGTGCCTGTAATTTCACCGGAAATCATACCCTTCGAACCGGAACACATCAATACAAACATTACTGCTTGACGGCAGAAATAGGTATCGTGGTAGTTCTCCCCCGGACGAGCTCTATCACAAAAAACTCTACTCTTAAAAAAAAAACGAAATAATTTCTTTGTGAAACGCAAACAATTTCATGCATAGTAAAGTTGAACGTTGTACCTCTAATTGGTATAATATTACTGAATGCCCCTTGACAAACTACTGCATTGAATATGTTTTGAGAGCTATTTAAAGAGCTGACTACTTAAATGACACTAAGAATACATAACATATAAGTTTGTAGCCTGAATATCTAATAGACGTAGTGAATATAAGTCCACTTTGGTACCAAGTTGGAAGCTCCAACTTATGCGCGGTTGTTCATGTAACATCCGAAATTAGCACTAACACCAAGATAAGTGACACTGATAAAGGAAAATGTTCTATTTTAATTCATCACATGCAAGCGAACGCATAGAGTAACGACTTCTCAGTGCAAAGTGTTCAGTAAATAAATATTTATTTATTTTTATTTTTATTTCACAGGAAAACGAACAGTCGTTAAAAACTAAATATTAGTAATCTAAAGATACAACTACAGACCATTTAAAAGTTTTCGCATATTGCAACTAATATTAAACAAATGGTTATCGATTTAGAATCGATATGCCTTTTGTTACCATGAATTGAGTTGCAACCTAACATCAACATAATCATATAAAATACGTCAATTTCTGGAAGTAGAGACCTTTTTTTATACAACTGAAGTGGCAACCAAGCGTACGGCCCACAAGATGGTAAGCGGTTACCGCAGCCTATGGACGCTTGCAATACCAGAGGTATCACTTGCGGGTTGCCACCTTGACGCTAAGATCGAAAGCCTCATGTGCCATTAATTTCACCGGAAACCATACCCTTCACACCGGAACACAGCAATGCGAGCATTACTGCTTTGTGGCAGAAATAGGTATACCTTCCCTAAGGAGTGCATGCATCTATCGACCTCCTGTGATTGCTTTAGTGTCATCAGTTCATTGAGCCGTCTTAAACTTTGTTTTCTAGATCGCGGTCGTCTTTCGAGAAACTTTATTTCCCAGCGACTATTAAGATACAAAATGACTCAACCGATAGCCCAATCAGCCACCCTACCATGAACTCTTAGAGCGATTCAAATAAGGACCTAAACTGAATAGTAAAAAATGTTGTACCATGACTTAAATAATTATTAATTTCATGGCACAAATTTTTTTGACAATTCAGTTTAGGTTTTTTTTTTTTTTTTTTTATACAACTGAAGTGGCAACCAAGCGTACGGCCCACAAGATGGTAACCGGTTACCGCAGCCTATGGACGCTTGCAATACCAGAGGTATCACTCGCGGGTTGCCACCTTGAGGCTAAGATCGAAAGCCTCATGTGCCAGTAATTTCACCGGAAACCATACCCTTCTCACCGGAACACAGCAATGCGAGCATTACTGCTTGGCGGCAGAAATAGGTATGGTGGTAGTCCTTCCCCGGACGAGCTCTATCACAAAGAACTCTACTACTCTCTAGGTCCTTATTTGAATCGCTCTAAGAGTTCATGGTAGGCGGGCAGGTGATCGTAAATGTTCAAAAGAAATCTGATTTAGTTTATTCAAGTTTTATAGTTTCTTCTAAGGCTCTAAACGTTTTAAGTTTATCGTTGACATTTTGTTTAGCTCGTGTTGGTTCTTCTCAATCGTACTTGCATGTGGCTCATAAATCACCTGTGCGTTTATGTTTTATGTTTTATTGTTGACACGATGTTTCCTTTTTAGTGTAACTTGATACTTTGGTAGTCTTAGTAGTTTTATTCAATTGCTCCGAAGACTAACTTAGGTTTTAGATGATTTGAGAATATCTTGAGTATCTTGAGCACACCCCCGACAAACTTTTTTTTTTACAAGCGATATGATATTAGTCATAATAGTCATTTGTTGATAATAGATATTATAAGTCAAATGATAACCAAGCGTACGCCCCACAAGATGGTAAGCGGTTACCACAGCCTATGGACGCTTGCAATACCAGAGGTATCACTCGCGGGTTGCCACCTTGAGGCATAGATCGAAAGTGGCATGTGCCAGTAATTTCACTCTCAATTAAATGTATAAAATAAATGCGCATGCATATAGATTGACTTATAAGAGTAGTAGAGTTCTCTGTGATAGAGCTCGTCCGGGGAAGGACTACCACCATACCTATTTCTGCCGCCAAGCAGTAATGCTCGCATTGCTGTGTTCCGGTGTGAAGGGTATGGTTTCCGGTGAAATTACTGGCACATGAGGCTTTCGATCTATGCCTCAAGGTGGCAACCCGCGAGTGATACCTCTGGTATTTCCTACCATCTCCCCTACCATCTTGTGGGCCGTACGCTTGGTTGCCAATTAAGTTGTAAAAAAAAAAAAAAAGATTGTGTTCGTAATGGGTTGATTTTGTATGTGTGTGTGTGGTTGGCACTAATTACTGAAAGAGCAAGAGCGCTCCGTCTGTTTCTTATCTATACAAAAAAAAAAACGGCGTGGTTAATATTATAGCCCTTAGATTCAGCGCCCCCCAAAGTGCCCTCAAACTCGCGATCAGGGTGTGATAAGCAAAACCGGTGGTGGGAGTGGGTTTTCTCTACGTGCTACTAATAATGGAAATCTGTAGAATTGGGAATCAGTTAAACGGGATTCTGTTGAAACGAAAATCTAAAAGTACCTGGGGAATAATATAATGTAGTAGAGTTCTCTGTGATAGAGCTCGTCCGGGGAAGGACTACCACCATACCTATTTCTGCCGCCAAGCAGTAATGCTCGCATTGCTGCGTTCCGGTGTGAAGGGTATGGTTTCCGGTGAAATTACTGGCACATGAGGCTTTCGATCTTAGCCTCAAGGTGGCAACCCGCGAGTGATACTTCTGGTATTGCAAGCGTCCATAGGCTGCGGTAACCGCTTACCATCTTGTGGGCCGTACGCTTGGTTGCCACTTCAGTTGTATAAAAAAAAAAAAAAAAAAAAAAATGGGATATCTGTTTACCTGTTACGAACGCATTTTTTGAGTAGTGTCAATGCGTTATCGGTTCTAAGCTTATCTGTTTGAAAATTTTTATTTGCTAAATTTCATTCAGGTACCTGAATATACAAATACGATCTTAGGAGTAGAATTTTGAATAATTAACAATATGACCTATATCTCAAGCTCCCGGAAGCAACTCGAATTGCAATCAGATAAAGATGTCGTCACTTTCAGTCAAGGTTGATAAGGAGCATGGCTCTATCAGCGAGATAACATACCACTTTGATGACACAACACACTCAGATTCATCACAGCTAAATTAATAATTATTATATTTTTGCGCTCAGTTATAGTTCTCACAACGGATCTCGGCCGTCGTGAAATTAGCCGTTTCGATGCGCAATGGAGCTCTAACAAACTAAATTGTCTTTGCGCATCACAAACGGCTAACTTCACGGAAGCCTAGATCCGCTGTGCGAACTATACATTCGATATACCGACATGTGTGACTAGAGATAGAAGATAGCCGCTAAATGAGGGCGACTGAAGATCTTTTACGGTGGCATTACGGTGGCATGAGGCCTTCGGGCGGCCTAGAAGCTGTCACCAGAGTTGGCCACTGACTCATGCGCACTTACTTACGGTGGCATTTATTAAAGTTTCTCCAATAAATGCCACTGTAAGTAAGTAAGTTTGTATGAACCAGCAGTAGACGTCTAAAGGCTGATGACGATTGTATTTCAATTATAGAAATAGTGAATTTTATTTTTAATTTGAATTAAATTGTCTTACTATTTTGGATCTTCAACTAAAGCTTGTAGAACATTGAAAACAACACTCACACGTCATCTTATAGTAATTTTCGAATCAGTAGTTAAATCAGTTTTGAATTACAATGAATTATACTACAGTGCATGCAGTCTAATAACATAAATAAACAGTCCAACAATCGTCGGAACGACACGAGACGACATCGACGATATTTTAAATTGGTCTCATCAAAATTGGTTCAATTGAGAAGCGTTTTTATAGACCTGTCTTATTGAAATAAATGAACAACGATTATCCTGATATTGTTCGGAATGATTTGACCCACCTTTTGAATGGTTTAAGACCCAGTGTTATTCTAACAACTTGTGGCAGTTTAGAAATGCTTTTAGAGAAATAAAATTTTAAAAATATTAATAAGATATCTGTATTATTTTATTAAAAAACTTTCGTATTTTTAATAATAACCTGCATTCACATCAGACGAGGTTTTTTGCGTTTTAATTGTTTATTTATATCCCTTTGACTTAATTATTAAATATATCATGATTATTTACCATGTTCTTTGAATCTAGTTGACCGTCGTCAGTGAATATTAGATACCCAATTCTAATAATAATGTCAAAACAAGAAACATGAAAACGTAGCAGACGTCATTTACCGAGTTATCGCTAAAGCTTATGCCTAGTACCACTATAACAGTGTCGAACACGAAAAGTGCATTTATCGCTTCAGTGTTATTATCTATCATTTAATAACTTTGCTGGGAAATATATCTATACTTAGGTTACAGGAAAACGGCATAAATATAATTTTCAACATTTTTTTATCCGTCTGTCTGTCTGGTTTGTCAAGGCCAGAAATGGCTGTAGTAATAGTACCACCCATACCCATAGGGGTATAAGGTGTCTTAAAAATACCATAATATAAGTCTGTAAACTTAGACCGTAAAAGTAAAATAAAATGGCACAAACTATGTTACACAAAATGATGAATAATACACATTATGACATTACGCAAAAACCACCCCCATTCTGTCCACGATAAACCACTTAACGTACCGAATATGCAAAGCGGCCAAGACATTTATGTACATCAATGCTGTAAACGTAAGTAAATTTACTATTAATAACTGTTTCGCCTCAAACCATGATGTATAAATTGAATAATGTTTAGCAAAGAAGAAGATTATTATAAACTCATAATTATTTATGGGATACAGACAATACTTTACCTATTAAATTGTGTGTCCATTTATAATATAGGAACAGTTTTAACTAAAGGCAGTTCAAGGCCAACCGTTTCTACTTCAGACTTTTTATTTTTAAACCATTAGAGCCCTTGAGCCACATCTGGTTTTCACATTGGCATCAACAATGACGTCATAACCTGAACTTGCATGGGAATCAAAAAAGCTGCTCCTTTAAAATTAATCTTGAAAAATACTTGTATTTTCTGCAGATCAAAAATGTGTTCCGTAAATAGTTGTTTCTGGTCTATCTTCGTATTTTGATAATGTAACTCAATTCTAGTTGTTTCAAATGCCAGTAATCATGAGTTTTGAGTCAATGGTTATTTTATTTTATTGATTTATTGTTAAAATACTTGTAAAATTTTTGTTATTAATATCTTATTTTACTGTGCTGTGTGCCTGCAGATGGGCAACGAACCCGAGGCAGGCCGAGGAAACGTTGGCGTGATGACATCGACACCTTTCAAACAGACTGGTGGGAAATGGCGGATGACCGTGAAATGTGGAAAGATATGGGGGAGACCTTTGCCCAGCAGTGGGATAATACAGGTTAAAAAAAAAAAAAAAAAAAAAAACTTATTTTAATATAAGTGTCACACACAGCTCAATTTTATAAGATTTTTTATACTTAAAAGAGTTCTAATTAATTTTTGGTTGTGGCTTAGGGTTTTTTTGAAAAGGTTTTACAAAATATACCTAAAAAATTCATTGAGTGTCTGCTACTCGCAGGCTCCACTGAAAACCAGCGCTACAGACACATGCAAATCTGTAGCACTTGCTGAGTGGTTGCCTATTTTCGTCACAATAATTTAGTTTTTATTTGTACTGTTATTTTTATTTTATTAAGTAATTTATATTCCTCAAAATAAAGATTCACAAACTTTTCAGTAAGAAAATGACAAACTAGACAGGATCCTACAGATTATATCAATATAGAAATCCAAAGCTTTAGTTTATGTTCGTGGCAGCTTCTTAATGTTCACATTAAGAAGATTTTAAGAGTAGTAGAGTTCTTTGTGATAGAGCTCGTCCGGGGAAGGACTACCACCATACCTATTTCTGCCGCCAAGCAGTAATGCTCGCATTGCTGTGTTCCGGTTCGAAGGGTATGGTTTCCGGTGAAATTACAGGCACATGAGACTAACCATCTAACGTCTCAGGGTGGTAACACGCAAGTGATATCTATGATGTTGCATGCGTACATAGGCTACGGTAACTGCTGACCATCAAGTGGGCCGTACGCTTGGTTACCACTTTAGTAGTATTAAAAAAAAAAAAAAACATAGCTGGGACACAAGTCTACTCTTAAGCGAGAATGATTGGGTGTTAATCCACCACGCGGATCTAATGCGGATTGGTGGAGGAATTTAGTTTACCAATCATAATCGCTTATCATTCCATGTACATTGTACACACATATTTGTACAGACCTACGAAATAACGTGATTTGAAAAAAAAACATAATACTATAATGTAAACATAATTTGGTAAGTTGAAGCTTTTACAGGTCAAGCATTGATTAAATCGATGTATTTGATATTAATGTGGACACATACGTAATTAATTTTACCAAGAATCTAAACGTCACATTATTTTGTGATGTTATGACATCTCAATTGTAGAGCCATGTCATTAGCTATACGAGCTAAATGCTCACATGCTGAGGTGGTTTTGAAAGACGAAAAAACATGGGTAGTGTAACCCTACGAATGTGTGTCATGCTATTCTACTAAAAGTCAGAAGCACAGCGGAATGACGGCATCGCACTGTTGCAATCAGCGACACGGCAAAAATGTTCTACGGTTAAATCACTGTACAAAAGTGTAACAGCCATACTAATAAACGTGGTATGAAGTTACACCTTGGATTAAACTGAGTCTAAGCATAGAGATTCGTAGTTTAAACCAAGGTATAACTTTACACCACGTTTATTAGTAAGACTGTAAGTATATTGTGCTGAGCATTCCAAATAGAACAGAGTTCTCAATTAAGCTAATTATGTAAAAAAAACTATTGGTTTATTGAAATTAGTTACTACGGCTTTTTTTTTTTTTTTTTTTATACAACTGAAGTAGCAACCAAGCGTACGGCCCACAAGATGGTAAGCGGTAACCGCAGCCTATGGACGCTTGCAATACCAGAGGTATCACTCGCGGGTTGCCACCTTGAGGCTAAGATCGAAAGCCTCATGTGCCAGTAATTTCACCGGAAACCATACCCTTCGCACCGGAACACAGCAATGCAAGCATTACTGCTTGGCGGCAGAAATAGGTATGGTGGTAGTCCTTCCCCGGACGAGCTCTATCACAGAGAACTCTACTACTCTTAATTTTTCTTTAGTTATAATGAGTTTTCAAGCATTTCAAGGTTGGTCTCAAGATGGCGACCCTCGAGTGATACCTCTGGTATTGCAAGCGTCCATAAGAATAAGAATAAGAATATTTTTATTGTAAAACTGTTATAAATGTAAGATGGTAAAATTAAAAAATACAAAAATAGTCCAACAGTTTGCCCTTTTCGGACGTACAATATGCATAAAGTTTGTTTACACACAATAATACAATGTAGGTAGCTAGTAGACAAAAATGGTACACTTAGTACTTATATTATTATAAAAATTAAAATTAAATTTAAACACATTCATCAAAAAATTCTAACAAACTATAAAACACTTTTGAAATAAGCCACGTTTTTAATTTATTGCCAAATGCATTTCCGTTAAGTATTTTGAGCTCTAAAGGTAAATGGTTATATATTTGAATGGCAGAGTAAAAAGCACTTTTTTTAAACATGGTATTATTTACCTGAGGAATACATACATTCGATTTATATTTACTACGGAGATTGCGTTTAGATTTGTTTTCGTAAGGAGTCAGTACTTTTTAAATTGTAAATCGCTCTTATGCATCTCTTTTGTAATAAAAAAGTAGAATTCACGTTTACTGAATTTCCCCAAAAAATATACTGCATACATAGGCTGCGGTAACCGCTTACCTTGTGGGCCGTACGTTTGGTTGCCACTTCAGTTGTATAAAAAAAAAGAATCTGCATAGCTAACAGACTTTTATGTTACATAAAAAGTGATATACTAGAAATCAACTATGCTAATTAATGTTAGATATAGCTCACTCAACTGAAAACTGCACATAATGCATGCTTGCATATTATATACCATAGGTTATGGGCTGCCGGACTAGATTATTATAACGCCACGTGACAAATGGGCTCTCAATTATCGACTAGCATCAGTTTACGGTAACTACATAACACCAACGCAACACACGGTCTTACTCACTTTCAAATAAGATTTGCTCTCCAATTTGCTTATGCAATAAATTGTGCTAAAAACTCGTCTCAATATGTATAGAATTATTTTATGTATTGAAATAGATATAAATAAATAAATAAATAAATAATGCTGGACAATCCACAAAGCATCCTCTAGCCCCAAAGTAAGCTGCTGTTAAACAGAGCTGCATTATGGGTACTAGATGACTGATATATATTTAATACAATACAATACATAGAACAAATATTTGTAGATCGTACAAACATTTGTTCCGAGGCTATATAAATAAAATGATACGTCATAAACCTAATCAAATCAAAAGTGCTTTCATTAGAATCATTACGATCACTTTGAAACGTCTTACAAGCTAGGAAAATTTACGCCAGTTCCAACGCGCCCATGCCGTAAAAGACCGGCTGGGTTCCTATCGCTTTTTTGGCATGATCTTTGCTATTGTTATGGATGCCGAGTAGAGTTAGAGCACATTCGTCCCAAGCTTTTTTCAAATAATCGGTTATTTGGTACCATGGTGGACTTATACTGCAGGGTGAGTAAGAAAGAACCAGTGACTGGGCTAAAGCAACTTAGTGATTTTGTTTTTCCTTGAAATGAACGTGTTTGGTTTCGATAGTAATCGATCAAAGTGTAGGACGATATACATTGTTGGCAAATGTTCATGTCATTCCGATGAATGGACTATTTTACGTCAACTAGTTTAATCAAGCGATGGTGAAAATACTTTATAATGTGTGGTAATAAACTTAAAATAATTAGTGGATCACTAGGGCCTTTCGATGTTATTTACTGATCTTTTTTAGGTTTCGGAAGTCACAATTAAATTAATACTGTGTAAACAAATCTGTTGCAAAATGAGTGCGTTTTTTTATCATGCCGGACCACACTCTTCCACTTCAGCTATTGAGTTATGTCTCGCTTGCACAGAAGATGGGGTCCAACCGGATCAACGCTGCCGGGGAAGCAGAAGATTGTGATTCCCGCACCCAGGTTAAAAGCGTGTGAGGGAACGCCCCGGTGTGGTTTTTAGTCGGTAAGAGTCCGACATAACCTTCACAAACACCCGCTGTGAAGGTATCCATGAGGATTTCCCACACCGAAAACATTACAAAAAAAAATAATGTCTCGCTTGTTCGAAATAACCTTTGGCATGCCTCTGGCTCGAAACACTTTTAACTAAAACATTAAGTAATATTAGTTAGTGTGGACCACCACATAACCAAAAAAAAAAACTACATGTCGTCATTGTATAGTCGCGCCGCGTAGTACAAATTATTTTGGTTATAATTATTTATTGTTATTTTCATAAAATAACTGATTAATTAAAATAAATTCATATAAAAAAAACATTGTTTTGAAATGATCTAACAAAATACATTTAAGAGTAGTAGAGTTCTTTGTGATAGAGCTCGTCCGGGGAAGGACTACCACCATACCTATTTCTGCCGCCAAGCAGTAATGCTCGCATTGCTGTGTTCCGGTTCGAAGGGTATGGTTTCCGGTAAAATTACAGGCACATGAGACTTTCCATCTTACGTCTCAGGGTGGTTACACGCAAGTGATGTCTATGATGTTGCATGCGTACATAGGCAACGGTAACCGCTGACCATCAAGTGGGCCGTACGCTTGGTTACCACTTTAGTAGTATATAAAAACAAACCAATAATTCCTTATTATGATACCACATAATATAATTTTTTAGGCTTAGGGCACACTTGCGGTAAGCGTAAATTCACACCCGTCATAGCTAGTAAATTTTATTAGTAAAATCTAACATTTGAAATGAAATGAGCGTGTTAATAAATCATAATTAGTTATCAGTCACCTTGTTACAATTTTCGATAATATTTCGTGATATTATAGAATTAATTATATATTCTGTTTGACAATTTATTAGTATTTATTAACCAATTATCAGTATTGCGGCGTTGTATAATCGGTAATTCATCGCCTGTAGAAAACTAGTCATGTTACGAAATATTCTATTAGTTACCTAATTACCTATTATTCTATAATTTTGTTTCAAATTACTTGACAACGTATTCCGCGTGATTGAACTACGGTAATTGTAAGGTAAATCATATTTTTCCTATTTAATATACGAACAAACGAACGAACATAGACGTTCTAGTAATGAAATTTATTTATTTTAGCCCATGTCGTCTTCGAATTCAAGTTAAATTAATAAAAAGATAAAGATAAAGATAAAGTTATGAATTGATTTGAAGAATTTGATGATTAAATCAGATATCGCGTAACAAACATACAAAAAAAATATATAGTTGAATTTTAACCTTTATTCGGTTAAAAATAAAAACAGATATGAGCAAATTTGTAACATTTTGACGACCGAAATGGCCGTGAATAACTGATATTGTTATTATTAGCGCCTGATCGATTCTTGGACGACATTAACGGGAGAGCTTGCAGGTTCCTAGGATAAATCGGGGCACAGTTAAGTGGCTACAGCTTAACCATTTATTTTGTTCTCTGTGCGTGTGATCAGTTCTGGGATCCAGAACGATCATGTAAGGCTCACAACTAAATCACACTATAATAATAAAAGTTTAGATGGATTTTTGATGGCTTGAATGTTTGTTCCTCTTTAACTCGATAACCAATGAACCAATTTGGCTGAAATTTAAAACATAGCTAGATAATGACCGCGAATAGGACATAGGACTGTTTAGTTTGAAAAAAAGTACGGTTCCCGAGTTCCAAGCGAATAAAGTCGCGGGCGACTGTAAGTTCTTAAAATAATAAAGCATAATAATGATAAAGTAAGTTCGTATGAGCCAGTGGCTAACTCTGTTGACGGAGTTAATAGGCCGCCCGAAGGCCTCTGTCCTGGCCTTACAATTTATGATGATGTGTGAATCATGACTAAGATAAAGCTATTTTGTTTCAGTAGGCAGGTTTATTTCACAAATACTTTTATACTGTATCGAGTATCGATTAATGTCATTATGTATTTCGAACTATTAGGAAACAAGTTGTTAAAGCAGTACTGCAAAACAGGTGTATTGTATCACTATGAATATTAACGAGATTTAAATTATAATGAAGTCAATATACGTAATTGATAAATTTAATTTTAAATTTTGGTGCCCGAAATAACATAAATTTTAACAAGCAATCTTTTTTTAAAGGTATAAAGGGCGTGTTTGATTTTAATAGTACTATGCTCAAACTCTTATATGCTTTTGTCTTTCGATTCAAGCATTGATAAAGTTCAAAGACAGGAAAATTACAACGAAGAATGACAAAAGTTGACTGTAATCGGAATAATCAACAATTCGAAGTAAATCACAATAGTTCCGCATAACATAGCTCGTTTCACAAAAACGTACCGACGTTGCGGGACACTTATTTAGAAACTGATATTAATTTGGTCGACGAGGGTACGGTTTGCGTGCCCCTTTCCGTTACTTTCTTGTGCCGCAAAACACTACCGGATAACTATATTTACGGATATTTTTTTGCCAAATTTATTACTCGAATGATAGGTAAGTTAGTAGTAACTGAACACTGAAGTTTGCCTGAAAAAATAATTAAAATAATAATAAATTCTTTATTTCAGACAACTTAGATCCATACAATTTGAGAAACATACAATACAATTTAGAAATAATACCTAACACGATTGTTTCGTTACAATAAAATTAAAGAAAATACTAATATAAAATAAATACCTAATAAATACGAGTTCAACATCATAAAAGTTATTGTAGTCTTAAACTAAACGATAAACGAAAAAATCGTTTTCAAAATAAAGGAGATTGGTCAAACTTTGGAGTTTGGACATCCAATAAATGGTGAAAGATCAGCTACACTAAGTAAGTTCAATACAAGTAAGCTACACTAATATACTCGTACGTCTACAGAAGCCAATGCAAGTCGTAGGCACTATTTCTAACTCTAACTATTTCTAGTCAGAGTAGAAACTTGTTACGGAAGTTCGGACTTAGTAAAGTTTCTGGCGTGTGGTTTAGCAAATCAATATTACGCTAAGTATTATGCCAATAGAAATCATGTAATAATTGAGTCACAGTTTGCAAAATAATGCAAAATCGCTACAGCTTGTAACATAAAACAAGTTCTGTAATAGTTAAACAGTCGGCTTTTATGCTAATCTGCGCAAAGGCACGACATCGCCACTGGAGGGGAGCGTCTTTCAAATATAATGTCTCCGATGAACCCATCAATTTTCAAATCTTTGCTCTAGTTTTGATGATTACTAGTTTTGCTAAGCATTTCGTTTAGCTTGATCATATTTTTAGGGTGTAATCAGTGGTGCCGCACGAAACCTTTTTTGAAAATAAATTGGTTCATGTTTTTTAGTTTTATTTTGAACTCAAAACTTTTTGTTTTAAACTTCTATAAGGTTTAGCATTATATTTGATGCGAAAACAAAATTGATGGATATTTTTTGGTTCTATTTTAGGCTCATCGTATTGTCTAAGCTTTTGGTAAGGTGTTTAAATGGTTAATAATGCAAAAACACTATTTATTGTAAGCTAGTACGTTTTAAAAGTGATTGAAATAAAAAATGTTGAAAGTTAGTCTTGTAGGCGTCATTTCCAATCCAAGTTAAAGTGATGGGCAAAGACCGCATTACACAAAGTTCACCCGAGCCAGCCTCTCTTCGAGTGCTTTTGTTTAGTCATTTGAGCCGACAGGGGAGAAGTTCTAGTTTCTTCACTACTCAGCTCCCTCATTGTTCGGGACAAACACGGTTAAATCATAGTCTGTTTAACTTTAAATAGTTGCTAGCGTTACTTCGTCACGAAGTATAAGGTAATTAAGTACTCGCTTAAGTTTGGTGCATTTTTAATATTGTACCAGTTTATATATTGTTTTTACTCAATTAGATTATTATAAAATATATAATTGGCAGACATTTTTCACAGCCTCGAACTAAGACCCTTATTGTATCACCTCAAACTTTTGTAAATAGTTTTAGTTTAGTTTATTTTATTACTGGTGTAAGTATACCTACAATAGTAGTAGAGTTCTTTGTGATAGAGCTCGTCCGGGGAAGGACTACCACCATACCTATTTCTGCCGCCAAGCAGTAATGCTCGCATTGCTGTGTTCCGGTTCGAAGGGTATGGTTTCCGGTGAAATTACAGGCACATGAGACATACCATCTAACGTCTCAGGGTGGTAACACGCAAGTGATATCTATGATGTTGCATGCGTACATAGGCTACGGTAACCGCTGACCATCAAGTGGGCCGTACGCTTGGTTACCACTTTAGTAGTATAAAAAAAAAAAAAAAAAAAAAAGTTATATATCTATTTGCTAAGCTTGTACGGGAACCACGTTGACTGACAGTTTTTTTTTTGTAAATAATGTTCATAGACAGCAACACCCAAACCCAAACCAAAGTTACGTTTTTTTTTTTTAATATTAAATACACAGCATCATCTAGCCCCAAGGTAAGCTGCTGTTAAACAGAGCTGTATTATGGGTACTAGATGACTGATAATATATACTTAATACAATACAATACATAGATAGATATTTTTTTATTATATATAGAAAATACCCAGAACACCCGAAACAAATATTTGTAGATCATACAAATATTTGTAGATCATACAAACATTTGACCCGAGGCGGGAATCGAACCCGCAACCTCCGCGTCGCAGGCGGACCTGCGCCCGCTGCGCCACATCGGTCGTCGGTATTTACTTTGAATAACGTTGTAGTTAAAACCAAAATGTTATTTTTTTCTATTGCGAAACATCTGCGAATCTCAAGTGACTCCGTTTTACAACATAATCTATGACAGAGGGTTTTGCTGTGAAATCATGATTAGAAAAACATTTGTAAGCTGCTGCGGTCTCAGGCATGACCAGTCCGGTCCAGATGAGATTGTCATTATGCCTTATACCACCGCCCACGGCTGAACCTACGCTTAACAATTTGTTACACTTGTATCTATCAATGCTGTTAGGAGAGCATTAACAACATAGCTATGATCTTTGTATGGCGTGTTCACACTATTTTTGAGCTTCGTAAATTTACACCAGTTCAACTCCGGCCTAGAAGAATCTAGTAATAAACATGGCTTTATTTTTGGTGGAGGGATTCAGCGTAATTAAAAAATTCGACTCAGAAACACAAATGCTTAACTGTATAGCTATCTCGCAATCATAAGGTATTGCAAGCGTCCATAGGCTATGGTAACTTGTACGGTAATTCTTGCCAGATAGGCCGTAACTCGTTTTTGTAAAATATTGAAATTAAAATGAAAAATACTATGCTGAGTATTCAGTTAATTTCAGCGGCCGCAAAGTGGGATTAATATTTGTCAAATTATTAGTATGACTTATTTAGAATAATTAAATTGATGCGTTCAAACGAATATTTACAATCCATTAGCATTTACCGTTAATATTTAACAATCGTGTAATAATACATTGATAGAGATCCTTAGTTCACAATTAATTGTTTCGTTACTCTGAGAGTAATCTTTATCTGCACTTTTTTGGCAAACTATTATGTACTAAGAACTTGTTCTTGCTGAGTTGACTTATTGCTTGACCAGTCTTTATCTTATGCTATGATTGAGATTGATCTACTCTTTATTTTTATTAAAACTTTCTTCATTTCTCGAGTATGTTTTAAGCGAATCACAATATCAACGTGTAGGTACTGAAGCAATAAAACGTTAATTATTTTATGTTTTGGTTTTGTGACCTTATTTTATTTGATCAAAAACCATTTTAAAAAAATATGAAAATTTTATGATATGATGAATGATGAATATGAAGTTTTTTATTATTTCTCTAGTACCACCAAAAATATTCTAACAGTAAATATAAAACGAATATAAAACTTATATAAAACTGCGGCTATGCAGGCTATGCAGGCAGGTATGTATATTCTGAAGTAAATACAATGGTTCTCCAATGACAGGCTTTCCTAAAAATTAATGTCAAAAATAATTTAATAAAATTAGCTTTACCTAGAGTTACTTTTTTGTTAAAAACATTGTTATTCCAGAGTATGTAGATATTGTTGCTAAAGAACCCTAATTTAAAACAGACTCTGGGCTAGTTAAAATTGTGACCGTCGCCGTCGCCGGCGTGACGTTAAGTCACAACTTCGCTCGTTCACTTAACTAAACAAAACTTATGTAGCCATTTAGGCAATGGTACGAATAAAATTAAATACATACCATTTGAAAATAAAAAACAAACAAACGTTTTTAAAAGCTTTCGAGTTATCTTCTAACCGATTCGTGATTTGTCTCAAATTGATCGAAAGATTTATTTTTGATATATTTACACACCCACTACTACGAACTTTCGACAAAAGTCACTGGTAGAGTCTCGCATCATTTCATCACTTTGACTGAGATAATAACAGGTTATCACCCAAAGAATGACGTAGATGTAACGATATCTCAGCCAATGACATGACGTGCCAAACGTTTTCTACCTCAGGGTGCCTCTAATTTTACGACTTGAGTAATGAAAAATTTATATTTTTATGCAAAAAGCATGAGTAAAGCAAAAGCGTTCCACGAGAGTGTAGTACAAATCATCGACAAGTAGAGTTCATGAATCCTAGCTCGCTTCTCAAATACCTTTGTGTACTCAAAAAAAGACTAATATATTTACAGTCAGGAAGGTATAGATGCGTTAGCAACGCACACTTATCAGTGACTCGGTCGCTAAACCAAAACAATTCAGTAATAAAATACCGAGAACCACTTGGTAACCGTACCTTTATGTAAGGGGCGCACAGACAGTCGCCAAGTCTACTGTGAATTACTAGATCACCATTATCTGTCACAAGAGTTGGCCACTGGCTTATACTAAGTTCGTATAAGCCAGTGACTTACTAGATGCAAAAAAAGTCAACCATTGAAAGATTTATAACCAATTCTGTGTGTACCCTTAGAGATAATCTTTTCCGTTATTTATTGTTTAAACTCTTAGTTTACCAAATATTACAGGTTGATAGAGGTTGAATTTTCTTCTCGTATTTGTTTTCCATTGCGGTCTAAATCCTGCATAGTATTTTGATGAATGCTGATTGCTGTATATTATGTAACGTTAGCTTGAGAGCCAGAGTTTACCATGTCAGTGATAAATGTATTTATACAAGCATTATAACAAGTATACATGTAGGTACTAGGTATATAATAATCATAGTACACACACAGTGACCCGTGAACGAACTTATCTCAGGGTCCATAAGGGCTGCCTTGTCAGATATCAAACTGTGTCACAGAATTACTCGGGAACAGAAAAACAATACGCTTCGAATTAAATCATTGAGCGGGCTTGCTTTTTTTGTTACTGATTGAATTAATAATAATCTAAAAATATAAAAGCATTGCACCAAAACAGAAATTCCCGGTTATTAAAAGACAATTATTTAAAAAAGTCAGCGCATACAAAGTTGTGAGACATTTTACTAGGTATATTCAGGGTGAAACATTTGCAACATCATTAAATTTTTATCAGATTTTAATTTTTACTTTTATCAATCATCAGCGTCGGTTTAAATGATTATGTCAGACAAAAAAATTGTACGCGCGTGGCGT
Source organism: Colostygia pectinataria (assembly GCA_951394395.1). Lineage (NCBI taxonomy): Eukaryota > Metazoa > Arthropoda > Insecta > Lepidoptera > Geometridae > Colostygia > Colostygia pectinataria. The sequence continues at coordinate 17,253,808 of OX596348.1, read as the reverse complement.
GTGAACGCAGCATTATCCATCTTGACGCTTATACGTTTATCGTATAGTTTATTAAAAGGAAACATCTCATCCACACATCAAAGCTTATTTAAATGGTTCTTCTTACAGAGAATCAACAGCTTCAGGCTCGCTCAAGACAATGTCTCCACGTGTTGTATAAACATTCCACTCCTTTGAAAGCAATATTTGAACTAGCGTTTTATTTCAATACAATTTCGATGTTACGAGTTGAATTCTCATCTACAGTTTGTTGTAAATACGTTTTGTGGTAGCGACGGTTAGTAGAAGGTATGTCAGATTAAGATAATATTTAGGTAAGTACCAGCGTATTCTATTTTTCGTTTCATCAATCAAAGGGAATAAATCTGTAGTTTATGTTGATGAAGGCAACCGAAAGGTATGTTTGTTTGTTTAGTAGCAAAAAGAAAATAAATTACGTTCAGCGAAAACTATTATATTAGTTTGAGAACTGCGTATGTATGTGATAATAGGTTAATATCAATTGAAAGTAACTACAAATATCATAACAAAAAGCAGGCTCAAACAGTATTTAAATAACCTGCTTCATTCATCATTCTTATTAATAGTGTGAAATGAAATGAAATGAAATGATTTATTTTGCTAGAAGTACGGTTACATAAGGTCTTATTGTTTACGTAAGTATAAGTGTCACACGCTTCACCGTTTAACTCGGCATGCAAAAATACAAATTTAAAATAAAAATACAATTTATAAAGAACACAACGAGAACTTAGAATGATTAATTAGTAGTATGTCAAGTTATATAATAATAAAAATGACAAGTTTTAAAAATTAAATTATTATTTTCACTATAGTTTAAAAAATCGTTTACACTATAAAAATATTTTTCAGTCAAGAACACTTTTAGCTTGTGTAAACTGTGTGCATATGCTATTTTTCATAAATTTTAAGAAAGTCAATTTAAGCCTTATTATTACCTCACATATCTTAAATATTATTACAGAATTTGATTTTGATATATATGTATAAAGATATAGTTAAGAATCAGTTTATTATTGTTAAGCAAAAATACAGTTAGAATATAACTTTTGTAAAATAATCACGAATTTGAATTGGGTAACTTTTGTGCAATAAACCGCAAGAAATATGTTTTAAATAATTTTCTAAAAAACTTGTCACTTAGTACGTATGTATAAGCTGAACTAAAATGTTGCAGTCGTTGGTACTCTTAAACAAGAATACCCTAAATTTATACCATATTATATCTATATGTATAAATAATTAAGAAAAACGCATTCTAATTTTAGCTTTTCGTTTGAAATAAAAAAATGCAAACGTGACAATCAAGGGCCATTTAAAAAGTCGGCGTCGGAACGATATTATTTTTATATATACAATTGATATTAAACTGTGCTATATCAATTCATGTATTTTACTTGGCTATGCAGTGGCAGTGAAAAACTCTGTCACCAGAGCTGGCCATGCACTGACTCATACGAACTTACTTACTTTACAATGCAAGCAGTATGTGCAGCAATTGGCTTTTATCGAAAGCTGTCAGTTGTACTGTGATTTATGTCTACTATCTTAATACAAATCTATGAAATTTTTGAATTACCGTTTTCGACATAAACATTCAAGGGGCTTATTTTGCTAGACGTTTGTTTACAGACGACATCGGTAGTATAGTGTGCGATTGCCCGATATAGAAGCAAGAGGTAGAGTAGTAGAGTTCTTTGTGACCATACCTATTTCTGCCGCCAAGCAGTAATGCTCGCATTGCTGTGTTCCGGTTCGAAGGGTATGGTTTCCGGTGAAATTACAGGCACATGAGACTTTTTCTACGTCTCAAGGTGGCAACGCGCAAGTGATATCTCTGATGTTGCATGCGTACATAGGCTACGGTAACCGCTGACCAAAAAGTGGGCCGTACGCTTGGTTGCCACTCTAGTGGTATAAAAAAAGGATGCTGGTTTGATTCCCGCTGAGGACAACATTTTTCTATAGAGCGAGTTCATGTTGCTTATGAGTGCATGTAAAATATTTGCATGATCTACGAATCAAATAAACGAACTGTCGAATTTCAGTAGGTTTTTTTGATTTTAAAACACAGTTCTGAGAAACTTAAGAGTAAAATGTCAAAAATTATAATTATCTGTATTCAGCGTCCTCTGTTGAAAGAGCAGTAGATCAGTATTTAATTATTTAAAATTTTAATTTTATTTATTTAATTAATCAGTTTTATTTAGTTACAGTATAAACCAGTTGATTCAAAGCACATTATGTCAAAGGGTGCAGTTATGTGCACTTTAGTACTACGTTCGATAGAATGCAAATATACACATGCAAATCTTATACAGCATCAGTGAATAGGGTGGTTAACCTTATCCCCGTTTGTTACTATCTCGATCAACCTAACGGAAACGAAACTCTTGGTTTATAAATAAATAAATAATGCGGGACAATCCACACAGCATCATCTAGCCCCAGGTAAGCTGCTGTTAAACAGAGCTGTGTTATGGGTAACTAGATGACTGATATATATATTTAATACAATTACTACAATTGATATTTTTTTTTATTATATATAGAAATACCCAGAACACCCGGAACAATTTGTAGAAATTTGTAGATCGTACAAACATTTGTCCCGAGGCGGGAATCGAACCCGCAACGTCTGCGTCGCAGGCGGACCTGCGCCCGCTGCGCCACATCGGTCGTCTAGGTTTATGAACTTACAATAATATTATTTCAGAACAGTCTACTAATAATAATGCATTTTTTTATCACTAAAGTGGCAACCAAGCGTACTGCCCACTTGACAGTAAGCGGTTACCGTAGCCTATGTATGCATGCAACATCAGAGATATCACTTGCGCGTTGCCACCTTGAGACGTAGATATAAAGTTTCATGTGCCTGTAATTTCACCGGAATCCGTACCCTTCGAACCGGAACACAGCAATACGAGCATTACTGCTTGGCGACATGAATAGGTACGGTGGTAGTTCTTCCCCGGACGAGCTCTATCACAAAAAACTCTACTACTCATAAAAACTCGTTAAATAATTGCTTTGATTTCAATTAACGGTAACATCGGTAAATTGTTGCTTAGATTTCAACAAGATTTTCAGATTCTTCTGTTTTAAGACCTTTTAATAAAGCTAATACCAATTTGAATGAGCAACTTTTAATGGCCTAAAACAGATACGACCTTGTTTGCTAAATTCTAGTAACTAGGCTTTATACACCACAAGAATGAACTACTAGCTTTAAAAGCTAAAAGTCAGTGCTTAACACTTGTGGTGAATATTACTAAAGTACTCGAAGAGAAGGGAGTTACCTTTTACCTTTTACCTAGTTACCTTTTAAACAGCGCTCGCGCCTATATAGCGCAGTACGTTGCGCTTTCAAATAAATCTTACAACAATGGGTATTATTATGCCCGATCTAACACTGCACCACTTGAGGCTATATTTTGAACTTGTCATAACATTATAATGAGATATCCTATTGCGGGATGTAAATATAATATTTAGTTTAAATTATGCATTCTATTTTTATAAAATCTATTGTTTAAACAAACGATAAGTATTTTGTAGGGTTAGGTTAACATTTTGACAAGATGTTAGCTATAAATGATGTTAATTTTATTATAGTATGTATAAATCAAGCATACCTACATTGCAAAAATATATTTTGAAAGCTAAATAACCTATTAGATGACAAAGTTATCGAAAAATGCAATTTGCGAATCCCAAAGTTCTTGATGAGATAAAACATACCTTGTTTTAAACACACGGCTCAATAAAGACATTTTTTTTACTGCACTGTGACAAAGAGAATCTCATCAAAACACTATGTAACTACTACTACTACTACTACAGTTATGTAAAGCACTTACGCGATAGACAAAGATAGTTTCAATTGTGGAGAAAAGAAAATTTCATAAAAATTAAACTGTTTATTTTATCTCTATAAAAATGTATCGAAAACATTTTTTTCAAAAAATTCTGTTGCACTGCTTTGTTGTGCTGCTTTTTCAAACGTTTATTATTGAATAGACTATAGAAGATGTCCGAATGTTATAACAATGACATCCTGTACCGAGACAAGATATTAATATAAACGGAAAAAGATCAGATCGCTCCACTTTGCTCAAAAATAACGAAATTATAGAGCTTTTTGTACGATTTTTTTTCTAAGATCTATATTTAATTCTAAATCTGTCTGTCTGATCAACAATATCTTAACAAATGTGGTACATGTAGAAGTAATCTGGCGAAGGTTATCGCTTAACATAAAGGTCAGTCTTCTCCCAGTTCGGTCATCTAATTAGATAAGTATAACAATTTCTAACAAAATTTACACATCTTAAACAATAATTGGATAAATAATTACTCATGTTTTTAGTTGTATTGATGGAATGCAAAACTAATACTTAGTAGAAAAGTGTTTAGTCTTTTTTGAAAAATTTAAATTGTTAGTGTGTTTTTATAATTATTTTTTATTAAATTACTAACCGTAAATTGTGTCATTAGCATATTTTAGAAATGCTTTGTTCAAAACATCAAATTTTGCTTATAAATTTATTTACGGTTGCAGTTAACGTTCATTACTTTAAAACAGATCCCAGATTCCTAGCGTGAAATATTTTAAATTAACTTCATAAATTTACTCAAATTTTCATTTAAATACTATTCTAAACTAAACCGTAATTATGAAATATATCCGTAGATTTATCGCTGCTTTTCTAGGCAGCTTTTTATATGTTATATTTAATCAGATTTATTTAAATTAACAATGTTAGTGCGTTTGTAACATTTCTATTAAAATCTATCCGCTGTTTATTGTTTAACTACTTTAAAAATGTAGAGCGAAAGAGCAAAAAAAGCATCCGCCAGACGATGATATGTATTTTATTTTGCCCTTGCATTCCAAAAAGCTTTTTTCATCACAGTATAGTCTAAAACAGTTTAATGAGCAAATGTTGATATTCAAGTTAGAAGTTTCCTCTCTTAGCAAATGAAAACTTCGATACAGACACGCACAAGCAAGGGTACGAGGCAGGTATGCTTTTTTTGCAGAATGATACCTAAGCTAAGTACGGAAATGTAAATATGTTTTGCTTTGCTAGCTTTGATAGCAAGCAACTGTTCCCTACTTAGATAATGCAGGACACCATTATTTTGTACGTGTTTTTTGGTAAGAATAATCGTGCTTAACGTAATTTATACCGCAGACTGTATGCAAATCTTTATGATATACGATGCGTTCCGGGACATGTACTATTCAGATGACGAAAGAACCTTATCTTATCGTTTTAAATAAGAATTTAACGCTAGTTATGTACCTGCTAGCAAAAAGTTAGTCAAACAAGTTAACGTGTGGAATTGCACTCGAAGAGTGATGAAGTGTCCTTTTGCTTTTCAATGTTTTCATAATTGAAACAGTGCCGTGAATGATAAAACTACATTTTTAAGTTAATATTGTAATAACTTGTATTAAAACTTTCATATAGTTTCTGAATGTTAAGAACAACTAACAATAAAAAAATAGTAATTATAAAACAAATAGTAAAAAAAACCCGAGCTACCTCACATTTTTTTATAAACAAAAATTATACCTAACGCATGTAACTTAACGCAGTTGCCGGTAGAAACAAGTAAATTTTCAATTTGAAATTACACGCAAATGTCGTCAAAGGGAAACTTTGACAAACTTTAAAACTCATCGTTAGCGTAGTTACCTCTGCAGCAAATTAAAGTACCCTTAAATAGTTCGCAGGCAATTTTTCTTCATTTACCTCGATCGGAACCACAAACCGATGTTGCCAATTTTAAGTTTTAAACAGCTAATCTAACTCTTAAGAGCGGTAGAAACTAGAAAAAGTTTTTTTTCACTGATTAGTGTTTATCTTTTGAATTGTGTGGAGTGATCTTTATTTTATTGTGAGGTATATTTGTCACGGAACTTACGGGTTGATTGCGAGCGCGCGTGTGGTTAGGAAGCGTGCGTCGGAGCGCACGAGCGGATACGGACTGACTGCTGAGGACTGCGCTTCGGTAGCGCCAGCACGGAACCGCGGCGGCACCGCGGCGGTAACGGCTGCGTGACGCCGGCCAGCATCCAGCACCGCGCGTCGAGCTGCGACGCGGGGATCGAGAGCCACGGACTCATTGTTCTCACACTACCATAGAGCAACTATTTACTCAGTATTGGGGAATTAATGACTTATGAAGACCCACGTTTACAACATAGTACAAAACAATGTATTGTATTGGTATTTCGTAATTATTAAAATTGCGACTACGCACCAAAAATTATTTATACTTGCTTAATAAAATATCGGTTTTTTGTCTATTGAGTTGTTAAGTATTTTAATAAAATTAAATAAATGAATAAGCCTGCTACGCACCAAAAATATACATAACTAAAACTGGTTTTTCTGCGTGTAATCAGAAAAAAAAAATTGGTAATTTTCGAGCTTTGTCATTGTTTTACAGGCTACAAAAGGTTGATGACGTAGAAAGGATACTAATAAGACTTCTTAATGGGTAACAATAGTTGATATTGTTTTTGGAATACTCTATAATTAGTCAGTCTGAGATAGTTTATTTTATTATGATTAGAATGAGATCAACGAAACTCCTCAACGATTAATGGTACAGTGGTCTGGTTTATTTAAGTCATTTTGAGGTTTTCAATATTACCTAGCAGACTGCTAAAACAGGAGAGACGAGGAGACTATGTCAATTTGTTAAAAGGACGTATGCATTAATAGAACAGCCACTTCTATTCCTAATGCAATGTAGTCTTATCGAGATTTAGTCAGAAAGTAGTCATAACTATATATAGACTTGATAGCTCTAGTCAAATCAATTTAAGAGTAGTAGAGCTCTTTGTGATAGAGCTCGTCCGGGGAAGGACTACCACCATACCTATTTCTGCCGCCAAGCAGTAATGCTCGCATTGCTGGGTTCCGTTTCGAAGGGTATGGTTTCCGGTGAAATTACAGGCACATGAGACTTTCTATCTAACGTCTCAAGGTGGTAACACGCAAGTGATATCTATGATGTTGCATGCGTACATAGGCAACGGTAACCGCTGACCATCAAGTGGTCCGTACGCTTGGTTACCACTTCAGTAGTATAAAAAAAAAACAAGATGTAGTCATAAAACTTCTTAGTCAATTATTCCACTAGTCAAACATTATAGCAATTAATTTCAACGTTGAAAGCCGAACTAAACGTACAATAAAATGCATTTAATACTATTCTGATAAAACTATATTTTTTTGCGGTATTGAGCCTTATTGTACCTCGGAATACAATTTTTTTTTTATACAACTGTAGTGGCAACCAAGCGTACGGCCCACAAGATGGTAAGCGGTTACCGCAGCCTATGGACGCTTGCAATACCAGAGGTGTCACTCGCGGGTTGCCACCTTGAGGCTAAGATCGAAAGCCTCATGTGCCAGTAATTACAGAGGAAACCATACCCTTCAAACCGGAACACAGCAATGCGAGCAGTACTGCTTGGCGGCAGAAATAGGTATGGTGGTAGTCCTTCCCCGGACGAGCTCTATCACAGAGAACTCTACTCATAATTTTTATTTTATGAATCTCTGGTGTTTGTAGAATTGTTTGAATTAAATTGTTTACACAAAATGTAATAAATAGATCGTTAATCAAGACATCAATCATTCACATAATTTTTATTTTGTTTAAAAATGCTGTTCCTTAGTCTCAAGAGAACGAACCGATTTGACTAATTTTACGACGCTCAATAATCACACTTGCTACAGTGCCCTTCAAACTTAAATACAGTAATGCTTGCACACTCCTGCTTGGAGGCAGAGCCACCACCCACAGTGAACTTGAACTTGAACTTTATTTATTAATTTTTTCTTAGTGCTAATACAGCTATGCAGCCAGCATGTTGGGAACGCTTCCTACTGGTAGTGATTTGGATCAGTTGAGCTATCTATAGGTCGTTTGTAACGGTCTTTAGATGGCTCATATGTTTCATATGTAAAAATAATAAATAATAAATAATAATAATAATAATAATAAATAATCATTGGGATGTCTTCGGCTCGAAGCGCCGATAGCTCCACCAACAGGGGAAATGTTGCAGTTATCAAAGCCTGTTCAATGACTAAAGTTAATTTAGTTCATTGACGAGAGGTATCGCATTGCTTATTCATTTATTCATATGGTCTATGTCGTCGCAGTATTTATAGTCTGTCCGTCTAAAACCTTTCTAGGATCGTATCCAGATTGCAACACTATAAAGTTCAGCTTAGATCAGGCAAGATCTAAGCTAAGCAAAAAATGAAATCAGAACCACAATTTCAATCTGTTTCTATTGAACCAGGTTCAATTGGTAAAAGACAAAACCCACATTAGTTGACAAAATACAATATACTCACATACTCGTAACACTTTTACGTACCTTCTACAATTATTTACAGCTTAGTATCAATATCTATTGATGACAATGATTTTTGAATCTTATTTTTATCGCGTAAAATCCATGTATATCTTTTCGTCGTCCTTCTGTCAGGTCTTAGATTTTGTTAGCTGAGGCAGCCGCGGCCACTTTGACCAATATTCGTACAGTTATCAGTGAGTGCCGAGCCACCTAGTTTTACAGGCGGTTGCACTTCTGAGAGTGTACCGCTCGCTTGGTGTCGCACGGTTGTTATAATTTCACGCATGCTACGCCCTTTCATGCCAATCTACCAAAAACAATGGGAGTGCATCAAACCATTCTCGGTACTAATTTGATTTCACGTTAGCATCCTCGCTCAGGACTTCGTTAGATACAACTAGATGTTTTCTTTAGCCTGGTTTTGGAAATAATTGACCGTGGGTAATAAAATCATGTTTGTGTTAGCGGTCAATAAGTAAAACAGTTTTTGCTTCTGTTCAAAAAGATATCGCATTTATCAATCCTGGAACCGATTGTATACAAGGTAACAATAAATTGCAGAAAAAAAATATATCTGGCACCAAGGATAGTTTTACTTACCCGTGGTACAAACGGTTGGACAAAACTGTTAGACCACGGGTCGGTAGCGTCCAAATTAGCAATACTAAGTGTTTTTTTTTCGTACAAAATCAAAAGGTTCAACGTTATAATCTACATAACCAAACTCCGAAAGTTGTTCTGCTGTTGCAACGTGATCAAATATTCATTCTTTTCCATTATTGGACTCGCGGTAACCAGATAGAGAGTAGCCATAATACTATTTCAGGTCCAAAACTATTACAATACCTAGTCTCATTCAAATCGTTACCAAACATGCAAACTATTCTATTCTTTTTCATATAGATAAACTTTTTGAACACGAAATACCACCCTGTACGTAACAGGTGGTACAGCTTAACACATATTGGAGCTAAACGGATTAGCAATGAACTTACTGAGTGCATAGAACTATTCCACAAGTAATAAGTCGGCAGGTGGGTTGACTTCCTAAGGATTCGCTGCTTCAACGGTTTTAACTAAGCCTAAAGTCTAGTTTGTGGGATTTACTCTTTTTAGTGCACCTATTCATGAACTAGAAGTTCTTTGAGAATAATAATAATAATAATAATAATGCTGGACAATCCACACAGCATCATCTAGCCCCAAGATAAGCTACTGTTAAACAGAGCTGTGTTATGGTACTAGATGACTGATATATACTTAATACAATACAATACATAGATAGATATTTTTTATTATATATAGAGAATACCCAGAACACCCGGAACAAATATTTGTAGATCGTACAAACATTTGACCCGAGGCGGGAATCGAACCCGCAACCTCCGCGTCGCAGGCGGACCTGCGCCCGCTGCGCCACATCGGTCGTCATTCAATAAGACGTCAAGAAAGGTAGATCTAGCGAGAATAATCATGGAAATAACCGCAATAAACATAATACAAATACAGGTACCTAAACCACATAGTATAAACCTAGATCAGAAACAAGTACTTGCAGATCACGCTTTGTCCCGCGTTGGATAATTTATTCTATTATATTGTATCTTACATTATTTTTTTTTTTTTTTTGCTCTAATTTTAGAATTCTTTAAATATGCGACTATTACTTATATTTTTTTTGTTGGTACATAATTTTATTATTTTATTTTATTTTTAATTTATTTATGTGTAAATCTGTGTTTGCATGTCGGTCAACGACGAAGTGTGTGAGACATTTAAAACTAACCTAATACCATAATACCATACTTCAAGCAAATAAATACTATTTCATTTCATTTCATTTCATTTCATTGGAGAATAAGCCCGCTACCTCTCTCTTTTCAGCCGTGCAATCGCCTACTCGCTACCGAGGTCGTCGAGGATGATAACAAACCAATCTTAAAACTAATGAGGTCACACAGTTACCACAGTTAACCTCAAAAGAAAAATATCGACACGTGTTTCATCCCTCCGCGGGACATCTTCAGGACCATCGACTTGTTCTCCGCCAGACGTGTTGCTCCGTCGAGCGCTGGTGCCAAAGTACATTAGTTTAAAGGTTAAGCGGAATAGTACTAGAGATTTTTCGTCTGTTTTTAAAAAAAATCTTAATTTCAGAAGGTATATGATTAAATCAAAGAAAGAAAGAAAAGTATTTATTCGACAGCACAAACAAAAAAACACAGAGCAGAAACAGGTACATCACAAAACACTAAACATAAATATCTAAAACAATTAAAAAAAAATACTTATAAGTAAATGTACGCCTATAATTAGGGAGAGAAACCTATTATATTAAATACGTGGTGTCAAACAAAAAATATGCGTATAAAAGTCATCATCATCATCATGACAGCCATCTAATGTTCCCACTGCTGGGACACTGGCCTACTCTCAGGCGAGAGTGATTGGGTCTTAATCCACCACGCGGACCCAATGCGGATTGGTGGATGGCACATGTCTTTCGAATTTTTAGTTCTTGGACATGCCGGTTTCCTCACGATGTTTTACCTTCACCGTATGAGAGCACTGGCATTGCGCACATAAATTTTTCGAACAGAAAAATCCATTGGTGCACGACCGTGTTTGAGTCCACGACCTTAGGATCGGAAGGCGGGGTCACTACCACTAGACCACCGGTGCTCTCACGTATATAAAAGTATATAAATACGCTGTGGGAAATAAAGAGTATGAATAGTACGCACTTTTTACAGCACCTACTAGTCGCTGTAAAAAGTGTTAAGCTACGCGAAAGTTATGCACTGTTCCACGTAGTCACTATTTGGTTAGGTGACCGGGATTGGTAATTTCAACGAGCGCTCCCGTGCTTAAAGGGCACGTCAGGCAGTTGGTCCCGACTTTTTCAAAGTTATCAGGCCATGACAGATGACTTCGGGAGGCCTTTAAACTCTGTCACCAGAGTTGATCACTGCCTTATACGAACTTACTTAACGAAGTACCAGCCAAGTAACGACTATAACAATCATGGTCGTAACTGTAAAAGTTTATTTATTTCATTTGGTATATATATGTCTTGGTTGTGTAACTGGACAAGATGCAGGTTTTTATTAAACAAAATAAAATATGTACATAATTATATTACATTACAAAATATACAAAATACATATGAAACAGTTGAGCCATCTAAAGACCGTTACAAACGACCTATAGATAGCTCAACTGATCCAAATCACTACCAGTAGGAAGCGTTCCCAACATGCTGGCTGCATTGCCACGTTGAATGGCAATGCTGATACGTTGAGCCAGATATGAACCAGCCTTTGGATCACGCATCGCTTCGACCAGACGCCCGGAAAGAATTTTGAAAACGCGGTGAGCCCCGGTACCCCACGGACCCAGGGTCTCCACTCCAAAAGGCTCAAATATGTAGGCTCTATCTAGGCCGGCATATTTGTGTAACTTGACGTGCTTATGACGTACATACTGAAACTTTTCTGCGCCATGGCTTCACAGTTTTGTTCAGGATGAAAGGCATATAAAAATAGTAGCCATGTTTCTACACAATCTTTTTCTGGATTCGAGTACGAAACGCGTAATATTATATAAATCTATGAACCAAGTTTGTGAAAAACTTTTGAGATTTTATCTGGCTTCTAAAAGCTTTAATCGTCGTCGACAATTTGACGTTAACGTTAGATGGTGCAACTCACCCTAAGTTGTTATGTTACGTTTAAAGATTTTTATTTGCTTTATCATTCCAATCTTAAACATGCATACTTGTGTCTCAAACGACAAAAATAAAAATAAGCTTGTACTATTACACAATTTAGTAAAAAGATTGCATACAACCACAGGTTGTGGCAATATTAAGATTCTCGGTTTGTGCGAATATGCAACTAATATCCGGCCCCATCTGGAGCCTCGTCTGTCTATCAAGTTATGCTTATTTGGCCGGATATTAGTGGCATATTAGTCAGATTTAGTCGTTAGTTACTCGTCTACACCATGTAGATAGGTGAGCAGGTGGTAAAATTTAAACTGAGTGCTTCCATGCTTTACATGGTACGTTAAGCAATCAGCCCTGGCTTTTTTCTATGTTGTTAGTTCATGACGATGATCACGATGCACCAACGTACAGCGTAAAATCCAAATATTTTAAAACTAGAGAGTGCAATTTGGAAAGTAGGGACTTAACCCAAGACTCAACATATAATCAGGTGAACCATGACCAATACATTTTTGAAAAAGAATAATGAGGTGTACCACCGGCATATTTATTTGCCCGTGGTTCATCCAGGTGTACTAACAAGGTGGACCACGGGTAAGGACCAAAATTAGTTTGCCCGTGGTCCACCTTTAGTCCACCTGGGTGAACCACGGGAAAATAAATTGCCCGTGGTACACCTAGGTGAACTAACAAGGTGAACCACGGGCAAGGAACACTCCAAGCGATGCATCCCTATATATGTATACTTAGGTGCACCGAAAGATGAATACATCGAGAGACTTTTAAGCTGCAAGTTTTTCTGTAGTCAGTGTAAGCACATCGAGTACAGAAAAACCTTTGTATTCATTGTTTTGTTTGAAGCCGCCATTCATTTAATACTACATGCTTTGAAATGTCATCAGCATAGTGTGGCGTGGCCGTTTTAAGCTCAATGTTGTAAAGTTTTTTTTTTTTTTATACTACTAAAGTGGTAACCAAGCGTACGGCCCACTTGATGGTCAGCGGTTACCGTAGCCTATGCACGCATGCAAATCATAGAGATATCATTTGCGTGTTACTACCCTGAGACGTTAGATGGTAAGTCTCATGTGCCTGTAATTTCACCGGAAACCATACCCTTCACACCGGAACACAGCAATGCGAGCATTACTGCTTGGCGGCAGAAATAGGCATGGTGGTAGTCCTTCCCCGGACGAGCTCTATCACAAAGAACTCTACTACTCTTATGTATTAGGTTACTAAGGGTGAGTTGAAAGAAAGAAAGAAAGAAAATAGTTTTATTTGTGACGAGCATAGAAGTTGCACCATCTGACGTTAACGTCGAGTTGTTCGACGACGATTAAACAATTTGACGTTAACGTTAGATGTTGCAACTCACCCTAAGTCTTTACTCTCTGTGATTTTACAAGTGCATCGGGTTTACAAAGGTATCAAGTGGCACGGTTTTTGGCAATTAACGAAAAACTCTTAACAAACGTAAATGTATCGTTCAGCTGTTCATTTGTATGGGAATTTGGTGGTTTATGCATTTTACATACATTCGTTTCATTTGATTTTATTTCATTTCAACAGAAAAACAACTGTATGTGACTAGATGTAGGTATTGTTAAAAGTGGTCATGATGAGAACTGGACATTTAAATAAATAAATAAATAATGCTGGACAATCCACACAGCATCATCTAGCCCCAAGGTAAGCTGCTGTTATACAGAGCTGTATTATGGGTACTAGATGACTGATATATATTTAATACAATACAATACAATAGATAGATATTTTTTATTATATATAGAAAATATACGCAGAACACCCGGAACAAATATTTGTAGATCATACAAACATTTGTCCTGAGGCGGGAGTCGAACCCGCAACCTCTGCGTCACAGGCGGACCAGCGCCCGCTGCGCCACATCGGTCGTCATCGGTTTAAGTAGTGGACATTAATAAGTGGTCATTTTCATTTGTGCAGCTGTGCTCTCATACGGTGAAGGAAAAACATCATGAGGAAACCGGCATGTCCAAGAACTAAAGATTCGAAAGACATGTGTCATCCACCAATCCGCATTGGGTCTGCGTGGTGGATTAAGACCCAATCACTCTCGCTGGAGAGTAGGCCAGTGTCCCAGCAGTGGGAACATTAGAAGGCTGTCATGATGATGATGATGATGATGATGATCATTCATTTGTGCTTCTAAAACGCCGAAGCGGATGGTTAATTTTGCGTAATATATTAGGTTTAAAATCTCGTATAGCTAATTGATGTGACTGGATTTGCGAGAACGGAAAGAGACAAATCTTCAGGTGGCTCTAGATTTGCCTTATCACCTAAAACGTGTTTTTTTTTTATTATTTTTTTTATACAACTGAAGTGGCAACCAAGCGTATGGCCCACAAGATGGTAAGCGGTTACCGCAGCCTATGGGCGCTTGCAATACCAGAGGTATCACTTGCGGGTTGCCACCTTGAGGCTAAGATCGAAAGCCTCATGTGCCAGTAATTTCACCGGAAACCATACCCTTCGAACCGGAACACAGCAATGCGAGCATTACTGCTTGGCGGCAGAAATAGGTATGGTGGTAGTCCTTCCCCGGACGAGCTCTATCACAGAGAACTCTACTACTCTTATGGTACGTGGTATGTGCCCGTTGGCACATCTGCCCCCCGCAATCTATTTCAATCTATTTCACTTGGTTTCAATCAAAAAGTGACGTATTTTGTATGAATCTGACAGCTTATTGACAGTTCACTGATTGAAATCAGATTGAAACCGAGTTACGCAATCGGGGGGCTGGTCTTGTTGCATCAACACTGCATAATTACACTGCCAATTGTAATTACCTATTACTTTCATCGAGTTAGGGTGACACGCTAGTCTGTGTCGGGTCCGAGCCGAGTGTCGGCCGGGCGTCGGCCGTGCCACGGTTTATAATATGAATGTGTTTTGTATGGACCGAGTACTTTCCGAGTGTTGTCCGTTGCTCGGCCGTCACTCGGTATAGCTTTAGTGTGTCAATACAAAATACTGCTATAGAGCTGTAGAGGCTCCCCATGACCAATATCTTGATCGTCATCATAATATTAAACTATATAATATTGTATTTATTAAACAAAATAAAATATGTACATAATTATATTACATTACAAAATATACAAAATACATATGAAACAGTTGAGCCATCTAAAGACCGTTAACGACCTATAGATAGCTCAACTGAATATTGTTAAAATAATTAAGTAAGAAATGTTAAATAATTAATAGTATTTTTTTGATACCTACTTTTCTATGTAGGTAATTATCATAAATGACATGTAACTATGGTGTTACCAATAAAGTATTGTATTGTATTGTATTGTACTCGTATATGTAATATTAGTTGACCGTGCTACGGTCGACACTTGGCTGAATCTCGGCTCGGATCTGACACGGTGTTTTATGTTTTGTAAATTGGACTTTTTTTCGTTCAAGAGTGATATACTAAAATGTCATAAAAGTGCGGCGGGTAGAAAGCAAGAGAGTGCAAGTTTGGTTCGCGCTGCAGGACAAATATCGTGTGTTCTGCAAAATTCTGAGCCCGTGTTTTGTTTATGGCACTTGTTTATGATACCAACACACTTCTGTGTTGCACTAGTCTTCACTAGTGTGGTTAAAATAGTCTAGTGTTTTTTTTTTTTTTTTTTTTTTTATGCAACTGAAGTGGCAACCAAGCGTACGGCCCACAAGATGGTAAGCGGTTACCGCAGCCTATGGACGCTTGCAATACCAGAGGTATCACTCGCGGGTTGCCACCTTGAGGCTAAGATCGAAAGCCTCATGTGCCAGTAATTTCACCGGAAACCATACCCTTCACACCGGAACACAGCTATGCGAGCATTACTGCTTGGCGGCAGAAATAGGTATGGCGGTAGTCCTTCCCCGGACGAGCTCTATCACAGAGAACTCTACTACTCTTAAAAGTTACTTGTTGGTTAATTGTTGGTTTGTTATTAATGCTATATTACAATGATTTAGTTTCTAGTACATACATACATCAATGACTACAGTCAATGGTCGATAGAAAGGTAGTACCACCAGCTCTCACAAGTCCTCTCAACCCGTGGTTCCCAACTTTTTATTTTCCTGTTATAAAATAAAAAATAGATCTCAGTTAAGTTGAAGTATAGGCACCTAAGTAGTAAAGTGTGTACTTTATCTAAGCAGACACCTCAAGGAGGCAGTTTAAGTAACATTAATCGGACTTTCTTTCCTTTTCTCGTGTGTCCAAAACGTCGTATGTACACTCTAGCAAAAGCAACATTCTGCATTGAATCAAACAATTTTGTTGAGTTATTATTTTATTGCTAGTCAAAGTCAAAGTCAAATATGATTTATTCAGTTTAATCACACTTTGAAACGTCTTAAAAACTAGAAAAATTTACGCCAGTTCCATGCCGTAAAAGAACTGGCAACGACACACCGGCTATATTGCTTTTTTGTATGATCCTTGCTATTGTTATGGATGCTGAGTAGATATGGAGTACATTCGTCCCAAGCTCGGCTATTTTATAATAAGCTTTTCGAGACAGTTTTTGTTTGATAAAGTTTTTAAATTAGAAAATTGATTTGCATGTCACTTGGGACTTTGATAAAGAAGCGTTTACACATGCTCTATAAAAGATTTATTGACTTTAGTGAGCCTAACTATGAGAACAGCGAGTTTATTTTTATTTCTAGTGTTAACACTAAGATAATCACTATTTTTCATACTTGAGTTACTAATAGAGTTTTTTTTTTTTTGCTAAATAAAAATAATACGCTAAGGGTGAATTCGACCAACTTCTGGAATAACTATTCCGCGGATTAAGAAACGTCAAATACAAGTAAACTGTCAGTTTACTCGCGAATAAACTACGTTTTACTCTATGAATAGAGTTTATTCGAGTTTGGCCGAATCTAACCTAAGACCATCAGAATATTCTTTTCTCCAGACTTATTGTATAATAGAGTTCGATTTGAACCAGTGTTTTATAATGATATTAATCTTTGAATTCTAAATTTATTTTAATTATTTAAAAGTGGCGACTAGTGTTCCGCAGTTGCCGTTGGCGCCATGGAAGATCAGCGCTATGGCGACCATTTTCGAAGACTTATGATCTAAATGTACTCGTATATGCTTAACTGCTTAGATATACACTTTTACTATTATTACCACCTACTATGTATCAACTGTCTCGAAATAAACTTTTTTATTTACTTACTTACTTATAAACTGGCGTTAGCCGTTGTTTAAATAAAAATTAAAGGCTTATGCCGCTTATGCCATTAGCTTTACTGTAGCATTAGTTAGCTTTTAATGTGGTCGATACGGTGAGCATTCGAACAAACGTGCAATTATGAGGTTTCCCAGTTTGTTTTGATTATACCAAAGCTGGGAAAGGAACAGCTGGTATTATTATATTCTAGCAGTTCGTGCCAGCTTCGCGTTGGTGCACAAAAACCGCACCCGTGTGAAGCCGGGGCGGATCGCTTGTAATAAATATAGCATATGTTACTCAGAGATACTGTAGCATTCTAATGGTGAAAGAATTTTTGAAATCGAACCTGTAGTTTTTAGTTTATTCGTAACAAACGAAAATACAATAATACAAAATCTTTCCTAATTCAAAAACCGGCTGATGGGCGGATTTAAAACTCTTACTTACACTAGACAGTTTTTACGATTGTACTACTCTCTTTTTTTTTAATTATCAACACAAAACATGGCAAAGTCCGATTAAAATAATGAACAACGTTTGACGTTTTATTCAGTTCCAACTGTAGTTTATTTTTATATCGAGTTTCGGTTTTTGCTCAAAAATATAGACATATCAAACAAAACGATCGATCGGTCGTTTTAGCTTAACAAAGGGCTCGTCACACCGCCCGCGTATGCGTACGCGTACCATGACGTTGCAAACTGTGAGTGACATGTCACACCGCTTGCGTGACAGCTCTCAAGGCGAACACGCGCGTGGCTACGTCTACGTGTTGCATACGCATGATAGTAGCTAGCTCGTTGTTCAATAGTGGAGTACAAACCACACAAATGAAAAGTGTAGCTATGATTTGTTTGCATTTCTGTTTAGGTTGTACAGTCAGCAAAAAATGTGGTCCACCCCTTGAGGTTTATTTAAATGTCATAGGATTTCACAGAAACTTTTGTTAAAAGTGATAGAGCACTTTCTTTGCTGACTGTACATCACGTCACGTCCCTGCATTATTTTGTTGTCGAACGACACAGAGCTACGTTAGTAACCACTGCAGACTCACCATACCCCTGGTCATACCAACCATACCACTATAGTAGTGTTAGGAATTGAAAAATTTTAAATTTATATCGAAATTTATTATTGAACTTAAACAGAAAACTCCACGTTAAAACTTAAAAATAATTGTTATTGAACTTCTCAGAGCAAGTTGAACTGGTATAAAAGCACTTTAAATATAATAAACTATGTTCTTAATTTATCTAATGCATGCCCTATGGTGATTTCATGGTGCAGTAACTGCATTTGAACTTCTCTAATAAAATCAACTTGTCGTCGCTTGTTATCAGTTATGACAGTTTCATTCCTCTTCTTCTTTTATGGACTCTGTGGCTTATTTGCCAAAATTTTGCCAGTGTCAAGTGTATTAGTTTAATTGTCTCTTAGCAATGTAAACAAACGAAATTTGGAAAGAAATGATGACTTTTCTTTCAAAATTCCCTTGAAAAGTCTTTGACTGAATTACCAACCAACATTACCCCTCCATTTCAATTACTTACACTAGTGCTAAGTAAACAAGTTCAATTGGATAAACTGCCACCAAATTTACGCATTAAATATAAAAATAACACAAGAAAAATAATTAAAATGGGAGGACCCATGTCGTTTTGGCAAGATAGCCAAAGACAATCCAACAGTTTCATTCAAAGAGCTGTTGAATTTGACGATAGATTGAATTAAGCAGCTGAAAACTGTGTGTGTGTGTGTGTGTGTGTGAGTTTTTGTTTTTTATATCAGTAAGTGACAAGACAATCAAGGCGCCCACCTGATGTTAGGCACAACGCCTGACTATTACAGATTCAGTGCCACCCAAAGCTAAATAAATAGGGTGTGTGTATCAAGTGAGCTAGCTTTTGTTGTTATTGATACGACAAAATGTGGCAAATAATGATGCAATTCGGGTCGGAGCAACAATGCCTTCAATAAATGGGATGGTTCAACTGTTGATTTCGTTTACTACATTTGCACACTCACCGATTTCCGCATAATGTGATAAATTTATAAATGACATCCTGATAACATTGTTGATTATTAATTTTGAACTGATTTTTTGGTCATAACTCACTAATCCTTTATTGATTTAACCACTACGGGACGCGCGCGCTCGAATATTTTATTATTACGCTGCCCGTCTTGATTAGATAAGTTTATTTAGTAATAATTGACCAGATACACTGATCTTTTTATTCGATATATTTAGACAAAATTAAATAAAATTAGATTAATTTTTTAGGTACCTGTAATTATTTTCGCGTGTGGATCCTATTCCTTGAGTAGTTCATAGTTCATAGTTTATTTATTAGTAATACAGATTACAGGTCAAATAAAATTGTCAATGATGACACCTTTTGAAACATAAAACAAATAGAGCTAATGAAAAACATTATAGTTATTAAAATCATATTATATCCGGGTAAACAATTATTAGTTATACAGTAAAATCAAATTTATGAATTCATTAAAATCATAAAACGATCGATGGACTACCCATCTCCTCAGTTTTGTTTTAAAAGATTGCATCGATGGCGCGTCAGTGACTTCTACGGGGAGACGATTGTAAACTGTCGGCCCCATCACGTGAATCAACTTAGACATCTTTGCAAGACGGGTTTCTCGTGTCATACCTATTCCCGTCACCAAACTTTGCATAGACGTCCAAATTGCCTCTGGCATACACAGCTGCTTGGTATATGACGAGAGATGGCAGAGAGATGCACTGTAATAATGAAAATACCCTGTATATTTCATACTGACTCAAAAATAGGTGAACATTTAAGTTCTGCTTCGAGAACAGGCCACAGACATGGAAGCGTTTCAGTTTGCTCAACTGGTGGGTCGTAAAATTATTTATGCATATTCCATCACACGTGTATTTAGTGAGAGGCAAAGATCCGGCCGAATCCCGGTCATCAGCTTTGTTACACATTTTGCTAGAAGTAGTTAAACGAATTTTGTAGAGCGAGCATTTACATGTGAGAGTAAGAGATCGAGCCGAAACTAACCACGTAATTGCCGTTCTGTTATGTGGTCGAACTAAGAAGAAATAAACTTATTTGTAGAAAATATCGTTTGATCTTTGATCGTTTCAAATTCGTGTCCAGATGGACAGAGTTTTTTTATGTCTAGCTTCTTTAAGATCGTTACTAATAAAACTTACTATACGGTGCCAATTCTGTTGTGACATTTTATAAACTAAACTAACTGAAATTGTTGCCGTCCTTTTCTCATGAATTAAAATACAACTATAATTTTAGTTAGCTAAGTTTAGAAAATGCTACAACAGAATCGACATCTTAAACAATACATAAACTTACATTTAAAATTGTGTACAACCCGACAAAGCGTAGGTGGTTTTACGATACAGTATATTGATGTTATACTATAAAAATATATATCGTCCTGGGTGCGTCATAGGTATTTAGCATGGTGTTAATTTTCTACTTCAAAAAGAAGTTTCGAGATTTGCCTGTACGTTTTTTTGTTTGTTACGCGATTCCTTCGCCAATAAATAAATATGAAGTAATTTTGTTTTTTTTTCTGTCAGGGTAGGTAAAATCACCACAATCTATCAAAACATTTTTTTTTAGTTTGAAGTTTTTTTTTATCTAAAAAATTATTTATTAGAAGAATCAATAATTATTAGATAAACTACAGTTTCTAAGTAATAGGCATGCCAAGGTTTTACTAGATAATATAAACGAGTCAAGTGATAACATTTGCTCTTGACGTTGATGCCATTACTAAACACCGCTAAGGCCCATTTACACGGTTCAATAATTGCATGTAAGAATTGAATAAACGATTAAATAAATGTTTGACATTTTGTTCCGAAAACAATAAATGTATTGATTGATTGATTGATTGACTTGCTGACCATGCAACCATTTTGGCCCTCTCTCGCTTCTCAACCGGGGACAACCACCGCACCAAGGTTGTCAAAACTTTACTTTCTTACTTATTGTGATTGACGATGATACAATCCTCCTAGTATTTGATTGTGCAATTGACACCAAGAGGCCTGCGCCAATTGATTCAAATTATTCAGAGAATCACAAACAAACTATTAAGGCAGCATAATTGCTGAAACATGTACATTGATGCTGTAACCGAATGTCCGAAATCAGTTCTTGGTAACGTCAAAACGTTCATTGAAAGGTCAAGCTGCGTGAATTGATAATAATAAAAAAGTGTATCGGACCACACACTACGCATTTTGTATGTTTCCTCAGCAACGTATCTTTACGCAATTGCTGTTTTGACAGTTCTAGGGCAAACGGCCTTGGTGGCGCTGTGGTGCCCGGTTGAGAAGCGTTAGGTTGCGAGTTTGATCCCCAGTGCAAGACAAAAGTTGCCGTTGCGTGATCTGCGAGTATTTGTCCCGGGTATTTTGTTTCTACGAGTTGTTTTAAATAAAAAGTATTTACAGACAGGTGTTCACGTATTCTACTTTATTTTGTTCCTCTAATATAATTCATAAAATATATTATATTTAAAAAAATCATGCAATTGCTGTATCTAATTTATATTTATTTTTTACACCATGAGCACCGATATTCTCTGCCAATATAATAAATTTGAACAATATTCCCAAACGAAGAGAAAAATACACAGTCATTTCCGTAGATAAAACCGATGTATACGCTATTAGCCGGGCTCTTATAAATTGCCTTCAAACATGAGTGTAACTTTTCCGGCGTTGTCTCCTGCGTTACGAAGTAGGCTGGTTATTTGAGCACTGTTGTCACGTGCGTTACTCATCGGCACCGTGAGCGTGACGTCAAACGATATGCATGCCGCGATTCTCGGTTAAATAAACCAACTATCCAATTAAGATTATGGCTATGCACTCTTTTGGTATGATAAACATTATATCATGCTAGCTGGTAAAAAGAACTGTGGCATAGTTTAACACGTTCCAAAATGATCCTTGTGATGTAATTGAAATAAAATGATTTGAATTTGAACTTGTATTATTTACTATAATATTTTTTCAGATAAACCATTTTTATTTTTTATTATTGTTTATTTTACTTGTTAAACTATTGTAATTTACACTTTCTAGGATATAAGCGAGAAAACAATAACTCTGTCTGGGCTTGTAGGTCCTTGTATTTAATTCATTAGACAAATATTAAAAAAAAAAATACAAATACGTTAAAAACCTACTTTTCATTCATAAAGCAAAGAGAAGTGTAAAATTAAAATCAAGTCATTTCTATTTAATTTACACCTCTGTTTTTCTAATTTTCTTATGTCTGTTAATTGAAAATGCTTTAGCATATTCCAGGCATTTCTTGGTCACATGATTGCCGGCGCATACTAAAAGACATAGTTTAAACAAAAAGTGAAATACTAAGTCGGAACTGTGTCATAAAATATGGTAAATGAGGTTAACGCACGCAACGCTTGCCACCGGCTTTTGAGCTAAAACAATTGGTCACAGGACAAAAATTTAAAAATAGATGGGTAATCAATTGTAAGTAAGTAAGTAATGTCGTATAAGTCAGTGTCCAACTCTGGTGAATGAGTTTCTAGGCCGCCCGAAGGCCTCTGACAATAATCAATTGTTAGATCTTCAGTCTTAACTAAAACGATTTTTTTTATATTGGCTATAAAGGCAAATTTCGTTTTAGACACTTTACAACTTAGTAAACAGAATTTAAAGTTTATTGCCACTTAGGCTTTTTGCGTCTTAGGTGTATTCTTAGGCTATGTAAATCTTAGGCAATATGAGATAAACAAATTTTATTTATCAGGTATATTACTTTTTTAAACATCATGAATGTTAGGCATTTTGCCACAAAGGTTATAAGCGTATAAGGTTTTAAATGACCCCAGCTCATGAGCGTCAAAATGCATTTAAATAGCAGTTAACCTTAATTTACTATGCATTTTCCAAAAACAAAATCATTTTCGTTTTTCAAGAAAATAAGACGCAACAGAATCTACGAGTATTATCATCATTAATATTTATAGATCATGCAAAAATTGGTCCCATACCGAGAATCAAACAAACAACTGTTTTTAATTCAGGGTTTTGCCTATCGCACTACCAAGGTCTACAAATTTATAGTTTTGATAAATAAGAAAACTTTGTTCAGAGTTGTACCAGGATTATGTTCCAGTATATTTGAGTGAATGAACCAATCTTTCTCAATAGGTCCTTATCAGTGTTTTGTAAAATGCTTGTCCTGAAGCCGAATAGTCTTAGCATTTGGGTTAACTGAAATGAAGACAGTAGCTAAAAATACAGTAAAACTTTGGCGAAACTCTTTGACCTGCGTTGTTTGTTCAATTGCAATTTGTTGGGCAAATTTAATGTGCAATGACTGGCTTCGTTAACTCGGAGGTTTCACGCAATGCGTAATTTTTATTTTTAAACGACACGACGTTTTATGGATGAAACACCTTGCGTCTTTTTCAGCAAAACTTTGGCTCCAGCGCTCGACGGAGCAACACGTCTGCCGGAGAACAAGTCAATGGTCCTGATGATGCCCCGTGGAGGGATAAATTCGTGTCAATATTTTTCTTTTGGTGCTAACTGTGTGACCTCATTGGTTAAAAGGTTAAGCGGAGAAGTAACTACTAGATATTTTTCGTCTGTTTTTTATCTAGAAAAACTTTATTGACCGAGTTAGTATACGATCCGGTCTGTGTGAAAAGAAAAAAGCGCGCCGATGCTCTCCGAGCCGGTCTGTGTGAACGAACCCCTATCAAGCTATGACATGAGAGCTTCACTGGACAATTATGAACGGCATAATACGTTTATAGTATGCATATTAAATAACATACTAGTGAAATGCTGATGCGAGTTACTGACATAGATCGGCCGTAAGATAGTATTGATGACAGCTTAGTTGCAAATGATACTTCTAAGAACATTATTACAGTTACTAATTATGGTTACAAAGGCTATATTTATGATCGTGGCTAGGTTCAGCAAAAATCAAACTGATGCAACAAAATTAAAACTGCTCAACTGCGTTCAGCCTTACCCATCACCAAAGTTATGTCTATCAACTTTTGGAATAACTATTCCGCGGAACAAGAAATGTCTAATACAAGGAAACTGTCAGATTACCTACGATGGCGATTAACTACGATTTACTCGGAGAATAGCGCCTATGCCAGTTTGGTAGAATCCAACCTTAGTGTATGTTTTGCACTGCTTCCAATTAATAAGCGGAGTAATTCAGAGTTGTGCAGTTGCGCTGATAAGGCGGTCGGGCGGTCGGACGCACGGCGACGCTTCCCCACGCGCTGTCGCGTGCGACGTTATCACTCGTCGCCGGTGATTTACGTCGCGCGACACGGAGCCGAACGAATAGTTTAGAGATTGATGACTTTTAAACACATTACACAATTAGATATTGCTAAGTACAGTAAAGTAGTCGTATAGAAAACGCTTGTTACCTGTATTAGGTTTAGACATTTATTTCACCGACCGAGGTCAGATACAGAGAAACGAGTAAATTAATACTAAGTAGGTATTATACATTCATTAGGGTAGGTAGGTTTGTAGCTGTACTATGGGAACCAGATACATGATGAAATAAGTACTTATACAATTCTTTTTTTGTAATTACATATATAGAAACATCCAGACCCGAAATAAATATTTACATATGCAAAAATTTGTCTCAGCGGGTATCGAACCCGCAACTTCTCAATTCTCAAGCTAATACTAAACAGCTTATTATGTTAATTTCCAGAATTTAGTTCACAGGCCGTCACGTGTCCCCAAACTGCAAGTACAAGCACGAGATAGAAGTGTTATCTGTTTCACAACGGCCCAAGGCCTCCTAGGGTTATCTAGGATCGCCCAAACATTACACTTATCGGCACTTAACCGTACCAATATTGCCAATTTAATATACCCCATTACAGTCAAGAGAGACATCGGCCGAACGGAAAATGAGCGAAGGCACGCGATCGCTTATTCAATTTCATAGAAAAACTTATTTTTATGTTAGCGACGTTTTGTACTCGCTCACGGAAAGCAAAGAATTGATCACAGTGACAGGTACAGCGCACAGCA
The DNA here is from genome assembly GCA_951394395.1 of Colostygia pectinataria. Classification (NCBI taxonomy): domain Eukaryota; kingdom Metazoa; phylum Arthropoda; class Insecta; order Lepidoptera; family Geometridae; genus Colostygia; species Colostygia pectinataria. The sequence continues at coordinate 17,228,345 of OX596348.1, read as the reverse complement.
GATGTGACATGTCTTTAAAGTTATCATCATCATAATCAGTCGATAGATATCAGAATACCAGTGTTGCTCCGCTACCTCCTGCGTACGCGGTGCAGCTTTTGCTGAGACAGGACCTTTTGACCCTTAAGCTTACCTAGTTCATGGTGTTTTTTTTATGTATTAGGTATGTTTGTTTACGTATGATTTTAAGGGTCAATATACGTGTTTTCTTCCTAGTCTTTTCTTTTGCTGGACATAGCCTCTCCCACGAGCACAATAGACCTACATAGCCGCAGTGTTATTTTAGCCACACTTATTTACCTTATTACACTTATTCCTAGTAGCGGGTCATTTCTTACACACAGTAATACATTACTTGTATTGTATAATAATAACTTAACTGCACCTTACTTACCATTGTTAATATGTTTTATTCGTGTACTATGATGACCATTTTGAAATAAACATTTATCTTATTTTATCTTATCTTATTACAAAGCGCCATGGAGACCAATTTTGAGGCTCCACCGTCCACCGACCGACACCTAAGATAGAGAAGCACAAAGGTTTTTATGTAAACCAACGATAAAAGACTAAATATTGAAATATTATGAGCTAGTATTCTATGAAAGCAAAACCATATCAAAAGTCCAATTAAAAGCCCCTGTGATACTCACATAATCCGATTACCAATAATTATTAATAGAACCGTAACGTTACACAATGAAACTATGGTTCGATCCCCATATTAATTTACAGCAGGGCACAGCAAAATGTTTATTGACTGATCTGTCTAGATGCAGAGCTAACTAAACTCATCTATGAAACGCCGCCGAGCTTAGGGATAGAAGACAGTTTAACGTAACTTTCTGACATTTTTGCGGTGATCGTCAAATTTTTGTGAAAACATAATTTCTGCTTTGAAAGTTTGAGTTCGCTGCTAAGAATAATAAGTGTGACCGCACATGAGCATAAATAAAGTTATGTTGTCCAAGCATCTAGCTGCTTCATATATTTTTTTATTTGTAGTTTGGTAAAAAGATACTCAGGCAGGTAAAGGTCCAGACAACAGTACTTGTGGGCTTAGTCTAATACTTATTTTATTACGCTTCCGTAGTATACATTTATAAAACCCAAGAATCCGTAGCGTAATAAGTTAAAACTTCGTATCGATTCCCAAGTTTATTTGGCTATAGATAATGAAAGCATTCGCGATGTCGCTATAATGCGATTTTTGCTTAGATAAGACAATCTGTAACGTCAAACCGTGAAATAATTTTAAGTACAGTTAAAACATGCAATTATAATGAATGCCAGCCAGCAACTATTGATTGGTGACAGCACGCAAGCTTTTTATCTAGTGATGGGCAGTTATCGACATTATTATTATTTTGATAAGATTTTGTTATGAAATAACAATGTGTACTCCTACACATTTCAAATGTTTAACCATCTTAGTAAACAAATTTTAAGTGTGATAAAAGCTAATTATTTATATAGGTATCTATGATAGTGCTCCCTTTTGACTTACTAAAGAGACAGACAGATACACGTATTTATTCAAAATTCAAACTGATTACAAAATATTGTACTATTAACTTTTTATTAATAGTAATAATTTAAACATTTTTAAGCCTGTTGTAATCGGGTTACGGTCGTTTGCCCCCAAACTCGTTAGCCCCCGATATTGCTTACCAAATAGTTACTATGCTAACCCTTGTAACGAAACAGCATATGCCTAGTTTCGTTCTATTCACAAACATAGTTTAGGAGGCCTTTTAACATTTATTATTGGGGCGTTTAAGATTTCCAAAACACATCAGTAGTGTTTTCAAACAAACATTAAAATCTTATTTGTCATTATATTCAAAACTCATTACTAGACAGCTGTAGAGAAGGAGTACAAGTTGGTAGATGTCAGAGAGAGGACAGGAATTCTGGTAGGCACGCTGTCAGGTCGTGAAAAATAACAAATTGAAAATTATCGGCTAAAAAATCTCAAAATATTTGATTCAAACACATTATTATCAGCTGTAGACTAATTGTGATTTAAATACAAAAAGCGTGAATCGATTCAGTGCCCTTTGAGGAGTTTGTAAGCTAGAAAGTCCGGATACGGAATTGCCGTAGTTTTAGTGAAATTCTCGATATTGGCTAATTACTATTTATTTGTACATTTGAAATAACCAGTAATTACTAAGGGCTATTTTTATAAGATTTTAAATATTTACCTAAATTGAAGGAATGGTTGGGTTTGATCTTGATGTTGAATTTATTATATTAAATTGTGTTGTTTTAGATCAATGCAGACAGTGAACTGAATTCTACTAATATTAAATTCTTCTTTGGCTTTTGGACGTATTTAGTCCTAGTGGCGATACCCAGACTGTACAGCTGGTGAACGAGGTAAGTTCACTTGGTTTATCCTACGTCAGACTTGGGCAGAATAAGTCCCACCCAGCAATATCCAGACCTGTTCACGGATGGTGAGCTACCTTACTAAAGTCTCGACCGGTGTAACCATAATCCAGTCTATGTACAACTGGTGAGCTACGTTATGTTCGCTTGGTATATCTTACGTCGGACTTTTGGGCAGTATAAGTCCCACCAGCAATACCCAGACCTGTTCACGGATGGTGAGCTACCTCTTCGAAGTCCTGACCGGAGTTACCACGACATTAACAACACAAATTATATATCTGAATTTGGTTCATTCTGCAAAGGTTAAGTAACGCCGATTTTATAGTATTTTCACTGTCAGAAAACTAAGCTATTCTGGAAAGTTCTAAACTAAATTATTCTTCCAAAACTTTCTAAAAAGCCTATATAGATAGATAGGTAGATAGGTAGATAGATAGGTAGGTAGGTAGGTAGGTAGGTAGGTAAGTAGGCAGGCAGGTAAGTAGGTAGGGTAGTTAGAACAGACCTCTCCAAGTGCCAGTTGCATTTCTAGATGCAGGATTACTGGAGAGGCAATAAAGACTGACGGACCTCCGACTAGGACTTGCTAAAAGATAATGCCCTCTTGTCCCTTGTAGACATACATGACAGACTTGAAGTTGAAATTCGTAGAGTTTTACAGATATAGTTTCTGTTTCCCAGAATTATTGATGGGCATCCAAGTCACTAGGATGTCCATGATAATTTCCATGATAATATTTCATGATACGGAAGAGGGTGTCCAGTTTGGAGACGAGCCCATTGATCTGAGCGGGGCGGTGCTCTGATCCTATATGGATTATGTTATGATCCTTATAGCCGTTTCTATTTATAATCATCATCTTCATTCATCTTGATAATATAAAAGGTATGTTAGCCCAATGTACAATAGCCCGAGGTACGACAGCCTGAAGTATGTTATCTCGACATACGTTCGGTATTAGACTTCAGCTTGATATTTATACGAGGTAAGTAACACAGTAGACATTCCTGTATTTAGGTATAATATTAGACGAAGTAGGTAACGCAGTAGACAATTATAAAATATGTAACGCAGTAGACAAGACTTGATCACTTTTAAAAAGAATTTAGGTTACTAATACGGAACACAAGTTAGGTCCTACCCTTTACTACTAGACGATCACGTGGCCATTTCAACGATATTTCTACGATATTTCTACGATATTTCTACGATATTTCTACAACTGTTTTATTGTATTACTTTGATACATTATTAGCTTTTACGGTGAGGTAGTTTTACTCGCTTGAGGTAGGGTTCGGTACACCCTGAAACTATGTTTTCGTTTTATCTGTTTTTGTAATTAGAAGTACGTAGTTAAGAACGTTGCTACCGGTAGGTACGTAAGTCTTTTTGACATGGTTCTTAGTAATTCTTTAGATATCTATTATATTTGGATTTCTCATCATTAGTTAGTTTAGAAGCTTAGCCCTTGTCGGTCTTAGCATTTTTAAATTAGATCAATTCATAAAATTAAAGTTAACGGTTCGATGACATGCCTGGTAAGTATATAAGTTAACTGATATATCTTGTTGATACTACTATGATAGGTAAATAACCATAGTATTGAAACAATACCTGCCACGGTTTGTATCAGACCGCATGTTAAGCATGTCTGGTTAGTTGTATTATTGTACTCTACGTAAACCTGAAGTTGTGGCTCGATAACTCAATGATCGACAGTTACAATTGCGCAAAAATCCCATCACTAAGTCCTTTCGCTAAGCGATGCACCCAGGGGTCGAATTGTCTTATTATGAAAATTAAGTTCAACGTTTTATGATTCTACCCTCTGCGTAGGTACCAAACGAAAGCCTTGTAAGGTTGTGTATCCATAGCGTGTATAACTGTGCAATGTTCTTTATGAAATATAGCTATATTTTGTTACTTTTAAACTACACTGTTTGCGATTAAATGTTAAGTTTTATAGCAAAACTTTATATAAAACTATAAATTGTATCGGATTATGCAGTTGCATTCTATCAAATAGGCATTTAACTAAAATCCAAGAATTACGACTTTAAATCTGCTATCAAGACATCGTCGAACTAAATGTAGAGTCATAAAATTTCACAACCTGACATCTAATCTAATTGTGCAGTTCAAGCTCTTTTATTATGAGGCTTCGTTCGGGACACATTCCATCAAAAAAATTTGCATTTCTCATGGGAAATTCCTCTTCACCAAACTGTGATCTATGCGGTGTATTGGAGGACGTAATGCATGTTTTGATGGAGTGCGTCCAGAATAGAACCTTTCGTACTGATAAGTGTAAACACCTACTAAAAGAATCTACTGACTGCAACATTGTATTATCAAACCCGAATTCAGAGGAAGCAAGAGTATTAATTAAGTTTTTTTATTTCATTTCATTTCATTTCATTTATTAAGCCTTTTTTCGTTAGAAGCATAACATATGCAAGTCAAATTGTACATTTTTAAGTTATTATTCTAACATTATAATTAGTGTAGGTACCTGCTATGTTTGTAAATCAGAGAATGAACAAATCAAATATTCATTAATATGATAGAATGGATGCTGTTCTAAAAATATTTTAATTATGTTTTTGAATTGGCCTAAAGGAAGCTTTGTAATTTCTAATGGGAGTTTGTTGTACATATCGAGCTTAACACAGAAACCCTGCCTATACGTTTTAACAAGTCTTGTTCTTGGTACATGTAATTTTTTCTTGTTTCGTGTATTATAGTTATGCATGTTCCTTTTCATAGGTAAATCGTCTTTTTGTGTATGTACTTCGATAAGAGAATTAAATATGAATAGAGATACGACTGTTAATATTTTTGACTTCTTAAAATACGCTCTAACTGAAATTAACCTGTGTAAACTGTATATAATTCTGATAGATCTCTTTTGGCAAATGAGAACTTTTTCAATCTGCGCAGCATTTCCCCATACAGTTATGGCATAACTGATAATAGAGTGGCAGTAGGCATAATAAACCGATATAAGGCATATAAGGCATATATAATAAGGCATATATAACCGATGTTATATAATTTAAAGTTTAATTCCAACTAATCTGGTTAGGTAGGCACCCAATCCTGATCATACTTATACCTACGTAACTATAGGTACCTAACGAGTGAACTGATCTATGGTTCAAAATATATTTGTACAATGGATTGGTCTACTTGTAATACCTAGGTACCTTCTCTAGTTATTTCTCAACTTGTAGGGCAGGTGGGTGCCTGTCATCATAAGTTTCTTGTTGATTGTTTTAGTATAATTAGTGTACGTAGTTAATTTACGATTGTTTAAATAGGGCGACATAATCGCATTGTGATTAAGCTCTTTAATAAAGAATTAAAAAAAAAAAGCTCTTTTATCATATACATGTACCAGTTGATGTCTGCGACACTCCTCAACTTGACCTCGTTCTACACTGGTTTTGTATTACAACCGCATCACTAGATCCACGGGTAATATTAGAAATCCTGTGAGTAAAAGGAAACCTGCGTTTTCAGTAAATTTAATCTATCTCGAAAAAACACAACTCTTTAAAACATTGTAGGTTGCGGTTTCGATTCCCGCCTTGGGAGAAATGTTTGTACGATCTGCAATATATAATGTATTTGTTACAGGTGTTCTGGGTATTTTTTAAGTATGATAAAAAAATATTTATTCATGAGTTGTATTGATATTAAGTGTATCGGTCAATTAGTGAGACCCCCAAAACAAGATGATGCTGTGCGGATTGACCGGCATTATTTATTTATAATTTATTTATTTATTAACTGTACTAGGTTATTGCACGAAATTATATGCACTAAAATCAATGATATCATAATATTTTGTTAAAGTAATTTTAGTTGTGATACGAATTTTTTTTGCATTCGGCTCCGACCCAACTTCTAAAAAAAACCCTATTAAATTGTTCTTAATTTTATTCCATAAGAAACGATAGAGCTGATGTGTATAAAGGAATCGTTGCGTCACACAGCCAACACGGTAAGTTCTAAAAGTCTGAAAATTTCAGGGTGTGTTCATTTTAAGTGCACTAGAAAAGAAATTTCCCGAAATTCAACTTCTAAAGAGCGCGGGAAGTAGTTTTCATGGAGAAACTCAGCGCGGGCAAAGTCGCTAGGCGTTCCACGTAGTACTTTACAAGATAATTCAAATTCTAAGAATTAGCTGATGTGTTGTGTAGTTAAAAGTAGTTTAACTTTACTGTAGTTTAGCGCTCAGGAGCGGCTCATGAAATAGAAGTAATTACAGCGTTTAGCACTGCTTTTCTACTAATTAGAAGACAGAGGACAACATAGCCAGGTAGGAAAAACTGGTCAGTTTTACTTACTTAAATGTGACAAAGAAAATTTAAGTTTCATAAGGAATATTGTTCACGGTTTGTAGGTAGAAAATGGTCCGAGTAAAGTTAATTATTGCCTGATATAATTTGGTTGATCTTAAATTACTTAGCAAAACAATATGTCCACTTTTGGGGACAAAACTAGGTGAATGATGATGAGATGGGAATAATGCCTTACTTTTTAGGATTAACATCCAGCTCATACGAGCTTACTACGAAACATAATCTGGTGACAATGCACCTGGCAAAATACAATTCAAATAAAGTTATGAAAAAACTATGACAAATTTAGCTAGCGAAATTTTGTAAAAACTTCAACCAGTAATAAAATTTAAAATCTTTAAAAAATTCTTGGTATTTTAGAACATTCTACACAAAATATGTACCTACTAATAACACTTTTTTATTATGTTTGTTCACATAAAGTTTATCGGCCTGGTACAAACCGTCCGTGTACATGCCCACTATCAATTGAACAAAACCATGTTCAATAGATACAGGACAATCTAGTCTGACTACTCACACAATCTTAGTGAAATGTATACGGCAGGGCTAATCAAAGTGCATTGCGCTTTTCGACGAACTATTTATCTGAATAAATGTGCTTGCAATTAGACGGACACACTCAGAGAAAGGCCTCGTTGTTTAGTCTGAAGCTGAGTCTACATGGATTTCACTTTTGAAAATACATCGTATCTCAACAAATCGAAACATATTTCTAGTCAAAAATCGGTTTTTATGGTTTTTCAAAATTTATTATTTATTTATTATTGACTGAGTCTGCTCTTTATTTACTTCTAGGTATAGCTATTGATTAACTTTATTGCATCATATTTCAATCTGTCTAAAAAATACATTTCCACTTGTGAGTAGGGGCCCACCAGTGCCTATCTTAAAAGGCTGACCATGATGAATAAGTATATTCAAAATGTATACACATTTTTGTTACAATTTAGTACAAGAGGCGCCACAGAAGCAGCAAGCAATTAAATCACTTAGAACAATTGTAACCTCGGTATGATTAATTTATTTTCGTTAAAACTCATTGAATTAATTTGACCCGCGGCCAGTTCGCGCCTTACGCGCCTTGTTGATAGGCTCAAGGCATTTAAATATATTACTCATAACGCACTTGTTTCTAGTTTCTGTGACATAACTGCTTTGTGGATTTAATATGTTACTATTTAATAAGAGCCCCGTAACGAGTTTTTTCAATAAACTTCATTTTCCCACTGCGTCCTCTGGGAGTTGAACTACGAAAAATCCTTTCTTGCACTATTAGAGCAATGTACCCTCCAAATTTCATGTTTCTAGGACTTATAGTTTAGGCTGTGCGTTGTTTGTCAGTCAGATAAGAAAGCTTTTAATATATTCTGAAATTATTCGAATATTAATTATAAATATTATATTCTAGAGTCGAGACTACTGAATTTAGCCACACATATCAGGAATTCGCTAGTTTAGATAACAATTACATAGGACAAATGGTGGCTGTTGCTTAGTTGCTATCTGATTGCAAGACGTCCGGTCGGTCGCCCTGTCATCGGTTTATTATGATGAGATTCGCAACAGGACGTATGGTATATCTATTTATATTTCTTTGTTGAAATATGTATTATTGTTACTAAGTAATTAGTTGATGGAACGGTAAAAATGTATTTTGTAATACTTTAATAGAATCTTTCACTTTAAGATTTATCTTTGCTTGGGATTTTACTATTTAAAAAAGTCTACATAATCTTTGTAGGTATAAAAACATCAGCTCTAAAAATATTATGATAGTCGTAATCAAAACTTAGTTTACGAGATCGTACAAAATTATTCCTTTTTTAGTAGTAAATCAAATGATTATAATGATTGGTAAGTCTATGTTCAAAATTGACTGTGGTTTAGAGTCTGTTTATATAGAGAAATGTGCAACACATTTCTCTATATAAATATAGAGAAATGTGTTGCGTTTTGTTTTATAAAGTTGGATTCGACCAAACTCGAATGGCACTATTCGAATAAATCATAGTTATTCGCGAGTAAACTGACAGTTTACTTGTATTGACGTTTCTTAGTCCGCGGAATATTCCAGATATTGGTCGAATCTCTAAGTTAAATTTAATTACGTTTTTTTTTACTGGAACTGACTTTAGTACAAAGTTTAAATATATTTTCATCAAATCCTGTATATACATTTTTAAAGCAACTTTTGCCAAAAGCTTTTTACGTAGAGACTACGTGCTAATTCTTTTTAGAGTCGACTGCACTACACAAGTAGTTTAGGAGCAAATAACTAAGTCAAAGTTTATTGACACAAGAACGAGTTATAGATAGGAGCATGATTATTGGTTTATAATTATTATACCACTTGTGAATCGACGGAACGCCTACATGCACTTCACATTCCCGACTGCTACATTCAGGGGTGGGGTGACCACATTCACGAAAAAATCTTAGGAATCTTAATCTTGATAATATTGTAAATAAAAGGATGTTTCACACTTGAACAGCCCACATAATCTATACTAACGTTATAAAAACCAATGTGGCGCGGTGGGCGAAGGTCCGCCTGCGACGCAGAGGTTTGTAGGATCTGCAAATATTTGTTCCGGGTGTTCTGGTTGTTTTCTATGTATAATAAAAAATATCTATCTGTGTATTGTCTTGTATTAAATATATATCAGTCATCTAGTACCCATAATACAGCTCTGTTTAACAGCAGCTTACCTTGGGGCTAGATGATGCTGTGTGGATTGTCCAGCATTTTTTTTTTTTAATTTAAAAAGATGATTTGTATTTTTGTTTTTTACTAATAAACTCAAAAACGCCTGAACAGCTCCATGATCTCATAATCTACCTGTACTAATATTATAAAAAGAGAAGATTTGTATATTTGTTTGTTACGTTAAGTGGTTTGGTAATAATGTTCATTTTCTCTTCCTTATCAACCCATTTTATCACCCAAACTACCAGCTAGAACCTAAGTTAGTAACAAATAAAATGTACTATGGTTGTAGTAATTAGGTACCTATATTTTTTGCACAATAAACTATTTCATTTCTATTTCATTTCTACTGGTCCGGTTTCAAAAATTCTTTCACCATTAGAATGCTACATTATCCCTGAGTAACATAGGCTGTATTTGCTACTAGCGACCCGCCCCGGCTTTGCGCGGGTGCAATGAAACCGCCGAAGCTGGAATAAACTACTAGTTCTATTATGAAAGAAGAGTAGATATGGTCAAACGGTCTATTAGACAGTTTTTTCTATCTCAAACTGTCTAACAAGACATGGAGATTGATCGGTAATAGAGTTATGTGATCCAACCCGTAGATCTATATAAAATTTGTCACACATATTGGCTACTATTTATCCTGGGTTAACCGCGGGTAACATCACGGGGCACAGCTAGTATAATATAAAAATTAATGACTCTTCGTTAGTCTCGCTAAAACGGCTGGACAGTTTTGCTAATTTTGCTCTTAATATATTACTTATTCATGGTCTTTTATTGTTAGCGCATAATATTCAAGAATAGGTTCTACACATAAAAAAATGAAGTAACATGCGTGTTTTTTTGCAAACACCTTAATTGATAAAGTTTATCTGGTCAATTATTAGTTGCATAAACGTGTTCCTCTACAAAAATGAGGGAAGAAGGACTAATGAGCCCGGATCCCAAACGCCAGAGTAACATCCAACTCATCCGCTTATAGTCCACCAACTGATCGCGGATAATCAGAAAAGAAAAAAAAAAAAAACTACAATGCCGCAGTGTGGTCACCGTGAGTGCACGTGATTACATCAGTGCTACCGAGATAAACGCTGACTTAATTTATTATTTTTATACATTACCGCCATCGAAGCTTGTTGTTATTAGTAGTCTGGTGACTATGAAATAGTTTTGATATGACAAACCCATTCATTTGTAAGTACCTTAAATTGTAGTTATTGTTTAAAAATAGAACTAGCTAGTTCGATTTCAAAAATTCTTTCACCAATAGAATGCTTTAACCCTGAGTAATATAGGTTATATTTATTACTATTGATCCGCCCCGGCTTCGCACGGGTGCTTAAGTTTTCATTGAACCCGTGCGAAGCTTGGGCGTATCGGCTAGTAAGTTATACGTGACGTCGCCCTGTTAAGGCTCAGTCTGAAAACCAGCGTCACTTCCTTACTATGTTCGGGAGTGGCATAAAGCTGAGACTGGACCTGTTTGACCGCACTCACAAGGAGAGACTGTGTCACTAATACGCTATGTCTTTCTTTCTTTTTTGTGTATAAATTTATTTGTTTTTGTTATTGACTTTTTTTTCTTCTTGCCTTTTTACTGTACTGTTCTCCTAATTGTGTGTGTCAAATAAACTTTGAAGTCGATATCACTCGCCACTTCACACAGATTTGAAAGCACCAATTAGGTCACAATTAAGTACCAATAAGTACCTACCCAATGAGGAACACTTGAATGATACAATAATTCTTGTGAACTAAATGCAATGAATGGCACATATCTGCTTTATAGGTAGCTATTACGAATTATCTAATTTCTATATTAACAGTTTTCCTACTATTATATATTTGACGACCAATGTGGCGCAGCGGGCGCAGGTCCGCCTGCGACGCGGAGGTTGCGGGTTCGATTCCCGCCTCGGGACAAATGTTTGTACGATCTACAAATATTTGTTCCGGGTGTTCTGGGTATTTTGTATATATAATAAAAAATATCTATCTATGTATTGTATTGTATTAAATATATATCAGTCATCTAGTACCTATAATACAGCTCTGTTTAACAGCAGCTTACTTTGGGGCTAGATGATGCTGTGTGGATTGTCCAGCATTATTATTATTATTATTATTATAATTAAGTACCAATAAGTACCTACCCAATGAGGAACACTTGAATGATACAATAATTCTTGTGAACTAAATGCAATGAATGGCACATATCTGCTTTATAGGTAGCTATTACGAATTATCTAATTTCTATATTAACAGTTTTCCTACTATTGGCATTACTAAGATCTATTAAATAGATGGTTGTAGTCAAGTTACAGTTTAAATTGCAAATTGTAAATTGTGGTTAGTTGCCTGTGTTTTATAACGACATCACATCGGTTCTTTCTAGGCAAGCGTGCTCCATCATTGACGACACCATAACGTACCATCAGGTGAGGTGGTGGTCAAACGCTTGAACCCGCCCAAAACGGATGCTGACATTTTCTGTTTTTCCTTTTTTGCATCATGTAATCGGCGGGTTCGATTCCCGTCTTGGGACAAATGTTTGTACGATCTGAATATATTTTGTTCCAGGTGTTCTGGGTATTTTCTATTTATAATAAAAAAATATATCTATGTATTGCATTGTAAGTATATCAGTTATCTAGTACCCATAACACCATAACACAAGCTCAGCTTAGCTTGAGGCTAGATGATGCTGTGTGGATTGTCCAGCATAATTTATTTATTTATTTATTCATAATCATATTATTTATTAACCTTAGAGACCTTAGGAACACTTGGTCTCGTTATACAGTCATGTTTTGCAAAGCGGCTGTACAGAGGCCTTGTCCAATCTCAATAACATTATTATTTATTTTTCAACCTATCTTGTCCCACTGCTGAGCAAAGGTCTCCCCTAAAGTCTTCCATTCATCCCGGTCCTTGGCAGTTGTCCAATCTCAATAACATTATTTATATTTTTATAAGTATGTTCCATTTAGTCGAAACCTGTACGCGAGTATAATGATGGAAAGAGACAGAAGATCACCGTTTTTTGCAACTAGGAGTATTCGTTTCCGAGAAATGGTGGTATTCCATTTTAGGGATACTATTCCATATTTGGTTACTTTCCTCTAGTGTTGCAGCTGTATAAGGGCTTTGTCAAATTGTAAAAATACTTATGAAAAGTAATGTCAGTGATAGCCATATATATAATAATATAATAGTGAATACTCAATGTCAATAAAGAATATTAAATAATTATGTATGTGGAGACAGAAGTCAGCCAAGCGTTAGTATCATTCAGATAATCATTATAATTATAATAATTTGATTGTGTTAGTCCTGCCTTAATAGTTTTTTTTAAATGTCTTTCGTTGAGTTCTTAAAGAACATCAGGAATTTTATTATAATATCTAATACAGTTTCGTATGTATGACTTATTGCATTTTTGAAATCTAAACTTGGGATATCTAAGCTTGTTTTTATTACGAGTATTTATTTCATGCAAGTCACTGTTCTTTTTAAAGCTATTGATATTTTTCCTAGTCAAAATCAAAATCAAAATAAAAAATTATTTATTCAGTAGAATCACAAGGATCCCTTTGAAACGTCTTACAAGCTAGGAAAATTTACACCAGTTCCAACGCGCCCATGCCGTAAAAGAACTGGCAACAACACCGGCTGGGTTCCTATCGCTTTTTTGGCATGACCCTTGCTATTGTTATGGATTCCAAGTAGAGTTGGAGCACATTCGTCCCAAGCTTTTTTATCATCTAGGTAATCGGTTGTTTTATAGCAAGCTTTTTGAGACAGATTTTGTTTAATTAAGTTTTTAAATTTGCCAATTGAGAAATTTTGTATGTCGCTTGGGACTTTGTTAAAGAAGCGTACACATTGCCTTTTAAAAGATTTACTGACCTTAGTGAGTGAGTGAGTAAACATAATACATTTGTAAATATATAATGCTGGCACTGTTATTATATTAACTTTACTAAAAGAAATCCTTAGGGAAGTTCTCGGACTAAGACTGTAAATTTAAAAATTTCTTTATTTAATGTTATTTTTCCCTACTTTTCCGTCTGACACCGCGGCACTAGACGCAGTGTTTTTATGTTGAAACCAGCCGATCCCTAGAAAAGGTAAAGCAACGCAACTTACCTTGATTCCTTAGCAGCGATTCCTGGTACCCTAAACTTTTATTTTCTAATTTTACTCCTACAAAGATGTCAGCGCGCGAAGGAGGCTTGCCACCATTGTGTACGAAACAATATCAACACTACTTGATCAATGAAAAGCGCTCCTATAACCCTGTAAACAAAGATTCCTACCTGGTGGTCCTACCACCTCTTCAGCAAGAGTCCGTCTTGGTGGGTACCACCGCAGTGCCAGATATTCTACCTCCAAGCAGTAGTGTGTAAGCTGCACTGTGTTTAGGTTTGAAGGGCACTGCAGCAAGTGAAATTACTGTGTGAAACGTCTCGGGGTGAGCGCAGTGCTGTGCCACGCAGAACTTTAACACTAAGCTTGCACTGATATGGTTAGGCGCCTTGATCTTCTTGCCACTTGCTGACATAAAAAAAAAAAAAGACTCACCAGGTTTGCAGTTAGCTTCATCAGTTCCGTCCGAGCAGTCCTGCTCGCGATCACAGACCTGCTCTAGTGCGATGCAGCGGGTCTCGTCACAGCGGAACTCTCCAGTGGGACACGCTGTAAACGGAATTCTAGTTAACGTACATCTTTTGTTGATTTTAATACCTCCTAATCATCAGTAATCTAACTGATGTGAATGTACATAGGCTACGGTAGCCGCTTACCATCAAGTGGGTTGTACGCTTGTTTTCCATTTAGTGATATAAAAAAACCTAAGTGGAAACAATCTTTGGTGGAAACGCAGCCTAAAGCGCAGGTCAGATGAGCATCATCAGAGATGTGCGAGGATGTGGCGAGGGATATGTTTGTTGAACTAATAGAATCACTTTATTTACCTAATTTCGCTCTGACAGCTTCAATGATTCTATTGGTACGAACAAACACATCTCTCGCTAGACATCCTCGCTTAGCTCTGGTGGAAACGCAGCCTTACTCGCGGCTTAGTTAGCTCCGAACGTATTGTTGCGTGTAACCATGTCTTTCTTGTGGATAAGACTGGCTGAGCTAGAAGTTTTTTTTTTTTTTATACAACTGAAGTGGCAACCAAGCGTACGGCCCACAAGATGGTAAGCGGTTACCGCAGCCTATGGACGCTTGCAATACCAGAAGTATCACTCGCGGGTTGCCACCCTTGAGGCTAAGATCGAAAGCCTCATGTGCCAGTAATTTCACCGGAAACCATACCCTTCGAACCGGAACACAGCAATGCGAGCATTGCTGCTTGGCGGCAGAAATAGGTATGGCGGTAGTCCTTCCCCGGACGAGCTCTATCACAGAGAACTCTTCTACTCTATGTTTGGATGTTTTGGTGTTTCCTCTATAACTCTATAACCACCGAACCAATTTGGCTGAAATTTAAAATATAGATATTTTATGTGTTATCATCAATAGTTTCCGCAGCGCATGCGATGAAAGACATTTTTTGGCAAGTTTTTTTACACCTTGGGTTACATTATCGGATCGGGATCCCTATTATTTTCTAAAATAAAATATAGCCTATGTTACTCAGGGATAATGTATCATTCTAAAGGAGAAAGAATTTTTGAAATCGAACCAGTAATTTTTGGGTTTATTCGTAACAAACAATACAAAAATACAAACATACAAATCTTCTCTCTTTATAATATTAGTATAGATGACCGGGAATAGGACAAAGGCTACTATCCCGGAAAATTACGGTTCCTGAGTTCCACGCAAACGATATCGCAGGCAACAGCTAGTTTTAAATAAAATAAAGGCATCGCCTCGTCCTAACGAATCACCGTGAATCAGCTGTCAACGCAATGTAAGCGTCGTTATTGGAACGGCGCCACCCGGCGCGCGGCTTTGTCAATCATCGGAATCAGTGGCCAACTCTGATAACAGTGTTTGTGTTTGCTAGGTCTTCTGTTCGAAGATCTTGAGATGTTATTTATTTTACCATCTCATTTAGTATTCTGTACGTGTATATCTTAGCTGAATCAGCAGAAAAATCGGGTCATCGGGTCATGATTGCGTCACTTCAAAAATTGGCCTTAGTTAAGTCCATACCTTCGTCTGGCAGCGGATAAGTTAGCCGGGTGGTATCTTCTACCTCGGGTTGTGGGGTGTTCTGCTGCGACTGGTCACCACGTTCTAAAATAAACAATAAATAAACCAAAAACAACAAAAATAAAAACTAATATCGTCCAAAATTTGTGGCTTGTAGGACATTCTATTTCTGAGACAGTCCTTGTACTGACTTCGTAAGTGGTGGCAAGTATAGTTCCATTTATCATTTTTCAAATCGTTATTTTGAAACAGCTCTGTTATTTGTCCTACGCTGACTGTGGATTCAATTGAGTTCTAGTCCTAAATATTATTTGATGTATGTGAAGTTCTGTTCAGTTAACCCAGTAGCAATCGAGCAGTAGTAATTTATTTAAATACTGATAGCAGAACAGGTATTTTACTGTTCATCGTCGTCTTGCTTGATCATCATAATATAATATTCTGAATACTGATAGCTCAACAAGTATTTTGCTATTCATCGTCTTGTCTTATGTGATAAAGATATTCCCAGCTTCTTTTCATGGCAATTTCTTCAGCTATTACCTGGTGCAGAGGTGGTCGCGCAGACTCGAGGGTCTTCGTCTTCGCCTCCAGGGCAATCTTTCTGGCCATCGCACCTCTGGTCAGGGCATATGGTGACAGCGGAACTGGCGCAGGGAATAGGATTGGGGCAGCGCTGAGCTGGTGGTGGGTTCACATTTTCGGTATCCACTTCGTTGATGGTCTCTTGGTTAACTTCAGGTTCTTTTGGTAGAAAATAAAAATAAAACTCAAATTAACTTAAAATGTGTGATGAGATGAATGATATCTATGTTCTTAGGTTTGTGTGAGTATCACTACAGGACGGCTGAACGGATCTTTATCAAATGTGGCACAGGCAGTGATTATAAAATTATAGCCTGGGATAGCACATAGCTTTAAATCTTTAAAAATGTTCAGTTTTCGTAGGATAAATAACTAGTTTATTAGTTTAGCCGCTGGGTGCAGCTAGTAATTAATAAAAACTAATTTTCATCAAAAATTACCATGATTTATGAGTTTTAATGATTTTATACTCAAAGCTCCGATTCACTGTATTTTATTAGAGCTGTAAATAAACTGAATATACAAGAGTGATCATAATGAGATGATTAAAAAGAACTACTAAAATAAGAAAATAACAAACAAAAAATACCATAAATACGGCAGTCAATTTCGTCAGCGCCGTCAGCACAGTCCCGGTTGCCATCGCAGAGTGCGGAACCAGGGTGGCAGCTACCGTCATTGCACTGTAGCTGATCTGCTTCGCACTTCTCGAACGGAGACCCTGGATGATCCATACACTTACTAAGCATTCTGAGCATTTATTTATCATCAAAAACTCTGTTAGCAACATGGCGACTTGTCGTTATAAATTTGTTCATTGACGTAAATGACTAAAAGACTGTATTAGCGAGATGCTAAAATTACATTGTTTTTATAAATATAAACATAGGTTAGTGTTTCATAGATTATTTTAAACGTTTAACACACCTCTAGCTATCCTGATCTTTGTCAGCTTTGAGCAGCTATTTGAGTATATTTGACGGTATTTTTTGTGTTAATGCGTGCGCAAAATCGTCTTGACATTATACGTTATGGCCCATTTACACCATACCATAATTGGATGCAAGAATTGCCTTGTCTATTTCATTTCAGAACATTTTTGTTCTAAAATCAATTTGACAAGGCAATTCTTGCATGCAATTATGGTATCGTGTAAATGGGCCATTATGCCTGTAATTTTACCAATCCTCTGGTGTCCCAAACCATCGCAAGGCTTGGTCATCTTACGCGAACTAACTTGGTTGACCGACGACGCTAGCACTAAAAACAGCGTCAGTAAAGACGTAGTTAGCCAGCAAGAGTGCGTCTAATGTATTCACGCAGAAACCTTTCTATCTGCCCAGTGTTGTCAACCGTTGTACACTGAAGTGTATACAAACCTGGGTTGACGACGTTAGCGCTGAAGTCAGCGTCAGTAAGAACGTAGTTGCCCAATGAGCGAGTGTTTCTGATGTGTTCGCGCAGCAGTCTTCCTATCTGCTCAGTGTTGTCGACCGTGGTCACGATGTCCAGCGTCACCTTGCACGACATGCTATCTGCGAGACGGGTCCTGGAATGACATAAGCGTTTTTGTACATCTAAGGAGTGATATGCCTTTGAATGTCGCAGGATTATTACTTTAAATGATTACACACTTTCAGGTTTATTGCTAGTCTCATCCAGCTGCGATCCGCAATTTTTATTATGTTATCCGATGGGATCGGGTCGCTCATCACGACCAACATATTAAACGTTGGCAAGCGGTTACCCCGCTAATTACAACAAAGTCTAATTACAACAAAGTTTCAGTAAATAGTGCGTTAAACTTACTGTATTCTCACGAGGCTTGCCTTCTGCGTGCCAGGCAGGTCATTGAACAGTGCGTTTACTGCGTTGGCCAGGTTGTGGGAGAAGGTTTGGAACAGCTCTGAATCACGGTTTGAATAGTCATCTAAGAACGGCTCCATCACCACGAACGATACACGGAGTGTTTCTGAAATCATTCAAGATAAGAATGTTTAGCAAAATTAAATAGACCTGTTTTATGTCAGCACTCTGCCTATCTGCACTTTTCTGTCACATACAAATTTTCTGAATAATGTTGTTCATTAGTGCAGAAAATTTGTATTTGCAGATTTGCAGAGAAGTTTACATCAAATAGGACAGGACGGAAAAGGTAATTCTACCTCCAAGCAGTAATATGTATAAAGGACACAGTTCCAATAGAATTACCAGTCAAATAAGTGAAATGATTATCTATCTATTTAAACGGTACCATAAAATATGTGCCTGCGCTGCGCGTGCATCATTCGCGGTAACACACCCCGCGTAAAACTTTCAGAGGGAGGCGTCTGACTTATTTTGTGTCCCTAGGACCTGTAGTGTATAAACACTATATATATGGTTATAAAACTAATCTACTTTTTGTCATTAATAAGAGATATAGGACTTACTTTCACCAGGTTCTGGCTCTACCCTTTCAGGTGGTACCCCGGACCCGTCCGCGTGAGTGTCGTAATCATTCGTGTCCCTGAAAAGTAAAAGAATCCTTTTTATAAAAAACTATTAAAACAGGGTTCCACGGAAAACGGAACGGATACACCGTTCTAGTTGTCCCTCAAAAAAGAGTCAAGAACTTTAACTATTTGTCATGATATTTTTTTGACCCAAAAGGAGATGGCAAGTATAATTATCTAAAATGTTTTTTAGATTAAATGTTATATCCCACCCTGATGAAAAATTCAAGGGTATCTTAAAAACAAAGCAATGGCTTGCTTATTATTATCAAGCTGCTAATTGAGGCACATTTGATATTTGCGTCAGAATGAAAATACGGGAAAATAACAAGGTTCCACGGAAAATATAACTAAGTGCTAAGCCACCAGCCAGCCAGCTTCTCTAACATGCATGTCATTGGATATTTGGAGACGACAGGGTTCCACGGAAAATATAACTAAGTGCTAAGCCACCAGCCAGCCAGCTTTTCTATCATGCATGTCATTAGATATTTGGCATCCAGTGGTCATCTCACTTATTGTTTTTTGGTAACTTAATACACTTCATGTGTATTTTCATTTTGTAGTAAATATTAAATGCGCCTCAATTAGCAGCTTGCACACGTGAAAATAAGTAAGACATTGCTTTGTTTTAAAAATACCCTTGAATTTTTCATCAGAATGGGACATAATTTATAATTGTCTAATTTTTTTTTATTTATTCTCCGTTCTAGTTGTCCCTCAAAAGTCTAGCTAAAACTTTAATTATTTATCATGATTGGACCTAAAAAGCGATGGCGTGATGATCTTGACACCTTTAACAGAGCCTGGGTCTATATGGCACAAGACTGAGATGACTGAAGAGATCAAGAGTCTTTGCCCAGCAGTGGGACAGAACGGGTTAGTCGTGTTCGTATTCGTATATATTTTTACGCACCCCGTGTCATCCTGATCTTCAGTTACAGCTTCATAGTTCTCCGGCGCTGCTGGTGTAGTAGTCGAAGACGACGAAGCAAACGGATCTGAAAATCACAAATAAACCTCATTACAAAAAAATACTTATACTTTGCCTTGGGGCTTCACTATTGAACGCGATCGGTATTGGACAAGTATTGGAATATGACGTTTTGTAATTTTGACAGCAAACCTAGCGCCAAATTCAACCTTGTTTTCAAGAGTACAAGATTTGACAGCAGAAAATAGAAATTGGGGTTGGATCGGAATTGTCATTGGATTCAAGAGTAAAGCACCTGATTATTTATTATTTGAAGTTATAATAAGTTACAGCTTGAAGCGTCAGAAAGCCCAAAGGTTCGATTGCATAATGCAAAATTTCAATAAATTGAGTAACGCTAAAATAAGTTTTGCTCGATACTTTTAAACTAAGTTTTTAGCCCCAAATCACACGGGTGCTAAAAACTTTCCTCTTGAATTACTCTATCGATTGAGGAAATCCGTTCCGTAGTTTTTAAGATCTAAGCGTACATAATATTATACAAAGGCAGAAGAAATACAGACGGACGGGAAGCAGCTTTTTTTATACTATGAAAAGATAGGTGTGTATTTTTATAAATATAAAGTTATCATCATCAACATCAAGTCAGCTAATAGCCGTATACTGCTGACCATAAGTCTTCCCAAAAAAATGTCATAACGATTATTAAGCCTTCACCATCAGCCGACTTCTTGCGATCCATCGAGTGAGCTATAATAGGTTATATAAGTAATACTTACTAAAGAACCAATCTCCGATATCTCGTTTGAGCCGTGTAATATGCGAAAGAGGGCCTTCATCCTTCACCTCCAAGAATTCACTCTCAGGGTCCTCGCCCTCCCAGTAGATGTCCTCAGCTGTTGACACCTGGAATTATGAAAGAAAAATTACAGCATAACATAAACATTTTTGCAAGTGTGAAAATAGTTGTTCGAATTTCGAATCGCTGCTGTCGGCTCTATTTGAAACACATTTTTAAGAGTAGTAGAGTTCTTTGTGATAGAGCTCGTCCGGGGAAGGACTACCACCATACCTATTTCTGCCGATAAGCAGTAATGCTCGCATTGCTGTGTTCCGGTGTGAAGGGTATGGTTACCGGTGAAATTACTGGCACATGAGGCTTTCGATCTTAGCCTCAAGGTGGCAACCCGCGAGTGATATCTTGTGGGCCGTACGCTTGGTTACTTCAGTTGTATAAAAAAAAAAACACGGATAGTTTTACATACCCGTGGTACAAACTGTTGGACCACGGGTCGGTAGCGAAGACTGTTACATTCTAATTATGGATGTAAATTTGTATGAGTGGCTAACGCTGGTATATTATAAATATGTTAATGCTGACATGAACAGCGCTCCACTTTACAGACAATTTCAGAGCGGATTGGGCGTGTAGCTCACGTAAGCTGAAGTGATAACTCACAGTGAATTATTTTATTTACGGGCACCTAAAGATTTCTGGGTTGGAATTACGTCAGAATAGGTAAATAGGTGTTTTGTGATTGGCCAGTGGTTACAACCGCAGGGGTCGCCCCGCCCCGTAACGATCTTCATTCCGCCGGGTAGTTGTGTTATTCACGCCCGGAATTTCGGTCACAAGATTAGGTATTTTCAGGAGTGCCAAACCGCAAACCTTTGCTTTTGGTCCACTTGAACAACCAATGGCAGGAAAATGGAAACCAAGTTGATACGAAGATGGTGGGACGATCTGGACAATGTCCGGTAGACTGGTGCGATATGACCTAAGATTAAGCAGTGTTTAATTTTTTTCATAAAATCTTAGACTAAAGTAACCGTAAGCGAGGTCAAAGCAATGTCTTATGCACAACTTAAAGTTGATGAGAGCTTATAGTTAAAATAAAATTTAATTACACATCATTATTCTTAGCCTCACAAACTAAACAAAGCTTGTTGTGAACCAAATTACTTAGAGAATACGTACACATTTTTTAATATATTAAGTACTTTAAATAGAAACACCCAGACCTGAAACAAAGATTTGCTAATCATGCAAACATTTGTCCCGCAGCGGATATCGAACCCGCAACCTCTCGTTTCTCAACTGGGCACTCGCCAGCCGCGCCACCACAAAAATAAAAAACCAGCAAAACCTTATTCAAATACGTAACACCCCACCGACAAAAATGCTAACCGCTACCGGACGAAGGTCATAAAACGGTAAACTTGTCATTAACTTGCAAAAGTCATGATTCGCAAATAAATCGACTCCCGAGCCGCAATTAGGGTGGAGCGTGGTGCGAGAGGGATTTCTTCGCAATTCTAGTTAGTCCGACATGATCCTCAGACGAGTGTGGACTACAAGACGTGCAACCTAATGGGGACAAAGAGGACGTTGGGTCCCAGGGGCGCCCTCAGGCTGTATGAGGGCCAAGTCAAGTCAAGTTCGATGTATAAATTTTGTATGCTTTTCTTTATTCTTTTAAGGATGGATTCGACCAAACTCGAATACGCGCTATTCTCCGATTAATCGAGCGAGCTTAATCCTGAAATATATTTTTTTCAGGAAACCACTGAGGCTAAAGCTAGGTATTTAAAAAGGTATTTTCTTAATAGGTCGAGAACGTTGAGAGCAATAAAAAAAATCACAAACAGCTGATAAATAAGATCAGGAAGGCGATTCTCGTGCCATAGATAAATGGTCACACGTGATATATATCGTCGAAACTGTCAAAAATGTATAGATGTTTTGACAGTACCAAATCAGAATCTCCTTGCCCCGACACGCCTCGCTGTTCACGAAACGTCAACACGACGCAAGCACGCTGACGGCTGGTTGACATCTTGACATTACGTAGGTTAATACAAAAGCTGAAAGTTCTCTAAAAATTTAACGTGGAATAGAAGCGCGAGTTTATGACGATATAATTATAATTTTACCATATTATTTTGGCATCAGAAATCTATTTATATTAGATGTTTTTCCAATGATATTGATCCTGGAATCATTTGATTTGGGAACTTCTAAAAAACACTGTAGACACTCCGGCTATAAATAGCAATAATAATTACAGTCAGAACCGCATCAACAGCTTATAAACTCTATCAGAGTTCAACGAACTCGTTTCATCATAAGTAATACTTAGGTCACAGCCCCTTTACAAGTCCTAGCAGCGAGCCTGGGGCAGTGGTGACGGCCTCGACTCGCGGACACAATGGTCTATGTCTCATTCTGTGTAAAACTGAGAATAGAGAACAGACAACCTACGTTACTAACGTTTTCGAATATCACAAAAAAAACCTAGAGGCAAAAAGCGGGTTCGATTCTAGTCGTGCACCAATGAACTTGTCTGTATATGTATGAAAAAATATGTACCTACCCCCGATGGGCAAAGGGCTCATAAACGAGGATAAATGTCGTGAGTCAAATTTCAAATCATCTTACAAGCTAGGAAAGTTTACGCCAGTTCCAACGCGCCCATGCCGTAAAAGAACTGGCAACAACACCGGCTGGGTTCCTATCGCATTTGGCATGACCCTTGCTATTGTTATGGATGCCGAGTAGAGTTGGAGCACATTCTTTCCAAGTGTTTTATCATCTAAGTAATCGGTTATTTTATAGTAAGCTTTTTGAGACAGTTTATGTTTAATAATGAGAGCACCGGTGGTCTAGTGGTAGTGACTCCGCCTTCCGATCCTGAGGTCGTGCGTTCAAACCCGGACGTGCACTAATGGATTTTTCTGTTCGAAAAATTTATGTGCGCAATGCCAGTGCTCTCATACGGTGAAGGAAAACATCGTGAGGAAACCGGCATGTCCAAGAACTAAAAATTCGAAAGACATGTGCCATCCACCAATCCGCATTGGGTTCGCGTGGTGGATTAAGACCTAATCACTCTCGCCTGAGAGTAGGCCAGTGTCCCAGCAGTGGGAACATTAGAAGGCTATCATGATGAATGAGTAAACCAGCATTTCCAAAAATAAAAATTCTAAAGACATTGTGGCATCCACTAAATCGCAAGTATGCAATACCCCAGCCAGGATACAGCCTGTCGTTATTATTTTATTTAAATGTTACTGTCCCCATTAACCGTGTCCCCATTAACGGGGACACGGTTAATGGGGACATCGGGAATACATGGTAAAACCCACCCTATTCTCTAAAAGTAAATAAATAAAGAGTTAGATAGAGTAAAAACCACCAACGACTTTGACCATGTTAAAGGGCAGTGTTTCGTGGTGCCGTCGTTTCGAGACGACAATAATCTTTTAGATAAAAATGAATTGCTGTGCGTTAGTCTCGCTAAAACTCGAGAACGGCTGGACCGATTTGGCTAATTTTGTTCTTGAAATGTTTGTAAAATTTCAGGGAAGGTTTAAACGGTGATAAAATATACAGAGTGTAAAAATTTGCTAAAAAAAAATAACACGAGTGAAACCGCGCCGGGTTTACTAAATTTTGATCTTGAAATGTTTGTAGGAGTCCGCAGATAAGGTTTAAACGGTGAGAAATTATGGAAAATTTAGAAACAAATAACGCGAGTGAAACCGCGGTCTATTAGTAATAAATAAAAAAGGACCCAAGCCAGGGGAAACATTACTAGGCTGACACGGTGATGAATAAGTAAGTTTGAGTGAGTCTGGCGAAGGCAGCCCGAAGGCCTCTGTCATGGCTTAACAACTTTGAAAAAGCCGGGACCGAGTGTTTTTCGTGCCCTCCGAAGCACAAGAGCGCTCAGTTTAAATTGCCACTGGCGGTCACCCATCCATTTGGATGATGGTGGCTGCATAGGCAGAGCTTAACCTTGTTCATCTACGTCACGAGCGCTTCGATGAGACATTGATTACATTACGATTTCGTAATTTTCCTATAATCAAAGATATTATATTAATCTTTATTTATTTTTAAGTGCCATCAACACAATTATACACTCATTATAATTAACTGATTGAAAATATTAGGGCTAAATCTTATTGCTACCTTACTTAAAGACGACAGACTGCATGCAATAATAAAAAGCTAGATTCGAGCGAGCAATAAAAATTGAATGACAAAGAGAACAATGATTACAATAATAAACATTAATAAAATTAAGTGACTGCATAATATTTTTTTCTATTTTTTTACATACTTATAATACCATTAAAATGTTGATCATGATTATTTATTAATTGTGCAATGTAAATGTAAAATGCATTAAAAAACCATAAGGATAAAATTCGAAGGTAGCTACGCTGAAGTAGAATTGGGCTGGTCATGTCAGCCGCATGCCAAGTGAGCTGTGGGCAAGGGTAGCCACTGAGTGGCGCCCTGACCCAGCGAGAAAGCAACGCGGAAGACCAAAACGAAGATGGAGGGATGAGCTAGACAAATTCCCAATAGACTGGCGCAATGTACACCAGGATCGAGAAGTCTGGAGAGAATTGGGGGAGGCCTTTGCCCAGCAGTGGGACATGAATGGCTGATATAATAAATAATAACGGATAGACAATTACTTAAATGTATAACATTTATGATAGTAACCACTAAAAATTGAAGATCCTCGAGTCAAGAGCACTTTGCTAGACGTTGACAACAGAAAGATTTATTGCCAGAACGAGTTTAAACTCACAGCACAAGCAGGACAGCTGGTTCACTACGCCACAGTTGCACCCACTATGAGTATTAATAGAGAATTAATTTAATTTTAAAAAGTAAGTCAATTCGTATGATTCGTAGGCAACTTTTGTGGCGGAGTTAGTTTAATTATTTTTTAATTAATTACTTATTAAATAATAACATTAAATAATGTAAGTCATTAATTTTATTAATAGCAGATAACAACATAAATAAATATATATATATATATATATATATATATATATATATGCTGGACCAATCCACACAGCATCATCTATGCTAAGCAAACTAAGCAGAGCTTGTGTTATGAGTACTAAATGACTGATATACTTAATACAATGCAATACCTACATAGATAGATATTCTTTATTATACATAGAAAATACCCAGAAAATTCGGAACAAATATTTGCAGATCGCGAGAATCAAACCCCCCTCCCCCTCAGCTGTATACTCACTCTAGTGGGCATTTTTATATTTCAAATTCTATTTTTTATAAGAAAAAGTTTTGATAAACTGAGTCACAAGCGTAATTTCGCGATAATATTATGCATACCACAAACATAAGTCGGCCAGTAAGTAAGTAAGTTTGTATGAGTCAGTGGCCAACTCTGGTGACAGAGTTTCTAGGCCGCCCGAAGGCCTCTGTCATGGCCTAACAACTTTATTTCGGCCAGTAACGAGAAGTAAGAATTCCTGAAAATAATTTACTTATCTAGAGGTCCTTACGTAAGCTAAGCTCTGAAGAACAGTCGGTTATTTAAGTCAATGTAGAGGCTACCGTTTTTGAAAGCATTAGAAAAATAAAATAAATTAATAATTTAAGTATTAGATTAATTCAGGTATTTGTTTTAATTTATAACCAGATACTTTATTGACTGTTATAGTTATAACCAACTGAAACTAGTAAGTAAGTTCGTATGAGTCAGTGGCCAACTCTGGCGTAATTTTCTAGGCTGCCCGAAGGCGTTTGTCATGGCCTAACAACTTTGAAAAAGCCGAGACCGACTGCTTAAGGAGCCCAAAACACTGGAGCGCACAGTTTATTGCCACTGGCTGTCACCCATCCAAATGGTGACTACGCGGAACAGTGCTTAACTTCGTTGATCTGTTAGAAATGACTTAGCCAGCTACGTCACGAGCGCTCCATTATCAAATATATAAACAGCTTTTTACCACCAGTGCCTCTATTAGTTTTGCTGGGATGCGTCTACCATAAATAGTTTAAAGAGTAAAACTGATCTTGGTCGCAATGTTATTAAGACTGATTCAATTGGTACAGCTTCTATTCGCAATAGTGTACCGGCCTCTCCCATGCTTATTGAAGCCAATCTCATCGAATTGACTGTGTCAATAGTCAAAACTATGAAAATGTTTGCTTAAGAATAGGTCAGGATAATTGACACCGTATGCATGTCGTCTTAAGAGCGGGTATCCAAATAAACTTAGTAGAGAGAAATGTAATGGTGCTCTACACTGCACTATATAAATAAATAAAATAATCTGACATTAGTACCTACACACTAATTTAATTGTTTTAAATATCATTAATTACACTGTAAATTTATTAAAAATTAATTCTATTCAAATACAAACTTAGTAATTATGTAAACCGAACTCAAATGTTACAACGCCCTAACTATTACTACTAACGTATTTTAAGACCTAAAAATACTAAATACTCAATGTAAATGAATGAACATGAAGCAATAAATAAATGAAATGAAATGAAATGAAATGAAAAAAATACGAACGCACGACACGCTATCTTTATCAAAATGTTATATTTTGCTCATAAAATTATCGTGAACTATATCATACATTTTAAAAACGGGTATTTTCACGTACCGGTATATCAATACCGGTACGTGAAAACACCCGTTTTTAAAATATATGTTATATTTTATTAAAATTTATTTGTTAGATATTTTTTAAGCTCCAACATCGGTAAACAAGCTACATTTTTATTTTACTATCGTTGGAATTTGTTATTTACATTTATTTATTTATTTTATTTATATGAATATAGACGATCAGCTTTACGCTGATGTGTCTACACACAGTGTTGGAATTGAAAGTAGTGTCTTTGTTTAGGTTTGGTTCACTTTTAGACGACATAGTGAAAGTAGCTGGCCGTAAGTGGATTAGATTAGCACAGGATCGCGGTAGATGGCACAAACTAAGGGAGGCCTACAGTGGGTGAAGTCAGGCTGTGGATGATGATGATGATGATGGTTCACTTTTATAAGTAAAGTACTAAAAAGTAAAGTAAGTTCGTATGAGTCAGTGGCCAACTCTGGTGACAGAGTTTCTAGGCCGCCCGAAGGCCTCTGTCATTTAACTTTGAAAAAGCCGGGACCGACAGCTTAACGTGCCCTCCGAGGCACTGATTTTTTGTTTCGTAGCCAGTCATCGAGTTTGTTCTTGAATAAGTTAACAGGGGCAGTTACGACTTCTTCTAGTAACATGTTCCAGTTGTGGACTATTGCTGAAGAGTTGATATGCAGGTGAGTGTGTTGGCAGGAGCGCGAGCTAGCCTGAGTTGGTGGCCACGTGACGACCTCAATTCTTCGTTTCTAATGAAGATTTCTTGTAGGTCTGCGAGTTTTTCCTCAAGAGTAGTAAGGCGTAATACGAGTAACCGCTCCTCATAGGATTTACGTCGTATTTATTTGCGTACATTTCCTATCAATGTTAAGACTCAATCACTCTCACTTGAGAGTAGGCTAGTGTCCCAGCAGTGGAAACATTAGAAGACAATCATGTTGATGATAATGATCAATGTTACGATAGTGAAGATGAAAGGCTCAAGATTGGTCGTCATGGCTGTGTCATGGCACACTTTAAGGGGAAGTCTATGTCCAGTCGACGTCTTTATAAGGATGATGAGGATTATGATAATCTCTAGTCTGCTGCGCTTTGTAGGGAGCGGTCACCGTAAACTATGGACGCTTGCAATAACAGACTCACGCGTTGGCGTCTTGAAACATATAGAAATTCTCATGTGCCACTAATTTCACTAGCAACTGTACCCTTCGACCCGGAACACAGTAATGCAATTTAACTTGACTGCTTGCTGGCAGAAATAGGTATGGTAAGAGTATTTTCCCCGACGAGCTCTATCATAAAATAGGTATTCTGTTTTTCTTATGCTACTTTTAAATTTATGTAGAGAAAACTGCTTTATAATAATGGTATTCATTCATTTAATAATTATCAGTTTTACTCATATCAAGCCTAATACAATTAATAAATAACAT
Source organism: Colostygia pectinataria (assembly GCA_951394395.1). Taxonomy (NCBI): domain Eukaryota; kingdom Metazoa; phylum Arthropoda; class Insecta; order Lepidoptera; family Geometridae; genus Colostygia; species Colostygia pectinataria. Next base: position 17,199,800 of record OX596348.1, on the reverse strand, counting down.
AGTTTACGTAATAAGTTGTGAGGCGCAAAATAAATATTTAACTATTCTATTCTAAGTAAGTTCGTATGAGTCATTAGCCGACTCTGATGACAAAGTTTTAGGCCGCCCAGAAGCCTCTGTCATGGTCTAACACTTTACGCAATGTGGTAAATCAAATCAAATCAAATCAAATCAAATCAAATCAAATCAAATCAAATCAAATGTATATTTATTTTCTCTCGTAAAAGAAGGTACATAAAATGTTTTATTATCTAAGTACCAAGGCCGTTAATAGGTGCACCTGTTTTCCATGAGACTGGTGCCTGTGATGGGTTTAAAAAAAAACCTGTAATACAGGCCACCAGGGCCCGCTCCTTAAATAGTTCGGATAAATCTTTAAAAAGACGACCGATGTGGCGCTGCGGGTAAAGTCCGCCTGCGACGCAGAGGTAGCGGGTTCGATTCCCGCCTCGGGACAAATGTTTGTTCATACAAACATTTGTCCCGTCGTCAATATACATAGAAAATACCCAGAACAAATATTTGCAGATCATTCTGCAAATATTTGTTCTGGGTATTTTCTATGTATATTTTATTATATCTATCTATGTATAGTATTGTATTAGGTATATCAGTCATCTAGTACCCATAACACGACTGTTTAGCTTGAGACTAGATGATACTGTGTGGATTGTCCAGCATTATTAAAAAAATAGTATTAGATACACTAACACTTTTTTTCATGCTAGTTGTATAATACCGCGCGTCCTATTAGTTTACCACAATACACATTTTTTTTTATGCACCCTATGGACGCTTGTAATACCAGAGGTATCACTTGCGGGTTGCCACCTTGAGGCTAAGATCGAAAGCCTCATGTGCCAGTAAATTCACCGGAAACCATACCCTTCACGCCGGAACACAGCATTGAGAGCATTACTGCTTGGCGGCAGAAATAGGTATGGTGGTAGTCCTTCCCTGGACGAGCTCTATCACAGAGAACTCTACTACTATATTGATTTAACAGCATCATTTCGGTGCAGTAGTTTTAATTGGGAGACTAGACCCCACGTTATTAATGTTAAGTACTGCTTAGTACAGAATGATTTACAATCGTCTGACCCATTTCGCTGCGGACTCCTTAAATGCATTTCATAACTCGCTCTGTCATTTCATTTGCCCAAGCTCAAAACACACAAGGACTCATGCCCTCCTCCTCGCGTCACATTCCTCATGAGTGAGGGTCGTGATTCCCCTTTTGAATCATCTTCCGAACAATATTTCGCCAAGCATTACGATATTTCGCAGCGTGCAGCGCGTCGTGAAATTGTGTGTCAAGGGTAAAGCGAATTAGTCGGACCATCTTATTGGGCTCCGTCCTCTAGGTTGTTTACCATCTATCTTCCCGTTAGTTTTTCGAGATTGTCACCGCCTTTCCTGGCTATGTAACCGAAATTTGCGGAGGCATATGGAAAATAGTCTCGTCTTCACCTTAAGCTCACGTAAAATGGACACGTTGAACCTAACTAATTTGAAAGAAGCTAAGACCGACTGCTTAAAGAGTCCTTCGAAGCACGGAAGCACTGTTAGAAATGACTGGTCTAGCAGGAGCTACCGCGGCCATACTGGCATCCCGTGGCATGCTGAACCCAAAGCGTATTGGTGGATGGTACGGATAATTTTTTTGGTCTTGGACATGCCGATTTTTTCACGATGTTTTCCTTCACCGTTCACTTGCTGACATAAAAAAAAGTACATGCTGTAAGAGTAGTAAAGTTTTTTCTAATAGAACACGTCCGGGGAAGTACTACCACCATGCATTTCTGCCGCAAAGCAGTAATGCTCACATTGCTGTGTTCCGGTGTAAAGGGTATGGTTTCCGGTGAAATTACAGGCTCATGAGGCTTTTAAAAAAAAATTATTACTGACCTTAAACTAGGATTCCCTAGTCGTGGACATTAAAAACGGCTCCTGATCTGAAGGTTCAACAGCGCAAAACGTCTAATGAGCAGTAGTCTAATTAGCAAAATGTCCATGTAGCAAATGTCCAACTATCAGATGGTCTATAGCAGAACATCTATTTAGCATATCGTTAGATTCTTACAAATATTTGTCCAGCAACGGGATCGAACCCGCAACCTCTCGCTTCTCAACCGGTTAATGCACACCAATCAGCAAAGTATTGCCATCGCCATGCCTCAAAGATATCAGCCTCTTTTCCTACGCAGGGGAAGTCCCCGACAGTATAAATCTAAACCATATTATTATGGTAATGGAAAGTCTCATGTGCCTGTTATTTCACCGGAAACCATACCGTTTGAACCGGAACACAGCAATGCAGGTGTATCTCAAGGAGGTGTTCTTTCGCCTCTTCTCTTCTCTCTATTCATTAACACACTTGTTGCAGTTATTAGTCATTCCTCATACCATCTGTACGCTGATGACGTCCAGTTATATCTTAGTGTAGAGCCTGACCAAATAATCAATGGAATTGAAAACCTCACTAAAGGTCTTAGCGCTATATATTTACTCAAAAATTTGGTCTACAAATCAATCCAAATAAGACGCAGGTGATACTTATTGGTAGCATCAGTCGGATATGCCAAATTAATACCTACTAGCACACTACCCCCAGTCAAATATTACAGTTTTCCGCTACAGTATTGCACTGTCGTAAAAAACCTGGGCATATATACAGGGTCATTCGTTATCAACCTGACAAACTTAAGGGATAGGTTCCACACATAAAAAAAATATATGTACCTATAATTTTTTTTTTATGTATATTTTGTCTTAAAATCCCTAGTAAACAAAAAAAAATCGATTACGTTTTTCCGCTCAATTATTATTTATCATTGTTGGGAATCGAGTTAAGCAATTTAATAATGAAATATTCGAGTGTGCGCGCCCCGTAGCGGGTCAAGGACACGCGCAGGTCAAGAACGCGCGGGTTATTGACCCGCGGTTCATTGACGCGCGGGTCACTGACTCGTGCCGAGCGCTGCCTTTTCGGTTTCTAACAAGGATAACTAATAATTAAGCAGAATTACGTAATTTTTTTTTAAGATAAAAAAAAAACATTTAGAAAAAAAAAAGTATTAGTATTTTATTTAGTAAGTATTTTTTTTTATGTGTGGAACCTACCCCTTAAGTTTGTCAGGTTGACAATGAATGACCTTATATAACTCATAATCTTTCACGGGATTATTATATCACCCAGGTCAACAGGAGGATGTACGGTACCATGCATTCACTAAAACGTATGAAAAATTTTCTGCCGCAATCTACGAGAATCAAAATCAAAATAAAAAATAAAAAAAATTACATTTCTCGTAGAGCTCCTTCGTTGGAGTTCAGTTGAAGTGTTCAGGTCAAAAATCCATAGTCATTTCCTTGGTAAAATAGATAATTAGCTAGCAATCCGTTTTAGTTTTGTTATATTTATTTATATTATGTAAAATTGTGTGTAAGTATTGATATTTATTATATAATATAATATTGTAATATCTGTTTAAATAAGTAGATTAATAGGTAGGTGTATGTATGTTTATATGTGTTACCTGTATTGATAAGTAAGTTTATTGTATAAAAGTAAGATTTACATTGTTCATCATATAATATTAAATTGTTCTTTGTTTTGTGTACTACAGACACATTTTGTTATCCATGATACACCAAAGGTTATCTAGAAGATAATGCTTACTAGCATTAAGTTCGCCTTTGTACTAGTTTTTTAAGTACAATAAAGAATTTCATTTATTCATTCAATGCAAAGCCTTACTGCTTGGCGGCTGAAATAGGTATGGTGGTAGTCCGGTACTTAGTTGGGGCGGATTTGTCATACGTCATACCAACAGGCCTTTCTATCGGCGTATTTTGTCATCAATAGAAACGAAACTTTGTACAATACTTGCAAAGAATTAACTTTGCACTGACGAAATAAGGAAACATTTGAGCAAATATGCCAGGTGAAATGAACATTACAATAAAGGCTTGCGAAATATGAATCAATTCTTTAAACACAAACTTAACACATTTCCCGTCTCACGTTTTTTTCCAGAAAATTATAAAGCGCAAATTAATAGCAGAAATGAAACTTTACCTTTTTATATGGTCTCGTTTTATAAACAAGAGCTTTGACGTGGTTTAATTGTAAACAATGGTTTAAAGTTAGATTTGAATACGTGAACTACATTGTACTGAGCAGGGTCTTGTGTAAGGCTGCCACGTTTACTTTTATAATAAAGTATTGTGCTCTAACTTGGCAAACGTACTTATGAGGGCAATTAGGCACTTGAAATTACTTTACTTTGTAATTTTTCTTTTGATGTTTTTTAATTGTTTACTAAGGTTTTATTTGCATGTGATCGGACTGCTTTTATGCGTAACGTAAAGCCATAGATTGGTCTTTCCTGCTGTTTTTGTTCCTTAGAAACATTACCAAAAAGTGTGTTTTTTGTGTAAAAAAATGTTAAAAGTTGCTAGAAGCCTCAAAAAATATGTATTGAAGACACATATATTTTTTTTTAATAACAGAAAGTGACAAGACAAACAAGATGCCCACCCTACCTGATGTTAAGCACCACGCCTGACAATTACAGATGCAGTGCCACCCAAAGCTTAAAGTTTTTAAGTGTTTGCGTGGCACTGCACTGCACTTATCACCCCGAGACATTGTTGTTAAGTCTCTTTTGCCCAGTAATTTCACTTGCTACAGTGCCCATCAAACCTAAACACAGTAATGCTTGCACACTACTGCTTGGAGGTAGAATATCTGACACTGCGGTGGTACCCACTAAGACGGACTCTTGCTGAAGAGTCCTACCACCAGGTAGAAATGTAGCAGGGTAAATAATTAATATATTATTTTAGGGTATTGTCGTTTTTTCTATGCTTTAAATATGGAAATAAGATTATTTGCGTGGTACTACCCAGCAGAGCCACCACGTTAAAATCCGATCATTTATATCTTAAAAGAATGTACGTTAGACGTACATAGTGTACGTATGCCGTTTATTGCTGTACGTTCGTCAGGTACTGATTAAATCGACTTCGCTAGTGGCTTTGCTAGAAAGCATGCTTTCCAGCAGGACCACCTTGGATTATGTATTTAGGAAAGATAAACGCTACTGTGCTTAAGCAAAAACTGTTGTACGTATTGTGTTTAGTATGTACGTGTTGAAAAATATCATTATTATGCAGTGTATTAATTTTTTAACTGATTTAAACTATACTCCGCAGGGATCGAACTCGACCTCGATTCGTCAAAACAAAAGTAACCTTACTCAAACGAGTAGATCATCAAAAACAACATTCTCACGTGCAAGTAAATTAAAATTACCGATCCGACGCCTAATTATAAACAATGCAGATCCAGCCAATGTTAGTGACGATAGATTCTAAGCGTGTGCTGCGAGTACTAAATTATTGAGTTACAAATTGGAATCAGGTCAATCAGTCAAGATCGAGCAAAACACCGTTTGAATACTCAATAATATATGATTTTAATGTACTCGTATTTTTTACGAAACATTTTGTTATAGAATAGTATCAATACTATCAATAGTAAATATTACAATTAATGCAAAATTAACTACGTATATCTATTACGTTTTCACGGCTTACCGTGAAAACGTAACAGATTTATGTAGTTAATTACATTAGAGCGCTCGTGACGTAGCTGGCTAAGTTGTTCTTAACAGATCAACGAATTTAAGCACTGTTCCGCGTAGTCATCATTTGGATGGGTGACCGCCAGTGGCAATTTCAACTGAGCGCTCCCGTGCTTTGGAGGGCACGTTAAGCAGTCAATCCCGGCTTTCTCAAAGTTGTTAGGCCATGATAGAGGCCTTCGGGCGGCCTAGAAACTCTGTCACCAGAGTTGGCCACTGACTACCTACCGGCTAACTCGCGGGTGACAGCTAAGGCTGTAGCTAAGCTAACCCTGTAGGTACAGGGGAAACACTGCAGTTATCGAATCCTGTTCAAGTGTTCAATGACTCACGTTTATTAGGTCATTGACTAGAGGTATCGCATTGCTCATTCAATTGGTTATTTTTCTATTTTAATAGATGATCTATAAAAACTTTGTAACTTAATATTACATTTTTACACAAATAAAATTGCAACCAAGCGTACGAAACACTTGATGTTAAGCGGTTACCGTAGCCTATGTATGCTTGCAACATCAGATATATTACTTTAAATAAGTATCATTTTTATATTTGTGTTTTAATAATTAAATCATTTTACGAGTAATTGCAGCGCCCTACTAACACGTACATAATTCCTGCGATCGTTCAAATTATTATTTTTTAATTAAAATATCTAAGCAATTTAACCTATGTAGGTACTTTCCTAATTATATATAAAAGCAATTAGTAAATAAACTAAATTAAAATATTGGTTATGAAAATCAGTTTTAAAGTAAAAACGATCTACCGTTCAAATATGTTCATACTGACTCATGACAGTGGCCAGCTATTGCGGAATTATTGGGCCGCCTATAGGCCTCCGTCATCAAGAAAGTCAGTAGTGAACGATTTTACATTTTTGTCAGATCAATGCCCTAGATTGATGACCTAAGACCTACCTAATTATTTTATAGCGTTTATTAGGTACTATAAAAACTTAAAAATATTTATTTACTTATTCTATTCGTTGTAGATAAAATACGAGTTGAAAGAAGGAAGTACTATGCCTCGGACTAAGGAAGTACAACGCATCCACATTCCTGTAACAGTACCGTTTGTAAATAAGTGCTCCCAAATAGTTATTTAATATAAACAAATGTTTTGTTATTATATTCAGACGGAGTTTCATTGAATTCTGTATATACCTGGTGGATGTTGATGGCCGAAGGTCAGGCACATCCAGATTAAGCTGGCTGTTGTAAGCTGCTGTTAAACAGAAGTATATGGGTACTAGATGACTGGTATATACTTAATACAATACAATACAGAGACAGATAATTTTTATTATATATAGAAAATACCCAGAACACCCGGAACAAATATTTATAGATAGTACAAACATTTGACCCGAGGTGGGAATCGAACCCGCAACCTCCGCGTCGCAGGCCTGCGCTCGCTGCGCCACATCGGTCGTAATTTTTATTAATTTTATTTTATTTTTTATTATTATAATCACTCCCTAGAATAGCAGACATTTTATCATTACATTTATTTAAATTTATAATACATTTTGAGCGCAGTCACATTTCTAACGATGTTTCCATCCACTGTATTTTATTAATATTACCAGCCTGCGTCGTTCCACTGCAGAGAAAAGTTCTCCCTATCCCATTTCCAACTGTATAGAATACAAATATTTATTTGCAGTTGATCCTAAGTTTACAATTCGCTAGAACGAATTCTATAGACAAATTTGGCTAGAAAATTTAGTTTTAATTGAGCACAGTTAAAATCTGCGACTGGAAATAGTTGAACTGCTTTGAATATTTAAAACTAAAGTAGGCTTACGCGTCCGTTTTGCCGAGAGAGAGTGTGGTGGCGGTTTCTATGTATAAGAATAATATACATGTATTTACAATATATAAGGTCATTCATTATCAACCTGACAAATTTAAGGGGTAGGTTCCACACATAAAAAAAAACTTGTACTTGTTTTTTTTCTAAACTTTTATATATAAAAAAAAAAAATCGTAATTCTGCTTAATAATTAGTTATCCTTGTTAGAAGTCGAAAAGGCAGCGCTCGGCACGTGTCAGTGACCCGCGGGTCAATAACCCGAGCGTCCTTGACCTGCGCGTGTCCTTGACACTCGAATATTTCATTATTACGTCGCTTAACTTGATTCCCAACAATGATATATAATAATTAAGCGGAAAAACGTAACCGAATTTTTTTTGTTTACTTGGGATTTTTAAGACAAAATATACATCAAAAAAAAATTTATAGGTAATGACCCTGTATATATTATAAAAAAAATCTATAATAAACATAATAAAAAATGTACACGATTACATTACATTACAAAATATACAAAATACATATGAAACAGTTGAGCCATCTAAAGACCGTTACAAACGACCTATAGCTAGCTCAACTGATCCAAATTACTACCACTATGAATATATTGCTAGCTATTACCCCGCGACTTCGTTCACATGTTACTTGTAAACCCTACTTTTTTCCGTGATAAAAAGTATCTAATGTCCTATTCACGGTATCTATCTATGTTTAAAATTTCAGTAAAATCGGTTCAGTGATTGTTTAGTTATGATCGACAAACATACAAATATCCCAACTTTTGCATTTATAATATCAATGGGATAGTGATAATGTGATGTGATAATAATTATGTGCAATACTAGCCCCTCCAAAACAAATAGGGATGCCATTCTTTTTCTTCTTTTCTTTAATGGCCTCTGTGGCTAGTTTGCCACAATTTTGCCAGTGTCAAGTGTAATATTTTGATTGTCGCTTAGCAACGTAAACAAACGAAATTTGGAAAGAAACGATGACTTTTCTTTCAAAATTCTCTTGGAAAGTCTTTGACTAAATTACCAACCAACATCACCCCTCGATTTCAATTACTTACACTTGTGCTAAGTAAACTAATTAAATTGGATAAACTGCCACCAAATTTACGCAATAAAACTTAAAATAACACCAGAAAAATAATTAAAATGGGAAGACCCATGTCGTTTTGACAAGATAGCCAAAGACAATCCATAAAGCGATTCAAAAGAAGACCTAAACTAAATTGTCAAAAAATTTTATACCATGACATGATTGTCTAATTGATGTTATGTGTTGAATGGCTATAAGAGTTCATAGTAGGCCCCGTTCCCAATATTGAATATTCAAAGGCTGCTGCATTGGTTATAAAATTCCGAGCTGAGGATAAAATGTGAAAATCAAACAATGAAACGGTACAAATAGCACGGTGCTTTTCATTGAATTAAGTTATTTCAGCTTTACAAGTGAATGCTTTTGAAATTATTGCTCAAAATATGAGCTGCCTTTTACCATAGAAAATTGATAAATAAACTGAAAAAGAGCAAACGTAATACGCAACTGGGTTGCTATCCGATTTGAACTAGCAAACTGTCAATAAACCAAGGAAAATATAAGTTGGAGAGTGGATCAGTTGAGCTATCTATAGGTCGTTTGTAACGGTCTTTAGATGGCTCAACTGTTTCATATGTATTTTGTATAGTGGGCCGTACGCTTGGTTACCACTTTAATAGTATAAAAAAAAAGTGGCAACCAAGCGTACGGCCATCTTGATGGTCAGCGATTAGCCTATGTACGCATATAACATCATAATATCACTTGCGTGTTACCACCCTGAGACGTTAGATGGAAAGTCTCATGTGCCTGTAATTTCACCGGAAACCATACCCGAACCGTCTATAATACAAATATTTTTTCCGGGTGTCCTGGATATCTAGATATATTCTATATATTATATAATAAAAATTATCTATCTATGTATTGTATTAAGTATATATCAGTCATCTAGTACCCATAACACAGCTCTGTTTAAAAGCAGCTAACCTTGGGGCTAGATGATGCTTGTGGATTGTTCAGCATTATTTATTTATTTATTACATTGTAATAAGTATCCTTAAAATCTCAATAGTCACGTTCAGTGCCCAAAAAAGTAACGTAATTTAGAAGTGGGCAAAGTATAGGGTTTCATCATTAATACGCCTATATTAACGAAGGTTCTAATTGTCTCAACAATTAGTGAGCTAAAAACCGGGTGAGGCAGGGTACCGATTACCAGGCGCATCGAAACCCTTTGACTTTTGAAGGGTTATTAGTATCTTTTTATTGTGGGCTACTCTTATGTCAGCAAGTGACAAGACGGTCAAATCGGATGTAGGAAGAAAATGGATTAGATGCTGTTCCAGCGTTGTCATTTTATATGCTATACGCTTACATAGGCGACCACAGAAAACCAGCGCTGCGGCATGAGTTGTTCTGCCTTAGCATATGCTGAGTGGTGGCCATTTTTGTTACCAACTGTAATATTATTAAATAACTAACTAAATTTTATGTATCTAACAGAATTAACGTTTGTATTATTATTATTATTATTTTGAAGTGACCTAAAATGGGATTAGGGTGACCTGCATGATCAGAAGGGCAATTCCCGTAATGTAAAACAGTCCTAATCAAGTTCCAATCTCGTCTCGATGTCGTAATATGACACAAATGGTATTCTTGTTAACAAAATCACAAGGTAATCATGACACTATATATTGATCGAAAGTTGAACGAAGGTTAAATCGGTATTCTGCTAGCATATACAACTGACAAATCTTCCTTGTTAGAAACGTCAAAATTGAGTTTAAAAGTTGACTGAAAGTAGTCTGTCGCGAGATAGTCACGAGATTATACTAAAAATTAAAGCGGACAAGAATACCAATTTTTAGTCAATTTAAAATTAAACCTCGATTCGGTTAAGTTTATTTTTCGATCTCAGGTAAATACGGGAATTGCCCCTCAGATGTTTTTTCTAGGCAAATAAAGTTACCCATGACAGCCATCTCTGTCACTGACTCATACGAGCTTACGTTTACAGCCTCATAATGTTCAATGTTGGGACACTGACCTACTCTCAGGCGAGAGTGATTCTTAAAACCACCTCGCGGACCGGATTGGGGCATGTCTTTCAAATTTTTAGTTCTTAGACATCTTAAACAGCCAGTGTATCGTCGGTCGACAAGAAACTTTTTGAGAAGGTGTATGTCCAGCAGTGGACGTCTATTGACTGTTCAGATTTATATAATTTATAGTTGGAATAAAACGTTAAAAAGTTTACCATAGAGTTCTTTGTGATAGTGCTCGTCCGGGCATGGACTACCACCATACCTATTTCTGCCGCCAAGCAGTAATGCTCGCATTGCTGTGTTCCGGTTCGAAGGGTATGGTTTCCGGTGAAATTACAGGCACATGAGACTTTCCATCTAGCGTCTCAGGGTGGTAACACGCAAGTTATATCTATGATGTTGCATGCGTACATAGGCTACGGTAACCGCTTACCATCAAGTGAGCTGCACGCTTGGTTGCCACTTTAGTGTATAAAAAGATTACAAAGGCGTGTTGTAACTTATTTAGTCCTGACAGGTAAACATACTGCACAGTTATTATTTGGATTAGTGACCAATATGGCATTGAGTGAAAGCGATTCCGTGCTTTGTCGTAGAGTGGGCCGAGGCAAAGTCAAGCTCATAATGGCTTCTTAGCTTTATTAACGGGGACACGTTTAATGGGAACATCGGGAATACACGTTATTAATGCTTTTTTTTTATTTATTTTTTTTGCTGGACAATTCACACAGCATCATCTAGCCCCAAGGTAAGCTGCTGTTAAACAGAGCTGTATTATGGGTACTAGATGACTGATATATATTTAATACAATACACAGATAGATATTTTTCTTTTTATTATAAATAGAAAATACCCAGAACACCCGGAACAAATATTTGTAGATCGTACAAACATTTGTCCCGAGGCGGAAATCGAACACGCAACCTCTGCGTCGCAGGCGGATCTGCGCCCGCTGCGCCACATCGGTCGTCGCTTTAATGCTTGTCTTTATTAGCTTGGATAACATCCTCGTTTAGGAGTAAATAAGACTGGTGATGCGTGACTTTGTACCTAGGCTCGAACAAACATGACGCAACGTAGCACCAACGTTTGAGTAGGTATTTGAGTTACCTAGGTACAGGCAGAGGCCGAATTTTACTATTTTGAAAACTTTTTAGTGTGCACGACATTCTAGCACGACTATTTTAGGATAATAAAAAGTAAAATTTTAAGTTACTCGACAACTGCGATGAATTCTCGGAAAAGTGCAACGGGTTTGGTCGAATGAAACCATAATATAGCTATAAACTTGAACGGAATTTTTTCTAACTTTGCTGACACAGTTAATAGACCGCCCGAAAGCCTCCGTGATAGCTTGACAATTAAAAAAAAAATTACTGCCTATTGTATATTTTATTTTTATTTTTGTAATCTTAGGATAACTTACAGCTAGCTTACAGAGTTAATATTATAAATTAGATATTATGCAACAAATTACATAATACAAGAAGGCCAATTAAAAGTTTTCACAAATAGCTTATAACAGGATAAAAAAAGAATTTAAACAGGTAATGCAGACGACAATAAGTAAAGTAAAATAACAAAAAACAAACGTAAGTCACAACACACAATATACCTAACATCAGTTATAGTTTTATAGTTATAGTTAACATCAGTTGAGTGCCTAATCTATGTCAAAAAATTTGTCGCTAAGTAAGCGCTTAAGCTTATTTATTTTTGTATGGAATAAATCAATCTATTTATTTTCCCTAACCAATGAATTAAACTAGTTCTCTCCGAAGCTCTTTGAACTCTGTAGATTTTTAGACAAGATTAATCACAGAATCTAAGTTCCCTAGGTATGTACAAGCTTAGGCTTAGTTTAGGCTGAATGGCGCTGCATAAAAATATTTTATTGTTAATATTTTTATTATAGAACTAGCTGACGCGGCGCGGTTCCACTCGCGTTATTTTTTTAGCTATTTTTTCACAATTTCTCACCATTTAAACCTTCCCTGGACTCCTACAAACGTTTCAAGATCAAAATTAGGCAAATCGGTTAAGCCGTGTTCGAGTTTTAGCGAACCTGACAGCATTTTATTTTTGTATATAAGAAGAATTATATATTCAATAGTATTTTTAACAAAATAAAATTAAAATACCTGCTTAATTACATTACAAATGCACAAAATATTTATTTGTTTGTAGCGGTCTTTAAATGGGTCAACTGTATCACACTATGTATTTTCTATTATTAATTTAGCTTTCATGTATTTTCGTTCAATAAAATCACAAAAAATTCTTTGAAACGTCTTACAAGCTAGTGAATTTATACCAATTCCAACGCGCCCATTCAAAGAATCTGGCAACAAAAACGGCCGGCTTCTAAGCGTTTGTGTGGCTTGACCCTTGCTATTGTCCTTGATGTTTGTTATAATTATATCGCGCTTTTATTTACTAAACTTAATCGACTGAAACTGATTAATACACAAATTTTTCGTCAACCTATATTGTACTACTGCCGGGCAAAGGTCTGCTCCAATTATTTCTATCTGTCTCTGTCTGTCCTTGGCAGTATCCCACCATTCTACCTCGAAAGCATCAAGGTCATCAAGCCAGTGTTACCGCGGCCGAACCTACGACGCCTAATCACATCACATTAAATAATAAGTTAAGATTGCCATTGTGTCTATATAAACAAACGTATTTTTAATACTATAAATTTATTTTTACACTAAAACCTTCCATTTTGTATATAGTTGTCACTTAATTTAATATTTTTGAAGATTAGTAATGTTAGGTAAGAACCGTATTGCGTGGAGATATATGAGGGCCAGGCGGATCACCTTTCATACAAATTTGTACGCGGGTAATGTCAGTCAGCCTGTTAAGACAGATCTAAAACTCCTCTGGCGCGTGGGTAACTGTGAGCGTCACGGCTCGAATGGAAAGGTAAGTTTGGGGGTCATTGTGAACGTCGCGGCTCGAACGGAAAAACTATGTTTTTCTTTTGGCATAGAACGTGTTAACTTCATAACTCGACTAAACCGATTTGGCTGAAATTTAAAACATAGATACGAGTAGTTCTTGAGTTCCATGACGTTCCAGACGTTCCAAAGAAGTAGCATGCAACAACAAGTATAATAATCAATTACGAATTAAAATAAAGGACCTTGCCGACCTTGGAACTGTGCCGCGTTGCGTCCTAGTAGAAAATAGCATAAGTATTTTAGCAAGTCGATTGCGCGGGATAATTCTTTGTTCCTCACTAATTTGTGCCCCATAAAAGTTAAACTGGAAAGACTCGAAAATCAGCATGTTTTTTAAGTTGCTGAAAGAGGTTTAAAAACAAAAAAACTAAGAGATGGAGAAAAAATTGTGTAGCTGTTAACACTACTACAAAGTATTAACGATTTTTGAGTTCATTTATAATTCCAATCAAGCATATGTTTACCTGATGATAAGTGATTACCGTAAACTATAAACGCACGCAGGTTTTTTTTTATACCACTTATGGTAACCATGCGTACGGCCCACTTGTTAAATACCTAACGCATATTACATAATCAGAAAATCTATTTACAGGTCTTCAGGGCAGGCCAATATCTGTTATTGTATGCAAATCAAACCTAAAATCGTGTGCCAGTCTTACTAGCAACCTACCATATTCTATACCCATTGAACCAAGCAAACCCAGCAAATACAAGGAATACCGCACGGCAACGGATACACGAACAGTCGTGTAGTACTGTCCTGTGCTCTGTTGTGTTCTGTAAAGGGTTTACCTCTTGGTGCTGTTGTATGGTGGTAATATCTAGACGTGCTCTACAAAGAACTGTAATACTCTTGTAACATACAAGCACTATTTGATAAATGCTGGTCTGAATTACTCCCACTTTGTAGCTCAATCATTATTTACTCTGCCATATTTATGACAGTAGACAAAAGATTACAGTTATTTCAATAGATGCTATCAATACCAAAATCACTTACATTACTGGAGGAACGCAATTTAGATTTGTTGCTATTGATAAACTCATAATGTTAATTATTTTACTTGGGGTAGTTTTCCAACCTAGAATTTTCCTCCTAGATAAAAGCAGCCCTTTCTTTGGCTGAATTCCCACTATGCCACTAAGCAAAATTAATATTATCGATAGGTTACCATTCATTAGCAGGTCATTATTATTACAAACATTAATCGTGGGCGCTCAGCCGGTCTGTTCAGTATACGAGCTATTTGTGAAGTACCAATTTATCATAAAAAAAAAACTTTTACTTGTTTATTTATTGCGTCTGTGGTTTAAAACATTTTTTTTTATATACAATTGAAGTGGCAACCAAGCGTACGGCCCACAAGATGGTAAGTGGTTACCGCAGCCTATGGACGCTTGCAATACCAGAGGTATCACTCGCGGGTTGCCACCTTGAGGCTAAGACCGGAAACCATACCCTTCACACCGGAACACAGCAAAGCGAGCATTACTGCTTGGCGGCAGAAAAAGGTATGGTGGTAGTCCTTCCCCGGACGAGCTCTATCACAGAGAACTCTACTACTCTTCTTATATTTATTGAATGATGCATCTTCTTAATTATTTATTTAACTACTACTACTGCTAGCCTTAAAATAAAATAATTTAGCACTTTTTTTTTTATACAACTTAAGTGGCAACCAAGCGTACGGCCCACAAGATGGTAAGCGGTTACCGCAGCCTATGGACGCTTGCAATACCAGAGGTATCACTCGCGGGTTGCCACCTTGAGGCTAAGATCGAAAGCCTCATGTGCCAGTAATTACAACGGAAACCATACCCTTCACACCGGAACACAGCAATGCGAGCATTACTGCTTGGCGGCAGAAATAAGCACTACAATGGTGTCGATTCTGCTGTAGCATTTTTTTAAACTAAACTCTAAGATAAATACCTATTATCTATGTAATAACTTCAAACTTACCAATGTACCAACTTGTATGACTGAAAAATAAATCAATTTCATTTCATTTAACTTCCAGACCAAAATTTAAGTTTGTTTAACAAAACGGCACGAATTTATACCAACACAATGTAATAATAACAATGTACTACTTTTAGTTTCCATAATCCAGTACGTTTATTATGAATTACCGGCGGATGTACTCGGAAACCTCACTTTCCTAAATAGCGGTCACTAAAACTTTCATCTTAACATCTTAACTTTCTTATGTTCCCACTGCTGGGACACGCACCAACTCTCGAGCGAGAGTGATAGATTTAATCCACTACGCGGACCCAATGCAAATTTGTGGATGACATTTCTTTCGAATTTTCTTTCTAGCCCTAAGCAGATGACTTAATATAATACATTAAAACACAATTACTTAATGGATAGATCGTACCAACATTTGTCCGTCAAAGCGAGAATCGAACCCGCAACCTCCTGCGTCCTGCGCAAATCCGATCGTGCACCAATGGATTTTAATTAGATTTTTCGCTACGAAAAATGTATGTGCGCTATGCCAGTGCTCTCATACGGTGAAGGAAAACATCGTGAGGAAACCGGCATGTCCAAGAACTAATAATTCGAAAGACATGTGCCATCCACCAATCCGCATTGGTGGATTAAGACCCAATCACTCTCGCTGGAGAGTAGGCCAGTGTCCCAGCAGTGGGAACATTAGTAGGCTGTCATGATGATAGAACAATAAGGTTTCTCAGTAGGTGATTCATGTAAATCTTTTGAGAAATAAATGTTCTTAAGCCGTAAACTGTAAAAAAGACCAAAAAACTTAAAACTAAAACGATCAACTGAATTATTTATCTATAGTAAATAAATTTGATATGATTAGTTCAATATTACTCAGTGTATTTTATGCAAATATAAATCAGCCATATGAATAAAGCTTAGGGCAATCCTACTAACAAACTTATCGATCGATTGCAAACGAATCGTAGCTTACGAAGCTAATAAGTATTCTAATAATGAACTACAATCCAGCTGCGTTTACGTTTAAGCTAACGAATATCGAGTGTTTTGTTTAAACCCATCAGCTTAATAGAATAGATTTTTGGGTAAAAAAAACAAAATTCCGAGTTAAAAATATACTACAGTTGGAAATGAATTGTCAAACATCGTTCATTGATATAACTATTTTTAATAACAACATTTTATTAAACTGATAAAGAATTAAACAAAAAACTCGATCAATCGTTAGCTTTAACGTAACCACAGCTGAGTCGTTCAATATTAGAATAAGAAAATAAC
The DNA here is from genome assembly GCA_951394395.1 of Colostygia pectinataria. Classification (NCBI taxonomy): domain Eukaryota; kingdom Metazoa; phylum Arthropoda; class Insecta; order Lepidoptera; family Geometridae; genus Colostygia; species Colostygia pectinataria. The sequence goes on along the minus strand of OX596348.1, from coordinate 17,183,013 downwards.
ATAAAACAAATGAAAGCAGCCGTTTATATACGAGTACTTTTGCAATCGATAGACAATTTTGATTGTATTTTTTTTTTATACAACTGAAGTGGCAACCAAGCGTACGGCCCACAAGATGGTAAGCGGTTACCGCAGCCTATAGACGCTTGCAATACCAGAGGTATCACTCGCGGGTTGCCACCTTGAAGCTAGGATCGAAAGCCTCATGTGCCAGTTTTTTTCACCAGAAACCATACCCTTCACACCGGAACACAGCAATGCGAGAATTACTGCTTGGCGGCAGAAATAGGTATGGTGGTAGTCCTTCCCCGGACGAGCTCTATCACAGAGAACTCTACTACTCTTACCACTAAAGTACTACTACCCCAAATAAATGGTGGTAAATCAGGGGAGGTAATGCACGAGTGATATCTCTGATGTAACCACACCATCAAGTACGTACGCTTGGCTGCCATTTTAGTGGTATATAGGGTCTATCACTATCAACCTAATTATTTGACACGCGCAGGTCATTGAGTTAACTAATAACCAGATAACGTGATCGATTTACTCGAGATTAAAAAAAAAGGAATATCTATTATGACCGCTCCGGGGCGAGAGTGCTTGAACATTTTATTATAAGACGATTTCCAACAAAATATGACCAGAATAGAATTCACGATTTTTAAGACAAAATTTATAAAAAAAGATACATGTATTTTTTACGCGTGGAACCTATTCCATAAGTTTGTCAGGTTGATAGTGAAATACCCTGTAAAAAAAAAATTCTATCGATTGCAACCGAACCGTACTCGTCGCTAAACACTATGCTAGTAGAATTGCCCTCAGCTCAACGTGCACTTCACGCACGTAGTTGCGCTTCGTGTTCGAGGTAATCCTATTACCACCATGTAAGTAGCACTTAATTTGAGATTTCATTCAAACTAATTCCTAGTGTGCATTAAGTTTTTTTTATAAGCTCAGCAGCTTTGGTATACATAAGGGCGAAAATTGACTGCTTCTGGTCGTTGCACTTATATTCTAGCTTGACGAGCCCGGTGGCGTGGCGGGTGAGTGCTCGGTGCTATCGCCAGCGACTTTGTTCGCGTGGGATTCAGAAACGTTTTTTCCCGGGATAAAAAGTAACCTATGTTCTATTTCCGGTCATTATCCATTTATGTTTTAAATTTCAGCCAAATTGGTTCAGTGGTTTTTGAGTTATGGAGGAACAAATATCCAAACATCTAAACATTCACTTTCGCATTTATAATATTAGTGTGATTTGATCACAAAATCGTTTTATTAACCCATGAAAACCCGGCAAAGTTGCGAGCGGAACGTTACTAAATTATAAGTGTAATGGACGCCCAATTAGATTAGTTAGCTACGCGTCGCGCTGCATTTGGTCAATTTGGTGAGGTATTCCTCGAGGCGCACCCATGATAATGTAGGCTCTAGTGATGGTTGTTTTTCATCTAATTACTAACCTTTTTATGGAAAATAATTGGCGTTCAGCTGACATGTGCCCAGCCCAGACAATAAGCCCGAGGTTTATTTCATTTTAAATGACAGCTGTCAAAATAAATTTCAAACTATTTTTGCCACCAAATGAAAAAAAAAAACCTTTTGATGACAGCTGTCAAACTTCAAACCGCTATATCTCGGGATCTACTCAGCTATATTTTTGCTCGTTATACTATTCTATTCCATTTTACCCGAATGTTTTACAATTTTTATTTTACTAGCTAGCCCGCGCGGTTTCACTGGCGTTATTTTTCTTACCGTTTAATCTTCCCGGCCTTGATTTCACTGATGTGCAACGGTTGACGTACTACCTACCTGGTTTCAGCTGTAGTTTAGTTACGATCAGTTTGCTTTTTACTCAATAACAAATTACATCAGTTGTGAAAAAAGTAGTGTTCGCCAACACTGCAAAGAAGTAGTGTTCGTCTACACAGCTGACGACTGGGAATTATTAATTCCCAATCGACAGCAGTGTTGACAGAGAGGTGTTATCAAGCGGAAATGACTCAAATAACAGAGTGCTAAACACGAAAAACTCGTATGACAATCGTAAACGTAAACATATCGTCCAGCTGTCAATTTATATGGAATTTGGAATTTTGGTAGTTAATATAACGCACTAAAGAGGCACTGTTATAAATCTTATACAAATTGACAGCTGGACGATAAGTTTACATTTAAGCGCGTCACACACGGTGAAGATAATATAAAATATATATATTCTTAGAGCATATTTTAGAATATCGCTCACCATAGAAATCCTATGAACCACCACTCACGACGAAGATAATTTATATTTTATCTTCAGTATCTTAAGATACAGAGCGAATACGCAAATATGGAAATATATATTTCGTATCCCTGTATATAGAACTCTAACAAGGAATACGTGTGGCATCAACGCAGACTCGTAAGGAAATGAACAGGTTTTTTTAATATTATCGTATCTTAGCCGTGTGTATAACCTATGATACTATAATATTTTATATTAGGGCATCTTTAGATAAAATATTATAGCATCTTCACCGTGTGTGACGCGCTTGTCATACGAGTTTTTCGTGTTAAGTTCCAGAATAAGAAAATACGTTACCAGCCACAGTTTTGTTCCGCTCCATATACAATCCGTCAAAAATTTGATTAGAGAATTACTTGCATATTTTTTTAAAACCAGAATTAATTATATCAGTCCAGCGAGACTAACGAACCAAGCAACCAAGAAGAAGATGAGATTTTTTATTTTTGCTTCCCTGGTCTATAACAATTGACCAGGTAAACTTTACCTATATAATAATATAATTTAAGAGTAATAACTCTCGAGATTTTAACACAAAATTTAAGTAAGCGTAAAGAGATACATTCAACTGTTTTTTTTATGTATGTTTGTGGAACCTATTCTTTAAATGTTATGCGCTAATAATAATAATATTCACACACAATTAAAGGAAAATGCAGTGTGAGCGGACCTCAATTAGTTATTATGCTATTTAAAACTTACTAGGTTAGACTAGGCACTGTATATCTCTATTAAGTCTGTCTAGCCTACTAAGTCTAAAATAGCATAAATACTAATTATTAGTACCCTACCTAGTAAGTTTAAAATAGCATAAATACTAATTATTAGTATTTATGCTATTTTAAACTTAGTAGGCTAGACAGACTTAATAGAGATATACAGTGCCTAGTCTAACCTAGTAAGTTTTAAATAGCATAATAACTAATTGAGGTCCGCTCACACAGCATTTTCTATTAATTGTGTGTGAATATTATTATTATTAGCGCATAACATTTAAAGAATAGGTTCCACAAACATACATAAAAAAAATCACTTGAATGTATCTTTTTACGTTTACTTAAATTTTGTGTTAAAATCTCGAGAGTAATACTCTATATAAATTATTTTTTATTAAATTAAGTATGAAACTAGTCCGCACCAGCCAATGCCAGAAATAGGCTGTTTATATAAGAGTAGTAGAGTTCTTTGTGATAGAGCTACTCCGGGGAAGGACTACCACCATACCTATTTCTGCCGCCAAGCAGTAATGCTCGCATTGCTGTTTTCCGGTGTGAAGGGTATGGTTTCCGGTGAAATTACTGGCACATGAGGCTTTCGATCTTAGTCTCAAGGTGGCAACCCGCGAGTGATACCTCTGGTATTGCAAGCGTCCATAGGCTGCGGTAACCGCTTACCATCTTTTGGGCCGTACGCTTGGTTGCCACTTCAGTTGTATAAAAAAAAAAAACTTAATTAGCAGAAGTTTCATGAACTCAAACACTCAGTGGTATTCGTGAATTTGCTTAGTATTTGTAAAGCGTAAGTGAAGACAGTAGTTGCATCACCCAGGAGGGCAATTCTCGGAGCATATATAAATACCACATTCGATATATTTTATAATATCGAGCAGTCAAAATTATATTAAATTTTTCGTATGCAAAAAGTCACTTTCAACATGTGGGTCCTTCGATATATATCAAGTGGTTAGCTGCATATTTGTATGATAAACTAAGCTAAACCAAAATTAAGAGGTGAAATAATTATAAAAATTATCTCTCATTCATAATTTTACTTTATAATATTGTTTATTTACATGAATCTTGAAAGAAACTACGCTAACTATAGTTGTAGCGTAAAAAAATAAAAATCATTTAATTTATATGTAAGTAAAAATGTGCATTTTCATAAATACTTTCAGGCGTTCTGGCATGAAACTCACATAAACATACAAACATCCATACTTTTCCCTTTTAATATTAGTAAACCGATAAAAATGTCATGTGACGCTCGTCAGGTTCAACTCGACGCTTGTGAAGTTTGTTTGTTCGGCAAACAGATTACGCTTCTTCGAATCTATCCGATGACGTAATACGCTCTACGATTTGTCTGTGCACCCGCTAATTGCTATGGCAAAGATTTTACAGTCTTATCATTTTGCATGTCCTTGGATGCTTGTTGTGTAACGCTGTGAAAAATATAAATAGACGCGTTGGAGTAATACAGATAATGAAGATATAACAACTATATTATACACAAAGATTTCGACAGGTATATAGTCAAAGATTATACAGGATCTTTGTTACATAAGAAAGGAGTAGGTTATATATATAAAAAATGTAGATACTTTTTTATTTACCGGATCACCGAGCTGAGATATTTTATCTTCAAGTGGATCTAGTGGATCTAGTGGATCCGTAAATTTTGACTGTGGGTATTCATTGTGAGGGTGAACGTGCAGATGAATGTAAAATATCGAAAAAACACCTTCATTAATTAATCTGATAACTAAATCAACAAAATAAAGTAAAGATTGCATTATCCAAATTCAGAGCTAATGGGTTTGCACGAATGCATCGCTAAACGTAGTGCTTACATTCTCTTGGTGCACCGCTGTCGGTATCTGTCACCGAAGTGACGGCAGCCACCGCTATGACACTGGCAACTCCGTTCGACATTCAAACAGCTCTACGAATATAAAAAACTCTTTTCAAGTACAAACAAGGTTGATCTCAAACCAATTTCGAATCATCAAAAACTACTAAATTATTTACGCATACCCGATATATATTTTATTTGCATTACATTTTTTTATACGTTTTTTTGGTTAACTAATTTAAGGTGTTTTAATATAATCATGGAATAATCCTGAAAAATGCAGTAAGTTGCTCATTTTCAAAAATGTGTGCTTGCGAGGCCTTCTGTTCCGAGAACTGCAGGTAGTGTTCGTTTGATGAGTTAGAATGCTTTATTTCAACCGGAAACCTAAAAAGCTTAGTCTTCTACAAAAAAGTACTTCTAAAGCTTACTTACTGCTTTTCTTATTTAGTTTATTTTCTAAATAATTATGTATTTTGTATACCTATTTTTTTATTTTTTTTTAACCCATATTGTCCCACTGCTGGGCAAAGGTCTCCCCCAAATCTTTCCATCTGTCTCGATCTTTAGCAATCTCCCACCACTCCATCTCAAACACATCAAGGTCGTTAATATATTATATTAACGTTATTATATTTTGTTTCTCATATACCTATAATTTAATTTAATTTTATTTTAAACACGCGTGTTTTTTAATATTTACTATGTTTATCAACGCTGACTCATTCGTGAGGTCACCCTTGTCCCGGCTTTGTCTGAAAACCAGTGCAGCTTCACACTCTGTGTATGTGTCGCAGCCTATACTAAGACAGAGCCTCTTTGACCCGCACACAGCAGAAAACTAATTGGCACAGTAGGGCACAGTCCACCAGTTAGTAGGTAATCTTGCTTAAATGTCATATTGTTTATCCTATGTACTTAACCTACTTAATAATAATAATAATAATAAAGCCTTTTTATTTCCCATCACCTATGTTTTACATTTTGTCTTAATATTAAATGAAGTTTCACTTTTAATCTTGCAGTTTTCACTTTTTTTTTTTTTATTTTTTTTTTTTTAAATATAGGTTCATTATATTTCATTATGTGTTTGTTTCTTTCTATTCTTCTATGTCTTCAGATATGTTTTCTTTGATAGGAACCCCTATTTGGGTATAGGCCTCCTCCAGTTTAATCCAGTTTTCCCTGTCTTTAGCTTGTTCAACTTAACCTACTTACCTACCTATTTTTTCTTTGTTATTACTTAAGTTTCTTGTTTTATATTTTTTGTTTTCTTTCATTGTGTTTGTCAAATAAACGAATTTCATTTCATTTTATTTCATTTTAAAGCTACCTCAATTCAGTACCTACTGTATCAGTACAATTAACAAATGATTATAAAATACAAATTGTATATATAAATACCTAAAATTTTCTATACATGCTTTGTTTCCATCTACAATAGATGTCCTATAAAGTCCAAGTCAAGATTAGTCGTCATTATCAAATGTAATGCAATGCTACAGAAGCAGTAATGAACCACGTCCGTGCGCAACATCCCTGAACAAACATATATACATTACCGGCAGAGCAGACGAGCTTGCTGTAATTTGCTTATTCACCCATCGACAGATCCTATAATGCTGCAACTCCCAATCCTGCTAACATTATAAATCCTACAGGTGGGATATTTGTATGTTTGTGATTTAATAATTTTATTTGTATGGAAAACCAACAAGATAGATTTAATAAAAAACTTTGCAGCTGCTAAACTGATTTGGATAAGATAGGCTGTGTTGTGTGATTTCGATAGGTCATAATAATGTAAACAGTTAGGCAAATGTTTGCGGTTTAAATTATTCTTAACAGAAAGATCATTTAAAATTAGGGCTAAATGAGTTAATTACAAGAGATCAACTGAATATTAGTTACAATAGAGCTGGCTTTTCGTTACACAAAGAATGCTTTTGGGCCTTTTGGTCTGAACCATGACTATTCAACGCGGGAATGTAGTCAGAGCTTTTGACAGTTTTCAAGTTTTTGTTTATTTATGTTTACTGGTGAGATAGGAAACTTTTATGTTTTTATACTTATTAATATGCACGATAAGTATTTAATTTTAGGTAAGTGTGTATTTGACTGTTTTCAATCCAAATTCAGTGTGCAAATCTTACAAAAATTTACATGAATCTGATCATAGCTGAACTTTTATGAAACATGATGTTACCTCCTGTAACCCATTTATATAATGATTATATAGTTAAATAAATGATTATGATTCTTATGATTCGTAGTAATTTGACCGGTAGCCATACCTTTCGAACTGGCACACAGCAATGCAAGCATTACTGCTTGGTGGCAAGAATAAATATGTAGTAAATAGATATTCTTTGACCAAATAAACAGTTTCTATATTGTTCAAACTGATTATTGGGTACACTTTCCTGAAGATTTTACTTATTTATAGTCTATTTCACATAGAAAGAGTGCTGACAGATGTGGTATGGATATACCAATAGTTTGTATAAATTGCATATTGAAACACACTTTTGGTAAATTTATAAATTGTGGTTTATCATCATCATCAACTTTAACATTGCCAAGTATGATGCAAAAAGGAAAAGCAGACATCAGCACCCTTCCTATGTGAAATAGAATATAGCACATATGAAACAGTCATCAAACTGACAGCCATTGTAATCTCGTTCAGTGAACGATCGCTTACCTGACGGCGTACTAAAACTCGTGGCACGAATTCGGCGCGGTATAGAGTTTTACATGTTCAAAACATGTTGATAGCATTGTCTCGATCGAAGCGAGGGTTTACAACAGGAACAACATAACGGATCGAGCCGAGCTTTGGGTTCACCTGTTGAACAAATCCCTACAGATCTTGGCAACAGTATCGGATTCAGATTTGATGGACTAAAATGCCCTTGCCTTCTCTTATTGACCGAATGAGCGAATCGTTTAATTTTTCGTCGTCTGTTCTCACGTAGGTACAATACAAGTCGCATTTTTCAACCGATCTAGTTCAAACTTTTTATACCTACCTACAGATTCCATGACTTTATATCTTTATTATTTTGGTTAAGTATATTCGTTTGATGAGTTTCAGAGCAGGAATGTTATATTTTAACCGGAAACCTGTAAGCGTTATCTTTTAGTACCAAATAACTTACCTTATTCTAAAGCTACCTAAATCCAGTTCTGTACAAGCACAGTTTTACAATACAGCGAGCACATCTCACACCACTTTTAACATAGTAAAATGTAACCTTATTTTCTATCTAGCTTTTAGAAAACATTTAGATTCAATAGATCGACTGAAGTTTTAAAATACACTTTTGCTGTTATTAAATAAAGTGTATGAAATTCTCGCTGAGTTCAGTGCAACATATGAGATGGCTGATTTAAATCGATTGTATCGAAACACCATCATGACTTTTGCAGGGATAATCACTGTCTCTCGAGAGTAAACCAGACATTCGAACGAGAGATAGTCTTTCTACCACATGTGTATTTTATTTCTGTAAATAAATATTTATCAACAGACATTTTCAGTTCATTCTAAAAACAACTGCAAATAATTAGACGTAGTAAGTTTAATCGATATACTAAGACTAGCTTAGCTTTTGGGCTATCTAGTGCATACATGCTGTTTATTCATCAAAAGTTAGTTCCTTTCAGCTTAGGATGCTAACAGAAGTTCTCGCTTCGTAAGCTTGAAAACTGTAAACAAGATTAAATCACTTGTAGCTTGCTAGTGACTTGTTTGAGTCGTTCAATGTTTGTAGTAAGAGTTTGACATACCTAACCACGGTATTCATTACTTAGTAGAGTTGGCCACTGACTCGTTCGAACATACTTACTTAGTACGTAGTTGGTGGGTAGTGGATAGAAATTGACTATTGATTATTTCCATGCTATCGGTAATCTGACTTCAACAAAAAAATAAACCCAGGCTTTTGCAAACATATTCTTTTGTAGCTTTATTACGTTGAAAAAACTTTGTGATGATAACCTTTTTGTATATGTCGGTAAAATTTGTGGATGTTTGTAGTATCACGCCAGAACGGCTGAACGGATCAGTATGAAATTTAACAGAGGCATAGATTATAGTCTGGAGTAAGACAGATTATTTTATCCCGGAAAATGTGAAAATGGAGGGCGATTCTCCTGCCATAGATAAATGGTCACATGTGATATAATTATATCGTCAAAACCTTCGATCAAATATTGATCGAAGGTCAAAACTGTCAAAAATGGATAGAAATTTTGACAGTTCCCGTGAGATAACTAAATTAAATTTAATTCAAAAAATATTCTCTTCTCTCTATCTTGATACATTTTGTACACTTGGAAAAGTCACATCTTTACATATTGTGGGTACAGGAGGGTGTTTATCGTGCATAGATAAATGGTTACATGTGACATATATCGTCAAAACAGTATACATTTTTGACAGTTTTGTCGATATATATCACATGTGACATTTATCTATGGCACGAGAATCACCCTCCTAGTACAATAATACTACCTATAATATTATGTGGATGACTGTTTAGCCGCGTGAACTTTATAATTTATTTAGATATTCGTTAAAAGTCGGCACATGCAAGCTCAGATTGCATTTTAATATTAGCAATGATACCGAAAACAATATTAATTAAACGCGGTGTTGTGTACCTGTACGTTTCACCTAGTTTCACGCTCGGCTGGTCGCGCAATAAAGCTCTGCAAGGGAGGTTTTTTCAAGCGACCGCGTCTCAAAGTTTTCAAACTGATGTGAAAGAAGGAGATTAATGCTAGATGTCGCAGGTAAAATGTAAATACTAGTTTTTTTTCTTTAATATCGTCAAGTATTCTAATGTATAGACATATATATATGCTACGACATGCACTGGCCTATTTTCGAGCGAGAGTGATTGGGTCTTAATCCACCACGGACCCAATGCAGATTGAGGATGACCAGACTAGATGTAACTTTACGGCATAGAATGTGAGAAAAAAAGCAGATTTTTTCATCTGGGCCGAACTTTGCGGGACGAATATGGCATAAATCTTGATGCAATCGTATTTAAATATAGTTCTGTGTATAGAAATACTTGTGTATTTACATCTAGTCTGGTAAAATTTTATTTGATGGCGTCGGCGACGGCTAGACGTTTATTTATCCTTCATGGTGAAGCCAAGGACTTATACTCTATGGAGAACAGATATTAGTACTACGTGGTAACGTCTTCACGTTACCACGTAGTACTAATATATGTTCTGTCCTGATACGATTTGATTATTCATAGAACTAGCTGTTGCCCGCGACTTCGTTCGCGTGCAGCAGGGAACTGTACTATTTTCTAGGGTGAAAAGTAGTGTATGTCCTATTTCCGGTCATTATTTTATTCAAGTTTTAAATTTCAGCTAAACTGGTTTAGTGGTTATTGAGTTATAGATGGTTCTCACACGATCTTTCGCCGTAGTTACGTTTGCACCATTATTGATGGGGTATAACTTACATAAATTGTTATTTATCCTTCACTATCCGAGCATTTAAACATTTTTAAATAGAAAATCCATTGGTGTGCCACTGGTTCCAAACCCTTACCTTATGGTCTTAGCTAGGGCATCGGAACCGGTTCTTGTTTTAGCCCCAAGAACCGGGAATTCCCGGTTCTTGGGGCTACAAAAAGAACCGGTTCCGATGCCCTAGTCTTAGCCGACGCAAGTAGGTAAAAATTTTGTGCGAAATTCTGAATTAAAAATTAAACCGTTTAGAAAACTTTCATAACGCACGTGTATTTTGCAGCTTCGCAATAAATAGGATTAAAGCGAGAAATCCTAGTGGAAGTGGTAATTTTTTATCGTGTACGTTTCGTTAAGAAAACTTTTTTTAATCTCTTGTAAGTTGCAATCAGTCTTCAACTTACTACGAGCTTTCTACTCGTAAGTTGCATTATTTAAACTTTTGACTAATGTACGCCCTGCGACTTTGCTCGCGTTAAATTTTATAGACAAACTTCATCTGTTTGCACGCTCGTGACGTAGCTGGCTAAGTAGTTCTTAGCAAATCAACGAAGTTAAGCACTGTTCCGCGTAGTCATCATTTGGATGGGTGAACGCCAGTGGCAATTTTAACTGAGCGCTCCCGTGCTTCGGAGGGCACGTTAAGCAGCCGTTGCCAGCTTTTTCAAAGCTGTTAGGCCATGACAGAGGCCTTTGGGCGTCCTAGAAACTCTGGCACCAGAGACCGACTCATACAAACTAACTATCTTCTTGCTGCGCCCTCTAGGAGTCGAATTTCGGAAATACCTTTCTTAGTGCACAGTGTAGTCCTATAATACAAGAAAGTACTAGAGTAATATACCCTACAAGTAATTACTAGGTCCAACTAGACCCTGCATTGTAGTACAGTAACACCAAGCCGTATTAAATATTTTTTAGTTGATTATAGAAAGTGTTGTAACAAAGACAGTTGTATAATACTAAAGTAGTAGCCTAACGGTAACCCTTCAGAACACAGCAATGTGAGCATTACTGCTTGGCGGCAGCCATAGAAAGAACTTTTTAAGTTAAGCATAAGTATTTTGTGCTTAAGCTATTGACTCGTAAATTAACTCGCTCCAACGAAATCAAAGTATGTTTTTGCGCTTGTCAAACGGGCAAGCTCTAAGTTTATTGGAGTAAACAAAGGAATGCAACAAGTAGATCGGCGTACCGATACGGGAGCCAAGTTTGCGTTACAAGTTACATCCAACCGAAAACAGTTAAACAAATTTTCATCGCAATTTGTTTCACAGCCGTGTTTGCAGACGCTTTTGTGCATCAAAAGCTCTTTCACCCGAGATTATGTTGTATTAATATTATTTATGTGCCCAAATTGAGATTTTATTAATTGTTCGTGCTGTATAATTAAAGTAATATCTTATAAAATATATAAAAGTGAATCGCTGTGCGTTAGTATCGCTAAAACTCGAGAACGGCTTGACCGATTTGGCTAATTTTGGTCTTGAAATGTTCGTAGAAATCCAGGGTAAGTTTAAACGGTGAGAAAATATACAGGGTGTAAAAATTTGCTAAAAAAATATAACGTTATTGAAACCGCGCCGGGTCTACTAGTATACTAATATTTTAAAGAAGAGAGTCTTGTATTTTGTATTTTTGTTGGTTTGAATAAACTCAAAAACTACTGATCTGATTTCAAAAATTTTTTCACCATTAGAATGCCACATTATTCTTGCTAGTTGTATAAAAACTAATTATAATTAAAATAAGTACATAACTTTAATATAAATAAAATGAATAAAATAAAATAAGCCTTTATTTCTACTAGGTCCATGCTTTGCTAATGTTAAAATTTCTTAAATCTAACACTCATGTTTATGTAGGTACCTACTTGTTGATTAAAACCTACTTTAATAACTTTTTCTAGGCCGCCCGAAAGCCTCTGTCATGACCTAACAATTTTGAAAAAGCCGGGACCGACTGCTTAACGTGCCCTCCGAAGCTCCGGAGCTCAGTTGAAATTGCCACTGGCGGTCACCCATCCAAATGATGACCCCGCGGAACAGTGCTTAACTTCGTTGATCTGTTAAGAACAACATAGCCAGCCAACGTCACGAGCGCTCCTATGATGATGATGAATTTAACAATTAAAAAACATTGTGGCATTTTGCATCCTTTTGGTCCATTTTCATAACTAACTACGAAAAAAGCAATTTCCACACTTCATAACTAGTTAATAAAATCAGGTTCGCGCGGAAAACACTTGCGTACGCCAGTGCCCCAGCAATGGGATCATTACAAGGCTGGTCAATAAAAAATGGGATTTCTGTAAGTCAGATGACGTATAAAGTTAAATAAAAAGAACAGAAACAAGAAAAGTTTCTCCCCTCGATCATTCGAGTCATTATCATAATACCCAATCGTTAGCCAAGCTCTTTTACATCACACCCTTTTAGCTTTAAACTGTGATTTTATGCTGAAAAAATATAACAGCCACTGATATTACTTGTACGCTTCACTACGCGATCTAAACTACATTTCACTACGCGATCTAAACTACATTTCACTACGCGATCTAAACTACATTTCACTGCGCGATCTAAACTACATTTCACTACGCGATCTAAACTACATTTCACTACGCGATCTAAACTACATTTCACTACGCGATCGAAACTACATTTCACCATACGCGATCTAAACTACATTTCACTACGCGATCTAAACTACATTTCACTACGCGATCTAAACTACATTTCACCATACGCGATCTAAACTACATTTTACTACGCGATCGAATCCGAAAAGAGGAAATCCGTAGAAGAACCAGGTGACATAGCTCTTATAAGAAGCAAGTTGAAGTGGCAGTGAGCATTATAGCTCGCAGAACCGATAACCGCTGGGGATTATAGGTTCTTGAATGGCGACCGCAAACTGGAAAACAAAGTATAAGATGGTCTCCACTCGATGGGCCGATGACTTAAAGCGGTCGTCATTGCGCTCTTTGGGGTAGGCCTATGTCCAACAATGTACTTCTACTTCGTTCGTTCGTTCGTATGAGTCAGTGGCCAACTCTAGTGACAGAGTTTCTAGGCCGCCCGAAGGCCTCTATCATGGCCTAACAACTTTGAAAAAGCCGGCACCGACTGCTTAACGTGCCCTCCGAAGCACGGGAGTGCTCAGTTGAAATTGCCACTGGCGGTCACCCATCCAAATTATGACCCCGCGGAACAGTGCTTAACTTCGTTGATCTGTTAAGAACAACTTAGCCAGCTACGTCAAGCGCTCCTTCTACTGACTGATATGATGATAATAATACCACTAACCGCTGCGAAAGTCAACAGAGCGATTACATAAACCATTCGCATCAAACGCAATATGCATTTATTGACAGTATTTTATTTGATACTACTCTCAAAATAGGCAATCGAGAGAAACTCGTATGTTTACATTGCTTGCGTAATTTTTTTCCCCACTCGTTATAAAATATATTTTTATGCAAAATATGAATTTATTTTTCAAACACAATAGAAAAAAGCATCGTACAAACAGACAAGGTAAAGAAACAGTTAAGTAGCTACCTCTCTAAAAGCAAAAATGAAACAATAAATAAACACGATGAAGAAACAAAGCATAAGATCTGCAGAGAGAACTTAAAAGCTGCATTTAAAAGCCTTATTTTTATTCAAGTCAATTTTTATTTCACCACTTAGTTGGCAAACAAGTATACTGAGGAAGAGAGGTTGTTTCCGAAGTTTCAGTCACCAATAGACGCTTGTTTAGGACAGCATAATTAGAGGTATCAGGCACTCAGCTGAACTGGCAGACAATAATATATTGCATCTACTAATAAACGGTCAAATTTTAGAGTATGAAATCTTATGATGTAAAATCCGATACATTTAGCGACCGGAAGTGGGCAATTTTTTCGCACTTGCGGCCAGTTTAGGCTTGGCAGACAAACTCAGTGGTTCTTGCTAAAGCTAAAACGCTGGCATAATGAGCAAACCTTTTATAGCTAGCTATGAATTCATAGAATTCAGACCATAATATTTTTATTGTGTAATTCTTAATTGTGACATTTATTATTATTATATATACTTAAATTATAATTCATAGATTTTTATTTTGACATTGTTAATAACAGTGTGAATGTGGGCTACTTTGTTATGGCAATAGTTTTATTTTAGGTAATACCTACCAATGTAATTTGACATAAAATATCTATTATCGATATGACTTTTATGACTATTATGACTATTAAAGTCGTGGTCAACTCCTCGTTACAGTTTGGTGTCGTTATGCAAACAAATGTAGAATATGTAAATATGTAAACAAATATATGTATAAACGTAAGTAAACCTACAGTTAACGCTTGTACCAGTCAAAAATCAAAAAATCAAAAACAAAAATTATTGATTTCAGTAGAATCACAAGGATCACTTTAAAACGTCTTACAAGCTAAGAAAATTTACACCAGTTCCAACGCGCCCATGCCGTAAAAGAACTGGCAACAACACCGGCTGGGTTCCTATCGCTTTTTTGGCATGACCCTTGCTATTGTTATGGATGCCAAGTAGAGTTGGAGCACATTCGTCCCAAGCTTTTTTATCATCTAGGTAATCGGTTGTTTTATAGTAAGCTTATTGAGACAGTAGATCAAAAGTCCTATGTAGCTGTAAAATCCCCGGTCACCATACCTTTCAAATCGGAGACAGCAATGCATTACTGATTGGCGGCAGAAAAAGGCATGGATACTCCTAGTGTGGGGTCAAAGTTATATGACTGTTTGTTGCGTACTCTATGGTGGCAAGCCTCCTTCGGCGCGCCGACCTCCGTAGAGGAGTTAAAAAAAATATGAAAAAACAATTGAGTCCAGAGATCAGTCAAAACCACGTCAAAACAGTACAGAAATATTTAGAAAAAAGGGTGGAGATAAATTGTGTCCAGCACCACTCCTCAAACCTGGTGCCAGGAAATCACTGCCAAAAAATATCAAGGTAAGCCCCGTAGTTGTGCTGCTTTAACAGGCTTTACCTTTCCTATGGATAGGCCGATTTCAACACCTAAATTTAAGGTAACACACAATGTTAGGGTAACACGGTCAAGAAGGCCTCCCTCCGCGGTCTCCAACCACGGTTGGTTGTATAATTATTGACACTATTGAAGAAGTACTGAGCTTTAAATCTAGATACCTACAAGTTCATTCAGCAATATCTAGATAAATGAGTTTATTCTATAAAGTCTCTATCAATGTGAAACTGAGTCTAGTTAGCCCCGTTATAGACAAAGAATGAATGCTACAAGAATAGATGGGCTCGGTCGTGCGGTGGGTAACAGGACATCTAGAGGTTCCGGTTCGATTCCCGCTGCGAAACAAATACTTGTATGCTCTGCAAGTACTTGTTTGGTCTGGGTGTTGTGTGTGATACAGGAATTTTCGCTTCAGGTCAGAATTATGAATACACGTTTCCTCCGAAACTCCTATTTCGTTTACAAAAATAACTTTTGTAGGATTAAAATGATACGTGTAGTCTTTAGAAACCAAAGTTTGACTTTGGTGCAGCCTGATGCAGCATGGTACTAGACTCCCTAGATCTATGAGCATTAACCTTATAAAAAAAATAAAAAACAGACGAAAAATATCTAGTACTATTCCGCTTAACCTTATAACTGATGAGGTCACACAGTTACCACAGTTAACCTCAAAAGAAAAATATCGACACGTGTTTCATCCCTCCACGGGACATCCTCAGGACCATCGACTTGTTCTCCGGCAGACGTGTTGGCGCTGGAGCCAACACGTCTGCCGGAGAACAACTGTGTGACTGTGGTAACTGTGTGACCTCATCAGTTAAAAGGTTAAGCGGAATAGTACTAGATATTTTTCGTCTGTTTTTTATTTTGTAATGGATTTCCGCAGGGTGACGCCTGAATCTATCAATTAGCATTAACCTTTGCAAAGAGACTAACTTATTTGGTTTCTGTCTAACCAAAGATTTTCTTTAACATAAAGAAAACAAAATTATTCCTTGTGTTATTAATTTTAAATTCTTATTTTTGTATTTACATATTATCTTTCTGTGTTTTGCTTTGATTTGTAATTGTAATTGATATTTGTTTTAAATTATTAACCTTCTTATCCATGCATGCTGTCTGTACCTATAACTATAATGGCACTTCGTTAGTTTTACTTGTAATGTTTTCTATATAATTTTAGTGGTGTACATTGTGTTGGTGCTCAATAAATAAATATAAATATAATATAATATAAAAAGCAGGTCGATGTTATAAAAGTATCTATATCGAATTGAGACGAAAATGTTCGCTTATGATACATTACTTTCTTCTCCTGAATAGAAAAATTGATAACCCTACCGCACTGTCCAAATGTCCAAATAGTGGTAGTAGAGAGCACCGGTGGTCTAGTGGTAGTGACCCCGCCTTCCGATCCGAAGGTCGTGGGTTCAAACCCGGTCGTGCACCAATGGATTTTTCTGTTCGAAAAATTTATGTGCGCAATGCCAGTGCTCTCATACGGTGAAGGAAAACATCGTGAGGAAACCGGCATGTCCAAGAACTAAAAATTCGAAAGACATGTGCCATCCGCCAATCCGCATTGGGTCCGCGTGGTGGATTAAGACCCAATCACTCTCGCCTGAGAGTAGGCCAGTGTCCCAGCAGTGGGAACATTAGAAGGCTGTCATGATGATGACTGTCCAAATGTTCTCTGTTTGTGCCGGATCGCTATCTACGTATGCGCATGCAGCGCTTGTTGGCGCCGCCCGCAGCGCGCACTAACACTGCACTATACGCGCCCACCGCGCATGCGCTCATGCTGCTCAACACTCTAATTGCCAATCAGCCACAATATGTCGATCTGTTCCACATGACCATACATCAGTTTGGTAGTTTATGTGTATCTTTCTTTGAAACATTGTTGTAAACACTGTAATAATGGCTCATCAAACGCTTTGGTGTAAACTGTAAGTTTGTGAGCATCTGTTATAAATAAAATAAATAAATAAAAAAATCTAACAATAATTGGTCGGTTAGTAAAATAAGGTAATTTAAATTCAAATCAAAGGAACAATTTTTGTTTTGAATGCATTCACAAATTCCTAATACGCGCAGAATGTATATGTATGTTTATTGTATTTCACCTCGTTTGTGAAGGAGGCCTTCGGGCGGCCAATGGCTATATGACTTATACAAACTTACTTTTACTTAACTCGTTATTCTCTCTCTCTCTTCCTGACTATTTATCCTTCCGATCCTAAGGTTGTGGGTTCGAATCTGGTCGTGCACCAATGAATTTTTCTGTTTGAAAAATTTATGTGCGCAATGCCAATGCTCTCATACGGAAATTAAGTAAGTTCGTATGAGTCAGTGGCCAATTCGAAAAGGAAAACATCATGACGAAATCGGCATGTGCAAGAACTAAAAATTCGAAAGATATGTGCCATCCACCAATCCGCATTGGGTCGTGCGTGGTGGATTAAGACCCAATCACTCTCGCTTGAAAGTAGGCCAGTGCAAGCCACATAAGAAGAATGTCATGATGAACCCGGAATTTCATTTGCTAGCTAGAAATAATTTCCAGGTTCGCTCAAAGCTTGTTAAAAACAGTTTCTAGAGATTCACAGAACACGTGTACATGATATAAATGTGTTTAGGGCGCGCTCGGCTCGACTCCGCGTCATCTAAAGGAGGCTTTGTCAACCCACCTCCAGACCAGTTCTAAAGCCCTTCAAACACAGCTATAAGTAATTACTGCAACGCTTTTCAATGCAATTCTCGAATGCTCTGGATAAAAGAGTATTTTCATAATAACCACTTTTATGCTAAAGTAACTTTAGAGACTGCGATTATTTGGTTCATGACTATAGAGCAGGAACTGGTTTAGTTTTTATATGAAGGTCACTATTGAAAATATTTAAATATTATATTTATTTTTTAGTTTTCAATTCTTTCCGGGCGTCTGGTCGAAGCGACGCGTGATCCAAAGGCTTGTTCATATCTGGCTCAACGTATCAGCATTGCCAATCAACGTGGCAATGCAGCCAGCATGTTGGGAACGCTTCCGTCTGGTAGTGATTTGGAACTTTGAAACGGTCTTTAGATCAACTATTTCATATGTGTTATGTATATTTTAAAAATAATAATAAATTGAAATAAAATAATGTCTGTCTGGTTCTCAGTCCATTTTCACTCTCTATGTCTCTACTTGGCTGTCCATAAATTGTATTCTAAGCCTGTCCCGACACAGAACAGTGTTGAATATTTACTTTTACACTTCCAATAATATCTGGAGCCTGATAATTATTTTCGCTCTTAATAAAGAGCAAAAATCCGATGATGCGCCAAGTAATGATGACTATCCGATATTATTAAATGACAGATCGGATTGCATCGCTAATGGGAACAAGATTAATGGAATTGGAATCTGTTGGAAATAATCTAAAGGGCCTAAAAACAAACCATATAAACTGGGACTTCTCGCGAGTACAGCGATTGTATGGAGAAAGGGTGGAAGACACGTAGCCTTTCCTTTATTTACCCCCTTCTTCCACGTCATTCCCCTCGGCTCTTTGATACTTACTAGGAGGCGTCTGGGTTACATGCTCTTATTCGTAAAAGGAACTGTTTTTCAGCATTTTCAGCTGCTTCCTAAATATTACTTTTCCTTGTCATCATAAACAAAACGATGATTAATTTAAAAGACAAGTACTCGTAGGTAACAGAGGTTAAAAATATGCTTATCAATATGTGGTGTGGTTATTAATATGGGATCATTCCCATCTGTCACCTAGTTTTGTCCCCTTAACAAGAGTAAAAATAAAACTTCAATCGCCCCGTCACTAACAGAGAGAGAGACAGACATATTTAATGCTGCTTGTCCTCCAATTTATGTATGCCAGTGTAAAAAAAACTTTAACGTAAAAAGTAACTTTACAGCGATTTTCACATACCTTTTATTTCACTCTATCCGGTGTGCTCATAATACTAATAAAACTTTACCTCAATCTGGTGAAAAATAACCGAAGCTGTGTATATTGCCTCCAAAAACTGTTAAGCTTACCTGAAAACAAAAAAGCGGAATTTGAGTACAACAGTCTATATCTACAGGCAATAAAATACGGGCTTGTTTGGACGATGGTGTATCGATCGATGGTGTTTTTTAAACCTGGTATGCACCTGCCAGGCTTAATTAAATGGTTATTCCATTTAATTAGTGCAACTATGTACTCACCTGATGGTAGGACTCTTCAGTAAGAGTCCGTCTTGGTGGGTACAACCGCAGTGTCAGATATTCTACCTCCAAGCAGTAGTGTGCAAGCATTACTGTGTTAAGGTTTGAAGGGCACTGTAGCAAGTGAAATTACTGGGCGAAAGAGACTTAACAACAATGTCTCGGGGTGATAAGCGCAGTGCAGTGCCACGCAAACACTTAAAAACTTTAAACTTTGGGTGGCACTGCATCTGTTATAATCAGGCGTGGTGCTTAACATCAGGTGGGCGCCTTGATTGGCTTGTCACTTGCTGACATTAAAAAAAGGAATAAAAAAAACCATTAATGAGGGTCTTTTATGCCAAAATCATAATTAAACTACTGTCAAATAAATAAAGAAATTAAATAATGCTGAACAATGAACCATAATTTAGCCCCAATCTAAGCATTTGATTAGGTACCTGCATGGAAAATACCCAAAACACCTGGAACAAATATTTGTATATCATACAAACATTAATTGTCAAACGGTCAAATATCGTTAATCTGTTGAAAAGTGAGTTCGTATGAGTCAGTGGTCAACTATGGTGACAGAGTTTCTAAAGGCTTCTTTTTATTTTTTTCAGAACACACTAGATACATTAGTAATGCAAAAGTTTGATTTTATTTATTTAGTCTAGTAAGCAAGCTGTACTTCTAAAAGTATTGGAATAAGGGATTTATTTGGTGTCAAAATATGCTTGAAATGAGCTTGAAGCTCAAAAGGGGATTTTGACACGAAAAGTCTCAAAAAATGTAGGTGTAAATATTGTTTAAAGTGTTCCTTCTTTGTTTCAAAATTAAAAGGGAATTTGACACGAGCCCTCATAAACTCAGTTTACTGGATTTTACATTTCTAATTAGAGAAATGCAGAATTTAAACGTATTTGTAACAATGTCATGTCATTTAACCTCACAAAGATTCACTAATTTTAGTAGGTGCTCAGACAAATCCTGTACAGTACCTACTTACGACGCTGAACTAGACGGTAACTTTACGAGCGAGTTGCACTGTGACAACGGAAGTTTAGGTGTGTCAAAGCAAAGATGATTAGTTCAA
The DNA here is from genome assembly GCA_951394395.1 of Colostygia pectinataria. Taxonomy (NCBI): domain Eukaryota; kingdom Metazoa; phylum Arthropoda; class Insecta; order Lepidoptera; family Geometridae; genus Colostygia; species Colostygia pectinataria. The sequence continues at coordinate 17,162,331 of OX596348.1, read as the reverse complement.
TTGATCAAATAAATGGATTTTAAAATGGTTTATCTGTCTCATTAGCAATAAAATTGAGATAAATAATATAATTGAATCTAGCTCATATCAAGCTCAACGTATAAACGTAACGCATTGCCACTTAGTGTGACTGTACTGCCAGCATGTTGGAATCGCTTTCGGAGTTGGTGCAGCTATCTATAGATCCTTATTTTATTGGTATTTAGATACTTAGTTTAATTGTTTCATTCATTATATATGTTGTAGTTATGTAGAAACAATATCGAATTAAGTTTTATCCAGTCAAAATCATATTTAAAGTAAAAACTTATAAATCCTTGACATCAGAGTAAGATCGCTTTCTGAAGGTTTTGCTGTACAAAACGAACTGTTAGCTGTTGGTTTTTTTTCTTTATCATAAATAAGACTTATCAACCAAACTCTGATGATAAAAGCATATAAGTAAGCTAAACAAAACAAAGAATCATAGATCCTTAGATATAAGCGATTGTAGCGTATAGGTCTCACAACGGATCTCGGCCGTAGTGAAATTAGCCGTTTCGATGCGCAATGGAGCTTTTTCAAACTAAATTGTCTTTGCGCATCACAAACGGCTAACTTCACGGAAGCCTAGATCCGCTGTGCGAACTATAGCTATTGCTATAAATTTATTTTATTTTATATATTTATTCAGACATTAAAGCAGTATGGGGTTCTTCAAAAAGAGAGTTTTAAAATTTATAAGGGACAGCAACGCGCCAATGGTACTTCTGGTATTTCAAGCGTCTACCGGCTACGGTAACTGCTTAACATCAGGTGGACCGTATGCTTGAAAAAACAAGACTGATAATAGTTTTAGGTTATAAAATCACTCTATGGTGGTATTATCATCTCTCTAAGCGTCAAATGGCAGCTGGGGTTGGATTAAATAGCTCATGAAATGTATGTACGGAAAGGCTGCCACTCCAACGCAAAAGTATGATACCTACCCCATTGACTGCCTTTGTTAACGATGCTCGCGATTCCTTTGAGTGTTCCGAACAACTCGTAGGTATCTTAGAGGACAATGCTTACTGTTTTTTAAGAGGTTTTTGTACTACCTATCTACAGTACTATGATGTAGATAAGATGCATCGGCGAATCACTTCAAACAACTAAAACAAATAGATGCATAGATCAATCTTTTATTTATTATTGTGCTATTGCTTTACCTACTTTATAAATGCGAAAGTCTGGGGGTGTGTGTGTGTGAGTTTGTTACCACGTGGTTTTTCAGTCACTTGACCGATTGCGAATTTGACCATTCGCGACGAAACGGTATCTCCGTACGTAACCCATCAGGACGCTGCAACATTATTATTATGCTTAATTATTTAATACATATATTAATTTACATTTAACAGTATCAACCGCAACAGGAAAACGCTATAAATCATTGTTACTCATGTTCAATTCAAATATTACTCAAAAGACACAATTACAATGCACATAAAAACGCACTTTCACTATTATATGTTTATTTAAGCACTAAAGTGGCAACTAAGCGTACTGCCTACTTGATGATAAGCGGTTACCGTAGCTTATGTACGCATGCAACATCATAGATATCACTTGCGTGTTACCACCCTGAGACGTTAGATGGACATTCTGCATGTAATTTCACTGGATATTATATCCTTCGAACCGGACAACAGCAATGCGAGTATTGCTGCTTGGCGGCAAAAATAGGTATGGTGGTAGTCTTTCCCCGGAGCTCTATCAGAAAGAACTCTACTACTCTTAAATTCATTTTAGACTTAATTTGTGTTAAAGTAACGTATAACACGTATAGCACTGTATATAAATCTTACCTTTTGCAAAACATATGGCTGAAAGGACGTTCTCGTTAAAGTTTTACACTAATCCTCTTGTCTGAGGTATATGGCGTTGGGTCGATGCATTAATTCTGATCAAAACATATTGCCTCTCTTTCGCACACTCCAGGGTAGGTAATAATGCATTTACGTTTTGAGAGTGAAGAACACGAGAGTAGATTGGGGTAAATAATGAACTGACTTCCTAAATTTAGGCAGATTGTGGTGATGCGACGATGTAGTATTGATTTTATTCATAAAGTACAAAACCGATAACGATAAAACTTATATGGGACCTATTCTGAAATATTATCTATCAAAAAATAAATGATCATCAAAATCAATTCATAATAAAATTGACGAAGAAATCGCGTTCAAAAATTACCACAAAAATTTACTATCATGTAATGAAACGCGAATTCTATGTGTTACGGCCCGAGCGCATTACATGTAAAGCCCGTAGTGCCGTTTACACGTAGGATTCGTGTACATTACATTACGCGTTACATTCGTCTAGATTTGGCTTTTTAGCGGACATTCGGCGCGCGTAATATTTTTGCCGCTACTCTAACTTTTTTTAAATCAATTTTAACAAAATATATCATGTAGCAATAAAATTATTCACACCACTTGACAATGTTTGAATGTAATTAATTACCATACACATATTGAATGGAATGGAATACATATTGAAGGGAGGCCTTTGCCCTGCAGTGGGACACTACAGGCTCATAATAATAAAATAATAATAATATACATATTACGGTCAATCATTAATTAAAAACATTCAATTATACATACAATAGTTACCATTTATTGATCACGTTCGACAACTATAGGTGTAATTGATGCAAGTATGAATGGTACATAACTGGTTCAAGAAGACTTATTAATAAAATATATATTTTTAATATAACCTATATCGTCCCACTGAGCACTCACAAAAGTTTTAAAACGACCTGTAGAAGAGTTTAGACAAACTAACAGACGGAAGCAAATTTTGCCAGACGACCAGAGACTTTTTACTAGCTTCATTCGCTCGCTCGCTTCGAATACTCAGAATACTTGTATTCATAGTATCTGAGATTCCGTGTGTCGTCTATATCAATACAGTTTTGTATTCTTGAGTCAGCTCAACTCTTCAACATGCTGGACATAACTTCATATGAATTCGTAAGCGCTCATTCAATTATGTTTACACCAATGCGTTTAATGCGAGCTGCTCACAAAATCAGGCTGCTGGTGTGGTGTCTCATTACAAAATAGGTTATGCTTTTGCAGTTTTGTATGTACCTACTACACAGTTTAATTACAGCATTTGCATACAGTTTCAATTATAAAATGGCTGACCTGTTTCATCTCTCTATTATATTCAATAGTGAGTAGAATTAAGTTAGTAATACTTCTATTATTTTTCTTTCTATTACTTTTTGCATCTCATCATTTATACCTTTGGTTTTAGGAAAAACGGGGTTCCGATAATAAATAGTTTTATATAATATATTATAAACGAGGATTTTTGCATAAGCGGGTGAATGGTTCTTTGGCCTAGCTGTAATGGCGCTGCATACTACTCCAGGCAAAGATGTGGGTTTGATTCGCACTTGGTTTGAAAATGAGTTTTGGTAACTCTTACATGATTTTTTTGCGGCATTTGGCTGCTTTTTTTTTAATTCTTGGAAATGTTGGTTTCCTATAAGATGTATTCCTTAATCTGGTGTTGTCCTATAAGAGAACAATGGCATTGCGTACAATTGTAATAAAAAACCCTTGACTTTGGGATCAGAAGTTGGGCTAACTACCACTAGACCAGCAGTGCTCCTAGAAACATACATTTATTGTAAATATATTAAACCTACACCCTTCTTAGCTTCACCGCAGTTGGGTAAAAAGTATTGCAACATCGTCCGAGATCCCCGGACATAGCCGATGAATAACAATATTAAGCGCGTGCCTCTATAAATCGGCTTGCGATGCAAAAATAACTTTTTAGCGCTGAAAAAAATTGCGATGGATGCTCGATTTTTTTGTTAAATATTAGCGCTCTTTTTCATTTAACATTTATATGGCATTTTAGATGAAAACTAAATGGTAAAATAGTTATCCATCAATGAGTACTCGATGGTAAGGAGCGCCCGTGACGTAGCTGGCTAAGTTGTTCATAACAGATCAACGAAGTTAAGCACTGATACGCGTTATCATCATTTGGATGGGTGACCGCCAGTCAACTCAACTGAGCGCTCCCGTGCTCCGGTGGGCACGTTAAGCAGTCGGTCTCGGCTTTTTCAAAGTTGTTTGGCCACGACAGAGGCCTTTGGGCGGCCTAGAAACTCTGTCACCAGAGTTGGCCACTGACTCATACTTACTTTATTTAGCACTTGCTGGTAAAGTTTAGACTATAATTGACTATTTTAGGAGTAACTATTTGCAATCTGTTATCGCTAGATTTAAATTACCGCTTTTTGTTTTTTTATACAACTGAAGTGGCAACCAAGATGGTAAGCGGTTACCGCAGCCTATGGACGCTTGCAATACCAGAGGTATCACTTGCGGGTTGCCACCTTGAGGCTAAGATCGAAAGCCTCATGTGCCAGTAATTTCACCGGAAACCATACCCTTCACACCGGAACACAGCAATGCGAACATTACTGCTTGGCGGCAGAAATAGGTATGGCGGTAGTCCTTCCCCGGACGAGCTCTATCACATAGAACTCTACTACTCTTATCTATCACATAGAACTCTACCGCGTAGCATTTTTAGTATAAAAGTGAGATATTCCTACAATACTATTGTTATATCTGTGTCAATACTCGGGATCAGCGGTGCCGACATCGCCGTCCCATTACCACATGAATTTATGTATGGCGCGCTATTAGATATTACAGCGGAAAGGTTTCACACGTATTTCATGAGGATTGAGCTATACTCTTCACTATGACAACATTGGTGGCGCAATCATGACTAGACAAACCTAGTAGTTCTGCGAACTGTTTAGCTCGGGGACCACACAATTTTACGTGAGCAATTGTATTTACTGCTCATTACGACAAAGATCATGGGATTTTCACCAAATTTTTATGAAATTTAAATAAAAAAAATAAAAAAAACACCATATCTTCTATATAATAAAAAAAACGAAAACCTTTGTATTGATTGTTCCAAGCCATACAAGTAGGTATCTAGGTACATTTCTTTTTGCCTTTAGCAATACTCTTATGGAGGAGATATGCAGTAGCCCTCTTTTGCCCCCTTTTTTTTTCAAAAATGTATCCAATCCACTAATCCCTAAAATCTATTAACCCGTAAATCCTGTTTATGAAGTTCCTATTTCTGCCGCCAAGCAGCAATGCTCGCATTGTTGTATTCCGGTTCGAAGGGTATGGTTTCCGGTGAAATTACAGGCACATGAGACTTTCCATCTAACGTCTCAGGGTGGTAACACGCAAGTGATATCTATGATGTTGCATGCGTACATAGGCTCCGGTAACCGCTGACCATCAAGTGGGCCGTACGCTTGGTTGCCACTTTAGTGGTATAAAAAAAAAAAAAAGAATTCCATCAGTAGTAAAATACGACCTGTGAGTAGAGTAATTAGTACCAACAAACTGACATTATTTTTATATGTATGCTGCGTAAACAAATAAGTAAGTACTTGCACGTTATGCACAATTACCATGTGGTCCTATTTGTGGGATAATCTATTGTTTATGATTACATGTGTGCCAGATATTCGACTGGCTTCCGTATACGTGGTGCTTACCGTGTGACTAGACTAATCTTAAAACCTACTAGTAGTACGTCTGGCGACTTTGTCCGCGCTAACATTGTTACAAAAATAATTTCCAGCTGCAACCTCAAGAAGTTGACTTCGGGAAGTTCTTTCAGACATTAAAATTACAGTGACAAATAACCTGAAATTTTAGTGTTACCTGAGGTTGGTTCATTTTTTTTATATTAGCAAACCATCGGCACAAAAACATATTAGCTCTTAAATAGGCCTATGAGGCCATCTAAAGGTACTGATAGACACTTAATGGTTAACTTGAAAACAAAGACAAAAAATTAACAATATTCGCGTACAAAATCATAAAAACCAAAACACGTTGTAACAGGAAAAAAACATAGCAAATATTTGCATAATTTAGTCGTTTTATTTTCAGCCAGATGGTTTCTGTTGCTTCTGAGAAATAACTACCTAGGTATTGTCCTATAAACGGGTAAGATAATAATTAATACTAATGAATGCATTGTCCTCCATTCTCAGACGGCACATGGTCGGTAGGAGTATCGAACCTTTTTCTTGAAAGCTTATCGTTAGACGGGAATCGATCATAATGTCCCGGTCATCCCGCGATGTTAACAAACCGCTTCGGCCTCGCTAAGAGGGGTTTCTTGTCCGCGCCTCGGTTTTCCGTCAGAGCCTCATATTGAGATTGATGGTGGAGCCCGCCTGCTGAACTGAATACTAAGGAGCCAAGTGTTCGTCCCCCAATTAGCCCCCGATCCGGGCTGTGACACCCCGCATACAAAATTAACGTCATAATTTTTCATGTAAACTGCGATAAGTTTTGCTGTAAGTTTCTCTAAGGGTTATTTTTTGATTTTGAATACGAACTATTAAAAATATAGATAATGGTGTCGAATCTGTTGTAGCATTTTTTAACTTAGCTAGCTAAAATTATCGCGGTCCTTTGTATTTTAATTCATAAGAAAAGGACGGCAACAATTTTAGTTAGTTTAGTTTAGAAAATGTTACAACAGAATCGATATCATAGCAATAACATTTTAAGAGACAAAAGCTAGATAAATAGAGTTTCAAAATATAATCATGGTAATTTTTATTTGAAAGTAGAGGTGCACAAGAGTAGTAGAGTTTTCTGTGATATAGCTCGCCCGGGGAAGGACTACCACCATACTTATTTCTGCCGCCAAGCAGTAATGCTCGCATTGCTGTGTTCCGGTGTGAAGGGTATGGTTTCCGGTGAAATTACTGGCACATGAGGCTTTCGATCTTAGCCTCAAGGTGGCAACCCGCGAGTGATACCTCTGGTATTGCAAGCGTCCATAGGCTGCGGTAACCGCTTACCATCTTGTGGGCCGTACGCTTGGTTGCCACTATAGTTGTATAAAAAAAAAAAAAAAAACTTAGATTATAACAATCCATTTTCAAAATAATTTTCGAAAATCAACTGCTAAGAGAGCAGCAAGATCTTTGTATGAAATAAAAAACCCAACAAGTCTTTTATAATTTTAACAAGAGAGTGTTGCCACTTTATTTATTACTTTGATCTTATTTTTAAACATGCAAACAACATACCAATTGGTATGTATGTATGTTAGCAAAGAACTATAGTAATTATTCAGCGCCTCGATGCAAAAGGGCGCCTAAGCGCTCTTCTCATAAACAGCTACTCGAAACGCCGATAAAGTGGTACAACTTGTGCAAAGTTGGCCGTTTATATGAAACTTGGCTGATAATGAACTAGATTTAAAAAAGCTCTTAAAGTACATAATGTATTCGCTTTGCATAATGAAGGCAAAGCTCAGATTTTTTATGAATACAAGTAGGTCCGTTTTTCTGATACTATAATATCTTAGCAGACACTGTAATGTTGTTGATCTTTTTGATTTCAATTAAATAGAACTGTTGCCATCCTTTTCCAATAATAATAATAATAATGATGATGATGATAAGAGTAGGAACTATAGTTCTCACAACGGATCTCGGCCGTCGTGAAATTAGCCGTTTCGATGCGCAATGGAGCCTTTTCAAACAAATTGTTTTTGCGCATCACAAACGGCTAACTTCACGGAAGCCTAGATCCGCTGTGAGAACTATACCTATTTTATTTCGGAACCTCCAGTCTCTATCATCTAAAAGAAACATACACTCTAAAGATAACTTTTAACGAACGCATTAATTTTAGAAAAAATAGATTATCATCATGACAACCTTCTAATGTTCCCACTGCTGGGACACTGGTCTACTCTCAGGCGAGAGTGATTGGGTCTTAATCCACCACGCGGACCCAATGCGGATTGGTAGATGGCACATGTCTTTCGAATTTTTAGCTCTTGGACATGCCGGTTTCCTCACGATGTTTTCCTTCACCGTATGAGAGCACTGGCATTGCGCACATAAATTTTTCGAACAGAAAAATCCATTGGTGCACGACCGGGTTTGAACCCACGACCCACCTTAGGATCGGAAGGCGGGGTCACTAAATAGATTATATATTGATACAATTATAACAAAACGTTGGTTTTGCTACTGAAAGACTTCAAAATGAAAATGAAAAATGAAAAAATGAAAAAATCTTTATTGACAGAGACACATACACAATGCATTATCTTATGGTCCTCACACTAGGCTGAGCCTGCATCGTGAGGGCCAAAAATATATATTTAACATAGCGGTTTATGCCTCGGGTGGAAAAACATACCAAAACTAAAGTAGTAGGTACTCACCTACTCTAAAAAACAGACAAATAGTAAAACATAATCAGTAAAAAACTAAAATCATAAGTAGGTAGGTAAGTGTAATATACAGTATACATATCATAATATAATTAAATGTATTACTTAAGTATTTACTCACTAATATGGTTTATATATATATGTGTATGTATATATTTTATTTTATCTTTTAATATTGAGAGAGTTGGTACATAGTAATACTAAACAATAATAAAAATAAAAATAACTAAAGTGATGCCAGACAAACATATCGGAACATACTTTGTGTGATGTGGTATATTGTTCCAAGTTTCGGCCGCCCGTCTCGGGCTAGATAAAAATAATGATGAAAAATTTGATCCGAAAAATGTTTTTCGTCGCAGCTGTGCAATTTTTGCAACGTGACTTTGATCTTTTTATTTAAGTTGAACTGGAAAACAAAGTGCAGGACGGACCCCCATTCGATGAACCGATGACATTATAGCGGTCGCAGGAAGTCGGTGGATGATGAAGGCTCTAATCGGGGGAGGCCTGCTTCCAGCAGAGGACGTCTATCGGCTGATATGATAAAAGGCTTACCAATCAAATGGTGAGCATCGAGTATGGCTAAATCACACTTAATACTTAATACTTAATAATAAAATTTATATTTTCCACCTAATGTAAAAATGTACCATGTCTTTTGTGAATAAACCTACTGAATACTGAATACTGAATACTGAATACTGAATACTAACACAAAATGTTGTTCTGAGCATAGAGATTTACCGAGATGCTAAAAATATCACCTAAAGAGAAGTGATTGTCGTCATTTATGAAATCAACTTTGAACTTTTATATATATCGTGATAGAGCTCGTCCGGGGAAGGACTACCACCATACCTATTTCTGCCGCCAAGCAGCAGTGCTCGCATTGCTGTGTTCCGGTTCGAAGGGTATGGTTTCCGGTAAAATTACAGGCACATGAGACTTTCCATCTAACGTCTCAGGGTGGTAACACGCAAGTGATATCTATGATGTTGCATGCGTACATAGGCTACGGTAACCGCTGACCATCCAGTGGGCCGTACGCTTGGTTGCCACTTTAGTGGTATAAAAAAAAAAAAAATCTCGGATCTCAACCTTCCAGAAACACTAAAAGTAAGCTTTGAACTCATTTTGCTATTTAAATAAAAAACAGTACCATATTTTTTATTGGTTTTATGGTGTCTAGAAGCCTAGAATTATTTCTTGACCCTTGTGTTTGTCGAAAAGTCGTTTAGTTAACTTGTCAATTAGTAAAAAATCAATCACGGAAAAACCATCGCCAAACCGTCTGAAAAATTCAAATTCAAAAATAGTTTCTTCAATAAAATCACAGTAATTACTAAAACCGTTAATTTATGCCAGTTCCACCGTCCATGTGACTTTGCGATGCTTGTGTCCTAAAATTTCGAACAGCTAGCATCATATTTTTTTTTTTATTGTTTTTTTATTTTTTTTAATGTTTTTATATATATATTTTTTTAATAGTTATGTAGTGTTAGGTTATGTACCTGCCGGTCTGTTTCTGCTCTGTGTTTGTTTGTGCTGTCGAATAAATACTTTTTCTTTTTTTTTATAAAAGTTTAAATATGTAACCATTCTGGCTGATAGCCTTATGCCTTACACAAGAACTAAATATATGCAGCTGATGGACTCTATGCCAGTGTTTACGGATTATCCTATATTCGCTGAAATCCTTGCCTGACCTAGTTGCATGAAGACAATATTGGCGTAATGGGATTCACAGTGTCATGATTTAATGCCTGACGAGTTGACACCAGTTACACGTCACTTGACCGTTCTAATTTATTCTAATTCTTAGTGGGAGTAATAAAATCTGCACTGACGTCCAGCTTTGGGGTGTATTGTGCATTGTCCCCCTGCTAACCTGACCCCAGCCAGCCCAACTCCTCAAAAATAACGGAGAAGGACTTTAGTTTGATGGCAGCACTGTTCCAGCATCATCGATGGTGATGTGGATGATGTCAAGCAGGTCCCTATTAGCTCCTGCAGTCCTGATTGTGCTCAGACTGTATTTGTGGTTGCACTTGACCGTTTACGGTTAATTCAAACCTGGAAGTTATTAGACCATGAAGAAGGCCTTCGTGTACCCTTTCAACGCTGACATCAAGGTTGATCGCTGATTCATATTAACTTACAAAAAAAAAATGTGTACACATAGCCGTATATTTTTCCGGGATGAAAGAAGCTGTGATATTCCAAACTATTAAACTATCTATTTTGTCTGTTAAAGATTTATTACGTGTTAAAAATCTTCCGTGACAGCTATATTCTGTCACAAAATGTTGGAATAATCTGCCTCCATATGAAAGAGGTATTCCTCGTAGCGCATCTAGTTAAAGTGCACCAAAGTGCTTCCACATAGCGCACCCGTTTAGGTGCGCTTTATTCAATAGGTATAAATGCTAAGTTTTTATTCCTCGTTGCGCAACAATGACTATGTGTGGTCTAGTGATGGGATAATAATGTGTCGATATCATTCATGAAACGTAATTCAGTAACATTTGAGTAACGTAAAAAACTCTTTTTGCATTTGATCTTTTAAAATTTCTCTTAGAAAATGCTTGTTTAGATCTCAAAAAACTTTACATAAATACTCCATCAAACTTTTAGCTGAACCGGTTAGAATTAAACTTGAAAAACATAATATTTCTAGACCCTGGAAAAATAATATATAAACCACTTTATCTTGCATTGTACTTTGTAAACGAAGCTACGGGCAGAAACCAGTGTGCCAGTACCTACATAAAAATTAGCATAGCTTTTAAATAGGGCGTTTGGAATGTTGTATAACAATGACGAGACGTCTGCATCGTTATTAAAATAATTCAACACGTGTGACCCGAGTTTTCGAGCCACTTAGCAAATAACCGATTTTATACCAAATATCTTGTAGGCAAAGACTTTTTTGTAATGTATTTTTTTTATGTCAGCAAGTGACAAGACAAACAAGGCGCCCACCTGATGTTAAACACCACGCCTGACTATTACAGATGCAGTGCCACCCAAAGCTTATAGTTTTTAAATGTTTGCGTGGCACTGCACTGCGCTTATCACCCCGAGACATAGTTGTTAAGTCCCTTTTGCCCAGTAATATCACTTGCTACAGATATTATATTGCTATATTTATAGAGATACTAATTCAATTGAAGCGACGCGTGATCCATAGCCTCAACCTGTCAGAAATGCATTACAACGTGACATTACAGCGTGACATTGCTGACAGCATGTTGGGAACGCTTCCAACTGATAGTAGTGATTTGGATCGTTCGCGACCCACCTTCACACTGAGCCTTCACACCAGTGTTAAGGTAGGGAAATTAAATTCCCCGCCTTAACACTGGTGTGAAAGAAATCCCGGCTTTCATACTAGTGTTAAGGAGGGGAACTCAGTGTGAGTGACGGGAAAAGGCTAAGTGTGAAGGTGGGTCGCGAAGGAAATTATCGTTAGGTACCTATTCTAACACGAGGCTGGCTGCCTCCACTTCTGATAATTTCTATTACAAACCTCTTTAGATATTGTACCTGTCCACTTGAGAAACTTAAGATGTTGCCTTTCAGTACATGAGTCCTATTACTTTTATTCATCATGTTACGATTTTAGTTGGCTCAACTGTTACAAATGTCGGTTATCGACAGGTGATAGGCGTAAACCTGATTGCCCACGTCATCAGCTAGCACGAGGTATTCCCGCGGACCGAACAGTTTTCTAGTGCAAACATCATGAGGTGTGCAGTTAGTAGCAAGGTGGACCACGGGTAAGGACCAAAATAAATTTGCGCGTGGTCCACCTTTAGTCCACCTGGGTGAACCACGGGAAAATAAATGTGCCCGTGGTACACCTAGGTGAACTAACAAGGTGGACCACGCGGGCAAGGACCGATCTTGATAACGCTTTCTAGTGATGGGCTATTCAAAGTATTCATCCTCATCTTCATCTAATCCTGGTATCACCCACTGCTGGGTATAGGCTGCTTTTGCTTATGCCATTCTTCTCGGTCCTGTGCAGTATTTGTGCAGTCTTAATCGAAGTATTATGGTTTTAATAAAATCAAATCATCTGTTAGTTATGATATATTTTTTTGTAACTGCGTGCAATATGCAACCATTTTTGTTATACAACATGGAGACTGAAAAACAGAGCAGCTTACCAGATGTTCGCACCCTAGCGAACATCAGGTGCTACGTGCTACAGCAGCTACCTATTTACTATAGTGCTACCTGACGACGTTGGCAAACAGGTTAAGGTATTTTTTTTTTATACAACTGAAATGGCAACCAAGCGTACGGCCCACAAGATGGTAAGCGGTTACCGCAGCCTATGGACGCTTGCAATGCCAGAGGTATCACTCGCGGGTTGCCACCTTGAGGCTAAGATCGAAAGCCTCATGTGCCAATAATTTCACCGGAAACCATACCCTTCACACCGGAACACAGCAATGAGAGCATTACTGCTTAGCGGCAGAAATAGGTATGGTGGTAGTTCTTTCCCGGACGAGATCTATCACAGAGAACTCTTAACTCTTAGTATTAAGTTACTTTAACACAAATTAAGTCTAAAATGAATTTAAGAGTAGTAGAGTTCTTTGTGATAGAGCTCGTCCGGGAAAGGACCACCACCACACCTATTTCTGCCGCCAAGCAGTAATGCTTTGCGTTGCTGTGTTCCGGTTCATAGGGTATGGTTTTCGGTGAAATTACAGGCACATGAGACTTTCCATCTAACGTCTCAGGGTGGTAACACGCAAGTGATATCTATGATGTTGCATGCGTACATAGGCTACGGTAACCGCTGACCATCAAGTGGGCCGTACGCTTGGTTGCCACTTTTAAACATGTTGAACGCCAAAATAAGTTATTATGTTCTGTACAGTCGCTACTCATTTTAATAAGGTAAAAACTTAAACTAAAAAATAGTGGAGATGTATTGTATATGTAGAGACCAGAGAATGTATTGGATGATTGGCGGAGTAACCAAGTAACAAACACAAATAACTTACAGTCGAATGGATAAACTCCTCCTGTTTTATAGTCGCTTATAAAGTAGTATTGAAATCACACGCGTGCCTTGTCACATAATAGACAATGCTTGCAACTTGTTCATTCATTCAGCAGTAGGAAGACTCTTTACAAATGTGTCGTACACCTTGTATCATTAGTCGCTTACTTTGACACGAAGCTTTACTAAGATATCGTAATACCAGCATGTTTGAGTTTCACTAAATGTTGCATAAATAATGAGTGCTATGATTAATATAGTGTTTGTGTTCCCGATATGGGCTGCAATGACAAACGAAGCCTGGAACAGTCGCGGAGTGTATTTCAACGCTGAGTATGCAAAGATGTGTCAGAACAGTCATATGAGTAGGTAATGGCATAGTGCGAGCAGGACTATACGTTTTAAAACTACGTGCGCGTAATAAGAAACCAGGGTTTCATTGTACGTCATCTAGTTGAGAGTGAGCAAGCTAAGAATAAACAAGTTGTAACCTTATGGTATGTAAAGTCACACAATACAATATGAATACGTAAATATAATAAAATCACGCCTGTATCCCGTAGGGTAAGGTAAGTAAAAAATATATTTATTCAATAATATCACAAGGATCATTTTGAAACTTCTTAAAGCTAGGTTAATTTACGCCAGTTCCACGCGCCCCAGCCTAGAAGAATCTGGCAACAACTGGCTGGGGGGCTGGGTTCCTAGCTTTTTTTTGATGATCCCTCTTCAGGGGTAGGCAGTAAATGGTTAATTTATCAAAACTGAATTATTATTAAAGTTCAAAAGTTCGTAAAGAGCTTTACTGTGACGAATGATGATAAAAGATTCAACTGATGTAGGTATGTTAACATTACGTACCTGACTATAGGTACTTATTCTTAATTGAAACTGATTTCTGAGTCATGATTATGATTGCCACTTAAATTCGTATCCACGCTACAAACTTTAAATATGTTTGGTGTGAAATTGATTGATGTATATGATTTCGGAGTACTTATAAATTAGCTCAATGGTAAGTGCGGAGTGCAAATTATTATGTACATACTACACTAAGCAGTATGCAGCAAAGCTATCGCCCCAGCTATTAATAAAAATACTATTGTCAAAATGCTGTTATAATTTTATTGTGAAAATAACTGTCACGTATAAAAAAGAAACCACAGACGATACATTTATAGCGTTAGGCTTGCTGTTTAATATTATTTAATATTATTATTGGTTACGTTGACTATCGTTAAAAATATCAGTCACAGGGCTCGGTTTTTTGATCGATAGTTTACTCGTTTACATAATTATAAGTCTTATCACAATTAATAATTTGAGTATTAATTAAAAATAAAGCACACGCTGTCAATTTTATAATCAAATTAAGACCGGGTTATAGGATCTAGGATCTGACATTCTTGTAAATTTACGCCCGTTCTTTCAGCTAGACTAGAACGAGTTAAAATTATCTATAATTTACGAATGTCCAGCAATGGTCGGCTGATATGATGATGATGTTGATGATATTTTCTTTATTAGTAAATGAATGAGCTGCTCAGTTCAATAAAACTTTGTGTAAACAAAAATGTGTCACGATTACTGCGCTGCGCTGGCGTCGTCGGCCGTGGACCATACGATGACGAAATCTGAGGGTACTTACTTAGCCCACAATGCATCAGCAAGATACACTAGAATACCTAAATTTAGGAAATAACAAGCATTTATCATAGTCCATAATATTTCCAAAATTATTATGGAGAGGAAAGATTTGCATTTTTGTTTGTTACGAATATACTCAAAACTGGGGGGGGGGGGGGGGGGGCCTTACTCTTGAACGCGATCGGTATTGGACAATTATTGGAATATGACATTTCGTACTTTTGACGGCAAACCAAGCGTCAAATTTAACCTTGTTTTCAAGAGTACCTACAAGGATTGTCTTTGGCTATCTTGTCAAAACGACATGGGTCTTCCCATTTTAATTATTTTTCTCGTGTTATTTTAAGTTTTATTGCGTAAATTTGGTGGCAGTTTATCTAATTTAACTTGTTTACTTAGCACAAGTGTTAGTAATTGAAATGGAGGGGTAATGTTGGTTGGTAATTTAGTCAAAGACTTTCCAGGAGAATTTTGAAAGAAAAGTCATCGTTTCTTTCCAAATGTCGTTTGTTTACGTTGCTAAGCGACAATCAAACTAATACACTTGACATTGGCAAAATTGTAGCAAACTAGCCACAGCGGCCATAAAACAAAAGAAGAAGAAGAGTACCTACAAAAATTTGACAGCAGAAAATTGAAATTTGGTTTGGATCGGAATTGTTATTGGATTCAATAGTAAGTCATCAGGTCCGATTTCATAAATTACTGCATCGGATAGTTCGTTTTGACTTTGCGTTGATAGAGTCAGTCAGTAACGGAACTTGAAAAATATAGCTAGGTTAGATTAATGTACCATAATTAGCTAAAATTTTTTATTTTGGTTTTAATAGGTAAATAGTTAATTGAAATGGAGGGGTAATGTTGGTTGGTAATTTAGTCAATGACTTTCCAGGAGAATTTTGAAAGAAAAGTCATCGTTTCTTTCCAAATGTCGTTTGTTTACGTTGCTAAGCGACAATCAAACTAATACACTTGACACTGGCAAAATTGTAGCAAACTAGCCACAGCGGCCATAAAACAAAAGAAGAAGAAGAGTACCTACCTACAAAAATTTGACAGCAGAAAATTGAAATTTGGTTTGGATCGGAATTGTTATTGGATTCAATAGTAATTCATCAGGTCCGATTTCATAAATTACTGCATCGGATAGTTCGTTTTGACTTTACGTTGATAGAGTCAGTCAGTAACGTAACTTGAAAAATATAGCTAGGTTAGATTAATGTACCATATATAGCTAAAAAATTTTATTTTTGTTTTAATAGGTAAATAGTTAATTTTAGGTACCTAATTAGCTAAGTATATTTTTTTAATAGTTTTTTAACGATGAAAAATTAGTATCACTTAGTTCACTGCTTCACTGCTTCACTGCTTCACTGCTCGCTCTGTATTTGCCTCATATTTATCACTAAGATAAAAAAAATATCGATAGCGTTATAAATTTATTTTCAAGGACAGAATCAACTGTTTATGGTATTTTGATAAATTCCTTGCGCGGTTCTGCTTGCTTAAAAATGAAAGAACCTTGGCCAGCGTAGACTTCTGCGTCCAATTTTTACCAAGAATTAGATACCTTTTATTATAATAATAATAAAATAGTTATTATGTCCTTATGAGCTTTGATATCAAACTAGAAGTGTAACTGTAAACGACTACAGTTTTATTAATGGGATCAGTTGCCCGATCGTTCGTTCGTTCGTTCGTATGAGTCAGTGGCCAACTCTGTTGACAGAGTTTCTAGGCAGCCCGAAAGCCTCTGTCATGGCTTAACAACCTACTGCTTAACGTGCCCTCCGAAGCACGGGAGCGCTCAGTTGAAATTGCCACTGGCGGTCACCCATTCAAATGATGACCCCGTGGAACAGTGCTTAACTTCGTTGATCTGTTAAGAACAACTCAGCCAGCTACGTCACGAGCGCCCGATTCAAAATAACCATTAGGTCAACTGATCCCGCGGGATAAGTTCAAGTGGGTTGAGTTGACTAAAGCGACCAGTGTTAAAAAATATCTTGATTATGTCGATAGCTCTTTGTTCAATTTAACTATCACTTTGCACTGACAAGCAGTCACTATACAGTTTTTTACCAGATGGTAGGACACTTCAGCAAGAGTCCATCTTGGTTATACCACCGCCGCAGTGCCTGATACTCTACCCCCAAGCAGTAAGTGTGCAAGCATTACTGTGTTTAGGCTTGAAGGGCACTGTAGCAAGTAAAATTACTGGGCGAAAGAAACTTAACAACAACGTCTCGGAGTGATAGCGCAGTGCAGTGCCACGCACTACTTAAAAACTTTAAGTCTCGGGTGGCACTGCATCTGCTATGATCAGGCGGGCGACTTGATGGTCTTGTCACTTGCAGATATAAAAAAAACAGTGTTGGAGTAGAGTGGTCCCTCTAGCAAAGTAGCAAGAGTAGTAGAGTTTATTGTGATAGAGCTCGTCCGAGGAAGGACTACCACCATACCTATTTCTGCCGCCAAGCAGTAATGCTCGCATTGTTGTGTTCCGGTGTGAAGGGTATGGTTTCCGGTGAAATTACTGGCACATGAGGCTTTCGATCTTATCCTCAAGGTGGCAACCCGCGAGTGATACCTCTGGTATTGCAAGCGTCCATAGGCTACGGTAACCGCGTACCATCTTGTGGGCCGTACGCTTGGTTGCCACTTCAGTTGTATAAAAATGTGTTTTTAAAAAAAAGTAAGTTTGTTAGATTAAAACCAATAAGTTATAAAGAAAATAGTAACGTTTTTTTTTGTTTGTTATGTGTACTTTTGGCGTCCTAATAACAAAAAAGAACAAATGATCCCTTCAAAAAAAACCAGCGCTACAGACACATTATGTCTGCAGCACATGCTGAGTGGCTGCCTTTTTTTCGTCACAATAGTTAAGTTTTAATTCTTATTGTTATTTTTATTTTTATGTTAATTGTGTGGCGTTAAATAAATATTTTTCTATTCTATTCTATTCTATTCTATTCTTCAATTAACGTCGTAAACAAAAACTGCATCATTATTCATCATACCCGAATATTTAAGTAAAATAAGTAAGCTCGTATGAGTCAGTGGCCAACTCTGGTGACAGAGTATTTTACAGGAAGGCCTCTGTCATGGCCTAACAACTTTGAAAAAGCCGGGACTGACTGCTTAACGTGCCCTCCGAAGCACGGGAGCGTTCAGTTGAAATTGCCACTGGCGGTCACAGATCCAAATAGTGAATACGCGGAACAGTGCTTAACTTCGTTGATCTGTTAAGAACAACTTAGCCAGCTACGTCACGAGCGCTCTAGTTAAGCGCGCATTATTTAACTTATATTAATACTGTTTTTGTTTAATTGCTTACATATCTTAAGAAAATTGTTAATATACTTTAAGTAAATATATTAATATTTTTATATTCATTTTGATAAGTTTCTGGATTACGTAAATACATTTATTCATTATTTCGATACCTTCATTATAATAAAAAAATATTTTTTTTTGCAAATAAAGTTACAAAAATAAGCCCTTCGAGTGAATGAACAGCTCTATTCTTAGACAGAAGTCTTTTCACAACGGATTTAAGTAGATATTTTTAAGTTCAGCATACATTGCCGTTTTCTTTCCACCGATATCTACAGCTATTATAAATAACCAGCGATGTACAACCTCTATTCAATACAATAACACGTAGGAATGGAACCGGTTTTGGCGGAATAATATGAATGTTTTGTACTTGTTGCTTTTGCAACTGGATCGTTCCGAGGATGTGGACTTTTAAGACTTATACTTATAATAATATATCGTCCACTGTAGCACAAAACACAGGGGAGTGTTAAAGTAGGACTTTTGTCCACCACAGCGTCCCTATAAATATATAATTTTATAGGTATTTGAAATAAAATAAAATATTAGATTAGATTCCTGAAATATTAAATGAATTTAAAAAGTTCGGGTGGTGTTAATGCATAAATAGTTTTATAATACCCAGTTTTTTACAAGGTTCATAATTTACTTAACATACGAGTTTTCCTACGTCCATTAAAATTTTCATGACTTCATCATTTTCAAGGTTACCGTCAACGTTTTTATAGCAATAAAATTATAAGACAAAATAATGTTTTAGCATAGTTTTTTCCTATCTTTTTTTTTTATACAACTGAAGTGGCAACCAAGCGTACGGCCCACAAGATGGTAAGCGGTTACCGCAGCCTATGGACGCTTGCAATACCAAAGGTATCACTCGCGGGTTGCCACCTTGAGGCTAAGATCGCAAGCCTCATGTGCCAGTAATTTCACCGGAAACCATACCCTTCACACCGGAACACAGCAATGCTAACATTACTGCTTGGCGGCAGAAATAGGTATGGTGGTAGTCCTTCCCCGGACGAGCTCTATCACAGAGAACTCTACTACTCTTACTCTTACTCTTACTCTTTTCCCACTGCTGAGCAAAGGTTAACTAAAATAAATAACTAAAGCAAAAAATTTACTAAAATAAATAATGAACTTTATTTTATTATATTTTTACGTTAGTTTTATTTAACTGGCAATTTTATTTATTGAATGAGAAATACTATATAATTATTTATATATGAGAGCACTGGTGGTCTAGTGGTAGTGACCCCGCCTTCCAATCCTAAGGTCGTGGGTTCAAACTCGGTCGTGCACCAATGGATTTTTCTGTTCGGAAAATGTATGTGCGCAATGCCAGTGCTCTCATACGGTGAAGGAAAACATCGTGAGGAAACCGGCATGTCCAAGAGCTAAAAATTCGAAAAACATGTGCCATCCACCAATCCGCATTGGGTCCGCGTGGTGGATTAAGACCCAATCACTCTCGCCTGAGAGTAGACCAGTGTCCCAGCAGTGGGAACATTAGAAGGTTGTCATGATGATGATCGGTAATTATTAAAGAAAAACCTGACAAAAAGTTTGTACCAAAAACATGAAAAACTATAGCAAACAACAAGGCATGGTACGTACAAAAAGTTAAAACTCTAAAATGTAGCAGCCTTTGAAATAGAAGCATGAGTGACCGTGTGCCGATGCAAACCTAAAAGTTGGGATAACAGTCCTCAATTTTCAAAAATGCCTGAAATACCTGCGAATACAGTGTTACGTTTTGGTAAACAAACTGCTGTTTTATTAAAGAAAAATTGAGTACGCTAGTTGTATAAAAATAAAATATTTCTTTGTACAAAACTGAGAACGCAAGTCAAACGCTTGATTTCTTATTATTTCAGGCTCTGACTATAAAAGCAAAGATGCTTTTAGGTATTAAAATAAGTCAACATATTGTCATATCGCAACACTGTGAAGTCATGATGTCACTGGCGTAAAATAAGTCGTTTTTCTAACTAAATTGAGTCTATAAAAGTCAAAATAACAACAGCGCGATGAGTGACTGGCCACCCAAGGTCGCTAACACATCAACTCATAGCTATTCGCTTATACAACAAAAAATACTTACGTATGTCGAAGTGTCAAAGATCCATGTAATGGAAAACAAGGTTTTTGCTTGTACAAAAAGGTATTTAAAAATTTCAGTTTGAAAATTTTGTGAGAGTTTTTTTTTAGGTAAGCACTATTTTTTGTTTTACTCATACAGAAAATCAGCGCTGCAGTTATCTGTAGCGTTATGCCGAGCAAGAACCTTTTTTGACGTACCGTACACAGAATTGATTGAACCACTTATCTACCTACTGTAGTTTATTGACGACCTATGTGGCGCAGCGGGTTCGCCTGCGACGTAGAGGTTGCGGGTTCGATTCCCGCCTCGGGACAAATGTTTGTACGATCTTCAAATATTTGTTCCGGGTGTTATGGGTATTTTCTATATATAATAAAAAAAATATCTATCTATGTATTGTATTGTATTAAACATATATCAGTCATCTTACCCGTAATACAGCTCTATTTAACTGCAGCTTACCTTGGGGCTAGATGATGCTGTGTGGATTGTCCAGCATTATTTATTTTTATATTATTTGTGTAGGTATAGGTTATCACAATAAACTTTTTTACATAAATCATACAAAGTTTATTTGTATGATGTTATTATCACGCATAGCTCACTGGTATGATGTTATGTTGGAATGAAAGCAACAAGGAAAGGCGTGCTTCGCGAGAAAGGCTGATAAGAGCGATAACTCATGACCTAAATTCCCTTTTCAATGTTGCCTAACCTGGATGCAATGGATGTACAATACAACTTTAGTCTGAGTAAGATACCTAATCATAATTGCTTGGTTTGTTATTTATTTATTAACCATTAGCATTAGCACATGACGACCGATGTGGCGCGGCGGGCGCAGGTCCGCCTGCGACGCGGAGGTTGCGGTTCAATTCCCGCCTCGGGTCAAATGTTTGTACGATCCACAAATATTTGTTCCGAGTGTTCTGGGTATTTTCTATGTATAATAAAAAAATTCTATGTGTTGTATGAAGTATATATCAGTCATCTAGTACCCATAACACAGCTCTGCTTACCTGTCTTGCTATAGCAAAACAGTTTTTATATAAAGGGGAGAGAGTTCCAGGACTTGGCATGTTAGGCCATGACAGAAGCTATTAGGCGGCGTATTAACTTAACTCCGTCACCAAAATTGGCCACTGTCTTACTTATTTACTTACTATGGTGGTTCTATTCAATAAAATAATAATAAATAATATAAGCAAAGTTTTTAAAATCACCAAAATAAATAATAAACTCTATAAACCTATCTAAGATAAAGCTATATATTTTGGTAAGTCTGTTAGTTGACCTTACGATCATAGATTTAAGGTAGCAAGTGCTGATGCCAAGTGCTGCCTACTAGATTGGAAATGACTAAACTTTTTCATTGTTATGTTTTAAGGCGACACGGTGCTAAAGTCAATTTACTTTACTGTTTATATACTACACAATTTTACGACCCATGTCGTCCCTTTGCTGGGCAAAAATCTGCCATTTCTCCTTCCAATTAACGCGATCCATTGCGATTTCAGCGCAGCGCTCGTGACGTAGCTGGCTAAGTTGTTCATAACAGATCAACGAAGTTAAGCACTGTTCCGCGGAATCATTTGGATGGGTGAGCGCCAGTGGCAATTTCAACTGAGCGCTCCCATGCTTCGGAGGGCACGTTAAGCAGTCGGTCCCGGCTTTTTCAAAGTTGTTAGGCCATGACAGAGGCCTTCGGGCGGCCTAGAAACTCTGGCACCAGAGTTAGCCACTGGCTCATACGAACGAACGAACGAACGATTGCGATTTCAGACCAATCTGATTCGAATAGTTTATTTATAGGATGAGAATAACATATACTTACTTAAATTTTATAAACTTATCGACTGTTCCAGTTTATAATGTAATTATTTAAGTATTAGGTCGTGATCCTACTGTGATAAGAATAAACATAACTGACAAGATTGCTTTTTATATGTCATCACCTATCTGTAAAAAGATTTCTTATAGGTTTTGTAAAGCTATTTTCCGCTCTATAGTTATGGGAACACTAGAGATTTCAAGATTTCAAGATATTTATTTGCATAAATAAGTGTTACAGAAGGTCTTAAAAGTAATATGGCACTTAGAACTTATTTGCCATTTTCAGGCATTGCAAATTATATGTAGGCTATCTATGCTGGGCGCTAAGATACTTACATAAGAGTACTAGTATCTATGTATTTAGTGATAATTGTGTATTGTGTATAATTGTAATAGTGCAAAACCTTTGGAATAGATTTTTGTGTATATGGTGTTATCCTGTGTTGGGTGTCCATAATAAATAAAATAAAATAAATAAAAATAAATACCGTCAAAGCAACAGACATCTATTTTCAGAATCAAATGAAACCCACTTAGAATTTTGTTGGAGATGGGACACCTTACTCTTTGCGTCCCGCGGTTTCACTTATGTATTGTTGAACCGGAGTATAGTAGAATCATCATGACAGCCTTCTAATGTTCCCAATACTGGGACACTGGCCCACACTCAAGCGAGAGTGATTGGTTCTTAATCCACCACGCGGACCCAATTCGGATTAGTAAATGGCACATGGTCTTTAGAATTCATAGTTCTTGGACATACTGGTTTCCTCACGATGTTTTCCTTCACCATATGAGTGCACTGGCATTGCGCACATACATTTATTGAATAGAAAAATCCATGCACGACCAAATACAAACCCACGACCTTAGGATCAGAGGGCGGGGTCATTACCAAAGCCTTCAAAAATCAGTATGAAATTAGATGTGCATTATGTTGTCAAGTTAGTGATGTTCAAATACTGGGTTCTGATAAGATTAAACCACTCTTCAAAATTTTGCAGTGTTGTATTTACAGTGCAAATATAGTGCACAGAGCGAAGCCTTTTTAACAGATTTAATATTTGGCGTTAATCGGCCACATTGAACATATTGGCACCGTTATCAAATATTTAAATATTGTGCAAGGCAACAGACTAGGGTCAGGGAATGATAAACTAAACAGATAACCGGAATCGAATAAAAAAATCACAATAAATGTTCATAT
Organism: Colostygia pectinataria; assembly: GCA_951394395.1. Lineage (NCBI taxonomy): Eukaryota > Metazoa > Arthropoda > Insecta > Lepidoptera > Geometridae > Colostygia > Colostygia pectinataria. Next base: position 17,138,865 of record OX596348.1, on the reverse strand, counting down.
TTTCGTAGAGTTATCGCGGTCGTCGCCTCAGAAATAGGCGCTGAGAGTAAATGTTGCCGCGATAACATCCTGGATAACCTCGGTAGTAGCCGCGGTCACAGTTAACAGCTTGTTCGTTGTTAACAAACAGCTATGTCCACACTAAGCGCTTTCATCCACCACTTGCCTCCTTCTGCGCAAAAGCGTTGCATGTATGTATACTCATACATGTAACGCTATATCGCATGCTCAAGAACTAGTTGAACAATAGCGAATAACAAGTTGTCGCTGACGGCTTTGCAATCCGTGCGTTTGACGCACGTACTAGACGCAAAACGAATTGAAAGTTCAAGACTCAAGCTGAAGGCGAAAACGTGTAAGCTTTTGTGTAGCTATTCGCGTTTTAACCCAACGCCAGAGTACTGCGGTATTCGAATTAATAATAAAAAGATGCCAAATATCTAATAAAAATCAGTAGAATCGTGAATTATCGCAAACGACTATTAAATTTAACACATTTAGTTTGCGGATGACACATTTCCGCTGAGCACTTTTGTCGATAAGCATGTTTGCAGATCGATATAGACATCGAGTGCTATTTCAAATACTTATTTTGAAAGCTATAATTATATTTTGGAGTATTTAGACTGGTGCGGCACGCAAAACTGTTCTTGTAATTAATAATATTCCAAACATTTTAAAGGAACGTGAATTTCTAGATGAACATGTATGTTTGCACTATAATTATGACAGTATTTGCTCGGTGCAACCCTTACAAATACTAAGTAAAACTTATACAATATCGCTCTGTAAACTCACAAACGCAGAACGAAGCACTATTTATCTTGTGATGTGGACTGTACTCAAAGTGGATCTCCGTTTAATATCTCATCAAAACGCTACTTGTAATAATGTTTTGCAGCACAGACTTTGAAGAGCTTTTCATTTAATTATATTGCTAGGATGTGCTTTTAAATTTTCAATACCAAAAACACTCACTACATGTCATGATCATCATAAACACCAAAAAAGTAAGTTATGAGAGTGTAGACACTCTGGTTTGAAATCCTCTACATAATTAATCGAAACCCAGATTTTTAATTGTGTAAAAAGAGTATCAATATTATTTTATCGTTGTTATGAAACAATTTATATATTTATAAATGCATTTCTGACCTGTGATATTTCGCTTGATTGTATGTTCTCTGTAACGGGAAATGACCCACATTTATTGATATATCTCTTTATTTATTACGTCTCTCAAAACATTTTAATAAAAAGAAACTCACGTCGCACTTTGAACTTACCTACTAAATTAATACAATACTTGTCAACTGTATTTTTAAGGATTAGACATATAAGGTAATTATTATCTCGTAACATGTAAAGCATGATCCCAACAAAAACATTTTCATATAAAATGTTGCCAAGACATCATTGATTCACACTCTCAGAAAAAAAAATCTGATCACAAACATTTCATATAGAGCCAAGCTTCTTACTCTACACGTCTTAAACTTTACAAGCTGTAACTTCACAGGTCATACTCATAACATCAACAATACAACTATTGTATAACAGAAAAGTGAAGAAGAGTGAATATTTTTTCCTCTTGGTATACACGGTTAGATAGATAAATCATTTATTTGTATCTTCAAAACACACGAACATTTTAAAGTGTAAAAAGGCAAAGCATACAGTTTTTTAACACTAACCTAAATCAGGTGCCTTACTCTTGAATCCAATGACAATTCCGATCCAATCCCAATATCTATTTATTGCTGTAAAATTTTTGTACTCTTGAAAACAAGGTTGAATTTGGCGCTTGGTTTGCTGTCAAAAGTACGAAATGTCATATTCCAATAATTGTCCAATACCGATCGCGTTCAAGAGTAAGGCCCCAGGTAGGAATGTATTTGCCCTAAACATTGACCTCGTAAAACTAACTAGGCACCTACATATGTATGTACCTAGGTATTTAAAACCTAAAAGCACGTGTGTGTTGCAGTTGACAAATAGGTTATAGCTCAGCGATAATATTGCTCAAGGAGCAAACATTGATTTTCAGCTATCACCATCGAGATGACGAGACGAGCGAGTATAAGTATCTACAATTTGTGGAGTCTGTAACCTGTAATGTTCACGGTTCGGTTAATGTTCGGTTCACTTCGATTTGGATGAAGCAACTAAATCGTCCATGTAAACATAAAAGTGAATCATTCAACGACAGCGTATCCATCCATACATTTCTGTTCCATTTACATACGTACAATAACTAAGTTTATAATGATATGACGAATACTATGTTATTTCAATAGACATTAAGCTTGTTTAAATAGATGTATTTAGACGACAAATTGTGAGTTAGAGAGAGTAAACAATATATGTCATGTCACCATTGCGCCCATGTGAATGTAGCGAAATAGGTTGTGCCTGCCCTTGCGCTTCGCTTGGTTTGTCTTGACGGTCAGTGACTGACTTCGAGAACTGAATTGTTTGTTTACATAGGGTCAGAACGCAATAATATTGAAGTCAGCAGGTACTGACCCGACAGCGCTTCACTGAATCCAAATTCAGGTCAGAATTAAATTTGGAGACAGTCACTGACTATTGCTACTGACTCAATGCAAACCACATATAACAGTTCATTCACAAAAGAACGATTCGTGTTATTGCTGCATCATTATTTTTCACGATTTGTGAAAACTACACCACGGAAAAAAAAACACTTGAATAATATTTCGTAATATTTCGTTTAAATATAAAACTAAATAATTATATTAATCGTAGGTAAGCTTTTTACTCTGTAGCCAAAATATAATTTTACATGTGGTTGGGATCTTTATTTTAATAAAAGTGTACTTGTTTCAAAAGACCTGGGGGGGGGGGACTTACTCTTCAACCCAATCCCAATCCCAATTTCAATCCATCTATCCAAATATAATTTACTGCTGTCAAATTATTTTACTATGGAAACAGGGTTTAATTTGGTGTAGGTTGTCATGAAATGTCATATTCCAATACTTGTCCAATGCCGATTGCGTTCAAAAGTAACACCCATATTCTAAGAAGTTTCCTCGAATCTTCCTCCACTCGACTCAAGGTAGGTTTAGACGTACCTTGAGTTTGAAAATCATTTCCTCACTAAGAAAGGAACTTTTGAGTAGAAGTAAGTGGAGGTGAGTTTTTGCAACTAAGAATACGGGTTTATTTGAGTGAGGTTGAGTCGATTCGAGGAATTCTTGAGGAATCAACTTAGAATACGGGTGTAAGTCCCCTTGATCTGACTTCTGGGGCGCGTGGAACTAGCGTAAATTCACCTAGCTTTAAGACGTTTCAAAATTACCCTTGTGACAAGATTGAATGAAGAGATGTTTTACTTATTTATTTTCTTACTCCCAAGTGCAACTTTGCACAATAGGTAATGTCCTAGCAAACTTTAGTCACAATATTTGTTGGTGTATTACTATATTTCTAGGTTACTAAAACAAATAAATAAACAAATATTGGAGGACTTTTTGACACAGTGCTACCTAACACCAAATTAAACAAAGCTTGTACTACTATACCAAGATAACTGATAAAATATTCTATGTATGTATATACATACATTCTTATTTTGTAAATATAAGTAACGCCCAGACTGAAATAAATTTGTACCTACATTCAGCAAATAAAGTGGTCTATCACTTTTGACAAAAGTCTTGTGAAATCCTATGACATTCAAATGAATCTCAACCACATTTTTTGCTGACTGTACATTTGTACTGCAGCGGGGTAAAACCCGCGAACTCTAGCTTCTCATCCGGGCACTCGCCCACCGCACCACTGAGTTTGTCCTACCTGTATTTACAGATCTGCAAACTAATAAAATGACCCTTCCTAATAAATAATCTAACTGTAAGTTCAGTGACAACAGCCGTTGGTGTGTGGGTGTGTAGGTATCACTTACACACACCACCCAGTATAACGATAGTGTTCTAGGAAGATCATGTCTACTGTTCTGAGAATTTTCATAAACTTCAATGTTTCTAATTAAAAAACATGTCTTATAACGTTGTTAATGAATATGTCACCTACACCAGACTTATAATAAAGTAACAAACTATGAGACCTTTGTTTGTTTAGAAAAGGGACGAAATAGGTTGAAAATTTGCTTTTCCTGTATGTTCACATCACGTTATAACTAAAGTAGGTATACATTTTTTTGTGGGATTTTAACCGAATATTGATATCCAACTATTTACATTTACACGGTTGAAAAATTACATATATGGGGTAGGTTTTTGTACAACTGTCAAAACTCTGCAAACGGCGCTTACGTAGCCGGTCCTTGCTTGGCACCCCATAGGATTTGAGTAACAGTACAATTGTTATGTTTTAGCTAAGTAATTGCCGTGTAAGCTGTTACGTTAGGTCACCAACACCGATTACGTCACTGTCCAGGGATACGGCCCCAGCATCAACAGACAATACCTTTTGAGATACATCACTTTTGTAAACAGTGTGTTACAGTGTATACTCTTACGAGTTGCGACTAGACGATTACTTTGCTACCTCCCCCATTACCAGCTATGTGAAAAGCTTAACACGCTTTGATTTCTAAATTACTATTATGAAAAATTTAATAGGCATTATTTTATAAATATACGTACCTACCATAACTTGAAAGTGTGGTTATTTTTTTAATTATCAAATGGCGTCCATTTTGTGCGTTGAGGATAAAAATATAAAACTAGTAAAAACTCAAGATCAATATTTAAATTGTATCCGAATTATTTAATGTATATGAATTGTATATTCGTTTGTCTGTATTGTATCTATTAGTGTGCGTATAATTTAATTTTTAATATCAAATACGATTATATAATTGTTTACATAAATGAATGAAATAATATTAATGATTAAAAAAAAAAAGAGTGAACCCGCATAGTCGTATTTGACAAATACACAAATACTTATCTAATATGAATATAGTCATCTTCTTTGCATCATGAAGATAAAATTTGATGCAATATAGGTAATATATTATAATCTAAAATTAATTATTATATTGTATTCAATGGAGGAGTATTATAGATCAAAGACGGTGACTGTGAGAACAACATCCTTTGACGTTTCATGCCTCAACGCCTGTGTTAATTAAACCATTGGTGCATAAACATGAATAGTGGTCTCAAGCACAGTCTCAATCATCTCAATACTCAATACTCAATACACATAATATCTTATTGTAAGCGCCATCATAAGCTTGCAAGATGACCAAACAAAGAGGGGCACAAAAGGCAGAAACTCTATCACAATTAATTAATTGTCACTAACACAATTAATTAAACATTTTACATCATTTGATAAATTAAAAATCAAATAACATTTTGAGTGAAAATAAATTTGCTAATATGATAGTACCTATTAAACATAAATGTACCTACAACCTATGAATCAGAATCCGAGCTCTATGATCTCTGCAATCACTCAAGGCTAGCAGGTCATACCTTCAATATGTAGGTACTGCTTCACGATACGAAACAACTAGTGCCCTGCTTACCCTTAGAGGGAAATAGAGTAAATGTTCATAAAACGTGCAAAATACGCTCTTAGCTTGCTCAGAGGTGAGGGAGCAAATTAAGTTCTTCGAAGCACCCCATCGGGCAAAGTGAGCGCTGATTCAGTTTGCTAGGTAACTTTTGAGACAAGCCGTTCGGTCGGATACGTGAAAAATTACAACCAGAATGCATAAAACTTTTAACTAAATATTTAAAAGTTTCTATTAATCTCGATTCATTTTCATGTCAGGTTTTCCAATAAATTGTGACTACGTTATTTTTTTTTTTAATATAGTTACATAAGTATCATAAATCTCACTGAAGGCCAGGACTTCTTATGATTGAATATTTAGGCATTCATTTTAAAAGAAACAATGACTGATAAAGATGTACTATTGGCTCTAATAAGCAATTATTAAAAACCTACGTATTTTTTTTCTGGAGAAGCTAAAAAAGTACAGACTTATGTAAGACGATTTCAGTGGCCAAATAGGCATGTGTCCGGGTGAGAAGCGAGCAGTTTTGTTTCCGGAGCAGGACAAATGTTTACATGGACCCTTCACACAGGTAGTGTTGTTATGTTAATATTAAACGCCACAATATTTATCAATATCAAGTTCAAACAGCCTTTACAGACGACTATGAAGTTAAGTGCGATTTACATTGGGTCAGTGACTGACTCCAAATGAAGTCAGTGCTGACTTTTTTAACTGACTTTCTCTGTTTACAAAAGGTCAGTACGCAAGAATTTGAAGTACTGATTCGACAGCGCTACATTTGGTAGCGGGTCAGCACTGACTTTGTCACTGACTCAATGTAAACCAATGCGTATTCCCGATGTCCCCATTGACCGTGTCCCCGTTATTGGAGACAGCTACGTTTAATTTTATAGCGTTCTCAGTGAAAATTCACTGAAACAGTCAAAGGAAAAGAAAATACTTATCTAAACAATGCTCGATCATTGAACGTAATATTTCAACTTGCATTCCATTTAAAAAAGCTGTCAATCCTTGTAGTTACGCATATTTCAATGAGTAAATTGCAGTTTAACTTTGAAGCTTTAACTTATTTTGTAAACTGCAGTTTTCCATGGAAATTCTTTACAGAAAATGTTTGATAAAAAGCGCTATCCGTGTGTTTATTGTTCTATACTCTTTTACTTTTTCCTACGAAGTTAGTACGAGTAACGTTTGTCACAAAGTCAAAGGAAAAGTTGTAGTAAAATATTACAAATCTGTCTATTTGTTCATGGTACTCACGGAAAATTGTAAAACAGTTTTGCAAAATGCAATGTGATTTCGTTTTTATTCTAAAAAATGTATTTGTAAAAACTGCTTTGTATAAAATAAGGTAGGAACCAGTCTATTTCCCAGAACTAACTTGTCAATCCTTGATGCTTTTTATTTGTATTTCAAAGGCTTCTTCTATTATAAATTCTCTGATTTTATGATAAAACCTTTTTAGTTTTTGTTAGCTCCTTGAAGTAACCTAGAGTTTTTAACTTCTTTACAATTTATCTTATATAATTTATATTTTAAATCCTACTAATATTATAAATGCGAAAGTCTGTGTGTATTGAAACTATGACCGATTGTGATCAAATTTAGAATGTAGATGGCTTAAGTCCTGGAATAACACATAGGTTACTTTTTATACCGAAAAAATGCACTGTTCCTGTGAAATAAGATAAAATCAAAAAAAACAAAATCAATAATTATTTATTTCAGTAGAATCTTACAAGCTAGAAAAATTTACACCAGTTCCAACGCACCCATGCCGTAAAAGAACTGGCAACAACACCGGCTGGGTTCCTATCGCTTTTTTGGTATGACCTTGCTATTGTTATGGATGCCAAGTAGAGTTGAAAAAACAACTGAAAAAACGTGAAGCCGCGCGGATCGGCTCGTATAATTATAAATGACCTTGATGACGGGGTGGAAGGGTGCCCGGTTGAGAAGTATGCATGGTCATGCTCTGGGTATGGCTGTTATAGTACCAAGTACTCGTAGTCTGTGATGCTCAACACAGGGAACCTTTGTGTGGGCTCAAGACTGTGTATGATCTGATATAGACGACCAATGTGGCGCGGTGGGCAAAGGTCCGCCTGCGACGCAGAGGTTGCGGGTTCGATTCCCGCCTTGGGACAAATGTTTGTAGGATCTGCAAATATTTGTTCCGGGTGTTCTGGGTGTTTTCTATGTATAATAAAAAAAATTATCTATCTATGTATTGTATTGTATTAAATATATAACAGTCATCTAGTACTCATAATACAGCTCTGTTTAACAGCAGCTACTTTAGGCTAGATGATGCTGTGTGGATTGTCCAGCATTATTTATATTTATTTATTTATTATATGAGTGTGTTTAAAAGTTTAATTAGTTATAATACTAAGAAATGAATAATAATGTACCCTATAATTAATAATATGTCAGTAAGTTTAGGAGATATTACAAACAAGCTTCTGTCATGGCCTAAAAAAGCCGGGACCGACTAACGTGCCCTCAAGTACGGGAGCGCACAGTTGAAAAAATGGACAAATACCTCGTATTACCTATAACTATAACTAACTTGCAACGCCCTTACAGGGTCCATGTACTCACCTACAGCATTATCATTAAGTTACACCTAAGCTGAATACATTGTACATGGAGCATGAAATAAATGAATTGAATTGAATTGAATTGAAATTGCAACAGGGGCGGTCACCCATCCTAAACAATCAACTAGCTTAGTAAAATTATGTTTCTCAGTGTATGAATTAAGAAAGCTAAGAAGTGTAATTAAATAAATATGCAGTCGTCCGTATATCCCGCGTAGCGCAATAATCACAGTTCCAGAAAACACGGTTTTTTCCAAAGACATTCCAACGTTTTCCGTAGTTTTAAATTCAAAAAAGATGTTATTTCGCATGAGATAATAATAGCCACTGTTGGTACCTTAACACTTTTTGAATATTTCCTAATAATAATTCAGAAATCAGAGCCAGAAAATATCTCTGGGTAGTTAATTTTTCCATCAAAACTAGCGTTAGCAATTTTTTTTCATTGATAAATACTTACCTAGATACAAGTAGCTAGGTCAAGTAGTTACGTGCGTACCTTTATTTACCAGTTGTTTAGATCAAAGTTAGTGATAAAGCTGACTGTCTTGTCTATATAATTTTGATGGGTAGTATTTCTCATAATGCTGACGTGACATTCAATTAGCTAAACATAAAATTCGCTGATACGGAAATGTTCATTGATGGTCTTGTAAATGAGTAAGTGTTTATAATATCTTCTTCTTATCTTCTTTTATATAAAATTGAATTGCTATGCGTTAGTCTCGCTAAAACTCGAGAACGGCTGGACTGATTTGGCTAATTTTGGTCATGAATTGTTTGTAGAAGTCCAGGGAAGGTTTAAACGGTGAGAAAATATACGGGGTGTAAAAATTTGCTAAAAAAACAACGCGAGTGAAACCGCGCCGGGTCTACTAGTATTATAATAAAAACGAACAAGTGCGAGTGAAATCTGCGTACTGTAGAAGATGTTTTTACTAACAAATATTTAAGTTTTTATGGAGTTTTTTTAAATTTGGTCAAACCTAAGACTTAACTTAAGAGTAGTAGAGTTCTCTGTGATAGAGCTCGTCCGGGGAAGGACTACAACCATACCTATTTCTGCCGCTAAGCAGTAAAGCTCGCATTGCTGTGTTCCGGTGCGAAGGGTATGGTTTCCGGTGAAATTACTGGCACATGAGGCTTTCGATCTTAGCCTCAAGGTGGTAACCCGCGAGTGATACCTCTGGTATTGCAAGCGTCCATCGGCTGCGGTAACCGCTTACCATCTTGTGGGCCGTACGCTTGGTTGCCACTTCAGTTGTATAAAAAAAAACCTACAAAGGTTTTTTTAGATGTATTTAATCTACATTGTAACAACGTAAAATTATGTTAGATAAATAAATAATTTTTTATTAAACAAAATAAAATATGTACATAATTACATTACATTACAAAATATACAAAATACATATGAAACAGTTGAGCCATCTAAAGACCGTTACAAACGACCTATAGATAGCTCAACTGATCCAAATCACTACCAGTAGGAAGCGTTCCCAACATGCTGGCTGCATTGCCACGTTGAATGGCAATGCTGATACGTTGAGCCAGATATGAACCAGCCTTTGGATCACGCGTCGCTTCGACCAGACGCACGGAAAGAATTTTGAAAACGCGGTGAGCCCCGGTACCCCACGGACCCAGGGTCTCCACTCCAAAAGGCTCAAATATGTAGGCTCTATCTAAGCCGGCATATTTGCGCCTTTTGGTGTTCTCCGCACAATAAATAAATAAAACAATAGACTGACTGATCGCACTTTTTTGTGCGATCTGTCACCTTGAGGACAAAATAAACTAGGTGACAGATGGGAATAATCCCAATAAATACTTATTTAGAATTAAATAATGAAAATCTGCCCACTAAATAGAGCTCAGTAAATACCTATGCTACTTAATGTATCTATAACTGCTTAATGTATGTTTTTTTTATTTTTAAAACAAGCAACATGCTAAGTTTTTTCATATTCCGGACCACGCGGTCATCTAATATTACGGCAGCGAAGTGCATTCCAATTTTAAATTTAATTCAAAGTGTTAAGTTTAATAATAAAATGACTCGCGGGATGCTAACTTATGCTTATGTAGACTTTTAACTGCAAAAATCTCCTTTTTGTATGTTATTTTAAAAAAGTTACAATGGTTTTCGAGCTAGTTGAGTTTTTCTGTAAGCTTTACGTGTTTAGTGTAAAAATATTTTTTTTTTTATTTTCGCATTTTTTTTTCATTTATGAATATTCAGAATTGTGTAATAATATTTTGTGTTAATTATATTTTATCCTTTCCAAATGGGTCATATTGTAAGTTAAAAGTCGAAACAGGCGTGAAAAATAAAGCGCTTTGAATTTTTTTAAATACAAGTAAAATTATGTACGAAGATTTTAGGAATAAAATAAAATTATATATATCTGGCTGAGTTTTATATTCGTACGAAACCCTCAGACCGTGAGTTTTGCTTGCACTTGTCAAATTTTTAATAATTATTTAAATAGCGAAACTCTTTGAACCCCACTGCCAAACAGATTTTTTACACAGTTTTCTACACAGTTTTTACTTCATATAAAATTTACAGCTTTTGGCGTGGTGCATAAATAAAAGCTATACCAGGCTTAGAAATTACTGTCCCAAATGTCGACCATATCGATTCAGCCGTTTTTGAACACACAATCACCAATTTTGAAACTTAATAACTTAACTTCCTAATAGAAAAGTCTATAGTGAAAATAGTGAGGCCGCTTTCTGATCCAAAGGTCATGAGTGTTAGGCTTAATTGTAAAAAAAATAATATTTCAAAATTAAATAAAAATCACGCAAAGCTATTGCTCTATGCTCTCAAAAGGCGATAGGTAACATCATAAGGAATCCATTGTCTCCAAGAGCTAATAAATTGCATTAGATCAGCGTGGTGGATTAATCACTCTCGCTCGAGAGTAGGCCACTGCCTCGCAGATTAAACATAGGTACTACCTAATAATGTTCACTAGCCTCTTTATTCATAATTATTTTTTTATAAATTCTTTCAGAAGTACATTGACAGACCTAGGTAATAAAATAATATCTTTAAAAACTTTTACTTTTAATGTTTTGCAAGCAACAAAACCTTCTTAAAGATACTCCGCAAAACCTGCTTCGAGACCAGGACCCGCTGTCCTGGTCTCCGGCAATATGTCATGAGTTATTAGTCGCGCATTCATTATGCAGTTCTTGGTAAAAACAACGGCTCAAAAAAGCCCTTTTACAAATTTGAATATAAACTTATTTTACTTTATTATATTTAGACATGTTTGGAAAACGAACAGCAAATAAATGTGAGAATGGTAGTTTTCAGTAATGATTTTAAAAAAAGTTTAGCAGTCCGAAATAATAAGTATTAATTTAAACTCAAGAGTCTTATCAAAAAGTTGTTACAAAGTTTCGCATGTCTTCAGAGTTGGATAGTATTGTAACTTACCTGGAGTACCAGGATCGAGAGGCACAGGAGAGCCGCGATGCGAGCCCTTCCAGTCCTCATGGTGTCCAGTCAAAGTCGTACGTTCGAAAAGTTTCCGAGTGCCGGCATGCGCGCAGCAGCGTTCGCGCTGTCCCGCTGTTCGACCGCGAATGAGGAGCCGGAGGAGCGAGGCAGAGGCGGCCAGGGCCTACTAACTGGCACTCGAGCTGTGGCTGAGCGGAGCGCGGGGTCCACCAGACATCGTATGCATCAGCCTACGCACACTGCGCCGCCGCCGATGCGATACCCATCAGCAAAAATGCTCTTTGCAACTTGCATGCATTCTTCGAAAAACTTGATTAAATCATGATATGATCAATTCTGTTGGCCCGGATAATACTCAAAATTAGCTTCTGAATTCTTGTTTTATTACCTATTGCATATAATGACTTGCAAGAATATAATCATTATAGTGTCGTGAACAACGTATTTGCTTGATTTTGTAGCTGACAAAACACATTATGTGCTTCGTATACTTATTAACTATTATAGGTACTTACACTTAGTTGACAACCGGCGGGCGAAGGTCCGCCTGCGACGCAGGAGGTTGCGGATTCGATTACAGCCTTGGGACAAATGTTGGACGAACTGCAAATATTTGTCCCGGGTGTTCTGTTATCTTATCTTATTCTTTATTGTATATTTACAACTAATGAACTATTTATATTAGTTGAAAACTATCTTGTTCTTGCAGAACGAGAGGTAATATTATAGAAAATAAGGGTGTTTGAAGACAGTAAGGTAATGGTTCCAGGAGACCATGAATTGTAACTGCTAGAAATACTAAAGAAAGTTGTGACAAGCCTAGAAAAATTGATTGATTTTATCCCCAAAAATAGTCAAAGGATAATAACGGTAAAAACTGTCTCTTATTTAGACTATTAAATGCTTCGTCTCGTCCTGCTACCGAGACAGGGCCTGCAAAGTTTTTTGACCCCTCTCTTGCGCTTATCAGGCGTATGTAAAAACTAAAACGCCTTATTATCATTCGCGTTGCTCGTGCTATTGTGGCTCTTATGGTGTGCGAGGTAAGGTCTTCCAGTTATTTTGAATGATTTTATGCGATTCAATTTACTCGATGTGCCAATTTTTTTTCACCCACTCAGATGGCAAACGAAAATATGGCTCTGCACCTGATTTTAAGCAGTTACTGTAGCCTATGGACGCTTATTCGAAACGGAACACGGCAATGCAAGCACTACACCTCGGCGGCAGAAATTGGTATAGAACTTCCCGGACGAGCTCTATCACAAAGAACTCTACTACTCTTCTCCTAATTACATTTTGCTTTAGGCTTACAATACACGGTGTAACAGTGTGTAGTTTATTATATTACTAAGGCGCTGCGCAAACGTAGACACTTTTTATTGCCGACACGGCACACCATCACAGAGAGCCGTAGTTGTGTCCTGTAGCGGTGATCGGACACAGTCGTCCGCTGCTACTACTACTACTGGTCACTAAGTAATGTAAGTAAGCTCGTCTATGAGTCAGTGGCCAAGTCTGATGACAGAGTTTCTAGGCCGCCCGAACGCCTCTATCTTGGCCTACTACACGGAACAGTGTTTCATCATCATCATGACAGCCTTCTAATGTTCCCACTGCTGGGACACTGGCCTACTCTCAAGCGAGAGTGATTGGGTCTTAATCCACCACGCGGACCCAATGTGGATTGGTGGATGGCACATGTCTTTTGAATTATTAGTTCTTGGACATGCCGGTTTCCTCACGATGTTTTCATTCACCGAAAAATTTATGCCAGCACTGGCATTGCGCACATAAATTTTTCGGAGTGAAAATTCCATTGGTGCACAACCGGATTCAAACCCACGACCTTAGGATCGGAAGGCGGGGTCACTACCACTAGACCACCAGTGGAACAGTGCTTAACTTCGTTGATCTGTTAAAAACAACTTAGCCAGCTACGTCACGAGCGCTCCACTAATCACTGGTGACACCTAAACGCTTGCGCTATTGACCCTACAGGTTGGGAAGAGCTCGCTTCTAAGAGGTCTTCATGGCGCTCTACCATCCATAAAAATATAAAAACTTTCGAGGAAAGTCGCCTCGAAACACTCGACCTAAAACGCCAAAACCAAAAAGAAAGACCTAATCCTTCCTATACCTATACCATAAACTCACAGGGCCAACTCTACTACATTCCTTGCGATTGTCTTCAAGAAGTTTTAAGAGTAGTAGAGTTCTTTGTGATAGAGCTCGTCCGGGGAAGGATTACCACCATACCTATTTCTGCCGCCAAGCAGTAATGCTCGCATTGCTGTGTTCCGGTTCGAAGGGTATGGTTTCCGGTGAAATTACAGGTACATGAGACTTACCATCTAACGTCTCAGGGTGGTAACACGCAAGTGATATCTATGATGTTGCATGCGTACATAGGCTACGGTAACCGCTGTCCATCAAGTGGGCCGTACGCTTGGTTACCACTTTAGTAGTATAAAACAAAGTTTGGTCTAGCAAGCCACATTAGGGCTCCGATAGGAAATAAATTAGTTGTAAATATAATAGATCCATAATATTAGTGTAAATTTTAATAGTAATTAGTTGTAAATAGTTATAATCATTTTGTTTTTTGTTATGAATATAGTCAAGGTCGCTGTCATCGAAACTGATGAGGAGGACTATAAGTGTTGTGTTGATGTTGAGATCTAGCGAGTGAACTCTAGCACCTGTTCCCTGGCCAGTTTTCGACCCGTCAGTGTAGACTCGGATCTCGCTATTCCCGGATTGATCTCTTTGGTCCTCGTATGTCTGATAGCTGCCATTGTCGCTTCCTGTTGTATATAAAGGTGGTGGCTTCCTGGTGTTGTTCTCATGCAGCCCGTTATTGCAAAGCATGCCAGTCTCTGAAAACGTTGTAGCTTGGTAATTACGGTGGTTAATTATGTTCTGTTCCACCATACGATATATATATATATATATATATATATATATATATATATAATATATATAGAAAATACCCAGAACACCCGGAACAAATATTTGTAGATCGTACAAACATTTGACCCTAGGCGGAAATCGAACCAGCAAACTCCGCGTCGCAGGCGGCCCTGAGCCCGCTGCGCCACATCGGTCATCATCAAGGATGCGTCACGATCATTGGCTAATAGCTGTCATGGCGGATCTATAGTGTGACTCCCGTTTTAGGAAACTCAACACAATAAACATTTTTTCTTTAGAACTTTGTTTGTCTACATAAAAATAAAATTGTTTGTTACTATTAGTCTTATATTTTTTTTTAATTTTTCTATGGTGTTACAAAGACCAAGGCTACTATGAAATTGGTCCTTTATTTATTTAGCCTTAGTTCGTAGAATGATGCTAATTAAATAGAATATAAAGAAATATAGGACAGTCTGGAAGGTAGGTATGTACGGAATATTCAGTAACATGCAAGGGTGAGCCACCCTATCTTTAGTTACAAAATTCAGAGCTAGATGGCGCGGCTAACTCAGAACAATCCCTGAATCACGCTATCGTTGCGTTTTGGACATATGGTAAGGTTTGAGAGAAGCTATCGTTACATTGTCATAAATAACGTGAAAATTGATGCTTCCCAATTTGGTAGGATCAAAATTTTTTACAGGGTGCTCTAAACTATGATTTGCGTAGCACTTAGATAAACATAATTCAAACAAAAGATACTAGATTAATCAGTACCTATCATAATCAGTACCTATCATTTATTGATGCATTATTTAATACACGACGTAATAAAATAAGTCTTTCACCTAGTTAAGGTTGGATTCGATCAAATAGTTGGCGCTATTCTCCGAGTAAATCGTAGTTAGTCCGGAGTAAACTGACATGACAGCATACTTTTATTTGACATTTCTTATTCCGCGGAATAGGTATTCCAAAAGTTGGTCGAATCCAACCTTAATCGGCCTAGTATCAGTAGTCCGGTTAGTTTGTCGATGATCGGACTGATGAGACACTGTCGTCTCAGTAGTTTTTTTTTTTTATACAACTGAAGTGGCAACCAAGCGTACGGCCCACAAGATGGTAAGCGGTTACCGCAGCCAATAGACGCTTGCAATACCAGGGGTATCACTCGCGGGTTGCTACCTTGAGGCTAAGATCAAAACCCTCATGTGACAGTAATATCACCGGAAACCATACTCTTCACACCGGAACACAGCAATGTGAGCATTACTGCTTGGCGGCAGAAATAGGTATGGTGGTAGTCCTTCCCCGGACGAGCTCTATCACAGAGAACTCTACTACTCTAAAAAGTTCGGTGATTAAAATCCTCGGACTACTGTTTGATATGTAAATTGTAAATGTGACCAGTAAGGGTGTTTTTTTTTTAATGTTGCACTATAGAAAGGACCGGAATGATTTATTGTCATTGATTAAACTTATCAAACCGCCCTAGTATTATATTAATCGAAAATCTTACTTGAAAATATGTATGTAATATTGTTATGGCCTTCTAAAAAATCTATTGGTGCTCGACCGGGTTAGAACCCACGACTTCCCGCTTGGTAACACCCGCTGTCAACACTGTTGACGAATGGGAAAAAAATCCCACTCGTTCACGGTGTTGACGACCGCTACTTTCAATGACTCATTTACATCATACCTCAGCACAGATATTAGTGCTACGTACAGAACGGCCACTCCCTACCTCCCACCGGTTTTACTTACCCCACCAGGTCACAAGTTTGCCGGCATCTTTTCGCCGGCACCAAGGGCTAAGGCACGCGTTTATTTTGATTTTGAGGTGTAGCGCATGCCAGCGCGAGCGAAATATTTTATCTTGCTCTTGCTACAATTGGGTGGGGCCAACCATGACACTCACACATACAACGGCACCGTTTACGTACACAAACTATGCGTGTGGTGATTGCGACGTGTTTGCTTTATACATTTTATTGAGTGTCCGGGGTGTGACCGTACAATAATTACACGCAAGAATTATCTTATCAAATCCATTTTTGTTCCAAAACGAATTTGACAAAGCAACTCTTGCATGCAATTATTGTATAGTGTAAATGGGCCATTATTCCCGCTCGTACACACCATCGATTGGAAGGGGTCTCCACTAGGCTAGGGGGGATCACTAGACCACTAGTGCGTAAGTGTTTTGCATCATATTTAACCTTTTTTCAGATTTATACCATATCGTTAGAATTATTAAAATTAAAAGTTCTTAATGTCTAATTAACAACAAAAAAACAACTGTATTGATACACACAGAGCAGTGCTAGATAACTAGCTTGACTTTTTGACACTTTGACAGTGACGTAATTAACTCGGATCAATGCTTATCTCTACATTTTTTCTACCTTGTACAATATTATAACAAACTGGTTGTACTCTTTTATAATAGCTGCATTACTACTAGATATAACCATAGCTATACTGCAACTGTTGCAGTCTACACTGCAGCTGTTGCAGTTCACATTGCAACTGTGCAGTCCACGCTACAACTTTACCAGTACAAACTGCAGATGTTGCAATCCTTACTGTAGCTTTTGCAGTCCACACTGCAACTGTTGCAGTCCACACTGCAGCTGCGCAGTCCACGCTACAACTGTTACACTGCAGCTCTTCGGGGCCTGTTCTCACTATAAATAGTAGTAGTATTCCTTGTGATATAGATCGTCCGGGGAAGA
The DNA here is from genome assembly GCA_951394395.1 of Colostygia pectinataria. Taxonomy (NCBI): domain Eukaryota; kingdom Metazoa; phylum Arthropoda; class Insecta; order Lepidoptera; family Geometridae; genus Colostygia; species Colostygia pectinataria. Next base: position 17,121,609 of record OX596348.1, on the reverse strand, counting down.
ACTACATTACGTTGCCACATTAGTGATATAAAAAATCTGAACAGAAAATAAACTTGATAAATACATATGAACAGTCAACTTCTAAAGATCTCACAGCTTCACAGGTTTTTTAATACTTTCATAGCCATATTTAAGTAGACATTTTGGAGTTGACTGTACTTATCTACATTGAGTTTGATAAAAGTCTTATACTATCCAGTGATTCCATTCAAGTCGATGAGCGTCAATTATCTATAAACTTATTTATATTACTCCTGCTTCATTGGCGCTGGCTGGACCTTAATTGATTGTAAAAATGTACTTTAATTTAACAGAGCTTGAAGGACATTACTGAATTTAATGGTGTAGGCTGCATTAATCTATACTTTTCAGCTGCTTTTCACGGAGACTAATGACCATAATCTAGATAACTATTCATCTCTGAGTATACAGTATATTTGTAAAGTTATTGTTCCTTTTGAAGATTAATAATATTGATATTGTTTTCACAACATAAGTATGTTAGACCCGTTAGATGTCCGACAGAAGGCGCTGGGATTCGGATACAGTTTCATTTTTTTTTATGTCAGCAAGTGATCAAGGCGTCCACCTGATGTTAAGCATCACGCCTGACTATTACAGATGCAGTGCCACCCAAAGCTTAAAGTTTAAAAGTGTTTGCGTGTCACTGCACTGCGCTTATCACCCCGGTAATTTCACTTGCTACAGTGCCCTTCAAACCTAAACTTTGTAGTACATATAAAGTGTATCTATTACCTATTTAGAAATAATATTGTATCTATTACCTATTTAGAAATAATATGTTTTTTCTTAACTACCATGTAAACCTAGGTTATCACCGATTAACCTAGCAATGTTATAGTAATTTGGTAGAGGAGCGGGTGCAGGTCCGCCTGCGACGCGGAGGTTGCGGGTTAGATTCCCGCCTCGGGTCAAATGTTTGTACGATCTACAAATACTTATTCCGAGTGTTTTGGGTATTTTTAAGCGTACGGCCCACAAGATGGTAAGCGGTTACCGCAGCCTATGGACGCTTGCAATACCAGAGGTATCACTCGCGGGTTGCCACCTTGAGGCAAAGATCGAAAGCCTCATGTGCCAGTAATTTCACCGGAAACCATACCCTTCACACCGGAACACAGCAATGCGAGCATTACTGCTTTGCGGCAGAATTAAGTATGGTGGTAGTCCTTCCCCGGACGAGCTCTATCACAGAGAACTCTACTACTCTAATTCGTATTTTTCAACGTGCGGTAAAAATACGCTCGTGCGAACGAGGTCTTACTTACTTGTTGTTTATTCTCTTTCCATTACACGGTCACTTTCGCTAATACGTCACCTGCATAATCTAATATTAAAGGCAGCAAGCTCGGAAAATGAATTGAGTGACATTAGCAAAGTTGTTAGGAAAATTACCGGATGGGTTAAAATAGGTTTTCTTATTATTTATTTGTAGGAAAGGCAACCGAGAGGCTTGTTTAGAACACGATTGTCTACTATGAAATTATTCAATGAAAATGACTCGGTTGATTGATCAGTGCACCTAGATACACCATAAAAGGTGTAGGTACAAATGTACATATTTTTAAAGGTGTAGGTACAGTTGTACATATTTGTAGTTACGCGTACAGTACCTACGCTAACTACAAATTGTAGGTACAAACACAAAACTCCACTTTTTCAATTTGTAGTTCGACAGTATAGTCAAAAGTATTGCAACTACAAAATAACTACTCATAGGTACAACTGTACAATTTGTAGTACACGTACTGTACAAGTAACTACAAAATGTACAAACACAAAACACCACTTTTTCAATTTGTAGTTCGACAGTATAGTCAAAAGTATTGCAACTACAAAATAACTACTCATAGGTAAAACTGTACAATTTGTAGTACACGTACTGTACAAGTAACTACAAAATGAAAAAACACAAAACACCACTTTTTCAATTTGTAGTTCGACAGTACAGACAATACAGTAAAGTGTTGAACTACAAAATAACTACTCAATGCTAGCATAGAATCCAGATATATTTCATCATAGGTCCCAGGCTACCAGTGATACCTCTTGTACTGCAAGCGTCCATAGGCTGCGGTAACCGCTTACCATCTTGTGGGCCGTACGCTTGGTTGCCACTTCAGTTGTATAAAAAAAAAAAAGCTTCTGATGTCAATAAATAAGCGATCTCTTCCAGACAGCCTTTAGATGGAGATGAGGCTATTTAAATAATCCTACACCGAACAAATGTAGACCATGTCTTCCCTCAAACTTTTTTTTTTTTTTTTTTCAGAAAACCAACAGCGGATAAAACCTAATATACTATCTTAGGACAAAACAGATTATTTAATCTATCTGAACACTGTGGATGTCTTTAAAATGGTTGTTTAGTCTATTGTGATCACTTAGAAGACTCTACTTGATGAACCAATGTCATTAGTGATCGCAAAAAGTCGGGAGGTTGAAAGCTCAATATTAGTAGTCATGGCACTCTTCATTAGAGCTATATGTCCAGCAGTGGAAGTCTATAGATAAATGATGGTAAATAAAAAAAAACAAAAAAATGAGTTAGAAAAAAAAGCACTGCATTCAAAAACATTTACATTTTCATTTTATGCTTAGCTGGGCTCAGAATTTAGCTTAATTTAAACAACACGAAGAACAGACACCAAGAAAATAAACTATTAGCATAGCATTATTCACAATTAGTGTAACACACACGAACATTAAGTTACACAAACTTTCCGAGCAGTAAGCCGAACTTGTACTGTATCTTATGGTTGTACACTTCACCGGGGTTTAATACCGAATTCGGGAAGTTTTTCTGAAACAAAGAGACCACAGTTTGATATTGACGACCTCAGTGGTGGGCGAGTGGTGGGCGAAAAATAAAAATGTTTTTTTTGTTTATATATATTAGTATCCTATCAGTTATCTGGTTTCCATAGAATGTACAAGCTTTGCTTAGTTTGGGGCCAGCGCTTCATAAAATAGTTAACCATTTATATCATCATGACAGCCTTCTAATGTTCCCACTGCTGAGACACTGGCCTACTCTCAGGCGAGAGTGATTGGGTCTTAATCCACCACGCGGACCCAACGCGGATTGGTGGATGGCACATGTCTTTCGAATTTTTAGTTCTTGGACATGTCGGTTTCCTCACGATGTTTTCCTTCACCGTATGAGAGCACTGGCATTGCGCACATAAATTTTTCGAACAGAAAAATCCATTGGTGCACGACCGGGTTTGAACCCACGACCTTAGGATTGGAAGGCGGGGTCACTACCACTAGACCACCGGTGCTCTTTACCATTTATATGCGAAAATTTATTATAGGTGTTTAGTTATTTAAGTTGTTTAATATTTAGTTTTTTATACTGTTTGTTTTCAGAACTAAATAAAATAAAATCACTTCGTCAAGGGACTGAAAGTTAGATGGTTGCTGCCAATTTTAAACACTGGTTAGCTTATCACTTACATGGTTAGCTGCATCGGGGTAGTTTTGCGGCATGAGACAGAAAAGCCCGTGTTTCTTGTAGTACGTGCCTTGCTTGCCCAGCAGTGGAACATAGCCATAGCTCACTTTGCCCTAAAACAGAAACAGCATAGTTTACTATCAATCTACAGAAATAACAACTTTTTAACAACCACCAAAGTGGCAACTACGCATACAGCCCACTTGATGGTAAGCGGTTACCGTAGCTATGTACGCTTGCAACATCCTAAGACACTGAGATGTAGACCGAGTGTCAATGTGTCTGTTATTTCACCGGAGACCATACCCTTCGAACACAGCAATGCGAGCATTACTGCTTGGCGGCAGGAAATAGGTATGGTGTAGTAAGTAAGTAAGTAAACTTCCCCGGATGAGCTGTATCACTCACAATGAATCTGCTTTTTCTTAACTACTCCAAAAAGGTCTCGATTCTCGTAACATCCATATAATGGCTCAACAAGCCACGCAAACACAACCCTTCCGCGACGAGTCACAAAGTTCATAATCACCTGGCTTCCCTCTTCTTCTTCCTCTTCTCCTTTCGCACTCGACTTTGACTCTTCACTCTCGGACTCGCTCTCGCCCTCAGACTTGTTCCCTTCCTCTTCCTCAGCCTCTTCACCAGACGCCTACATAAAAAAACAATCTAAAACAGGGTCCACATAATGTGTATCATTTGCCTATCCAATCACTGTATTCTTATCATTGACGCGTAAAAAAGGTCTATGTCGTGATGGAAAACCATGGTCTCTGCCTACCCTTACAGCACAGAACAGATATTAGTACTGCTTACAGAATGGCCACTCCCTATCTCCCACCGGTTTTACTTACCTCATCCGGTCGCAAGTTTGCCGGCACCTTTTTGCCAGCACAGAAGCTAAGAGCTAATGCACGCGCTTATATTTGGTTTTGTGTAGGTCCAAGCGTGCGCATGCCAGAGCGAGCAAAAGTGTGCTTTTCGCTCTCGCTATAGTTGGGTGAGAACAACCATGAAACTCACACATACAACTTAACCGTTTACGTACACAAACTATGCTTTGCCCGGAGTGTAGTGATTGCGATGTGTTTGCCCGGAGTGTGCCTACAGGACATAGGCGTAATCTTATGTATGTATGTGTTAAAATTGCATAATAAGGAGCTGAACCAACTGCTAAATGCTGCCATTACAATTACCTCGACGATCTTGTCAGGGTCCGGCAGCAGGTTGCCCGTGTAGAACTGCAGGCCAGGCTGGTTGCTGTACACCTCCAGGACTCTGCCGGTCCCAGGGTGCAAGGCTCTGCGAACAAGGGAACCAACATCCTCATGATCATCTTTACGAGTAACTATTGATCCAAAAACCAGGTCTAAATTCGTATAAGTCAGTGGCCAACTTTGGAGACAAGAGTTGAATCGCTCAGTTTGTATGCGTCAGCAGCCAGCTCTGTTGACTGAGTTAATAGCCGCCAGAAAGCTTTCATCACAACTCATCTACTTAGAAAAATCCAGGACCGTTTGCTTAATGTACCCTCCAAAGCACGAAAGCGCTTATTTGAAACTGCCACTGGTGGTCATCTATTCAAATGGTGACTACCTGGAACAGTGCGTTGATCTGATAAGAACAATTTAACCTGTAGGGGTGTAGGTAGGTGTAGGTAACGTACGTAAGTTTCTCTAATTTTGACTTTTCACGTATTCTGCATCACGTCAGGACAATACGAAAATGACAAAACCAAGAAGTTTTATTGCGTTACTAGGATCACTATACTTTTTAAAAGCTAGGTGAATTTACGTCAGTTTCAACGCGCCCATGCCGTCAAAGAACTGGCAACAACAACTACTGGGTTTCTATCGATTTTTAGGCATGACCCTCGATGTTTTGATACACACCTGGCCTGGAACGTCAGATCCTGCTCCGTGCCCTGGGTCACGCAGTAGTTCACGTCGTACCCGCCCAGAGGCATCCGCGGCATCATGGTTCTCAGCACGCGAGGAATCCTGAAGTCAAATGCTGTGCCGCCTACAACCTTCTTCTCGCCTAAAAATAACATGTATAAGAGCACACACATACACCATCACCTCATACGGAAAAGAAAAATATCGTGAGGAAACCGGCGTGAGCAAAAATATAAAGTTCGAAGACATGTGCCATAACACCAATCAGCATTTGGTCAGCGTGAGTTATACCACTGAGAGTAGGCCCACTGTATAACATTAGAAGGCTGATCTGGTTTGTAGGTCATCACTACAAACACAAGTAGATTTGTTCCCATAAAAACTCAATTTGTCAATTTTAAATATAGATCTTTTTTATCCATCAAAATCATCAGTATACCATATCGATGTCACTGTCAGCTTGGCTTGAATCAGTGTTGGAGACACCAGTTTTCGGACTATCATGCAAGTTTATAAGTCAAAGCTCTGAGTGAGACACGCAACTTGCTCAAGTGAACATGTCCACCTATCTTATATAAGGTGCACCTTTTGGACGCACGCGCGAGGAAACTATCGTCATCGTGAAAGCCCACCAAAAGCTTTACAAATCTATATTCTTCGTGCGTGATCATCATCTCTGTGACCGCTACTTCAAACCCTTTATCATAAGCGTATAGACAATCCAAGGTGGAGCTGATCGCTGGTCGCATTCAGGTATGTGCTTGCATTATATCCTCACAGTATTCTGACCAGGTTCTTATTATGACATTGTTATTTTTATCAAGAGTCCTCGTCAGCACTGGAAGGAAACAAGCAGGGCTTCCCAGAGTAGCAGCAAGCCATCTTCGGCTATTTTGGCTGGATGCGCATGCTACAAGTAGGTACTACGAGTACAACATACCAGTAACCAGACCGTCTTCGTCTGCAACCGTGTATTTGTCCGCGTTTATCGTGAAGATGTGGTCGTAAGCCATTTCGCAGCCCGCATGCTGTAAATAAATACACAAACATATTTACTTCTAATTATTTGCTTAGCCAGCGAGCGTAATGTGGAATTCTGTAAAGTTTGTATGAAAAGAGCGCCGAGTGAAGGCCAGCGCAAGTTGAGACAAATAGATGCAAGACGAGTGCTACCGTTCACGCATAAGACGAGTGCTACCGTTCTCGCATTTGGCAAGTCTAATGAATCCTATACATTTTGGCGATCGGCTTGACTCGGCCAGCCTAGGCGAGTGTTACCGAGCGGCAAGGCAAATCAAATATGCTATCCACACGTTGGTAATTGGCGTTCACTTGGCAAAGCTGGGCCAATACACAGGGTCTTTGATTATTAGTAGCGCAATATTTAAGGAATATATTCCACACACAAAAAAAAAATACACGTACTTTTTTTTATAACATTTTGTCTGTAACATAACATTTATCATTATTGGAATAACTAAATATTCGAGCACGCGCGCCCCAGAGCGGTTATAGGGGGGTCATTGATACGCGCAGCTTATTAACGCGCGGATCATTGACATGCGCCACGCGCTCCCCTTTCAATTTCCAACAATGATATTAAGTAATTAACTAGAAAAACGTAATCGATTTACTCGAGAATTTTTAGACAAAATATTAAAAATAAAATGATCCCGTAATTTTTATTTTGTATGTGAAACATATTCCTTGAATATTGCGCATTATTAATCAAAGACCCTATATATTGGTGAGTTTAAGTTTTTTCTGTGTGCCCAGCTTATAGGAGTACAAAAAAACTCACATGCCCCGCCAGGTTGAAGTACGGCGCGTTACTGAGATTGACGACGGTCGGCTCGCTGGTGGTGCACCGCATGTCAATCCTGATGGTGTTCTCGCAGGTGACCTCGAACACGACCTGCGCCATCACCGTGCCGGGATAACCCTCGCTGAAGCGCTCCGACACGTGGCTCATCACCACCTTATTGCCGGTCACGTACGAGCGCCAGTTCACCTGAAGTTAGTAGACGTAGACGTGAGTGAGAGCAGTGTTTTGAGTACAGTAGTTGTAGCACTTTTGTATGATTTCAAATAAACATTACTTTACTTACTTACTTAAAGTACGTAGAGCTACCATAAGTACTTAATTGTTATTGTTTTGACAATTGACAAAATAGGTACTTACCTACAATATTATTATTTTTGTAAAGGTACTAAATGTTTTTATGTTATAATTTTGATAGAGCTCGTCCGGGGAAGGACTACCACCATACCTATTTCTGCCGCAAAGCAGTAATGCTCGCATTGCTGTGTTCCGGTGTGAAGGGTATGGTTTCCGGTGAAATTACTGGCACATGAGGCTTTCGATCTTAGCCTCAAGGTGGCAACCCGCAAGTGATACCTCTGGTATTGCAAGCGTCCATAGGCTGCGGTAACCGCTTACCATCTTGTGGGCCGTACGCTTGGCTGCCACTTCAGTTGTAAAAAAAAAATAAAAAATTGTTATGGTCATTATGAATGACATAAGTTATTACTATTGTGTGTATGAAATTCTCGACGTGTATAATACTATACTCACCAATAAATGATTCTGATTCTGATTCTGAGTGCAGGCGGTCTAGTTAGAAATGGTGGCCGTCTTTCTAAGAGCTACGTTTGAACACGGTCGTGCACCTGATGGCAGGACTCTTCAGCAAGAGTCCATCTTAAAATTATTCTTAAGTTTTTATTTAAGTAAGTGTTTTGGTAGTAATACTGTAAACTTCTATCATTTCTGAATAAATAAATCTATATCTAAATCTTGGTGGGTACCGCAGTGTCAGATATTCTACCTCCAAGCAGTAGTGTCTAGTGGTGCACTGGTGGTCTAGTGGTAGTGACCCCGCCTTCCGATCCTAAGGTCGTGGGTTCAAACCCGGTCGTGCACCAATGGATTTTTCTGTTCGAAAAATTTATGTGCGCAATGCCAGTGCTCTCATACGGTGAAGGAAAACATCGTGAGGAAACCGGCATGTCCAAGAGCTAAAAATTCGAAAGACATGTGCCATCCACCAATCCGCATTGGGTCCGCGTGGTGGATTAAGACCCAATCACTCTCGCCTGAGAGTAGGCCAGTGTCCCAGCAGTGGGAACATTAGAAGGCTGTCATGATGAAGCAGTAGTGTGCAAGCATTACTGTGTTTAGGTTTGAAGGGCACTGTAGCAAGTGAAATTACTGGGCGAAAGAGACTTAACAACAATGTCTCGGGTTGATAAGCGCAGTGCAGTGACACGCAAACACTTAAAAATTTTCAAGCTTTGGGTGGTAGGCACTGCAAAAGCCAGGCGTGGTGCTTAACATCAGGCGGGCGCCTTGATTGCCTTGTTGTTACTGACAATAAAAAAAAAACTATTAGAAAAAATATCCAGGAAGAAGGAAACCGGCATGTCAAAGAACTATTCAAATGTCATGTGCCATCCGCATTGGGTCCGCTGGATTATGACCCAATCACTCTCGCCTGAGAGTAGGCCAGGGTACCAGTAGTGTGAACATCAGATGGCTGTGATGATGATGAAAACGATGATAAGCCACGGTGACAGCTTAATATCAGGTGAGCCGTACGCTTGGTAGCCATTTTGTATAAAGACAAAATACTTTGATCCTATGTGCCCTTTAACTTTTTCATGTCTATTTTATTTCATTTCCTTTCTCTTAACATAATAGGTATAGCAGGAATGATCTTATTAATATGTATTTATTATTATTTTATATATATTTTTTATTTAATTGTCATTACGAGTTATAAATAAATAAATAAATAAATAAATAATGCTGGACAATCCACACAGCATCATCTAGCCCCAAGATAAGCTACTGTTAAACAGAGCTGTGTTATGGTACTAGATGACTGATATATACTTAATACAATACAATACATAGATAGATATTTTCTTATTATATATAAAAAATACCCAGAACACCCGGAAAAAATATTTGTAGATCGTACAAACATTTGACCCGAGGCGGGAATCGAACCCGCAACCTCCGCGTCGCAGGCGGACCTGCGCCCGCTTAGTTATATTATAAAAGTACGGAATTACCTATACATTATTTCATATTGTATTTTAAGTACATTGTATGTTTATTTATTTGTTTCTAATATAATTTATATTTATATTATTGCATCACCTACCATTGTTCAATATTATAAAAGTTATTTCCATCCAAAGGTTGTCTGGAAGAAATCGCTCATAAGCGATAAGACCGCCCTTTGTACCATGCTTGTAAATTGTTAATTTTAAATTTTATTTTCGGTGTACAATAAAGGATTTTTCATCATTCATTCATTCATTAATTCATTCATACCTTATCAAAGCCAACGTATCCTCCGTTGTAATGGTGGTGTCCTTTGTTGGTAGACAGCATGTACATCCTGCCCGACGGCCGCACTATGACGGTGCCGTCACGGACCACGTTCGCGTACCTGCCGATAGTCGAGCCGAAGTAAGGGTTCCTCGGCTGAAAGTACTCTGAAACATATCAACCACGATGTTAATTAATTTTAAAAATAAATAGTTTGATTCCGAGCAATCCAGGATTTTTTTTTGCTTAAGATTGTACTTATGCAGTCGTTCACGGTTATTCAAAGTTGTTAAGCCATGACAGAGGCAAGAGTAGTAGAGTTCTCTGTGATAGTGCTCGCCCGGGGAAGGACTACCACCATACTTATTTCTGCCGCCAAGCAGTAATGCTCGCATTGCTGTGTTCCGGTGTGAAGGGTGTGGTTTCCGGTGAAATTACTGGTACATGAGGCTTTCGATCTTAGCCTCAAGGTGGCAACCCGCGAGTGATACCTTTGGTATTGCAAGCGTCCATAGGCTGCGGTAACCGCTTACCATCTTCCGTACGCTTGGTTGCCACTTCAGTTGTATAAAAAAAAAAGAGGCCTTCGAGAGGCCTAAAGAATCTAAAAGGCCACTGAATTAAAACGAACTTCCCTAATTTATGTTTCGTAATATTGTAACGAGACGGCGGAATGCTAAGTTTTTAAATTTTTTAAAGTTTTCTCAAAATTTCATCTTTTCTTCTAGAGCTGAAGATTGGGATCTTATTGTTTTTTTTCTGTGTTAAAAAAATTGTTTAAGTTAGGTATTTAACCATAATTTACCTTCTAATGTATCGAAGCCAGCCACGATGTCGTCTGGCACTCCTTTCCTGTCTGGCACCGAGATGCAGGTGATGGTGGCTCCGTAAGATATCACCTAAAAAGTTCATAATATACCATACTTATTGGGAATCCAACTTAATGGGAATCCAATTTAACGATAATTAAACATAATATAAATTCAATATAATGGAAATTCAACATGATGAGACTCAACATAAAATGGTCCTGATTGGACTTTGGGATGATGCGTCGGACGAGAAGTTGCGGTTTTGATTCCTGCTTGACTGATGGTCTGCAGATATGAGTGCCTGTTCTGAAACCCACGACATCGTAGTCTGGGGTCAGGGCTATTGGGTCGTTCGATCGTTCGTATGGGTCAGTGGCCAACTCTGGTGCCAGAGTTTCGTGGCAATGCCGTCAGCATATTGGGAACGCTTCCTACTGGTAGTGATTTGGATCAGTTGAGCTATCTATAGGTCGTTTGTAACAGTCTGTAGATGGCTCAACTGTTTCATATGTATTTTGTATATTTTGTAATGTAATGTTATTATGTACATATTTTATTTTGTTTAATTTAAGTTTAGTTAATAGTTTTTAAGTACTGTTTGTTTCCCAAATAAACGAAAATAAACGAAAATAAATAAATAAATACCTGAACAGTCATCCTATTTTTCGTTCTCCAGGTGTACCGTCTCACGATATCGATGTTGGTGCTCGAAGCGCAAGGGCTTCTGTCATGTTCTCCTTCCGGAAGCATCATTTCCTTAGACTTCCGAGACTTATCGAACCCGTTGGATGTCCTACTCCGAGGACCAGCCTGCTGCATAGACTTGGGCATAAAGCCGAAGCCATCCACGATCAGTTCCACGTCAGGAATCTTTGGCGGTTCTGGTTCTAAGGGAGTCTCTTCGGGCTTTTCGGAGCCCCCATCTCCGCTAGCTTTTTCGTCCTCATCTGCCATACTCAACAATTTGGATTACCAAAAAGCTAATTAATTTTGACTGTCGAAAAATATTTTTGTGAGCTAAAATGATGGTTTGTAGTTTTTTTTTTATCACTAGAATTTTATATATATTTTTGTAAAAAAATTATAAAATCAATATGCTTTTTGTCATGTTTTTTGTTTTTGATTTCATTGACGTACGTCGAAAATCGAGTTAGCTATGTTTAGAAGAAAAAATATTTCAACAAGGAGAACTTATGTGAGTCGGTCTTGTTTATACCTCTTTATACAAGGCCGATAATACTGGCTACATAGGTGGTACGTCAGCTGCTGGTGCAGTCTCCAAAAAAAACCAAACCGTAACCATAAAAACCTTTTTCTATCAATATCTACCTAGTAACTAGCAATGCCGTGAAGTTTCACTTTCAAATTTGCAGCTTTTATGCTACTACAGTTAGTTATCATTAATCTACAGTAATAGTCAGTGTCCACGGGGTTCGTTCGTTCGTATGAGTCAGTGGCCAACTCTGGTGACAGAGTTTCTAGGCCGCCCGAAGGCCTCTGTCATGGCCTAACAACTTTGAAAAAGCCGGGACCGACTGCTTAACGTGCCCTCCGCACGGGAGCGCTCAATTGAAATGGCCACTGGCGGTCACCCATCCAAATGATGAGTACGCGATACAGTGCTTAACTTCGTTGATCTGTTAAGAACAACTTAGCCAGCTACGTCACGAGCGCTCTAGCTGAAAAAGGGGTCTAATGTATTAGCACATAGGTTCCAGCAAAGAGATGTAGATTATTGTATGTAGGAAATGACTGTATGTGCATACTGTGCATCCAACGTAGTACTCTACTGTAGGTAATAGTAAAGTTACTTTGGTACCTGCTACCTTTGCTTACTCCCTAAGCAGCGTATTATTGTCATCACAAAAATAAGTTCTCTGTGATAGAGCTCGTCCGGGGAAGGTCTACCACCATACCTATTCCTGCCGCCAAGCAGTAATGCTAGCATTGCGGTGTTCCGGTGTGAAGGATATAGTTTACTGGCGCAAGAGACTTTCGATCTTAGCCTCAAGGTGGCAACCCGCGAGTGATACCTCTGGTATTGCAAGCGTCCATAGGCTGCGGTAACCGCTTACTATCTTGTGGGCCGTACGCTTGGTTGCCACTTCAGTTGTATAAAAAAAAAGTAAGTACCTTACGAAAGAAAATATTTATTATGATAAATTATTAAAAGAATCGCATCATTAGTGTCCTTATTCATAATTAAGGCAATACAAAATATACATTAGAGATACAAACAGGTATACCTACTTTCTAACACAATGTGAAACATTCTGTGCGTTATAATATCTTAACTACTGACACAAATAAAGCACATTACCTATACACAAAGCGCACGAATTTGTACATTAACATAACATTCAGACATTCAGACCCAAAATACTTTAACGGATTGCTTATCGAGGTCTGCAGGGTCAGTCTTCCACTTGGCTTCCTCCAAGATGTCCGTGATGTCATCGATGTAGCTGACTTCCTTACACGGCGATGGTGGTATGATGCTTATGATTGGTATTCCTATTTCTTGAAATGAGCTCATGGAGGAAAATCCACTTTCATCCTCGATAAAATTGGCCGCGTGATTATATTTATTTCTTTTCTCGACGAATCTCTGCGTCTTTGCCGACGCATCCGTTGTTTTTACTGTATTGTTACCAATTATTTTCACTTCGGCGAAGTTGTTTTCTAAACCGCTAATAGGTAATAGTGAGGATGGCATTATGAAGTCGTCGATGATTCCGTTTTTAGCTTGTATAAAATCATTCGCGATTCCGTTGAAAGTGTCTTCGCTGTCGCCGATTGTATTTAGAATGAAAGCGTTAGTAATGTCTTCATCTGTGAGGTTTAAGGAAGGAACTGAGTTATTATTTTGGCTTTTATCATCAGCTATCTCACTAATAGAAGCGTAATCGGGTTCATTGTAAGTGCAAGCGAGATCTGGAAGTTTTGTGCTAAGCACGGAATTGGCAAGAGTTATCAATCTAGTCATCTCCTCTGACATTTTCTGCGTGGACTCTTCTTCTGAAGTTGAAAACAACTTGGAAGAGCTCCTGAAAATCAAAACATTGGTGTTATAAGCGTCTCAAAACCATGCTTTTTAGTAGGCCAGTAGTGGTAGGCTGGTTTTTTTTTTTTTCAGTTTTTAAAACAAGTCTTTTTTTTTAAGTTAGAGATATGTACCAAATAGCTTGTTGAAAGTCAAATATGTACCAAATAGCTTGTTGAAAGTCCAATTTCATAGCTCATAGAATGATGATGATGATCCACACCATATTCAAAACAGAACTCACCAGCCACCGCTACAATCCTTATATCCATTGACGTTGCTTATGGACTTGCTGATCTTTTTCGCGTTCATCTTCTTGGCAGGACTCAGAGAGAACTCAAGGTTCTTGTTCACGTGCACCACGGACCTGGACCTAGGCAAGTCCGCGACGTTGAAAGACCGCGGAGACGGTCTGGTGGACAAGGACTCCTTCCGTGGCCCGAGCTCTGGCTTTTGGCATTCAATATGCTCCTTTACTCTGCTCAGAAAACTGACTACCTGCTTTAGTAATGCTATATGCATCTGTCTGTTCGCTTCAGTCTGAAATAATCAAAACGTTCAAATTTATTAGTCTTGAACAACAATCAGTCATCACAGTTTTTATGTTAGATCGCATGGGCCAGTCAAATAACTCATCGGGAAACAACGCACACAGTTTAAATACTTTGTTTATAAATAACATGGAAAGTAGGCGTCAACAATCGCAGTTTGCATTCAATTGGCGAGGCATTACGGCATAGTTTGAAGTGCTTTCGCAATGCGAAATGCATTGATTGATTATGGGTGCTCCTCGCATTTTCTAACTATTAGTAGTAGTACTTCATGACTATTATTTACATGTTAATGTATAATATTCATAGGAACAAGGGTATTCAAAATTACGAATGTCCCATTATATAACCCAAGTGACCCCAGTAAAGCTGGTCTCTGCTTTATTGGGGTCACTTTGGTCAACAGAGTTGCTTTACGGGTTTGCACCTTGCTAATGTTCATGTTACCTACCACGATAGCTACCCCAGTGCGTTCTTCGAGCTATTTAGAGATCATGTTACCTGTGACAGCTGCCATCTCAAGGTCTCTACTTCCATATTGAGCGCGTTAACTTCGGTGCTTCTAATATTGGAATCTGTCTTATCAGGAGGCTTGACCGCTTCGCCGCTTAGCTCGCAAACACTTTTCGAAAGTTGAACACACTCAATTCTTTCTGGAGCCTGTAACAAAAAAGTACAGCATGCAATAGAAGAAACTGTGTCATTGTGTGTCATTAGAGGCGCATTGGAGGCGGAAGTTGAATCACGCATCTGCAAACAATTTCACTGATTTAGAGTCCTGAATTAAAATAACCTTTTGGTGTCGTGGGACAAAAGCTTTCTACTGTTGTTGTTTATAAGTATGTTTGGTGGTCTAGTTATACTGTTTGACCCACCTGGGAGACCAACATGAAGATGCATTTAGATTAATGTAATCTTTGGTACAATACTTTCATAAACAAACTGTTATTACAGCGGCTTGCCTTTTTTAAGAATATTACGATACGATACGATTAGCCTGTTGTGTCCCACTGCTGGGCAAAGGCCTCCCCTTGATTTCTCCAGTCATCTCGGTTTTGAGCCAGTTGGACCCAAGCTCTATTAAAGCTGTCGAGATCGTCTCGCCATCTCTTTTTGGGTCTGCCACGACGCCGATTTGCTGTCTCAGGGCTCCACTGAGTGGTGATTTTGGCCCACAGCTCATCCGGCATGCGACAGACGTGACCAGCCCAGCTCCATTTAAGCGTCGCAACTTTGTGAGCTACATCAGCTATTTGGGTTCTGGAGCGCAAAGTTGTGTTACGTATACGGTCGGTACGTTTAACACCAAGAATACTGCGCTCCATCGCTCGCTGAATTTTATTTTAAGAATATTATTTTTTGTAATTCATAAGTCAATGAACAAAGACGGTGATAAAGAAATACACAGTATAAAACAGAGGTTAACAGAGAAGAAAGGCCCTAAATGAGTAAATAAAATGCTTAGCACTTACAGGTTACTTACTTAATTACTTGCAGATTAGTAGGTAGGTATACCTGTATATACACCAACAAATTATAATATCTATTATTATTTATCTAAGTATTTATTGATACGGATATTGCACGTTCAGGTAAGTCAACAAAATACAATTTGTTGGTTAGCTAGAATACTCGTATCTATTTTACACACACTTTACTGGTTCTATGCATCTCGTTCAACTTGTTGTCTCGAAGGGTAAGCTGAAAATCAGTGTTTGCTCTTTGAGCATATTATCGCTGAGCTGTATCCTTTTTGTCATACTACAACACACACATAGATCTTTTTTTTTCCTTCACTGTATTATTTTAGTTATAGCACTCTTTCTATGTTTTAATATTGTATGTGTGTGCTTGAAGTTGCAAATAAATGACCTAACTATCTATCTATCTATCTTAGCGCAGAGTAAATTATAGACTAGAAACTTTAGTCTCTTTCGCGATTACACTCAAACAAACATTCCAGCGCTTCATTAGCCTGAGAGACTTGCTTCTCTACACAATAAAGTCAAATAACCGTTGTTTCTAAGACAATCGAAGCATCGAACGGTCCCTTCATTTAGCTTGTATCGTTTTAAATCTGCAAAAAGCTGAGCAGACGTGGGTGCTGTCACTGACAGTCTCACGGCCCACGCTCATGGCTCGATTCTACATTGTGACCCCGATGTAAACAATACCTAAGTACCCAGATGTGCAAAGAGTATCTACAAAAATCTACATCATCTGAATATAAAAGGCTTCATGACTGACTGACCATAAATCATAAAAGTAAGTTAATTTAAGTGGCCAACTCTGGTGAATATCCAAAATTAAACTAATAGAAAAATGTATGTTCGCAATGCCAGTGCTCTCGTACGGTGAAGGAAAACATCGTGAGGAAACCGGCATGTCCAAGAACTAAAAATTCGAAAGACATGTGCCACCCACCAATCCGCATTGGGTCCGCGTGGTGGATTAAGACCCAATCACTCTCGCCCGAGAGTAGGCTAGTGTCCCAACAGTGGGAACATTTGAAGGCTGTCATCATGAAACTAATAGAGGACACATCGGGAAGATGATGTGTGTATAAAAACGAACAAACGCGGACAAAGTCACAGGGCGTTCCACTAAGTTATAAAATATAACCAGCAAAGCGTATAATTATTTATTAAATAATTTCAATCAAAACCAACACAAATTGGATATCAGCAGCAGTTTTTTGATAGATCTTTCTAATGGAATCTTTATAATGAGCGGTGGTAGTGACCCTACCATTCGAACCTTAAGTCGTGGGTTCAAACACGGTCGTGCACCAATTAATTATCTATATATCTATATATATAAAAGAAAGTCGTGTTAGTTACACCACTTATAACTCAAGAACGGCAGAACAGATTTGGGTGAAAATTGGTAGGGAGGTAGCTTAGAGCCAGGAGACGGACATAAGATACTTTTTATCTACACCCGTGCAAAGCCGGGGCGGGTCGCTCAAAAAAATGTGCCGCACTTCCATACGGTGAAGGAAAACGTTTCATTTTTCACAATAATGTCTGCAGCATGATATTTCTTCCTGGCTCAGATGTTTTTGTAAGAGTACAAACAGAGTGAAATAATCTTATTTATAATCATTACACTAAAAACTTATAGTTTATAGCATAAATTAGGTTACTTAAGATAGAAATTAATATTATTTTACTATAAAGGCAAGCAAGTTAGGTATTGCAAAATCTCTATAGGCAATGTTTCATCGTATCTAACATTATCATACGCACAATGGTCATTGTTGGCGTGTGCTAAATTAAACCGCTGGGAACGGCAGGGTTATCTGTTCCATTGACGATGTGCTTTGATGCAGTTCATTTGTATGTCTAATTATAGATATCAATCAATAGTCAAAAGCTCTGTCAAAAAACTTAACAAGTGACTTACTAAAGCGTGAGGAAGTCTGCTTAGAACATACAATTACGTGATATTGTTTTTAAAATTATCATAGTTGTTAACATAATATTCAATAAAAACGGGATATTTGATGATTTGTGAGTTTTATTGATTCCCGATATCCCCATACAGATTTGAAATTTGAAATTTTGAAATTTGAAATTTGAATTTTTTTGAATAATAACATACATTACATTTTACACATAGGTTGTACAATCTTACTTTTAAGGTTTGATTATAAGACGTACCTATTTCCTTGATGGACAACATTGGTACCCAAGCTAGGATTATGGTCCTGGGTGATGGCGTAGACAGGAGTTCTCCCGTGTTCATGGTGCATGTAATGCATGCGCCAAAATATCGGGAATGGTAAATATCACGTATTTAGTGAGAATTACGTGATATTGTTTGGTTTTATGTGGTACTTCAGTCCAGCTTCAATCACAGCAGCCGCTCAGTACAAGATTAAAAAAAAACAACAACATACATGCAAGAGTAGTAGAGTTCTTTGTGATAGAACACGTCCGTGGAAGTACTACCACCATACCTATTTCTGCCGCAAAGCATTAATTCTCTGGTATTGCAAGCGTTCATAGGCTGCGGTAACCGCTTACTATCTTGTGAGCCGTACGCTTGGTGGCCACTTCAGTTGTATATATACATTCAACACAAAAAATATATATACACTCAGGTAATTTAGTTCGGGCGCTTTATTGAAAGCAGTGATTTGCTCACCCAGCCCCCCTAGCATGGCGATTTCATCTCTACTCTACAGTAGAATAGACAGCTGTTTAGAACAATAAAACTAAAAAAACGCACAGATAAAAGCTTGTCTAGGTCTCAGGAGATGTAGACAGTTTCAGAAGAAATTTTTCTATTCTCGAATGTCAAAAATAGAGAAAATTGAACGCCATGCTCGCATTTGTAGACTTATCTCTAGGGTAGAATAGAGAAGTTTATTTCCGCTCATTCTTTCCATCGCCATGCTCGGGACCGAAGAAAAGTTTCTACACTCTACACTTACCACTTGTCATTTTTTTCTACTCTACCCTAGACAAAATCGTTGTCTACGCTTGGCATGCTAGCCCCGCAGGTGTACTAAGTCTAGTGTCTAGTCTAATATGGTTGTCAATTTAGTGGTATAAAAAAATATAAGTCATTTTTAACTAATAAGATGGCAGACGAGCATACGGCCCACCTGATGTTAATGGGTTACCGTAGCCTATAGACACTTGTAATACCAGAGGAATCACTCGCGCGTTGCCGACCCTTTGTGATGCTCTAAAGAGAAATGATGGTATCAAATGCGTTTTACGAAACTCCGGTCAGGGAGCGGGCGGAGTCAGGTTACAGTGCCGGGTTGCCGGTGCCTCGTATCTCATGTGTCGAGTCGCTGGCTCGGAACCGAGCGTGATCAAGGCCAGTAGGCTACTCTCAATTTACAATTTTCCAACGCAATAACTTTATATTACACATTTAAGTTGTTCATATTGGAACAACGAAAAATGGGGCTGATTGGAGGGATCTAGCTGTTGAAGGCTTTTCCTTGCTAAAAGGTAGCAAGCTACACGAATTCTTAAATCTGGTATATATCGATATCTTGCTGAACCGCGCGGTTTCACTTGCGTTATTTTTTCATATTTTCTCGTTATTTAAACTTTCCCTGGACAAAAATTAGCAAAATCGGTCCAGCCATTCTCGAGCGGCGAACCGCAGTTCATTTTTATAAAAAAATCATCACATAAAAAGGTCCACATCAAATATTCGCGCAAGTGCCTCCGCGTAAATATGCATGTTACTTGCACCGTGTCTAAGCTAGCACAATAGGAATGCACTTTTGCACCGACAGACTTCAAACATCCACCGAAATTAATGCGTGTCGTACAACACGGGAAATGCATTTATTTCATGATTCATAAAATCTATTTTCGTAGTTTAGAAGTGGTGAAATAGGTAACTCTGTCATCGCAGACCTGCCGAAGTTTCGGAGATGAGTTGTGTTCTATTATGGTTAGCTATAATGTGTGTGCATAATTTTTACATAGATTACTATCTGTAGGTAATAAGCGATAAATGTGTGTGCACATTAATGAAACACAACACGAAGTCACTATATCCATTGCCATTAAAAATATGCCTTGCAGAAACATGACTGAGTCCAATTTTTTTAGCTTCCAAAACAAAAAGATATCTTTAGTTTGAGATGATTATTATTATTATTATTATTATATTTTTTTTTTTTTTTATTATGCTGGACAATCCACACAGCATCATCTAGCCCCAAGATAAGTTACTGTTTAAACAGAGCTGTGTTATGGTACTAGATGACTGATATATACTTAATACAATACAATACATAGATAGATATTTTTTATTATATATAGAAAATACCCAGAACACCCGGAACAAATATTTGTAGATCGTACAAACATTTGACCCGAGGCGGGAATCGAACCCGCAACCTCCGCGTCGCAGGCGGACCTGCGCCCGCTGCGCCACATCGGTCGTCAAATATTACCTAATAGGTCACAAGGGAGACTATTTTTAGAGCTCTATGCAGCTTATCATTAGATTTGATAGCATTTAAACTGGATATTCTCAGCCAATAGATATATACAATAGAGCTTACGTTTATTTTACACCTATGATTAATAATCTTTATAAATACATTGTAAATAGCCGTCCGTTTCTCAAATAAACAAAACAATATAAAACTAGTAGACCCGGCGCGGTTTTCGCTCGTTATATTTTTTAGCAAACTTTACACCCTGTATATTTTCTCATCGTTTAAACCTTCCCTGATACTAGCCGTTTTAGAGTTTTAGCAAGACTAACGCACAGCAGTTCATTTTTATTTAAAAGAAGAAGATTATGCCGTCACGGATATACGTGGTATTAAGTATGACAATATTTAGAACTGGCGCGGCGGCAGATTTTGCGGAGAACACCAACAGGCGCAAATATGCCGGCCTAGATAGAGCCTACATATTTGAGCCTTTTGGAGTTGAGACCCAGGGTCCGTGGGGTACCGGGTCTCACAGCGTTTTCAAAATTCTTTCCGGGCGTCTGGTCGAAGCGACGCGTGATCCAAAGGCTGGTTCATATCTATCTCAATCTCAACGTGTCAGCATTGCTATTCTACGTTTCAATGCAGCCAGCATGTTGGGAACGCTTCCGTCTGGTAGTGATTTGGATCAGTTAAGGGACTGTCTATAGATCGTTTGTAACGGTCTTTAGATGGCTCAACTGTTTCATATGTATTTTGTATATTTTGTAATGTACCTACATATTTTATTTTGTTAAAAAATATAATTATGACAATAAGTTCTGATTAGGTAGTTACTTTAGGAACCCCATGTCCTGGGAGCTGGGAGCGAACCGGTCGTAGGGTAGGGTCGCGGCCGGATGCAGGAGTTACGCTCCGCCGACGTTGCATGACGGCTTACCACACCACGCGAGGGCTTGCTATGTTCCAGACATAGCCACTTTAGTTTACATCATCCGCCATTTTGTTTTTTATCAGAAATAAGGAGCATGGTGGCTTGTTTTACGAAGCAACCATGCGAATCATTAAAAGTGTAAACCTTCAATATTTTTTACCAATTATTCTAGGGGCGCGTAAAACAGGTTTAAATTCACCTTTCAAAATAGTATTTTTGATAATTATTATTCCAATTTGAATTGGAATTATGAAACAAAATCGCTTCCCACTATCCCTTTAGGTACGATTAGTTTTTAAACTACGCAACGAAATCTAATGCGGTTTTCATGAATAGTGGTTCAAGAGGAAGATATAGTTTCAGTACCTACCCGTTAAATCGCTAGTTTCTAGCACAGATGTTTCTAGTAAGTTCATGTAAGTCAGGGGCCAACTCTGATGACGGAGTTAATAGACCGCCCGATAGGTCAAACTTCTTTTAATAAATCGGGACTAGTGAGTGCTCTTCTTCTTCTTCTTTTGTTTAATGGCCTCTGTGGCTAGTTTGCCACAATTATGCCAGTGTCAAGTGTATTAGTTTGATTGTCGCTTAGCAACGTAAACAAACGAAATTTGGAAAGAAACGTGACTTTTCTTTCAAAATTCTCCTGGAAAGTCTTTGACTAAATTACCAACCAACATTACTCCTCCATTTCAATTACTTACACTTGTGCTAAGTAAACAAGTTAAATTGAATAAACTGCCACCAAATTTACACAATAAAACTTAAAATAACACGAGAAAAATTATTAAAATGGGAAGACCCATGTCGTTTTGACAAGATAGCCAAAGACAATCTAGTGAGTGCTCTCCGAAGCACGGAATCGCACAGTTGAAAATGTCACTGTCAGTCACATAACCAAATGGTGATTCTGCGGAACAGTGCAACTACGTCATGAGAGAGAGAATATAGTATATCGGAGCAATGACGTCATCACATCCTGTATCTAAAAACACATTGTAGAAAACCAGCTTAAAACAACTTGTAAATCATGAATTGATTAGCTGATTAAGTAATCTAGTAGTTAATTTAAACTATCCAAACCATCAGTTAGTAATCTAGTGGTTAATTTAACTATTCAGACCATAAGTTAACTAATTTGATTGTTAAAAGCAGGACTCAGGCATTCACAAGTAATTTTGTCTTGTTGTAAACAACTGTGGACGCATGCCTGCGTTTTGCTATAAATACGGCCGACGACCCGGGTACATTTCATTCGCACTCGAGCCGTCGGACCGTCAACACCTACTGAAGCTTGAAATAAAGAAGACTTGAACAGTTTCTGCCTTTTCTTCAACAAGATGGGTGATCCATCATGAACATAGGCTAGTGACGTCAGCTCGGCTGACGTCACCCTATCTACGAAGCATCCTGGACCTGCTCCTCCGTCATCAGAAGTGGGATGGGACCTAACTTCGCCCTCATCAGTTCGCTTATCGCCATCGCAACAAAAATTACATCGCTTAACCACAAAATAACACCTTTGGTTAAAAAGTTGAACCATCAGTTAAAGTTGAACCATCAGTTAAAGTTGAACCATCAGTTAAAAAGTTGAACCGTCAGTTAAAAAGTTGAACCATCAGTTAAAAAGTTGAACCATCAGTAAAATAATTGAACCATCAGTTAAATAATTGAACCATCAGTTAAATAATTGAACCATCAGTTAAAAAGTTGAACCATCGGTTAAAAGTTCCACGAGTACCAATCCAATATTTGTGAGATCCATTCTACGAGTAATCTTTATCCATTTTAGAACCTCTACGAGAATCCACGAGTACCAATATCTACGAGATATTCTACGAGTTATTCCTTGTCCATTTTAGAACCTCTGTGTATAACACAGCATCAACCTAGTCTAAATTCCCAAATCCCCTGTGTACCACGGCGCACAGGACCGCCCAGAGCACAGCATCATTCCTTCCCATATCTACGAGAATCCACGAGTTCAATTATCTACGAGTACAATTCCATTCCACGAGTTAACCTTTTTGTGTCCTAGGCTACCAAGGGCACAGCAACCAAAATTGCTTAAGATTACGAGTCACTACGAGAATCCACCAGTTCAATTATCTACGAGTACCATTTCATTCCACGAGTTAACCTTTTTGTGTTCTAGGCTACCAAGGGCACAGCAAACAAAATTGCTTAAAACTAAAAGTCACTACGAGAATCCACAAGTTCAATTATCTTCGAGTACCCTTCCATTCCACGAGTTAACCTTTTTGTGTTCTAGGCTACCAAGGGCACAGCAACCAAAATTGCTTAAGACTAAAGTCACTACGAGAATCCACGAGTTCAATTATCTACGAGTACCATTTCATTCCACGAGTTAACCTTTTTGTGTCCTAGGCTACCAAGGGCACAGCAACCAAAATTGCTTAAGATTACGAGTCACTACGAGAATCCACCAGTTCAATTATCTTCGAGTACCCTTCCATTCCACAAGTTAACCTTTTTGTGTTCTAGGCTACCAAGGGCACAACAAACAAAATTGCTTAAAACTAAAAGTCACTACGAGAATCCACGAGTTCAATTATCTACGAGTACTATTCCATTCCACGAGTTAACCTTTAACCCTCTTGTGTTCTAGGCTACCAAGGGCACAGCAACCAAAATTGCTTAAGATTACGAGTCACTACGAGAATCCACCAGTTCAATTATCTTCGAGTACCCTTCCATTCCACAAGTTAACCTTTTTGTGTTCTAGGCTACCAAGGGCACAACAAACAAAATTGCTTAAAACTAAAAGTCACTACGAGAATCCACGAGTTCAATTATCTACGAGTACTATTCCATTCCACGAGTTAACCTTTAACCCTCTTGTGTTCTAGGCTATTAAGGGCACAGCAAACGAAATTCCTTATGACTGCAAGTCACTACGAGAATCCACGAGTTTAATTATCTACTAGTACCATTCTATTCCACGAGTTAACCTTTAAAACCTTATTCTGTTATAGACTGCTAAGGGCACAGCAAATGAAATTCCTTATGACTGCGAGTCACTACGAGAATCCACGAATTCAATTAAATACAAGTACCATTCCAATCTAAGAGTTTCTTTAAGACTGCGAGTTACTACGAGAATCCACGAGTTTAATTATCTACGAAAACTATTCCACGAGTAAAACTTCTCTAAAACACCTGTGTTATCTACCTTGTATCAGCGAGTACCTTACGAAAACTCACAAGTACCAATCCACGAGTTAACCTTAAAAAAAAAAAAAAAAAAACGTTTTATGTTCTAGGCTGCCAAGAGTACAGCAAACGACCTTCCTAAAAACTGCGAGTCACTACGAAAATCCACGAGTTCAAAATATCTACGAGAACCATTCCACGAGTAAACTTTTCTCCATC
This sequence comes from Colostygia pectinataria, assembly GCA_951394395.1. Classification (NCBI taxonomy): domain Eukaryota; kingdom Metazoa; phylum Arthropoda; class Insecta; order Lepidoptera; family Geometridae; genus Colostygia; species Colostygia pectinataria. The sequence goes on along the minus strand of OX596348.1, from coordinate 17,097,244 downwards.
ACCTGTGTTCTGGACTGCTCAGAGCACAGCAATCTACGTTGTATTACCAAGTATCTACCTACGAGAATTCTCAAGTATCATTCCACGAGTTAACCTTTATAAACCACTCTGTTCTAGACTGCTTAAGGCGCAGCAATCGATGCATCTTCCACGAGCATCTACGAGAAATCTCCTACGAGCATCAATCATCATGATAGAAACACTAAGGCTGGTGCAGAGCGCGCACCGCCTCTCAGAATGGCCGTATCGGAGCAATGACGTCATCACATCCTGTATCTAAAAACACATTGTAGAAAACCAGCTTAAAACAACTTGTAAATCATGAATTGATTAGCTGATTAAGTAATCTAGTAGTTAATTTAAACTATCCAAACCATCAGTTAGTAATCTAGTGGTTAATTTAACTATTCAGACCATAAGTTAACTAATTTGATTGTTAAAAGCAGGACTCAGGCATTCACAAGTAATTTTGTCTTGTTGTAAACAACTGTGGACGCATGCCTGCGTTTTGCTATAAATACGGCCGACGACCCGGGTAAATTTCATTCGCACTCGAGCCGTCGGACCGTCAACACCTACTGAAGCTTGAAATAAAGAAGACTTGAACAGTTTCTGCCTTTTCTTCAACAAGATGGGTGATCCATCATGAACATAGGCTAGTGACGTCAGCTCGGCTGACGTCACCCTATCTACGAAGCATCCTGGACCTGCTCCTCCGTCAGTCGTTTATTTAAAAAAAAAAACTTTATGTGTGTAAGTTAGTTCACTTTAAATACCAAGGTCAACCTTGTTCTTTTGAACTAACAATGAATAATACAGTGATCCTAACAAAAATCATTGAACAATAATGTTACAAAATTAAAAATATAATGATCCTAACAAAAATCATTGAACAATAATGTTACAGAATTAAAAATACAGTGATCCTAACAAAAATCATTAAACAATGATGTTACAAAACTAAAAATATAGTGATCCTAACAAAAATCATTAAACAATGATGTTACAAAATTAAAAATATAGTGATCCTAACAAAAATCATTGAACAATAATGTTACTAAACTATTTTTCAAACAGTTTGTTGATGATTGTAATAAGCTATTATACGCATCGAGCATGTCAGTAATGTACTTATTGATCAGAATTTCCTAATAATAAGGAACCGACACCATCACGGCAGGTCCATCATGTCGGTGGCGTGCGCAGCGTGACACGCATGTCGATGGCTTCAACTAAATCATCATCATAACAGCCTTCTAATGTACCCACTGGTGGAACAATGGTCTACTATCAAACGAAAGTGATAAGGCCTAACCAGCACCCAATGCAAATTGGTAGATGCCATGTCTTTGTTGCCAGATTCTTCTAGGCTGGGGCGCGTGGAACTGGCGTAAATTTACCTAGCTTTAAAACTTTCAAAATGATCCTTGTGATATGATCGAATAAAGATATTTTTTACTTTACTTTACTTTCAAACTTTTACTTCTTGGTACACACATACTGTAAAATTACAGTTACAGTAGTACATGCCAGTATTATTAAAATTTTACATTTGAGCATTGCAATACTAACGCGCAACACACACAGCGGGCGTGCGCGGGTCCGGTCAGATCCGCCGCGGGTGTTTTTTGTTTTGTGGACGACAAGGATGACATCACACTGAACGCGGGAGCGGCTGCCGCGCTTCACCCGACCCGCGCCAGCTTTCAGTGCGTTGTCATCCTTGACGTCAGTACAAATACAACAAAAAACACCCGCAGCAGATCTGTCGCGGGCCCGCGCCCGTGTTCTGTGTGTGTTGCGCTTAGTCTCAGCAATCTCAGCTTTTAGAAAATAAAATATGAAATTCGAACAAGGCATAAAAGCGTTAAGCGCGGGTGCCGGCTGGTTGAGAAAAGGGTGGCAGGCACATTTCTGGCATCTTGCAAAATCCACTAGCGTCACTGTAAAGCCATATGGAAACGTCTGAGTTATTTGGTTCATTCCATGGCTTCAAATATAATTTTGTCACGTCCGTCGGTGTCGCCCAACGTCACTCAAGTTCATTAGATCCGGCATTGCGTATGCGGCCACAATAAAGTACCAACCTTCTTTGGTAATAGTACTTTTTACAGAATCAGTTTGGTTTGTCTTTACCAGAAACGTTCCTGTTTTTTTTTCTATCAGCACGTTCAAGTCGTTTGCCAGATGTTATAAATTAAGATATATAATAAAATAGCGGTTAAATATTATACTTTGAGTAAATAAAATCTGATGCTAAAATCAACTTACCATAAAAAAAGAAATAAATTTAAATAATATAATAAATAAAGATCCTATTACCTTCTGCAGGCCCAATAATTGTTTTCTGACTGTGTGGCATAAGTAACTTTACAATTTACATTATGTGGCTTTGCGATCGCATGCTCCAATGTTACTTTACCTTGAAGGATGCTTGTTTTTTCAAAACACATCGGCAATAGACAGTGATGGTGCAATTAAAAACCGAACCCCATTATGAAGAGCCACGGCTGCAATCGAGAACTGTATTTTCACTACAACAACAATTCCCATGAGAATAAGCTTACCCTAATTATAGGTCTGAATCAAATAGTTACTTAGATGATTGTTTGCAACCGCAATGCTCTGTTAGATCGCCTGATACTGAGATAGGAAACAATGTGGAAGAGGTTTTCAACAGCTCAAGTTCTCTGGTTATCTTTGAATCTTTTTTAATCTCTTTTTAACAAATATACTATTTACCTACATCATTTTACATTATGTATACCTACGAACACTTTGTGTGTTCGTAGGTATACAAATGAAACAGTTGAGCCATCTAAAGACCGCTACTGACGATCAGCTAGCCCAACCGATTAAAATCACTACAAGACGGAAGCGTTTCCAACATGCTGGCAACGCTAACACATTCAAACAGGGTCTAACATTGAATGAACGATTAGTTTAGTGACTAACAAGCAATCATTTCAGGCATTTTTAGATCAGTTATATAACTATGCTTCGTAAACGACATCGTTTTTATTTTTGATAGGTTATTAAACCCGAGACGTAGTTCGAAAGTCTCATGTGCCTGTAATTTCATCGGAAACCATACCCTTCGAACCGGAACACAGCAATAGAAACATTACTGCTTGGCGGCAGAAATAGGTATGGTGGTAGTTCTCCCCCGGACGAGCTCTATCAGAAAAAACTCTACTACTCTTAAAGGTTAGCAAATTCCAATACTGAAATTACCAAAATAGGCAAATTACATTTTGTAGCGGGATGAAACGCCTACATATTTTAGTGAGGTACAGAAATAAAATACTTACACCTGACCCCCCCCCCCATATCATTAGTATATTCGGCCCGGGTTTCTGTAAAACAGGGAACTGTTCGAGTTATTTGGCTTGCCTATAAACGATTGAATCGATATTTTGTTATAGAAAAGTTATCATCATCATCATGACAGCCTTCTAATGTTCCCACTGCTGGGACACTGGCCTACTCTCAGGCGAGAGTGATTGGGTCTTAATCCACCACGCGGACCCAATGCGGATTGGTGGATGGCACATGTCTTTCGAATTTTTTTTAGTTCTTGGACATGCCGGTTTCCTCACGATGTTTTCCTTCACCGTATGAGAGCACTGGCATTGTGCACATAAATTTTTCGAACAGAAAAATCCATTGGTGCACGACCGGGTTTGAACCCACGACCTTAGGATTGGAAGGCGGGGTCACTACCACTAGACCACCGGTGCTCTTTGAAAAGTTATATAAACCAAGGACTCATGATGATGTTTACGTGTTCATTTTATAAGTATTTGGTTGGGATGATAAAGGGAAGTTATAGATGTTTAACAATGACATCACAATATCATTACACAAAGAAACTATTAAAGAAGCAACGATCCTGGCGCATGTCACGCATCGACGCGGGCTTACACAATCCTCTGCGCTAGAACAGTGTTTATCGCAAAGACAGGTGGGCATAACTGTCTGACTGACTCAGCCCGGATCCCTGTAATTTAAGCCCGCGTTTACAAGCCTGTGACCAGCCATCGGAACCTCTTAATATGTATCTATAGTACTTGGAAGTTGGAGCACTGGGTTCGCGTGGTTTTATGCAAAAGTTCGTTGGGTTTTTATGAGTTCGTTGGTTGATTATGCTGAGGAGTAAATTGCGGAAGCAGCAGAGCAGAGCGGCTGTTTTCTTTCGTTAACATCTGAAAATCTAGCTATACAGGGACATTTATTATCAACCTGACAAACTTAAGGGATAGGTTTTAGTTAGTGAGGTTTTTTTTTACGTGTGGAACCTATCCCTTAAGTTTGTCAGGTTGATAAAGAATGACCTTATATTTGTGTATGGGCAATAAGACAGCCGGTCTGTTTATACCACAATATTTTATTTTTTTTATACCACTAAAGTGGCAACCAAGCGTACGGCCCACTTGATGGTCAGCGGGTACCGTAGCCTATGTACGCATGCAACATCATAGATATCACTTGCGTGTTACCACCCTGAGACGTTAGATGGAAAGTCTCATGTGCCTGTAATTTCACCTGTATATACATTTTGACACCTGCACATTCTAACCGTAAGTAAATTAAGTTCGGGTGAGTCAGTGACCAACTCTGGTGACAGAGTTTTTAGGCCACCCGAAAGCCTCTTTCATGGCCAAACAACTTTTTAAAAAGCCGACTGCCTCAGAAGCACGGGAGAGCTCAGTTGAAATTGCCATTGGCGGTCACCCATCCAAATAGTGACTACGCGGAACAGTGCCTAACTTCGTTGATCTGTTAAGAACAACTTAGCCAGCTACGTCACGAGCGCTCCATTTTCATTTCAACTCTAACCGTTGAACATATTTTTGTTACGTTGACTACCGTGTCCCGAAATCAATTGGTCATGTTAACTTCTTGCGAATCAGTTGAGCTTATCTATAGATCGTTCGTAACGGTCTCTAGATGGCTCAACTGTTACTCTCTTAGCTAAATCTGTATTTTGTATATAGATTCTTCATAAAGGTACCTACTTAAATATAAGGTAAATGGTTTTGTAAATAATGATATTTAAATAACAATAGTGACTATACCCTTAGCTAACAATATCTGCTGCTATTACGAGTAAAAAGTTATTTTGTACCTTTTCTTTCAGTATTCATATTCAAAAAATATATATAATAATGCATGATAGTATAAAAGTCGCAAAATTGTAGTTCAAAAAATACGTATAAAACTCACCTTTTCTAGCACAAAAATATTTAACTGTAGTTTCCAAATACCAAAGTGTACAGAAGTCGCAACAAACAGCAACAAAAAACGTTCAATGGCGCACAAAATACCCGAGAGACCTCATTTTTTGTGACATATCGAGAGTGGGTCTGCTTACGACTGTACTGTGCCATTATAAACGTTAAACAGTAGCACAATCACTGATGTTCACTAGAATAACAAACAAAATTTTGTACGATCTGCAAATATTTGTCCCGGGTGTTCTGGGTATTTTCTATGTATAATAAAAAATATATATCTGTGTATTGTATTGTATTAAGTATATATCAGTCATCTTGTACCCATAACACAGCTCTGTTTAACAGCAGCTTACCTAGGGGCTAGATGATGCTGTGTGGATTGTCCAGCATTGTTTATTTATTTATTTATAATTGTATAATGAGCGTGGCCTCATAAGGTACTCTTATGTTATAGCACAAACATGCTACTTGCACACATAGTCTAATACGAAAATGTTAGAATTTTTAGGTTATACTATTTAGCTGCCATCAACTCGCGTAGTAATAAGTAGGTAAGATAAAATAATCATAAGTTATTAAAATTAGTTTAGCTATATTACGACGTGATTGAGGAACCAACACACGAACATCGCAATGTTCAAGCTTTCGCATATTCTATAATAACTAGTGTGATATATTTTTCACTAAAATATTTTTTTATAAAGACTGACCGAGATTTGCATATCATAATAATTATCCAGTTTTAAAATAGCTACAATCATTTTCACCCCGCTCTACGCAGCTACGAATAAATTTATTTTCTTTCATTCTGTCTTTTATCTAAACAATTAGCCTATGTAAACTACTGTATAATTATGTATTTACGTTGTACTACATTTTTTCATCTCAATCGGTGAGTTGGATTTAATCATAGTTTTTAGACAATTGCAGGTCGCTCACCGCAAATACCTTCGGTGAAGTAACCTCCAGTTGATAACGGTGACCGTTTGGTTGGGAGAGCAATGGTGGTAGTGACCCCGCCTTCCGATCCTAAGGTCATTCGTGCACCTGACTGCAATCCGCATTGGGCGCGTGCTGGATTAAGACTCACTCGCTCGAGAGTAGGCCAGTGACCCAGCAGTGGGAACGTTAGAATGCTGTCATAATGATGATGATTTGCACCTGAATTTGAGTGAATTCCTTTGCTGTATAAACAGCTAGTTCATGTGGATATTTTGACACGCAAATTCCAACCGTTGAACATTTTGTTACGTTGAATAAAAACCAGACCCTGAATCTTTCCGAAAAGTTGGATATTTGTATGTTTGTGTTTCAATTAACTGTAATTAAAAATATTATGATTTAAAATAAATACAAGTACAATCGCGCTAGTAATCACGTTGACACCTAGGTGAACTAACAAGGTTGACCATAGGTAAGAACCGATCTTGACTTAAGATTTCTATGAAATTTACTATAGAAGGTAAACCATACCAAGTTAGTCGGGGTTAATCAGAGGCAAATCCAAACAAAATTACAATAATCGTGTGAAAACAATTTGCTTTTAATATGATTAGCACTATGCAGAAGTTGGATTTTTGTGAAAGGTAAAAATTACGAGTATTAAAGCGATAAAATTATAGAAATTAGTGCATAATTAAACCAGAATGAAGTAAAGAAAGGGTATATAGGTATTTTTTTTTTTTTTGGACAATCCACACAGCATCATCTAGCCCTAAGATAAGCTGCTGTTAAACAGAGCTGTGTTATGGTACTAGATGACTGATATATACTTAATACAATACAATACATAGATAGATATTTTTTATTATATATAGAAAATACCCAGAACACCCGGAACAAATATTTGTAGATCGTACAAACATTTGACCTGAGGCGGGAATCGAACCCGCAACCTCCGCGTCGCAGGCGGACCTGCGCCCGCTGCGCCACATCGGTCGTCAATTTTAATGAATGAACTTAACTCATGGGTAATTATAATACCTAGACTATAAACATAACTGTATATTGTTACTAATTTTGATAATCTCGTGGATAAAAACCAAATTATTCTACCGTCGGCGTCGTGTGCCCTACTTTATAAATAACAATCATTTTCAATTTCCAACTGGTAGGTAGGTAAGTGAGTATATTATACTTAGTAGAAAGTGAATGAAAACATGAGGCAAAAATCATAGTTATTTTAGCCACGCGACTACACGAAAAGTTTTCCTTTTGACTATAAACATGTAATACGTAGCACCCGTAAACTGCCAATTGCAGATTCAAAGTATTGTGATTTTGATGCTTTGTTGATATCAGCAGAAATGTGAAAGAGAAAGCGCTATAGCGTCACGCTAAAACGCTACGTTGCCGTTGTGCCAGCTTTAACGCGACGATACTACAATATTAACGCCTACAATATTTGTATACCTAATACAGGTCTAAGACGCCAGTTTTGACGTCTTGTCATCGCGCTCAAAACTACAGCGCTCTAGCAAAGCGTATGAGCAGCGTAACCATGATTGTCTTTGGCTATCTTGTCAGAACAACATGGGTCCTCCCAATTTAATTCTTTTTCTCGTGTTATTTTGAGTTTTATTGCGTAAACTTGGTGGCAGTTTATCCATAATTGAAATGGAAGGGTAGGTAATGTTGGTTTGTAATTTAGTCAAAAGCTTTCCTAGAAAATTTTGAAAGAAACACCACCATTAGCACCAAAGCTAGCTTTGCGCCAGAAAAATAGCGCGCTCAATGTGATTGGTCAGTCAGGTACCTTGTCAGCACAAAACAACGTAGCGTTCAAGCGGTTTGCTATAGCGCTTTCTATTTGATGAGTTTGTCGCCACCTGCACTCTGCAGTCTTGGACACTATGGCGAAAGATGGCAACGAAATTATTATCAATCGTTATTATATAAATATTTTCTTAATAACTGGTGCTACAAAACAAATTCTAATTAAGTATTTATAAAATACTAGTTGACCCGGTGCGGTTTCAATCGCGTTATTTTTCACGCAATTTTCCCATTATTTTCTCACCATTTAAACCTTACACAAATATTTACAAATATTTTAAGACCAAAACCAGCCAAATCGGTCCAGCCGTTGTCAAGTTTTAGCGAGCCTAACGCACAGCAATTCATTTATATATATATTAGAAGATTATATTAGGTTGAATACCGTTATGATTTTTTTACGTGTTATATCAAGATTGTAAAGTTAATTCACTGCGAATTTTTACTTCATTTAATAATTAATTACATTATTATTTTTAGTTAAATACGGTCAACAGGATGCCAATAAAACGGGTTTAAACTTTATATACATGTGCCATCTACCAATCCGCATTGGGTCCGCGTGGTGGATTAAGACCCAATTACTCTCGCCTGAGAGTAGGCCAGTGTCCCAGCAGTGGGAACATTAGAAGGCTGTGATGTTGGTGATGATGAAGCAGCACCCTTTGGTGGATACCGACAAATTCTTTAACATATTTTGATAACACTTCTCATCTATCTGAATAAAACAGTGATAAGTTATCACTATCAATCCACATTGGAAGATATGGAGCTGCATCGCAACCGCATAGAGCTCGCATTCCTCAAGATTGTTGTAAATAGACAAAATACCTGATATACGATCTACTTTAGAGACTAATAGCGCTGTACTGGCAGTGTTGTTAATGAATAAATCAGTAGTTTCAGTCAGTTCATGAAAAACAGTCGTTTTATTTTAAAGATAAACTAAGTATCTGTATTGATTATAGAAGATTTATGATAAAATCTAACTATTTATTTTTAATGAATTTACAAATTTATTTCTATAGAAGGGTAATTTTAATCAAAGTGTCATTTTTTTTTTATACACCTGAAGTGGCAACCAAGCGTACGGCCCAAAAGATGGTAAGCGGTTACCGCAGCCTATAGACGCTTGCAATACCAGAGTATCACTCCGAAAGCCTCATGTGCCAGTAATTTCAACGGAATTCATACCCTTCACGTCGTAACACAGCAATGCAAGCATTACTACTTGGCGGCAGAATATAGGTATGATGGTAGTCCTTCCTCGGACGAGCTCTATCACAAAGAACTCTACTACTCTTACTGTCATCCAAAAAGGTCAATTTTACGCACTGATAAAGCAAGTCTTTTCTGGTTTAGTAAGCGCTTACACGAGTAAATAGGTTCAAAGACGTATAATATGTTGTAAATCTAGTAAAATTGTGGTTTTAGGATAAGTGTAAATAAATATAAATAATTCTTTTTTTTTTGTGGTGGATCACATTTCTATTTATGTTTCCTTTCAAGAGTAATTTAAGTGTTGGTCGAGCAAAGAATTTGATACTTTCGTCATGACAGCCTTCTAATGTTCCCACTGCTGGGACACTGGCCTACTCTCAAGCGAGAGTGCTTGGGTCTTAATCCACCACGCGGACCCAATGCAGATTGGTGGATGGCACATGTCTTTCGATTTTTATTTTTTTTAGTTCTTGGACATGCCTTTCCTCACGATGTTTTCCTTCACCGTATGAGCACTGACATTGCGCACATAAATTTTTCGTAGCGAAAAATCCATTGGTGCACGACCGGATTCGAACCCACTACCTTACGATCGAAAGGCGGGGTCACTACCACTAGACCACCAGTGCTCATACTATACTTTGCCTCAAGTTAATTACCCACACTGTAGACTATTAAGAGTTCACAGAATTACATAACCAAGCATCTAAATTAAGTGCGGTTGACCCAGAAGCGTAAACAGGTGAATGAGAAATTTTCGGGAAACAAAGCTAACAATAGAATTGCATGGTTTTATTAACGTAGGCGAAAACCAAATGTACTCTTGTAAATCTGATAGTTAAATCTATAGACGTGGTTGACTTCTACGCTTGACAGTACCTTACTCAGATTAGGGAAAAAATGTTCTCTCAAAAATGTTCTCAGATGTTCTCACTCCACGACTAAAATTCACCTAGCGTTGTATATATATTTTATATAAATTTTTATACAAGTGAAGTGGCAACACAAATAAATGCAACAATATTAATTAACTGTTTTTTTTGCATTTAGGTGTTACTTAATGCATAAACAAAACTTCCCTTATTAAACCAGGCCACCATTCAAAAAACATTTAAAATTGTAATATACAATTAAATGTAATCTACAATTTCACGTGCGTTTTTTACAATTATTATATTTTAGGGTGTTACAATCGTAAGAAATATATTTGTATATTTTTGATATTTTTATAGGTTTTATCAACAGTATTTGTCGTAAAATCGAACGAAAATATGCAAAATTGACACTTTTGTACAAAGGACCAATTTCATAGTGGCCTAGGTCTTTGTAGCACAATAGAAAAATTGGAAAATATAAGACCAATAGTAACAAACAATTTTAATTATAAGTAGATAAACAAAGTTCTAAAGGAAAAATGTTTATTGTGTTGAGTTTCCTAAAACGTTAACACTAGAGGTCCGTCATGACAGCTATTAGCCAATGATAGTGACGCATCTTGACTTTGACAGTACCTAACAACCCAGTTGTTCGTTAAACTCGCCATGTGGTTTCGCATTGTGTTGCACTCCTTCACAGAGATAAACTTACTTAAGATTATGAAAGAAGCCAAAATAAAATAAATAATTATTGAATTATCTAGACCCCCTAGACAAAGGACCAGGGCCCGGCTCCATACTGCGTGAAACAACTCCTTTGTGGACTTGTAATGCTTATTGAAAAGGGGCCAGATAGAAACTCCATTGCCGCCAAGTTGCCCCACTGCTGACATGCAAGTGGGCGGTCCATGAACGCGTAATTGCAGTCTAACTAGATCGTACAATAAAATTATGTCATGAGCAGGTATATTGTCTGAGGAATGGTTTGTTTCTGGTTAAGTTAGTTTTCACTTGTTCGATTTGGCCACTGACTCATACGAACTTACTTACTTACTTGTTCGATGTGCAAGAATAACCTTTCTTTCTTATAGCTGCCATTTTTTTAATATTTTTAATTAGTTATTTGTATTTTTACTAATCATCTTGACAGCCTTATAATGTTCCCACTGTTGGGACACTGGCCTACTCTCAAGCGAGAGTGATTGGGTTTTAATCCACCACGCGGACCCAATGGGGATTTGTGCATGGCACATGTCTTTTAAATTTTTAGTTCTTGGATGTTTTCCTTCACAAACATTGCTTAATATGGTCTATTAAATTACTTTGACTTCGTTCTGCGAGGCATTGCATTTTGCTCGTAACCCGGAGACGTAGATATAAAGTCTCATTCGCTCAATAAATTAATTTGCTACAGTGCCCTTCAAATCTATTCACAATAATTCTCACTAGATATTGAGACACTGAAACAACTTCAATGCACTGCAATGTAAGCATCAATCTACTAATATTCTACTAATAAGAACGTCTGCTTAAAGGTAAATGTAAAAAAATATTTCTCAGCAATTTGCTATTTCCATGATACATCTTGCAACTGTACGCTTCAGCGCGTGTATTTCAGTGATAAACGGTTTCCCACAACCCAATAGCAAGGAGATAGAGGTCTCAGAACAATAGGCGTGCGCTATCATCCTTTCATATCGCGAGAACGATTCACAATAGCTCGATGAGCCACTTCCGTAAGCTGACACACGGCGCGGTGCTAAAAAAGTACAGGGCTAAATCTTTTTCATCGCGTTTTACACCGGTGGCTTGATTTAGTAAGGAAAACAAAATTTTTAAACCATATTAAGTTTGTAAGTATACTAATAGACCACCCAAATACATCCGTCATTGCTTAGCGACATTTTAACAGCTGTTGTTACCGATCGATCCGTTAAATAGAATAACCTGATAAAAACTAATAAAACAAAGTCTCAAATAGCTGCCATTTCCCCTTTCTTCTTCCATTCTTCTTCTTCTAGCTTCCATAGTCCAACCTTTGCTTAGTTCGGGGCTAGATGGCGTTGTGTAAAATTGTCTGCCAATATTTATTTTAGTTGATCAATTAGAAACATAGATAAAGTCATTGCAAAATACGCAGAAGCTCACGAGCATAGACTTCATCATCATGTGAACGTCGAGGCAATCCAACTCCTCGACAACACGGACATAGTGAGAAGACTCAAAAGGACTAAACCTTTTGAGTTAATAGTGCAAATAAAAGTTTACTATTATAGTGCAAGTGTTAGTGAAGTGACACATGTAAAACACATGAACAAAGTGCTTCCCCTTAAATAGAGACAGTGGGAAAAGTGTTTGTGGACACATTCTTAGCAATAACTTTATTCTATAAAACTAGGTCAACGTCAAATTACTGATTAGTCTTTTATAAGGCTAGATTGTAATTATGTTTGGATTCATTTTAATTTATAAAACGATTAAAAAAAAAAAAATAGAAACAAAGAGAGCTACGCCTCAAGGTTTCTGTAGTAGCACAGCACCGTGTGTCACGATTCACACAGTACTAAGAGCATACTCGCCCTAATGCCAAATGTATGTGCTATTGTAAACTGTAGTAACACCCAGAACACATCCCATTGTAAAACCAGGCTGTGAAACATTTCTTCGAATTCCCACAGTTAGCTTCTAAAAAGTAAATTTTAATGAGATCTACTTTTTCCCGGTAATCTAATACAAATAATGATTATACTCGTAACTTAGTATAAATAGCATGAGTAAAAAGATTTTACATTTTATATCTCTAAGAGCACTGGTGGTCTAGTGATAGTGGCCCTGCCTTCCGATCCTAAGGTCGTGGGTTAGAATCCGGTCGTGCACCAATGGATTTTTCACCACGAAAAATTTATGTGCGCAATGCCAGTGCTCTCATACGGTGAAGGAAAACATCGTGAGGAAACCGCCATGTCCAAGAATTAAAAAATTCGAAAGACATGTGCCATCTACAAATCCGCATTGGGCCCGCGTGGTGGATTAAGACCTAAACACTCTCGCTCGAGAGTAGGCCAGTGTCCCAGCAGTGGGAACATTAGAAGGCTGTCATGATGAGATCATCGGAACGTTGCACATAAGTCCAACGCATGTGCAACGTTCCGTTTGATACGTCATGTCTTGCTTGCTAGAAATAATCTTTGAGAAGTCTTCGGCTTATAAGGTTATTCAATTGAAAGAATTTAAGGAAAATTAAAGAAAATACGTTTAATATTTATCACTTTGGAGATTGAGACAAATATTCCATTATTTTTGGAAGCTTGACGAGATATTTGCGACAACCTCGAGTAAAAAAATGTAGATCCCGTGATTTTACGAAGTGAACGCGCGTTGATGTCTTTTGTATCAGAAATTAAATAACCATTTTGTTTTACGAAATAGGAAAAATAAATGCGTTAGCAGATAGCTTTGCACCTGATTTGGCAACATTGCTATACAATGATAACTTATCATTATATATATTAAAACATGATAACTTATCATTATTGAGGGTTCCATTCCTCTTCTAAGTCGACCTAAACTTCTGAAGCACATAATTTATTGTTATCATACACAAAAAAGGGGACAGATCGAACTATTTGTCCGATCTGTCACCCTAGGCAGACAGAACTGGGTGACAGATGGGAACAATTCCGTTATTAAAAAAAACATTGGTGGTATGGTCTGAATAAAATCATTTCCATTCCTTTTAGGAGTTAGAATAGAAGCAGTGACCATGCCTTCATATAACAATGTCGTGGTTTAAAGTAAACCAGTAGCATGTCTATATTGTATTCAAAAATCTATAGACATAGTGTGCCATCCACCAATCAGCACCTGCTTAAAAATTAAGCTTGGTCTGCATTCATCTATTTCTATGCCCTGACATGTGATACAAATTTTGGTTTATTCCTCATTTACATGCCAATGTGATGACAATAAACTGTTGAGTATGAGCATCCGTATTTATCCCAATCACTCTCGCTTGAGAGTACCAGTATAGGTCGCACAGCGGATCTAGGCTTCCGTGAAGTTAGCCGTTTGTGATGCGCAAAGACAATTTAGTTTGAAAATTTTTGCGCATCGAAACGGCTAATTTCACGACGGCCGAGATCCGTTGTGAGAACTATACCAGTACGTGTCTCAACATTGAGAACATTGAAAGATCATTACATAGTTATAATGACTTTGGGATTGGAAGAAGCAAAAATCTAATGGGCATATTTGTAATTGATGACTTCACAGTCACAACAACTAATTGTAAGGTAGCTGTTGCAGCAACAATAGGATTTACCTTCTTATTGTTTGCATCAACATTTTAACAATGCTGCTGTATTTTCTTTGCACCTCGACTTACGTAAGAAATAACGACTTGGTGATTTGGTAAGTCTATCGATCTCAGTGATAACTTCAAAAACTACACGTAAGTATCCTAGTAAATACTTTAAATACAATCTATCTAGATAACTACGATTTATTCTGAGAACAGCGCTTCTACGAGTTTAGTTGAATCTAAACTATGTAACAAACTATGATCAGAGTCAATACTACAATAATAATTTGACGACCAATGTGGCGCGGTGGGCGAAGGTCCGCCTGCGACGCGGAGGTTGCGGATTCGATTCCCGCCTTGGGACAAATGTTTGTAGGATCTGCAAATATTTGTTCCGGGTGTTCTGGGTGTCTTCTATGTATAATAAAAAATATCTATCTATGTATTGTATTGTATTAAATATATATCAGTCATCTAGTACCAATAATACAGCTCTGTTTAACAGCAGCTTATCTTGGGCTATATGATGCTGTGTGGATTGTCCAGCATTATTATTATTATTATTATTATTATTAATACAAGCCCCAAATTGTACTCTAGCAAGGATGGGTTCCACAGAAAAGGTTGGCGGATAAACTTTTGTTCTCCTATATATATTAGAATTAATATTCCTTACGCGCATCGGTCGTGAGGCTCGATCGTGAGACTGGTCAATTGGTACCTCCTGACAATAAGTAGGTAGTACATATTAAAAATTCCACGAAAACAAATAATTGTAGTCATTTCCCGAAGGAAGCATGAATATGTATAAGTCATTGTGTGCATGAATAAACAATTAAGTCGTTACGCTGGCTGTGACGGACACTTTCACTTCTATTAAAAACAAAATAATAAATTGAAACTAAAATAAAAAAATAATAATGTCGCAGTGTTAAATCAAGCACCGGAACCAGATTTATCGTTTTGATCTTTAAAAAAATTGAAATAGATGAATGATTTATTTTAATTGATGTGCTTCTGTTGATCGTTTGATGTGCCACTGGTTTATTTTTAGTCAGGGTGTGATATACTAGCAAAGGTGCTATGTAGATAAGAGTGTAACCTGTAGGTTATCAGGTACCTAGCTCGTTTTTACAAGCTGATCGTCTTTCTTAACTGATAAATAAATCCGGCTGCTACTTAAATTAATGAAATCCATGTTGCGGAGACTTTAATTTTTGATCCACGAGCTCGTTTACGAGTCAGGCGAGTACTCGGTTATTTAAACTGAGCCGCGCGGTTTAAATCGCGTTATTTTTTGCTTAATCGTTTTTATTTTCCATGTTTTCTCACAATTTAAACCTTCCCTGCCCCCATACCATGAACTCTTAGAGCGATTCAAATTAGGACCTAAATTGAATTGTCAAAAAATGTTGTACCATGAAATTAATAATGATTGAAGTTATGGTACAACATTTTTTGACAATTCAGTTTAGGTCCTAATTTGAATCGCTCTAAGAGTTCATGGTAGGGGGGCAGGACTCCTAAACACACTTCAAGACTCAAAATTAGCCAAATCGGTCAAGCTGATGTCGAGTTTTAGCGTGACTAACGCACAGCAATTTATTTTTATATTTAGAAGGAATAACAAAGGATCGTGGTTTTACACAGAGTTTTAGTAACTTTTATGAGCCAGGATTTGTGTTGTTGGTTGGTGTGTTGGTTGGTATGCAAATGTGAGGGGTATTTTGCAAGTACGCGACGGTTAGTGATACTTAGCTAGGGATGTCGACGAAAAGAGGTTTGAGATTCATAAGCTTCCATTTTATTATAGGTAGGACTCAACTTAACTACATCTATCTAAAAGCCAATTAGGTTTTTGGACTTCTAAGAGTAGTGTAATGACTTTACCACTTTTCGATAAAGTATATCTTACCAGTGATACTAAGATTATACTTTATCGAAAAGTAGATCATAGGTAGAGAAGGTAGAGTCATCATAAACATTATTTTTTATAGTTAAATAGTAAAATAGTTTAGTGTTCAAATTTCGGTGTAATTCGATCGTGGTTCAGTGGGTGAGCTAAAGATACTGGTAGGTAGTCCTGGTTTCTCGACTTAAGGTATGTACCTGCTTGTTCTTACATAACTTTGGTTGGATTCGACCAAACTCGAATAGGCACTATCCTACGAATATTGGTGCATTTGATCAATTTCTGGAATAACTATTCCCTGGAGTTATTTGTGAGTAAACAAACAATTTACTTGTATTTGACATTTTTAACCGGCTTTCTGATGGAAACATTCATTGTACCTCTAGATCATATGTAAGTTAGTACATAATAAATAAATAAATAATGCTGGACAATCCACACAGCATCATCTAGCCCAAGGTAAGCTGCTGTTAAACAGAGCTGTGTTATGGGTACTAGATGACAGATATATACTTAATACAATACAATACATAGATAGATATTTTTTATTATATATAGAACATACCCAGAACACCCGGAACAAATATTTGTATATCGTACAAACATTTGATCTGAGGCGGGAATCGAACCCGCAACCTCCGCGTCGCAGGCGGCATTGTGCCCGCTGCACCACATCGGTCGTTAATAATATTTCTCTCGTCTATAATTATTCATAATAATACGCAAACAACTTACGACATCTGGGAGCTCGGTGTTTTCTTTCGGCAGTTTCAGTGCTGTGCTTTGCTTCGAAGTCACAGGAGAACGGGTGATGTATCGGTTGGAGAGCTTCCTCGCGAAGTTGCTCTTGAAGTCTTCACACTGCATGATTGACTCTACCGGACGGCTGAACTCTTCAATGTACATCATTTCTGGTGCAAACATCATCTAAAATTACACTGCGCATAATTTTCGAATCGAAGAACCGTTTGTTGATTTGTTTTTGAACGTGCGTTGCGCGGGCGCATCTGACCAAGACGCGTTCACCAACCGATGGGGCCAGCGGTTTGCTTTGTACTGACGTATGGATGTGAGACCACCTGCCCTGCCTTCGACAGAGCGACAAAACAGTTATTTTATCAACAGTGTGTAATAAATGTCATTATTATGAATTAAATTTCAATGCCTGGTAAATATTAAGTAAGAACATACAAAGGACAGAAACTACCATGAAAATAGCTTTATAAAAGATTAAAATTTGGACGGTTCGTTTGGATAACTATCAAAACTTTGCTTGCCACGCCATCTATCGGTATCAAAGAAAATGACGATGTTAGCTGAGGCAGCTAAGGTTGAATTCAACTCTAGAACTCTTGGTAGAGTTTCACTCAAACATTATAATTAGTTCGTAGATATTATGATAGATGCCGTTAGAAGTAATTTAAATTATTTTTTCATATACAATGCACCTAATTTTATCGAAACGAGAGATTGGTGTTTGTTGAATTGTTACAAACGGCTTTTACGCCAAAACATCGTACCCCAATGCAATGTTGTACTCGTAGACAAAGAGTTGTTGAAAGCCTGCTCTACAATAAAACAAACAACTGCATCAAAGACTGCAGGGAATGGGAAAGACTGCGGCCAAAAGAATATTATAATAATCAATTTGGACTAGAAACATATAAAAATGCAAATGCTGTCTTTTTGCGCCCATTTTTTACTTGCAAAACGCAGGAATATAAAGCATCACCCCCAAGCAAATCCTCCAGTTCTTAGTATCGGCAGGGCTTGGAGGTGAACTATAAACGCCCCCTAAGGGCGACAACACAAGTGGCGGACAATAGTCCTGCATGGCCGCAGTGTTATATTAGCCGCACCAATTTAATGAAAATAAAAAAATGCATCAATTCGATGTGATAAAATAAAACCTAATTTCTATCAAAACTTTACATTGAACAGTAAGAACTTCGTTCATTATTTAGCAAAAACATGTCACATTTGACTCAGTCAAACCTGGCATAATTCTGTGAATAGTAGGTAAATATCTGGCAATCAACTGGCAATACAGTTTTACGATGTGAATGTCCAAATTTCGTGTATTACATTACTGAAAAAAATCGAGTAAACCATTCAGTATGCACTACTAAACCAATATGAATGAAATGGAAAAAAATAACCAGTGTGGTATGTTTCTTTACGATTTGTTATGCTACGACTTTACTCCAGGACATAAGAGTTCTACCAGACGAGCTCTATCGTGAAGAACTTCACTGCTGGTTGTAAAGAGTCTTGCCTCGTTCGTTCGTATGAGTCAGTGGCCAACTCTGGTGACAGAGTTTCTAGGCCGCCCGAAGGCCTCTGTCATGGCCTAACTTTGAAAAAGCCGGGACCGACTGCTTAACGTGCCCTCCGAAGCACGTTCTGATATCATCAGGTGTTTGTTATCGGAGAGGAGAGGAAGGATAATTTTAATTAAATGACTATGATTTTTCCAGATTTTTGTACATTGTCGCTACCTCCCCCTGTACTACTGATGCAACTAGTGTACAAGTACATTAAGAAAATTATCAGTACCTAACTGAAACAAAGTAAGTAGAAACCAGCCGTATTATGAACATCGTTAAGCTCACAACTTAGCCCATTGCAAAAGTGCTCGTTAACAATACTTACCTATGGGGCTAGTTTTTTGTTTTTTTTTTTATTCACAATAGGCTTGCGCTTGACCACTATCTCGCCTGATATTAAGCGATGATGTGGTCTACTACTAGATGATGCTGTGTGGATTGTCTAGCATTATTTATTTATTTATGAGCCCCAGGCAATATTATCAATTTATAATGCAGCAAACAACGGCAGCTAGGACATTGCAGATGTGGGTTCAAATCCCACGGCGATATGTATGTTTATATGAATTGGGTGTTTGTTCTGGCTCACAAGTTCACAACACCCAGAGTGTTGTGGTAATAAAATATGTGTGTGTATTCAACGAGTACCGGTGGTCTAGTGGTAGTGACCCCGTCTTTCGATCCTATGGTCGTAGGTTCAAACCACGTCGTGCACCAATGGATTTTTCTGTTCGAAAAATTTATGTGTGCAATGCCAGTGCTCTCACGGTGAAGGAAAACATCGTGAGGAAACTGGCATGTCCAAGAACTAAAAATTCGAAAGACATGTGCCATTCGCCCATCCGCATTGGGTCCGCGTGGTGGATTAAGACCTAATCACTCTCGCCTGAGAGTAAGCCAGTGTCCCAGCAGTGGGAACATTAGAAGGCTGTCATGATGATTCTACGAGTATGTGTTATCTAGTGCTCATAGTACAAGCTTTGCTTCGTTTTGGGTATAACGGCTCATTTTGAAATTTTGTGACATAGAAGGCTAACAAAGCTATGATCTGATGTTCCCAGGGTAAACCACTAAAGTAAACCAGGATGGGATCACCGGAGTTCCCGCCGAAATCTAATATATGCAGCCATTTTGACCTGATAGAAATCGTGTTTGTATGCGTGGCCTTCACATTTTTCCTCATTCTTCTGACGCAAGCCTGTCGCATCCTGGCTTCAGGCTTCTTGGACGTGTCTATGTGATTGGGTCTGTTGGTGAGTTACTTTGTGAACTCTAAATGGCTATTAATCAAATGAAGTCGGGATATTTAAAATAATATGTATTTATCTATAGTAAAATAATATTATGGTTCATGTAAAAATTTATTGGTTGCGTTGAAATATTGGAAAACAATTAAAATAAACTCAATTAAATTGAGGTATAGAAATCAAATATTTTAATGATAATATTATTTTCTAGTAACTTAATATAATTACTTGTGTAGTTACGTCTGCTGTAGGTAATAATAATCTAATTTTAGGCCTAAATACTGAAACGCTATTCAACTATCAAATCAAAGTTTATTTGATGACGTTTTGACGTATCTCCATACGATTTTGAAAATGACCTCTTAAACATATAATTTTTTTTATACAACTGAAGTGGCAACCAAGCGTACGACCCACAAGGTGGTAAGCGGTAACCGCAGCCTATGGACGCTTGCAATACCAGAGGTATCATTAGCGGGTTGCCACCTTGAAGCTAAGGTCGAAAGCCTCATGTGCCAGTAATTTCACCGGAAACCATACCCTTCACACCGGAACACAGCAATGCGAGCATTACTGCTTGGCGGCAGAAATAGGTATGGTGGTAGTCCTTCCCCGGACGAGCTCTATCACAGAGAACTCTACTACTCTTAAAATAGTGTTTGAGTATTCGGGCATATCAGCCTTGAACTGTAAGCATATCTATTCTGTGATGTAAGTTAATAACTTATTGTTCTCAGATATAATCTGAAGATGAGTACAACAGAGTTTCCGCCGAAATCGAATATCTGCAGCCGGTTCGACCTCATAGAGATCGTGTTCCTGTGCGTGGCCTTCACTTTTCTGCTGATCCTGGTGTCACAGGCCTCTCGCATCATGACTTCTACATTCAATATTACTCTGTGATGGGTAATGTTCTCGGTGAGTGTTGGTAAGTATCTTTGTGTTTTTACTTAAACAAGATAATAGTAGTTTTTGGTGATCGAGCTCGTCTGGGGAAGAACCATCGTTCATATTTCTGCCGCCAAGCAAACGCTCGCATTGCTGTGTTCCGGTTCGAAGGGTATGGTTTTGGAAACTACCGTTATAGGGCTAGATAGCGCTGCATAAAAACGTTCGCCAATGTTTGTTTATTTATATTCAAAAGCATGTTTGTACTCTGCAACGCATATCTCGCACGCACTCTCATTTCGCCAAATTAATCTTACGCCACTGCGCCGCCTGCCCTTCCATCGCAAAGATTTTTACATGTGCCGATTCAACACCGGCAAGACATTTTCTTCGTTATATTTATTTAGACAATTTTTGGGATCAGTCCCGTTTGTTCTATGGAAACGTGACGTCACCCGATCAAATTCATTTCAAAATTGTGTCATTTTGTGCGGGTGATGTCATGTTCCATAAAACAAATGGGACTGACCCGATTTTTGCCAGTATCAGTGTCAACGTGAACAAAGAAACAAACTTTAGGGAGAAATGGCGGCGTTCTTGCATTATTTTTTCTTGAAGAGTCTTTGACTAAATTACAAACCAAACCAACACCACCTTTTCCATTTCGATCACCTACACACAGCGAGACTTATTAGATGAACTGTCACCAGATTCACACAACAAAATTAGAATTAACATTAGAAACTCGATGTTGCATAAGGTACCTTCATGAAAGTAGCCTTTATGCTACTACTGATCTAGAACTTTTACTTTTGCAAGTTTCATTGAAATCGTATAGCCGTTACTGTGATTCTTGATTATCAAACTTATATTTTTGTATTTAAAACGTTTGAAACTTAGTTCATATCTTAGTTAAAATCCGCAGGTTCATATTGTTTACATAATTATTAAAACATTTGTTTTATGAATGCTTGCGCAGGAATGGTTTTTTGATCGTGGTAGCGTATTTGGTGTACATGGTATTTTATTATTAGAGCGCAATATTCAAGGATTTACTCGAGATTTTTCAGACAAAATGTAAAAAATAATATTTTTGTTGTGGCTGGAACATATTCCTTAAATATGAATTATTATTATTATTAATTATTAATAATAATTCGTTCGTTCGTATGAGTCAGTGGCCAACTCTGGTGACTAAGTTTCTAGGCCGCCCGAAGGCCTCTGTCATGGTCTAACAACATATTGAAATTTATCCTCATAGTCAAAGGTACTATTATTTATAGTAAAACGATCGCATGAATTTTAAATCAATTATTATTTTGAACAAATATAAAACGTATTCTCAGGTATATAGTCGTGTCGGACTAGCTAAAAGCGGCTTTTTCCCGTAATGTGCTGTAACAACAATTACCTACAGTTGAGAAATAACGCGCTTGCCATTTGGCAACCACATCTAACGCAATGCCGATTTTTCAAACTGATATTACTATGACGTGTTTGAAAAATTATGTAAGGTTAGTTCGGAGGAGCTTCCGTGACATTACTAAGTACTACTAAACTGTCATGGTTGTAATTTAAGAGCAAGCAATTTGGTTCATTCAGTTCTTAGGTCGTTCAAAGCCAATAAAATCGATCTTTTTAAAAAAATGCTGAGTTAAATCCATTTTTTTTTTTAATATAAAAGAAATCAATACGTAAAGCAGCCAAAAAACATGGCTGTTGATGATGATGATTATAATGCAGGTGTTTACAATACGTACGGCCCATAAGATGGTAAGCGGTTACCGCAGTCTATGGACGCTTGCAATACCAAAGGTATCACTCGCGGGTTGCCACCTTGAGGCATAGATCAAAAGCCTTAATTTCACCGGAAACCATACCCTTCACACCGGAAATATTATTATGTAGGTACTCCATCAGTTATTGACTCTCATAGTACAGCTTTGCGTAGTTTGGGGATAAATTGCGCGTGTGAAGTAACTGCAATACTCATTATTTTATCAATTGCTAGTTGTGCTCCGCGGTTTCATCCGCGGTTTTTCAGTTTTTATGCTCTCCTATACAGGCAAAGTCTTTTTTCTGGGATAAAAAATAGCTAGGTTAGCTATTTGTTATTCCAGAACTTAACCCATCTACGTTGCAATTTCCATCACAATGAAAACTAAAACCGATGCAACATTAACGCAGGTAAATGTTTGTATAAAATATCCATACTTTACATTACAGTACTTAATAATAATAATGCCTTTATTCTGAATCAATTACTTAGTTTTTTTTTTTTTTTATACCACTAAAGTGGCAACCAAGCGTACGGCCCACTTGATGGTCAGAGGTTACCGTAGCCTATGTACGCATGAAACATCATAGATATCACTTGCGTGTCACCACCCTGAGACGTTAGATGGAAAGTCTCATGTGCCTGTAATTTCACCGGAAACCATGCCCTTCAAACCGGAACACAGCAATGCGAGCATTACTGCTTGGCGGCAGAAATAGGTATGGTGGTAGTCCTTCCCCGGACGAGCTCTATCACAAAGAACTCTGCTACTCTTAAACATACAAGTTATTCAAAAAAATGTTATGCTGCTTAGATAAGGTCTCTTAATTCAGTGTGCCTATTAGCAAAGGCCTCCTCTAGCTCTTTCCAATGAAGTCTGTCTGATGCCGCCCATCGCCAAAAAGGACCGGCTGTTAATTTTATTTCATCCTCTCATCGCTTGTATGGTCTCCCCCTTATTCGTTTGCCATCCCTTGGGTACCAGTTAGTTAGAATTTTGCTCCATTTTATCATATTAACTTCGAATCATTGTGTCCAGCCAGTCCATCGCCATTTTTGACGTTACAGTACTTACGGATTATAATATTAGTAGGATATTGTTCTTACCTGTACCTGATACCTTTTCGACATATAAAAGCGTTTTCTTTCCTTCTTTTTCCTTCTTCAGTAATGATTGCTGCGGACCAGCTCCTCCGGCGAAGCCGCAGCCATGCTGTGACTCTCACGTGTGCTCCTCACTCTCCGTGGGGCACGTGTGTGACGTCGCGTGCGTCATCATCTCGCTGATGCTCCTGGGGCTGGTGCTCTCGCAAGCTTGCAAGCTGCTAGCCAGCCGCAGACGACGACGCGGCCGACAGTCTTGCTGATGTTAGTATGTGTGAGACATTTACTAAAGGGCAACTAGGTTTCTCGGCAACAACAAAGTGATACTGCGCATCTGCTACGTCCCAGCGTAGCGATAACATCAAACAAACGACTTTACTACGACATTACAAGCTGATAAAAAAAAGGGAACTTTGCTATTGACTCCATCACCAGAGATAAGAACATACTTAGTACAATATCAACTCTGAAAGAGTTCGTCACCGTATCAACTCCAGCCGTTATTATTCTTTGATGATACCACTACTTCAACGCATACTATTCAGAATCGCAACATTATTGCCCTCTCGTCTTCGCTCCTTAACTTGCAGTACCCAAGCTTACGGCTACCCGAGCTCACGTTACAACCAGCAACACATTGTTAAACATTGTTGTCCTCTCTTATTTGCCCCGTAATTTATCTTAATACGTCTTCATCATCATCATGACAGCCTTCTAATGTTCCCACTGCTGGGACACTGGCCTACTCTCAAGCGAGACTGATTGGGTCTTAATCCACCACGCGGACCCAATGCGAATTGGTGGATGGCGCATGTCTTTTTAATTGTTATTTATTGGACATGCCGGTTTCCTCACGATGTTTTCCTTTGCCGTATGAGCACTGGCATTGCGCTCATCAATTTTTCGTAGCGAAAAATCCATTTATAAATCAATAATACGTCTAATAAAGTTCAAAATACTACAAGGCTACGGTTCTCTCAATCGTTGGGCCTCTCTCTTCTCTCTCTTCAATAGTTGGGCCGCGTGTACGAAATATCAGTTTAGAAAAAAGTTGTAAGCCTTCAACTTTAAAGTTACCCACATTACGAAAGGTCTGATTTAGTTAATTTTTTTTCAATCCACACTATCAATCTCTATTTTTATATCAATGTATATTATTAAATACTGATGACATACTGGCCTACGGAAACCTAAGCCGCTGGACCTAGGAACCTAAAATCTGGAGGGTGCGTTCTTTGTAAGAAGTGTGTGTATGATGTAGGAGTAGGTACGAAGAAAGAAATCTCCTAAATGATTTTTTGTTTATATAAACTCATCTCGAACAAATTCACTGAGCTTTCCATTAGTCTACACTGGTATCACAAAGAATATTTGTATTTTTGTTCGTAAAACTCAAAAACTACTTGAAATTGTCAAAAATTATTTTACCATAAGAATGCTGCATTATCTCTGAGAAATATAGGCTATATTTTATGCCCCCGTACGAAGCGGGGACCGCTAGTAATGAACCACACTGAAGCTTTACGATGAAGAGGGATCATCAAAAAATAGCTAGGAACCCAGCCGAGTTTGTTGCCAGATTCTTCTAGGCTGGGGCGCTGAACTGGCGTATATTCACCTTTTGTAGTTTCAAAATGATCCTTGTGATATTATTGAATAAATATATTTTTTTTATTGTTATAATTTTATTTACAGAATGTCGAGCAGAAGCCAGCTTAAAGCGCTCTGAAAAATCTACAAAGAACGCGTTCCTGATTGCTCCTTATCAAAGTGACATGCAATAAACTCAACTTTTTGCGTCTAGCTGAATAATTTTAAATAAAATTGTACTATTTGCTGTAAAGTTTTATACAAACATACAATAAAAAATTTAATTTTAAAATATTTTTTATTGACTGTACTGTAAAATACTAGAAAAAAAAGAACACACCTCTATTTTTTATAGAAACGTGGTCGTAGAATGTTTTTGATTAATTTTTAAAAGTATTTTTAACTTTTCCCACTAAAAATAAGTTTCATTCATAAAAATATAAATAGGTGCATTACATGCATAATGTTTATTATGATTAATACATTCATACTGATGTTGTCGAAACAATAATTTGGTTTGGTATGTACTTATGTAAGTAGGTAAATAAACTGGTTGACCTTCTGCGGAGAATTTGCGGTGCCCTTTTTGTGTGACCTTGGCCTGTACAGTGCAGTGACTTTCACCTTGCCATGCCTCGCGTTAGTAAAGGATAGGGCTTGCCGCACACGGGCCTATTTCATCATCATCATCATCGTCATTCACTGCTGGACGTAGGTCACTCCCAAAGCGCACCATCTTGTGGGCTTTACGCTTGGTTGCCAGTTCAGTTGTATAAGAAAAATTGAGTTCATTCTAGTTAGAGCAACCGTGTTCTGGAGTGGGTAGCGCGTTCAGGCAAGCATAGTGTAGGACGTTCTTTGACTGATGAAGCGATGACTTGCGCACTGTAGCAGAAAGTGATTGAAAAATTTCAAAGATCGGGCCTATTTCTATGCCAACAATTTTTTAGTAAATTGTAGATAATAAAATAGAATAGAATAGAATAGAATCGAATATAATAGAATAGAATAGAATAGACTGGAATAGAATAGAATAGAATAGAAAAATATTTATTTAGCGCCACACAATAAACATATAGAGCGAATTGAACGAGACGATACGCGTAACGAACGACCTAGAGTCGAACGACGTAAGTGTTTTAGTTATTAGCGATTGGTCTGCAATTGGTCTGAACCTCGAATCAACTCCTCAGCAATAGCAATAACTCTGCAAAAAGATGTCAAGATTTCAAAGCGGTAATAATAATAATAATAATAATAATGCTGGACAATCCACACAGCATCATCAAGCCCAAGATAAGCTGCTGTTAAACAGAGCTGTATTATTGGTACTAGATGACTGATATATATTTAATACAATACAATACATAGATAGTTATTTTTTATTATACATAGAAAACACCCAGAACACCCGGAACAAATATTTGCAGATCCTACAAACATTTGTCCCAAGGCGGGAATCGAACCCGCAACCTCCGCGTCGCAGGCGGACCTTCGCCCACCGCGCCACATTGGTCGTCACTGGTAATGTTTTAATTGTTGAACCTTTAATGGTAAACTTTATACGAACACACTCAATAAGTATAACGAATGTAGATGAACGGGTAAGTGGCTATCACAACTCACAAGTTCACTGACTTAGCCACTTGGACAAGTGTGCGGGGGCCCTTAACTTATTGCATCTTCAACATTGATGGAACACGCAATAATTTATTCTACTAATATTTTAAATGCAAAAATCTGTGTGTATACTTTGTTACCACTTATCGCCCTGACGACTTAACCGATTGTAATAAAATTTGGAATGTAGATGGTTTAAGTTCTAGAATAACACAAATACTACTGTAAGTATACTTAGATAGGTACTAACTTTTGGACTTTCCTTAAAATTTTTGCTAATAGATGTTCGTTCTGTACTAGAATGTAATATATGTTCTTGGTTAGAAGAGAAGACGGGCGAAGGACTAAGGCAGTGACGGTCGGACGACATCGTCAACGTGGTCAGACGACAATGGATGAGGCTGGCACAGAACCGAAGAGAGTGGCGTATTAGAGAGGAGGCCTATACCCAGCAGTAGGTGCCAACGGGATTATTAGATAGATAATGTTCACACGGAACCAAAATTTGTTCCTACCCTAGCAACATGCTTGCGCTTTGTCCAGCGGAGGGCATTGTATGCCATCGCACAGTTCCTAGTTTAGATACCCATGGAACTAATAAGTAATAAGCTATGTTATCCTAACTATGAAAAATGTCAAAATTGATGTACCTACAAGTACAATATAATGCATTATTGTGATGTCTGTTGATAAAAAGAAAACCCGGAAAATAAACTGTACCTGTGCGATAGCCTAAAAACCAAAAAACTGCGGGGCAAAATTAGTTTTTAAAGATACTTTTAGATTTTTTTGAGTAATGCCTCCATTAATAACTAAAGTACAACACGCAGAAGTTAACTAGGCACCTCGCTGTTATGTAAATGTAAGGCACGCAGGTGCCAAGCCGATTTCTGTGTGTTTTATGTAAATATCCATTGGGGTTTTTCATCGTTTTCAGTAAGGATTGATTGGCAGCGTAGGTGATTAGAAGCGTAGGTTCGCTCGCCTACGCTCTCATTCAATCTGTAACGTCTTAAAAGTAATGTGGAACCTTATCATACTATCAAAACGCCATCACTTATAACTGGATTTCAGAGTTTGAAAAAGTTCTGTAATGGTTCTTTTCGATCAAATTGGTTTACTTTGACTTTTGTTTTTGGAAATGGTTCTCTGATCTGGTATTTTCAGAAGTAGTCTGAAGGCTAAGTTACGATTTTATACGAAGGTCTGCTTCGAAATTGTTTGCATTTAAAAGGACGAAGTCTTTTCCATGGCTGTCTGTTGCATGCATGTGAGAACTGGCTGTTTATATTTCTATAATATATGTGTATTACATACGATTTTCCTCAAGGGATATTTTTTTTTGTTTTTTTTTATACTACTAAAGTGGTACGGCCCACTTGATGGTCAGCGGTTACCGTAGCCAATGTACGCATGCAACATCATAGATATCATTTGCGTGTTAACACCCTGAGAAGTTAGATGGAAAGTGCCTGTAATTTCACCGGAAACCATACCCTTCGAACCGGAACACAGCAATGGAGCATTACTGCATGGCAGCAGAAATAGGTATAGTGTTTGTTGTATAAATTTGAACTTTAGTAGACGTAGTAAGATAAATTACGGGGCAAATAAGATTGAACAACTATGCTTCGCGGCTTAAAAAAAAAACAACAATGTTTAACAATGTTTTGCTGGTTGTAACGTTCCCCGGACGAGCTTTATCACAAAGAACTCTACTACTCTTACGTTAATGCAGTCACGTTTGAGCAATGTCGGTCAATTTGGTCATAGGCATCGTATCTCTCCGTGAAGTGAAGCAATGGGTGACTGCACTGGACGCCTTTGTTGCTAATGTAGACGGGTTTGTTTAATAGACTTGTTTAGTGTGTTGTGTACTTTATATATCTGTAACAACGGCATCAATATTACGAAAATATACTAAGTCTAAATTGTATTTTGTATTTATCTTTTAAAATTGTGTTTAAAGTTATTTACACAGATAGAATAATAAGATTACAGTTTTAATTTAGATTAGGATACAAAATGCTATTTTGCCATATCCTTAAGTTACATATTGGGGAATCAACTGACTTTCTGAAACACAGTGAAAACTAACTCAGAAACCAGTGAATCACTACTGAGTTAACATTTGTATTTGTGGTTAATAAAATATTTGTAATGAGATGTTTTCGTCTCTAATTATTTAAAAAAACTGTCTATTTAGATGGCGGTAGCTCAACTGGCAAGCCCAAAATAATGTAAGCACTACGTTTGGCGAGTTAAGGTGAATGTGTAGGGAATTCAACATTGGTTGCTCCTGCTGTCACTTTCTGCTATACCTCTGGCTGGTGTAAAAGTCATAGTACGTACTATTTACTATTATCTTTGGTCGTACTGGAGTGGAAATCAAATACAAACGAATGGAAAAAAAATTACTTTACACGAGACGAAACAAAAACGGAGTTAAGAAAACTTTTTTCTTGTTTTGATAACCTTTTACAGTATGGCAGTAGGGCAGCTAGCGCCATCTGTCAAACCAATCGGAACTACTTTTTTTTTAAATCTCGAATTGAAAACTCCTCATTGTATTTTTAGGAGGGTGTCCACCAAAAATGATGAGGTATAATGATGAGGGAACTCCTACTTTTTTTCTTTATGGTATCGCACGCGCAATAATATTTTTCTAACTGATAACGTTAAGTTTCAGGACCTCGTCCTGCATTACCCCATGGGGGGTTTTCGGAGGGATCATACGTGGAATAACAATTGATTGAAATTCAACCCCTGAAT
The DNA here is from genome assembly GCA_951394395.1 of Colostygia pectinataria. NCBI lineage: Eukaryota > Metazoa > Arthropoda > Insecta > Lepidoptera > Geometridae > Colostygia > Colostygia pectinataria. The sequence continues at coordinate 17,067,599 of OX596348.1, read as the reverse complement.
TTAACTACCGAGATATAAAAACATAGCAACACAACAACATAAAAAAGTAATATAAAGCGTACAAAGTAATAGCTAGAACTAATAGTTAAAAAAACGGCTAAAGTTGTGTGTAATAAATATACAACAAAAATAAATTTATTATGATTCATTAATTAACTTTTTTGTTTGAACAAAATTCGATTAAAAAAAACTTAAGTGCCAAAGTTACCTCTATAGTACACTTGCAATAAAAAATTGCAGTTATTTTGTTCTTGGTTTGTCATCGAGTTTTTTCTAGTTTTTTCGGCCGTCTTGTCACCACAACATGGTCCTCCTTTTTTAATTAGTTTTTCTCGTGTTATTTTAGGTTTTATTTTTAAATCACCTAAACTAATATCTTTCATACAAAGCGAAGCTTATTATGAGCTAGCGAGGTATCTGAGCTAGCGAGGTATCTGAGCTACTTGGTTTGCCTTATAAATCACGTCTGTAACTCATATGGAATATTATCGCTAATCGTAATAATTAGTGCGTCATTTCGTACCCATCTTGACGTTTTTGAAACGTTCCTAAAAGCTAACGAGCCGTGAACGCAAAAAGTTACTGCTGTTTCCCCGTGCTGTGCGCATTTTTTATTGTTTTTTTATTTGTTAGTGTCGTAAAAATAAATCTTAACTCAAAGCATTCAAAGCATGAGTCAAAGCTAATGCATAATGAGCATAATCCATCAAGACACCATGGCAACATCACCGGATACATCAATTCGTATTGAAATTCAATCCAGTGATCGCCATGATATCGATGTGTTACTATCACAGAAATTGGAATAAGGCACTATTCGATTTCTGTGGTTACTATGCTCTTATGCTACAGAACTTTGACGACCTATGTGGCGCAGCGGGCGCAGGTTCGCCTGCGACGCAGAGGTTGCGGGTTCGGTTCCCGCCTCGGGACAAATGTTTGTACGCTCTACAAATATTGGTTCCGGGTGTTCTGGGTATTTTCTATACATAATAAAAAATATATATTTATGTATTGTATTGTATTAAACATATATCAGTCATCTTACCCATAATACAGCTCTATTTAACTGCAGCTTACCTTGGGGCTAGATGATGCTGTGTGGATTGTCCAGTTTTTTTTTTTTTTATTAGATCTATGAACTTTGATTTTAGCTTAGGTACTTAAGTAGCGCGAGTAAATTACCAACTGGATTATTATTTTTTAATACGTACGAACCAAGCATCATTATTTATGAAACAACTCATAGATAAGTGCTTGTACTGCTGATGCTTGCATGAAATGGTGTAACCCCACCTTGCAAGATTTTGGCCATTATACCGCGGAATTGGTACATAGTATGCATAGTATATTTTCACGTAGTTGACCTTAATATCCTCGCTCGCTGCAATTCAACATTTTGTCCGATAGATACTACTTTAGATGAGGTTATATAATAATAACGCATTTAATGCGTAGCGTATACAAACTCAGGCGAAGACAACATTTTGTCGGTTTTTATACCTACAGCTTTCATAACAAGAGCGCGTTGAAAAATATTATATACTTAATTTTTTATTTTGACCAGCCTATTTTCTACTATTCATAATACACATTCTCAAATAGGAATACAAAATAAATAAGCTGATGGAAAAAACACCATGAAGACAACCCAAAGACGTCACGAAGTAGGCGTTTTCCTTTAGCAAGCGGACTTCATAGTATTCTTCTAATAAGATTTATGAACCAGATATTCAGCAAGAGAGCGGGCAGCAAGGCTCCGGAGGGGGGCAGCATGAGTTCGGTCCACAGCCCCCGGTGGTCGGGCTACAGGGCTGGTAGGAGTACATGCAATAGCACTTAGTTAGATACTACAAATTATTTAAATAAAAATTATTATTCTATACTACCTAGTACCACTGATAACTTAATTCCGACTAGTATATGTTATCTGTGACACAATAGCCAAAACAATAAGTAGTAGAGTGTATTTTAGACGATTTAATAAAAAATAAGTTTAAAATTGAAAATCCTTTTTTTTTAAAAAAACTTTGAAACTGAAACTTTATATCTGACGTCGCGTCGTTCTAATTAACTGGCAGTACTAATAAACAGAGAATCAACCAAGTAAAGCACTTTACAACAGATTTCTCTACGGAGTGGACAAAACTTAAAATTTATTTAAAACTACAGTTTTTTTCTGTTATCTATGGTTTGGTATTTTTTGAAATTATCCTATTTAGTAAGAAAATAAGTTATCTTTTTAAATGTTCAGAAGTAACAGCGAGGTAAGTTATCCTGCAGGATCATCTTGCTTATTTATATAAACGAATTAGGTAACATTAGTTTTGTTGTTTTCACGAAACATTTTCAGAAAACGTAAAACAAACGTAATAACGTTTTCTAGTTTATTTTCTGAAACTGTTTGCAGCGTCTGAAACGGCGACTGCAATGAACCAAAACCATGAAACATGTAAGTAGTGACTATGGAGCAAATCAGTGCAAGTCGTAAGTCGTAACTCGTAGAGCAAAACCTCTTGAATTGCACCTCTGTCGAGCAGTGCCAGCCAGTTCTCGACGCGCAGTGCACGTGCTTGTGACAGTTCCAAATTCGGATTTTAGCGGGAAACTAGATACTAGTGAGTTAATCTTTTTCTAATTTTGAATACAATTACAAATATTTTTATTTCAAACAGAAAGTTTACAGGAATTTCCTATCCAAAGAATTTATTGCTTCTGTGTTTAGAACACTGAAATTATTATCACAACTACATAGTGGATTATCTACTGCACTTATTATGTTTTTTAGACAAATTGAATCTTGACGCTTCGTCCTTTATAAGCTGAATTTGGAAGAAAAGGAAATCACGCTGAAAATTTTAAGGTCTGATCTAAGAGTTAGCTAAACTGGTAACCTATCCGTTTAGCTGTGCGTTGATTGTCAGACAGTCAGTAACTGCTTTATTTATGTAGACAATAAAAATTGTCTTTATTTTTAGAACTTGAAAAATTTATTTACAAAATAAGCTCGTTCCAGTGTCCATAACAGCTTTGCGAAGTAACTTTGAGTTCATTATAAGTAGGAATATATTGAGAATGGCTTACATTCTTGCTGTTTCTATTATTTTTAAGTGTATTTTTTTTACCTGCTTTGCGAGTATTTTTATAAGCTTTTCCTCTGATAAACATTTTATAATATTTACGTATTGTTAAAATATATAGTGAAATTGATAAAAAATAAGTACATTTTTTTTTAAATTTTATGAATGTGGGTAAGGTAGGTAGTAGGTAAGGTAGGTACTCTCGACCGCCCTCTGAGGGGAAAATCTAAATGGCTATAATTAATATTAGTTAAGGAAAAATGTTATTAAAAGTCAGGGGGCTCGAGTTTGATAAGAATAAAAACTGCATTTAAAAATATAGAAATCGTTTATTTTTAAAGAAAACATTACTATATGATTTTTAATTTTTTACATATATTTTGATCCTATGGCTGATAACAAACAAAATTTGTAAAATAACAATATGTCTAGAGTTGTTGGAACACGTAAAAATAAACGATATTTTTGATATTTTAAAATGCAGTTCTTTTTTTTATCATAATCGAGAAAACTCCCAACAATATTTTTCCATAATTAATTAGCCGTTTCGATTTTCTCCAAAGAGCGGTCGAGAATACCTACTCACCTGTATACAGGTACCTACTTACCGACATGCAATAATAATACTGACCTCTTAGATGATTTTCTGTGCCTTAAATGATCAGAAATTATAATAATATGACTATAAAAAATTAAAGAGAGCAAGAAAAATAATTAATTAAATTCGCTTACCACCATTAGGTCCGAAGTGTTTATTTATTGTTATTTGTTTCGTTTGCGGCTTTGCCCGCTACGGTATCGTAGTTTTGTAACTTTTTAGTAAGTACTTACCTACAACTAGAAACCATCACACTGTAAATATACCAAACTTGGTATTTTTAGATAAACTTATAGGCCTTATTCCTAATCATATTATAAACGTTGGTTGTTCTACAATGTGTCTTTCAAATCTGATAATGTATATATCTGTTAGCATAGGAATGACAAGGAAATACGGTACTTGGCCCTAAAATGATAATTTCATTCATGAACAAGTGGGTCTCTAGATTCAACCTAGACGTTACTCTGGCCCTAAAATGATAATTTATTTTGTGAAGGGATTCCCTAAAAGTAATCATCTCGCACCCGGCCTGGCACTGCTTCCGTTGGGCTATAGACTATTTTAACCATGACGAACATTCATGTATGAACATGTCTTGTATTTTTTTAAACTGTTTTTTAAGTCGGTTGTAAACTTTCAAACGAGCTTTCCTATCAACCTACTAACACCATAAACTCGTACTCCAATTATATTTTATGGTTTGTTGCAACCGATTTCGCAAGCTCTCTGCTTCTCATTCTAATCAAGCAGTGATGCCATATTTCATAACTTGAAACCACGATACCGATCAACATAATAAGCGTCCGCCGCACCGGCTACACTTGAGGTCTTTTCACCGATTTATCATAGGCCTTTTCTTGTCTCAACTGTGTGTCTCAACAAAAAAAACTGCTCTAATAAATAAACATTATAGAGCGCAAGCAATATAGGTACGCGCATTTTTAACGTGCGTTCCACAAGTGGCTTAACTCTCTACAGAATGGACAAGAAGTTTAGTTTTTTTTTACATTATTAGTATCTACATAGATAAGTTAACAGTAGTTATTACCCTATAAAGTTTACAGTTAGACCCTTAAAGCTTTTCCAATGTTGTCAGGCTATGATGGGCGGATTACTATCTCTTTTACCGGAGTTGGCCACTGATTCATACGAATTTACATTGAGACAAAGACTTTTTTGACATTGAGAATAATCTGCTCGATGGTAATAAGGTATTAAAGATCAAGTATGTTGTATAATGTGCTTCTTTATAAAGCAACCAAAACCCAGCTGAAAATAAGTTATTTAGGCTTGATTAAAAAAGGAATAATGTGACTTCATTAAATGTTTTTATACCTGTCAACAAACCGATTATGTGTCAAAAACATCCCTACATTCGGTAGCGTGCTAACATACGACTCCATTAACGGTATAAAGTCAGTTGAACACGCGCTGAACAAGATAACGTCTTTTATGTGAGTTACAACATTACCGAATAATGACCACGGCCTGCAGGGATGTTGCCAAACTTGTCCATGGGGCACAATGACTATTAGTAATCTATGGCACAACCAGGGCTGGACAGGGACAGACTACCGAATCGCACAACTTGACCCATGAGCCATGACTCATATGCATCGTCCACGCGCTATTTATCCTTATCGTCGCTTCATTGTCTGCGAACAGACAGACAAACTTACTTTATAGAACCACTAGCGACCGCCTCGGCTTCGCAAGTATAAACCTACTTATTGAATTTATTAGTTTTTTATATTTTATCTAGTAGCAGCTAACTATGAAATATCGTTAAAATACATGCTTTGGTTCCTTGTAATTTTTTGGCCAATTATAATTTTCTGGTTATTGATTTACAGTTAGGCTCTAACTTTACCACGAGAAGTTTCAAAGTAATGGCTCCGAAATGTGTTTGTCTGCTTTTCTTCTAAATGCGACCCTGTCTGCTGAGCCAGACTCATTGATTGAGCGCCACACATTTCGACACCGCTGTACCTACCTAGGCTCAAATATTTTGCAAGTGCATTCAGAAAGAGCTGTGTATGACGGACGCCCCACGTTTATCTCTCGATTGTGTATCTGCTATGGAAATGTATAATGTTATAGACTTGGTAAATAGGTAGCTATTATTTTGTAATGGATATTAGTTTCTGGGTGTAGATTTATGATGTTGAAAGTGTTACAACTGTTACAAGTGTTACAACAGAAAATTATATGCTGGTGACAAGTTTAGTGCAATCGAAGCTTATAAGATATATTACCTACCTTCTTCAGTCATCAAGGCCAGCTTTTAAATTTTCCCACACTGGCCTACTCTTGAACGAGAGTAGGGTCTCAATCTAGAACGCAACCCACGATATAAAAACGTGCACTGGTGCTATCACTAACACCATTCTGTGTTCCTACTTCAGCAAACACTAACGCAAGAAAGATTTAGTGGGAGATACAAATGTTTTATTAAATTATTTTTAATCGGTATTCAATTCTATTATAGATTCGTTCCAAAAGTATCCACAGATTATTAATCACTATAATCAGACATACTCGACTTGAGATCAGCAACAATTGGGTTGAAGTATTGTTAACCTTGAAATAACCGCGTGGTATAACGGATTTAGGCAGTCGTAAAGTTAGTCGTTTCGATGCGCAATAGAGCTTTTACAATTTTTCTTTCTTTGCGCATCACAACGGCTAAATTCAAGACTGCCGAGATCCGTTAAATCCGTTGAGCGTACTTTAGAAGCATTCAAAGTACTTACGCTCAGCTGCGTGCATGTAACATCTCAACAAGAGGGCAATATAGAGCAATAGAGTTATGTTTTTTTTTGTTTTTTTTATGTCATTAAGTGATAAGACAATCAAGACGCCCTCCTGATGTTAAGCACCACGCCTGACTATAACAGTGCCACCGAAAGCTTACAGTTTTTAAGTGTTTGCGTGGCACTGCACTGCACTTATCACCCTGAGACATAGTTGTTAAGTCTCTTTCGCCCAGTAATTTCACTTGCTACAGTACCCTTCAAACCTAAGCACAGTAATGCTTGCACACTACAACACAAGCAGTAGCTTGGAGGTAGAATATCTGACACTGCGGTGGTACCCACCAAGACGGACTCTTGCTAAAGAGTCTTACCACCAGGTGAATGTATGTTAGGGAGGGACCATGAAACCCATAGAGAAAGTAAAAAACTACAGCTGCATTTGTAGATGCACAGTCGCAAGGTCATCTTGCCAACACCAACAACGCCGTGAAATACTTTCACTAATAGGACCTACGCAAATTGCTATCAAGGTCTACCGTCGTGCCTGACACGTGGTGTACTCTGAAAACTTATGGTATTATTTTTGTGATTATTATAGCAATGGCCCGGAAAACGTCCAAACGCTACCTGACCGACGCAGAAGAATACGAGTGTCCTCTGTCTGAGGAGACGCAGAAGATAGCAGAGGATGAGCTCCGAGAGACGGAAAGCTCCAGGGCACAGGCTCTGACCGCTATCAGGAGCTGGATGGAGCAAAATCCTAAGTTTACGACAGTGCGAATGGGTAAGATCATAATTACCTAAATTATAGAAAACTAGTAACTTCACGAATTAGCCGATAACAAAAATATGCTTGGAGATTAAGTTGAGGCATTTATTTTCTGTCTTCTTTCTCAGCTAGAGTGATATGCTAATTAACTTTTCGCTGTTCCACTTCTTAATAATAAAGTATTACTTCATTTTAAAACAGATTCCACTTATTTGCTCCGTTTCCTGCGCGCCAAAAAGTTCAGCGTGCCTATGGCCCAAGAGGCTATAGAGCGATACATTCTACTCCGCCAGTCATGGGGCATCGCTTTCAACCAACTGGACTATCAGCTACCCACCATGTCGGAAATCATTGATTTGGGGTAAGCGGACCTAAAAAAACAGTGATATCAATTACGAGGCTAAAACAAGGTGAAAGACGAATAAGTTATAGATAACAAAAACCTTTTGAAATTGCGTGAAACTTTGTTAGTCTTTCTGTAATGTTGGCGTAGTTATTATCGAAGCTTTTTTTTAAAATCTCGAAATGAAAGGATTCCACATTTTTAAAATAATCTAGAAAAACAGAGAATGGAAGAGCAGATGGTCCCAGGGACAAACGAAACAAACGGCACCAGCTGTCAAATTAAATGATCGATCAACATCATGGCCCAATGACATTTCCCGTTTTCAAGGCTACAGGTGGTGCAGATAATACGCAACGCTATTAATATTTTATACTTGGACAGATTCAAGATTCAAAATATTCATTTGCATAAATAAGTGTTACAGAAGGTCTTAAAAGTAATATGGCACTTAGAACTTATTTGCCCTTTTCAGGCATTGCAAATTATATGTAGGCTGTCTATGCTGGGCGCTAAGCTGCTTACATAAGAGTACTAATATCTATGTATTTAGTGATAATTGTGTAACACGGACGGATATGCATGCGACATGTGGGCATGACGAACAGACACGAAAACAAAGCGAGGTGTGGTTTCTTAAGCAACTTACAAGTTACAAGTTACAAGGTTATCTTGTCTATCTATGAGCTTGTAATGTTGATTACATCGCATGTTGTGGTGTAAAAGTTTTCACTTTAGATGTTATGGATACCTACACTTGCTTGCCTCATAGCGGTAAGGAATGCATTGATCTATTTATTTGTAATGTAATGTAATAAGTATCTTGCTTGTCCACTCTGATATGTCAGATTGGTCAACCACCACCACGAAGTTCTTATTTTATACTAGTACTCCTATGTAAGCAGCTTAGCGCCCAGCATAGATAGCCTACATATAATTTGCAATGCCTGAAAAGGGCAAATAAGTTCTAAGTGCCATATTACTTTTAAGACCTTCTGTAACACTTATTTATGCAAATAAATATCTTGAAATATCTTGAAATCTTGAAACGGTCAAGTCGCCCGTCTGAAGTGAAGCGCCACGCTTGACCATAACAGATGCAGTCCCACATAAAGCTTTAAGTTTTAAACATCTCGGGGTGATGAGCACGCAGTGCAGTGCCACACTGCGCTCATCACCCCGAGACGCTGTTGTTAAGTCACTTTCGCCCAGTAATTTTACTTACTGCAGTGCCCTTAAAATCTATATAGTGTTGCTTGCACACTGCTGCTTAAAGGCATACATATCGGGCACTGCGGTGGTTCCCACCAAGGAGTTAGTCTCATAATCCACCTTAGGAAATCCCCTATAAGGAGATTTTACGGACTCTTGCTCAAGAATACCACCTCATAAAAAAATGTTTTATGTCAGAACTTATCCAATTCTATTATTGTTAACAGGTACATTTTTGTGAGTCCTTTCAAGGACAAGGGAGGTCGCCGCGTCGTTATATACAGGCCTGGTAGATATACCTCTTTAGACAATATCACCAGTAACAAAGTAGTACATTTTATATTTATTATTATGCAATTTACATTCATTATTCGCTAATATTGTGACAAAAGGCAGATTTTAGCTTATGCTATTGCTTATTATGTGCACACTGCTTTTTGCACGTATTACACGTTTAAAGCACATTCATTTTTCACCAAAACATAAAGCTTTCGACTTTTATAAACGATTCAACGTTATAAATTAAATATGTACCGGATCTTGACGACGCCACAGTATCACAAGCCGATCATATTCTTACCAGAAGCCAGGAAGCTAAATAAAAAATTTCTCTAGCTTTCTCATACGGGTACTTTCTCAAAAGAATAGATGATGACCCGACCCCACATTCCAGGTGTATTCGACCCGTACAAGTTCACTAACCAAGACATGTGCCGGGTAATGGGCATGTGCTATGAAACGTTGCTCGAAGATGAGGAGACGCAAGTGAGAGGGCTGGTGCACTTCGCAGATGGGCAAGGAGTGAGCTTCCCGCATCTCACGCTGTTCACTCCCAAGGAGGCAGTCAGGATCGTAAAGAATGGAGAGGTGAGTGAGAACACACCAATTCCAAGTAAGCTTAGGCTTATCTAGGTACTGATAAAAGTCAATGGACTAGTTATTGTTAGGAGAAATGTTACTGAGATCTGGGTAGACCACTTAAAACTGGAAATGGTAGGTAGTTCAGATCACAAAGCTTGCAGGAGGCCCATGATCTCAACAATATGCGCAAGCTTTTTACGTTGATTTATATTACTTATTTAGGTAGGTATTTATGGCGATCCTATCCCACTGTTCTCTATCCCCAGAGGACCTTACCACTCCGCCACAAAGAGATCTACGGCATCAACGTGCCCCCTACCGTCAAGTTTGCGCTTGACTTCGGCATGGCTCTCATCTCCGACAAGATCCGCAAGCGCGTGCGCCTGCACAGCGCCGTGGCTGACAGCGAAATCGACAAGAATCTTCTGCCAAAGGAATATGGCGGCACCATGCCTATGAAGGAAATGATTGGTGAGTAAATCCTTCTCAGCGATCTGGGTTCTACGGATGAAATAGGTTATGCGTTGTTACGGTCTATTGGGGTCACATAAACTCGCTTACGATGCAGCGGTATTTTAAAGTAATTTCACGGGAAATCCAAACACAATAGATTTCATAATTGAATGGTTTGAATTAAAGTCTAGGCAGTAGCGAGGCGATCTTTAAAGATGATGGCGAAACACAGAACGATAGAGATGGTGCGGATTTGGGGGAGACCTTCGCCTAGCAGTGAGGGCAATTGACGGAGGAACCCTATCCAAGTGGATGTAGAAGAAGACGATAGGTTATTACAAAAAAGGTTGGAATCCGTGCAGACGAAGTTAAAAAGGACAAAAACAGGCTTAGAATCATTACGTGAGCAAATGACGGGGATGGGAATATTTATAGAACTAAACGTAACTTTCCAACAGATCTGTGGAAGGTGGAGCTGGGCAGCAGACGCGACATATTACTACTCAACGACAAAATGTCCGTACGGCTGGAGATGTACAGTGAAGCGGCGCGAGAGGGCGCTGTCTCTGCACTGCGCGCCGGCAGTTGCGCGGGACCAGATGCAGTGGGCGACGCCATGCGGGGGCTTACCGGCAACTTTAGGAAGCTCGAAGTTGATTAGATAGACTTAAAAAAACGTAGTAATTTTTCGGAATAGGTAGTTTTATCTGGCGGTATATAACGCTGGGATTTTATGGAGGGTATCCACCAAAGTAGCGAAGATGTGTAAACTGAAACATCAAATAATAATATAATGGTTAGAGTAAGATGACATGATTCTATTTTTATTTTACCCATTTCCGCATTGCTCAATTGCTCTGCTTTGGTGGATACACGCCGGTACTCAGAAAAGTTTGGCAATATCATTTGGAAAGATGACGATCTGTGACGATGTAAACAAGTAATATAACCTTTCTGATTATGTATTTCCCAATGATATTGAGGAACGTTTCAGAGCATAAGGTCTCTGGCAGTACGGGTAGGTACAACTAGAAAAAGCAGGAGACTGGAAGTTGATTATACTAGATTAGATGTAGCTAGAACAGCCGACCCTATATCTTATTTTCCTCATAATTGATGCATGCGTTTTGTCAGTATAAGAGATCTTAGATTTATGCAATGAATACCTACATACCTACAACATAGAATTATTATATCTGTGATATTTTTTCCATTTACATTAATTGAAACGTTGTGCTACGTTAATATACTTTTTTCTGGAGAAACACATTTTAAGAAGTGGCAGTTCAAATCAAAATCTGTGAAGTAAACTATCATAACATACTTATGTTGATATTTAATTTTATTATGGTTTACTTCAAATGATTGTAAAATAATATGTATTTGTACAAATGAACTGACTTAAATTAGATTAATTTAGCTTAAAGTACAGAAATGTAATAAAAATACTTGTTTATAGAAAAAAACGCATTTTTAAATACATACCTATATTTCTACTGCTAAAGTTATGGTTCGGGTCGAATAAATAGGTTGTTTAGTTTATTAAATCGTTTATTATAAATCCATTGCCTACCTAAACAGTACAAATGAATTAGGTACAATCGTATTGAACTAACATCGTACAAATACAACTTTTACAACTATCAATTACAATGGCACAGAAAATTGGCACAAAATGTTTTAAATCATCCTAATATTGTCAGAGTTCATTGAAAGGAAGCAATATATTTAAAAAATCACAAGAAATAACAGTACCCTTTAGAATTTTATATAATTTAACTTTAGTAATTTAACCTTTAACCAGCAGTAGCACACAAAACGGTTAAAAACAGAAAAAAATAATTGTAATTTAACATTAACAGTTGTAGAAATCCGTAACAAAGTTACGGGTATTTTTTCACAAATCGATATTTTTAGTAGAATTAAATACGGTTATTTTTCAGTTACATATTAAATTATAAGGGGTGAATACATCGTTACACAGTACATAGTGCAGGTACTTAAAGCTCTGGTTAATAAAATAACAGGATAAAATCAAGGTAAGCATATAAACAGTAAGATACTTGGCGTAGGTCGATATAGCTATACCTATTATATTAGAAGTTCAATGTTTCATACAGCGCTTACCTTTCAACCTATAAAAATGTTTCGGCAGATTGTAGTTGTACGCAACAATTACAAGTATTATATAGAGTTCTGAGTCTGAAAATAGAGTGATACTTTTAAATAACCGCCAACCTACTAATTCCAAATTAGAAAGTATGACTTTTTTTTTTGTACAACTGAAGTGGCAACCAAGCGTACGGCCCACAAAATGGTTAGCGGTTTCCGCAGCCTATGGACGCTAACAATACCAGAGGCATCACTCGCGGGTTGCCGCCTTGAGGCTAAGATCGAAAGCCTCATGTGCCTGTAATTTCACCGAAAACCATAACCTTCACACCGGAACACAGCAATGCGAGCATTACTGCTTGGCGGCAGAAATACATATAGTGGTAGTCCTTCCCCGGACGAGCTCTATCACAGAGAACTCTACTACTCTTTTTATGATTTATTTCATCATCATCATCATCATCCACAGCCAGACTTCACCCACTGCTGGTTATACGCCTCCTTTAGTTTGTGCCATCTACCACGATCCTGTGCTAATCTAATCCACTTACGGCCCGCGATGATAATGATTTATTTATAAAGTACTAAACCAATTACGATAAAATTTAAATGGGACCTTATTCTGAAGTATTACCTATGAAACAACAAAAGAACCATTAAAATCAATTCACAATAGGCGCAGAAATCGCGTAACAAACACACAAAATATACAGTCAAATTGATAACCTTCTTGATGTCGGTTGAAAAATACTAGGTAATATTTCCAGGCCTTATTCATAAAAAAATCATAGACCTTTATTGTTTTTCAAACTCTATCATCCTCTTTGTTCATTGACATAAGAATAACAAAGTAACAAACTTAGCAAGCTGCAAAAATTATCTTAAAAGTTTAAAGGGCACAAAGTTTTAAGAGTAGCAGAGTTCTTTGTGATAAAGCTCGTCCGGGGAAGGACTACCACCATATCTATTTCTGCCGCCAAGCAGTAATGGGAGCATTGCTGTGTTCCGGTTCGAATGGTTTCCGGTGAAATTACAGGCACATGAGACTTTCCATCCACCGTCTCAGGATGGGAACACGCAAGTGATATTATGATGTTGCATGCGTACAACCGCTGACCATCAAGTGGGCCGCACGCTTGGTTGCCAATTTAGTGCTTTAAAGCTTACTATAAAACAACCGATTACCTAGATGATAAAAAAGCTTGGGACGAATGTGCTCCAACTCTACTTGGCATCCATAACAATAGCAAGGGTCATGCCAAAAAAGCGATAGGAACCCAGCCGGTGTTGTTGCCAGTTCTTTTACGGCATGAGCGCGTTGGAACTAGTGTAAATTTTTCTAGCTTGTTAGACGTTTCAAAGTGATCCTTGTGATTCTACTGAAATAAATAATTTTTGATTTTGATTTTTGAGTGGTATAAAAAAAAGTATAGACTATCGATAAAAATAAAATCATGAAATAGGCATTCAGCCTTATAAACAGTAACATAGGCAACTGTATGAGACAATGAACCGGCACACGGCAAACGTCTATTACAATCCCCTGTAATTTTACATTATAATACATTTTACACGTTCACTACTAATGCATAATCAATAATTGAGCAGTATATTGAGACTACCTTTAAGCAGTGGGCAAATAAGCAGTATATTCTGAATGACCACTGGAAGTTCAAGTAGGATTTTGTTACAGATAATTGATAGATTCAGGCGTTACTTTGCGGAAATCCATTACAAAATAAAAAACAGACGAAAAATCTCTAGTACTATTCCGCTTAACCTTTTAACTGATGAGGTCACACTGCGCTGGAGCCAAAGTGAGAAAAGCTTCTGCGCTCGACGGAGCAACACGTCTGCCGGAGAACTAGTCGATGATCCTGAGGATGTCCCGTGGAGGGATGAAACACGTGTCACACGATATTTTTCTTTTGAGGTTAACTGTGGTAACTGTGTGACCTCATCAGTTAAAAGGTTAAGCGGAATAGTACTAGAGATTTTTCGTCTGTTTTTTATTTTATTACAGCTAAATTAACAGACTTTCTTGTGTCTCGAGATGATAAGCGCAGTGCAGTACTACGAATAGCACTACGTAACTCTTATTTTTAATGAATAGTGAATAAAATAATCATTAACACAAGTTTTCAGAAGTGATGCACATTCAACTGCACAATTGGATTTTGTCATCCCATATTTGTTTTTTGTTGTCATTGAAAACTTAAACAATTTGAAACACTTACTTACTACACTTATTACTTTAGCAAATAATCATTTCACGATAATACTTTAAAAAAAATATATATATATTAATAATGCTGGACAATCCACACAGCATCATCTAGCCCAAGGTAAGCTGCTGTTAAACAGAGCTGTATTATGGGTACTAGATGACTGATATATATTTAATACAATACAATACATAGTTTTTTTTTTTTATTATACATAGAAAACACCCAGAACACCCGGAACAAATATTTGCAGATCCTACAAACATTTGTTCCAAGGCGGGAATCGAACCCGCAACCTCCGCGTCGCAGGCGGACCTTCGCCCACCGCGCCACATTGGTCGTCAATAAAATATAAAATTGTTGTAACATACGTTCGTATTTCCGATGATAGACGAAATTTGCCAATGCATCTAATTTATCGTTTATTAATAAATTTCAATTTCAATCGTAGTACCATTAAAAAGTCCTAGTAAGTTGTGGTTATCTGTGGGAGTAGTTCAAAGTCATTATTTCTTACAGTCAGATTAGCCTATAACTTTATTATAAAACATTATGAATGATTTCGTGGTCATTAAAAATATATCTGCTTTCTATTCAACTATTTCGAAACACGCTCAGTTGTGAAGCCCAAACTGATGTTTTTATATTCATAGTTCGCACAGCGGATCTAGGCTTCCGTGAAGTTAGCCGTTTGTGATGCGCAAAGACAATTTAGTTTGAAAAAGCTCCATTGCGCATCGAAACGGCTAATTTCACGACGGCTAAGATCCGTTGTGAGAACTATACATTGACATGAAAAAATATTGTAAGCACAAACTATTTTCAGCGTTCTAAAGCTATGTATTACAAATTTATTTCGCTCTGTACTTACACGACTTTGGTTTAAGACTTACTCTTACAAATTTTGGTTATGGCATAACTAAGAATTATATTAGAGTTTAACTGAATACATTTTTCGGTATATAATTAAAAAAAACTAAGCTAAATACTTTTTTAGTTGTCCTAACATAATCAATTAGTAATTTATGCTAAATACATATACTATTTATATTATTTTAAACGTCTAACAGTAATAAACTGTTTTTATATAATAACTTATTCCAACTAATCTAATCTTTAAGTAATCTTTTTGGCACTTTTAATTAAATTATTTGCAACTAATGACATCGACTGGCACAGCTGGTGCAATAAATTACATCTTATAGTGGCCAACGTACCTGGCTTAGTTGCTCTTAACAGATCAACGAAGTTAAGCACTGTTACGCGTAGTCACCATTCCGATGGGTGACCGCCAGTGGCAATTTCAACAGGCGCTCCCGTGCTAAGGAGGGCACGTTAAGCAGTCTGTCCCGGCTGTTTTCATAGTTGTTAAGCCATGACAGAAGCCTTTGGGCGACTTTCAAACTCTGTCACCAGAGTTGGCCACTGACTCATACGAACTTACTTAGGTACTTTAGTACATACCTGCGCATACGCATTGTTGTATGTGTGATTGTTTTGCTTTTCATGCATTACTAAGTTAGTAAGTTTTAGGCCAATACGAGTAATAGAAGATGAGACAGAACTTCTTACATTAGCCGTCTACGTATTATTAAACAGCTATATTTATACAAAACTTTAAACATATCATCGTGCGAAGAGTTACCGCCGTCTTCTAGATTTGTGGTTAACTATGTAACCATTTGTCAAAATAGTTAACCACGGTTTCTTCAAAGGAATAAGACTGAATATTAATCGCTCGCTATCTCTACATAGTACAAAACAAAACAGATTCCCGCCATCCTGTTCTTATTTATGAATGCACGCTTAGATCTTTTGAACAACGCAACGAATTTTAATGAGGTTTTCATTAATTGATAGTAATAGAAGCGGCCAAGCTCAAGTGGGATTGGGCTGGCCATGTCTCTCGCATGCCGGAGGAGCTGTGGGCAAAGATTACCACAGAGTGGAGCCCTGACCCAGCGAGCCGGCGTCGTGGCAGACCACGTAGAAGGTGGCGCGATGAGATCGACACATATGACAAAGCCTGGCGAACAACTGCCCAGGATCGCAAATCCTGGAATTCCTCCAGGATTTGCGATCCTGGGAGGGAGGCCTTTGCCCAACACTGGGATCCAGTAGGCTAATCAGTAATAGAAGAGGAAGCCAGGACGGGTCGCTAGTAAACATGAAATATATTTTGTATGTAAGTACATTACTGGTGTTTCATATTGTTCCGATTGTTTTCTATTTGACCAATGGTTGCGTTGTCCATCGGTTTTATGTAATTCTATTTTATTATTTATTACTGCAACAAACACGTTACAATACTTATGAATAAAAGAATTTCGAAATGTATTGTATTTAGTAAGTTTTCGTTATAACATGATAGTCTGAAATAGTAATTGACAATTAACCTTGTCACGTTGTATGAATTGAGGTAATGAACATTTAGGAAGTTGGATTATTATCCAAGTATAGTATAGTAATTTTACGCCCCTATTTTGTTACAGTAGCCATTAGAAAGATTTCGTTATAAAGGCGATAATCCAACGGAGATGAGCCGAGCAGCGTCAACCAATAGAATGGTGTCAAAACTGCGTCATATCTGGATTACAATCGTCTTCCCGTAGAAGTCACTGACCCACCATGGCCGCCATCGATAAAAAAATTCTGATGAAATGGCTATCCATAGATCGTTTTATGACTTTAATGAATTTATAAATATCTGATTTTACTGTTTCATTAATAATTTACTTGATGCCTGTATAAAATATTTAACTCTGATTTTTCATTAGTATGTTTAACTTGATTAATTACTTTCTTTTGTAGACTTATTAGTTTTGAGCCACGAAACATATTTATAACCTGGGACCTGTGTTATTAATAAATAAAATATGAACCTGCGACACATCAATTTCGCGCATTGAAACGATTCTATTGGTTGGCCCGGGGCGCGACGAACTTACTTAAGGTGCCTTTGACACAAGACACAAGATGCCTTTGTTTGCTAACAGGCATATCTAGTTTTGTCCTAATATACACGCACTTTACAAATAAACTGCAACATTTCATACTGAAAATCAGTAAGTACGGTACTTAATTAAACAAACGACGTACGTTAATATAGTTCAGTTCTTTTATTGCTTATCAAAATTGTTCAATCAATTCCATTAAGGAACCTGTCAATAGGTCGTCATATTCAAACAGAATATTCTGTTGGTTCTGCGGGTTGATCAATGACCAATCTGAGTGACCAAATGAGTTTTAAATGGAGATCAATGGTCTCCATTTAATACTGTCTAATAAAACAGTAGAGCTTTTGAGATGGAGATCGTTGGAGATTGATCGCTAACGTGTTATATGATCAACGCTGTTCATATTGAAACTGTATTAAATTTTATTGCAATAAAGTTCAACAGATATACTGTTACACAGACTTTACAAAACGTATTACAGCTGACAATTTGTAAAAAACACTTATACAACTATTTCACATTTAACTCTATCTATTGCTATAAGGGAGGGAGTCATTTACACTTGAAATCGAGCCCATGCGTGTGTTCGATCACTTGTCGTGCAAACCACAAAATTTTGGTACAAATATTTATACAATATAAAAAAAAAACTGTCGATATAAGTTAGATAAAAATATTTTTTTACGTTTACTTCTCGGTAAAACTTGTTTTTCATGAGCCGTATGTCGCATGGCAAATTCTTATAGAAAAGTGATGCGTCAAGAAGTAATTTCAAAATATTTCTATCGACATTTTATCGACTTTATCTTATACTAACACACTGTTCTTGTTCTAACCCAGTCAGAAAGGGTCTCTGTCTATTTACTAACTGACTTTGCTAAATGATCTTGCTATAAGGAACACTGAATTAGCCAATAACTATAAAATAACTAAATACATACATAAAATAGGAATTTCATAACGTACAAGCATTCTTTGGCACAAATCTAATACTGAATTCCATAACTTACTGAGACATCTGAGGGGTGATTGTTTATTTCGGTTGCAATCGATTTCACTTGGTTTCAATCAAAAACTGACATATCATGTATGAATATGACAGCTTACTGACAGTTTGATGTTAATAAGCTGTCATTATCATACGAAATACGTGTTTACGATTGAAATCAAATGAAATCGATTGCAACCGAATTACATAATCGATACAAGTACCTTTCAATATTCACTCCCACACCTTTAGTACTTCAATAAAGCCGCATTTACATTACGCAAGGTTTTGTGAGCTAGATTTACACAACAGTCACATTCGGAGCCTTATTCATAAAAGAACTATAAACTGTTAGCTAACGTGTCTTTCAAATCTATCTATTGTTGTCACAAGCAAGACAACACTTAGCAAGCTGTTTAATAAATTATTTAATGAATAACGGTGCTCTGGTGTGAAAATTTTACACAAACATTTTCAAACACATTTACTAACAAAATGATAGAAATTGTTACATTCTGTTACAAATTATTATATGTTTTGAGTGCCCCTACACTGAAGGAAAATGTTTACAAACATTTTATAACATTTGAAAACAAAACATGCTCTAAACGCTAATAGCTAGGAAATGTTAACAAATGTTTTTGTTACAATTTGTTAGAAATGTTCACTAACATTGTATAACAAAAAAAGATATATAATAAAAAAATATACTATCTAACATGAAAACACTATTTAACATTGTGATCAAATGTTTCGTTGAAAATATTTACTAATGCTTGTAAACATTTTTTAACATCAGTGTTAGGCATAAAGAACCATTCTCATAAGCTCGACGCGACCTATTCACACGGTGATTTCGCAAGTTTCGTAATTGCGCTTAGCTGTGTAGTTGCTCAGTAGGAAGGGGGTAGGAACTAGTGCAACCCTCCGGGTCCGCCTGTGCAGCGTTACGCAGCGAGGCGCTTCCACTGCGAGGGCCACTGTCGACATATCGAATACCACCTAAGTATAGCTTACGTGCTTCGAAGGGCACGTTAAGCAGTCGAGCCCCGGCTTTTTCAAAGTAGTTAGGAATAGAGGCCTTCGGGCGGCCTAAAAACTATGTCACCAGAGTTGGTTGGCCACGAACTTAATTACTTACATAAGTATAGTATGCTCGGCTCTCGATCACCGTGAAGTTAGCCGTTTCGATGCGCAATGGAGCTTTTTCGAAATAGTTTTTGCGCATGACAAACGGCTAACTTCACGATGGTCGAGATCAGTCGAGAGTACTATAAATTTTAATGTTCATTATCAAAGTCAAAACTAATACACAAAAACAATGATTTCTGGTGAAATTACAGGCACATGAGACTTTAGATCTACATCTCAGAGTGGCGATACGCCAGTGATATCTCTGATGTTGCAAGCGTACATAGGCTACGGTAACCGCTTATCATCAAGTGGGACGGTTGTCACTTTAGTGGATAAAAAAAGGCTTTTTTTATACATACTTATAATAGGCTTGCGTTTGACCACTATCTCGCCTGATGTTAAGCGATGACG
Organism: Colostygia pectinataria; assembly: GCA_951394395.1. Lineage (NCBI taxonomy): Eukaryota > Metazoa > Arthropoda > Insecta > Lepidoptera > Geometridae > Colostygia > Colostygia pectinataria. Next base: position 17,047,697 of record OX596348.1, on the reverse strand, counting down.
CTGTTTGTTACCTGGCTTTCTAATTATAAATTATATTAATTATATTAAGTATTTTAGTGATGGGAAACATAGGCCGCGTGAAAATGAATGATTTAAAAGCATCGATAAGCACGCGGCAAACCGATTCTAGGCACTACCACCTCATCACACTGCCCCCGGTTGAGAGCGACCGAGTTTAGTAAAGAGGTTACTCAGCCCTTACTTAGCCCGGCTTTTCGGCACGCGAGGTGCATACACTCACTCGTTCTACTTAAACATAGTTCTGTGGGAAACACTGTATAATTATAAACGGGGGGGGAAGAAAAAATGCATTATGGCAGCAATGGCAGCACTGGGTTACCTCTGGGCCTCCTCTGGGTAACCAGGGGTCTCACCCGGCAGGGCCTGCGCACGAGGGACTAAGGGGCGTTCGACTGATACCCCCAGACCGTTATAACCAGATAGACCTACCCATAGTGATGGGTGGAGAAAAGCCTGGGTACAGAGGGCACAACCCTGAAGCCCACTCCCCACGTCCTACGAGGTAGTGAGAAGAATTCCACTGACTGGGTTACCTGGCTTAGTCCTCGGCAGCGTGGCGGTGGGCGTGGGTCAGACCCAGTACTGATTGCGACGCAACATCGGGTTGGCGGCGCTCGCCTGCCGCACCGGGTACGCGGTCTCGCTCGCCTCGTAGCTACTCCAGTCTTCAGCCTGAAATGAACATAGCCTATGTTACTCAGGGATAATGATAATGTAGCATTTTATTGGTGAAATAATTTCTGAAATCGGACCAGTAGTTTTTTTTTGTACCACTAAAGTGGCAACCAAGCGTACGTCCCACTAGATGGTAAGCGGTTACCGTAGCCTATGTACGCAAGCAACATCATAGATATCACTTGCGTGTTACCACCCTGAGAGGTTAGATAGAAAGCCTCATGTGCCTGTAGTTTCACCGGAAACCATACCTTTCGAACCGGAACACAGCAATGCGAGCATTACTGCTTGGCGGCAAAAAAAGGTATGGTGGTGGTATGGAAGGGTGTATTTCATACCACCACCATACCTTTCTTTGGGCTTAAAGAGACAGTGTAGCCAAGACATGGAATACCCCCTCTATAGAGACAGTACCAAGACATATAGAATACCCCTTCTTTAGGCTTATAGAGACATTAGCTAAGACCTATGGAATACCCCCTTTTTGGGCTTAAAGAGACAGTGTAGCCAAGACATGGAATACCCCTCTATAGAGACAGTACCAAGACATAGAATACCCCTTCATTAGGCTTATAGAATTAGTAGCTAAGACCTATGGAATACCCCCTTTTTGGGCTTAAAGAGACAGTGTAGCCAAGACATGGAATACCTCTTTGGGCTTACAGAGCTCAAATCTATGGAATACTTCTTTGGGCTTATAAAGACAGTAACAAGATCTACGGAATACCTCATTGGGTTTATAGAGACATTACCAAGATCTATGGAATACCCCCTCTTTGGGCTTATAGAGACAGTATAATGGTGATGCTCACGTCGGTGTGGTCCTCGGTGCCGTACGGGTAGCGAGTGTTGAGGTCCGGCAGCGCGTCGGCGAGTGGTGTGACCTTGCACGCGACGCTCCCGCCCGAGGGGATGGGCGTGCTGGCCCCCGTATGCACGGACTGCTCCGATGATACGTAGCTACAAATAAAATTTCGCATATATAGGTTGTTTATTATCAGTTAATTATTATTAGGTCATGACAGAGGCCTTCGGGCGGCCTAAAACTCTGTCACCAGAGTTGGCCACTGACTCATTTGAACTTACTTACTGTCAAAATTGTCTAAATAAATTGACAGACATCCTAAATAGAAGAAAGTCGCTTAAGCTAAAAGAGACATAATATACGCACATAGTTTGTTCTGTCTATAATAATAAAATAAATTAAAATATGAAATATTTTTATTTTCTCTCACAATTAGGTCTTAAAATAGGTAGGTACAATAGTTTGAAGCTTAATATCCAGACAAAAGTCCAGTAAACCTGTATTGCGAGAATCTGGTGCCTGGAAAGGTTGTAAAAACCTGTAATACCGTTGAGTGGGGCTCTGGTGACTACAGGTCACCAGAGCCCCACTCAACGGATTTGATGAACAAAAATCACTAATATAGAATAGGTAGATACAGAAGGTATCATATCATCATCATCATGATCATGACAACCTTCTAATGTTCCCACTGCTGGGACACTGGCCTACTCTCAGGCGAGAGTGATTGGGTCTTAATCCACCACGCGGATTTGTGGATGGCACATGTCTTTCGAATATTTAGTTCTTGGACATGCCTCCTCACGATGTTTTCCTTCACCGTGTGAGAGCGCTGGCATTGCGCACATCAATTTTTCGAACTGAAAAATCCATTGATGCACGACCGGGTTTGAACCCACGATCTTAGGATCGGAAGGCGGGGTCACTACCACTAGACCACCGGTGCTTACAGGTATCATATACAATATAATGTTAATTAATATTACCGTTTGATAGGAGGCGTGGCCTGCGCGGGCGACGGCATCAGATGGTCCGGCGGCCGCGGCAGCGGTATCGGCGCGACGCCCTGCGCCTGCCCGTGTATCTTCACGAGCGCGTTCTGATCCCGCATCAGGTACCGCCGGCATTTGATCATGCCTAAGATAAACACGATAGCGACTACCACGCCGGATAATGCCATCACTATCATCATGTAGTAGGACGCCGCTTCGGCATTCGCCACCTAAAATCAAATCAAATCAAAATGTATTTATTTCGGAACGTAAACATAGAGTTAGAGTCGTAGAGTTCTTTGTGATAGAATTCGTCCGGGAAAGGACTACCACACCTATTTCTGCCGCCAAGCAGTAATGGGAGCATTGCTGTGTTCCGGTTCGAAGGGTATGGTTTCCGGTAAAATTACAGTCACATGAGACTTTCCATCTAACGTGTCAGGGTGGTAACACGCAAGTGATATCTATGATGTTGCAAGCGTACACAGGCTATGGTAACCGCTTACCATCAAGTGGGCCGTACGCTTAGTTATCCACTTTATTAAGATAAAAAGATTGAGTACAAAAACAGTGTCGCGAACATTAACGCCCACCTCCGAATATTACAGGATCCAAATAAATAAATTGGTGTTTATCTAAAAAAAAATGTACTTAATTAGGTACAACAAAAAATAAAAAACGATAAGCTACAAATAAATATGATGTGTGCTGGTGTTAATGAGTATTTGTGGGTGGGTGTGGGTGTGTGGGTATATGGGTGTGGATGTGTGCATGTGGATTTCCTTGTTCCTCCCAGTCTCGTAAGAGTCTAGTTATCACAGCGGGAAATCCACAGCGTACAAATATATACGGTCAATCATTATTAACCTGACAAACTTAAGGAATAAGTTCCACATACTTATAAAAAAAACACATGTTTTTTTATCTCAAGTAAATCGATTACGTTTTTCTGGTCAGTTATGAATTATTCTTGTCGGATATCTAAAAGAAAGCTCGCTGCGCGTGTCAAAGACACCCGCATCAATGAACCGTGTATCAATAACCCACGCGTCAATGACCTGCGCGTGTACAATGACCCCCCTATAACTGCTACGGGGCTCGCGTGCTAAATATTTTATTATTACGCAATTTCCAACAATGATAAATAATAATTGACAAGATATACGTAATCAATTTAATCGAGATTTTTAAGAGAAAATATACAGAAAAAAAGCATAAGTACATATTTTTTTTTTATATGACGTGGAACCTGTTCCTTAAGTTTGTCAGGTTGATAATGAATGACCCTGTATAGCCTATTTAAGTTATGCGTATGGATCGTTTTAAGCATCGATTTGCCTTATATAGTTTTGCTTATAGTTATAGCAAGCTGCGCCCCGCGGTTTACCCACGGTAAAATAGTTTTTATTCCACTGGTTCTGTGTTCTGGGTGTTTTCTATGTATAATAAAAAAATCTATCTATGTATTGTATTAAGTATATCAGTCATGAAGTACCCATAACATAAGTTCTGGATATCTTGAGGCTAGATGATGCTGTGTGGATTATTCAGCATTATTATTATTATATTATTATTAAACTTACCGGCACCCCTTCGTGGCTCTCCGGGTCATTGGGTCCGGGCAGATTCTTCTTCTGTCTGTTCCCCAAAAACATCTTCACTTCGCCCACGGCGGGTTGAAATATAGTAGCGGCCAGTAGGAACCTAAAGCTATCCTCAAGTCCGTTCAAATCACCAATCTTTTTCTTCGCCACGTAGTATATGACGCCCGCTTTTACATCCTCATGAGTGAAGTAGATCACCTCTCTTTCGCGAGCACTGGTTTTTTCCCCCGAGCTACGAATAATCTTTTTCAAAGTACCGAATCTAGGCTTCCGCAGTATAGTGTAGCTTGGGTTGCTAGCTGTCAATTTCGCCAAGCCGGTAGCGTCCATATTACTGAGGGTAATCTTAGCTTTATCGCTTTCAACTTTCAGATCGCCTAATGCCATCAAGGGTTGTACGGTCACCTCTATTGAGAAAGGACGCGTGCCGTTACTGTGGTGGACGTAAGCAATCAAATCGAAACTATCGTTCGCCGCGGTCATATCGTTCTGCATATATATAACTACTTTATCTATAAGATCGTTGTGCGAGAAGTAAGTTACAGAATTACGCCCTACATAGATCATTCCGTAGGTCGGTTGGCGGGTTATATTGTACCATACTTTTCGCTTCTGTGCGTTCGTGTCTACGTATATCTGATCCGTGGTCAAAGTAGCCACGTTGGAACCTTGCTGTAGCTGGATATTGTGCGATGAGGTTACGTTTAGTATGACGGGCACAACATCGATTGTGAATACGGTGTAGGTAGGTTTAAACTGGCCATCCCACACTCTGAAGTAGAAGGTAGCCGTTTGCAACATCCCCGAATGCTCGTAGATAACTCTGCCGCTGTTGATATCGTCCTGCGTGAACTTGTTTATCGACTGAGCCTCATCGATAGTCTGGTTCTTATCTAGCATCACTATCCTGCCCTGGGTAGGTCCGCTGATGATGTCGTACAGTATATCCACGGGGTCCGTATCCGCGTCCTCGGTCAGCAAATCGCCTTTGGTTATCGTGTAGTTCTCGCCTTGCACGACTTGTATCTGCGGTGTGTCCGTCAGTAATCTGAACGGCTGATCGTTCACCGGTAATATGTGAATGGGTATAGTGACGTTGCATAGCAACACGTAATCTGGTAGTAGGAAGAGTGCCATCTCAATTTTGTCGTGTAATGTGTCTGAGCCGTCGTGTTCGTAGTTAACAACGCCTCCTTCTAGTTGTGACTGAGTTAGCGAGGACATAAAAGGTTTTAGTTCCCCGTGCGTTGGCTGCGACCACTGCGCTTCAATCAATGGCTGTCGCACGCCGGCTTGCGTCTCCAAATACGCGATAACATTAGTAACGTTCACTTTAACGGGAACTTTGTCGCCTTCTCGCACTGTTATGTTCGGGATGTGAACGTACTTGGCTAGGCCGCCGGACGATACTGATATATCTATGTTGAAGTTGAGATCGGTTAGAGGTTTAGCGAGAGCGGCATCCACAGTGAATATAAATGAGTCGTTGGTGTGCAAATCTGAGAATGGATGCGTGTGCTCGTAGTATACTACTGTGTTGTTGACATCCTGCTGCGTGAATTGTTTAATGGATCTGTGGTGGTTTTCCCCGTTCATCATCACCAGCCTTCCTAGCGTGGGCGCGCGTTCTATTTTGTATATTATATTCCTGGTGGGATCTGAGCATTTGGACATGAGGATGTTGTTGTTCAAGGGTTCTCTCATGAGGGGGAAGACGCGAAGGTTCTTTTTGAGAACGATTTTGAGAGAAACAGACTTTGTCGATATGAGGAATGTGATTTTCGATAGCTCGTGCAATCCGTCCGTTACGTTGAATATCATTTTGCCTTTTGTACCATCTGAAATAGATATAAAGTCATTTGAAAATTGTTAAATGGTGTTTTATGCTGGGAACGAATGATTTTTAAAGCTGACCAATATCGATGGCTCAACTGGTACTGGATGCTATCAGTTGAGCTACCGAGTCATGCCTCGCCTGCTCGAAATAATCCTTGAGCCGAAAACATTAGGCCAAAGGATTATTTCAGAAGTATTGCTGTACAAGTTTTGCTTAGTTTGAGGGAACATAGCGCTGTCACAGAACATATATTAGTACTACGTACCTCACCAACCTGACACTCACACATACAACCGTACCGTTTACGTACACAAACCATGCATGTGGTGATAGCGACGCGTTTGCTTCATACATTTTATTGAGTGTCCGGGGTGTGGCTGTGTAAAGACGCTAGCTAATATTATATTTTACATGGTGTACATTGTGTACTCACTGGTGTGTACAAATACAACGTGTCCGCGATCGATATCCGCCTGCGTGAAGTGATGCACCGCCGCGTCGAGATCGCGCTCCATCGCCATGTAACCCGACACTATATCCACAACGATGATTGTCACGTTCTCGAGCGGCGTGTCGATGTCGTTCACATCTAAGAGTAAACATATGCGACGGTAATTTATTTGGCAGTCGTTATGCAATAGGTCTTTAAAATTAATTATTTTCATTTATTTGTTCCATCTCACGAAGTACGTTTAGCACTGGTTGTAGAAGTGAAGTGTAGCCGGTAGCTGACGGTACACGCTACTAAAATCTGACGGGTTCCCACAGTTAGGCTCACTAAAGTCCGTAAATCCTTGTATGGGCAATGTGTACGCTTCTCAGCTTCATGTTAAAAAAGCGATAGGAACCCAGCCGGTGTTGTTGCCAGTGTTTTTACGGCATGGGCGCTTTGGAACTCGTGTAAATTTTCCTAGCTTGTAGTTTCAAACTGATACTTTTAAGTAAGTAAGTTCGTATGAGTCAGTGACCAACTCTGGTGACAGAGTTTCTAGGACGCCCGAAGGCCTCTGTCATGGCCTAACAACTTTGAAAGAGCCGAGACCGACTGCTTAATGTTCCCTCCGAAGCACATGAGCGCTCAGTTGAAATTGCCACTGGCGGTCACCCATCCAAATGATGAGTACGCGGAACAGTGCTTAACTTCGTTAATCTGTTAAGAACAACTTAGCCAGCTACGTCACAAGCGCTCCTTCGCTCCTCACGAGTGATCCTTGTGGTTCGATACAAATGAAAAAATCAATTTAAGAGTAGTAGAGTTCTTTGTGATAGAGCTCGTCTGCGGAAGGATTACCACCATACCTAATTCTGCCGCCAAGCAGTAATGCTCGCATTGCTTGTGTGAAGTGCATGGTTTCCGGTGAAATTACTGGCACATGAGGCTTTCGATCTAACCCTCAAGGTTGCAACCCGCAAGTGATACCTCTGGTATTGCAAGCGTCCATAGGCTGCGGTAACCGCTTACCATCTTGTGGGCCGTACGCTTGGTTGCCACTTCAGTAGTATAAAAAAATATAGATTTACAAATTGTCTCACATAGTTCGTTCCTGGTGAGTGCGAAAGTTCCCCCCTCCCAGACGCAGAGGCCGGTGTTGGCCGCCACAATCGGCGTCTCGTCGTTCACGGGGAGCACGTTCACGCGCACCGTGAACGCGCCGCTCTGCTTGTTGCCTTCTGTCAGCGCGATCAACTTGAACGTGTCCGCCGTATCCTCAGAGCCGTCGTGCATGTACTAACGAAGATAGGAAATGCCTTAAAATTTTGCAAATGTCCAGTCCAAAAACCGAAGATTAAAACTTAGCTACGTAACGCAGTAAAAGGCCTATTACATTACACGATTCGTCGGCAGGATGAGCCGTGACGACAGATCGGACGTTTTGTTTACAATACACGATAGCCTCCCTAAATCGCCTTTCTAAAGGCTCGATTACATTTCACGATTCATCGTCACGATGAGGACACCGATTACACCTTGCGATTTAGGCTCCCTGCTTCAAATCGTCACAATGAATCGTGAAATGTAATCGAGCCTTTATTAAAGGCTAAGAACGAGGGTGGACAGATATGTCTGTCAATTATAAGACATACCGGCAAGGACTTCAGTTATCCCGTGATCATGGTGCATGTAACTGCGTCGAAATATCGGGAATCAATAAAACTCATGGTAAATATCCCATTTTTGTGAAAATTATGTTAATAACCATATTAGCTACGTAAGTTTTTTTTTTCATCAAATTACTAGACGGTTAAGTGGATTGCATGGTGTTAAGCTAGCTCCACGTCTGACCATAGCTGCAGGCAGTGACACCCAAAAATTGCTTAAATAAAAAACCTAACGAAACTAAGTACTTTTTTTTAATTGGAGAGCCACCCTGTATTTCGTTTCTCCGTGTTATTATTTTAGGTGCGTATGTATGACCAGTCTGTTACTTCTATATCTAAACTAGATATAAAGCATTTAAAAATAAACCTACCTGTATATTTCCCGAGTTGAGCTTCAACACGGGTAAAACACCCAGTTCCTGATCGCCCATCATAATCTTCCCAAACTTTGGCTTCTCCACAACTTTATACGAGACGACCTTCCCTTTATAGTACTCTGTATCGGTCTTGAACGAGTCCGGTCTCAGACTGACCGAAGCGCCCTCTACCACGGTCAGATTGTAGGCCGATACATAAAAATGTTCCGGTATAATTATGATGGGTAGTTCAACGTTTTTCAACCAGACAATTCCGTTGGTAACATCCATAGATATCCTGTCTCTGGTTCTGTTGACTCCAGACTGCACGTAGACTAGTCTGTTCTCGTTGATGATGGACTGGTCGAAGACTTTTATGTTGACAGGCTCTTCGTTGTAGTTCTCCAGTTCTAGAATGCCGGGCGTGTTAGTGACCTCGAGCCAGCCGTGGTAGGGACCTTCTATGATCCGATACACAATGCTCAAAGGCTCGATTTGCGGGTGCATCACCTGAGGATAAGGTTATTCATCTTACTACTTTTACATAATATGCAAAAGTATGGATACATGTTTGCTAATTACGAACTCTACCTAACATAAACTTATAAATTAATAACAAAATTATATAGCTGGTAGAAATTATATCAAACATTAAGTCCATCTATAAATTTATGTAATGTTAAAATTAAAATTCTATCTGCAATATCTATACCGTATAACAGTGATGTGACTTGACAATGGACACAGGAAAACCTACTTTAAAATGATTACGCTAGAACGGCTGAATCGAAGATGTCTTTAGTGATGTTAGAACGACCTTACGGCCCACTTGACGGTAAGCGGTTACCGTAGCCTATGTGCGTATGCAACTTTATACACTTGCGTGTTTAACACCTGAGATTTTAAGTGATTTTTGTGACTTATGATACCTAAGATTATCTTAAGCGATGTTGAAATGACGTAAGATATCTTAAGTGATGTTTGTGACTTAAAATACCTAAGATTATCTTATGTTGAAGTGACCTAATATTATCTTAAGTGATGTTTGTGATTTCTAGTGATGGTACTCTCTACTGATGATACCTCTAGTACATCCCTGGTGATGTTCACGCTGGTGGACTCCTCAACGACGAGCGCGCGGCTGCTGGTGACACGCAGCGGCTCCCAGTAGCTCGAGGGGTACACGCGCACCACGTACACGCCTTCGCCCCACGTGTCGAGGCACGTCACTTTGAAACTAACGAATAATGCCATTAGTTTATTAATTATCGACCGATGTGGCGTAGGTCCGCCTGCGACGCAGGACGTTGCGGTTTCGATGCCCGCCTTGGAACAAATGTCTGTACGATCTGCAAATATTTGTTCCTGGTGTTCACTGCACTGCCACGCGGGTAGTGGAGGCATTCTATCTTTTATTGTGAGACCGAATTGAGCTCCGTTGTTTTTATGTATTTTTGGAACATGTTTTATGTCCAGTATATTTGTTTTGATGTTTATACTAAAAAAAAGTAAGATTATGTGTAGTAATATATATTAATTCTAGAAATTAATCGTAAATGAACTGTATAATAAGTAAATCAGTATTTTATTGTGATATAAATATTTTGATAACTTTTTTATTTTGTTATTATGTAACGAATGAATGAATGAATTAATTAATTAATGTTTATGTGAATGTAAGTATGAATAAACTAATAAATACCTAAATTGGTCGCTGTGTACATTAGGCTCGCGATGCCGGTAAGCCACCCTGTCCGCTGCGACGTCGAGCTGAGTGAAGTAGGCGGCCCCCTGCCGCTCGCCGACCTCTATCGAGCCGTGCTTCGGCTCTAACGTCACTTCGTAGCGGATATCCTCCTCGAGACAGTTCATGTTTGTGTCCACCTGGATATTGACAGTTGACTATTCTATAGAAACATCTTTTGTAGTCTTTAGAAGCATTTTTTTTTATGTGTGCCCTGATGATGAGCACCACGCCTGACTATTACAGATGCAGTGCCAGCCAAAGCTTAAAGTTTTTAAGTGTTTGCGTGGCACTGCACTGCGCTTATCACCCCGAGACTTGTTAAGCCTCTTTCGTCCAGTAATTTCACTTGCTACAGTGCCCTTCATGCTTGCACACTACTGCTTTGAGGTAGAATATCTGACACTGCGGTGGTACACACCAAGACGGACTCTTGCTGAAGAGTCCTGCCACCAGGTAAGCTTCCAAGTTGCAAGTCCACACAATGAATGCTGTGTTCACTGCTTGAGAAATTACACTGTGTTTTGACTTTCATAAGTAAGCTCATTATGTATCTCATGTAGAAATTTCAATACGTAAACAAGGAAAAAAGCTTGCCTAGCGAACGCCAATGCCAACGTGTCAGCGTCACTCGGTGACACTCGTGGCTCGCCTAGCTGACCGAGTCAAGCGAAGTGTCAATATGGTGGTTTTAGAGTTGCCAAACGTATGGACGGTAGCACTTGTCTTGCTTGCTCGCCTTCACACGCGCTGACTTCACTCGGCCAACATGTATTGGCGACTTTAGAGGTTAGGTATACTTAAGAAGCATTTTATTTTCCTGGTCAAATAATGAGAAAAAGACATCAACTATGATTATTAGTGTCATTAAATGAGAATATCTACAGTTGAATGTTCGCTGAGATATTATAAAAATACGCTGCGAACTTAACACACTGTTTCGCTTTCTGAGCTGATCTTTAGTCAGATTCGATTGCTGTCCGCTTATTTTTATTACCGCAATGAGTATTCGAGTGCGTCCATTATAAAAATGGTTATAACTTAGATAACTAACCTGCATATCCCTTTCAGTTATAAGAACAGCTTTCGTGTTCTCGACGATAGACCCGTTGCTAGGATACATCTTTATGAACGGCGGAGACGCCTGGATCTCCAAATTCCCGTTCACATCGAACAACCCATCCGAAATCCAAAACGCCATCTTTCCATACTCTTTTCCCTGATGCTTGAACAGAACTAGATTTTTATTTATATCCTCTTGAGTAAACTGAGCTATTTGCTCGGAAGGATTATCAGCTCTGAAAATGCCGCCATTGGGTGGATCTTTGGTGAAACGTTGCACTGTGTACATAATGTCTGACGGTTTCGTGTCTAAATCTGCGTCGGAATAACTCAAATCCCTGGCTGTGATCAGTCTCGCACCTCCGTGGACAATGTGGAATATACTATTATCGGCTCGCACAGGGCTGTTGTCGTTCTTGAGAATGATATCGATATGAAACACACCTACGTATTGGAAATCTTCCGGCTCAGGACTGAGAGCCATAAAATGAAAGGAATCGTGCCTGCTTTCCGAGTCATCGTGAGCGTAGTAAACCCTGTCTGAATGCAACTCTTTCAAATTAAAGTAGGTGGTGTTATCCCGAAGTATCTTGAGATTCTCGTTCATGACTTCGATTTTGCCGTGCTTAGGTAGATGTGTGATGTTGAAGATTAGGTTGGTGACCGCGTCAGTGCGTAGATTCAGGTGCGTGGCCGGTATCACCATTCTAGAACCTTCCATGACTTGGAGCCGTTCTAAGGTTGTATGAACGCGATTCGCGGTGTGGTCCGTGGAGTATGCACCAGGCGTGTGCTTTATAGTCATAACGCCGGTTATATTATCGCACTCTGTTGCTCCCACCACGAAGGAAAACTCGTCTTGAATATGCGAGTACGCACGCCTGTGTAAGCGGTACCACAAATGATCGTTGTCAACGTTCTGCTGCGTGAATGTACTATGTAATTGCAAATGATGTTTCCCCGATGATAAGTGTAGGATCCCGTATTTGGGCGCTCGTATTATGGTGTACAGAATCCTGTCGGTGGGTAAGGCGAGAGGTTCCGTCTTATATTCGAGATGCTTCGAGGATATGAACGCTTCGCGGGTGTTGTTCAGTATCAGTTCCTGGTTGACCGACTGGTACAAATCGAGTTTTATGAACGTCAGTCGGAAATCGTAGAGTGTGTTCGTTCGTATCGAGCCGACGGAAGCTTTGAACTGAAACAAGATTTCAATTTAATTCCTAGATTATTAATTAATGCCTGTTTTAGAGTGACTGATCCATATTATAGAGATTCAAATCCAGAAACAAAGCACAAAGGAGCAGTAAAATTAACATTACTATTACTTTTTCACATTAGTTTTAGCTTATGATGCTTAGATTGACCTAAATTTACTAAGACTTCGCACAGATAACAACACATTTCTAAAAAAAAAATATCGGTGAGCTTGGTTCTTCTACGGATTTGCTCATTGCGGATTCGATCGCGTAGTGAACTCCCAGCATAGCTCTTTCCATAGCTCGTTTAGCGACTTTGAGCTTTTGAACGAGACCTATAGTTAGCGACCACGTCTCAGTGCCATAAGTCATCACTGGCAACACGCACTGATTATACGGTCAATAGGATTTCAACAGATAGGCAAGAACTTATATTCATTAAGCCTAAGATACCTTGAACTCGTCATGCGATGGATTCCCCAGCAGATGCATGTACCGCACCCTGCGCAGGTTCACCATCTCGCTGGTGAAGGAGTCCACCGTCTGCCAGGTGCCGTCCACCGCGCGCAGCCGCTCCACCACCCCGAATTGCGGCGGCTTCACTATATCGTACCTGCAATATACAGGGTATTTTATTATCAACCTGACAAACTTAAGGAACAGGTTCCACACATAAATAGAAAATCATTTCAGCGTTGTCCAACAGTTTGTGCCACGGGTAAGTAAAACTATCCGTGGTCCAACTGTCACAATTTATTGTTATGACCCGTGGTACAACAGAGGGGCTATTGTCCAAATTGTATTTTGAACATCTGCTGAGTTGAACTGGTTGTACCACGGGGAAGTAAAATTACTTTAAATCCAACTGTCAGAATACTATTTTTAAGTGCAACTTAGCCAGCTACGTCACGCGTACATATACTTACTTGACTTGCGCGTTACTCTCGTCCGCGTTGGTAGTGAACGTGAGGTTGTCTGCCGTGAGAATTGCGTACGAGTTGTGTACTAGTTGCAGTCCTGTGTTGTTCACTAGTCGCACTTGGAGCGGGACTATCGATATGCGGAGAATGCCCGGCCCGCTCGTCTCTATACCGTCGGATACCTGTAATCGAGTTTTTAAAAAACATAAAACGCCGTATCCCACGGATTGGATTTCCACATACTATGATCAAAACCTTTTTGCTTCATAATACCCTTAAGGTGAATTGATTTTGAGGCTGCCTTTCCAACAGATGTGTAGCGAGGGATGTGTTTGTTAGGAACCAATAGAATCACTTCATTTTCCTAGCCTCGCTTTGACAGCTTTAATGTATAATGTTAATTTTATAACTCTCTGATATCTACGACACAAGGAATTAGGTGTGGGGTCAAGATTTTGTAGGTGACATTTGAGTTTGTATGTTATTAACAAAAGGTGCATTCATCTAACCTGTAGTGTAAGTCGAAGGGACGTTTTGTTGAGCTGTTTGTCTCCATCTGCCGCGTGCGCGTAAGATATGATGCCTGAGTCGATGTCCTGCTGCGAGAACGAGTCGACCGGCTGTCCGGACATTTCTATGTGACCGCTGTGAAATATAAATAAGTAATCAGTAATGTTTTTAGCAGCTAATCTTTATTCTTTTGTTTATAAATAAAAATAAAATTAAATAAATAAGCTTTTATTTCCACACTAAAATACATTAAAGATAAGGTATTTTTTTTTTAATTTTAAGTAAAGTTAATATGGATCGCCTCTGGCGGTATAAGCCTCCTCCAAAGATCGTCAAATGTCCCTTTCTCTTGCACTTATTGACCATAATTTTCCTGCCACTTGGATTATCTCCTTGTTCCACCTTTTGAATGGTCTTCCTCTTTTCCTTTTCATGTTTAGGGGTATCCAGTTCGTAACGATATAAGCCCATCTATTTGGTTTTATTCAGTATTCAGTATCATTTATTGCATCATAATTATGAGGGTAATACATGTCACAGGTCTTATGTAATAATAAATAACATCAGAGCAGCCAACACATAGCTATGTACCCAGTAAGGCACTATAAAATTGAGTAGGAGCGGACCGATTTTAGTATTAATGTATAGGTACCTAGTTTGTATTTCTTTCACTTTAAGACCATTATTCTTTTTACTACATATTTGCTCTTTGTTTTGCCTCTAATTGCCCTGTTTTTTACTTTACCTTGGTACCTAAAAAACTTCTCTATATTCCTCTTTGGCGATTTCGTTGTCTTTCGAGCATTCATTTTGTTGTCGGCCAAGTTTGACAGGCATAGGTTAAACAGGCAAATCTTTTGTTTATTATTCGTAAAAACAAGCTATTGCCCGCGACTTCCTATCCGGGATAACAAGTAGCTTATGTCGTATTCCCTGTCATTATTTATCTGTTTTAAATTACAGACACGGTTCAGTGAGTTATAGTGGAACAAACATCCATTTAAACCTCCAAATATCCTAACTTACGCATTTATAACATACTAGCTGACCCGCACGGTTTTACTCGCGTTATTTTTCTAGCAATTTTTCCAAATTTTTGAACTCTTGCAAACATTTCAAGACCAGACTTAGCCAAATCGGTCCAGCTGTTGTCAAGTTTTAAAGAGCCTAACGCACATCAATTCATTTTTATATATAAGAAAGAAGATAAGTGTGATAGTGTGATGTGTGTGCGGAATAGCAGGCCAACACTAGTGAAGGAAAACAACGCGAGGAAACTGGTGGCCAGAGGCGTGACTTCATATTATAATGCATACCTGTTGGCTTCGGTCTTCCCGTGCAGAATGGTGTAAAGAAGGTCTTCTGGCGACGTGTCAGGATCTTCTGCTTTCAGTATGTCTGAGGTTATCACTTTTCTTGTGCCCTGGAAGTTTAAAGTGCTGTAAATACCATTAATTATACTTGTTAAGTACGTTTGTACGACGTCGCCATGACATGTTGTGTTCAAGAACCACATTTGAGTGTGAATCGTGACTGAAGCATCGATTTAATAAAAGTATTCTTTATCTTCAAAAATATATGCTTGAGTATCGTTTTGAGATTGAATTCCGTTCTTGAATACGGACTTGAGTTTAATTTCGGAAATTCCTTTCTTTGTGCAGTTTTACACTAGTCATAGACTGTATAGTCACACATTAAAACAATAAAAGGAAAAAATCAGTAACACCGTCTAGGCTACAGTAACCACATCAGGAGGGCCGTATGGTTGTTGTAACCTTGGAGGTTTCATAATTCATTCATAATTCATTCATTCATAATCTTTTATTTGCATCAACATGGTGATTTGTTTGTTGTTGTGAGATGTACAGGTTTTGGTTAAATTTAGTGCTTAATGCCACATTCTGCTAACTAGAGCATGCAAATCTTTAAAACGGGTAATCTTACAATAGTTTAATAAAAATCAATAATAAAAATTCAATAGTTTAAAAAAAATTAACAATTATTTGTGTTACATAACGGCAAAAAAACACTATAAGAGGAATAAGTTTCAAGTTTCTAGGTCCAATAGATTAATTAATGTTAATTTATTAGTGATTTGCATAAATAAACTTAACGAACAAAGTCGCGGCGCGCTCCGCTAGTACTATATTTCTTTATTTAGTATAGTCGATAAAGATAAAATTGATTCCTCCCATCTGTCTGTATGTATGTAAGCTTAGATCTTTTAAACAACGCAACGGATTTTAATGCTGTTTTTATCAATAGATTCAAGAGGAAATATATGTATAGTTGAAGCACCCGCGCGGAGCCGGGGCGGGTCGCTAGTGTTATATAAAAAGCAGTACTCACAAGTTTATCTACGGGTTAGGTTGGTGTACTTGTCGTTCACGTGACGTTAACAACATGCAACTACACACAAGCAAATCATAATAACATAACGAGGCGCAGGACACACTCTGAAATCAAAAACTTAAGTTTAAAAACAAAAATACGTGCTTCTAATATACTGTCATGCTTTACAAGTTATTTTTTAATGTCATAGTCATAGTATAAATTACTAACGGATAACTGTTACATGTCAACTAAGAAAAATATAACATACCAAGAATTATAAATATCAATATGAAATTAAATGAGCTGACTATTAGTTAGCCTGTGGGTTTATTTATTTTATTTTATTTTACCTTTATGGTCATAGCACATTTACACGACTCTGCTACCACCCGACTAACTACTAAAATATTCTTCAAATATGGGCTTTAAGTCGTGGCATTGCGGTATAGTTTATATTGACAACATAAATTAGCAGACAGCTCGGTGTCAGCAAGCTTCCCGCCATCAGACTGCTCGATAGTTGACGCCTCGCTGGCCACACGCTGTAGACGAGTAGTCGGCGCGGCGACTGCTAGCTGTATGTCTTGTCAGCATTTTGTGCACCCAAAATCTTCGTCTGTTATTTCTTACGCTTCTCTCTTTATCCTCAAGTGCAATAGCAATAATTGCTAGTTGGCGCGTTGTGAATCGGGACATACTCGTAGTAACAAATACGAGTTGCTACAATGGAAACCGATCGCGAACTGTGTCCTTTGCGAAAAGCGAGAGCGGTCGATGTGTGGACAGCTGGGTGTCTGCTAGCTGTCAACGAGTGGACCGCCAGCAGTCGTGTTAGATTAGGATGGTGGTGGGATTTTCTTTGGCTATCTTGTCAAAACGACATGGGTCATTTTAATTATATTTCTCGTGTTATTTTAATTTAACTTGTTTACTTAGCACAAGTGTAAGTAATTGAAATGGAGGGGTAATGTTGGTTGGTAATTTAGTCAAAGATTTTTCAGGAGAATTTTGAAAGAAATGTCATCGTTTCTTTCCAAATTTCGTTTGTTTACGTTGCTAAGCGACAATCAAACTAATACACTTGACACTGGCGAAATTGTGGCAAACTAGCCACAGAGGCCATAAAACAAAAGAAGAAGAAGGATGGTGTTGGGTGGGTGTGTTGGAGCAGAGTCGTGTAAGTGGGCTATGCCTTTACAGTGCGTACGTTACGTATGTAAGGGACAGACGCGACTACAGACGTACGACAGCGACAGGCTTAAGAACACTGAATCGAGTATTCTTTTATATTGAATTTAAAGGTTTCAAAACGAGTTTAAAAAAATAAGTCGCAACATAAAATTCATACAAATGTTGACACCCCGTTTTACCCCTTTTTAGGGTTATTTTGAAAAACCCTGAAACACGTGTCCAATCATTTTGTATTAAGAATATTTGAACTAAGACTCAAGTTATCGAATTACAAAAATACCGATAAAAAATTGGAATTACGAATGTTGGCACCCTATACTACCCCGTCTAGAGGGTTATTTTTGAAAATACTAAACCACGTGTACAATAATTTTGTATTTGTTTAAGGGTTGAATTAAAAAAAATAACAACAAAGCCTTAATGGGTGGTTTTGTTATAAAAGTAAGCTTCTGATTGGTAATCGGCTTTCTAGCCCTAGCGGTTTCGGCGATGATGAATCAGTCAGTCAGTCAAAAAATTAAGTTAAGATTTTATTAAGCCTGCAGTACACATTGGGCCAAGGTGTCGGACCAACATATTGAGCCGGCAAGTAAAGACTATGATGGTGACTACTTGGCGTATGTTGTAGCTGGCGACAAGTGTTGGCCGGCAAACAAAATAATGTCGATTTTTCGTGCACATATCAAAGGGTCCTGGCGCGCTCCGCCAACAGAGTACACATGTTGGCGCCTTCTTCAGTACGTTATTCGTCATCTTGGCCCGACATGCTGAACCAACTCTTGGCCCAGTGTGTACAACCGGCTTCAAAGTTATAGATAGAAGATAGATAAGAATAAATTTAGTCTGGTTTATCTCTACCAATTACCTTGTTGTTTAAGTTAATGTACTTTTCTGAGTTTTTAATCGTGAAAACCTGTAATTGGCTTTCTGCTACATACCTAGATATTTATTGTGTTATAACTGCATCATTAGTCACATTTGTAGACTAAAGTAAGTAAGTTCGTATGAGTCAGAGGCCAATTCTGGTGACAGTTTCTAGACCGCCCGAAGGCCTCTGTCATGACCTAACAACTTTGAAAAAGCCGGGACCGACTGCTTAGCGTACCCTCCGAAGCGGGAGCGCTCAGTAGAAATTGCCACGGCGGTCACCCATCCAAGTAATGACTACGCGGAACAGTGCTGCTTCGTTGATCTCTTAAGAACAACTTAGCCAGCTACGTCACGAGCGACTAATGTAGTTGTTATCGTACTTAAATAATCTTGTACATGTGTTTTTGTTCATAATGAAGCTTTTTTTTATATAAGCTGTTGGTATTCCAAAAAAAAAAGTATTGATTGCAAACCTGCGTCAGTCTCAGCACTTTCCCGGGCATCAGGCTGAGAACGGGCGGGTCGTTGACCGCGGTGACGTTCACGTGCAGCACAAAAGTGTTCCTCCCCTGCAGGTAGCTCGGCAGTGTGAACTTCGCTTCCGGCACCAGCTCCATCTCGAGCACTATCGCGTCCTGGTGGTTCTCGGAGCCGTCGTGCACGTAGCGGACCTGAATACAATATTATCACACTTATTAAAAAAAAAAAGTACCTTTTGAAAGAAGAAAGAAATAAAGACTGAAACCACTCGAACGCGGCAATACTACCTAGGAGTAGAAACGCTTAAGAAAAACTAAGAAATAAATAATATAAATAAATAATGCTGGACAACCCACACAGCATCATCTAACCCCAAGGTAAGCTACTGTTAAACAGAGCTGTATTATGGGTACTAGATGATAATACATACTTAATACAATACAATACATAGATAGATATTTTTTATTATATATAGAACACCCGGAACAAATATTTGTAGACCGTACAAACATTTGAGCCTAGGCGGGAATCGAACCCGCAACCTCCGCGTCGCCCGCTGCGCCATATCGGTCGTCATGAAAGAAGAAAGAAAAGAAGAAAGAAAGAAATAAGAAAGAAAAGAAGAAAGAAATAAGAAAGAAAAGAAGAAAGAAATAAGAAAGAAAAGAATAAAGAAATAAGAAAGAAAAGAAGAAAGAAATAAGAAAGAAAAGAAGAAAGAAAGAAGAAAGAAAAGAAGAAAGAAAGAAATACTAAAACAACTAGAACGCGGTAAAAACCTAGGTACAAACAGCCTACCTTATCCCTAGACAGATCCAAGAGCGTGAAAGATTGCCTGGTCTTCCCGTCCTCCACGTAGTTCCCGTACTGCGAGCTGCGCGTAAGGTCCACCGCGATCCGGCCGTGCTGCGGCGGCTGCGCGACGTGGAGAAGCACCCCGGACGGACGCACGCCGTACTTGTGGTGATCGAGCACAACGTCGATGTTCTGCGTGCTGGAGGGGATAACTCTTATAGCGGTACTAGCGACCCGCCCCGGTTTGGCGTGCTTATTATTATTTATTATTATTATTTAGCCATCACTGTCCCACTGCATAGGCTGCGGTAACCGCTTACGATCTTGTGGGCCGTACGCTTGGTTGCCAATTCAGTTGTATAAAACAAAAAAAACAAAAAAAACTACAGGGCAAAGGCCTCCCTCCCTTTCTTCCACTCTTCGCGATCTAACGCCGTGATTTGATTGATTCTTGGCGTGCTTAAACTACGTAAAAAGGTTCGAGCATATGCCGGGCCGCAGCGTAACGGGGCAGAGAGCAAAAATCCGCTCAGATCGCTTGAATAAAATTTGTATGAATTATCGTACACTGTGTCGGGCCGCAGCGGCTCGCATTATTGCGAGGCGGGTTTGCATCCGTGCGATGCGGCCCGCCCCGCCCCGCTGCGCCCCGTCGACAGTGCGCTATAGCAGCAGGAAAAAAATGAAAGTTCTTCCAACCATCAAGTGGGCCGTACGCTTGGTGGTATTAAAAAAAAAGCATGTGGTTACTAACCTGATGACGGAGACGCCACCTTCTTGAACTACCAGAGGATAGAGGCCCACTAGCTCGAGTTCACTCGACTTGGAGTACACCTGCCGATTTTATTATTGAATGAATGATTTATTTGCTTAAATATAGGTATTTCTACAATAGATAATAAGCCCACACACTCACACACACACACCCACTCTCTCTCACCCACACTCACACCACATGTTCACAAGTACACTCAATAAGGTATTTTAAAAGATAGGATTAGTCTATAGTTTACTTTTTTTTTTTTATCCTGATATTACTTTACTTTCTACATGCACATAATTTATATCACGCTACTAGATAACTAAACTATCCGGAAGGGCTTTTATATGTAAAGTTTTTAGTGGAGAGTCCGAAGTGAGTCGCTATGACCCTACAACTACAGGCTCAGCTGAGACCTAGCGTAGGGAAAGAGCTCTAATTGGTACATAAACTATCTACCTACTGATATTAAGTTGTTTTACCCTAATAATAAAATTTAGCACTGTACTTTGTATTTTTATTTTATTAAAAATATTATAAATCTTGCATCTAATGTAAAAATAAATATGGCTTTTAGATTCCTTGAATCTTTCTTCATAATGTGAAGACGATTTAAATTCCTTGAATCCTTTTTCATAGTGTGAAGACGTGATTTTAGTGATTACTGGTTACTGTCATCATGCCAATTGGTCAGCTCACCTTATAATCCTTCGCATAGTCCGGATTAATGCACAGATCCTGATCGCATCTGCACGTGAAATGATCTACGCCGTGCTGTTCACACGCCGCGTGTTGCACGCACGGCGGGTTGGCCGCGCTCGCCACGCACGGATAGAACCACACGCATTTAGGACTGACGCCGTACGTCACTACTGCGTTCGGTAGACCGTACACTTTATCGTCGACTTCAATCGGTTTTATGCAGCCCTGTAAATTAATTAATAATAGTAAGTAAGTTCGTATGAGTCAGAGGCCAATCTGGTGACTGAGTTTCTAGGTCGCCTGAAGGCCTCTGTCATGGTTTGACAACTTTTAAAAAGCCGGGACCGACTGCTTCACGTGCCCTCCGTAGCACGGAAGCGCTCAGTTCAAATTGCCACTGGCCATGATGAGTACGCGAAACAGTGCTTAACTTCGTTGATCTGTTAAGAACAACTTAACCAGCTACGTCACAAGCGCTCATAAGAAGTGCTGTAAAAAGCTCAAACAAATTGACAACTGATTATTGTCTGTTCCGGATATGGCCTTCGGCGTTTTAGTGAAACGTTTAACTGATTCGTTGCGATGTCTAATTTTGCAAACTTCTAACTGTGGCGTTGAACAAAATTACCGTGACACGGCTGCCGTGCCAAGCGCCATACGATTAAATGTCACGGCTCCTGTGTCTTCAGCCATGCGGAAAAGAAAACAGTGTTTTTACCATTTTTACGTCGTTCTAAGCATACAACTTTTGGTTTACATTAGAAATCTAACGTGAACGGTCAAGAACGGTAGTTTCAAGTGATAATAAGTAGAATATATAATAAGTGGCTTTTTTAATAAAGGTGTGATAAACCTTTTCTACTGAAATTAGTTTACATAGAAACATTTTGTACATAGTCCTTTGTCGTTTTCAAATCGGAATCTGCTGTTTTGGAATCTTCTGAACTCTTATTGGACTCCTTAGCAGTGACAACCACAGCCGAAATCAAGACTCCCGCATCTCTAGACGTACTCGGCAAACTCTCAATTATCTTGATTTGTTCATACGTACTACATCCTACTTCGGGAGCGGTAATTGTCTTTTGCGCTAAGATTCTCCTAAAATTAAAAAAAAAAACTCTATAATCGTTCACATTTCTGATACAAAAATAAGCGATTTTTTAATATTATTTATTTCAATTATATTATTACACAAAAATCCTCATCATTAAAATTTTCAAAAAGGTTGGTGACCCCTATTTTTTTAAAAACAATACAATATCCAGAAAGGAATGCTACAAGCTTGATTAACGTTAAAAATAAAAAAGTTTTGTTCTGGGGTAGATCTCCTTAAAACTTAATTTGATGGAATTACCATCGATTTCAAAATGGCACGGTTCACGTGCCTAACGCCACACGCAAAAGAAAACGATGACACGGCTGCCGTGCCATCCGCAACGAATCGGCTAAGCGCAACACACCCGGATCAAATATTTGCAGATCGTACAAACATTTGTTCCAAGGCGGGAATCGAACCCGCAGCCTCCTGCGTCGCAGGCGGACCTTCGCCCGCCGCGCCACTTCAGTCATCAAATCTTTATAATCGTACCATAATGCTGGAGTCAGCCGCCTTGATTCCCTTCGCGAAAGCTCTCTGTCTCTTCTCACTCTCTATCCCGCCGAGATAGAAAGAGTCGGATAGATCCAGGTACCGCGTCCCGCCGCTCTCTATACGTGTGCTCATCGCGATGTTGTCCACAGATAACTGCAAGAAAGGTGCTTTTTAATCGACGAAAAACGGAGACGGTTCTCAAGTCGACGCGTAAATTTTTTTGAATGTTCACGCGTAAATTTTTTTGAATGTTCACGCGTAAATTTTTCAGTCCTGTCACTGTAACCTATTTGTATGTTGTATGGGAAAAGCTATGCTAAAGCCTTGTACGCATCAAGCGTTCGATGTACGCGTAATCTAGATTACGTGTTACACAAGGCTTTAGAGCTTCAATAGGCGATCGAATCCGAAAACGATGAACCAAAGTTACCTACAAAAAAAAAAAAAAAAACTAGTTTAAGTTTAAGTAAGCATGTTGAAATGGCAGTGGGCAGGACATATATATATATGCGAACCAATAATCAGGAAATAAAAATCCTAACCGCGACTGAAAACTGGAAAACGAAACGTAGGCCCTTCAAGGTATAGCGTGTGAGCATAACTGTTTTTAGGTTTATAGGGCACTGTATCATGTGAAAGTAATGGACGAAAGACACTTACTGACTGTGTCTCGGGATAATGAGCGCAGTTAAGTGCAAGACTTAACTTAGCTTTGGGTGAAACTATGTGTGTCTGGCGTAGCGCTTAACTTCAAGCGAGTCTTGTCATGAGATTATAAAATCCCAAAAAATTTTACGCCTCAACGGGATTTGAACCCGCAACCACCGCTTGATAGTGCTCTACCAATTGAGCTGTACATATCTCGCTTGAACGAAACGTTCGAGTCTTACCATTACAGACATTAAAAAAAACTCAGGCCATGGCCCGAGTTGGGTCGTAATAAAGTAACAGACGATCGAATATGGTCCAGCCGTATCAATAAAGGGTGCTTTTTTAATAACAGATGAGCATTATAGCTGCCAGATTCGTTTTGATTATTACATCTGATTAGTACTATTGGTTCGATAAAACGCACCGCATTCGTTCGTGTTGGTTTGCCACACAAACGTATATTGGCTATAGTAAACCAAACCCAGCCCCAATACCATGAACTCTTAGAGCGATTCAAATTAGGACCTAAACTGAATTGTCAAAAAAATTAAAATTATTGAAGTCATACATTTAAGAGTAGTAGAGTTCTCTGTGATAGAGCTCGTCCGGGGAAGGACTACCACCATACCTATTTCTGCCGCCAAGCAGTAATGCTCGCATTGCTGTGTTCCGGTGTGAAGGGTATGGTTTCCGGTGAAATTACTGGCACATGAGGCTTTCAATCTTAGCCTCAAGGTGGCAACCCGCGAGTGATCTAGTATTGCAAGTGCCCATAGGCTGCGGTAACCGCTCACCATCTTGTGGGCCGTACGCTTGGTTGCCACTTCAGTTGTATAAAAAAAAAAAAAAAAAACATCCTACAACATTTTTTGGGGGGCCCCCTACCATGAACCAATTGACAGCTGGACGATACGTTTACGTTTATGATTGTCAAACGAGTTTTTCGTACTAAGCACTCAGATCCACTCAAGCCAACCAATGTACCTAAACGTTAATGTAACTGCCAAATAAGTTCCGTGTAGCTGCACTGATTATGTTAGATAGTGCAAGCTGAGTTTGAATATAATTTGCACCTTTTACCTTATCAGGTATTGTCATATTTCAATAATAAAAAATTGGTCTACGGAATCGCCCAATATAAATAAATAATGCTGGACAATCCACACAGCATCATCTAGCCCCAAGGTAAGCTGCTGTTAAACAGAGCTGTATTATGGGTACTAGATGACTGATATATATTTAATACAATACAATACATAGATAGATATTTTTTTTATTATATATAGAAAATACCCAGAACACCCGGAACAAATATTTGTAGATCGTACAAACATTTGTCCCGGGGCGGGAATCGAACCCGCAACCTCTGCGTCGCAGGCGGACCTGCGCCCGCTGCGCCACATCGGTCGTCAAAAAAAATATGAGGTTGAAAGCTTCTCCTACTACCGTTTGCTCCCGAGGTAAAAATTAGCATAGAAGCTATATTGTATAATGTAACAGAAACATACAAACATTCAAATATCTAATTTGGCATTTAAAATTTATATAGTAGGATAGTAGATAGTAGGATATTAGTAAGATTTTTAACAAATAGCTTCATTTCTTTTTCTTTTTGCAGAAAATTGGCAGAGCGATGTTACAGCAATATATTGCGGATAAGAGCCGGGCTAGTAAATATTTTTGACTATATTATTATAGTACGCGAAATCTTAATTTCCTTTTATTAAACCTCCTAATTGAGGTGAAAAAATAGAGTGATTCAAGAGGCAGGTTTATAGCAGTCGTGTGTGGCCAGGGCAGGTCCGCTTTTTTATTTATAAAACAAGCTGCCGTTAGCGGATTGCTAAGTAATGTCTTTTCTTGTAATTTTTATATTTTTTATGTCCCACTGCTGGACAAAGGTCTCCCACAAAGTTTTCTATACGTCCCGGCAGTCTCCTACTTTTCGCAGGCATCTGTAGATATTTTTTTATTTGTTTTTTATAGCATTTTTATGTTAATGAACAAAAATTATGTTTGAATATGAATAAGGCCTATACAAACTTATTCTTATCCTATTACTAGTTCGCAGATATTATGATGAAATCCTGATTCTCGAGTCGAGAATGTTTGGCCCGCTGATAATAAATATTTCCTGACAATGTTTACCTCATAAATAGGCTTTTTTTTAACCTTTTGAGTTTATGTTATAATGTGTAGTGTAAACATGTGTTGGGAAACAATTTTATAAAATAAAATTCAATAAATAAAACAACGCATTGTGGTTATTTGCAATAAAACTCAAATCGCAAAGTATAGAGGCAATTACTTTTTTACACGCACATTAAATATAAAATGCCGGTCGGTGATCAAAAGTAATATTATTTTAGAAGCGGCCGGTCAAATACAAAGATGGCCGACAGGCATTTTACACCTTACTCTTTACACGGCTAAAGTAAAACGAAAGGATCAAAATGAAACGATTACTGTGCCAATAAAATTAAATAAAAATTTAGCCAAGCAATAACTTATACTATGTCATAATCAAATATTTCATTCATTCATCATTCATTAACTTCTTATGTTTTAATCGAATCAAAGGTTGTAAACTATCGATTCATTCATTTAAACCTTAGATCAACTATTATAGGTAGGATCACGGTTTAATAGCGCTGAGCTAGGATGCGCAGAAGTCGATTTTTAGATCCGTTTGGGTCTAAACACCTGCGCAGAGCACCCCTCCACTTTCGCCGAGCGCTATTAAACCGTGATCCTACCTATACAACTGGTGCTATTTGCCAAAGGACAATACAAAGACGACATGGTCATGGCGCGGGCTGCAAATGGATCATTATATTCAATAGTTCATTCAGATTAGCGCAAGATCGCGGTAGGTGGTACAAGCTATATCCAGTGAAGTCAGATGTGGATAATGATGATGAACTGGACAATTTTTCTATGTCCCATCTCTAATAACTAACTTTATACTAAAACCAGGCCAGCAAACTAGTTAGTCGAAAACATTATGGTTTGATTTCTAAACCTACTGGCCAACTGGCCGTTTCAACTGGTTAGCTTAGTTCACTGGACTGGCTTTGTGCGCGAGCTGTACTATTTTAACGCTTGCTTACAAATCTAATACGCTTATTGAGATAAGGCGATTGACGCGCGATTCAACCTTTAGTTACTTACGCGTATCGTAATAAATAAGCTATTTACGCTGGTAAATCGCCCAATCTTGAGCTAAGAACAAAGGAACAGTCAGGCTAGCATAAATACGGTTTTTTTTAAGAAAACCGTCATTTTTTTAGATTAAACGATGACATACGTTGCCTGCGGTTCATAATTTAATGTCGTCGTACATTTAACCACTTTCTTCGAAATTGTAAATGAAGTGCCTGTTTCACGCTCTTTGTACAAGTGTCAAGAATAGTAAAATTTGCTGATTAGCAGTAAGTAATTTCTGCACGGTTTGAAACGGTGAATTAAACAGACGTTTTAAATCAACGTTTAAAAGTTTTAATTTGGTATAATACCACTGTCTACACGGTTTAAAAAGTCTGTTTTTCCATTCGTTTCAAACTGTGTAGAAATTGCTTTATAATGATAACAAAAGTATCCACAATACGTCAGTGTACTAAAAGCGCAACTGTACGACTATAAAGTTAAATTTCGTATAAGCTACATCACATTAGTGCTTACCACGGACCTGGACTGAGACTACATAGCTTTCCAGCTAGTCCAGTGCTCGCTTACCTCAATAAGTGAAGGGTTGAACAGAAGATGCATCTTGTGCCACTGTCCGTCGCTGACACGCGCCGTGTGAACTATCTGACCGCGCGCCATCTTCACGCGAACCGAACCGTCCAATATCTCCACGGCTAGGAAGTCGGATCGACCTCCGCCCGCGTTGTACAGAACTATGGCGTTTTGCGCGATCGTTTTGAACTCTATTTGCCATCTGAAATTAATTAATTAAATTAAATTAAATTAAATTTATTATTAAAAACACCCAAAAACAAGTAACACACAAATACATTTTAAATTAAATAAGGAGCGATCAAAAGTATTTTAGCAGCTGTGCTGGGGAAAACCTGTATTACAGCTGCGGTGCAATGTAATTATTTTTATATGCACAACGAGCTATGGAAAGAGTTTTGTAATTAAATTTTATATATCTGTATTTTATTTAATGTTTGTAAATGTTTGTTTGCTCAAATAGCAGAAACTAGAGCTCTATAAGTTAGATGCAATGTATTCATTTTTATATGCACAACGCTTTAGTAGAGCTTTATAAGTTAGTCTTACCATCATTTATTAATTCTTACCTGGCTTAGCGAACAATAAATATATCATATAAATAATGATTATCAGATTTAAAGTTCTATAATTTAATCTTACCATGATTTTTAAAATAATAATTAATTAGCAAGGTTCGTGATTAAAATTATGAATCTGATTATGATTACGCTTATGATTACCTCTTAAATGGACGCTGCTTAAATCATCTTATATAGATGGAAAAGGCCTATGATGATGATGATTACAATAGATTAATTTAAAAACTGTCCCAAAAAAACTTGCTATAAAATAACCGATTACCTAGAAGTGAAAAAAGCTTGGGACGAATGTGTTCCAACTCCACACGGCATCCATAACAATTAGCAAGGGTCATGCCAAAAAAGCGATAGGAACCCAGCCGGTGTTGTTGCCAGTTCTTTCACGGCATGGGCGCGTTGGGACATGCGTAAATTTTCCTAGCTTGTAAAATGTTTCAAAGTGATCCTTGTGATTTTATTGAAATAAACCATTTTTATTACTTTGACTTTGACGATTCCGATCACAATTATGATTGTGATTACGATTATGATCATGTAATTACCTGCCCCCGGCTCTAGAGTTGATCTTCGGCAGGATAATATAAGCGCCTTCGTCGACAAAGCTGATGTCCGCGTTGACGTCAGCATCGAACTCTGGCGCGCAGTTCCACGTGACACCCTCCACGCGCACCGACCCACTGCGGCTTCTCGCCTTTTCTATTATCTTCACTCCGTTGTAGTAAACCTGGAGGTAGTTAATAAGTTTTAATCTGGGAGTCAATAGGCCGCACGGTGGATGACACAAACACATTTTTTTTTATACAACTGAAGTGATAACCAAGCGTACGGCCCACAAGATGGTAAGCGGTTACCGCAGCCTATGGACGCTTGCACGAGGTATCACTCGCGGGTTGCCACCTTGAGGCTAAGATCGAAAGCCTCATGTGCCAGTAATTTCACCGGAAACCATAACCATACACATGGAGCTCTATTAAGAAGAGAGATCATGCGGCGTTCTAATCAGAACTATATCACAGAACAGTACAGTATTAGTACTACGTACAGAATGGCCACTCCCTACCACCCACCGCCCGGCCGCAAGTTTGCCGGCACTGAAGCTAAGGGCTAAGGCACGCGTTTATTTTTATTTTGTGTTAGGTCAAAGCGTGCGCAAGCCAGAGCGAGCGAAAGTGTGCTTCTCGCTCTTGCTATAGTGGGGTGGGGACAACCATCATACTCACACATACAACAGCACCGTATTCGTACACAAACTATGCGTGTGGTGATTGCGACGTGTTTGCTTCATAGATTTTATTGAGAGTTTCCGGGGTGTGACTATATCTAAGTAGAATGAGTGAGTTTATGTACCTCGCGTGCCAAAAAGACGGGCTAAATAAGGGCTGAGTAACCTCTTTACTCGCCGCGAAACTCAGTCTGCTCCCAACCAGGGTCGGTGTGGGGGTGTTGCAGTGCCTAGGTTCTAATTCTAGTGGGGGTATAAGGATTTATGTCGTATTCGTCCCGCTATTAAAAAGTTTTTATTCGTCCCGCATCCCAAAATTATCGTAAGTACATTAGCATCAAAAGTTTAATTTATAATAAGATCAGCACTGACATCCCGCAATGGTGTGTATTGTGTATTGTCCCTACTAACCTGACCCCAGCCAGCCTAACTCCTTGATATAACGGAGGACGTATAAGGTTGACGGCAGCAATGTTCCAGCATCTTCGAACCTAGCGTTTTAGGAGCAAAGTTTGTTATCAGATTCTTCTAGGCTGGGGCGCGTTGGAACTTGCGTAAATTCACCTAGCTTTAAAAGGTGTCATAGTACAACTTGTGATTTTATTAAATAATAATAATTTGAATTTTGAATTTCTTCGCTAAGTGTCCCAACAGAGACAATACTACTGATATAATGACAGCAAAATAACATGTATTGTAGAATTTGCCCACCATACTGGAAGTTCTCATTTAACTGTAACATTGCGTTCATTGTGTGTTAGCAGCATTGAAACCAAATTTTTTTTTTAATTGAGGAGCGAGACTTTTAAAACTATCATTACAAGAGTACATAATATCCAATGAAGCTTACATCTTCCATACACCCGCGGAAATTCTCCATATGGCCCAGGAACAGCTCAGAGAAATGACCCTGTCCTCCAAGGAATATCCCAAAATGTATGTTCAACTCAAAGAACCGCCCTCCCAACCGCTTCTTAACTGCACTGTCATCAACCTGGAAATATTATTGTGTATAGTTCGCACAGCGGATCTAGGCTTCCGTGAAGTTAGCCGTTTGTGATGCGCAAAGACAATTTAGTTTGAAAAAGCTCCATTGCGCATCGAAATGGCTAACTTCACTACGGCCGAGATCCGTTGTGAGACCTATACATTAAGTACTTGATGTTACTGTTTTGAACTAAATATACATATAAAAAATAATTTTAAGAAAATGCTGGACAATCCACACAACATCATCTAACCCCAAGCTAAGCAGAGCTAGTGTTGTGGGTACTAGATGACTGATATACTTAATACAATGTAATACAAAATAGATACTTTTATATCATACATAGTAAATACCCAGAACACAAGGAACAAATATTTGCAGATTGTATAACCATTTGTTCCAAGGCGGGACTCGAACCCGAAACCTCCTAGTTCCAATCAGATAGTCAAGTTCCACATGTCAAGCTACAACAAATACATTATACAATTATTTATGATCATTCTTAAAGAGAATCATGAATATACTTGTAAATTCAGTGACTCGTTGTGAACGACTCCTTCGAACCGTGATATTAGTCACATTACAATGAGCCATTTCCTTTCTGATTGTACAATTAAATTGTAATGACAATGTACATTTCATGGTAGCAATTTGTATTCAAATGATAAAGCAAAATTTATTCATCATCATCATGACAGCCTTCCAATGTTTCCTCACGATGTTGTCCTTCACCGTATGACAGCACTGGCATTGCGCACATACATTTTTCGAACCGAAAAATCAATTGGTGCACGTCCGGGTATGAACCCACGACCTTAGGATCGGAAGACGAGGTCACTCCCACTAGACCACCGCTGCTCAATGCAAAATTGAATAAACCATTAAAATAAGTAGGATAATTATTTTAGTGTCGTTGACCATTTAGCTAGACTATGGTTTTTATTAAGACACTCATGTTGTACAGCTGATGTGCTAGGATGGCAGTTCTACTTTTCAAAAAATTGCTAATGAACCATAGCTGATCAGCTTTATCTTATCTTATCTTTATCTTATTTATATTTATCGCTATCATCACTTTTTGGGTGTTTTCACACTGCTGCTTAGAGGCAGAATAAACTGATCTGCAGTATACACCAAGACCAACTCTTGCTTAATGTCTTACTAAGCTGGCTAAGTTGTTCTTAACTGATCAATGAAGTTAAGCACTGTTCCACGTAGTCATTATTTGGATGGGTGATCGCCAGTGGCAATTTAAACTGAGCACTCTCTTACCAGGAAAATTTGACAATCTGGTAAGATTACTATCCAACCATGAAAATACAATGCTCTTACCTTCATAGTAAGGTTGGCTTCCCTCCGAATGATACTGACATGGTGCCATTGAGAATCATTCAAAGATCCCTTGGGTGAGAACAGCTCACTCTCACCAGCTCCAAGATTAATATTCAGCTTCAGTTTCCCTTTCTCTAGACGAATCTGTAATTTAAACCAATATATTCCGATATACCATATATTTTGTGAATTTATAATGTGCATATAATGTGCCTACATAAAACACTATTTATTAACCTACCAAACTAAATGTTTAAGTTTTCCATAAAATTTCTTCAAATCTCAACACAAGAAGTTACTCACCATGCAATAGTCAGTTTTACCACCAGCCAAAAGCAATAGGGCATCAGAAAGGTGAGTTCGGAAACGGAAACTTATGTCAGTCACTCCTTTCGCCTCTTGAAGGGGGTAGGATATGTAACTCGCCCCATAGAATGATGCTGAAAAGAAAAGTAGTGATGGCATTTTAATACAGCCAAGAATACTTACAGCTATTGAATACCTACTTAAAATTTTGGTATTATTTTGATATAGATATATAAACCAGCTGTCTGCAATTCTGCATGTATCATTACTAGGCATATATCTAAACTGTGCATGTTTTATATAACATAATGCTGAATCTATCGCAAATAGAAACAAAGTGAATACAACACGAGTTAATTCAACTACCTTTGTCGTATGCCAGCCCACAGGTAAGGAAGGATATAATAAGAATTAGTTTCATGTTGGAGATAAAGCAAAACCGAAGACCAGAAGCTCGAGTTTGTTTAGCACATTATTGGTTTAATTTGCTTCAGCAGAGCTATATTAGACGGTCAATTATGGGAAAGTTTTGAATTTGACCAAACATTTTGTTATGCAGCAGGCGTGGCGTCGGCGGCCCGCGAAACACATCTAGGGAAGCTCACAAATCTTATTAAAATTGCAGCATATGATTACTGCTTCTTATTTTCAATTGAAGGAGGAGAAAATTATCATGAAACCTTTGTGTTCAATAGAAATTATTTACGAACAACAAACAAACGCTCACACAATCGCCATGTATGTACTTAAACGTAGTGCTTTTATTCTCTTTGATGGTAATGTTCCTTTGATTTTTTTTTTCGCATTATTTAGTCATGGCATGGGTACTTTGCGAACGCTGAAGAAAATGAAGTATTTCATCGGTAAGATTGTCATTTAGTTCACCATTCATTCAAATGTGTCTCTTTAATGTTCATTTAGTTCACTTTAGTTCACTGGTTTATTTTATACTAGCGACTCGTCCCGGCTTCGCACGGGTGCAATAAAAACTTAAGCACCCGTGCGAAGCCGGGCGGGTCGCTAGTCATTCATAAGGTAGGAGCCGACCGCACGTTTTAGCCGAGCTGCTACCTATTTCATAGTTCATGTGCACGCCCCTCTTTGGCCACGGCGCGCGCGCGGGCTTGCATAGCATTTTGTTTAGATTGACATTTTTATAATTCGTCATAACTTTTGAATGGCATGTCTGATTTCAATAATTCAAACAATTATCTACAGTTATTAAAACAGTCTTGAATATGAAATGATTTATTTGGATAAGGATTAATATAAATGTATGGAATACATGGTCTGATATTGGTTGGCATTTCTATCAACTTTTACAATGTAAAAAAGTTGTTACAATAGTTGGACATATGGTATCTCTGACTTTTTTGTAGATATCATTATGTTCTTTAATATTGTATAGAACATTTTTTTGTTCTACCATCAATAGTTTCCGCAGCGCATGCGATGAAAGACATTTTATGGCATTTTTTTTACACCTTGGGTTACATTATTAAAGTTTTAGTAGGATCCCTATTATTTTCTTAAATAAAATATAGCCTATGTTACTTAAGGATAATGTAGCATTCTAATGGTGAAAGAATTTTTGAAATCGAACTAGTAGTTTTTGAGTTTATTCGTAACAAACAAAAATACAAAAATACAAAATACAAACATAAAAATCTTCTCTTTATAATATTAGTATAGAAGTATAGATTTGCTGCAATCGAAAATGATACATGCATGTTTGTCTTTGCTATCAGCCTGTTCCTAGTCGTTTACTTCAATGCTTTGTTATCATAAAACTCGACGAAGAAGACACGGATAGAAAAAACGGTGAAGGAAATGAAGTATCTTTAATCTGGTTTTTAATTCAAGTCCAAAAAGGTAAACAAACAAATGTCATTGTCAAATGTCAATATTGTATCTCAGAAAAGCAAAACCTTTGGATCGATAATACTTGTACCTGCGTAATATTCAGAATCAGACCTACTACCTGTCTACCAACAAAGATCAACAGAAACAACACAGGGCTCTTTTCACTATCGACTTCCTTGGTGGCGACTGGCGACTCATTTCATCAACCTAACGAAACTTTTTTATCGCATAATCATCACCATGGTTACCGGAAGAAAGAAAAATGACAAGTACTGTCACTTGGCTCGGAACTAAAAACTTGATATAAAAATATATTTTATTTTATGATTTTTCTCTGTAAATATTTTTATCTGCATCTCAATAAATAGCTTACAAAGTCTAAATCTATCTCTACCTATGCCAACCCCAGAGAACAAACTGGACAAAACGTGAACAGGACAAGAAAACACAATTGGAGTTTTCGATTCGAGATTTAAAAAAAAAGTAGTTCCAATTGCTTTGACAGATGGCGCTATCTGCCCTACTGCCATACTGGGAAAGGATAACAAAACAAGAAAAAAGTTGGTAACTCCGTTTTTGTTTCGTCTCGTGTCAAGCAGAAGGTTGTGGGTTCATGTCCTGCTTGAGGCAAAATAATTTAACTCCAGTACGACCAAAGTTAATGTACTATGTAGTACATACTATGACTTTGACACGAGCCAGAGGTATGACAGACAGTGACAGCAGGAGCAACCAATGTTGAATTCCCTACACATTCACCATAGCTCGCCAAACGTAGTGCTTACATTCTCTTGGGCTCGCCAGTTGAGCTACCGCCATCTAAACAGACAGCTTTTTTTTAATTACTTGAGACGAAAAGGCTCATTAGAAACCTTCCGACATGGACTTTCGATAAACGAATGAAAATGAACCAAATGTGTAATAGCACTGCAAAACCTTACCATACCCCAGAATTTTTTTTAAGCAAATTTTTATAAATATTTGCTTAAAAAATATGAATATCGGAACAAAACTATGCCGAAATCATCTCTTTTAATTAGTTTTACAAGTCTTGGCGAGAATAAAAAATCCTTACTAATTTGTATAGCGTAACTTAATTCCTTAGCAAAAAGTAAGTATTTTTTTTCTATGGTATCACCATTGCTTACCTTTTTGGACTTGGCGACATCACTGCAGCAGACGGCTAGGCTGATAGTATTGTATTTCTATTTACTCTGTGGCTAGTTGCCTTGTTTGTTTCCACAGACTACTAACTAATAAGAATGGTTAAAAGATGCTAGTACTGTACATAGTGCTTATATTCTCTCTGGTACCGTAGCGTGTAGAATGCATTTATTTTGATTCCCAAGAGAATTTAAGCACTACGTTGTTTTGGTTTGTTCTTTTCTTTTTCGTAAAAAAAAAGCAAAAAATTATTGTATTGTACTCTCATAAAACTTTGGAAAGATAATGAAAACGTAGTACTTAATTATATTCTCTCGCCAAAGTTGTGTGTGTGTTATAAGTTTTTTTCAATACCTATAGACGGAAAGAATAACTCTATAGTGTGCGAGTTAGGAAAGAAGCAAACCATATCGAGAATGAACAATCCCGCTCAAAAGGTATGTAGAAACAGTAGAAAAAAGCCACGCCGCTACAGGCTAGATACAGTACAGTAAATAGGATATGCCGGGTTCATAATTACCTCAGTTGTAATTATTTCAGGTGGGTGAGATATTTCGGGAAGCCGCCAAAGCCTTCGAAAAGCTATCCGAGATGACATTACTGCTTCATCCCATGGGGGAAGCTCAGCCAGGGTGAGTACCTACTTATCTGGCCTAACTTTATTTCTTTCATTTTGTAATGGAACCTGGAACCTTAGGAACTGTCAAAAACTGTAGGTAGTAAGTGCTAACCTTTGCCAAATTACATCTTTACAACTCCACTTAAAGCATGAGCGATTAGTACATGCCTGTGGAACTGCATTAGACTGTCACTGTGAAACATGTATTAAGTCTCATGTTCACATAATTTTTCTAATGAATCATCATAAACACTTTAGAACTAAAACACTGCAATGCTGTACCTATTGCTTGGAAGCAGAAAGTTGTGGGGCGATGATAATACTTTCCTACATGAACTCTATCACAAAGAGCTCAACTTGATTATACATAAAGAAATTTCCCTTTTATACCAATCCAATCCACATTAACTGAATGAAAAAATGGGTAATGAAAAAAATGAACAAAAGGTGAAACATTATTTTAACTAGGCCTTCAGGCGGCCTAGAAACTCTGTCACCAGAGTTGGCCACTGACACATACGAACAAACGAACAAACGGTAAGTACCAAAAACCATCCAATAAGTTTATAGGTACATTTATTTGCCCAAAGAGTAAAACAGATTTATTTTGTCATCAATCATCAAAGTTTTAAACAGGTACCAATACCTGGTTCTGTGTTGGCTCAGTGGTATGACATCCAATTTATTTGTCACATAAAATTATAAAATATAATTCATGGGCTGTGCACATACATTTTTGTGCGTATTGACACATTATAATGATTAAAAGCAGAATCTACCAACATCTGGAATAACTATTCTGCGGAATAAGAAATGTCAAATACAAGTAAACTCAGTTTACTCACGATTAACTACGTTATTATAATAAGGGTATGTAATTACGTATTATTTTATTATAAGTATTAATATTGCATAGTTTTATATAATATTAGTAAGTATTATGTATTGTATTTGTGTATAATTCCGTATACTCAATATTTAGTTCATCTATTTTTTTTGTATTCTTCTTTCTTTTTACTATGATTTGAAATGTGTATGTGTTAATAAACATCTAATTAAAATAATGACTTAATAACTAATAACACCATAAAACCCCATTATCAGCTATATTCAGTCCTATCCATCCAAAGGTTGCCTAGTAGAGATCGCTACTAAGCGATAAAACCGCCCATTGTTATACCTAAGTATAGTTAACTTTAAAATTAAGTTAAACTTTATTTAATGGTATCAATAAAGTGTTTTCTATCTATCTTTCTCACTATGATTTTATTCAGAGAATAGTTCCCATACGAGTTTGATTAAATCGAGCCTAAGAAAAACATTGTAAAGAAAACCCTCTAGTTAGTTAGCTCCCCATGTTTTTCTGTCATTCTTGTGGATTAAGCAGACTACGCAGGAGCACCTGGTAGTCTAGAAGTAGTTGACCCTAAGGTTGTGTGTTCGAACCGGCCATGCACCAATGGCTTTTCTATTATATAAATGTGGGCTATACCATAGCCCTCTCCCCAATCCGCATGGTGGATTATTATGACCAGTGTTCTTGCAGTGGGAACAAGTTGTGATGAAATAATATTTTTTGAATAAATTATGTATAATCATTTTATAATAAAAATAATATAATATAACTGCAGACATTTCACGCAGCGCCATCTAGGCCCAAATAAGCATAGATTAATTTTATATAGACCCGTCTAGATTTCCAACAATGATCACTAATAATTGACCAGACAAATGTAAAAAGGGTAAGTTACATATACCTACATATGTTTTTAGTGTGTAGAACCTATTCCTTGATTATTATGCGCTAATGAAAGACCCTGAGGTACAATATTATATTACGCGCACCATTATTTCTTTCGTCTTGTTACCTACTACAAAAAAACATTATTCTTAATAACGTAGGTAAACCTACATTAAAAGATCAACTAGCAAAGCAGATTTAGTCCAATTTCTAAAAGGCCGTTAAGTTACGCTAAACTCATAGGTAGTCAAAGTCAAAGTCAAAAATCGCTTTATTCAATAATATCTCATTCAGGATCATTTTGAAACGTCTTAAAGCTAGGTGAATTTACGCCAGTTCCACGCACCTAGTAAAATCTGGCAGCCATGGTTTAAGTACTTATTGCTAAAATTTTATATTGAAAACTAACATAATGACGTCACCGCTGTCACTCCATGACTCAGTGCGTTTTAGCGTGAATTTTAAAATTCAAATTTCAATCGCATTTTTTTACTACTAAACTATTAATTTCTGGAATAATAGGTTATTTTTTGCTTAAAGTCAATACTTCTAAATACAATAGAACAGTTTTTCAAAATCAGTCATCATGCCTATTGTTCTGATTTCGAACCTTCACCTCCTGTGGCTTAGCAAGCCACCCTCCCGCTGGGCCAGGTTTAAAATTAGATTCAAAGGGTAGA
The DNA here is from genome assembly GCA_951394395.1 of Colostygia pectinataria. Classification (NCBI taxonomy): domain Eukaryota; kingdom Metazoa; phylum Arthropoda; class Insecta; order Lepidoptera; family Geometridae; genus Colostygia; species Colostygia pectinataria. Next base: position 17,010,264 of record OX596348.1, on the reverse strand, counting down.
GCGCATGCGCGGTTTAAGGCGTGGTCACCGTACGCAACATAGGACTTTCCTGTAGTCTAGAAGAATCAATAGTAATACCGGGACCGCTGAGTCGTGACTCTCCCGTAGCGATAATCAAAAAACAAAGTCTATGTGGAAGTTCTAGTTTCGTTTGTTTCCTATCAATGTTGGATTTACCTGAGACAGCCTTTCTAGGCTGTTTTGGGTAGCTAAATAATACTAAAACCATCTTGTTCGGTAATATAAGCATAATGGCCGCGTGGTTGGACTATACACCTGAAAACTTTAGTGACTGTGTATGTGGTGCTTGCAGCTGTTTACTGTTTTATGTAAGTTGTAGTTTGTTTTGTATAGAACCGTTTTGTTATAGCGATTATTAGGCTATCGATTTCGTTTCTTTCGTAAAATTTTTACCTATTCAAGATGGCGGACCCTTTGCACCTATGACAAGCGTCCACCGTTGCGAAGCAGATCGGTTAGTGCAAAATCAAACCAATATTACCGCTACTATTACATTCTATTGGTAGGTATTACATACTTCCAATTGAACCTACAAAAATAATGGTTGCTACATAATGCAAGTGTTTTATTATCGTTGAACACGTGTTTCAGCAGTATACCACGCCATTAAAGGAAGGTACTACTCTCAACCACGACTGCGTCTATGCCTTGTGTCGGCAAACGCCATATCCTATAAAAGAAAGGCTTTATTTCCACCCCAATCTGCTCGGAACATATTTCTACAGCGATCAGCGCCATCTTGCGGATAGTTTCATTCTTAAACGTCTACTACACAGCATAGTATTACTGGTCGATTACAGATGGCGCCTTTTTGCAATATTAAGTAGACGTCTACTATAATACAACATATTACTCGTCGATTACAGATGGCGCCTTTATAGGACCATTATAAAAAATATCACTTCCAAGGAGTTGTTTCTCGATGTATGGAGCCGGGCCTAGGTCCTTTGTAGGGGTCTAGATATTTAGATATTCAATAAAGAAACCATTTTAAGCTGTTTATTTAATTTATTTTAGCTTCTTTCACAATCTTATGTAAGTTTATCTTTGTGAAGAAGTGCAACACAATGCTTTTGCATTGTGTTGCACTTCTTCACAAAGAAGTTTGTCTTCCCACCATGTTGTTTTCAACATGGTGGGCTTAACGAACAACTGGGTTATTAGGTACTGTCAAAGTCAAGATGCGTCACGATCATTGGCTAATAGCTGTCATGGCGGACCTCCAGTGTTCCCGTTTTATGAAACTCAACACAACAAACATTTTTCATATAGAACTTTGTTTTCTACATAAAAATAAAATTGTATTGTAATGTTAGTTTTATATTTTTTTCCAATTTCTCTATGGTATTACTAAGACCTAGGCCACTATGAAATTGGTTCTTTTCTTGTTTTAATTTTTTTATTTTTTCTATATAAGAAAACTAACAGCTAAATGGATACATTTCATAAATTACGAAGCTTATTTTATTAAAAGCTACACATATATTATAATATGAAGTGAACATCATCATTCACATCATCGGACACAGCATATCATCATCGAAAAAGTTTCTAGAATAGTTCTAACATGCATGACCAAAGTCAAATTTTTTTTGGTAACACATTTTAACCTTACGCTTGTAAAGGGGACTCCATCTGTAGTCGTGAAAAAAGAGAGTGAATTCATGGCTTATCCATCAGTCATTGTCAGTAACTGACAATCAACACCAACTGTTGGTCTTGGCTATCGGTCCAACTTCGCCTAGTGCCTTTAGAGTTCCGACGAAATAACTGATATGTGCTTACTATTCGTTTGTCATTCATTCAGTTTTTAATTCATTCAATTTCACCATCTGTGGTGCTGACTCGAAGGGTTGTTGGCGCATGCGGGATGCAGGCTTCTAGTACTTGCACTGGACAACGCCCTGTCTGGAAGCTTGGGTGCGGTCCGCAGTGCATCCACGATGGCCGTTCTGGGCGGTACGCGGTTCCGTTTGTCTATTAGTCATCCAGATAATCTTTAGTCTTTTGCGGTGAAGGTTTTTGGTACGGTGGACATGGCAGTGATATGTGCTTCGTGTGGTGAAAGGTGTATTAAAAGGTGAGTATTTTACTTCTGCGTTGCATGCTTTGTTAGGGCGTGATTCAGCGTAATTTGGTATCGGTTTTTTTGCGTTCTTTGAGTACAAATGTGAATCCTAATGCAAACGTTCTTGGGAGATTATTTTTTTATAGATGCCTTGATGCGATGTGCATTGTGCATGACGAATTACCAGATTTGTCGTAACTCGATAATTGTGATTCTGTTTTCTTTGTTTTAATGAAATAAGTGTTTAAATAAAATATTTTTAGAGATATTTCGGATATGTTGTCGGCCATTTTGTATTTCATCACGACACGTGCTAGAAAATGGCTGCCATAGCGGCGTAAAAAGTGTAAGCATGATTTTTTAAAGATATTTCGAATATGGTTGTCGGCCATTTTATATTTCATCACGACTCGTGCTAGAAAATGGCTGCCATAGCGGCGTGAAAAGTGTAAGCATGATTTTTCAGAGATATATCGGATATGTTGTCGGCCATTTTGTATTTCAACCACCACACGTGCTAAAAAATGGCTGCCATAGCGGCGTGAAAAGTGTGAGCATGCGCGATAAAAGTTTGCGTCGAAGTCTGTCAGTCAATCGGCTTTGTTCGTACAAAATCAATAACTCATGAAACAGCATGAAATGCGAAGGTAATGGAAAAAGATAGCAATATAACGGAAACGTCGCTGACAATTCGTGTGATCGTCTTAACAAAATGGTTGCCAACGCATATGTGTACGAGCGTCCTTGCATTGTTCTGTTCAGTTCATAGATGGCGTGGTAAAAAACTTAGCCCAGATTATTTGATCGACTGTCATTCAACATGGATAACAAACAATGGTTAAAAATTACAACGAAGTCCTCCATATACAGTTCCTGGGACACATTTGGTATAATTTAATAAATTGTATGGTGCATACCTATTGATTGATATCTACTATTAGGACGGGTGTCCACTAAAGCTAGAAAGAGGGAAGATGTCAAATAATACTACTAGTATTTCTCCGATAAAAAGACCTTGCATCGAAAGCACAAACTTTTAAAAGTGAGAAGTCTACTGCATTTTGAGAAGCTATTCTGCTCATCATGCTAAAAATCCTATTCAGATCTTTACCAACTTTAAGTTAATACCTACAAATAAAAAAAAACCATCCAAATCGTATGTCTTATAGCGTACGTATCCCCGCTTTATGAAATCCGATTTAAAATCTAGTAGCCCACTTTTTGCCCCTTTTTGGAGAAAGTTCGCCCCCAACCCAAAATCCCTGACGACAAACAAATATGTACCTACGCAAGTGCGGCACCCAATCTAAGCAATTTCAATTCAAAGTTAAAACAAAATATACCTATGCAAGTGAGGCGCCCAATCTAAGCATTTTTAATTTAATGTTAAAACAAAATATACCTACGCAAGTGAGGCGCCCAATCTAAGCATTTTTAATTTAATGTTAAAACAAAATATACCTACGCAAGTGAGGCGCCCAATCTAAGCATTTTTAATTTAATGTTAAAACTAAATATACCTACGCAAGTGAGGCGCCCAATCTAAGCATTTTTAATTTAATGTTAAAACAAAATATACCTACGCAAGTGAGGCGCCCAATCTAAGCATTTTTAATTTAATGTTAAAACTAAATATACCTACGCAAGTGAGGCGCCCAATCTAAGCATTTTTAATTTAATGTTAAAACAAAATATACCTACGCAAGTGAGGCGCCCAATCTAAGCATTTTTAATTTAATGTTAAAACAAGATATACCTACGCAAGTGAGGCGCCCAAACTAAGCATTGTCAATTCAAAGTTAAAACAAAATATACCTACGCAAGTGAGGCGCCCAATCTAAGCATTTTTAATTTAATGTTAAAACAAAATATACCTACGCAAGTGAGGCGCCCAATCTAAGCATTTTTAATTTAATGTTAAAACAAAATATACTTACGCAAGTGAGGCGCCCAATCTAAGCATTTTTAATTTAATGTTAAAACAAGATATACCTACGCAAGTGAGGCGCCCAAACTAAGCATTGTCAATTCAAAGTTAAAACAAAATATACCTACGCAAGTGAGGCGCCCAATCTAAGCATTTTTAATTTAATGTTAAAACAAAATATACCTACGCAAGTGAGGCGCCCAATCTAAGCATTTTTAATTTAATGTTAAAACAAAATATACCTACGCAAGTGAGGCGCCCAATCTAAGCATTTTTAATTTAATGTTAAAACAAGATATACCTACGCAAGTGAGGCGCCCAAACTAAGCATTGTCAATTCAAAGTTAAAACAAAATATACCTACGCAAGTGAGGCGCCCAATCTAAGCATTTTTAATTTAATGTTAAAACAAAATATACCTACGCAAGTGAGGCGCCCAATCTAAGCATTTTTAATTTAATGTTAAAACAAAATATACCTACGCAAGTGAGGCGCCCAATCTAAGCATTTTTAATTTAATGTTAAAACAAGATATACCTACGCAAGTGAGGCGCCCAAACTAAGCATTGTCAATTCAAAGTTAAAACAAAATATACCTACGCAAGTGAGGCGCCCAATCTAAGCATTTTTAATTTAATGTTAAAACAAGATATACCTACGCAAGTGAGGCGCCCAAACTAAGCATTGTCAATTCAAAGTTAAAACAAAATATACCTATTAATTTTTTTTAAAGTATGCCTGCTTTTACTTTTGAGTTTTGAGCGCTATTGTTAAAAAAGTACCTACTAAGAATATCAAAACGAGCCTTAATCTATTTAACTCTCTGTCAAACTTTAAATGAATCCCAGAAACTCACCCCAGACTAGCCGGACCTAACTCAAATGGAAGGTATTTTTGAGTACTTCTCCCTTTATGTCTTCGGGCGGTTTTTAACTTCCAGAGTGAGTCATAAACGAACTTACTGTTTTAAATAGTCATTGCCTGTATTATTTAGCTTAAAGCTAGTTTCCGTTGTAGGGGCAAGTGGACAGAGGAGGAGATTGATATGCTGCGAGGTTGCGTACACCGCTTCGCTATCGACCTCAACAAACTCAGCCAGCACATCAAAAATCGCACTGTGTAAGTACCTACCAAAAACATCGAAATCTAATACATAAACATACATTTAATTTACTACTGTAATATACATATTTATAAACATTTATAAACATTTATAAACAAAAATTAAGTTATACATATAGATAATAAGCCTTTATTCAGATACAGATTAACAGTTTTTTAATTTAATTAATTTTACACTTAAACATCGCCAACCGTAACTGTTTGTCCAAATTAGACAAAGGCCTCTTCCAACATCTTCCAATCCTCTCTGTTTCTCTGTTCTTGACCATGTTTGTCCGCTATTGCTTTTATTTCGTCTTCCCATCTTTTAAATTGTCTTTCACGTTTCCTTTTTCGGTTTCAGGGATACATATAGAAAATAAAATCAAATGCAAAGTAAAAACTTAAATCGGAACAATAAACTAAATAAGTAGCATAACTGTTTTAACTGAATCATACGCTAGGTTGTGCTGATGATAACATTTATAACACACTCAACACAACAGTCCCAGGGAATCCATGGAATCAGAAATGGTATCACTACGGCCAGAACCAGAACAAATATGTGTAGATGATGAAGCATTTGTCCCAAATCGAGAATCCTACCCACAACCGTACTGGCTTCTCAACACATACACAACAGCACTTTATAGTACGGCCAGCGGATGTAGACATTCTTGAGGTAAGCCGTTTGTGACGCGCATAGACAATTTATTTCTAAAAGGCTTTATTGTATCTAAACGGCTAAATTACGAATGTCTAGACCCCGCGGGCCGTGCTATGAATCACACGAACATATTAACACATGTACACTTTCAGCTCGCAAATATGCGCGACGCTCAAGAAGAAAGCGTTCGAGGACGCAGGTATACCTGTGAGACCGGTAAGCAGCTCCATGCCCTCTCCTGGGGCGCAGCCGCCGGCACAGGTATCGCCCATGACGGTTGTCAACACCCGCAGCGTGTTAGGGCAAAACGCGGAGGTTCAAACTTTCACTGACTATATCAACCTTTATTATTGTTTGGCACATTTATTTATTTGATTATTTTGTGCTGCCGTGTTAGTGAAGTTTGAATTTTTAGTGCTATATTTTGCATGCTTTACAAACGATTTCCGTGAACATGGAATCCAATCCGTTAATTAATTTGTCTGATTATATGGAACAGGGCTATCAATCAAGTTTAGAGTTCAATGCTTTTTTATATGAAATGCTAAAGGACAGTTTATTAAAATGACTACTGTACTTTAGTAATCTTTAATTAATTAGTTTAAGTAAATTAATACACCCAGAAGCAAATCAACGTATCATTGCAGTGATCCACACTATTTATAGTATCCCAAAGAGGGATAATTCTGCACAAATAGAAAGTTTGTTGTGCAATTTACATAATCAGTTTTTTTATTGTTTAAAAAAAGAATCAATTTTTCAATTACTTGAGATGAGTTTCTGATACTTTAAGGATGCATGAACAACTGTTCGGTATGAACTCATACCATCGTAATAGAACTAAAAGGGGCATGAAATAGAACAGTCACGATACTTAAGATTGTGTTTTGTGTGGTACGGGTAATGAGATGGTGGTAAGGGAGAAAGGAGGGTAGTTAGTACTCGTGGGTTGTAAGTTATAAAAACGGTGCTAGGTGTTGGCTCGCTGTAGTTAGATTATCATATTTTTATTTAAGCTTTTATTATAGTTAGTATGCTCATAACAGAAGTAAGAGATTTGTAAATAAAATCTATAACTATTCTTCCTATTATAATTTAAAATGTTTACTGTCGTTTTGTTTTCTGCACTTTTATTAAAAACAATTAATCACCAGAGTAGGACTCGTACAAACTTACATATTTTATTGGTTAAACTTTATACATTTTTCATGGTTTGTATTGATTATTTGAATGCCCAGGTAACAAACAATCATAATACAAAAATATTTATTAACTGACGCAATAACATGGAATTAGGTTACCATTGGTTCCCGCACAAGGCTGAGCCTGAATCGCGGGAAGCCGGATTACAAAGATAACCGTACAACTGAAGAGATGACACAGTAACAGGGACAGCAAAAATTATATAAAAAAATAATAATAATAATAAGTATCTATCAAATTAAAAAGAATTAATCAACAACAAAAAACCAAACAAAACTCATAATTTTCTCATAATATTAATATCATCAATAATCATCTGCCTATTTTGAAGTTTGTAGAATAAAACACATCAAATCTCTTGCTTCACTCACATTTAATCACAGTAGCTTGAATACTATTGGAATTCAAACAGTTTTTTTTATTACGCAATATTATTTATTGTACAGATGACTGAATAGATTAAAGGGAAGCTTTTGTTCAGCAATTGGACACAACGGACTTTTTGTATTCGTAACAATTATTTCATTATATAGTTGTAAATAATAATGATTTAAATAAAAAAGTGTGAAATAGCACTTGGCACCATCTACCTCGATCGAATATACGTTTTTATTTTATTACTGTTTATCCATTCTAAATTCGGTAATTTTTTTTTATATTTAGTAATTTTAATATTAATTCCGAATACGATTATTATTAATTGCTATCTAAAAAATGAAATCTATCAGCATGCTAATAAATATTTTGTAGACGTAACGTAACGTAACGTTCTGTGACAACTGGTAAGCTATATCATCTGTTACCAGGTAACTCTCAACATGCTGAACGCGACTGAGAACGAAGTCGACGTGGAAGACCTTAGCGGCGACGTGAAACTCGAGTTTGAAAACACTGACGACGTACCGACGTAAAGTAAGTCCTAGGTACCTCGCTATAACGCTCCCAGCGAGATGAAACACTTCCCCGCCGTCGCCACTTGGCGGGGATCGACCTACATTATCCAGAATCCATAATGCAGTGCAGAGACTTCAGATCATCCGTGTTCATTTAGTAAGCTTTCAGATAAACGTTGATGTCAACTGACGGAGTCGTAGAGATGACAGAGATATACATTTCTGAGCTCAGCTACCTCCTAGGCTTACTAGTAGTCGAGTAGTTTATTTCTTAGCTATTTATATTTGCTACCTGTACATTCATCTTTCATCAGATTACTTCATATACGATGTTCTTAGGTACCTACGGTTGTAGTCATAGTTTAGCTATAGTGCAATTTTAATCTGTAGAGGTCCAATTTAATATGTCACATTTGACATCTGTCAGTTTTAGCCTCATAGTGAGGTGACCTGCTTAAAAACATCGATAAAATTGAATTATCAATCGATTTTCTATCGTAAATTATGGAAACAAAATAAGACAATTTAAGAGTAGTAAAGTTCTTTGTGATAGAGCTTGTCCGGGGAAGGACTACCACCATACCTATTTCTGCCGCCAAGCAGCAATGCTCGCATTGCTGTGTTCCGGTTCGAATTGTATGGTTTTCGGTGAATTTTTTTTTTTTTGTATACAACTGAATTGTCAACCAAGCGTACGGCCCACAAGATGGTAAGCGGTTACCGCAGCCTATGGACGCTTGCAATACCAGAGGTATCACTCACGGGTTGCCAACTTGAGGCTAAGATCGAAAGCCTCATGTGCCAGTAATTTCACCGGAAACCATACCCTTCACACCGGAACACAGCAATGCGAGCATTACTGCTTGGCGGCAGAAATAGGTATGGTGGTAGTCCTTCCCCGGACGAGCTCTATCACAGAAAATTAAATTACAGGCACATGAGACTTTCCATCTAACGTCTCAGGGTGGTAACACGCAAGTGATATCTATGATGTTGCATGCGTACATAGGCTACGGTAACCGCTGACCATCTAGTGGGCCGTACGCTTGGTTGCCACTTTAGTGGTAATAAAAAAAAAGACAAGTACTACATATTGTATGTAACTAAAAAATGCATTTATTCAGTTGAACTATTTGAATGATAGCTAAGTGTTGTCATTAGCTCTCCGCAGTGATGACGCACTCAGAGTTATGATTTGATTCATTTATTTTGAACCATATTGTATATTGAACTCGAAAAAAAGTAACTTCAGTGATTTTGTTTCTATTTAATTATCTTTTTATTTATTTAGGTTATTAAAATACTTAATAATAATAATTATAATCACAATGATAATATAAGTTAAAACATTCCTTAACAAGTAATTCAAAATTAAGCAGTTGAAACTTTGAAAATACTGTGTCCTCCGTTACAACGTTGTTGAATTCAGATGATGTGTCAAATGTGACATATTAAAATGGCCCTACTTAAGTAATTTATCGTAAAGGTGAAAATTGTTTAAATACTAAACTTTTTGTGCAATCGGCCATCTAGCTGTGTGAGATAGATAACGTGCGATTAACGTTATAGGGTTAATTACAATTTTCTCAAAAAGTAAGCTAGTTCGTATGAGTCAGTGGCCAATTAGGCCATTAACTTTAAAATAATATATCAGGTTGGATTCGACCAAACTCGAATAAAAGCTCTATTCGCAGAGTAAATCGTAGTTAATCGCGAGTAAACTGTCAGTTATTCGCGATTAAATTGTCGGTGTACTTGCGAATATTTACGATTTACCCTGCGAATAGAGCATAATCGAGTTTGGTCAAATCCAATCATAGTAGTATAAGGTAAATATTGTATACACACATCAACATTGTCTAGGGATATACAACATTTTGTTGATTTTTACAAATAAAAAATTAATTAAAAGAAATTATTTTCAATTTTTGTAAAAATCAACAAAATGTTGAATATCCCTAGACAATTTTGATGTGTGTATATACTAAACTTTTCGTGCAATTAGTCAACCAGCTGTATGAGATAAGTAACGTGCGATTAAAGACGCTTAGGGTTAATTACAATTTTCTGAAAAAAGTAAAAAAAAAAAATTACCTAAGTTAGTTCATATGAGTCAGTGGCGAACTCTGGTGACAGAGTTTTTAGGCCATTAACTTTATTATATTTCGTGTTGTACCGCCCTTTTTTGATGAATAACATAAATACACCCAACAGTCACATACAAAGTCCTTACTCTACAGTATATTACCGGTGTCGTGTATCAAAAATACGAGTACCTAATATCAACCATACCCGGAACAAATATTTGCAGATCATGTAAAGGTTTTTTACCTGTTCCTTTTTAACCGGGTACCTACAACGTTACCATATTTAAAAAAATGTATCATTTAGAAATGCTGAATCAAACTCGCAATTTTTAGCAAAGATATTATTAACCATAATTAAGCTATTGACGGATTAGAGATTGACACGTTCTATGTAAAAGAAATCGAGCGTGTTATTAGTAGTCGTTATTACCAATGTATGCTTCGAACTATAACAGTACAGAATTGTTAAGCATTGTACCAGTTATTCAAAGTTAAATACTTAAATAAATAATAAATGCTTTAGATATTAAATAAAAGTAAAGTTTCGGGTGATAAGAAAAATATCCATCGTCTTTCCACATAGAACGTAACAGTTCTAAATAGTAATATTTTAGAATATACAAAATAAAATAATGCAGGTGATGCACTATTTAACCATAACATTTTAAATAACCAATATTTATAAAATTATCAAATATTAGTTAATATTATAATATTAGTAGCAAAAAATATATTATCTTGATACACTATCACTATAATCTTCTTATATACTTCTTCATATATAAAACTTTTTAGCTAAATCCATTCTAATCAAAATAAGAGCTCGTGCTATATCTCGCTCTGATTTCTGAATATTTATGAAAAAAAATAAAACTACTACTTACTTATATGGAAAAGTTATACTTGTAATGTCTTGCGCCTAGGTAGTCTAGCCGCTATGTAATCAAACTATTTATAATAACTATTTAAATAACTATAATGTATGTAAGTATAATTAAATTACGTAATAAAACAGTGCAGTTAGCAATAGTTGTCGTATCGTATATTACTCGTAGGTAGATGTATTTCATGATGTGCATTATTAGATACAGTTAGGGTATTTCAAAACTAAGTGTTTATTAGCCATAGCTTTAGTGGTGTCTTAGTGGACGTCAATATATTAAAAGGATTGTATGAGATTTTCGAAAGTTAAAGCATAGGTAATGGAAAGGGGCAAGCAGTGAAGGGGTACTTATCTTACAATTTATATAACAATGAATAGCTGATCGTTAGTTTTAAGACTCGATAACGGCTGGACCGATATGTCTATTTTTAAACCGCGTCAGCTAGTCTACAATTAAATTAATGCAGTAACTCTTTTTTCTTGTATTGTCCCACTTCTGATAAAGGTCTCTCCTAAATCTTTCGACCTGTCTCGATCTTTGGCAATCTTCAATCGGGGACGACCCGCAAGCGCTTTCGCCTCTTCGTCTGCACCTCTTTGTCTCTTGCCGTTATAAACGTCGTTTTCCATCTTATCTTCTTATATCTTCTTCTTCTTCTTCTTCTTCTTCTTCTTCTTCTTCTTATGTATAAAAATTGAATGGCCGCGTGTAAAGCTCGCTAAAACTCGACAACGGCTGGACCGATTTGTCCAATTTGATCTTGAATATAACTTTTAGTGTGTACGATGACGTGGTCGTGGGTAGTGCAAGTGCAATTTAGTTTTCAATTGATGTTAGCGATATATAAACAAGTTGTCTTTTTGATTAGGTATATAATTAACTATTCACTAATTATAGTTCAAATGAACTATGTATACTTACAAAAATTCAGAAACAATACAAGTATCTGAATTTAATTTACTACTATTCAATGATTACTGCATATTCAATTATACTAGTTATGTCTCCATTATGAATTATGAATTATTTTCAGAGCGCTTAGAAAATTAATAATTAAATAAACCAGCTTCCTTACGTTTGAACTAAAAATATTTTAATAACATAAAGCTTATATTTAGATAATCTTACATTAAATACGTTTTATCTCACGTTTATCAAGCATACAAATATTTTTCCCAATATTTTCACACTTTATGGTCTGAACCTAATAATTTTGTACTCTGAACCTAAACTCGTGTCTTGACTTGTCGTCTTAAATATTTTTACTACTGCTCTCTTAACCGTTATAATATGTCGAAAGTAATAAATGTAATCGAACATTCTAGATTTTAGAGCGTAGTTTATAGCTATTTCAAAATATATGCAGTAATAAAGTTAGTAATTCAATTTGTATGTAATTAAATCATATTTTATTTGTATTACGTACCTAATATGTGGTGCAATATTATGCATTATACTAGAACTACATAATATACTTTATCTAGTGTTCCACATTTTCAAGTATTTAACTCGTAATCTACTCGTATTTCAGTAATGTTCAATCAAAACGTAGGTATTAGTGAAGAATCAGCAAACTTCGCAATTTCGTATAATTCCCATAAAACGGCTACGCGTTATATATTACCGAGAGCGCTATAAAACTATAAACATAAAATGTATAACCCTTCTAATCCCTAAAGCTATAGGAATAATAGTTAAATAATGATTACGTTAAATGTTGGCTTGTTTTCTGATAAAGTTTTGGGCAACATTGAGCGTTGGGATGTGGTTCACCTGTTAAAGTTTTAGCAAAAAGAGAATCGAGGTAGTGAGTATAGATAGCGTTGCGAATATATCGAGATATTGAAGCCGAGAACTTAAGATTTCATCATCAATATATTTTTTTAAGCCAGTTACTATTTTAGAAATTTATTGCTGAATTTTAATTATTTTTTTTTAGAAATTAATCGTGTTGTGTACTCAATTTGATTTATCACGTCACTTGGGTTTATATCGAAGGCTTGTTATAGGTTGTTTAATCTATATTATAGTTCTCACAACGGATCTCGGCCGTAGTGAAATTAGCCGTTTCGATGCGCAATGGAGCTTTTTCAAACTAAATTGTCTTTGCGTATCACAAACGGCTAACTTCACGGAAGCCTAGATCCGCTGTGAGAACTATACTTACACCGATGACTGGTATGTGACTAAAACGTGTAGAATAAATATCCTTTAATTATTTGGTTTGGTTAATGATATCGAAGTGTTTGATATTTTTCAGCTTGCTCTTGTAGTTTCTTTCAATACATTTTATTTTGCTAGTATCTCCTTAGTTATTTAAATTGATGTATGATAGCTGTTAGATTATGGTTTTGCGTTTCTTAATAAACTTTTATGTACAATTTATTTTACTTTTATTTGCCTGCTAATTTTACCCAGTTTTCTGTTTTTTTATCAATATTAATATTTGTGTTAGATTTATTTTAAAAGCATGCATAAAAATCATATCTTGTATGTAATTTTTCCACTCCAATGCCAGATATTCTACCTGCAAGCAGTAGTGTGCAAGCATTACTGTGTTTAGGTTTGAAGGGCACTGTAGCAAGTAAAATTACTGGGCGAAAGACACTTAACAACAAAGTCTCGAGGTGTTGAGCGCAGTGCAGTGCCACGCAGAACTTAAACACTAAGCTTTGGGTGGCACTGCATCTGTCATGGTTCGGCGTGCTGCATAACACCAGGCAAGCGCCTTGATCTGGATATCTGGATCGTCTTGTCACTTGCTGACAAACTGTCACTTCCATCTAACGTGTCAGGGTGGTAACACGCAAGTGATATCTATAATGTTGCAAGCGTACATAGGCTACGGTAACCGCTTGCAATCAAGTGGGCCGTACGCTTGGTTGCCACTTTAGTGGTATAAAAAATATTTTTTTCGTACAGTTACCATTTTTATGTTAATTGAAGAGTAGTAGAGTTCTTTGTGATACAGCTCGTCTGGGGAAGGACTACCACCATACCTATTTCGGCCGCCAAGCAGTAATGCTCGCATTGCTGTGTTCCGGTTCGAAGGGTATGGTTTCCGGTGAAATTACAGGCACATGAGACTTTCCATCAAACGTCTTAGGGTAGTAACACGCAAGTGATATCTATGATGATGCATGCGTACATAGGCTACGGTAACCGATTACCATCAAGTGGGCCGTACGCTTGGTTGCCACTTTAATGAAATAAAAAAAAAAATAGGAGTTTTTCTTATTAGAATCAGCTTATTATTAATATGTGCTTGTCTATGATAAATAAAAACTAAAATAAAAAAAAAATTGCAGAGTTTTTCTTAATCAGCTTATGTGCTTGTCTAGATGATAAATAAAAACTAAAAAAAAAATAAAAAAAATTAGTATAGTTTTTCTTATTATAGAATCAGCTAAATATTATCTATGTGCTTGTCTAGATGATAAATTTAACCGTGTAAAAAGTAATAATATGATAGTTTTGTGGTTCATGTTATTTTATGTGTAGACGTACCTATATACCTACCTGTGTTAGGTACCTCTCGTATAAAATCATAGACCACAATGATTCAAATAATTAGAGTTTAATTATAGGTATACCTATAGGTTAATTTCACGTTTTACACAATATCTAATAAAAACAATTGTTATGAATCTTATCATTATCATTTATTCATTGCTTCTAGTTGGTTGGTACATGGGTCTTATTATTAATGATTGTCTGCAACAAGAGCCCCTCGGGGGCCCTACAATGTAGGTCCTACCTACTTATAATCTAGGTAGGAACTATAGGTAACATACCATCACATCCCTACATTAGTAACTTTAATGTATTCATAAATTCTGTCTTATTATTATGTAGGTAGGTACTGTACCTACAGTAAATTATTAGGTACGGCTTCCTACGTCACCATTTTTAATGATGATTAGGTTACCTAGATTGTAGGTAAAATAGGTAAGGTACTTAGTTTAGTTTAGGTGTACCTACATACCTACCTACTAAGTAGTAGTTTTTAAAATAGGTAGGTTCTTATCATTAGCTAATAATATAAGGTTTGGTAGCTTTACGGTTTTTTTAAGAGCACTGGTGGTCCAGTGGTAGTGACCCCGCCGTCAGATCCTAAGGTCGTGGGTTCGAATCCTGTCGTGCACCAATGGATTTTTCGCTAAGAAAAAATTATGTGCGCAATGCCAGTGGTCTCATACGGTGAAGGAAAACATCGGGAGAAACCGGCATGTTCAAGAATTAAAATTCGAAAGACATGTGCCATCCACCAATCCGCATTGGGTTCGCGTGGTGGATTAAGTTAAGACCCAATCACGCTCGCTCGAGAGTAGGCTAGTGTTCAAGCTGTGGGAACATTAGAAGGCTCTAATGCAATGCAAAATATGCTTAAATAAGGTATTTTGTTATTAGTGCATAATATTTAGAGGATTATTTAGATTTAGTGCTTAGGAATAGGTTGCACACTCGAAAAAATCATGTACCAACCTTTTTTTTACATTTTGTCTTATAAATCTCGAGTAAATCGATAAAGTTTATCTAGTTAATTATCACTTATCCTTGTTGGAAATCGAAAGGACAGCCCGGCGCATCCCAATAACCCGCATGTGTCAATATATAACCGCAACAAGGCGCGCGCTCTCGAATGCCTGTCTCGATTTCCAACAATGATAACTTAATGTCCAGATAAACATCGATTTACTCGAGATTTTTATTACAAAATGTTAAAAAAAAGTACGTCATTCTTTCGTGTGTGGAACCTATTCCTTAAATATTATGCTGTATTAATGAAAGACCCTGTATAAATTGGCGGCGTGGTACACAATGATGTCTCATAAAAGTTAGTAGTTATAGTAAGTGTGTATGAAAAAGTAATGCGTTATAATGGGGCCTGTTTTAACAAATTAAGTAGTTATTATGTCAAACTAACCTAGGAAAGGAATAAGTCTTAATATGCAACTTGAATCGCAAGAACTTAGTACTAAATTTAGATAATTTTAGGAGGTTTGGCCATGGAGTTTGACGTTCGTTGTGTCCACTAGCTATACGTTGGACTTTCCAACGTGTATTTACATTACCAACTTGTGAACTGTGAATAATTCTGAAGAGTAGTAGAGTTCTTTGTGATAGAACTCGTCCGGGGAAGGACTACCACCATACCTATTTCTGCCGCCAAGCAGTAATGCTCGCATTGCTGTGCTCCGGTGTGAAGGAAATGGTTTCCGGTGAAATTACTGGCACATGAGACTTTCAATCTTAGCCTCAAGGTGGCAACCCGCGAGTGATACCTTTGGTATTGCAAGCGTCCATAGGCTGCGGTAACCGCTTACCATCTTGTGGGCCGTACGCTTGGTTGCCACTTCAGTTGAATAAAAAAAAAATCTTCCTGTTTACTATTGGTCCCGAAAAAAAGTCTTTCCTTCGTGTGTGGAACCTATTTCTTAAATATTATGCTCTATTATTGAAAGACCCTGTATAAATAGGCGGCGTGGTACACAATGATGTCTCATAACAGTCAGTAGTTATAGTAAGTGTGTATGATAAAAGAGTAATGCGTTATAATGGGGCCTGTTTTAGCAAATTAAGTAGCTTTATTGTGTCAAGCTAGCCTAGGAAAGGTATAAGTCTTAATATGCAACTTGAATCGCAAAAACTTAGTACTAAATTTAGATAATTTTAGGAGGTTTGGCCATGGAGTTTGACGTTCGTTGTGTCCACTAGCTATACGTTGGACTTTCCAACGTGTATTTACATTACCAACTTGTGAACTGTGAATAATTCTGAAGAGTAGTAGAGTTCTTTGTGATAGAACTCGTCCGGGGAAGGACTACCACCATACCTATTTCTGCCGCCAAGCAGTAATGCTCGCATTGCTGTGCTCCGGTGTGAAGGGTATGGTTTCCGGTGAAATTACTGGCACATGAGACTTTCAATCTTAGCCTCAAGGTGGCAACCCGCGAGTGATACCTTTGGTATTGCAAGCGTCCATAGGCTGCGGTAACCGCTTACCATCTTGTGGGCCGTACGCTTGGCTGCCACTTCAGTTGAATAAAAAAAAAATATTCCTGTTTACTATTGGTCCCGAAAAAAGTCTTTCCTTCGTGTGTGGAACCTATTCCTTAAATATTATGCTCTATTATTGAAAGACCCTGTATAAATAGGCGGCGTGGTACACAATGATGTCTCATAACAGTCAGTAGTTATAGTAAGTGTGTATGATAAAAGAGTAATGCGTTATAATGGGGGCCTGTTTTAGCAAATTAAGTAGCTTTATTGTGTCAAGCTAGCCTAGGAAAGGAATAAGTCTTAATATGCAACTTGAATCGCAAGAACTTAGTACTAAATTTAGATAATTTTAGGAGGTTTGGCCATGGAGTTTGACGTTCGTTGTGTCCACTAGCTATACGTTGTACTTTCCAACGTGTATTTACATTACCAACTTGTGAACTGTGAATAATTCTGAAGAGTAGTAGAGTTCTTTGTGATAGAACTCGTCCGGGGAAGGACTACCACCATACCTATTTCTGCCGCCAAGCAGTAATGCTCGCATTGCTGTGCTCCGGTGTGAAGGGTATGGTTTCCGGTGAAATTATTGGCACATGAGACTTTCAATCTTAGCCTCAAGGTGGCAACCCGCGAGTGATACCTTTGGTATTGCAAGCGTCCATAGGCTGCGGTAACCGCTTACCATCTTGTGGGCCGTACGCTTGGTTGCCACTTCAGTTGAATAAAAAAAAAATCTTCCTGTTTACTATTGGTCCCGAAAATAAGTCTTTCCTTCGTGTGTGGAACATTCCTTAAATATTATGCTCTATTATTGAAAGATCCTGTATAAATAGGCGGCGTGGTACACAATGATGTCTCATAACAGTCAGTAGTTATAGTAAGTGTGTATGATAAAAGAGTAATGCGTTATAATGGGGGCCTGTTTTAGCAAATTAAGTAGCTTTATTGTGTCAAGCTAGCCTAGGAAAGGTATAAGTCTTAATATGCAACTTGAATCGCAAAAACTTAGTACTAGATTTAGATAATTTTAGGAGGTTTGGCCATGGAGTTTGACGTTCGTTGTGTCCACTAGCTATACGTTGGACTTTCCAACGTGTTTTTACATTACTAACTTGTGAACTGTGAATAATTCTTAAGAGTAGTAGAGTTCTTTGTGATAGAACTCGTCCGGGGAAGGACTACCACCATACCTATTTCTGCCGCCAAGCAGTGATGCTCGCATTGCTGTGTTCCGGTGTGAAGGGTATGGTTTCCGGTGAAATTACTGGCACATGAGGCTTTCAATCTTAGCCTCAAGGTGGCAACCCGCGAGTGATACCTCTGGTATTGCAAGCGTCCATAGCCTGCGGTAACCGCTTGGGCTAGTATCAGTAGTCCGGTTAGTTTGTCCGATGATCGGACTGATGAGACTTTGTCGGCTCAGTAGTTCGGTGATTTAAATCCTCGGACTACTGAGACTTTTTGTCCGTTAGTGACTGTCAGTAGCTATACTATATTTCTGGCGCTTCGACGGCCGCTCCCGCGGCACGCTCGCTTCGCTCGCTCGTCTCGCGCGTGGTTTTTCACTAACCTAACATAACCTAACCTACTAATTTCGATCTGGGTGGAAAAGTAGATCTGTAGACTTCCAACTTATGGTGGAAAGCTAAGTTGGAAGATGGGAATAAGTCATACTTAGAAACTTTTTGACCGACAGTCACTAACGGACAAAAAGTCTCAGTAGTCCGAGGATTTAAATCACCGAACTACTGAGCCGACAAAGTCTCATCAGTCCGATCATCGGACAAACTAACCGGACTACTGATACTAGCCTAACCGCTTACCATCTTGTGGGCCGTACGCTTGGTTGCCACTTCAGTTGTATAAAAAAAAAGTCTTCCTGTTTATTACTTATTGGTCCCTTAACAAGTCTCAAGTTGATGCTAGTGGACATTTCGATATTAGGTGTCTAATAAAGACGTGGTAAATACGAAATGGAGCTTCCTATGGACAAATGATTAACCATTCAGACAGTAAAGTTCAGATAGAGTAGTAGAGTTCTTTGTGATAAAGCTCGCCCGGGGAAGAACTACCACCATAATTATTTCTGCCGCTAAACAGTAACGCTCGCATTGCTGTTCGAGGGGTATGGTTTCCGGTGAAATTACAGGCACATGAGACTTTAGATCTACGTCTCAGGGTAGCAACGCCCAAGTGATATCTCTTAAGTTGCAAGCGTACAATGCTTTAGTGGTAACCGCTAATATCAAATGGGCCGTACGCCTGGTTGCCACTAATACCAAGCATATAAAACAATCATCTACTCGTATGTTCCAGTGAGTGCCACGTCTTGAGTAGACAAGGGTTGAATATTTATGTAGGTGTAGATAAGAACTGTGATCTAAGATCTTACAGTTCTTTGAAATTGTTAAGTTTAAATAACATTATTTTTGTAATCAGTTGACTAAGTCTAAGTAAAAAAAATAAAAAAAAAACAAAAAAAATTAATAACAAAAAACAAAAAAAACAAATTGTTGACTATTTTTAATGTACATTTATGTACTAGGTAGTAGTAGTAGTAAAGACTTTACATTACTAAACTGCCGGGCGCTGCACACACGTCGAGAGCGGAGATAACTCGCGCGCAGCGTCACCGTCTCTTCCGACCACCAGTAGGTAGGTACTCCGCCCTGCGCATGGTTGGTGACTCGGAGCATGGATTCCTGACATGGATCGTAGGTATTCATGCTCGAGCCGAGAGGACTGGCCTCGATTCCACTAGTGTACAATGGTTGACTTACTGCTTGGTTTCAGCTGTAGATAACACGATAACAGCTACAGTTACATCCTTCCGGCATTCCGGTAGTGGTTTGGTTCAGATGGAAGATTCGAACGGTGTGATCCTTTCAGTGGTAGAGCTACAGAAGAAAGAGTTCCTTTTTCTCTCAGGGCATTGTGATCAGCCTCAGCCTTACAACCCTTGACGGATCAGCGGATTGTGCACTAGCTCACCGGTTTTCACTCGTAGTACGAGTTACCTCTCTACCTGCTCTGACACGCGCTGCGTACATGCCCACTCTCTAAGCAAAAGAGTCACTCTTGTGCTTGGAGTTTGGGCGCATTCTAGTTGAGTCCTCTTGCGGTCAATGAGCTGATACCCACCCAGCCAGACGTTTACCGTGCCCAGGGCAGTGGGTAAGCGGTGTACGTCGCGCAGATTCGAACTTAGGTACGTCATCCGAATCGGAAGGTAATAGGGGCCCAATATACTTAGCCAACATGACTTTACTACTGCACCAACCTACTAATTTCATAAGTTTTTATACTAACTCCATTGTTGTCATACTTCTACCGGTCGAAAATGGAAAAGTCTGTTAGTATCACTTGTTAAAAAATCATTTACTTGTATGCTTTGAAATATTATGGTATTAAAAATTTTATCGGAGTAGATTTTAAAAATAGTAACTACAACTATTACTTTCACAAATATGCCTTATAATAAATTTAGCTATATGTTTATTTGAAAGATGACAAGAAGACTGCTGTTATTAGTTTCGCAAATATTTATTCATTATAAATCTAGATATCTCTACTAACTACTTATTTTTTTTTTTAACTTTTGGCTCTCTCTTTATAATCAATCACTCTTTTCATTGCTAGTAGATATACACGAACCGTAAGACACCTCAGTCTCAGAATAATAATTCTATGACCTCAGTTATCTAAGCATGCCTAATGCTATAATAAGATTAGATTTGTGATTAAGACTCGTTTTCTACGGTTTCCATGAATTTGTTTTTGTTTTTTTTTATTTTGTTATTATTATCAACGTTACGTCGTTTTTATCATCTTTTTTAAAGTACCTAACTACCTACCTGCCTAACTTATTTAATTTTCAACACCAGTTTCAACATTGTTCTTAAATTTATGAAGTTAACTAAAAAATAAAAAAAAACAAAAAAAGTCAAAAAAATTAACTAAAAACAAGTAAAAAAATTAGGTAAGTAAATTAGTAAGTTATGTACTGTTCTAAATTCTAATGTAAATAGTTGGTTACTAAATTGGTTATAAAAAATACCAGAAAAATCGTTTATATAGAGCGTCACAAAACTCGGCATTATAGGTACTTACTAGAACGAGTAGGTAGGTACTAACTAGGTAAGTACACTTTTCAAAGATACATGCTACTCGCATAAAATTAACAGTCGTAACATCTATGAAGAACATTTTAAAAAAACTCTAGCGCGAAAAGAAACCGTCAGTGTTTTGTGATAGTTCTAAATAATAAAAAAAAACATGAAAAAATACTTTTTAATTGTAGTAAGTAGAGGTAAGGTATTGTAGGTATATATAAGTATTGTATTTTACATATAGTAGGTAATTAAGTAAATTATAAAATAGCACCTAAGTCACACGAGAGAAATAAATAATAAGCTTAAATAAATAAATAAGAGTAAGATTCATTTAAAAATTATTATTGTTATTGCTAATGTTATTTTTATTAATTATTTATATTCCTATGTTTCCTTTTTTTATATTTTTACTCTTGACATTCTAATCTGAAATTTTAATTTATCTCTATGTTGGTTGTTTAATTATTAATTTATATAATTATTATAGTAAAATGTAGTAGATAGCTTCTTAGAATGGTAATTTAAATTTTGCATGTCGTTTCCGACGAAGTGTGACACAGAAAACCTACTCTATTATCTTGTACTGCTTTACCACACTTCAAGCAAATAAATATATTTCATTTCATTTCATTTCAAAAACGGTGTTTTAGACGCATAGAATATCGGTAAAAAGACACCGACAACGAAAACACGCGTTTTTTAAATGAATTATTTATGTAAAGTATCTAGTTTAGGAAGGCACGATATCTAGTTTTAGTTGTAAAATACAAGTGCAAATAACAAGAAAAACGAATCAGATACCTATACATATAGTTTAATATAAAATGAAGGAACCATGACACTGAGATGGTAGTACCTAGTTAATTAGAATTAAAAACTTTGTAGAATAAGCTAATTACTTTTGTATAATTAAACAACTAAAATACAAGTATAGGGTGTCCCATCATTGTTTAGTAACCCGAAAGAGTGTCATTATGCAAATAATAACTTTAACATTTAGTATTGCCATTTAGAAATCCTGCATAAATACCATCTGTTTTGCTTATAAAATCATTAATAAACTGATGCTATGTAGCACATTAGTTAAATACCTGGTGGTAGGACTCTTCAGCAAGAGTCCGTCTTGATGGGTATCTACCACCGCAGAGTCAGATATTCTACCTCCAAGCAGTAGTGTGCAAGCATTACTGTGTTTAAGTTTGAAGGGCACTGTAGCAAGTGAAATTACTGGGCGAAAGAGACTTAACAACAATGTCTCAGGGTAATAAGCGTAGTGCAGTGCCACGCAAACGGTGGCACTGCATTTGTTTTAGTCAGGCGGCAGGTCTTGATTGTCTTGTCACTTGCTGACATTAAATATTGCATAATACATAATTGTTAAGCAAAGTGAGGATATACAAAGGAATAATCGATAGAAGTCTAACGAATAAGTTACCTACTAAGAGTTTATTTTTTACGAAATTATGAGTATAAAGAACGGTTTATTTTGTAAGAAGTTATTATTGAACTGTGAACGGACGTTCTCCGTTCACAGTTCAATAATAACTTCTTTGGAATTACACCTATTTGGAATTTTGGAATGTTTATTAAAACGTGGAAATGATTAGTTTTGTGCAAATGATGTAAACTGGGAGGACTTAGGAAAACAATTTTAGGTGAACAAAAAGGTCTATTTAAGAAAGAGAGTGAGTACTGAGGTGACGAAGGGTGTTCGAGAGAAATGGAAGTAGAAAACATGTTGTGCCGACCCCATCATAACGTGGGGAAAAAGGGCAAGGAAATGATGATGATGAGGAAAGCGTATGAAGGCAGTGTTTTATCAGGAATGAAGTTTGTTTATGTTATCTAAGTTTATAAGTGTGGGAAACGGAGATCATGATGATAAATTTTGGTATTCATCTAGAATGAACTGGGGAAGACTGTTTAGGTAGATGGAGTAAACCTGGAAACGAAGGGGTGAAGATCATGCTTAGGTGAAAGAATAGGAGCAATATGAAATACTATGTTTACCCAAACGGCTACCCAGTCGAGGTGAGCCGAGGTACTTGGAATAAACTGAGGATGTTGATAGAAAGACCATGGTAAGTAGGCGAAGAATAAAGTACCTGCCTAAACAAAGTAGCAGAGTTCTTTGTGATAGAGTTTGTCCGGGGAAGGACTACCACTAAACCTATTTCTGCCGCCAAGCAGTAATGCTCGCATTGCTGTGTTCCGGTTCGAAGGGTATGGTTTTCGGTGAAATTACAGGCACATGAGACTTTCCATCTAACGTCTCAGGGTGGTAACACGCAAGTGATATCTATGATGTTGCAAGCGTACATAGGCTACGGTAACCGCTTACCATCAAGTGGGCCGTACGCTTGGTTGCCACTTTAGTGGTATAAAAAAAACCTACTTTGGAAGATCATTGTTTGAATAAAAAAGGGTGCCAAGGATCATTGAAAAACTTATCAAAAGATTCAGGGATAAAATTTGGGAAGACCTATTTTTGGTAAACGCCGGAAACTTCGAATAAAATGATTTTTCTTTGTTTTATTTGATGTAAATGAGAAATAAAGGAAGAGATGGGTTAATCAAAACAAATGTATTATTATAAAGTGTGGCGTAGTTGACTCAGCTCAATCGGAACCTAAGAGATCAGGTTATTAACGCACGTGAACAATTTCTGAGAGCTTCCATATTCTGGGCACGCTTTAAATGGGAATGGTTGTATACTATTTATTGAAAACTAGGCAAAATGATGAAATTGAAGTGTACAGACCCTATAAATATCTCGGCAAGATCAAGGCGGGTTATTTTTAGATCTGTGCTTGTGCCAATATTATGCAACTTTTTTTCCCACCAGGCTATTTAGTGTAACGGCTCTATTAATTATTATTAGTGCTTTATTTAGTTCGGCCACAGAGTAATACTGAACGTTCGTACGTGAACCTGTCTGTGAACGCTCACGTAAACATCGCTGCGCATGTAATTAACTACCTACAGTTGCGCGTTCTTTCAGGCTGTTTCTCTGTATTAGGTACTCTGTGGTTCGGCATCAACATTTACATATCTAATGAATGACGACCGATGTGGCGCAGCGGGCGCAGGTCCGCCTGCGACGCAGAGGTTGCGGGTTCGATTCCCGCCTCGGAACAAATGTTTGTACGATCTACAAATATTTTTTCCGGGTGTTCTGGGTATTTTCTATATATAATAAAAAATATCTATCTATGTATTGTATTGTATTAAATATATATCAGTCATCTAGTACCCATAATACAGCTCTGTTTAACACAGCTTACTTTGGGACTAGATGATGCTGTGTGGATTGTCCAGCATTATTTATTTATTTAATGTCTCAGGCTAAATTTTAAGCAAAATTCTGTCAAAAGTATCCTATATATTTTGTATTGGTGTATCTATTGATTTAGCTTTAATTTAAGGCTAAAATCCTTGAAATCATTGCCTGTCTGAGAACTGCTTTTTACGTAGGTACCTGCAAGCACTTATTAGAGCCTAAATTTAATTAAGTGTATAATTATAATCATCTTAGTCATCATTTATTTGCAACAAACTTAGTGTTAAATAATATATTATAAAATAAACTTATGGAAAAGTAGTAGGTCCCACCTAAATAACTCAAGAGGAAGATAATTCTACAATCATTGTTAGAAAACTCTGTAATGCTTAAAAAAAATAAACATCTATGTCTATCTTATGTATTTCTCTTCTCTCTTCTGTATCTTAAAAAAAATATGTCAGTCAACAAAAATGCGTTTACAAAGTTTAGATGATTAGCTTGAGTTGATTGAATCTTATAAGAGTAGCAGAGTTCTTTGTGATAGAGCTCGTCTGGGGAAGAACTACCACCAATACCTATTTCTGTTAATGTTTGCATTGATTACTGTGGTCAGTTCGAAGGGTATGGTTTCCGGTGTAATTACAGGCACATGAGACTTTCGAACTACGTCTCACGGTGACAACCCGTGAGTGATACTTCTGGTATTGCAAGCGTCCATAGGCTGCGGTAACCGCTTACCATATTGTGAGCCGTACGCTTAGTTGCCACTTTAGTTGTATAAAAAAAAACTATCGGATAAGGTTCTAATATTACATGTTATATTATCTGCGTACTCTAAGATGTAAGTCAATGTTGTGATAGTATTGTATAAACTCAACTCCAAAAAAAACAAAGTCTAATAAAATTTTATAAAAACTGCGACTCTGGTAACCCCGACCGTCTTTACCGTACGACCAACTTTTATCTATGGGGCACGATAATCGTTCACTAAAATTGTTGATACGTGCATAATATCTGTACCTACCTAATTATGCCGATACTTATTTGAAAATACCGATACCGATAAAATTACCGATACCACACTAAGTCAACATTAATTAGGTAAATCGGTTCTAAGAAAAAAACTTTTTAATTAATTATATCGATACCAAATATGTATCGGTATCACGGTCAGTCTAACCGCGGTGTTTAAAAATACCGCTATTCCAAGCCCTGCTTGTATTAGTGCTTGTTCGTAATTAAATAATTCACTATTTATTAAAAACCCGGTAACGTTAGTCCTTCAAATTAGAAAGATGCACTAATTATGAGATCTTTTTACCTATATGCTTTCTGTTTTAAGTATAGTAGCTGGTAAGTAGAGTTGGAAAATTGGGCCTCCTTTTTTCTGGTTACAGAGAAGCTAGTTTAAGTAAATTTATGTGTATTTTCTACTTGATTCTACTTTTTTAATTATACTTGTAAAGTAGTACGTTTTAAATTAGGTACTTGTTCGTATATTATTTAACTCCAATATCCTGTAATTTATTATAAATACTTAGAAACCAGATTGTCACTGCGCTTAAATAACAACAGTAAGGTGCTGGAGTTTTAAACAGTCATTTTAAAATACTTGCTGTAAACATAGGTGGCGACATAAGTATTTTAACGAAATTCAGCTATGTATGACAGGACAGACTTATAAAATATCTGTATATTAGGGGTGTAAGTACCCATGTCTTATAATCACCATTTTCTTTATTCTATTGTATCTTATACTTTGGTGAATTAAAAAACTAGACCTTATTCATGAATTTATTGTAGTAACTTTTTGAATGTTTAATGTTATTGTACTATTTATTCAATAGATATTACCTAAAAGTAGATGATTGGCATTGCCATTTAGCGAGGTAATCCAGTTAGCGAGTAATGAGGACACATTCATTTTCTACCCACAGACTGGCTCATATTTAGGTACCTATACCTAAATCTAATAGCGTTGCCGTTCAACGAGGCATTTCAGCCAGTTTAATTGCAGTCGCTTTTTTCTAGAACCCTTGGGAATATTTATTCATTATTAAAATTCTGGCTTAATTCAAATTCTGGTAACATTGTCATTCAACGTAGCAATGTGGAAAATGTCTGGGAAGCGTTTTTTCAGGTAGTGATCAGAATTTTAAGGTTATTTTTACTTATCAATAAGTATTTTAATCAATATAATATTTAGTCAATGTATTATGTAGCTCTGTAGTTTTTTTTATAATTACTTACTTATTTAAGTTCGTAGGCCTACTATAGCACTTATTGTAGCGCTTGTTTTGTCAGTGTTGTGTCAAATACTTAGTTCAAACTCAGCACTGCAATAGAGCTTATAGTACGGCCCCTTGTAATAATCAAAAAGTATGGTACCTTTTATTTCTATAATAATTTTGATTGACACTTTTGTTTAAATCTTGTGAATTGTTAAATAGTCGTTTTTGAAAAGGCCGTCGATTATAATTTTATATAAAATTTAAGCGTGTAGGTATTAAACTACTAAATTTTGACTATCTATTTCTTACACATACCATACTTATAATAACCCGTACATAAGTAGTTGTGTGTCTATTTTACCTACTCACTGTATTTGAATATATAAAAAGTATTTTACTATAACCGTATAAAGTTAGTGTCCTGTGTATTTTAAATATTCACAACAGTGTTTTCCACTATTTAGATTTTTTTAAATATCTACTGTTCTTGATTGATTACATATTTCAAAATCTTAAAATAATATCTAAGTACTGGTGCTTTCACACTGGAGTATCGCACAGTCAGTGCTTTCAAACGCTGAATCGAAATGGCAAAGAACTAAAAATTCGAAAGACAGTGCCATCTACTAAGTAATCCGCATAATATGTTCATAACGATCGGTACGGTACCGAACAAACGTAAAAAAAAAAACTGACAGAAATCGGTCGCAAATAGTCTGAGGATGGGTAATTAATAGAAACTCGTGAGTCATGGAATTTCTATTCTCACAGTTGAAAATATACGTCTGATAATGACGTAGGCAAACGCTACGCATTTTTTTATTGCACAATGTGGAAGCACCTTACTTTTATGCCAAAAAACAACTTTATTTGAAATGTATCCTATTAAGCGGCTAATGTGATTAGATCGTGTTTGAATTATTTTTAAGTAAGTTTGGTAATCTTTTCATATTAGAATAATGTAAGTTTTCATATTATAATAAGTTTACATTAAATATTGTAGAAGCTTTATGGTTGTTTGATTTTAAAATAAGTTCCTTTTTTCTTACTCTGTCGAAAGAAAACAGCATAAACGCGCCATGGCGCATTTACTCACAAAAACCGATGTAGGACTCAGTATCTAATACTCCACGTTGAGTCAAATGTTTAGGAAATATTAAAGTTATTCTTTGGTTCCCAAAAAGTGAAAACACGATTTGAAAAAAACCTTCATAGGCGTCGAGGCAGCCGAGGTAAGTACCTACCAATCTATTATTGTATCTAATTTGTACACCAAGCCCTAAGGTTTACTCTTAAAAAAAATTATAATAGGTAAGTATTTTGAATTGCATACGATAGTAAATAATTAGATAAATCTTTGAATTAGAGTCGCAAAGTACGGTTACTTACTATTTGAGATCTTAATTTTTGATGAACTACCGTACAAATACTGCCAAACTGAATCTGCCCTAAATCGAACAAAGGCTTTAGAGGTATCAAATGTGCCAATAATATCAGTAATAATCTAAGTTAATCATTAAAAAAAAAATGCTGTCAAACTCAAGAGTAGGTATAGTTGCTTATGTCCAGCAGTGGACTGGCTAGATAAAGTACCTAAGTTCGTATGAGTCAGCGCCCAACTCTGGAGTTTTTAGGCCGCCCGAAGGCCTCTGTCATGGCTTAACAACTTTGATAATGATGATGATTGTCTGATATTAAGTAAGTTACGCTGTTCATTGCTTGTAGGAAAAAATAAAGGAATACCAGTAAGTCGGTTGGGAAAAAAATTCCCAGTAGTTCAACTGACTGGTAAGACTACTGGGAATATGCTTTACTAGGGTATAATATATATATACCTACTTACTTTGCTTTTTACTACTTATTAGATAATAAGTAATAAAAAGCAGAAATTAAACCATAAGACACCTACCTAATCAGACAACAGCTTTATTATGCAGAAAGCCCGAAAAAGTACCAGTGACGCGGAAACCATTTTCAGAAAATGCCATCTACCAGTTTTAGTTGGTATTCAAGTAAGAAGTTTGGTTTACCAAAAGCGCCACTTTGTGGAGAGTTTCGCTCCGCTAGCAAACAGTCACCGTCAACGACGATAGGTGGCGCTAGTATACAGAACTGGAGGGTTTGGTAATTCACATTTTGGCGCAGGAAACGGGTACCTACGAACAACTAAGTACCACAATCTCGGCAACATAGTTCATCATCACTCCAAAACCATGACAGTTCGGTAAAGTAAGTTCTTATAAGTCAGTGGCCAACTCTGGTGACAGAGTTCTTAGGCCGCCCAAAGGCCTTTGTCATGACCTAACAACTTTAAAAAAGACGGGACTGCTTAACGTGCTCTTCGAAGCACGGGAGCGCTCAGTTGAAATTGCCACTGGCGGTCACCCATCCAAATGGTGACTTGTGAGTGTGGTCGATTGGCACCACAATTCAGTGGCCAACTCTGGTGACAGAGTTCTTAGGCCGCCCAAAGGCCTCTGTCATGACCTAACAACTTTAAAAAAGCCGGGACTGCTTAACGTGCTCTCCGAAGCACGGGAGCGCTCAGTTGAAATTGCCACTGGCGGTCACCCATCCAAATGGTGACTTGTGAGTGTGGTCGATTTGCACCACAATGAAGCTTTATGATGAAGAGGGAAAACACCCGCGGCGGATCTGACTCGGCGCCCGCCCGCTGTGTGTGTTGCGCGTTCAACCCGGTGCACAATTAATTTTTTATTATTACCGCAGTGCATAAGGTAAACATCGTGAGGAAACAGGCATGTCTAAGAACTAAATATTCGAAAGTATTTGCCATCATTTAGTCCGCGATCACTATCGACAGTAGGCCAGTACGTAACTATGTCTTGGGCTATCGAACGCACTGCAATGCCGGCTTTGGGTGAATCTGCTTTTATGGCGCTTAACAACAGGTGATTGGATTGACCTTCTCGCCATTTGTCAACGAAATAAACCTTTATCTAATGACATCTTGGTTTTTCTTTATGAAAAAAATACTTCCGCAAGTGCATAAGGAAAACATCGTGAGGATACTGGCGTGTCTAAGAACTAAATATTCTAAAGACATGTTCATCCGCCATCCGTCAATCCGCATTGGGTCCGCGATCACTCTCGCTCGTTAGTAGGCTAGTGTACCAGCAGTGTGAATATTAGAAGGCTGTTATGGTGACTTGCAGCAGACCCCAAGCCTTAACCTACGGGTTCACCTGGTGGTAGGACTTTTCTGTTAAAGTGCCTAGGTTTGAAGAATAACAACAGTAAGGATCGTGTCAAGAAAACGATAGGAACGCAGCCGGTGTTGTTGCCAGTTCTTTTACGGCCTTGGCGCGTTGGAACTGGCGTAAATTTTCCTAGCACTTTTAATTTTGATTTTGACTGTGTGTGTGTGTACTAAGTGAAATTACTGGAATAGAATTATTCTTAAATTACTGAAAAAACTAGTTTTAATAACTTTGTCTTGGGTGAATCTGCTTTTATGGCCAGGCGTGGCGCTTAACAACAGGTGATTGACTTTATCGCGATTTGCCAACGAAAAAAACCTTTTTCTGATGAAATCTACAGTACGAGTTGTGCTAGAACATTCCAGAAGAGCTATCACACTTTTCTTACTACTAATAAGTACCTATGTAGGAAGAGCATAAAATAATAAAACTGCATTATTGATAGTTAAATTTATTTATTTTACGTCAATTTAAAATACAAAATTGTAAATAAATACAGCCAGAAGCGAGTAAATATTTATTTAGATTAGTTATTGTATATTAACTAAAAAATATTTTAATTATTTTGTGTAATGAAAACAAATCATTTCACAGACTAATCGTTAGCTGAAAATTATTAAAAAGTGCTGGTGACTGTACTCACTTACAGGTTACTTTTAAGTTTTAACTGGATACAATTACACAAAAAATCTCACACATTCTGACTAGAAACGTTTTTAACAATAAAATCACATGTAAGTATAATAATAATATGTAGTAGATAATATTAATAAAACTACAATGTTGTTCGATAACAATCAGCATTTTTCTACGAGGTTCTACGTGTGTAGCTGAGCGTAGCACTGCTACGCCGCTACGGAGCTAGTGGGTCTACGAAGTGCGTAGCGAAAACATCCTATAACCTATAACAACTGGAAGTGGGAAGAATAAGGGTGGTAAATAATATTAATTAGACCACGTTCGTTATCTTCCACAGCTATATGACTGACTTATACCAAACATAAGAGCATAGTATTATCTTAATTTTGTTTATATTTATAATGTTATTTTCTTGTTTCCTATGCAAGCTTAATTTAGCTTCAATACGCGAAAGGTTTTAAATGGTCTAAGGCTGTATCTTTAGATTACTTACTTATACATATTTTGTTTTTAACGACTGTTTGTTTTAACGACTTTCTGTGAAATAAAAATAAAATAAAATAAATTATGTTTGGTAAGACAGTCTGATATAGCTGTGGAAGATAACCAACGCGGTTTTAATAATATTATTTACTACCCATTTTTTAATCATTTAGCAACAATGAAGGTCAGATAAATAGACTAAGCATGTGCTCAACCTGGGAAAACCCTAAGAAGAAGTGACAGAGACAGTGCTGTCAAAACAGTAACATCTATTTTATCACATAATAGATAATACGAAACCTGAGTTTTGTATCGAGTACTCGCAAACGTAATGAAAACGGCTTTCTGTGTTAAATAGAAACAAAACACTAACTTAACCTGAGTATAAATAGCAGCTCTCATCGAGTGTAGATAAGGCTCGATACAAAACAATACCAGTACCAATACCTTTCTAACTATAAGGCTGGATTCGACCAACGTCTGGAATAACTATACCGCGGAATAAGAAATGACAAATATAGTAAACTGTCAGTTTACTCGCAAATAACTACGATTTATTCGGAGAATAGTGCCGAATGTCGTTTCGGTCGAATTCAACCTTACTATCGTTTTACAGGTATATCTTAAAGTGTAGAAGTGCAACAAAATAGTTCTTTTTACATAGAGCAAAGAGTACAAAATGCAATAAATATAGCATTTCAATAATTCCTTCGAGCAATAAATTGAAACCAGAAATAACCACTTTTTTAGTTAAGAGCAAGTATTTGGTAGTAAGTAGTAATAATATTTAACTAATTCTGTTAAGTCAACCACCGTTTAGTTACGAAAATCATTCTTCGGTATGCTGTTCTGTGACATTGTAATCACAAATTACATTTTTGTGTGTATCTTATACTACAGTCGGTGTTGTAGGTAGATAGGTAAGTCTATAAAATTTAAACACTAAGGTGCTTTTAATAGAGCTATTTTCTGCTAATAACGATTCCGTCTAAATCAATAATCTATTTATATATTTACATATAAATAAAGCAAAAAAAAGGTTCTAGGTAGGTATATTTTACTCTAACAGTAACTACAAGTTTAACTGATCTATCGGAACAATATTAATCATTATACAATAGTATTTACGATTGAACATTTATATACAACGGTATTTACAATACATTTCAAGTACTAATACATCTATCTTTAACAACTTTCAAATATTTATATTACAACGTTACTTATTTATTCGTATTGCTATTATTATATCGATTATTATATATTACACACAGATATTTTAGGGTACGCCATTCTATTGAAATAAAATTTTATTTAAATTCAATTTAAAAAGAGTACCCACTTCGATTCAAACGAACAGAAACACAAAGTTGCATTATTAGTTCGTAACCGGGTTACGAACATAATAATGAATTCCATCTATGTGGCTGGTTACGAAAATTTATTGTTTCGAAGCGACAATAAAACTAGCAACATTACTTGCAGAAGCGAGCAAGTGGTTTGGTAACTACACAATTATAGATAGAATTTATTTCGGCAGCTTACTTTTGCAAGTTTTGTTGCAATCAGTTTACTATACATATACATTTTAGTGTGCATACTTTTTGAACATTATTTTAAAAATAAAATGTTACTAGTTAAACTGGTGCTCAAAAAAACCATTAAGGGAGAAGTCGGTGTGTGCACTGGTGCTTGTAAAGGTGGTGTTGTAGCTGGTGATGGTAGACGTAGGTCGCACGCACAGGTCCATGGGCGGCGCGGGCTGCGCGGGCTGCGTGGGCTGCGCGCTCCTGTGCCTGCGACCACGTCTACCTGCAAATCAGTGGTCCGTACTAAAATAAGAGTTCTGCATCAGGTAGAGCTTATCGATAGGGTTGACTACGGCGCCGGTGCCGAGGTTCAGAGGCTCGTGGGTTGCATGCCCATGGTTGTGGTGGTGCTGAACTTCCAGGTTCTGCAGACTCATGGTGTCGGAAGCGCCCTCGTCGAGCTGGTCAAAATTACTCCCGTCCAGGGAGATGTCGGAGCTGCAGAAGCTGTCGCCAGAATGCGCTGGGTAATCTGAAAGTTACCGTTATATAAATAAATGTCACAAATTTCTATCACAATAATAAAAAAAAATTAGTAGGTATAAATTAAGTTATATTTGTTTAAAACAATTACCTAATTTAGCCTAAGGATATAACAGAAAAACGAATATTTTTTATAAGTCAATAAATAAGTCAGTCTTCATAGACCAAAATATATACGCGATATTATATTTCTTTCCGTGCGTCTGGTCGAAGCGACGCGTGATCCAAAGGCTGGTTCATATCTGGCTCAACGTATCAGCATTGCCATTCAACGTGGCAATGCAGCCAGCATGTTGGGAACGCTTTCGTCTGGTAGTGATTTGGATCAGTTGAGCTATCTATAGGTCGTTTGTAACGGTCTTTAGATGGCTCAACTGTTTCATATGTATTTTGTATATTTTGTAATGTAATATAATTATGTACATATTTTATTTTACTCGATATTGTATAAAATAGTATTACAAGTATATAAATTTATACATTATGAATTCTTATTTATAATTTATGAAAGTACACCGTACTTTAAAGTCATTCATTCACTAATAAATATCATGTATTCTGCTTAAATCGTTTTGAGTACCTGCTAAATTACAACGATGGTCATAAATATTCAATTTTCGTTCAATTTATCGCCCCACCTACATCACGGATAGGATAGGTAGAATAAATATGTACAGAACTTACAAGGGTTTCATTCGGTTTAGTGTAGGTACTAGCGTTATTAAAAGGCAATCCAAAATGTGAAAAAAAACCTTAAAGGAAAAATGTTTAACAAAATATGCCATGACCTAAAAGTGCACAAGTTCTATTTGTATGATTTCGGAAGAAATGCTTATTTAAAGTAGCTCTCTTACCATCAGGAGAGTATGGCAAGTTCGGGTTGAGAGGTTGACTCGAAGCTGAAAAGGAACCATCAAGGCCGAGGTAGTTCCCGTGCTCACTTGACGGAGACTCCTGTTTAATACTCTTCTCGTCTTTATCCTTATCCTTCTCTGAAGACTTGTCACCTTCCTGCTTGGCTTTGCGCTGGATCTTCTTCATCTTAGCGCGCTGGTTCTGGAACCAGACCTGAACCACTCGAACGCTCAGACCGGTGTCTTTAGCCAATGCTTCGCGGACCTTGCGGCATGGCTTCGGGCTCACTTCAAAAGAGGCTTTGAACTGCCTGCGCTGAGCGGACGTCAGAATCGTGCGAGGACGCTTCGGTCCTCTTCGTCCATCGCGAGGGCGTTCCGAGTCATCTATTATCATGTCGTCGTCAGCATGCTGCATCAAATACATCTCCTTTTCGAAGTCTTGTCTGCAGAATATCTGGCCGGATCTCATGACGTACTGTTCGCCCTTCTGCAGCGGCTGGCAGCACATCACGC
Organism: Colostygia pectinataria; assembly: GCA_951394395.1. Taxonomy (NCBI): domain Eukaryota; kingdom Metazoa; phylum Arthropoda; class Insecta; order Lepidoptera; family Geometridae; genus Colostygia; species Colostygia pectinataria. Next base: position 16,975,999 of record OX596348.1, on the reverse strand, counting down.
AGACGAAGCATTGGATGTGGAACACGTACTGCTGGGCGCGCATCACCATCTCCTGCGGCAGTAGCCGGTCGCCGCAGCGAGTGCATTTCACCCCAAACAATCTATGGACAAGGAAATTGTTAGGCACAAACTTACGATACTAAATAGCTGTTGCTATGTGACATCGCGCACGATATAAAATATTCGATGTTTTTAGTACCAATCACATGAGTGCGGCAGGTAAAACGCCAAAAATTATCTGCTGCGATGTGCCACAACAACAGTTGGTAACTACGCACATAAATTCGCTAGGCCACTCGCATTCGATATTGGAATCTGAATTCGCATCGGGATCAAATCTAAAGTTTATTCTAACACTACAACACACAGTTCAATGCAAACAGACAGCCGGAAATGGGAACATATTGAATTCTAAATTGAAAAGTACCTACTGCTCCAATGTGAACGTTCAACTGCCTTCTTCCGATTGGTTCGATTGTAGCGAGTGGTTGACTCTTCGAGGGTTTTTGTTTTGAGTACGTAGAGTTTTCACGTAAGTATATTTCTTGTACTATGTCGTACTGTACCTTGTTTACTAGTACGTTTATGAGTCTGCGCTTACTGCTTTTACACCAATAGAACCATAAAATTGAAAGGCAGGCTTGAACGATACCGCACTTGAATCCTGCTTACAGTTTTTTGTCCTCGTTCAGGGCAGATGTGACTCTGAGCTTACTAAACATACTAAGCGCAGGCTCTACAAAGTAGTATCTATTAAGTTCCATGACCATCTGGTACAAAGATGAATCGGCGCGTCGTAAGATGCAGTATTACCTGTCGTAGTCAGGCTTGCAGTACAGCTTAGCATTCCTGGTGAAGCAAGTGTGAGAGAGCGGTGAGCCACAAACGCAGCATGACAGGCAGTGCTCATGCCACGAGAGCTCGCCAACCCGCATCAGGTAGCGGTCTTGGATTTTCTGGCCGCATCCTTCGCAGATCTCGACGATCTTTTCCCGCTTGATGCTTGTGTTCAGCTCTGCAAGGGAGAACTGATGTTAGTAGCATGTGGAAAATACTCGCTATGTAGATATGATTCGCATTTTTAGAGGAGATGCAGCCGCTCTGTATTATGACAGCAGCAAAGAGGGCAAGAAGGGTGGCATGATACTAAGTTATGGTTTTTTTTTATATGAGTATATTTACAAATGACTTATTGAATACTCAAATAGATTAATTCGTATCATGATTAAATCAAAGGCCTCCCTTTCCTTCTTTCACTCCTTGCAATCGAATGTTATATAAATAAAAATGGTGCCAGAAACAGATTTTTATAAAGTGCACACGTAGCGAGTTCCCCTCTCCCCCTTTCTACCTTCTTCATCGTCATCATCATCTTTAGTTCTAACATCTTTAGTAGTTTTCCACCATCTTCTTCATCATCGTCTTTAGTTCCAACATTTTTAGTTCATCATCTTTAGTTACATCTATGGTCAACAATCTGGTTTTTGTCTCTAAGAATAGAAACCTATAAATTGTGGTGAAATATACCTATAAGAAAACAGAAGACTACACATCGTACAATAACAAAACTCAAGTACCTCTCAATTGGTAGTCGGTTAGTGTATTTGTTAACAGGTTGGCTAACTCACTATCGTATTTGCCTATTCATATTGCCCCTGTTCTATTCAAAATCACGAACATTATTAATTTGTACCTCTTGGCGTAAGGTCTTTGTATTTGCTTATAATGTCTTTTTTTCGTCTTTTAAACGAGTTATATAAGTTCTATTATATATATATATACTCGCTATCTTTTGGTGATGTCTCATGTTGTACAATTTGTGGAGTAGACACAGGTGACCGGTATTACAGGATTTTCTAAAGCCTAATACAATAGTCTCTCATAATATAAAATTACTTGGTTAATTTTATCAATAGCAATATATTAAAAGAAATTAAGACTACGAAAGATATTATTTTAGGACAAGAACAAGAGCCACATATAAGATAGAAAGACGAAATCAAGAAAATAGTGAGCAACCCTTTGACTGTTTAAATCTTTGGAGCAGCCATTGTATTTGGAAGAATAGAGGAGCTTGAAGTAGAGGTAAAATAAAAATGGAAGCAAAATTGCGCTTTGCGCGCACTGGGAGGATCGACCATGAAACGATGTCGCTTCGCCGTAAATCTTGTCCGGTGGTGGAAAAGGGGAGAGGGGAACCTACCGCGTGTGTTTGATATAGACCTGTTCCTGGCACCATTTTCCAAGCTGATAACATATGAAAGTACATAGGTTATCACTTTTTACCGGTGTTTTGTACGATCCTACCGGTTACAACCACGTTTTTGTTCCGTTTTAACCACGTTTTTGTTGAAGTTTATTTGCGATGCAAGAGTAGAAAGAAATTAGTATAATTTCGTTTCAGAATACTAATTTTAGTAGATCTTCAAATACAAGTAATAAGAGCAGATACAATATACATTGAGACAGACAAAATGCAGCTAGAATAGACAACAGTAATTCGCAAAAGCAAAGTTCAACACAGCGAACAGAATAAATGAAATGAGTTTTTGTCAAAAGTGTTGTTTGAGTTTTAACTTGAAGCAACATCACGAGCTTACTACGTAGAGTAGATACCACTTTTTGTAGCATCACAAACAAAAATCTTTTACAAAAAAGTTGTGATTCAAAACTATTTTAATATATGTTTTATATTTTGTTTTTTTTTATATCTTCATTCTGGGCGTCTGGCTGGACGAAGCGACGCGTGATCCAAACTTTAATATTTGTTCGATGTATCAGAATTGCTATATAACGTGGTAATGCAGAATGTTGGAAACGCTTCTTTAAATGATCGCTTTTTCATGTTTATGACAAATAGAAATAACTAACGTTTAAAAATAAAATAATATATTTTTTTTAATTGCATTAAGATAACCTTTATTAAATAAAATAAAATATGTACATAACTCAATTACATTACAAAATATACAAAATACATATTAAACAGTTGAGCCATCTAAAGACCGTTACAAACGACAAAATAATAATATGTTTTAAAAAGAAAATATCATGATAGTAGAAAAGTCTTTAGTATGCATAAATTAGGTGGCGAATTATTCAGGGGTGTCAGTTTCAGTAAAATAAATTAAATAAAAGAAAAATCCAAGGCATTTCAAAAGAGTTGAAGGTGATATCATTCTTGGTATGTGAAAGCGGGGGCTTGATAAATATGATCTTGAGCTATCTGACACCAATGCTGAAATATAAAGTTGACGAAAGAATATTTAACTGTGAACATTCTTGTTCAGGCCGACTTTAGTAACTTATTAAACTCTCTATTAAAAGCTGCTTATTGAAGCTACGTCAAAGAGATGAGAACTTTTAATTATCTTCAATAACAAGATAGTCGTCAGCGATCCACTTTTTTATAAGTATTTTTTTGTATTTTTTTCTAAAGATCAGAAGAGATAAAACTTGGTAGAAGTCGCCAATCCAATCTGCAGAATTTTACAATAGCAACTTTGCATTTTTAGTATAGTACCATTATAGTACTGCCAGTGGATCATGGCTGCCGTGAAGTCAGCCTTTTGTGATACGCAACGAAAAAGAGCTTCATTGCGCATCGAAACGGCTAACTTCATGACAGCCGAGATCCGTTGGTAGTAAATAACATACATAACATAAATGAACTAGTCATTAGAAAACTCTCGCCAGGGTCGAAAGAGTGATCAATAAAGTTCAAAATATGTCTGCAGTATTTAAACACGACCTTTAAGATTCGAGGCGGATTACGATTCCCGCTATGCTCGGATTTTAGGCGAGTATAGTGGGTGCGTTTAATATAACTCTGTAGCGAGAGCAACCATGCACGAAAAAATATTTTTCTCCGATGTTTGAACGCCTTTATGCAAACGTTTTTCTAAACGTTTTACGTTCCGTTTTACGTTTTTCAAAACGTTTGCGTATCGTAGTAACAATAAACCTATCTAACCAAATGTTTGCTTGTACAAACCTAATAGCTTTAGGTGGTAGGTTTGAGCCATGGTTGCCATGATGATTTTTTGCTTCTAATCAGGATGCATGTTTCCATGAAAGCTGAGGTAGGCAGATATGACCTCGTTGGTACGGTGGGCGTCCGGTTGTCTAAAGTAGCGGGTTCGATTCCCGCTGCAGGACAAATGTAATATTTGTTAAAGGCTGTAACTGTTATGAGTATGTTGTGCAAGACATAATTAAGACGACACTATAAAATGGCTTATGCTGATGTTTTCTACCCTTTTGACATTAGCTGTATGCAAAAAGTGTGCGATTTTGTTAGTCTCAAGCGTCTCATATTTCTGTCGATATATGGCGTATATCGACAGAAATATTAATTTCACACATTATGTATAAGTACCAACTCGTAATACTTCTTAGCTAATGTTTGTTACGTAAATTTCGTTTTGTTCCCGGTCTCTGGTTCTCACAATAAAATTGGTAAATGTCACGTTTTTTTTGATTTGCAAACAACTTTTATAAATTACTAACTGTTGCCCGCGACTTCGTTCGCTTGGAACTCGGGAACCGTACTTTTTTCCAGGATAAAAATGACCTATTCCCGGTCATTATCTATCTATGTTTTAAATTTCAGCCAAATGGTTGTCATGTTTTATAGGAACAAAAATCTAACTATTTTTACCTGGTGGTAGGACCCTTCAGCAAGAGTCTGTCTTGGTGGGTACCACCGCAATGTCTGATATTCTACCTCCAAGCAGTAGTGTGCAAGCATTACAGTGTTTTGGTTTGAAGGGCACTGTAGCAAGTGAAATTACTGGGCGAAAGAGACTTAACAACAATGTCTCGGGGTAATAGGCGCGGTGCAGTGCCACGCAAACACTTAAAAACTTTAAGCTATGGGTGGCACTGCATCTGATAAAGTCAGGCGTGGTGCTTAACATCAAGCGGGCGTCTTGATTGTCTTGTCACTTGCTGACAAAAAAAGGAAGATGGTGTGATTGGTAGGTACAACTGTTAATGGCAACTGTGGGAATCTTATTAAGTAAATTCTATTAATTTTGCACAGTAATGATGACATTGAAATTTGGATTACCTAGTTGCAAAGCGAGTGAAGTTCCAGGCAGAAATTGTTGATACATAAACCAGCCGACATCCATTACTAAAAGCTCGTGGCACGCTCACCGACACATTAGCCTGCTGCTAATCGATAGTTCCGTCCCTACGTATAATCGAAATGGCTTAAGGAAAATAAGGTTTGCCGTCGTCTCACCGCGTTTCTTAGACCCCGGGACACGCCCCGCGAGGGGTAGGGGTGGGAGGTGGAGCCGGCGACGTGACCCGGCCGAAATGCCGGCATTAAAACAACCGTTACGGATAATCGATGCCCATTGCCCGCACTTACCATTCAACTCGAATTCTTTATCTGGTGAAAAGAAGTTAACGCAATTTTAAAACCAATGTTTTCTATGTAAATAATATAAAAAATAATTCGTTTCCGTGCGAGTTTTATAAAAAAATCATACGGAAAACTAAGATTGTTCCGTACATGACGAATCTCATCTTTTTTTAATCGAGACCATACATGTCATGAACTTTAGAGACTTTTAGAATGAGTTCAGCGGAACAACAGACTCCGCAGAGTAACAATTAGGTACTAAAGAGCGTTATGGCGCAGTGATCAGTGAACAGTAGAGTCTGAAAATCCTTTTTGTGTAAATACTGTACTATTTATAAAAAAAAGAATATTATTGTATATAATATTAGTGCAGTCTATTATTCTTATTATTTATTTTTGAATCTTTTGTAGACAATACAATCTCTTTAAAAGAAGGATATAATAGATGCTACAGAAAACTTCTACGCTCAGTCAAACCCCAGCAACTGATAAAACTGTATACAAAATGAGAAAGTTTATAAAGTTTGTAGCATTGGATGTATTTTTATTACTCAACTATGTCGTGATCACTGATATTTAGGAATTATAATATAGCCTGGGATACATTTTTTCTATCGTTATTATTTATATCCAAAAATCTGCCCCATGAAGCCATGATGTTACTGAATAAAGCTAGGTTCACATTGCTGTGTCGGGGTGTATCGGGGCGCGCCAGAACGCAATCTGTTACGTACATTTAAATAAATATAAATAAAATAAAAAGTTTTTATTTCGGACAACATAAATTCATAGTGTGTTAGTAACAAAATTTAAAACAATGTGTTAGTAGTAGAGAAAAATAAAAACTAAAAAATTTGCTATTACTAGATTAAAATTAGCAGGTTGTGTTGTGGGCCACATGTGAATCTAATCATAGTAAATGAACGTAACCGATTGCGTTCTGGCGCGCCCCGACACACCCCGACACATCAGTGTGAACTTAGCTTAGCATGGTGTCAAAGTTTCTGAAGAAAACATGCGAGTGAAACAAGAACCATAAAATGTTTGACAACTCTCTAAAACTTTAGAGGCTCATCTTCTCTTGTGTTTCAGGCTTCTCAAAGACAATACTAGAAAGGACCTACTTTAAGTCGGAGTTTAAAACGGGCACTGTAATTAATCCTTCAGTATTCCTTTTTAACTTCCTTTCTTCTTAGATGATCGTTCTTTTTTAGCGCGTCTTCTACGAGTTGAATTACGGGAATTCCTTTCTTTGTCCACCATTTTACTTGCATTAAAAGCACTCTGAAAATTTCAGGTGCCTTGCTCTTCTACTTAATCTCAATCCTAATTTCAATCCAATTCTAGTTTACTGTCAAATTTTTGTATATTTGGAAACTAGGTTAAATTTGGCGTATGTTGTCATGAAATATCATATTTCAATACTTGCCCAATACCGATTGCGTTCAAGAGTAAGGCCCCGGGGGGCAATCTTTACGAGAATACAAAAAAAAAATTTTTATAGTTTTTACGGTATACCAGTGTCGAATGTGTTATTAATTTTTGGTTACATATTATAAGACTGGAAAAACCTTCAAAACATCGTCGGTATAAAATGTTACTCAATGATTTAGAATTGTATCATTACAAAATACAAAAATAAAATTCAAAAACAAAAAATTTGGGTGGTTACAATCAATTACTCCAAATACTAAAATTTGGACCAGCAGCGGACCAAATGCAAATTAATGGATGGCAATATATTTAGACTTGTTAGGTCTTGGACATTCATGTTTCCTCACGATGTTTTTATCCACCGTTTGAAAGCACTAGCAAATATATATAATAGAATATTTATAATAAATATTTAAGGTTTTTTAAATATATTCAATAATAATTATTATTAGAAAAAAAATATTTGACGGAGGCACGACCGGAATTCAATGCATTCAAGCATCCGCTAATCGGCAGCTCTCTCGACGGATATTATATGTTTAGGAATGCCTGCATAACTGCTTATCCCAAAATATATGCTTCACTTCAGTCTCATCTCGTAGCTAGATTTGGTAGCTAGCTATGAAATGGGAAATATGTTTTCCCGTCTATCAGCTAGACTCTCGTAGGTATATCGTATCGTGTCTCGATTGGCTCCGATTATTTATTTATCTATAATATATTTATCTCTAGATACAATAAAATAAAGTATATCTGGCTCAACGTATCAGCATTGCCATTCAACGTGGCAATGCAACCAGCATGTTGGGAACGCTTCCGTCTGGTAGTGATTTGGATCAATTGAGCTATCTATAGGTCGTTTGTAACGGATTTAGATGGCTCAACTGTTGTCATATATATTTTGTATATTTTGTAATGTAATGTAATTATGTACATATTTTATTTTGTTACTAAACTTGCTTTTTATATAATAAAGTTGCTTCCTTGCGTCTCTCTTTATTTATATTTGTACAAGCATAGAGACTACATTTAAACGCTACGGATTTTTATCAATAGAATAGAGAGATTCTTTATACTCAGTTTTTACCTTTTAGCACCCGCCGGCTCGCTTTAGTAATGTATAATTTATAGCTAAGGTACCACCCATTCAGTTTAAATTTTTTATTAGATCGAATATTTTTATATAAATTAGCCAAGCGTGAAAATGTAACCTTTTTGTGTCCGTTGTCGTGGCGATATCATCGTGCACGACTCGAGGCATGTGTTGCCGAAAGTGACGACGCTACGCCCTTCCTATCGATCCAAACGAAACGCGGAGCCAACTCTATTGTTCTGGTAGGGCCCAGTAAGTTGAGTTCCGGCTTCGCGGGCATCCAAAAACAAAGAAGGCTGCACTGACGACGCGCCTTTTCAAAGGGTTAAATAATCACTTACAAATATGAAGAATTTGAGTCAGAGGTAAGAGGAATAACAAGAAAATAAAATGACTTGTTGTTGAAAAAACGTCGCAGCTACGTAATCTAAGCTCAGTGAGCATCATTACTCAATACAGCCTCAGACAAAGAAGCCGTGGTCGGGTCGGAGGCTTCTGTGTCTGAGGCTGTTCGGCTTCGACATCTAAATAAGGCCCTGAGTACATAAAGACTAATTACAAAGTGTCCACATTATAATGATCTTGATAATGATGTACCTATGTTATGCATGTCGTGGATTGAAGTAAAACTCACTTATATAGTAAATCACCTGAAAAATATAAAGGTAACTTTTTACTCTACAAATCACCCCACATAGGGTGCGGTATGGGGTGTCCGAAATTTTAAAGTCAACACTAGGAGATGCCGCTGGCGAAAACTAAGTTATAACATAGGTTAACGTTAGATCCGCAGCATTCGCGAGCAAAGTGTTGCCGTTTAGGGGAGTTGGAACCGATTATCGGTTACCAAGGTCAAGTGTTAAGGTACGAGTTGGTAGCCGACAACAGTTGACGTACTACTTGGTTTCAGTTGTAGTTTAGTTTCGATCGCAGTTTATTTTAGCTCAATAACAAATTCCATATCACGATAACAAAAAAAAGGTTAATAACGCGATAAAATCTAGCAAATATTAAAAAAAACTATGAAACGATAACATCTATAGTTGCGTTTCGTTTACGATTTATCAAAAGTTTGCTAACAGAATCGGCGCCCTGAGCCGACACTGCTTTGTACGTGTGTTCCGTGTGTGTTTCCGTAAGCGACCGTAACACCGTAACCGTAATTACATGCCGCTACACACATAGATCGATTTTAGGCTTCAGTTTCGAACGTAATTTTGATTGAAACTATCTGAACCACAGAACAGAAAGTCTAGAGCTGTAAATGTTCTGTTTTAAAACATAATGTACTTACGTCGTAGTTTTTAAAAGCTGCATACACACTCAGTTAGCATTAGATTACGTAGTTGCGATGTATATTGTCATACTTTGATTTACACTTAAGAAGGTGGTCTGAAAAGTTTCCGACTTATCAAAGATACAAGATTACAATTTTTTTCTACAACATAGTCTCCTTGTAACTCTACACACTTATCTACTAGATGTGCAAAAAAAATTTTCAAAATGACATCGGATTTAATTTCATGTTATTGTAACTCGTATTAAAATTCTACATCTGCATTGGAAATTTACTATTTTTAAATGTGTGTATATTTTAAACTCTAGAAATATGGACTGTTTGTTGTCAGAAATAAAATATTTTTATTTATTATTGGGTCCGCCTGAGGAATTAACACTTACACTCTCTCTCGAGAGTAGGCCAGTGTCCCAGCAGTGACAACATTAGAAAGGCTGTCATGATAATGCCTTGTCTAATTGATTTTATGCAATTATTGTATGGTTTAAATGTCATTTAATTAATGTCACATACAGCTCTGTGCAGGCTGGTAGGGCTGTGCTAGATTCAATACTCAATACTCAATACATATATTGCTGTCATAATGGTACATTTATTTATTTTACTATAACCAGAACGGCGCACATGCACCAATTATACTAATTAAAGATTTAAAATAATAACACAAAAATTTACGAAATAACAAAACTATTAAGTCTTATTTTCAATAATCCTAGATAAGCACTTAATATAGAGTCAAATTTACATTATTAATTTTTATTTTATTATGAAAAAGTAATTCAAAATATAGCAATAGACATTAACAAATTATACAGGTGGTCCAAAGATATAGACGTCAATAAGAAAAAAATTGTCATGTATGTTTCCCTATTTTTGTATTTTTCGAGTTATGATTTTTTTCATGTTTTTTTTTTGGTAAGTTTGGTCCGAAACGAATCCGAAGTAAAATATCATTGATCTCAGACATTTATATAAGGTGCTTGTTATAAAAAATAAATGGCAATTATAATGATCGTTCTGATTAAATAAAATGATTTTATACAATGAATACTATCAGTTCAATGGAATCACTACTTTATTAATATGCATGTGTATGTATTTTATGTACTTACTTACAGCTGTAATTTTGTTTTTAATTTTTTTATAATATGACAAAGCAGATACCGTTTTATTTCTCTATTATAACTTTTTTGTTTTCTTACTGTGTGTTTGTTAAATATAAATAAACATGCATTACAAAACCAGTTGGGGTTTAACTTCAAAATAATAATTTTCATGATATTTTAGAGAATGTACGCTACTTAAACGTCTCGCTCGCTCCTTCGATGATGACCGCTACAAAAAACTTCCCGCTAGCCCCTATAGATAGGGGTGAACGGGAAAAACTTCCAGCTGGTCCACAGTGGGGACTAAATGTGCAGCTGAGCGGGAATAACCCATTGAAACGAGTAGCAATCAACGCATATTTGAGGCTTAATAAATAAATAAATAAATAAATAAATAATGCTGGACAATCCACACAGCATCATCTAGCCCAAGGTAAGCTGCTGTTAAACAGAGCTGTATTATGGGTACCAGATGACTGATATATATTTAATACAATACAATACATAGATAGATATTTTTTATTATACATAGAAAACACCCAGAACACCCGGAACAAATATTTGCAGATCCTACAAACATTTGTCCCAAGGCGGGAATCGAACCCGCAACCTCTGCGTCGCAGGCGGACCTTCGCCCACCGCGCCACATTGGTCGGCTTGACTCGATAGTTTTAATAAAAATAAGCCTTATAAAGCTTTGTTTTTTGTTATTTAAAAAATGCGTGGCTCGTAGGCGCCTACGCCTCGTGAGGCGCCTACGCCCCTTGGCACTGAAAAATGCGTTACTGACGACAGCGGGGACGAAAAAATGTAGCTGATAATTTTATTTTGTCAAAGATTTAAGATTAAGTTTTAAGTGTTAAGAGTAGTAGAGTTCTCTGTGATAGAGCTCGTCCGGGGAAGGACTACCACCATACCTATTTCTGCCGCCAAGCAGTAATGCTCGCATTGCTGTGTTCCGGTGTGAAGGGTATGGTTTCCGGTGAAATTACTGGCACATGAGGCTGTCGATCTTAGCCTCAAGGTGGCAACCCGCGAGTGATACCTCTGATATTGCAAGCGTCCATAGGCTGCGGTAACCGCTTACCATCTTGTGGGCCGTAAGCTTGGTTGCCACTTCAGTTGTATAAAAAAAAAATATAAAAAAAGATTTATTTCAAATATTATTGTCTTTTATAATTTATATTGTTGGTGCATAACTTTTTTTATATTTTTATAGGCAATACACGAGATACACGTGCCTGTACAATAGGTAGTTTGAAAACGCTGGTAAACGGGTTAAATAGAAATTGATTTACGAACTGCTTGCTCAAACGGAAAGATAACAGCTATATCTACACTACAAACGAATAGATACGTACGTCTAAACAATTACGGCAAAAAAGGACATTATTTACGTGAAAGTTAAAACGTAATAAATATTTTACTCCTGGTCCAATATAAATGCTCGTGTTAAGGGCCTCACTCAGCAACTTGACGCTGCGCTTTTATGATTTAAAACATAATTTATTTGAATTAAAGTTGAAATTTGAATGCGTTCCCCGTGGAAAATGGAGCAAAACTTTTTGGCGTTATTTATTAGCTTGTTTTAGATATCTGAAATCTATATTTTTTTTCACATGAAGCTCACATAAACATGATGTTTATCTTTTTTAGTAAAAGCATGGGGAACTTTGAATTTTTTTTTATGTATTGCGATATTTTATTCATATTATGATGGATTTCATGTATTCGATGTAACAGAGTTTGTTGCAAAATCTAGTGAAGTGCAGAGACTTAAAACAGTTCCTAGAATGAATTAGTCCGCCCGGACACCGCCGCCGGTACAATTACTGTGTTCAAACAGAGGCTATTGTGATACACTTTGAAAGGCAAATACACAGAAATGAATAGGAAATAGGTATGGTGCTCGTCCGGGGAAGGACTACCACCATACCTATTTCTGCCGCCAAGCAGTAATGCTCGCATTGCTGTGTTCCGGTTCGAAGGGTATGGTTTCCGTTGAAATTACTGGCACATGAGGTTTTCGATCTTTGCCTCATGGTAGCAACCCGCGAGTGATACCTCAGGTATTGCAAGCGTCCATAGGCTGCGGTAACCGCTTACCATCTTGTGGTACGCTTAGTTGCTACTTCAGTTGTATAAAAAAAAATGAAAATTGAACGTGAATAATCGCTGTACACTATTTACGTTGTAAGTTTTCATTCATCAGATGAACTGCCGTCCCACTGTCGTTTATAAGTTTATTCTGACACAAAACTCGGTACACAATAACAGAATATAATTCACAAAATAGAAAAACTAAAAGGTTTAAAATAACGTGGGTATTTACGTCAACCGTCGATTCTAGGTTTTGTATGTTTTGTACGAAAATTATTTGTCAGTAAACGTCCTGTCATTGACATTTAACTGACCATATATACTGACAGTATCTGTCGTGTGATAAAGCTTGAAATTGCCCCTCCGATGCCGCGATAATCGGTCAAATTAAGTACCTAGGTACACTGTTCCCCTTGATACAATTTGTAGACATAGTCTCGCGATGCGTTCCCAGCAGCTAAAGTTAGAAATAGCTGATTTGTTCGGAATTGAATCGCAGCCCCTAGTCGTGAGGGTAAGAGGAGGTACTTCATCCTTTTATATGTGGTGCAATATGTAACTACTGTTAGGTTCAGTTACCCGGAAGAAATCAGGAAAGGACTTTTGATTTAATTATTTTCTTCTAACTATTAAACTTTTTGACATTTAGAAATTAATTCAGTTTTATTTAAATTTAAATATATTATGAGACATTTTTAATCTTAATTTATTTATGTGAGACTTTTTTTTATGTGTGATGGTATGACATATTTTTATTTAATATAGTTATGGTAAAGGTGCTTTGGACACTTATTGTCTGTAAACCCTTCTTGTGTGCTTTTAAATAATCCATAAACCTTTGAAATCTTAAAAAACATAACCCCATTGCAAAACACGACCTACGTTTACTTTATATTTTAAAAGGTCTAGCAATTGCAATAATTATTTTATTTACTTTTGTCAAAAAAAATGTAATAATTATGTTTATAAACGTTTATATTATTAATTACCCATATTAAAATGTTTTAAAATAAGTTTAACGAACGTTGTAAATCATTATTTAATTGTTCATTTTAATTTTTTTGGGTAAAATTTTCTTTTAAATGCTCTTATGCTACGTAACATACGTCTTTTTAATAAAAAAATATGTATGATTGTAAAAAAAATTACAAGTACCTGTGTGAACTCACAATAATTCGGTAAAATTCGCAATTTACGCATGAAGTTTAAAACTGGATAAGGCATTTTACTTTCTGTTTTTTTAGTACTAGCGCACAACTTTTACATTAAAGTTTGAAACAAACTTTTTCTTACAAAAATAATAGTGTACTGTGGCTCAATCGAGCTACTTTGTATGATATCGTGATTTCTATTTGAATGACTATTTTTTTAAAGAAAAAGTTTTAGTTTCAAACTAATAAAAAGTAATAAAGTAACTTTCAAAAAGTTTTTGTAACTGACCTGTTCTTCCGTTGCAGCTGAGCGGTGGCTGCATCGGCTCCTGCATCAATCCTGGTGCCATATTCGTATAAAATTCTAACATTTTGTTGTGAACTTTCAATGTCCCAGTCACAGATGAAGGCGCCAAAGACGCTCGCGAGGCGCCGACCGATCGCACTATGAGCTTGCTGGCTGACAGACCGCGCGCCAGACCACGCTGCTGTCCCCTTCGCATGGTGCCACCAATCGCGAGGGCCACACTCTCGGCCGACTCCGCCCTGTGTTCTCGACCCAACCTACCTATTATACAGATCAAAGCTATAATATTTTGGCGCGAGGTACCTACAATGGCAAATTGTATTTTTTTCCTTTGCTAAAAAATTGAACTGCCACCAGGCTGCCGCCCGAGCCGCGCGCCGCCCGCGCCGCCGCCCCGCGCGCTGTGGACGAACAACGTCTTTAGTAGAACTAATTTAATTTCAATTTTTGAACTGTCATGCACAGGAAATATTTCGAAGTTTTAAAATTTGATTTGTTACCTGCTTGCTTGTATACTTTGCAGGTAAACAATATAAATAATTGCAGCCATATTTTTAAGTTTGCTGTAAGCTAGGTATACCTACATAATATATTTTTCACTAGACAAACTACCTGATTATTAGAAAAACTAAATAAAGTTAAACTGATATTTTTTTACATATTTCACAGATATATGTTAATATTTTAGTAGGTACATAGTATTAGGTACTATTAAAATTTTAATTTTAAATATTTTCTTTTATAGAAGTGAGTTGTCAAAGCCTTCAGATACGTTAAACTTTATCCAAATTATCTAATAATAAAAATTTACTACCTAGCAGACACGCTATTTATTTTAACGGTCGCGGTGGCGTGGTGGTCGAGTGCCCGGTTAAGAAGTGAGTAAGTTGCGGGATCGACCCCCGTTGCGGGACAAATGTTAGCATGAGCAATTATTCTGTTCTAGGCACAGAACTATAATATTTAAGAAGAATGAAAGTGTTCGTCGATGTATGGAAACCGAGCGTGTAACCATTTTCGTATTTGTATTTTACACACAAATGTATTTTAGTGATGGGAAACTTGAGCCGCGCGAAAATGAATGTATTAGAAGCATCGATAAGCTAACGGCAAACCGATTCTAGGCATTGCCACACCAGTACATCGCCCCCCGCGAAACTCAGTCTGTTCCATTTTGGAGCTGACCGAGTTTCGCGGCGAGTAAAGAGGTTACTCAGCCCTTACTTACGCGAGGAGTACATACACTCACTCATTCTACTTAAATATAGTTCTTTGGTTCTAAGTATGGGTGTTTCTCTATATCTGCATTACTTTGGGATAAATGGAACTATGTAAAAATGTCCTCAAATATTATTATTATATAATTTATTACGATATAAAAACATGTAAAATAAAAAGCGTGCAGCATGTCGATAACAGTAGAAGCCCCACAGTTTTCCATTTACCTAAAGTTAACCGCCACGAGCGAGAACCTGCCTGCCGTTGGTAGAACTAAACGATAAAGCTTAGGTAGCTAAGCCTCTTTTATATTTTATAACGGTGCATTTTATGAAAGAATTTTAATAAGAAATGGTCTCGCTTTTGTGAGCTTTGAGGTTTTACGCTTTGCTGCATGGTATGGCTCTCTTAAAACCTAATAAAATTGTGTACCTACTGTATAGTATCCGTACTTAGGTACACTATTATATTTCGTTATCCGTCGCATATTAACTTTTCCTGGATGGATAAACTTTTAAAACTTTTGCCATAACATGATCTTGTACAACAATGTATGTAATAAATACCAGTATTATCTTATTGCTAATTACCACCTATTATTAGGTATGTACAAAATAAGTTTAAGTAGTAACTTACAACAAAATAAACTTATTAGTCAAGTGTAAGCTGGATCTTCCAAATGAGTTTTCGTACGTTTTTTTTTTTATATACAACTGAAGTGGCAACCAATCGTACGGCCCACAAGATGGTAAGCGGTTACCGCAGCCTATGGACGCTTGCAATACCAGAGGTATCACTCGCGGGTTGCCACCTTGAGGCTAAGATCGAAAGCCTCATGTGCCAGTAATTTCAAAGGAAACCATACCCTTCGCACCGGAACACAGCAATGCGAGCATTACTGCTTGGCGGCAGAAATAGGTATGGTGGTAGTCCTTCCCCGAACGAGCTCTATCACAGAGAACTCTACTACTCTTACTACTTTATGATGACTACTTGCTGATTTTCGATAAGTAGATTAAAATGAGATAGAAAATCCCTAACAAGTAGAGCAGCCGTGTATCAAGCAAAAGAGTTGTTGATTCAAGTCAGGTCGTGTCGATTTGTTTTTTTGTATTTTATAACTTTCTCAAATATTTTTTTACGTAGGGACTCCATTTTCCGCATTTGGTCATGTATTGTCCGTTAAGCGTCACCGATTACGAATGTAGCGTATTTAGGCTTATTTGCCAGTTTTGCCACCTTCGTAATATAAAAATTGGTGAGCTCGGATTGCCGAGGAATTATGTTAAATTATTAACGGCGTGGGATCGAATCCGGTCGTGCACCAATAGATTTTTCGCTACGAAAAATTTATGTACACAATGCCAGTGCTCTCATACGCTGAAGGAAAACATCGCGAGGAAACTGGCATGTCCAAGAACTAAAAATTCGAAAGACATGAGCCATCCACCAATCCACATTGGGTCCGCGTGGTGGATCAAGACCCAATCACTCTTGCTTGAGAGTAGGCCAGTGTCCCAGCAGTGGGAACATTAGAAGGCTGTCATGACTATTTACCACTTGAATTTGTCATTTAGCTGACGTTTCGAAGCTATTTAGAAGCTCTTCTTCATAAGCACTGGCCGCGACCGCATTCGACGGTTGCTCGGCGAATACTGAATTCAAGTGGTAAATAGCCGTTAATAATTAAATATGATTTGTAAATGATAAATAAAACGATAGGTTTTAACTCTTTAATTGCCAAGGAATTGTATGCGTTGGTAGGCTGACTGAACCCACGTATGCCAGGACTACGTGGGTAGGTAAATAATTCTTCTCTTAGACAGCCTCTGCTGAGTGGGCATGCAAATATTTTTACATAACTGACACAACAATAACATTGGATTTTTTAAATTGAATTTACTTTATACTAGCTTATTTTAGTAGATATATCAGTGGGAGGTGTGTGACAGACACTTGAATAAGCGAACAAGACACACAACTAAGTACTTATGTTATCCTACATCATAACTAACACATCAGTGTGAAATACACGTTAGTATAGACGTGAAGTCACTCCCGTGAGTTTTCTTGTACGAAATTAAAATTTAACTAAGCAATACCTACTTAGAATTGAGTGTACTGGTACGTCTATACGTCTGTAGGTACTAATAATAAACGTATTTTATAGAAAAAACGTTGCGTTTTTTAATATGCCATATCCGTCCCGTGGAATATTTTACAGCTACAATCCTTGCTTTCTAAAAGACTTAAAACATGTTATAGGTTAGACAAGGGGCCATGACAGGCACCATGGACCGTCATTGTGTTTCGAGTGGGCCAATTCCCTCATTGAGCGGCCACTTGGGCCATCCGCCATGTAAACAACAAGGATGTGGTAAAGTATGTATGTGCTCACACGGTGGATGCGGCAAAGTCGATAGGACTCATCAGGGATACAAGAAAATAACATCAGTTAATATTCATTTTGCAACCAACGATATACAGACGGTTCTCAATTCAACGCGTGTTTTTTAAATGGCGTTTTGCATCATTTAAATTCATTTCATTTATTTCATGCTCAATGTACTACAATGTAAGTACTTACAATGCAATCATCGCGAGTGACTTCATCGTCTGTTGACATAAAAATAAAAAAGTCAATATAATTATGAGTTTTAACTGTATGAACATCTTATGTGTTTTTGCAGACAAAAATAATAGGATAATTAGTACGAGTACCTCCTCTGGTATAATTAGTATGAAAAAAAAAATCGATATATCATTTTTACATCAGCATTCAGAGTTTGAAATAAGAAGGTTTATTTAAGCGAATCGATTTTGTTTTAAGTTAGCTATAAGATATCATCTAAACGGAATTTTGATAAATACCGCATCCAAAGCTTCGCTTTCGCTTTCACCATTCACGATTCTGCAAGCAAGCCCGAATCATTATTGTGTTTTCATTGCTCCGAAGCAATGAATGGCTCTGCGTGCGTTTTTAGGGTTTTTGTCTGTATTTGTGCTATTGTGCATTAGGAACACTTCAAGTCGAACGGTGCTGTGGCCACGAATACCTTTCGCCGCCCGGTGACGGGTTCAGATCGCTGCGCTATTCAAAACACTGTTGTGGAGGATATATGCTTGATCCGTTCGGGCATACGAATGCTATGTTGCAATAAGATACGGTTTTCTTGCAGTTGGCGAGCGTTTTGTAACGGCCGTCATTCGAAGACAAGGAAATATTTTTATGCGATTCATAAGTGTGGTTTTCCTTGAGTTTATAATAAACAAGTTCTGCCTAGGTAGTAAATAAAGATATGCAAGTTTTTTTTTTTTATACCACTAAAGTGGCAACCAAGCGTACGGCCCACTTGATGGTCAGCGGTTACCGGAGCCTATGTACGCCTGCAACATCATAGATATCACTTGCGTGTTACCACCCTGAGACGTTAGATGGAAAGTCTCATGTGCCTGTAATTTCACCGGAAACCATACCCTGTGCAAGTGTATTCTTTCAGAATTTTCAAATAAAATATTTTACATTACTTTTTAAATATCAGAATATAGTTTTAGTTTTTAGTAGAGAGCCGGGTTTGAACTGGTTGCAGCTCTACCCACCGTCTTTATTGGAAACTCGATCATGTACAAAACGTATTACGCCGATGTTTAGCGGAGCGTGATGAAGGATACGAATTAAATTGTCAACTAAATAAATCTTTATACCCTTTATGAGTATTAACATTTTGCTTTTTTAGATAATTTCAAACCGATTTCATAAAATAATGTCTAGATTTTGAGAGCTTGAAAATTTTAATGTTTTGTTGGTTGAATGTTCCCAACTTCATACCATTTTTATTTTTCATATATATAGATTTTACTTAAAATAAATACATCAATATATTTTAAAGCAAAATGTTCTTTATCATTACGGTTCGATTTCACCGCAAGTAAAAACTAAAAAAAAAAGTTTTAACTAAACAGCAGGTAGGTACTTAGCTCTACTAAGCTGAGTTTGGCTAGCGCTACCTAGTCGTGTTTTACTCAACTAACTGTTGTCGGCACCCGTCCTCTCTTCAAAACAATTGTTTTGATTATTTTTTGACAGATATATTTGCTGATGTAAGTTTGTACCTTATTCATAGACGTTTTTAAGCTTCTGTTAGCTAATGTGTTTTTCAAATCGATTTTCGTCTTTGACATCAAAATAATTAAACTTAGAAAAAAAAAACCCTCCAGAATTATTTCCAACCAAGATCTAATTATTGACCGGTTTTTTTGGAAAAAGTACTGAACCCATTTCGATTAAATTTATATGGGACCAACCATGAAGTTATTATATTACCTATCAAACTAAAATCCTCAAAATCAATTCATAATAAAATTATTGAAAGAGAAATTGCTTAACAAACGTCTAAAAAAACATACTGTCGTATTGATAACCTTCTCATATCTTGAAGTCGGATTCACAAGGAGAGACAATATAGCAAGCCGCTAAAATGACAGTTTTTTATGAATAAGAGCAATTATTAACACAAGTAGGTATTACCTTTATGATGCATATTTTGTGTTTCAATCACCCGTAGCGGCTTAACCGATGTGGATGAAACTTGGATTAGGTAATATTTCTAGACCTGGAGTATTTCATAATAAAAAAAGTAAGTAACCAATTATTACTTTACCTTACCTTATTTAGGTACCACGCGAGTGAAGCCAGATGCGGGTAATGTATTTTTAATTAAACAAAGAAGTAATTTATACACAAATAATTATATACAAATAATATAATAATTATCTTTTTTTTTCAACGAACATTATTATTAAATGACTTGGCCTTTTGAACCACATTGAACCATTTGGACGTTCAGACATATTGTGTGTTCACATGTCTGTTCAATCACCTAGTGCTAAATAATACGAGAGCTAAAATGCATAACAGGCTTATCAGAATACCCATCTAGGTACCTACTTAATTTTTTTTTATCTTTGGTTGTCACACACGGCGAGAAGAAATAGGTCATAACACCATTTTTTTCGTAATAAATGATTATACATAGAAAACACAAGACTTACGACTTATCATCTAACATCAAAGTATTTATTATTATTATTTTGCACAGAACTGATTTAGACAGGTTCAGAGATTTATAGTAACATTCAGTAATTTTTTTTCCAAGAAAACCATACATTCCGCTTCTGCATGCCAATAAAGAGGAGTATTTAAAGCCGGTGGAGGGACCCTTCCTCGGAGGGTTGAGGGGAGGGGCAAGATCAACTTCAATAAAGGCTCTGCACCACATGTGACGTCGATACGGAAAATTCCTGCTATTTCCTATGATCACACAAATACATGCCTTAATAACACACCGGAAGGTTGAGTTTTGAGCTGAACCAGCTGGATCTTATACAAAAGGGACCCAGCTTCCCCCATCGTAAACATTGGCTTGTATTTTCCCGTAGACAGGAGCAAGCAGATAGGTCATGCTGGAATAGAAATTGCTTTCTTGAATACCGTAGTTGAGTTACCTTAATTTATTTATAATGATTTCATTTAGAGTCAGGTTCTTATTCTAAGAACTAGAATAAGTATAAAAATAAGTTATTCGCACAGTGCATGTTACATAATTTAAAGATCTTTGATGTAAAAACTAGTTCCAACACAATACATTATCAAACAGTGTGCGAATATTTACATGTTACACAGATAAAATTTAAAATTATTTACATTTTAGTAATACGCAAATAAATATCAATAATTATATAGGTTTTTTAACATTTTTAAAGTTGCAAATAGTCAAAGATGCCACTGGGGCTACATCACGTTTGGTGAGTATAAACGTTTACTAAAAAAAATAAAAACCAAAAAAAAAAAAAAAAGTTACAAACTCGCCTTTTTTATCTCTTTCGGCGAGCGAATGGTTATGAACAAAACAACTGAGATGATCATTTTGTGAGTTCAGCGCATCAATTAGATACGACGATACCACCAAAAAAAAACGAGCGATAACCGTTTATAAAGAATGAAATAAAATGAAATCGATGAGAGCACGTAGCGCGATTGATACTGACTTTGAACAGGTGACTTTTCACAAAAAAGCGTAGAGCAATACACCGGGGGTCCCGGAGACCGCTAGCCTGTAGGTACTAGTACTTAACCTGTGGGTAGGGGAGACCGAAACAAGATTGCGTAATATCTCCCAAAGGGGCTGTAGCTAAATGCGGAACGCTATCGATGAGGTGTTATTTTAGGGTTAAATTAAGAATGTGTGAACTGATTTATACAGTGATAGAAAAACACACTAATTTTGTTAAAACTGCTAGTTGAGTCTTGTATATGAAACTGAATGTATAAATTACAGATAAGAAAGAAGTTACAAGCAAAAAAAAAACATAAAATTGTTGTAAGACGCAATAATGTTGCGTTGAACGGCATATCTCTAAAATATTTAAAATACATGTGCCATCCTCCATTCTGTACAGGGTCCACGTATCGGAATATGGCCCAGGTAAAGTAAGTAAGGTCGTATGAGTCAGTGGCCAACCCTGGTGACGAAGTTAATAGGCCGCCTGAAGGCCTCCGCCTCCGTCATGGCTTAACTGTAGGCAGATAAAGTATTCATTTTAGAGCTTCAAACAAATAATGATAGAGCTCGTCCGGGGAAGGACTACCACCATACCTATTTCTACCGCCAAGCAGTAATGTTCGCATTGCTGTGTTCCGGTGTGAAGGGTATGGTTTCCGGTGAAATTACTGGCACATGAGGCTTTCGATCTTAGCCTCAAGGTGGTAACCCGCGAGTGATACTTCTGGTATTGCAAGCGTCCATAGGCTGCGGTAACCGCTTACCATCTTGTGGGCCGTACGCTTGGTTGCCACTTCAGTTGTATAAAAAAAAAAAAAAAGACATTTTGTGGCTCATTTTCTGTTTCAACTATTGTCATACCCAATGAACATTACCAAATTCATGACCTTTTAATAAGCCTAAACTCCCATTTTATTTATGTCCGGAATATCAATTGGGCCCGGATAAGTCCCGGGCCGTGTCCGGGACGTGTCGGGCACGCGGCGGTCACGTGACCCCGACCTGCCCGGCTTAACTGGATACAGTATATTTCTATTATGAAATATTTATTGCTTTGCGGCGAAATTATTTGGTCACAGTTATTGTCGTGTTTGTTATGGGTTCTAGATTAATATTTCAGTAAATTAGAAATTAGAGCTACCTAGCTTAGGAATAATCTTTTCTGGTTCGGTTTTTGTATTTTTCTTGTTTTCTTTTTGGTTTCCTTCGATATCGGTGTTAAGGGGTTAAACTCTCTCTCTTATACGATAAGATTTTAATTTTATTACTGTTTTTTATTTTAATCGTGCTTTATATTCCACACGATTAAGATTCGTATTTTTTCCTATCAATTATGTAAAAAAACAAGGCCTTTTGAAAGTTTATAGTCGCAGGAATTTGTGAAATACACACCACGAAAATTGTTACGTGATTCCACATGATTTGCTTTTACAAAAGCGAGCGCGCTAACCTGCCGGTTTGCCGAAATGAATAATTTCGTCGCACACCGTTATACGCATAAAAAAGTAAAATTCAACGCTTTGTTGCAAAGAGCCACTTTATATGGTAATGTAATGAAACAGAAATGTTGCATGGAAACGGGACATACAAAGGTAGTGCCAAAAAAGTTCAGGCACAGAGGTTTTTTATTCGACGCTGTGTTCCGATTTATCCGGTCTGATTTCGAACGCGTGGATCATTTTATTTGTGACAGTGAAGCGTACTTAATAAAAGTTCAAACAGAAAGCCAATTTTGTCGCAGGCCCAATAGAAATGAAAATTCCTGACTAACTGCTGAACGAGCCTCTGCCGTTAGTCCAGACATTTACCATTATCTGTCTAGATGTAAGTTTGTGAGTCAGTGGTCAACTCTGGTGACTTTATTTGATTTACTTACTTGCTTACTAAACATGCGACTCGTTGGCACACGGAGTCACACTCAAGACACAGAAGTGACATTTTTGGTAGACGTGATTTCCTATACCAATAGTGCAGTGTATATTATGCAATCTTTTATGCAACCAAAACTAATTCAACTGTTACAGACTAACCATACTATATATATATTTATGTTTAAATATTAGTATTATTCATTTGTATTCATTTATTCATATGTAGCAAGATGCACAATTTATTTGCGATCCTATATAAGTACTCCCCCAACCATTCTTTTATTTATTTTATTTTCTCTCCATCCAAAGGTTGTCTGGAAGAAATCGCTTTAAGCGATAAGACCGCCCATTGTACTCATACTATAAAATGTGTTTTGTTTTTATGTTTTTAATACTGTTAAGGTGTACAATAAAGCATTTTTCATTCATTCATTCATTCATTCATACGTAAAATACCATTTTCAATATTTTTCCGGGAACAGTTGCGTCAAATGTTTATTACATAGTAATAATAATACATAAATAATACTTATGTAAAAGATTTATGTTAAAAACGTGATCAGTAAGTATGTATAGTTTTCCGTACTTCTAAAAGCTAATATTGTAATAACCTAAACCCAAATCGCATAGTAAGTTAACCCTCACATTGATTGGGTCATCATAACCAGCCACAACTATTTCAAAGTTCAACTCTCTTTAGCTTGCTTCGTTTAACTCCGGGAGGTGGTGACAGACAGACGGACGGATATTGCACCAGAGTTCCGTTTTCCGAAACAGGATCGGAACTAAAAAGTATACTGTTTATAAGCAGTTTTAAACAAAGTCAGCCACAGGGTCAATTTTAAATAATTTTTTTTTTTTGTTTTTATACTACTAAAGTGGTAACCAAGCGTACGGCCCACTTGATGGTCAGCGGTTACCGTAGCCTATGTATGCATGCAACATCATAGATATCACTTGCGTGTTACCACCCTGACCCTACCACGAACCGGAACACAGCAATGCGAGCATTACTGCTTGGCGGCAGAAAAAGGTATGGTGGTAGTCCTTCCCCGGACGAGCTCTATCACAAAGAACTCTACTACTCTTAATAATAATAGGAAACACTAACGTTTTTATGGGATAGTTTTTTAATTTGACAAACATTAATTTGATAAACATTGATTTAATTAATTCAATAGATGCCGGCAATAAGTTACTAGATAATCCTACACCAAACGTGGCTTTCTCCTCATACCACAGATTAGAAAAAGAACTAATTACATACACACCCTTGGCCGGTTATTTTATATTTTTAATTAAGTCTTTAACATCTTTGTCTCCACTCCGGGATCCATATAATCCAAGAGAAGGTAACTCCTCCGTAATCTGGCGAGGGGAGCTGAGCGTCATGCTGGGCCCCTTTTCAGATTAAAAAATCGCCACGCTTCCATGTTTAGCACCCCTGGCCAGAGGGCGGCACATGTAACTGATATCACACGATGATTAAATGTTTTCGACTGAGATCATTCTTATTTGTGTTTAATTGTTGCTAGTTTTTTTTTATTGCCTACCCCTGCATATTGCTAGTTTCTGCCAGTGGTTTGAATCCCGTGGTTTAGTAAAATAGCCTGTATGTTTTTAAAATAATATTGGTGAACATCGATAGAGAAAAAAATATAGATTATTTTGCACTGCATGAAAACAGCAAAAAGTGGAGTTAGTGACTTTAAGATCCTCTAAGTCTAAGTCCACCATTTTTACACAACTAAAATAATATTTTCTCAAATAGAGCAAAGCTGCACTATGGGAAGGTAACAAATGAAATACTTTTAAGCATGTACACTTTTTTGTAAATACATTTTAATAATACATAAAAACACCCAGACCTAGAACAAAAAATTGTTGTATAAACAAATATTTATCCCGCAATGGAAAGTAACAAAGTCAAGGTCAAAGTAACCTTGTACTTCTAAACCGGAGACTCGCCCACCGCTCTACCGAGGACGTCGTATTTTAATAAAAAAAATTGTTATTTATTCATGTAAACTTAGAATTAACATTACAGAATTCCAAATCGTTAATCTAGTTATGGAAGTAAGTATATTAAAATTTATACAAATTAAGTCCCTAGAAATAAAAAAAAAAAACATTTAAAATAATAGTAGAAACATAAAATAAAAATATAAAAATTAGTAACAACCTACTTTATATATTTTATGCAATTTTAGCAGACAATTATATAGAATAGAATAGAAAAGAATAGAAAAATATTTATTTAACGCCACACAATTAACATAAAAATAAAAATAACAATACAAATTAAAACTTAACTATTGAATAGAATAGAATAGAATAGAAAAATATTTATTTAACGCCACACAATTAACATAAAAATAAAAATAACAATAAAAATTAAAACTTAACTATTGTGACGAAAAAAATGCAGCCACTCAGCATGTGCTGCAGACATAATGTGTCTGCAGCGCTGGTTTTCAGTGTAGCCTACGAGTAGTAGTAGCAGCGACACAATTATTGTGACGATTATTATTATATATCTAACGTTTAGTGCAAATAAACAATAGAATTACCACGGTACTAATTAGTGAGCTGGTATTTTCGCAGTAACTCAAAAATAGTCAGGTCTAGAGCTACAAGTTTCAATCAAATCGGTTCAGCTGTTACAGCGGGATTGAAACAAAAACATACAAATATCCAAACTTTATATATTTTTGGTTATATTTGTTTTTATAGTGTTAACCATCACACTAGGGGAATACTAAAGATTATATACAAAAATTATTTTGCCTCAAGCGGGATTTGAAGCGGCGCTTCGAGCCGAAGACATCCCCATGATTATTTCGTCCAAGCGAGATATGTCTCGATAGCTCAATTGGTAGAGCGCCCGCGTATCAAGCGGTGGTTGCGGGTTCAAATCCCGCTTGAGGCAAAATATTTTTTGGGATATTATAATCTTTATATTTTTTATATATTAGTAGAATAGGAAGTAGCCATCCTACTGAGCATGATGTTTGTACTTACTTTTAAAAACACAGGCAATTAAAACTTACAAATTCATCGCAACAATCAATCACGACTCACAAACACCAACAAACTAAATTTTGATTATTAATATCTCCGAGAAAATATCTATTTAAAAAGTCTTATTCTCAATGTCTTTGTAAATTGTAAGTACCTACCTTTAATTTTGTGTAAGCTTTTGTAACGGATTGAACTACTAAAATAAAGGAACAAGTAATTCGATCGCAAGTCAAAAACTTTTATCTCTCAGAAGCGTCGTCATAATAATTATCGGAAGCACCTATAGTTTTTTGAGTAACATCACTTTATTTAACTTATTAATTTCTATTTTATTTCATTTCCTTTCTCTTATCATAATAGGTATAGCAGGAATGATTTTATTAATACGTATTTATTATTATTTTATATTTATTTATTTAAGTAAGTATATGATTTAAATATGTATTTAATTGTTAATACGAGTTATATTATGTAAGTATACATTATTTCATATTGTATTTAAGTACATTGTATGTTTATTTATTTGTTTCTAATATAATTTATATTCATATTATTGCACCACCAACCATTGTTCAATATTATAAAAGTTTTCTCCATCCAAAGGTTGTCTGGAAGAAATCGCTCGTAAGCGATAAGACCGCCCACTGTACCTTGTTTGTAAATTGGTAATTTTAAGTTTTATTTTCGGTGTCCAATAAAGAATTTTTCATTCATTCGATTTCAAATGCCAGTAATTTTCGGTATCAAATGCCAAGTTTTGCTACATAATCATACCTAAACTGGAATTGAGACCAAATGGCAGTTCATGTTAATTATTTTAGAAAATTCAATTGGAAAATAAATTCAAATGCAAAATAATAATGAATGGGATCAAATGATAGTTACACGAAATGTTCTGTTTTTTCGAAATTAAAAGTAAATATGGCCGCATTTATGTGAAATTTTATTTACATATTTCATCTAAATCCTTCAGTCGTTTAAGCGTGAATGCCTAAGTAACAAACTTACAAACATTCACAAATTAATAGGAGTACTAGTGTTGATTTGAAACTCTTTACATCTGTAGATGTACTTCATCTGTGTGACAATATAAAACTGAATCAAAAAGTCAAACTTTAAGGCGATTATTATTCGTTTGCAATATCCCCGTTTGCAATCTTTTGTCCATCTTGTTTAACGGCACAAAATATCAAAACAGTCTGCAAGAGGTATCTAAGTGAGTCGAGACCAGCGAGGGATTTTATTATCAGAGCATTAAAAGATAACCCCCGCAGTGGAGCCCCGACTCGCATAGAGTAGGCTACTGTACAGAGCACAGCTATTAGCTGTAGGCATCTGTCTATAATTCATTATATAAAAATTGGCAGACATATTAAACATATCACACACAGCGCTATCTACACCTAACTTTTTATTTTTGTAATTTTATGTGTTTTGCGAGTCTAAATAAAATTGGTTACTAAATTTTTATTAACCCTCTTTTTGAATACTTATATTTTTTTTTACATCACATCTAATAAGTTTACGACACAAACGGACACTGGCAGAATTGTAGATACAAGTCACAGAAGCCATAAAATAAAGAAGTCAAGTAACCTCAAATTAAACAAAGATATGGAAACCAGTTATCTTATTCTATTGTTTGTTTTTTGGGAGTCAATGAATGTATTTTCTTTCTTTGTTTGTTTCTTTCTTTCTTTCTTTATCTGGAAGATCCCATAAATAGGTTAATACACCTTGTAGTGGTTTTATTATAAACACCCAGGTCCGGAACAATTACGTGCAGATCGCGCAAACATTTGTCCCGCAGCGGGGATCAAACCAGCAACCTCTCGCTTCTCCATCTACTCGCCCACCGTTCTACCGAGGTCGTCGAATACGAAATAACCTTTTATTCAGAAGTATTTATGAAACGGTAACGTGTTGCACATTGCCGTGACTCAAACCCGCGACTTTGCTTTGATTCGGCAACGCTACGATATTTTCTATTTACAAATTTACTATTTATTGATGGGTGTGTAAATTACCCAATTGGTAGCCTGCATCTAACTAGTTAGAACACTGTAGTCTAGAGGTAGTGACCCCGCCTTTCTATCCTAAGTTCGTGGGTTCGAACCCTATAGTGAACCAATAGATGTTTCTAATCTAAAAGTTTACGTGCGCAATGCCAGTCCTCTCATAGGAAGGAAAACATCGTGAGGAAACCGACATAACCAAGGACTAAAAATTCGAAAGATATATGCCATTTACCAATCCGCATAGGGGCCGCATAGTAGATTAAGACTCAATCACTCTCGCTCACTCTCCCAGCAGTGGGAACCTAAGCAGGCTATTAGATGATCTAACTAGTTTATTACGTTTATGGAATTCTCTATACTTAACCTACTCTACCTCACCTCACCCTCGAAGCCGATGTTCAAACAATATTAGACGCACCATACAGCTCTGTCACTTATTACAATGCCGGATCACTTGCTTTACGAATTTATAAATATTCAAGTTTAAACGACGGTTTGTTTTGAATACAGAGTGCTTAGCACGAAAAACTCTTCTTCTTCTTTTGTTTTATGGCCTCTGTGGCTAGTTTGCCACAATTTTGCCAGTGTCAAGTGTATTAGTTTGATTGTCGCTTAGCAACGTAAACAAACGAAATTTGGAAAGAAACGATGACTTTTCTTTCAAAATTCTCCTGGAAAGTCTTTGACTAAATTACCAACCAACATTACCCCTCCATTTCAATTACTAACACTTGTGCTAAGTAAACAAGTTAAATTGTATAAACTGCCACCAAATTTACGCAATAAAACTTAAAATAACACGAGAAAAATAATTAAAATGGGAAGACCCATGTCGTTTTGACAAGATAGCCAAAGACAATCCCACGAAAAACTCATTTGACAATCGTAAGCGTAAACGTATCGTCCAGCTGTCAATTTGTGATTGTCACGCCTCGACTCATACTGCAAGTTCAATAATCTAGACGATTGTCTTTGGCTATCTTGTCAAAACGACATGGGTCTTCCCATTTTAATTATTTTTCTCGTGTTATTTTAAGTTTTATTGCGTAAATTTGGTGGCAGTTTATACAATGTAACTTGTTTACTTAGCACAAGTGTAAGTAATTGAAATGGAGGGGTAATGTTGGTTGGTAATTTAGTCAAAGACTTTCCAGGAGAATTTATAAAAGAAAAGTCATCGTTTTTTTCCAAATTTCGTTTGTTTACGTTGCTAAGCGACAATCAAACTAATACACTTGACACTGGCAAAATTGTGGCAAACTAGCCACAGAGGCCATAAAACAAAAGAAGAAGAATAATCTAGACCTAAATCCGTGGACACAATGTACGAAAGAGGCTAGCTACCCTCAACACAGGCTCGCCTAGGGTGGGAGTTAGCGCACTTTCAAATTTGTAGGTACTTTTGTTATGTCTATTTTGTTCTTTTTTTTTTATACAACTGAAGTGGCAACTAAGCGTACGGCCCACAAGATCGTAAGCGGTTACCGCAGCCTATGGACGCTTGCCTACCAGAGGTATCACTTGCCACCTTGAGGCTAAGATCGAAAGCCTCATGTGCCAGTAATTTCAGCAGAAACATACCCTTCACACCGGAATACAGCAATGCGAGCATTACTGCTTGGCGACAGAAATAGGTATGGTGGTAGTCCTTCCCCGGACGAGCTCTATCACAGAGAACTCTACTACTCTTTTGTTACTTTTGTTACTGTTCAGTAGTACATACTTATGTAACAAAACATTGTTACATAAGTATGTACTACTGAACACTTTGTTACATACTTATGTAACAAAACATTGTTACATAAGTATGTACTACTCTTGTATTTATTCTAAGTATTATTACGTTTGCATTTATTGTTCCATCTCATGTTTGAAGCAACGAAATAAATAAACTTTAAGTGCTCAGTACTTACTTTTACCGGAAAGAGGATAATAATACCAGCAACATACTCACTAGGCCAGTTACTCCAAAAAAACACTGTAGCTAAAGACCTTGGAGTAATTCACCATTCTAAATGAATATTTGATGATCGTATTGATTATATCGTTGCAAAAGCTTCCAAAGCTCTTGGCTTCATCATGCGTCCTTCTCGTGACTTCAAACGTGCCAACACATTTAAAATCATATACTGTACGTTCGTCCGGAGTAATCTAAAACATTCGTCACAAATCAGCCTTACTCTTGACTGCTGTCAAATTTGTTTACTCTTGACAACAAGGTTGAATTTGGCGCGCGGTTTGCTGTCAAATGTACGAAATGTCATATTCCAATACTTGTCCAATACCGATCGCATTCAAAAGTGAGGCCCCTGGTATTCTCATATTTTACTGTTTCCCAATCGAGAAATAGCAAACATTATATTTTTTTTAAACTTGTTACGAGTAACGTCATTAATTGCCTCATTATATTCTACTTACTTCCTACTTATTAAAACTGCGGCCTATTTCTTGTCATAAGGGTTCATATGTGATACTACCACCTAATATGTAACAACTGTAATGACCTTAAGATAGCAATAAATGTATTGAGTATTGAGTATTGAGCATTAGAGAAACAAATAAATAAAATTGAAAAAATATAAATATTACTTTATTGTTGGTTCTCCAATAAATAAAATTTAAAAAAATATAAATATTACTAACTAGATATTTTGTTGCGTTGGATCACATGGAATATAAATGATCCGTGTTCTCTAAAGCGTAGGCCACACCGCCAGCTAGCGCGCGAGCGGGCGAAGCGAGACGCAGGAGACTATACGATGACGTAGCTTTTCTCCGTAGCTCATGCTATGAACCAAAGTATGCAAAAAGGGGAAACGACCGGCTCGCCCGTATCGCTCGCTCGCTAGCTGGCGGTGTAGCCTGCGCTTAAATTAACTTTAGTTTTTTGCAAAATGCATAGTTTCCCAAAGCAAAGCATTTTATAATACGCTTAATACATAACTGTATTCTGTGGATTATTAAAATTGTAATAAGCTTCGTTCATAATATTAGCGGCTCTATGGCTCGCGTTTACAAATTAATCAAAGTATTAATTATCTCTGAAATGCTTTTATGAAGTCGAGTCATAAAATTTCAATTTCCAAACTTTATTACAAATCCTACACTTTTGTTAAACTAAAAAGTGAGGTAGTTTGTCATATTATTTTTTATATTTATCATATTCATATTGTTTATCATTCATTCATTCATTCATTCATTCATTCATTCATTCATTCAATAACTTTATTGAGGTGTGAAAAATCTTGCATTGAAGTGAATTTTTAGTTTGAATTTGAAGTGTTTTACATATCACATATCAAAAGGAACCAGTTTTAAGTAGAGATAGAGATAAATAAAATGTTACTGCTCAATTCTCGAGAACCAGTGAACGGGCTACAAGGCCTACGACGGGTCTACGAGAGTCGTAGCAAGATTTTTTTCAGCAAAGTTCAAAAAACGACTCAACTCTAGCAAATCAGTATATAAGTTCTAATAATTGCTATATCAGTAAGTAGTTGTAGGACACTTCATATTGCAACGCACACTGGCGAGCTATTGGGGCGAGGTGATGCCGATAATTCGATTGTTTTGTGCGCTTGTGACATAATATATGGAGATCTGTGACACAGCATACTGTTATCTTAATTTATTTTGACAACCGATGGCGCGGCGGTTGAAGGTCCGCTTGCGACGCAGGAGGTTGCGGGTTCTATTCCTGCCTTAGGCCAAATGTTTGTACGATCCGCAAATATTTGTTCCGGGTGTTCTGGGTATTTTCTATGTATAATAAAAAATATTACTTTCCTATTCAACTGCACTGGGACTACTGAGAATAGCCCATTGCATTGTATTAAGTAGATCAGTCATCTAGTACCCATAAAAAGATCTGCTAAGTTTGATGCTAGATGATGCTGTGTGGATTGTCTAGCAATTTATTTATTTTTCTGTTCTGAAAATGCTATATACCAACCGTTATTTATGTGATAATTTACGTAATGTGTGTATACTGTAAATATAAATATTACTTACTTACTTACTGTAAATATACGATTGTTTATCATTTTGCAGGTGTTGTATCAATCAGTGATAATGACGACTTTGGTGGCGCGGTGGGCCCGGTTGTAAAGCAAGTACTTTTTTAAACTTTCGCGATCAGAACTCAGAGCCACCAAGGTGCGAGACAAATATTTACATGATCTGCAAATATTTGCTTAGGGTCTAAGTGTTTCTATGAGTTTAAAAAAATATATATTAGTATTATATCAGTTATGGTCCCCATAAATTTGCCTTATTTGGGGCTAAATATTTATTATAGGTACAATCTTTAGCTGTGCTCCGGAAGAAAGAAGAAATTCTAAAAGTATGCAAAAATACATAACAAACTTTCACTGGTCCTCTAAAACAGCGATTATTCTTGCAACTCATGGCAAATCAGTATTGCGTACGAACAGTCTTCCAAACAGCAATATCGCTCTCACACGACTCAACCAGCAATATTTTCATTTGACTGCGCCAATAGCCGAGCAATAATATTTGCGAAACAATGAAATCACAATCGTCAGATTGGGAAGCGGGAATCGAGAAAATATTGTTTTTCCCATAGATCAAGCTTGACATTTGTTATTTATTGGACTGGACACAATGGGGTATAGGCAAGTAATAAAACGATTCGGTAAATACAAGCGTGTGCTTGCGGCCTTACGAACGCTCGCTCGGCAAACATGGGGTTGTATAGCTTTGGCTTTAGGGTATGTCGTGCTTGGGAAACTTTTGAATAAGATTGAAAACAGTAATCAAGAATAAGAATATCTTTATGAACGCACTACAAATTGGTTTCGTAGTCTACCACACGGTATCGACACTGGGGTAGCGGTTGGGTAGCGGCCGAACGTTAAAAAAGCAACCCCCTTATTCATAATAAACTGTTATTTTGGGTCCTTCGGCGATTCGCACCGCATTAAGCAGCTCGCCGCGCCGGCTCGCCGAGTTCTTTTTGTCATCCATATTATGTCAATGAACAAAGATGTTGATAGATTTGAAAGACTCTACGATAGCAGTTTATAGTATGATTATACCAAATATATTGTATACCGATTTGCTTGATAATGAGCTTATAATGCATAAAATTATATTTTTAACATGATTATGGAATAAGGTATTTTGTCGACCAAACTCAAAAAACACTATTCGCAGAGTAAATCGTAGTTATTCGCGAGTAAACTGACAGTTTACTTGTATTCGACATTAATTCTTATTCCGCGGAATAGTTTTTCCAGAAGTTGGGCGAATCCAAATAAGACATTTTTTGAAAGGTTATACATTTTATTTTCAAACACCTATCATCTATCTATACCTTACTAGTAGACACGGCGCGGTGATTCAAGATTCAAGATATTTATTTGCACAAATAAGTGTTACAAAAGGTCTTAAAAGTAATATGGCACTTAGAACTTATTTGCCCTTTTCAGGCATTGCAAATTATATGTAGGCTATAATAATTTATCATAATTTATTTATCCATAATTTCTCACCGTTCAAACTTTTCCTGGACTCCTACGAACGTTTCAAGATCAAAATTAGGTAAATCGGTCCGGCCGTTGTCGAGTTGTAGCGAGCCTAACGCACAGCAATTCATTTATATATAATATATATTAAAAAAAAGGGTTTTTATGTGTCCATGCTCTTCTGAATTGGAGAATTGACGTTCAGTCGTAGACACACTGCGCTGGATTAGATCGCGTGCGCACTGCGCCCCGCGGCGACACGTGTCGTGTGCACTCGGCTTAGTAGAGTCAGGAACGCCTAGGCTAATGGTTAGCTAGCTTAACTTTATTAGTTTATATCGGTAGTCTTTGTCCAGCAATAAAATGCCGCATATCATAAAATACGAAAGTTTTGAGACTCACGCTACGAAATCGTCGATTCAAACTCATTTTTATAATTACTAGCTGACCCGACGCGGTTTCACTCGCGGGTATTTTTCTAATTTTCTCGTCGATTAAACCTTCCCTGGACTCCTACAAACATTTCAAGACCAAAATGAGCCAAATCGGTCCAGTCACAGGTCCAGTCCTTCTCATGCTTAGCTGGCCCGCGGTTTCACTCGCATTATTTTTTTCGCAATTATCCCAAATTTTCTCACCTTTGAAACCTTCCCTGGACTCTTACAAACATTTCAAGAGCAAAATGAGCCAAATCGGTTCTGTCGTCGTCGAGTTTAACGAGCTTAACGTACAGCAATTAATTTTTATATATGTATAACATACCATCGACACGGTTCTCTGCACATGCGGAGACCACATTCCCAAAGGGCCGTGTCGACGTCTGGTAGTTTTAGTTGTGTCTATTTCTGATGGAACTAGACCAAGAAACAGGCGGCACCACGTAAAGAAAGAAACCGCCAGGCTTGCCTTAGGGTTCTCGGCGACCTGCGCTCCCAACTAAGACCATTGGCTTCCTTAATCAACCCCTTTTGAGAGACTCGAGCGTTTCACAAATCAAAATTTACCAACTCGTTTTTCCACAATTACCCTTTAGAGCGCATTGAATTGAGGCGGCTGTTGCTATCAGCGATCGCGACAAGCGACAAGTGGCAATATAGATGGTATCTCTAGTTAGGTGGGTGTGATGGCATCGGCGGCGCTTGCGCAAGTTCTCACGCGTGCCGCGCACGTGCTGGTACCTGCGTAGGGGTGGCTACAGATGAGACCAGCGAACGAACTCTGTGCTTACAGTGCCTACAACTACAATCCGCCATTTCGTAAAGTCTATTAATCTATGCAAGACTTAGGCCCTAATACTTAGGCGCTATTTAATATTTTTTTTAAATTCAAAATCGTATGCGTTAAAAGATTTAATTGTTGTAGTAAAAGTATTTTTAGTAAAAGGCCAAATCTTTCTCATGAACGATAAACACATTAAAACAGAAATATAATTAATGAAAAGTGCAATTTTTAATGTACCTACTAGCTTCTATTTTTGCTATTCTATTTTTATTTTTATGCTCTAATTATCGTAAGATATTGGATGTTATTTATTTCTAACTTCAATGATTTACAGTACTCACACCGCCCCCGGTTGACTGCAGACTGAGTTTCGCGGCGAGTAAAGAGGTTACTCAGCCCTTACTTAGCCCGTCTTTTCGGCACGCGAGAGTACATAGGTACACTCATCATTCTACTTAAATATTATATAGTTCTGTGGTGCGCAACATGAATAAATAATGCCGATAAATGAACAGTGGCAACGTGCTATAAAGTCGCTGGTTTCTTTTTTAAATCTGCAGAAGTTGTCCTGCCCTTTCTGTTCATAAAATCATCAATGCCCCAATTTGTGTACAAATGCAAAATATTAGAATGAGCTTTTGCATGGGAACTCACTCCACTTGTGGACTACAATCGGAACGAACACAGCTATTTGTATAGTAGATAAACACTGATAATAGTAACAGATAGTAACTTTTATTTATTCTCTGCGATAGGGTGAGATTGCGAAATTCAATATTGTGTTCATGGTACCCTAATCTACCAACAAGTTGTATTGTGTTATTGAGTTTTATAATAGTTATAACTAAAAAGCTTTGATTCTGTAGCTGGTGATCGCCGCTACATTCTCCGTAATGTAGCGGTGTACACAATTTACGCATGTTTCGTTACATAATTACGTATTAGATAGTATATTATTTCATTACATCATCATCAGCTTGACTAGCCTTCTTCCCACTTCAGGGACACCTATTCTCGAGCGAGAGTGATTAGATCTGGTAAATCGCATTCGAATCAAACTTTTGCTATAGTTATTTACAGAACCAAAATCATTTACTTTGAAGTAATTACATTACATTACGTATAAACAAAATACATGAAACAATTGAGCTATTTTAGAACGTTACAAACAAAACGATTTATAAATAGCTCGAACTATTAGTCGTGCAAAGGATTGGGCAGAAGTAGGTAGGTACAGAGTTTGAGAATACGTTAGACATTTACTTATTATCATATCTTTTAAAGTTAGAAGATTACCTATTTCTTAGAGGGAACTTTAAGGTCTTTTAAATTGGGTATAAACTTCAGCTTTTTCTAGGGGTTCTTGACAGACAGACAGACATACAAAATAACGTAGTAATAAGTTACTGAATGAATAAACGTACAAAATAACCCACACACACAACACACTCTGCACTTTTGTCTACCTCCTTGTACTACTGTAACAAAAACAATCATATTAATATTATGTTTTTATATTAAATATTTGTTCCGTGTGTTCTGGGTATTTTCTATATATAATAAAAAATATATATCTGTGTATTGTATTGTATTAAGTATATATCAGTCATCTAGTACCCATAATACAGCTCTGTTTAACAGCAGCTTACCTTGGGGCTAGATGATGCCGTGTGGATTTTCCAGCATTATTTATTTTATTATTTATTATTTTTGATTTAATTACCCGAGGATAACGTAGTGGGTTGTACATTTATTCATCTATAATTTAACACAATTACTTCAAGTATGTACCTACTTAGTACATAAGTCTCAAATGTATCAACTGTTTGTTGTCCCAAACAAAGTGATCAAAAATGCGAAATAAAAAAAAATGCGAAGTGATCTTATAATTATACGGGTTTGGTTTTTACTTTTTGAGGCACCCCTAAAATCCACAGAGATTATATATAATTTATTATCCGCGGTGAGAAAGCACTGGTGACCTGTAATTACAGGTTTTTTATAAAACTTAACTCAAGCACCAGTCTCAGCAAACAGGTTTTTACCTAGCTACATAGAACTATTTTAAGAACCTACTTAGTTTCTAAGAACCTTTGTGAGGAGAAAATAAATGTATTATTCATTATATATTATTATTTATAGAGATATGCTCCAGTGTATGACGGCTGAAATATCCCATGACAAAAAGCGCATAAGACTTCAAAACCGCTACAACACAATGCATTCCAATTTCCCCGATGCTGGATGATCGGAATTGCAGCGTTCTGAATGGGGAATACCAACACCAACATCTGGTTCTGAATATTTCGCAACAAGTTGTTTAACCATTTCACTCATATTTATGACGAGCTCGATGGCGTGATAGGGTGTCCGGTTGAGGAACGAGCGGTCGTGGATCCGATTTTCGCTACCGGACAGATTTTGAAAACAAATTTATTCATCAAAAAAACAGACACAAATAGGCATGATTAGGATAGAATAATAAAGCTAAATAAAATCTTTAAATGTAACATACTCGTACCTAATACATAACTTTACAAACGGCCACTTGCCACCTGTCTTCGCCACATTATGCCGATGACATTTCAAAGCATGTAGTATGATTTATGATTTACACTGAGTCAGTAGCAAAGTCATATTTGTACAAACATTTGTTTTTGGGTTTGATGATGTTTCGTAGTTACTTGTAGTTTCTGATAACCACGACACAGGGAATCCTAATAGAAATCTAATTTGAAATCACTATCTACGTGGCTGTTATGTGTGTTATGTTACAGAAACATATTAACATACCAGCTAGCACTTCATATTTCGTTAGCAGGTTAGCCTTGTATTTATTGACCGCTATTAAGCCATCATTTATTAGTAGGTAAGTCATAATATGTTAATAATTGCAATGCTCAAATAAAGTTTGCATGTCTCATAAAAACGTAGGTATTTCATGAATTTGTATGTTTCTTAGTAGTAAAATAGTTATAATTGTATAAGTTTTGATAAGCGCCTATAGCTTAATTTACTTTTAATTATAAGATTGTTACATTCAAGGATCTAAATTTACATTGGTATTTGTAATAGATAAGATAAATGATGAAATAAATAGAAATTGACTTAAATTGAGAAATGACAGACAGGCAGCTCAAACAATGAGCCAGTAGACAATGGTCCTTGATGGTCCTATTAGGTCCCAATCGCTGTATGTAGAGTAGTTTCGTTTTGTTTAGGTGCCTGTAAAATAAACAAGAAAGAAAGAAAGAAAAAACGTTTATTCATGAATACAAAGGCATAGGTAATACAAACAACAGTGAGCAGGTACATTTTGAACAAAAGGTTACCACATTGAGCCCTATATTCATTGCAAGTATCTATTAAAACTAGAATAGCAATATCCATAGGATTTATCTAATATTACAGGTAGGCATGTTGTAATTAATTGTGTTCGGTTCGTTTAGTAAACGAGCCAATAACACACAAATTCTCCGAGCTATTTTAATTAAACTACAGAAATGCGTTGAACAGTCAGTATTGCTTGCATCCGGGAATATTGATCTATTGAATAGTTGAGATAAAGCAATTTGGGTATACAGATTCAACTACCACGGTGGAGCGGAGTTATGTCGGGCTAATATCTAAGAAGTGCAGGCTCAAATCTAGCCACAGAAAAGCACAACACACCAAACAGTTCTATTCAGAGTATATGCGTTTTAATTAAAGTAAAATAAATATATACAAAATACATAGTTCTCACCCACAGTGTAAACTGTCTTAAGTTATGTACTAAGTTGCCTGAAATAAAGATTATATACTTATTATTATTAAACTGTCACACTTCAATTACGAATTACGATAGGTCATGTTTTTTTATTCACTGACTCAAGTGATGTTCCTAGGAATAATGACTAGCATTGCTCAGACCTTGATCGCTATTCTCACTCAACACTTGAAATACTTCACAGACTTCATACAATAGACTCAGACAATAATTGAAATAGCACAAAGTATTGCGGTCCTTTGATGAGTTATGAAATCGCCCGTCATATTACTGTTCTTTTTATTAATAAAACAAAGACAATATTAATAAGACGAGCACAAGCTAGGCTTCGTACTGAAGATATAAGACTCAGTTTGAGACTCCGCAAAATCTTATAATCTGAATTTCTCAGTAACAAACCTAAAATAAAGCGTGACACGCCAGAGTACAGTGCAGTGCCATGCCGATCGAAAACGCACTGTGTGTGTCATCATTCAAACCTATCGTCTGCTCAAAAATGTTTTGAAATTATAAATTAATGTACAAATTTGGAAGCTGTTTTTTAAATTTCACTATAATATAAATACGATATTATGTATAGGTAGCTGTTTATTTTACCAAGGATTGGAGTAGGTACGGGGGCTCTGGGTAATAATAACTCGAGTGGCCACGAAAATGGCGGGTTTATAATAAGTGATCTCTCTTACAATATTTAGCACCGTAATTTGTGTGGTACATACAGTCACTTTGATTTGAGACCCTTAATTACACACCTAGGTACATTTTTTTATTTTTCTTATTTTAATTTGTTAGTAAAGACTTATCAAATAACTCAGACTCTTTCAGGCGTGCGTGATACGCAGATGAAACAGTACAAAAAAAAAAATACAAAATGTTTATTAATTATCTTAATCTATACATATATAAAATTGCGTTTAGAGACCCCCTTTTAAGTATAAAAATACAGTGATTGCACATAGATGCCAAAAATATAAAACCCGATTTCTCGGAAAATGTTCGATTCATCATCACATCTCGCCCTACGCTCCTGTACTAATGCAGATATTTTACTCAACAACAGTCTCGAAAATATTTTCTCAACAACACAGCGTAGCTTCAGCCGGTGATTCTGTTACGCAACTAAACTGATATCGTGTTTTCTTATTCTTTTATTTGGGAACAAACTGCGATCGAACTAAACTACAGCCTACAGCTGAAACCACGTACGTGAAATGTTCTATACATTTTATATGGGCCGTAGAATAAGTTTTTTACATCTGTTACTTTTCTTGTGTTGCCTGAAATAAAGTTGATTGTATTGTATTGTACTTTATTATTATTATTGGGATCAAGGCCAGTCTCGCGTGCTTCGTAGCCCATTTCATATTGTAACTCAGGGGCTCCCCGTGGCTCGATCACCTCGGTTGCTCGGCAACCAGTTTAAGCCGCGATTCGCCTCAAGACGTAACGGCTGAGGGTGACTTATAAAAGAGCAGGCACCTATTCTCGAAGTCACAAGTTCACAAGTCACTCTATTTAGGCACATATTACTCTGTGATTTAGAGATTTAAATCCTTGAAGATACGTTAGGTTACAGGTGGTTCCAAAGACGGCACATGACAGTGAAATAAATTGTATGTAACTAAGTGCTTCATTTTTCGTTAGCGTTTCCTTTTTCTCCAAAGTTACGGACAGACTTGAGGATATTTAAAGAAAGAAAGATATACAGAAGTACACCTAAAAGTCGTATTTGGCATATGCTTACTTCTTTAGGACTATTAAGAATAAAACATTAGGCAATTACCTTCTACGGCATGCAAACTAAAAGCTATAAGCTCATTACAGAGCTAAAATAGTACACGAAACAGTTTTCGTTTACTGGTAAATATTATATACAGCACAAGATTAGATAGATAGATAGATAGAAAGTACTTTGTTGCACAACTCAAATTACGCTTACAAAGGCGAACTTAATGCTAGACAGCATTATCTACCAGATAACCTGTGGGTAGCGAAGATACATCAGATTAGGTACATGCATAGATTGTACTATCTTTTACTACACTTGTTGACTTGTGAGGTTGTAATCTCCGGAATAAGTCCACGTTATATGTCGCGGGCCTAGGTATAGGGCGAAGACAGAGGCAGAGCTAATTCATTACGGTAAATACAGATATTGAGCGGGTTCCTTATATACGTGCTCTAGATTTTTATTCCCTGTAGAGTGGCTCTGAGAAGCAACTCACATTACAAGTACTAGTAAATCTGATGTAAGTTTATTTTTTAGAGTCGAGAGTTACAGTAAATATACCAGTGTGAAACAAGGATCGTTCTGCGGAAGGATCTTCAAGACTAGTGGAATTCCCCGCGTTTTTTCCCGCGTTGTTTTTATATATAAACTTTACCTTCATTGCACCTTCTAGGAGTTGAATTTCGGGAACTCCTTTATTAGTCCACCCCTACACCATAAGAGCATGTACCCTCATTGCATTGATCCTGTCAGTCAGG
Organism: Colostygia pectinataria; assembly: GCA_951394395.1. Classification (NCBI taxonomy): domain Eukaryota; kingdom Metazoa; phylum Arthropoda; class Insecta; order Lepidoptera; family Geometridae; genus Colostygia; species Colostygia pectinataria. The sequence goes on along the minus strand of OX596348.1, from coordinate 16,934,984 downwards.
TACAAAAGCCTTTTACTTGTATATATTCTGTTCAACAAAATAAATTGTTTATAAAGGCACTTTTTGGTGACTGCCACTAGCTGGCTGTTAACGAAACCCCAGCGTCAATCCCGTACTTCTGGTACATTGGTGTTGGCAAGAAGGCGACCGAGTTATTTGGGTGCCGCGGTTATCAGAATAGCCTCAATTAAATCAGTAGTGACTTGCTGAGCACGTCTGAGCACAACACGACGTGCTAAAGTCCGAATCAACAGCAAGTCTAATCAAAACTGGCGACACAGTATAGGCGCTTTAGCAAAAATACAGGAGCAAAGCTGACAGTAGCCATAACCCTATACACGCCCCACATGACCCAGGCACAGAGTATGCCACTAGCGTGACGCTGAATGCATGCCATTAATTACTCCTACACCAATTACTGTCACGTCATCTGACTTGGTACACAACTGAAGCTTTTGTACAGTCAATACCAAATCATATATGGGCTAGATGATGCTGTGTGGATTGTCCATAAAAAAAAAAGTTCCAAGGTAAGCTGCTGTTATACAGAGCTGTATTATGGGTATTAGATGACTGATATATATTTAATAAAATCAATACATAGATAGATATTTTTTATTATATATAGAAAATACCCAGAACACCCGGACCAAATATTTGACGATTGTACAAACATTTGTCCCGAGGTGGGAATCGAACCCGCAACCTTTGCGTCACAGGCGGACCTGCGCCCGCTGCGCCACATCGGTCGTCGTTGTTCAAGACAAACATTTGATTGTCATTCTTAGGGTGAGTTGCACCAATTAATTCGCGTGTTCACTTTGGCCTCACCTGAAAACCAGTGTCGCACCGTAACTCAGGTTTGGTTCAGTTTTTTGCTGAGAGTGAGACCATTTTGCCCCCGCGCAACATACTTATTAAAGATTATAATATCCCAAAAATTATTTTGCCTCAAGCGGGATTTGAACCCGCAACCACTCGCTTGGACGAAATAATCATTGGGATGTCTTCGGCTCGAAGCGCCGATAGCTCCACCTACAGGGATTTTTGGGATATTATAATCTTTAGTATTCCCTTAGTGTGATGGAACAAAAATACTTATTAAGTTTCATAAGTTTAAGTTTCTTACCATGTTATTAAACCTAATGTTGTTTCATGCTAAAATACTTTGTTGTGTTGTGTGCGGGACAAATAAATATATTTTCTTACTGTCTTTCTGTCACCATCTAGCGTTAACGTCAAATTGTTCAATCGTCGTCGAACAATTTGTGTTAACGTTAGATGGTGCAACTCACCCTTAGTTTTCAATATTAATGTTTAATTGGTATGAAATTTTAACAAGTAGATATAATTAGATTGGGTACATCGAAATTGAAATCATTTGGTCTAAATAATATGTACCTACAGTATTTTTTTTTTGTGCTGGTAATCCAATCGTTGCTATATCGCCCATTATAAGGTTCTTTAAAATGTCAACTGGCATTTATTATAAACAAGCGGATATGCCCTGACTTCGCAACAACTTTCTCTTGAAACACTATCTATTTAAAAAAACCGCATCAAATTCCGTTACGTAGTTTTAAATATCTTAGCATTACATAGGGACAGGCAGACAGCGGGAAGCGACCTTGTTTTTTATGCAGTGACCAACAACTGCTTACAATATTGTATGGAGAAGCCATAGTTTGAGGCTTTTAAGCTCAACACCTTACAGATATAAATATAATATCATAGATCTAAAATTAGTTAGCTATGTTACCTAGCTCTATACTAGTGAAAAAGATATATTCAAATTTCATAAAATCATCAACCTCTGCAGCTGACTGTACAGTGTACACCAACATACATAGTAGAACCAACCCTGTGTAGTGGGAGTATGTCTTCTAACCAACCAATAGATTTTGTTGAGTTACTTTTATCGTGAGGATATTGGCAAGTTCAAGAACTATAAATTCTAAGGTTGGATTCGATCAAACTCGAATAGGCACACTATTCTCCGAGGATCGTATTCTTCTTCTTTTGTTTTATGGCCTCTGTGGCTAGTTTGCCACAATTTTGCCAGTGTCAAGTGTATTAGATTGGTTGTCGCATAGCAACGTAAACAAACGAAATTTGGAAAGAAACGATGACTTTTCTTTCAAAATTCTCCTGGAAAGTCTTTGACTAAATTACCAACCAACATTACCCCTCCATTTCAATTACTAACACTTGTGCTAAGTAAACAAGTTAAATTGGATAAACTGCCACCAAATTTACGCAATAAAACTTAAAATAACACGAGAAAAATAATTAAAATGGGAAGACCCATGTCGTTTTGACAAGATAGCCAAAGACAATCGAGGATCGTATTTAATCGCGAGTAAACTGACAGTTTACTTGTATTAACATTTTTTATTCCGCGGAATAGTTATTCCAAATGTTGGTCAAAACCACTCTGAAAATGCAATATGAGCAAACAAATAATAGATCATGTTTGGCGAGTCGTTGAACGGCGGGGTAGCTCTCGGCACCACTTACCAGCTGCCAACTGGACAGGGCAAAGCTCAGCGGGCAACTACTCAGACCAGCTATTGGTCTGTTCATCTGCTTGTATTTAACTCAAATTTTAGTTGGTCCAAACTTCTAAACTAAAACTGCGGCGCTACGTTTTTTTGGTGTCACATCACATTAATATTATATAGGGTCTTTGATTATTAGTGCGCGATATTCAAGGAATAAATAAATAAACACACAAAAAAAAACATGTACTTTTTTTATTTAAAAAAAATTACGTAATTCTGCTTAATAATTAGCTATCCTTGTTAGAAATCGAAAGGGCCGCGTTTGGCACGTGTCAGTGACCCGCGCTTCAATAAACCGCGGGTCAATAACCCGCGCGTCCTTGACCTGCGCGTGTCAATGACCCGCTACGGAGCGCGCACAATCGAATATTTCATTATTACGTCTAATAATTGGGCAGAAAAATCGTTTTTATTTTTTTTACTTGGAATTAATAAGACAAAATATACATAAAAAACATAGGTACATTATGTTTCTTATTGATGTGTGGAATCTGTTCCTTGAATATCGCGCACTAATAATCAAAGACCCTGTATATGCGAATCGGATGTTTGTTTGTTGGGTGTTTGGATGCTTGGATGGATGTTAAAGAGTAGTAGAGTTCTTTGTGATAGAACACGTCCGGGGAAGTACTACCACCATACCTATTTCTGCCGTAAAGCAGTAATGCTCGCATTTATGTGTTCCGATGTGAAGGGTATGGTTTCCGGTGAAATTACTGGCACATGAGGCTTTCGATCTATGCCTTGAGGCACCTTGAGGTGGCAACCCTCGAGTGATGCCTCTGGTATTGCAAGCGTCCATAGGCTGCGGTGACCGCTTACCATCTTGTGGGCCGTACGCTTGGTTGCCACTATAGTTGTATAAAAAAAAAGAATGAACGTGATTATTTCTCCCATTTTGAAGCCAGCTACCAAATCTGGCTACGAGATGGGGTTAAACGGTTTGTTCTGTCCTCTTTAGTCAATCAATCAATACATTTATTGCTGTCATATGGTACATTATGTAGTTGTTACAGAATTGGTAGTATCACACATGAACCCTGTTGTTCAACTCGATAACAACGGTAATGATTTTGCTGAAATTGGGTTAGTCCCATAATCAACCACTTATAAGGGGATTTTGATACGAAAACCACAGAATAAAAAACGCCAAGTAACGTGTATTGTGTTACACTTAGATTATTATAACAAGTACATACACAAGTAAGTGTAAGTAAAACATAGATAAGAAAGGCTGTACTTTTTATCCCGGAAAGAAGTACAGTTTTCGAGTTTTTCGTGAACGAAGTCGAGGGCAACCATCTAGTTGATTCATAAAACTTTTTAATTAGTGAGATGTGCAGGTCAATGTCGCAAGAAGTAAAGAAACATTTTAAAAGTAAACGCCAAGGAATAAGGATTAATATAATTAACTAGATTGCATATGAATATAGGCGAGTTGAGTACATTAAAAACAAATATTTTTTTATCCCATGTATTTGCTCACCTTCTGTTAATAAGCCGCTGAAATCCCATTTATCGGATTTGTGAAGATAAACATAATATCATTATGATTAGTCATTTTGAATCGTAATCTATTAGTATTAGAGGGGAGTTTTGATAATTTATGATACAAGGCCAGGGGTGTTAGCGGGAACTCTCACTTTTAATGATACAAATTATTATTTTGTAGGGAAAACAAGCCGAGTCGAATCTAATCGAATAGAAAAGCAAAAAGTTGATAAAAATCTAATCTATTAATAATAATAGTATACGCTCAATGCCATAGCTCTTATTATACGATGAAACGAAAGATCGTGAGGAAATAGGCATGTCCAAGAACTAAAAATTCTAAAGACATGTGCCATCCACCAATCCGCGTGGTGGAAATAAACTCAATCGCTCTCGGCCGAGATCAGGCCAGTGTCCCAGCAGCAATAGAAACCTTAAAAGGATGCTAAAATGAATCGTTGGAGTGAAAGTTGCGTATATTGTGGCGTATTCTGTGGCATAAGGGATGGTAACAGGTGGTGTAATTGTGACCCTTTGAGGATGAGTTTAGTTTTTACGTGCTGAGACAAACATGTTTAGGATAATACGTTTATGAATACGTGACCATTCTGTCGTTGGAGTTAAAGAGTTAGGAGCACCCCGGAACACTCGCATCTCATTGATTTATTTTTGACTAGCACTTCGATTCATACTTTTGTCCTGGATAAAAAGTAGTGTTACAGTGTAGTTTAAAAAAACAAGAAAAGTTTTTCTCTTATTCCTGAACGCACGGGCATCAGAATTTAATTTATTTCATTTATTTATATAAAAATACGGTACATGAAGGTGTTTTATGTAAAATAAAACTTTGGACGCCCAGCATATTTTTAGCACTTTCCTGGTGTGTAAATATTTGGGGTTTGAACCTGTTCAGAGCCATAGCTACAGATCGTTTTTAACAAATGCATTCATTACCTAATTTGTATTAAAAAAGAAGTGCCGCGGTGAAGCGCATTCCAATTATAACTTTATTTTAACAATTATACGTTTGAAATTAATAAAGTCTAACGTCGGCGTCAAGGTGCTAATCTCTGCTAAAGTTAACTTGTAAGTTCGAAGCCTGTTGCCCTTGTAACAGAATCCACAGGGCATTCGAATCATCAGCATCTTGACAGCTTAATTTTCCCACTGCTGGGACCAGTGTCTCCTGGGACCTACTCTTGAGCGAGAGTGATTGGGTCTCAATCCACCGCGCGGACCCAATGCGTGTTTGAGCATGGCACATGTCTTTTAAATTTGTAGTTCTAGGACATGTCCGGTTTCCTCACGATGTTTCCCTTCACCGTATGAGAGCAGTGGCGCACATAAACTTTTCGAATAGGAAAATCATTGGTGCACGACCGGATTTGAACCCACCGCCTTAGGATCAGATTGTCACAATGTCAGTGCTCTGCAATGTCAGTGCTCATACGGTGAAGGAAAACATCGTGAAACTGGCACATTCAAAACACAAATATCCGGAAGACTAAGACACGTGCACTAAAGTACATTGGGTCCGCGTGGTGCATCACTATCGCTCAAGAGTAGGCCAGCGTCCCAGCAGTGGGAACATAAGAAGGCTGTCATGATGATGATGCTGTAGCTATTTCAAAACACGACAACATTTTGCAATTTTTCGAGTAGTCGAATAATTTCGCAACTGCAAAGATGCTTTTCATTAGCGTAGCAAATAGCTACGAAGATATTCGTAGCATTTACTGCTACGTGAAGTCTTAAAATGTGTAACTGAGAATTTTATTACACTTGCTACAAGCAGGGCTATGCAAGCGCATGCTTCGATAATAGCTGCACACAAATTCAAAACAAGAACACGTATAAAAAAACATGAATGGTATTACTGTATACCTTGGTGAAAATCAAATCAAATCATAAGAGCTTTAATTGTTTGAAACACAATAATCTTTTTGAAACGTCTTACAAGCTAAGAAAATTTACACCAGTTCCAACGCGCTCATGCCGCAAAAAAACTAGTAACAACACCGGCTGGGTTCCTATCGCTTTTTTGGCATGACCTTTGCTGTTATGGATGCCAAGTAGAGTTGGAGCACATTCGTCCCAAGTTTTTTTATCATCTAAGTAATCGGAATTTTATAAAAGGTTTTTGTTTAAAAGTTTCTAAATTTGTCAATTGATAATGTCACTTGTGACTTTGTTAAAGAAGCTTACACATTGCCCTTTAAAGAATTTACTGACTTTAGTGAGAACTTTATCGAGAGATGAACGTATTAATTAGCATGCCAACTCCCAATCTCTGTATTCCGGTCAACAGTACGGACAATAAAAATGCACGTTGCGCACTCGTTTTTTACCAAAGGAAAAAACCAATTTAGGCGCATCATGGCTTTCGACTCTTTGAGACTAAAGTTGTAAATATTTTTGCGTTACATTACTGTGCTTAAGTTCAAATCAATGTTTAGAAAATCCTGTTGAACGTAATTAACTGAAAATTATTTGCTACTCGACAAACAAAAGTTTTGGTGCGTGACTTTGACAGTTCGTTCGTTCGTTCGTATGAGTCAGTGGCCAACTCTGGTGACAAAGTTTCTAGGCCGCCCGAAGGCCTCTGGCATGGTCTAACAACTTAGAAAAAGCCGGGACTCAGTTGAAATTGCCACTGGCGGTCACCCATCTCCGCGGAACAGTGCTTAACTTCGTTGATCTGTTAAGAACAACTTAGCCAGCTACCGTCACGAGCGCTCCTCTTTGACACTTTGACAGTAGGACACATGAGACAGTGTGGGATCACGGATGTATGCCTAGCTTATTAGACACCTACGTTTTGTTAAAATAAGATAATATCCTACCTGGTACCTATCAAAATATTGCCAGCAAACTTTACTGTTCTGAAATAAATGTCAGGTATTGTTGTGTTGTTAAAAACATTTTCAACGTCAAAGTATATTTATTGCGTCAAATTAATTGCGTTATTAATAAAATATAACGCCCAAACATGAATGAATATAATTACGAGCAAAATTATTTTAGGGCAAAATAATTACGAGTTGTCATCTTTCGCTACGATCTAAACAGTACTTGTGGCGACACATAATAAAACTTACCAATGTATTATACGGTAAAAAAAACCAAGCAAATATTGGTCTATCATGAAGCACTATCTATAGAGATGATAATTTTGTTTTGCTGTGTGTTGTGTGTGTGTGGGTATGTGTGCCTGTGTAAGTGTGTCTTGTGTGAGTCTGTGGTACACGTGACGCGGTGTTGTTGCCTCGCGATATTAAACTATGCGTTAGTGGCTCTCAAACTTTGCTTGTATAATACTTAAAATATTACGTTTTAATATATTCTATAAGACAAATAGAAAACGTGTTCTAGTATTTGCTATTTTCTGCAGATATTCTGTTACACAAAAAAATATAGATAGCATAGATACTAACCGATAATATTCTGTTTTTTAACGGTTATTGTGTAACATCAAAAGCATAATATAGTCACACTAGTGGAACGTACCTCAACTTTACCTCAATATTAATTATATACTCAACCTTTTTTTAACGTACTCAATTGAGAGACGCATTAAGTGTTCTCGGGTTTGAGTTGAATTTCGGGAATTTCTTTCTTAGTGCACCTCTACACTATAAAAGCAATGTACCCTCCAATTTTTTAGGAATTGTGGTTTAGGTGTGCGTTGATCTGTCAGTCAGCCACGAAAGCCTTCTAAATATTCTTATTATAATTACAGTATTTTATAAACTTAGTTTAGTTATTCATTATTAAAAATTTGGTAAATGTTGAGAGCCACATTCCCCACCCTGAGTGCGGGCAAGCAGCGTATCTACGCGTACACATCCAGTGAGATCGCGCCAGAAAAATTTAATTGTGAAATACGAGCATCCCTCCTCTACCCCGTCTTCCACAAAACCGAACTTAGCCGGACTTTGCCGAGACGGAGCTTTCGGGGGCGCGGTACGACGCAGACCAAAATGTTTAACTTCGACTTTGTGTGTTATAAGTTTGGCACCATAGTGTATTTGTCAGTTTGTTTAACTGATCACATATTGCCACATAGCTCAGTAGAGTGTTTAACTAGTACTTATTTTTTTACACTCTTTTATTTCTATTATTCAAAGTAATCACCCATGCAATCGACGCAGCTTTGCCAACGCATTGGCAGTTTATTGATTCCCTTCTTGTAAAAATCTGCTGAACGGGAGGCAACAAACTCTTCAAAGGCATTTTGTACTGCCTCTCGGCAATTGAATTTTTTACCCACTAAAAAGTTGTCTAAATTTTTTAATAAGTAATAGTCGGTAGGTGTAAGGTCTGGTGAGTATGGCGGATGAGGGAGAGCTTCCAACCCCAGCTCTTGCAGCTTGGAGACTGTCTGTTGTGCAGTATGGGGTCGCGCGTTGTCGTGAAGGAGCAGTAGGGACGATGGATTAACCAAAGCTGGTTGCCGATGTGCAAGCTTCTCCATCATTGTCTCCAGTTCTTCACAGTAGGTACACATCTGCAGTAATGCTCATGCTGTTTTGTGGTGAATCACACCCGCACTAGACCACCAAACAATGACCATCAATTTTTTTGGGGTCATTTTTGGTTTAGGGCATTACTTTGGTGCTGAACCAGGATCTAACCAACTTGCTGAGCGCTTTCGATTGTTGAACAGAATCCATTTTTCATCGCAAGTAACAATTCGGTTCAGTTCAAAATTTCTTCATTTCTTTGCCTATTGAGCAGCGCAAAGCAGGTCTCGACGCGTACGTTGCGCTGGCGATCGTTAAATTAGTGGGGCACCCATCTATCAAGTTTTTTTACCTTGCCTATTTGTCACAATTGGATCAAAATTATTTTGATGCTAACATCAAAAGCTGCTGCTAGCTCAGCTGTAGATTGAGTTTCGTCAGCTTCCACAATCGCCTTTAATTCATCATTGTTGACCAAAGTCTCCGAACGACCACGAGCTTCATTTTTCAAGTCAAAATTTCTAGAACGGAACCGGGAAAACCAATAACGAGTTGTGCGTTCGTTTGTACAGTTCTCTCCGTAAACGTTTTTGATGTTAAGTGCCGTTTGAGTTGCGTTGGTGCCACGACGAAACTCATATTCACTAATAAGACGAATTTTTAAACTATCCACTATGACGAAAAATGTTCAAATGTAATGAAAATACAACGCTAATCAATAAACAAAAGACTGAGTTTGTAAAAAGAATGTCATGTTTTTAAAACAAAATTAATTTGAATTTAGAATACAAAGCCATTCCAAACTTTTTTCTATTTGAAATGACCAGTGCTGAAGAACGACAATTTCATAGGTAAAGACCTATTATATAGAAAATACCCAGACCATCCGAAACAAATATTTGTAGATCGTACAAACATTTGACCCGAGGCGGGAATCAAACCTCCGCGTCGCAGACGGACCTGTGCCCGCTGCTCCACATCGGTCGTCAGATTCCAGTATTTATTTTTGATTAAAAACTCAAGCCATCTTATGACTCAAGCCCACCATCTTATGACATCTTATTTTTAGTGATTTTTAGTTTTAGGTCTGAAATGATGACGAGGATTTGACCATTAATCATAATAACAATTACATCCACACTTTAACCGTTGCCGCCGTCAAAAACCACCCCTAACGGGACCACGTGTGCCCAGGAATGCACCCTGCTCTATACATCAGTAGGGTGCACTGTGCAGTTAAGGGTGAATAACAATATTCGTACCCTAACATATTGCGATTTCTATAGTAATTCAATTTCGGAGACAAGCATAATTAATGTGGAAGCAGAGTATATATTATCAACTGCAGTCAGGTGCAATATTAATGTAGTGTTTTGTTTGATATCGTGTCTTAAAGAGTGGTGGCTTAGTGGCCTTCCAATCTTAAGGTAGTGGGTTCGGTTGTGCCTCAATGAATTTTTCTAATCTAGAAAATGATGTGCCCATTGCGATATTTCATTCAGGGAAATATAGGGGTAAAGGGGGTAAGTTTCCTGTAGTGTTATCAGGTTTTAAACTCCGTATTTGCTATGACAGGCTTATAAAATGGTGGATAATGGATTTGATCAGGCATGCAAGTGGATTTCACTTGGTAACAATATGGTAATAAATGCAAATGAGGAACCTCCTCTAAACCACCTTGACTTATCTACGCCAGCGCGCGTGCGCGTCCCAAATCGCGTGTCAAACCGTGACATTAGACATTATCCGTCACGCCTTGTTACCCCTGTTGCCCTGTCCCTGCCCGCGCCCCCGCGTGACAAATCACCCTTGACTGATTACAGTGTGACAATCAAAGGTTACCAGAGGGTCTACTCTTGCGGACCAAAGCGATATATCGTGAGAGTTTTCGTGGGTCAGCTTATGTCAGTGAATGCTCTGAACTAACTTGACATCGACATAAGTTGAGCTACAATATTTGTTTCGATTATCGTTCGTCGTTTTCAAGAGTAGACCCTCAGAGGTATCGTGTATTGACGTGGTAGAATTGCCGTGAATTCATTGTTTGTATTCAGTGATTCAGAGGGCACGTAAAGTCGCTCTCGGGGTTCAAAGTGTTAGGGCAACAGAGGCCTTCGGGCCTAAAGACTTTGTCTCCGGAGTTGGCCACTTATTCATACTAACGAACTTACAATTTAGTGTATATTGTACTTTGTAGTGTATATTGTACTTTGTAGTGTATATTGTACTTTGTAGTGTATATTGTACTTTTTAGTGTATATTGTACTTTTTAGTGTATATTGCACTTTTTGGTAATGTGAACGTTTTGTCTATGTGGTAATATGATGACCGCGATGAAGTAGTGGGTTAGTACCCGGTTGAGAAGCGAGAGGTTGCGGGTATGAGCCCCGCTGCGGGACTAATGTTTGTGTGATCTACAAATATTTGTTCCGGGTCTGGCTGTTTCTATGTATTTTGTATGACGACCGATGTGGCGCAGCGGGCGCAGGTCCGCCTGCGACGCGGAGGTTGCAGGTTCGATTCCCGCCTCGGGTCAAATGTTTGTACGATCTACAAATATTTGTTCCGGGTGTTCTGGGTATTTTCTATATATAATAAAAAATATCTATCTATGTATTGTATTGTATTAAGTATATATCAGTCATCTAGTACCCATAATACAGCTCTGTATAACAGCAGCTTACCTTGGGGCTAGATGATGCTGTGTGGATTGTCCAGCATTATTTATTTGTTTTATTTATTTATTTTATGTATGTATATTATATGTGCGTTATATGTATTCACGAAACCGGATGGGTGAAGGCTTAAAATCGGTTTTCATGGCTCTCTTTGAGGCCTAGGTATGTCCAGCGGTGAACGTCTATTTGCGTATATAATGGTGATGATGATGATATACGAAAAAAAGTATATTATGTATATACTTTCAATTATTGGTTCCCATACAAGTTTTGCTTAGTTTAGGACTAGACTGCACTGTGTAAAAATGTCCACCAATATTAATTTATTTATTTAATGTAGGCACAGAACTGCGCCTACATTAAATAAATAAATTAATAGCTGTAACAGAGAGGAAGTCAAAGTCAAAATGATTTATTTAAATAAAATATTTAGTCATAAGCACATCAGCGTAAACAGGTTTTATGGTTAATAGTAGCAAAATTATAATATGTAATCATTCGAAAGACATGTGCCATCCACCAATCCGCATTGGGTCCGCGTGGTGGATTAAGACCCAATCACTCTCGCTGGAGAGTAGGCCAGTGTCCCAGCAGTGGGAACATTAGAAGGCTGTCATGATGATGATGATGATGATAGCTTAAGTGTACCTACTGAACTGTTTATGTTGCAAATAAATATTTTTTTTATTATTTTTTTAAATCACAATGATCACTTCGATCAAGAATCTAACGGGGTCACAACACAATATATTTTCACTGAAAAAGGTTAAAAACGTAAAGATTATGTTTTTTTTAATAGAATAGAAAACCTTTAAAATATATAGAATAGAAAACCGTTTGTTTGACACACGCTACTTAAAGATAACAAGTAAAACCAAACAAACAAACATTACAGGTTAAGTCAGTTGTTTAGACAGGTAGATCAAAGAACCGAAATTAATTACTGTTCCGCGTAATCTTTTATTATTAAACAGTAATTAATTAATTAATTAAACATTCATACCAACTTGGGACAACATTGAGAAAGTTTGAGAGATGTTAGAATCTTGTTATTTAGATAACGTACAAGGCCTTGCACATCACGTATAACTAAACAATAAAATAAATAAATAATGCTGGACAATCCACACAGCATCATCTAGCCCCAAGCTAAGCAGAGCTTGTGTAATGGGTCACAAGGATCACTTTGAAGCTAGGAAAATTTACAGGAGTCTTACAAGCTAGGAAAATTTACACTAGTTCCAACGCGCCCGTTACGTTCCAATGCCGTAAAATAACTGGCAACAACACCGGCTGGGTTCCTATTGCTTTTTTGACATGACCCTTGCTATTATTATGGGTACTAGCTGACTGATTACAATACACTACATAGATAGATATTTTTTTTATACATAGAAAATACGTAGAACACCCGGAACAAATATTTGTATATTGTACAAACACTTGTTCCAAGGCGGGAATCAAACCCGCAACCTCCTGCGTCGCAGGCGGATCTTCACCCGCCTCGCCACATCGCTCCTCATAAATCAGCAAAGGTCTATAGATACCACGGCGGTTACAATAGATTCAGAAGTTATATATTAAAAAGCGATATATCGTATAGTTCTCACAACGGATCTCGGCCGTCGTAAAATTAGCCGTTTCGATGCGCAATGGAGCTTTTTCAAACTAAATTGTCTTTGCGCATCACAAACGGCTAACTTCACGGAAGCCTAGATCCGCTGTGCGAACTATACTAATATCACAAATAAAAGTTTTTTCTTTCTTTCTTTCTTTCTTTCTTTCTTTCGGTTCGGTTGACGACCGATGTGGCGCAGCGGGTGCATTTCCGCCTGCGACGCGGAGGTTGCGGGCTCGATTCCCGCCTCGGGTCAAATGTTTGTACGATCTACAAATATTTGTTCCGGGTGTTCTGGGTATTTTCTATTATAATAAAAAATATCTATCTATGTATTGTATATATCAGTCATCTAGTACACATGACACAGCTCTGTCTTGGGGCTAGAAAATAAGAATTACCCTTCAAAGGGAATTTTGGGATTTTTTTTGTTTCAAAATACCCTTAAAAGGGGATCTTCAAAGGGGATTTTGACACTAACCCTGCTATGTTGATTGTCCAGAATGATTTATTTATTTCTATCTCTTCTGTTATACCGTGGCAGTTTTCATAGTTCAGCTTATGTGATGAAAGCTCGGAACTTAGCTGTCACCGACATAAGTTGAACTACGATATAAATCCAGTTATAGTTAGATAGATTGATAGAAAACACTTTATTGTACATCACACAGAAAACAAGAAAATAAAAGCTAGTTTGTCGCTTTCAAGAGTAATCATCATGACAGCCTTCTAATGTTGGCGCTGCTGGGACACTGACCTACTGTCGAGGGATTGGGTCTTACTTAATCCACCACATGGACCCAATGCGGATTGGTGGATGACGCTTTCAAGAGTACCTAAACCCTCAGATCACAGTCTGGTGGCTGGTGGGTTTGCGATCGGTCTCAAAGCGATATCTGCCGCAGGCCGGGCGCCCTAGCGAATGGAATCGGGCGACAGGTGGACTGGGCTAGTGTTACCATGATTTAGATTCATAATAAGTATATAATATAAGCTCAAAATTAGAGTAAGAATCAGAATCAACTACTGTATACATAAAGCTTAACTACCACTCACTGACTCACTGACTCACTGACTCACTGACATGTGAGTCAGTGAGTCAGTGAGCATTTGCAGTAGGGGTGGGGTAAAACTGATTACGGATTCGTGTAGGAGATGTTTTGATATATAAAAATAAGACCACGGAATGTACTAAAAGTAAAAGTACCTAAATATACTTTGTAAAGTTTAAATAAATTATATAATATTAAAAAAAAGTTTTAAGATTTGCATGCCGTATGCGGCATATTTCGAATATATTTAAATAATTACATGTTTATTGATCGAGCGAGCGAAGCGTCTCAGTTTTGAGATTAGCCAAAAATACTTTAGTCTGTCAGTCACTCAGTCTGTCTGTCCGGCTGTTCTACCTACAGGTCGCATTTGTCAACCGATCTGGTTGAAACTTGGTACTTAAATAGGTTCTAAGACTTTATACAATTTGTTGTCGTCGGGGATTTTGGATTGGAAACATAAATTCTCCAAAAAAGGGGAAAAAGACTACAAGATATCTCCGGATTTGGGTGGGTTTTTTTTTATTTGAAAGGTACTAACTTTAAATTGGTCTCATACAAATCTGGTGAAGATCTACTGAAGATTTTTAGGGTAATGAGCAGAATAGCTCCTCAAAGTACAGTAAATTACCCATTTTAAAAGTTTGTGCTTGTGGATTGTGAGGTCTTCTGTTCGGAGAACTATAAGTAATAGTATTTAGTATTTTACATACATAGAAATAGGTAAGTTTATTGGGCAGTTTTATCGCTTGGTAAAAATCTTTTCCTGATACAAAATACTTAGAAAAAACATGTTTGGAATCAACAAATCTAATAACCAGATCCAATTTTAAGTAATTCGTAAAAAAACGTAAGAAAAAAACAGTCCTTGTAAAACTGTGAACCATGGTCAGCTTTAGTCCACGCACGTGCGGCACCCCTAGACGCATAAATTCCAGCTATTGTGTCGTGACGTCACTCGGCGTGACGCGCCACATATTGCCGCAAATAGCAAGGCACATTATACCATCAGGGGCCGTTTGAGGGAGGATGGATCGGAGGCGAGCAATGTGATTATACAGAGCGCCGACCGCCGCCGGTTTGCAGGCTGGCTGAGACAAAAGCTGGATCACTTCACCATCAGTTGTCCTGTAGTCAAAAATTTAAATAAAGGCGTATGCATTAATATTAGGACAGCTGTTTAGTCCTAGCGCAACGTAGTTATACTAAGAATAAGAATAAAAATGTGTTTATTTGAAACACAGAAAAAGGGAAAGTAAGACAAGACAAGGTGACAGTAAGTGGGTATAAGTAAGTACTTATTTTAAAGAAAATAACAAGATTCTGCGACATATCTAGTCAAAAAAGCAAGATGTATTCGTAGTCATAAAGCTACTAACCCTTCTGTGACGTAATAGATAGCGGAAGTGAGGACGAACATGAATACTTACCTAAATACTAGTTAGAGCACTGTACGAAATGACGAATCTACATCATACATTTAGCAGCTTTCAGCGAATCTCAGTGTGACACGCCGCACAATCGAGCCTTTGTTGGTAACGATCACAGAACAGGGTAACGATTTAGCACAGAATCACATTGGTTCGAGAAGTTCTCTTGTAGCAACACCGCCGCCTGTTGGAACACTTTAGGTCTAGTTGTAAAGATCCCGCCCTCTGTTCCAAAGGTCGTAGGGTTGAAACCGGCAGGTTTAAAAAAAACATGTGCCTTCCATCAATCTACATTGGGTCTGTATGGTGGGACCCAGGAACTTTCGAGTAAGCCTGTGTAACAGTGGGAACATTAGAAGGCTAGCATGATTATTACGATGATGATGATGAGATAACAGTTACTATGTCAATATTTCCATATTTTCTACTGTTCTTATACGTGCTTTTTGTTTAAGTTTATTAAAAGCTAAGCACCACGATCCTTGCTTGTAATGTACTTACTACTTTGACGACCGATGTGGCGTAGCGGGCGCAGGTCCACCTGCGACGCGGAGATTGCGGGTTCGATTCCCGATTCAGGTCAATCGTACAAACACGATCTACAAAAGTTTGTTCCGGGTGTTCTGAGTATTTTCTATATACAATAAAAAAAATCTATCTATGTATTGTGTATATATCAGTCATCTAGTACCCATAACACAGCCCTGTTTAACAGCAGCTGGATTGTCCAGCATTATTTATTTATTTTATTTATTTATTTTACTAAAAATATGTAAGTATTATCATCATGATCATGATCCTTTGAGACAATATTTAATTCAAAAGCAGTTGCAACGGATCAATGATTCACTGGGGACTTTAAGATCCAATGACCATATGATCCGTTGGGAATAGCGCGTAAATATTTACAGAAGTTAGTAACAGATTTTTATTTTCTCACACCACTGAAGGTGTTACACAATTCAGACAAAGGGAATCACTATAATACTACGTAGTTTCCTGTTATCGCTTCGTTATCGGCTCGCTATCCAGACGTTATCACCGCTCGAGGCTTGATCGCGATAAAATCGGTTCAATTGATTTTCCCGACAATATTAAGCTTATTTCATGTCCTATTATTATTGCTTTGAGTTATTACTCACTGACTGAAAGCTATTGGTATCACAGAACCGAGTTTTTTGCTGCTTCGGCTTCACAACTGGACACTCAGAGTAATTCTTTTATGCCATTATAGTGGCAACCAAGCGTACGGCCCACTTGATGGTAAGTAGTAACCGTAGCCTCTGTACGCTTGCAACATGAGAGATATCACTTGCGCGTTGCTACCGTCATACATATAAAAAAATGAGGTATCCCCGCAAACGGCATAATTTTCTTTTGCACACTTTTTATTGCCATAACAGCACAAATCAAATTACACTTTATTCGTGAGAATAGAAAAAAAAAATTTAAATAGTTTTGTGCATATCTTGACAACGGTTTCTAGTGATTAGGTACTAGAGGGATGCATGACGCATGTGCCTATAAAATAAACTGAAATAAAATTAACCTATATAACCTATGAAGTGGGGCCTGGTTGTCCCGAAAGGGCAATCGATTTGTGGAGTTTGGTGACAGATATACGTGTGCACAGTGACACTCTCGGCACCTCATCCCCCGTCACCATCACCGTGCTGATGAAGGACCAACTTTGTAACCGAACGTCTGACTTGTACAAAACTAAATAATGAACACACCAAGAATACAAAGATAGCGTCAATTTTCTATTAGAATTGGTAGGAAAGTTGCAATTAATATTTAATTCATTTCAAAATTATTATTTTTTGGGCCGATCTGAAAATGTTACCACCGAAGTAACATCATATACCACCACATGATGAAGGCGATGTCAGTTCACATATTCACGTTTCTATTGAACTAAAATACTTATTTTTGCCGCCAAGCAGTAATGCTCGCATTGCCGTGTTCCGGTCCGAAGGGTATGGTTGATATCTATGTTGCAGCCCACAAGATGGTAAGCGGTTACCGCAGCCTATGGACGCTTGCAATACCAGAGGTATCACTCGCGGGTTGCCACCTTGAGGCTAAGATCGAAAGCCTCATGTGCCAGTAATTTCACCGGTAACCATGCCCTTCACACCGGAACACAGCAATGCGAGCATTACTGCTTGGCGGCAGAAATAGGTATGGTGGTAGTCCTTCCTCAAACGAGCTCTATCATAGAGAACTCTACTACTTTTGAGGTTAACTGTGTTAACTGTGTGACTTCATTGGTTAAAGGATAAGCGGAGTAGTACCAGTTATTTTATATCTGTTTTCTTTAAGATAAAGTCAGGAAAAACCCAACGCGGCACAATCGCGGGGCGTTCCCCGGATTTGTCCCGGGATTATTTTTATCTCCCTGTAATAACAGTTATCGTAACAACATCTTGGTCGATAAGACCTATCGAAAATACCCTAATAGCCAGAGACAATGTAAAGTTTGGAGAACAAGTGAGAATAAAAGCGCACCAACATTATTCTGCATGATAACTCGTGTTTGATAACCCTTGGTTCAACAGGTGGATAACCGATCTAAATAAAAAGGACTATATCTAAAAAGGGACAAAGAAAATATAGAAATGACAGCCTTTTTTATTATCTTTGGCAACCCACAAGCCTACTGGACCAAATGAGAGTTAATTTGTTAATTTTTCTTGTTAATTTTAGTCATATATAAGCGATTCATTGCATTGAAATTTTCTAAAGTCGGCACTCCGCTATTACCTGTATTGAATGCTACAAAAGTCGGCAAAGTGCGAAAGTCGGCACTTAGTACCGAAATCATACTTTCGACTTCAAATAAAAATAAATAAGTGCATGGGATCATTGCAGTTCGCAATAAAAGACTAAGAAAGAGGGTGGACAGATTTGTCTGTCAATAGTTATAAGACCTACTCGCAAAGACTTCAGTTCTCCCGTGATCATGGTGCATGTAACTGCGCCGAAATATCGGGAATTAGTAAAACTCACAAATCATGGTAAATATCCCGTTTTAAGTGAAAATTATGTTAATAACCATGATAGTTTTAAAAACTATAACTTCTGAAATAGTTATTCCGCGGAATAAAAAACGTCAAATACAAGTAAACTGTCAGTTTACTTACTCGCGAATAACTACGATTTACTTTTCGAATAGAGCTTATTCGAGTTTGATCGAATCCAACCTAAGTATAACTAATAGCTTAGTCCCCAGTGACCTCACTGTGCGGTAGACGCCGCGGGCGTCCTGGCCGACGCGACGCCCTAACACTTGTCGCGCCTGGCCGCTTAATTTGTCATCGAGCTGACGCCAAACAAACAGAGCAAGCTAATCGTTCGATTAGTTTGTTAATGTGTTACAGATACTAGCGACCCGCTCCGGCTTTGCACGGGTGCTTAAACTTTAGACACACCCCGGACACTCTCAATAAAATGTATAAAGCAATGTCACAAAACACAACACGCATAGTTTGTGTACGTAAACGGTGCTGTTGTATGTGTGATAGTCATGGTTGTCCCCACCCTACTATAGCAAGAGCGAGAAGCAAACTTTCGTTCGCTTTGGCATGCGCTTGGTCAATCATTTATACGAAAATTAATAACTTCCAAAGTTAGTGGCAGACGAGTATACATATACTAAAAAGACCGTAGTAGGCGTTCGCAGAAAGCAATAAACTGCTACCCCGAGTGGCCCGAGGCAGTCAAATAAGGATACATACCCTTTGTAGGCTTAGGACGAGTCTACCATCGCAGTGCAGGAGCTAGCCGTGAAATATACACGAAATAAATAAATATAAATAAATAAATAATGATGGACATTTCATATTTTTTTTCCCCAAGGCTTTTCACTCGTCTCTATTCTATATTTTTCTATTAAGAGTGAACCGTAGCATAGATTAGCACCTCGACGCTTGGCCTTTTTTATTTAAAACGTAAGGATTTTGAATTAAAGTTGAAATTGGAATGCGCTTCGCCGTGGCGCTTCTGACGCCCGCGCGGTCCGGAATAAGAGAAAAACCAAGTTATTTTTTCCTTGTTTTACAAAAACTAGACTATTATTAAAAAAAATGTCTTCAGTAACGTAAAGTGACAATCATCTTGAAATACCAAAGATTCTGAGATCCTGAGATGCAGATCAAAACATGCTCAAAACAACTATTTTTCATTTTTTTTTTAATCGAGGGTTTTTTAAATGAGGGCTTTTCGTCTCACGATATTTAAAAAAAAAATCTGTCTATTTAGATGGCGGTAGCTCAACTGGCGAGCCCAAGAGAATGTAAGCACTACGTTTGGCGAGCTATGGTAAATGTGTAGGGAATTCAACATTGGTTGCTCCTGCTGTCACTGTCTGTCATACTTCTGGCTGGTGTCAAAGTCATAGTACGTACTACGTAGTACATTAACTTTGGTCGTACTGGAGTTAAATTATTTTGCCTCATGCAGGACATGAACCCACAACTTTCCGCTTGACACGAGACGCAACCAAAATGGAGTTACCAACTTTTAACTTTCTTCTTGTTTTGATAATCTTTCCCAGTATAGTAGTAGGGCAGATAGCGCCATCTGTCAAAGCAATCGGAACTAGTTTTTTTTAAAATCTCGAATCGAAAACCACTCATTGTGTTTTCACTTTCGAGGAACCCAAGAAAAAATATTAAATATTATTATTTCCTAAACATTTGACTCGTACCTGGAATAAATACTGAGTTCTACATCGGTTTTTGTGACTAATTGCGCTATGGCGCGTTGCACAACCATCTAAAAAGTTGTCCGAGAATTTAAAATAGTATCTTTAAAACATCATCTATGTATGTTCTGTGAGTGTTGTATAGGTCTCTCGGCGGATCTAGGCTTCCGTGAAGTTAGCCGTTTGTGATGCGCAAAGACAATTTAGTTAGAAAAAGCTCCATTGCGCATCGAAACGGCTAACTTCACGTAAGCCTAGATCCGCTGAGAGAACTATACCTATCAGTATTTTTTTAAGTATTTTTTTAGCTCCTGCTCTAAGATCTAGGATCGTTTGCCACGTGCCAGCCACGCGAACGCCACGCGTATACCTCCGCACAAGTATCAAACGGCGGTGTTCACAGCAGCACAATACTTGCAGAGCTCCATTATTGCGTTTGCACGAAAGATTATGTATAGGGTGTCAAACTTGCTAATTTGCAACTTCCATCCTAATTTTCCAGCCGAGCACTTGCAGCAACTGAAGCATTCTAAAGGTTAATGTGTTGTGAAGGTTCTGATGGACGGGGAGACTTTTGTATTTGTACTAAGTTTAGACAGGAAACTAAGTACCACAGAACTATATTTAAGTAGAATGAGTGAGTGTGTCTATGTAAAGTAAAGTAAAAAATATATATAATCAATCATAAGACTAGGATCGATCATTTTGAAACGTCTTAAAGCTATGTGAATTTACGCCAGTTCCACGCGCCCCAGCCTAGTAGAATCTGGCAACAAACTCGGCTGGATTCCTAGCTATATACCTTGCGTGCCGAAAAGACGGGCTAAGTAAGGGCTGAGTAACCTTTTTCCTCGCCGCGAAACTCAGTCCACTCCCAACCGGAGGTGGTGCGGTGCGGTGGTGTGGCAGTGCCTATAATCGGTTTGCCGCGTATTAATGGATGCTTTTCAAACATTCATTTTCGCGCGGCTTGTTTCCCATCACTAAAATACATTTGTGTGTAAAATACAACTCGATTTCCATACAAATCGACGAACTCTTTCATTCTACTTAAATTTAGTTCTGTACTAAGTACCTTACATAACAAGGTCTCATTTGGATATTTTTGTTAAAGAAAATAGGGTACTAAAGATTATAATATCCCAAAAAATATTTCGCCTCAATTATTCAGCATAAACGTATCAAGCGGTGGTTGCTATAATCCCACTAGTCTTAAATCTTTAGGTCTCATTTGTCAAACTTTTTATATCAGTCCTTGCATTTGTGCTGTTAAAGTGACCTCGCCTTCTAATGTTTCCGCTGCTGGGGAACTTAAACTTCAACACGTTTAGTCGAATCCAACCTAAGTCGTCCTAATATTACCATTTTGAAGGGTCTTAAGTCGAGGGCCTTTCATATTATTATAATATTAACTAGCCTCACGGTTACACTTGCTATCCCACAGGAACAGTCGATTTATCCGGGATAAAAAATAGCCTGTGTATTATTCTAGAACATAAACCATCTACATTCCAAATTTTATCACAATCCGTGGTCGTTACGGAGATGTGGTAACAAACTTTCACACACAAAGACTTTCGCATTTAAAATATTACTTATTATGATGTTTTTAGAGAGATCTGTATGAGCCGTTCAAACTATTTACAATTTTCTTTCTTACGTTACCAAACTCCTTCATCGTCGATGACACACAGAAAAAAATAACAACAAAAAAAAAGACGCTGTCAAATTATATTTTCCTTTGACTTTTGAAAAAACACAAAAAAATGAAATCTTGCAAGTGATTCGCACTGATCAAGCAATCACTACCATTAGTGATCAGATTTAGGATATCAAATCATAAAAGTACAAAAAAATGATAATACCTTCGTAAAATTCAACAAACACATACTTTAGTCCAAAATGGCAAGGTCAGTTGGTTTTTGTGAGAGTGTGCTAGTCCGTGATCCCAGACTGGTGGCACTGATGATTTGGGACTTCCTCTGCCAGTTATTGGTAATAAGTGTTGTGTTAATCATCATGGAGAATGTTATTATTTTTGACACAACGCTAATGTCATGATAGCAATGATAGTTTGCAACTACTCTTGCAGCTACGTTCGTTGATCAGTATGATAGCAATGATAGTTTGCAACTAAAACCTACTCCTGCAGCTACGTTCGTTGATCAGTGTAAATTTTAGAAAAAAATATTATTACCTACAGCAGGGAAAGCTGTTCGAAGCTTTGAAAGGGATTTCTAGGATAACTTCTGTTCTTGTAAATTTTTACATGGGTATAATTTTAAATATTATGTGCGATCTCACTTAATAGCATAATTTGAAGATGCGCTCAGCTCATCAACGTATAAGTTTTTGACTCGTAGCCTTTATAATAATCTGTGCTCGCAGCGTTGAAGCACCACAATCATAGTGAATTTTATTCGAATTTCTGATCTCTGAATCCTCAAACGCACTTCTAAGGGGATTCAAAGATCAGAGGCGTTGAAGCACCGCAGTCATAGGTCTTGAACTCTATCTGAAACTCTGATCTCAAATCTTGAGTCCTCAAACGCACTTCTACGGGGATTCAAAGTGATACTGGTGGTTGGTTCCAGTTGTTGCACATGCGCTGACTCGAGCAGCGGCGCAAAGTCTAGCTTGCCGCTGATATGTCTCGTGCCGCGCGACCAGGCCGCCGCACCCGCCAGGGGGCCCGCGCGCCCGCGGCCCGCGTCCGCCGGGCCCTCGGCACAGAGCGACTTCCAGCTCCTGGACGAGGACTACATCAAGAAGCACTTCAAGCTACCACAGCGGTCGCTTTATCTAGATCCATTCAGGTGAGTGATCATTAAGCTAGCATTATACCAGGTGGTAAGACTCTTACCAGGTGGCAGGACTCTTCAGCAAGAGTCCGTCTGGGTGTATACCACCGCAGTGCCAGATATTATACCTCCAAGCATTAGTGTGCAAGCATTGCTGTGTTTAGGTTTGAAGAGCACTGTAGCAAGTGAAATTACTGGGCAAAAGAGACATGTCTCAGGGTGATGAGCGCAGTGCAGGGCCACGCTGAATTTAAAAGCTTTAAGCTTTGGGTGGCACTGCATCAGCTGTTATGTTATGTTACTTAACATCAGGCAGGCAACTTGACCGTCTTGTCAGTTGTCACTTGCTGACATAAAAAAAAAAACCTGCTAGGTTCTCTAGTAGGACTCTTCAGCAAGAGTTCGTCTTGGGTACGACCGGAGTGCCAGAAATTCTGCCTCGAAGCAGCAGTAAGAAAGCATTACCTTAGGTCTAAAGGGCATTGTAGCAAGTGCAAATTACTGGGCAAAAGAGACTTAATATACGTTTAGGGGTGATGAGCGCAATGCAGTTACACGCAGAACTTTAAAACTCAAATCTTTGGTAAGGCGTAGCGCTGTCGGGCTAACGACTTAACCATCTCGTCATTCGCTGAAATCTATGAAAAAGTTTAAAATTACGAGCACTCATGCGCGCTTGCGTGTATGGAGTCGCGTATTGCATTAGTTATTATTGCATTATTGCATTGAATTGCATTAGTACCTATGCAGCTGTCAGGTCAGGTACCACGTCACTCCACAGCTGATAAGGGTCTCTTCGTCATTAAATGAATTGCTGTGCGTTAGTCTCGCTTAAACTCGACGACGGCTGGACCGATTTGGATATTTTTTTTTTTTTTTTTTATACAACTGAAGTGGCAGCCAAGCGTACGGCCCACAAGATGGTAAGCGGTTACCGCAGCCTACCCTGGTGACAGAGTTTCTAGGCCACCCGAAAGCCTCTGTCATGGCCTAACTTTGAAAAAGCTGAGATTGACTGCTTAACGTGCCCTCCGAACCACTTTTAATATTTGTGGAGAGTAACACAACGCCATCTAGTTCATCTTGCGCCAACTAAGCAGGGCTTTTAAAATGGGTACCAATTATAACTGATGTTAACACGCATCTCCGTGACGACTATACCGATTGTGATGAAATTTGGAATGTAGATGGCGTAAGTCCTGGAATAACATAGGCTACTTTTATCCCGAAAAAATGTACTGATCCTGTGAGAATAGCTTAAAAACTAAATCGCCCAGACCTGGGACCTTACTCTTGAACGCGATCGGTATTGGACAAGTATTGGAATATGACATTTCGTACAACAGCAAACCTAGCGCCAAATTCTCTCTTCTTCTTCTTCTTTTAATTTGTGGAACCTTTTTTTCAAGAGTACAAAAATTTTACAGCAGTTAATAGAAATTGGGATTGGATCAGACACCTGGGGCGGGGGGGGCTTACTCTTGAACGCAATCTCAATCCCAATTTCAATTCAATTCTAATTTACTCCTGTATTGTACTCTTGGAAACAAGGTAGAATTTGGCGTAGGTTGTCATGAAATGTCATATTCTAACACTTGTCTAATATAGATTGCGTTCAAGAGTAAGGTCTCTGGTATAATTAATAGCAGATCGTGCAAACATTAGTCCCAGCGTGAATCGAACCCGCAACCTCTAGCTTCTCAACCGGACATTCATCTGCTACGCCACCGAGGTTTAACAGTATATTTACAATAATAATTTTGGTTCATTACCAATTTATTATTATTGTAATAAAAGTAATGCAGCGACATCCCACGTAACTTTCACAAACTGCTTTTTAATTTACAGCCAAAGGCATGAAGAATCAGAACCTTCAAATTCCCATCAACATTTTTATAAAAAGATAGTTCTTTTATTAAAAGGTACCTAGGTAATTATTATGTTTGGCAAAAAAATAGTTTAGTGAGTTTAAAGTGAACCAGTATTATCTATTCTAAGTGTAGTACATAGAGAAGTAATACGGTTCATTCTGAAACTAAGTTAACAAACTTTTTAACAAATTCTAAAACATCAGTATCTAAATACTGAATAGGTAGGTATTGTATCATTGTATATTGTGTTGAATTAAGGCCCATTTACACCATACAATAATTGCATGCAAGAACTGCCTTGTCAAATTGATTTTGGAACAAAAATGTTCGAAAATGGATTTGATAAGGCAATTCTTGCATGCAATTATTGTATGGTATAAATGGGCCATCACAAAATATAACGTAAAATGTAATATATAAATCATTACTATACCAAAAGTAACAAAATATGGGGCGCCGGGTTTTGATCCCGGGACACATTGCTCGTTAAGCAAACGCTCTCTCGACTGAGCTACGCCCCTTAATGTTAACACGAGCAAAATAAGGAACACATCAAACCAAAACCTCGAAAAACACATCTTTAATTAGAAGTCCTAGGAGCATTCATCTTAAGCGTTAATTTGATTGACCTATGAATGTTAGTTTTTTTTAAGTTATTTGGAGGCAACAGGCCCTCCTGATAGTAAGTGTAAGTAAGTAAGTAAGTGATGGTAAGGTGTTAGTGAAAGAGCTTAGAAAACCGTTAAAATTATAGTTTTTTTTTTTATAAACATCATTAGGTTTATTGTTTTAAGGCGTCCCCTGATCACATTCCCTATGACCCAAGAGGACGCGAAGAACTTCAACTTGGCGCGCAAATACAAGATCAACCAGCAGATCTTGGACGGGTTTCTTGATCCAAGCGAAGCTATTTCGGCTCCTAGCGTCTTTGTAAGTGTTTCGTAGAAGGTCTACGCCGTAGACTCTACCTTTAACATAATTAATAGTGAAGATTCTAGTTTGTAGCAATTTAATTACCTTTGAGCTAGTTTGACAAAGCTAAACCCGGTTAAATGACTACCTTGACAAGGGCACAGAGTAATAAGGGTTTATTCTACGGAAGACTAGACAAAGACTTTTGACTCTTCAAAGAAAACTCATTTTGTCTCTGCATTTTCGTAAAGAAAATCGTTGTCTATGGTGCTCATTTTAGCCGGGCAAGTCAGTAAATGACATTTATTATTTATTATTATTATTATGAGCCTGTAGTGTCCCACTGCAGGGCAAAGGCCTCCCTTCCTTCCTAAATGACATTTAATACAGTGCTCTCATACGGTGAAGGAAAACATCGTGAGGAAACCGGCATATCCAAAAAACTAAAAATTATAATAACATGTGCCATCCACCAATCCGCATTGAGTCCGCGTGGTGAATTAATACCCAATCACTCTCGCCCGAGAGTAGGCCAGTGTCCCAACTGTGGGAACGTTAGAAGGCTGTCGTGATGACCTTTTAAAAAATATGAAGGCTCATATAAAGCGTTCGAGACAAACTTTGAATTTTATTTTCAAATTGCAGCCATACGCAAAATCCGAGTCTGAGAAACGTAAGGAGAGCGAGGAGGATGAGGAAATTATCTACATACTCCAGCTACCTGACTGGGAGTTCCAGTGCCCGGTTCACAATCAGACCATCAGGACACCGAGGTCAGTCATCAGTCGAATGCTGCTAAAGTGCCTCCCCTGAACTCGCACAAACATTTAAAGATCAAAATTAGTCAAATCTGTCCGAGTTTTAGCGAGCCTAACGCACAGCAATTCATTTTTATATATAAGACTTGACCCGGCGCGTTTCACTCGCGTTATTGTTTTCGCAATTGTTCCATAATTTCTCACCCGTTTGAACCTTCCCTGAACTCGTACAAACATTTAAAGATCAAAATTAGTCAAATCGGTCCAGCCGTTTTCAAGTTTTAGCGAGCCTAACGCACAGCGATTCATTTTTATCTATAGGAGATGATCTAAGAAGATGAAAAGAAGAAGATTCAAGGAATTTCATTACGATATTTTACGTAATTCATAATTCCAGTTTTGAAGAAAAGCTGTTTAGATTAAAATATGTAAATCGCATTTTATGTAAAAAAATTGTCAACCTTTACCATATTGTGTCTAATCAAGACTGGCGACAACGACAACACATCCGGATGCCGGTGTCTCACCACGGGCGACTGGCAATGAGCTAGTTGTCTGTCGTCAGTAAACAAATACAAGTAAACAAAAGCCAATCGGCGAGTGATCTTGCTACAGATAGTTTATCGCCCATCGCCAGCGGTGAGACAACTGCCTAAGGCCCATTTACACGATCAATAATTGCAGATTTGTCTATTAAATCACTTTTTTAGTTGACTGTACTAAAATTCACCCAAAGTAAAGTGGTGTGAGTTGCAGAACGAGACTTTTTATTACTGAGGCTGATAGCTTTTTTACGATTCGTCAACTCACACCAGCTTTACGGTAAAAAAAAAACCGAAAAATCTCTTGTGTTGCTCCGTCGAGCACTCACACGCCTGCCGGAGAACAAGTCGATGGTCCGGATGATGTCCCGTGAAGGGATGAAACACGTGTTGATATTTTCGTCTGTTTTTTTATCTTGTAATGGATTTCTGCAAAGTAATGCCTGAATCTATCAATTAAGATATATGGTGTAAGTTGACGAACGACTCCGAAAAAGTCAATTGTTTGTTCTGAAATCGATTTAATAAAGGCAATAATTGCGCAATCATTGAACCGTGTAAATGGACCTTTTCTGTGTGAAATATGCATGCGCAACAAGCATCTTGTTTAGTTATGTTATGTTCCCTAAGTAGGTTAGGTACTCACAAAAATACCTACACACTGCTGAAAATAAAATTCGACAACGGTTGGACCAATTTGGCTTATTTTTGGTTTTAAAATATTTGTCCAGTGAAGGTTTAAAAATATGGAAAAATTTCCCCGAGTGAAACGCGGGCCAGCTAGGAACAAATAAAAAAGGCGCTCCGGCTAGAATCTAACCAGTAACGCTATCTACATTGGAAACTGATCAAATATAGCTACTGTTGAGTTACAGTTAGAAAGTTATAGATGGCACTGTATTCTGATTGAGCACCATCTGTTGTGGGGTTTATGACACCTCTAAACGACTGTTCATTTTTGGTAAATTTAAAATGTTTATGTCGTCGCGTCGGAAGAATCAAAGTTCAGAGAACAATGGATTTTGAATTAGCGTTATAACTTTTATAACGCAACGCCTATCAATAAAAGTAGGTATACCTAGTTCTTTCGGCGGATCTAGGCTTTCGTGAAGTTAGCCGTTTGTAATGCGCAAAGACAATTTAGAAAAAGCTCCATTGCGCATCGAAACCGCTAGCCTAGATCTGCCGAGATAATTATACCTACCTACCTAAGTTTAGAGGTTTTGGTTGTTATAAAGTGCAGCGAAAATTAGTCTTTATTACCATATCGCATTGGCTGGTAGAACCTCTTTGGAACCTCCTAGAAATTTGATGCAGTAGTCAATGTAATCCGTTTTTCGCAGATTTATATGGCATTCATGCAAGAAACCCAAGCAAGGGAAGAGTGGCGAGTTGAAACGAGGCGGTGGACCACTAAATAAACCAAAACCATGGCTGCTGAGTAGGCATACCGACTTCGACCTTTTGTCTCAGTGGTAGAGCACCTTTTGCAAGATTAAAATATTACATGAAAAAACCTACCTACATTTAACCATAATAAAGTACCTACCTATCACTATTAAAAATCAAGTTTAAATTCTGGTGTTTGTATTTTAGAAATCTGATCTAAACTTATGAATGAGTTATAGGTAGGTATACCTACTAGGTATGTAGGTAGATAGATTGTGGTGCGGGTGGAGTTATAAGATTCGTACACGTACTCGTTCAAAACTGCGACCCAGGTGTACCCGTGTACCACGGGCACATGGTGAACTAACCCCACGGCCACGGGTAAGGAATGTTTATATAACTACCTACTTACGCCATGGTTTGACTATAATACCTACCTATAAATCTGATGAAGGAGTTTTAACACTAGATACACTCTTCAA
Source organism: Colostygia pectinataria (assembly GCA_951394395.1). NCBI lineage: Eukaryota > Metazoa > Arthropoda > Insecta > Lepidoptera > Geometridae > Colostygia > Colostygia pectinataria. The sequence continues at coordinate 16,906,228 of OX596348.1, read as the reverse complement.
TTTATAGTTATTATTATATAGTTCCCACAGTTAGGCTCACTAAGGTCAGTAAATCTTTTAAAGGGCAATGTGTACGCTTCTTTAACAAAGTCCCAAGCGACATACAAAATTTATCAATTGGCAAATTTAAAAACTTAATTAAACAAAATCTGTCTCAAAAAGCTTACTATAAAACAACCGATTACCTAGATGATAAAAAAGCTTGGGACGAATGTGCTCCAACTCTACTTGGAATCCATAACAATAGCAAGGGTCATGCCAAAAAAACGATAGGAACCCAGCCGGTGTTGTTGCCAGTTCTTTTACGGCATGGGCGCGTTGGAACTGGTGTAAATTTTCCTAGCTTGTAAGACGTTTCAAAGTGATCCTTGTGATTCTACTGAATAAATAATTTTTTGATTTGATTTGATTTGATTTATTAATACGGTCTGTTTGTCTGTATTTTTCTTTCCAGCATTATTTATTTATTTTTATTTTTTTTAAACTACACTCGCGAGCAGCTGAATCGACTCACCTCTACAAAAATCATACGCGAACCACCGCCGTAGGACAAAGTTTCGGCAAAACAGCAATATGCAAACCGCTCACCTGGACGCCTGTAGACTCAAGCTCTCCTGTCACTGCCATGCAGACACACTGCACTCGTCAGTGAACAGGACTGACTGCCATTGCTCAGCACTCTAATCAATGTGTTCGCGAGCAAATTCAAGACGCGCTTGTCGGTGAGCTGTGGTCAATTTTGGGTCTCTGACAGGCCGTCTTGGAATGAGGTTCGCTTCTTTCAATCGTCTTCTGGCCGTCCATTGACTTACAAATACTCCTTGAACCTCTCTCAGCTGCTGCTGGACAGAAACACCGGTGAGATGGCGATTTCTGAGACCCGTCGAAACGATAAAACGGTCGTCTTTCTCAGAAGTAAGCCGGCGCCGACTGGTATCTGGCCTCCTAGAGTAAGAACCAGTCTCTTGGAATCTTTTGTACAACCTTGACACAGCAGATTTGCTCAGATTTAGTCGGGGAACGACGCTGGCTAAGGTTCTGTTGCAGCAAAGCAACAACTTGAGCGGCTTTTTCTGATGTTGTATCCATAATGGTTGTAAATCGAGGATCTTAACTTGCTTAGGTGTGTTTAGGTCAACATCTGTTAAGTGAATAATAAGTATGCACTGATTGCAGGAAGTTGCGACGCGCGCGCGCGGCTTCCGCACAAAGTGCATTTTCGTTGCTTACACGGATATAACGATATTTAAAAAAAAAAAGTAACTGAATGAATTAAAATGATTGGTGTTATTTAAAAGCCTATTGACCAAGCTTTAAAAATATTATATAAGTAGGTGCATTACTGTAGTAATTTTCGAAAAAAGTTACTTTGTACTTTTTGTAGGGGTGAGTCTGCTGCTCGCGAGTGTAGTACCTAGTACCTACCTATTCTGTTATCTGTACCTACTTGTATCAAACTATCCGCGAGCTATGATTACAAACTACCAACGAGCCTATATAAAATGTTAATAAATAAATAATAATGTGTTTGTTTTATAAAAAATAGGTACTTTATTTTTTCTTATATATTTCACCATTGAGATAATAAATCGAAATTTGTTAATCTCTGCATAACAAAACCTCGTTTTTTAGGTTTTTTTACTTTATCTTTGTCTTTATCGTCTTCTTTGGCTTGTACTGTGGCGCCAGATTTTTTGGTGGGTTTCGATGATTCTGCATCCTTCATCTTTTGTATTTCACAGTCCATGTCGAAGGGGCACTGGTCTGCAGAGTAGATCGGCATCATTATAACTGGGACATAGTTTGATTTGCCACCTTCCTTCTGAAAACAACATCACATTGTGAGCTCAGCGGTCTTTTAGCCACCATCTAAATTAGCACCTCAACGCATCTCAGACGACCGATCGATGTGGCGCGCTGGGCGAAGACATGGCGACGAACCGACGAAGTGTCATGGTTGTCCCCACCCAGTTACCCCGAGAAGCACACTTTTGCTCGCTCTGGCACTTGGACATACACAAAATCAAAATAAACGCGTGCCTTAGCCCTTAGCTTCAGTGCCGGCCAGCAAAAAGGTGCCGGCAAACTTGTGAACCGGTGAGGTAAGTAAAACCGGTGGGAGGTAGGGAGTGGCCATTCTTTACGTAATACTAATATCTGTATTGTGGCGAAGGTCCACCTGCGACGCAAGAGGTTGCGGGTTCGATTCCCGCCATGGAACGCACGCGTAAGCGTTGACGTGCGCGTACCATGACGTTGCAATGTATGAAACTATGTGACGTGATACAACGCTTCCGTGACAGCTCTTAGTGCGAACACGTGCGTGGCTACGTCTAACTGCTGCATACGCATCCGGTATGCCGCGCCGCGCCGTGACCTTTACAGGGGCCCAGCCCAAACTTTACAGGTGAACGAGTGGTAATTAAAAATTCCCACTCGTTCACAGTGATGACGAACGCTACTTATTATTCCCGCTGGTACACACCATCTAGTACAAGAGTCAGAACATAAAAAGCGAATTTCAAGATTTAAAAAATTTAGCAATGGGCAAAACTATTTGCTTGCTCAATAATCATAAACACTCGCCGACTGGCTTTTGTTTACGTTTACTGGCGACAATTCGCTCACCGCCAGTCGCCGGGTGAAACTACCGTATTTGTGTCCACTCACCTGGGTCTGCGAAGCGCACTGGCAGCAGTAGCTCTGCGCCGCGGAGACCGCGTTGGAGCTGACGAGGTGTGCGACCACCGCCTTCAGCCGCTCCTCGTCCAGCGAGCCCGGCGCGCAGCTCTCCCACTTGCCGTCGGGATTCATCTGCACCAGCACCGGCGCGGACATGCCCAGGGCATCGAACCCGGGACGTGCTAGCGGACTGCAAATGTGACCATGTTTTATACCACTAAAAGTAAGTAAGTTCGTATGAGTCAGTGGCCAACTCTGGGGACAGGAGTTTCTAGGCCGCCCTAAAGCCTCTGTCATGGCCTAACTTTGAAAAAGCCGGGACCGACTGCTGCCGTGCTCTCCGTGCTCGTAGTTCTTCCCGGACGAGCTCTATCACAAACAAATAACTCTACCTCTCTCCTCTAGGTTCTCTTATTTTTATCGCAGATTCAGAATCCACACAGGATAACACCTCATACACAAAAATCAACGTTATCTCTAATCATGACAGCCTTATAATTTTTCCGATGCTGGGACACTAGCCTACTCTCGAGCGAGAGTGACATCTCTAAATGTATTGAAGTAATCTGTGTTAATAAAGCAAGATTAGGTTTATGCTTTTTTGGTAGCTGTTAAAATGAATATTTACAGGGTCTAAATAAATATAATAATTACTAATTTCTGTTTATTTTATAGCATTTAGCTGGAGAGACAGATACTTGGAGGTAAGGTAGATTCATTTAAGAATGTAATGATTGAAGGTAGATCTGGGAGCAAAGTGTCTCCATGTTGATGTCAGAACCAGATGTAAGGCTGCGTTTCCGCCAGAGATGCGCGACGATGTGTATGTGTAGCGAGGGATTTCTTTGATAGGAACCAACAGAATCACTTCATTAATAGCTGTCAGAGTGAGACTAGATAAATTAGGTGATTCTATTGGTTCCCAACAAACACATCCCTCGCTAGCTCGCTACACATCCTCGCACATTTTCAGGTGATACGCAGTCTAGATATTTTGTTTGTTCGTAGAGTCTAGACCTAGAGGGTGCTTTGTCTTGGTGCGTTCTCAGTGTACGTAGTGCTTAATATATTATTATATAAATATATTATTCTCTCTGCTCAGTGTGATGAGAAGTGAAGTGAGTTTTTTTTTCATGAGGTAGGTATACCTAAGTAGGTAGGGAGGTACATACATGTTAGCTAGCTTTGCTATGAGCTCTTTATCCGCCATGTTGGTTTATTTAGAGAAAACAAGTTACAAAAACCACCTAACCGAAAAATAATTATAGCAAAACTACTTATTTTTATACTTTTAATATAATTTGAACGATTTGCACACTTTTTGATTTTAGAATAGATTTGATTGTGTAATAGGTATGTAGGTATTTTTCCAAATTGAAGGAGTGTCAAATGATTTTATTTTTGGCTGATTGATCTAAAAGTTTGAGGCTTCGAGGCTTCAGCTTCAGAATACTTGGTTTGAAGTCTTAATGAGATTTTCGTCTAAATAATGCTGGACTAGATGATGCTGTGTGGATTGTCCAGCATTATTTATTTTATTTATTTATTTATTTTATATGATGATGATTGTATGATGCAGATCGAACCGCGAGCGTTATTAAAAAAAAAGCTGTCTATTTAGATGGCGGTAGCTCAACTGGCAAGCCCAAGAGAATGTAAGCACTACGTTTGGCGAGATATGGTGAATGTTTGAAGAATTCAACCTTGGTTGCTGTCCTGCTGTCACTGTCTGTCATACCTCTGGCTGGTGTCAAAGTCATAGTACGTACTACATAGTACATAAATAAGAATGTATATTAATTAGAAAAGAAAAAAAATCTTTATTATTTTTGAAGATGATACATAATCAGATATACAGAATCTAGTGGCAATTTGATTGATTATTCTTGTTGCCCATACCGGATGTCTGAAATGCAGATGCTGAGCCAGGTTTTTTATAGATGAAGTAGTCTAAACCTATCAACACTATCATGATCAAAAATAATAAATATCTATTCTGTGGTATCAAACCAACGAAAAACAATAGGTACTAGATTCGGCTGTTTGATATAGGTACCTACCTATTTGATTAGGAATTTAATATCGGAAAAAATATTTTGCCTCAAGCAGGACATGAACCCACAACCGTCCGCTTGACTTACTTTTTTTTTAAATCTCGAATCGAAAATACCTCATTAGATAAGTTTTGTTTGTCTGTGGCCATGTTTGGCCCTTGAATTTGGCCCGGAACTTCAGACTGTCATTCTCACCCTCAACTTATTCCATGGACCAAGATGGACTCCTTGTTGGTTTGGTTTGCTCAGAGTGTTGCCGTGCGGAATATTTTGGTTTTTGGACTATTTCGCTTCTAATTTGTCTGAGGCCTCGTCGGACTTTTCGTGGACCAAAGTGATTTTGTAATAACCAATGGCTGTCATTGTCAAACAAGCTAATATTGAGGGACAAGTAGGATTGTCTTTGGCTAGCTTGTCAAAACGACATGGGTCTTCCCATTTTAATTATTTTTCTCGTGTTATTTTAAGTTTTATTGCGTAAATTTGGTGGCAGTTTATCCAATTTAACTTGTTTACTTAGCACAAGTGTAAGTAATTGAAATGGAGGGGTGATGTTGGTTGGTAATTTAGTCAAAGACTTTCCAAGAAAATTTTGAAAGAAAAGTCATCGTTTCTTTCCAAATTTCGTTTGTTTACGTTGCTAAGCGACAATCAAACTAATCACTTACACACATTGGCAAAATTGTGGCAAACTAGCCACAGAGGCCATAAAAGAAAAGAAGAAGAAGAAGAGGGACAAGTAACATTAGCACACCTCGAAAATCTGATTAAAAAGAAGAAGAGTTGCGGTCTACCAATAGTTTATTATAGGGGGCATAATAAAATTATAACTGTACCTTTTGATTATTTTTTCTTTGGAATAAATATTATTGTCATTGCTTATTGCAATCTCTAGCGCTAGTAAACAATTTTATTACAAAACGTGTTTTTATTATAATATTTCGTACCTCTTTAATAATAGGGTTCGAGATTCAGAACTTTACCTTCCAGTTTGACTGCTGGCAGCATTGTCTGTCCCACCCATCCGGCGTAAGGATAGCTAGGTTCCTTGCATCCGGCCAGGGTTAGAATACGTACTACAGTAGTAGTATTTGTACTACAATTTCATGCTTCGTAACATTACCTTTAAGGTTTGCTCCTTTTTCTGTTTATATATACTTTGTCATTTGTTAATGTCATTGTCAACTACATTACAAGTTTCTAAATAGTCATAATTATTCATTAATTAACTTTTTTTTTCAATAACTTTTGAATAATATAGGAAACATAAATAATCAAGAAGTAATAAAAAAAGAAGAAGAGAAAATATTGCTAGTGTTGGTTTTAATGATTATAAGTACGTTTTAGATCAATTTGTAAAGTGTACTACAGTTTTCTTAGAAATAATACTATTTTAAGATTTTTGTACTAGTTTTCATCGTACCTAGATCCAAGCCTGCATCCGGCCCACCCCATCCAAGGAACATATCTATCCTGCCTGACCCCATCCTTCCTTTGCTTTGCTTCCAACAAAGGACAAAGTAAAAGCTTCTTTCTTCTTTAGCCTGTGTTCCGTAATTCTGTGTAATTATTTTGTGATAAATATATTTTAAATTGATCGCCCAAATGAGTGGAGATAATCTAAACATTGCCCGACGCAAGCTAAACATGGTCTTAGCGGACAAAGCACCTATTTATTTTACCCATATGAAGCATTGGTTTCAAATGAAACAAAGCAAAGAAAAGTTTGATAGCGCAGCACGGAGGCTGCTGAACCCAGAACAAGTTCATTTTCACAACGAATTTCTGCTGGCGTTGCTGAATAAAGTTGGAGGCCTGACAGACACGTCGATTTCGGTTGCCCACGAGAGGGCGTTTTCTTACGGTCAAAGTAAGAAACAAAGAGTTGCTACAGCATCATCGTCTTCTGCTGATCTTAGGATGGTTCCCAGGTTTGATCCCGTAGATCTGTCAGACTATTTGCCGCCGAAGTCGCCGCAAGGCGCCGGCATTGATGGTGTCAAATATGTTGCTCAGGTGAGAATTATAATTTATTTTTAACAAGCTGAATTCACTGTGAATATTCAATTCACACTTTGAATTTTTTATTTTTTTATTTGTGTTAGCTAACAATAGCACAATATAATGTTATGTACAACAAGTCTATCTTGCCTCTTGACGCAATTATGTAATAATTTATTGTTTTCAGGAAACATTTCTACCAGATCAGTCTCTTGTTGTGGGCCGCTTTATGCTTGCAGCCTGGGATCACGATCTGGAAGGTGTTGAAGATGATGCTGCCAAAATTGTTGTAATAGCAACACAACAATTTCTAAAGAATCTGTTACAAGCGATTATTTCTCAGCGCAAATCATACAAAACTCATAACGGATTAATGTATGATCTGGGTGCAGATGCGCCTAACATGTGGCTTCGGAACTCATCCAGGGTTGTGGAACCACTTATGAGAGAGCCAATAGAAGTTAGTGTTTTCGACAGAGATCCTTCTGTCGATTTTCGGCGACCTCCCACTGTTGATGAAAGAGAACATAATGCTGCTCTTGAGATGGCCTGCAGGTATGTTTTATCCACTGCTAGCCTATGGCCTCATGGCCCTATGTTTGTATGGCATTAAAGTTACAATTGCATTGTAGAAACACTTTCCTCGTACTGAAGATATCAAATGTCAACAAAGTGGTACTATCATAACTTATTAATAAACTGTGATAGGTATATTTTGATGTATTTGTGTAAGTAGAATCGGCTGAAACTCAATTATGGCTTAAACAATTTCAAAATATCTATTTAGTTGAGTTATCTTCTACACTTATCTGTTTTCAAATTTTATTATGTAATCTAAAAAAAATATATGTATTACAGTGCTCAAAAAGAAGAAAACGAAGAACCTCTCGTATTGACTATTGAAGATGTTTACAGCACATTGCTTGCCAATCGCAACATCATCGCCAGCCAGTCAGTTTATGCAGTCAACATGGAAAGGATTGCTAACATGTTAGGTCATCCAAGTACCTAAGCAAGTTAATGATTCATTATGTGGATATTTTTGTAACTGGTACATTTTAACTTAAAAGAAATATATCATAATTGACATATTATTCTCCCATTTGGCTGTAGTGTCACTGCAGCCAATCATCCCATGTGATTCTTCTATTTACTATGTTGCTCTAATATTTATTGGTATTTTATGTTACTGAATAGGTACAGTATTATATATTAAGCATTATTTTTGTGTTGGATATAGTAACACTAAAAAATAATGCATGTTATATAAAATGCACCAGTTGTAAAGATGGTCTACATAATGGCCAGCCTAGGCTGACCATTTATTTATTTAAGCATGCATTTATGATACAATACTCTTGTAGATTTTAATAAACTTGTCATTATTAGTAGTTTTATATGTAGTTAAGATTAAGATTTTAACCTAGGAACTTATGTAATTGAAATAATCATGGTTTAATTTAAAAGTAGATTGTAAAATGATTTTCTTAGTCATAAACCATTTAATTATTTAACCATGCATTTAGTATACGATACTCTTGTAGATTTTAATATTATACTCTTGTCATTATTAGTTGTTTTATATGTAGCTAAGATTAAGATTTAGACCTAGGAACTTATGTAATTGAAATAATCATGGTTTAATTTAAAAGTAAAATGATTTTCTTAGTCTGTTTATACCAAAGAATATTGTAATTTCTGGATGGCCAGATGTATAAGGTCAGACGGGCAAATAAAAAAGTAAACTGTACCATCTGAATAATTTGTTTGATCAGATTCTCATGTAAAACATCTACTTATGTTGCATTTATTATTATTTAAGTACCTTTATTATTATCTTATAAGTTTTGGCTGTGGTTTTAGAATTAAGTTGTAAATGTACCTAGGTACATCTTTTAAAAAAGCATTGCACAAATTAATGATCTCAGTGTAAACTTCTCAAGTCTAAATGATAGGCACCCAACTGTTATACGTACCTTATGTAGACAATGTTTCTTCTTCTTTTAATTTGTATCTTCTCTGAAATTGTCGTTTTCGGAAGTTGTCATTTTAGGAAGTTGTCGTTGTCACCCTGATGGTCCAAATCTACCTTTATCTTTACTTCGGTGGTCCTTACATTATACTTATTATAGTAATTAATAAAATATAAAAACCTACTTTTAATGTTTTTATTCGTATGCCGCTGTTAATGCTATGTCGCGCCTAAATGCCTTCGTTGTAATAAACAAATCGTAATTTTCAAAATGTACAAGATTTCATAAACACGCAATGCAATGTGCTTTGATGAAATAAACCCCTCGCACGAGAGCACTCGCTGTCTCGTCCGAGAGGCCCGACCCGGGACGGAGAGCTTGCGAGGACCACCGAGACAGGGCGACCGCTACCATGTACACTCTCGCGTACATGGTAGCGCTCGCCCTGTCTCGGTCTGCCTCGGTGAGAGTGTACAGCCGCCTTTATAAATGTAAACAGCATATATATAGCATAAAACCCTCAACTCATGTCAAAATCATTTATGTACCTACCTACCCATTTTCAGAAAATTAATGTTATCACCTTCGAGCTACGAACAAATAGCCTTCGAACATTTAATTAAACAAATTATTCTCAATGCCTTTGGTCATCACATTATTTTTCCGAAAAAAAACAGCCATAAAAAAGTCAGGATCGAAACCGGCCGTGTAAAGTGTGAAGAAAATTCTAAAGACAGCTTATGGTCAGGTCAGTAGCGGGTCAGCACTGACCAAGAGCGAGCGAAGCAAGAAACATAAATAACCTGAGCGAAGCGTCTCAGTTTCGAAATTGGCCAAAAATGCTTTTGGTTGTCAGTTTGTGTTCTCGCCTACATACAGGTTACATTTTTGTTGTCAAGTTCTAAGACTATAGAATTTGATTGTAGTCGGGGATTTTTGATACGGGGCGTAATTTCTCCAATATGAAGGCTGCTGGATATCTCCACCTAATGTGATTTGATTTCGATGATTTTAATTTTATTTGAAACTAAATATCAACTTTAAATTTGTCTGATATTTGATTTTGAAGATCTGATGAGGATCTTCAGCGTGATGAGTAAAATAGTTCCGTAAAATGCAGTATGTTGCTCACTTTACAAGTTTGTGCTTGCAAGGTCTACTGTTCAGGGAACTGTAGACCTCGGAAGCTTATCTCGAATTTGGAGTCGGCCGAACACAGACTTTGCTACTGACTCAATGTAAATCATACTTTAAATAAATGATTATGTAAAAATAAAATTGGCTATAGACAATATTTACTTGATAAACGCAAAATATTTTATGTTATGGCAACTCAACCAACTTCAAGCAAGAGTCAGTTCTAGTCTATGGTCGATGGCGGACTACGGAGTTTGATTGAAGTGTGAAGTTTTATTTCATTCTCTTGGATTTATTTCATCAAAGCACATTGCGCGTATAAAACCAAAACCTAACTTTAGTGATGTTTTTGTAACAAGTATTATGTATAACTAATGAGAGATCCAGCGCCCTAATAAAAACAGGTTGGTATTCAAAACATTTCGCGACGTGGGGCACGTAATTAGTCCCTCATCCCACTTTTTATGTTTTCACGCCTTTCAAAATCCCAGACAGAGCTGATGACCGACCGATGCTATTCTGCGCATCTCCTATTCTTCGTACTTTTAGACCAAGGACACAGCTTGAGCTCTGGCCTGGGGTGGTAAATTGCAAAGGTCAGGTAATTTTGCCTTAGATCGTGGTAAAATCGTCTATGGTTTTTTTTTGTCGGGGACGGATGCATGTGAATCCTGTCCTTTGTGAAAAAAAGGTTCTCACGGTTGCAGTTGGGTCTATAAAGGAACACATGTAATCTATTAGTCTTACTACTGGGGTGTCTACGCGATGTTAGTGGAAAGTGCGCGAGTCTTTTAGCACTTTCGTGCTTATCGAGCCTATCGATTGTATTTAGTTAATTCGCGTATTCCTCTCTGAATTAAATTGATGGCTAGGACTTCTAACCCCTTGGTAATATACCTACTCATTAAGAACATTTGATTAGAATGGCCTTGGTTCTGACATTGAAGCTCAATTCCTTAATATAATGTACCTATAAGTTGTGAGTTCTTCTGTGTGGCCTTGCTTTGGCTTCTGATTTCCAAAAAGATTTACTCAGTAATATTATAACTATTTACCTTTAAGATAATAATCGAAACAGTGCAACAAAATTTTTGTTACTTTTAAATTCAGCTACATTGAAAATTCTTTGTGTATATAATGTTAGTAACTAAGCTGTTGCAGCTACTTTATTTTACTTGGTTAATGTATTTTTTAATTATAGTTAAGCTAGAAGCAACTAAAGCTAATCTTTAGATGCATGGTTTAGCTAACTTTACTTCTTCAATTACAGGAGACCGCAACATTATGCCTTTGATAAATACGAGAGAAATTAGCTTTTAAATTAATTGATATAAACAATTGACTCTAGATACCACCTTAAGAATTCAAATACAACCTAGAAAAAATTAAAATTAAATTGTTAAATTTACTTAAATAAGTTTTAATGTCTTGAAAGTATATTAGGCTTAACAATGAAGACGGATAACAAGCTTTCGCTTAAAGCCCAAGGATCTTTGAACATACATAAAGGAAAGTACCAATCAACTAATCAAAGAATATCCAATTCAGATACTTTGTTGTTGTGCGTAGACACATCCGCCAAGGGATTGGATGCCAGGTTGGTTTTAGTATGCTGTGTTTTAATGTATGATGCTCATAGTTCTAGTAGTTGTCATGTCATAAAGGCGGAGTTAGATGATTCATTTAAATTAAAAACCCATTTTAATTTGATTGTTAAAGAATAGTACTCATTTTCCTCAAAACTCTAGAATCAAAGTCATGCACAGTTGAAAAATCAGTAAAAAAATATATATTTTGCAACAACAAGATTTAACAAGTTCTCCCGCTGCACGAGTGAATGGTTATTATTGTTCATTTCATTTAAGTGTTAAAATGTGCTGAATGAACAGTGTTATTTATTTGATTAGTTCATTCACAATTTGTGCCATTTCAAGTTTGCGTTGCAGTCATTTTACATTAAAGTGGGCTAAATTATTTAAATTAACAGTAGGTATTGTTCTTTTTATGGATATTGACTGTTGGGGAAATTTGTAAATGTCATGTATTGTTCATCATATCAACCATCCTTAGGACTTAAAAGTTAAGCCAGGAACACAATGATTTTGTTCTAATTAAATTATTCACAATGATGGTAGGGAAAGGTTTTAATGTCAACAATAATCATCTGTTTTGTATGTGTCAATGACCTAATCTTTATATGATAAGTAATAAATAAAATTGATCTAGTAAAAATTAAATCAAAAAAGATATCAATAGTTAGGTACATACTTAATAATCCTTCTTGTTTAAATTCGGCTGGGTAGCCTGCGTTGTAGTAACAAAGACGATTGTGACTCAGGTGTTACGTAAAAGATACTTTAACAAAAAATACAAATAACAGTTTACTTCATCTTTGGTGTGTTGTTAATAAATAATAATTAACATAAGTCAAAACCGATAAATTAGTAACACAGTACATGTTTTCATAAAATGAGCAGCTGAGTGAACTATCAACCTAAACTTCACTAAAAAAACGAGACGAATATATTTCCAAAAATGCAAATTAACCGATTCTATAATAATTATGTAACTAATGAAATCTGATTGAAAGAATTTATAATTTACTTATTGTAAAAGTAGTATATGAAAAAAACCTTAATTTTAAACTTGTTGGTAGGGTAGGTATAGTTTTGTCACTTTGTTGACTTCATCTTTCCATTGTTGTATTTTCATATTATCTGAATAGATCCCAATCCTTGGTTTGTTCATGACATTCGTGATTATTTGATTTCATCCATGTTCATCATTTTGATCATGGCAGATACTTATTTTAAGATATTTTGCAGTTGTTTGAAATTCTTTTGGTGACTATAGTCTCCATTATAGGTTTGAAGTAGTTTCATATTATCTATAATCATTTCAATATAGGTTCTTACTTATTTTTGATGGTGGGTTACTAAAATGTGTCTGTTTGTTATCTGTTTTTCTATTATATGGAAATAATAACAGTATTGTTTGTACAGCATTAACACCCATGCAACCATCACTTCAAAACAAGTAAAACAGGTAAGTTCTTTACTCAAAATAGTATTATTCCAGTTATTATAGTATTACTATATATTTTTTTATGAATTTTTGTTCCCATTATAAATAAATAAATAAATAAATAAATAAATAATGCTGGACAATCCACACAGCATCATCTAGCCCCAAGGTAAGCTGCTGTTAAACAGAGCTGTATTATGGGTACTAGATGACTGATATATAATTAATACAATACAATACATAGATAGATATTTTTTATTATACATAGAAAACACCCAGAACACCCGGAACAAATATTTGCAGATCCTACAAACATTTGTCCCAAGGCGGGAATCGAACCCGCAACCTCTGCGTCGCAGGCGGACCTTCGCCCACCGCGCCACATTGGTGATTATAATGAATTCTAAATTACGAATGAAGTTCTCTCAATTTGCACGTCAATACTGATCAAGCATTTTGCTTCAAACACAAATACGTAAGTTTGCAAATAAATATTTTTTATCGTTATCTTTCTCACATGTAGCCCGATTTACAGAAGGATCTCAAAATGGAGCCGTCATGCTCACATTCGTGCGACATATTCGAGGAAACCAGTCGTATCGCGTACGGTATGAACATAGAGGGGAATGACCTCGGTCGGATATTATTACCCGACGCGGCGGGAACCAGCGCTCAGCCAATAGACGACATCGAGCGCGAAGACTTCGAAGAAGAGAACAGAATCCTCAAACTCTGCCCGAGCGAGAGCATGATCACAATAGATGGGAAACTCAGATACGACCGCACGTTATCCAGTGCCAGCTCTAGCTTAACCTCAAGTTCGGAGACGATATCAGCTTTCAATATACTGGGCGGGGATTACGGTATCGCAGGCTGTAGCAAAGACGTCGATGAAAACAGCGATGTGATGAAGAATCTAATGGAAGACCCGAGCCAAATCCCGCTACCAGATGACTTAATCCCAGACCCTGAGCCAGAAGAAGAAGAAGAAGAAAAGAAAGAAGACTTTATGCAGAAGCTTCTATCCAGCACTATTGAGGAGAAAAAGGATTACCCTAAAGGGAAGTTGTATAAGGCTGAAGAAATGGACAATGACGATGAGGAGTGTGAAGTGGTGACCAGCTCCAATGTGTCGAGTGTGGGCAGTTCTAGCTCATACTCCAAGTTCGCTGCTGCCTCCACGTCCAACGCTGATAGGCTCTTGGGGTTGGACAAAAGAGGCAAAAGGACGGCTAAGACGAAGGTAAGGGTTTGGTTCTGATCTATTGTAGTATCTGTATGGTGGGGATACTCTAATTTATTTATGTATTATGAAGTAAAATTTGAAGGTAAGTTTTTCATTAGCTATAAAAATATACGCTCCAACCTGGGACCATACTCTTAAATGCGATTCCATTGGTTCGGTATTAAAATAATAATAATATAATAATATTTTTGAGTAACCAAATTCAGTACACATACCGTTATAACAATTAAGTACATTAAGTACACAGATCAACAAATTATGTAGTTTCACAAACTAGGTATACACAATAGTTTAAGGGGTATTGGACAAGTATTGGAATATGTCATTTCATACTTTTGAGTGCAAAGTTGCAAACCTAGCAACAAATTCAACCTTGTTTTCAAGAGTACAAAAATTGGGATTGAATCGGAATTGTCATTGGATTCAAGAGTAACACCTAGTCGGACCCTATCTAATTTTGAACATAAACTGTGCACAGATAAATATAAAATCAAGTTGCCGTACCACGTCACGCGAAGATAGCACCACTTGAGCTGACGGGCTGTTATTTGTTATAAGAAATTACAGATAATTATTTGTTACAGAATTACATGGCGCAGTACTGTGATGACGAGGACGATTCTGAAGACGATGTCCAAGAAGAGTCGTGGTGCACTTGCCTTTCTTCGCACGAGGTAAGAAATTGCTCAAACCCCTCAACGCTGTCATTCTCTCGACGCTGTCGACACCGGCACGGTCATAAAACTATGGCATTAGAGTTTAAATTTCAAAGACATAGTTTTGGACTGGATTGCCCTGCACAGAAGCGCTCAAATGAAAATGATCTCTAGTTTTTTAACGTTGCTAGTTATCACGTTACCAGTCATAGTAATTTAATATCATAACGCTCGTCCGGTGACCTTTATGGTCATTAAAATTAGACTCAAATTGCAATGGTTCACGCGCGGTTGTGTGTTGCTATAACTATATACCATAGATGCTGAATATTATAATTCGTTTCAGGACGACGAGGATAGTGAAGAGCCGGGGCCAGAATTGGAACGAGTATGGGTGAGTACATTTAGGTTGTTTCTTTCGCACACTAGCCTTCCCTCTCACACACTGAACAACTTACAATTATATGCATTAATAATTCATATTGGTTCCCACCGCCATACCCCGGACACGCGTCATTATCACCACGTTCATAGTTAGTGTACATACGTAAACGATGCCTTTGTATGTCAGTGCAATGGTTAGGTTTGGTGTTATACGTAAACGGTGCCTTTGTATGTCAGTGACATGGTTAGGTTTGGTGTTATAAGTAAACGGCGCCATTGTATGTCAGTGTCATGTTTTGGTTTGGTGTTATAAGTAAACGGCGCCATTGTATGTCAGTGTCATGGTTAGGTTTGGTGTTATACGTAACCGGTGCCTTTGTATGTCAGTGTCATGGTTAGGTTTGGTATTATACGTAAACGGTGCCTTTGTATGTCAGTGTCATGTTTTGGTTTGGTGTTATACGTAAACGGTGCCTTTGTTTGTATGTTAGTGTCATGTTTGGTTTGGTGTTATACGTAAACGGTGCCATAGTATGTCAGTGTCATGGTTAGGTTTGATGTTATACGTAACCGGTACCATTGTATGTCAGTGTCATGGTTAGGTTTGGTGTTATACGTAAACGGTGCCTTTGTATGTCAGTGTCATGTTTTGGTTTGGTGTTATACGTAAACGATGCCATTGTATGTCAGTGACATGGTTAGGTTTGGTGTTATATGTAAACGGTGCCTTTGTATGTTAGTGTCATGGTTTGGTTTGGTGTTATACCACAGAACAGATATTAGTACTACGTACAGAATGGCCACTCCTTACCTCCCACCGGTTTTACTTACCCCACCACGGTCGCAAGTTTGCCGGCACCACATGGCACCTTTCGTCGGCACTACAGCAAAAGGCTATTATGCACGCATTTATATGTGTAGGTCCAAGCGCGCGCATGCCGGAGCAAGCGAAAGTATGCTATTTCGCTCTTGCTATAATTGGGTAAGGACAACCATGACACTCACACTCACACATATAACAGCACTGTTTACGTACACAAACTATGCGTGTGGTGTTGCGACGTGTTTGCTTCATACATTTTATTGAGATTGTCCGGGGTGTGGTTATACGTAAACGGTGCTTTTGTATGTCAGTGTCATGGTTAGGTTTGGTATTATGACCTACACAAAAACAATATAAACACGTGGGTTTAAGCGCCCCCGAAATTGCCCTCGAACTCGGGGTGAGGTAAGTCAAACCGGTGGGAGGTGGGGAGTGGCCATTCTGTACGTGGTACTAATAACTGTTCTACTGCCACCGCTAAAGTACGTATGAGTCAGTGTCTAACTTTGGTGATCCATCTATTCTTACCAACTAATATTATACTAAAAGCAAACGTAGCTTTCGTCTGTCTGTTATTTCGTCATTCACTTCAAAGCCGTTGCACCAATTTAGATGAAATTCAGCATGGAGAAAGCTGGAACTCTAGGGAAGGGTATACATATCTAGCTATCTTTTAATGTAGGTATGTACCGTGTGAGCGAAGACGCAAGCAAAAACTAGCTTAGATATAATATTAGAGCAAAGGCGTGTTTTTGCTTCAAAATTGCTTACTAGCTCTTCTAATATTACGTAAGCTAAAACGAATAACAATCAATAGATCTTGCTAGAAAGTTTTTTTCGTAACTGATGTGCTATTTAAACAGCAGGCCTTGCAACCTTGAAACTAACATTATTGACTTCAATTGATCGAGTACGTAGTTACAATAAGGCACATTTAACGAGTACTCGAGTGCTTATTGAACAAATAATAAATAGATAAATAGAATCAGTGTTCAAAGAATTTAAACTATAATGGTTAGAAATAATTTTAAAATATAACAAGTGCCGTGCCGTATAAAGCCGTTCAATTATAGCGGCTATGTACCACTTATGTTGTATATTATGCTGACGTTCTGAAGCTATTTATTAGTTCTTTATACGAGCTCAGCCCGAAATCGATCACCAACCGGGCAACCATCGAGCGCGTCAGCATACATGACAAAATAAGTGGTAATTAGCCGTTTAAATATTTTAAAGTCGATTTCATTAGTAAATAGAACTTATATTTATGAATATCGATTTTAGACGAATTTTTCTCGAGTTCATTTGTGTTTATAGCAGTTTAACTAATACTAAGCACTATTTCTAATGTTTATACGGTATATTAGTGCAAGCAACATAAAAGCAGTACTTATCCCGTGCGAACTAGACAAATATCTGTTTAGTTTTTAAAACTATCATGGTTATTAACATAGATTTCACTTAAAACGGGATATTTACCATGATTTTCCTTTTTATTTACCAAATCATGGTAAATATCCCGTTTTAAGTGAAATCTAAATATCTGTTTGTAAGAGCATGTAGTCATGCAAGGAATGGAACGAAAATTATGTAAAGTAACATGAATTTCAAACTTTTGCTATGTTTTATTCAACTTTTTCTTACGATCGCCTGTAAGGGGACGCGGCACTCGTTGAGAAGACGCCATGTCGAAACCTCGTCAGAAATATAAGGAAAGAAATGTTTTATAACTAATAATACCTATCACAATTTGGCCATAGGCATAAGCCTCTCTTAACCGACCGGGGAATTTCCATTTACTTACATACCGCGCGGAACATTGTAATTTTTTTTATTAAGCTATTTACTCTAGAATTTTATTTGATTGTGAATCGCGATTCAAAACTAGCGTAGTTTTTGTGTTGCCTCTAAAAAAAACTATCAAAAATCTAGACTTTTAAATTAATTCTGAGATACAGACCTTAGTTTGCCGCGTCGCGTGAAACTTACTATAATATATTAAGTTGACCATGACAGAGGCCTTCGGGCGGCCTAATAACTCTGTCACCAGAGTTGGCTTCTTAATCATACGAGTTTACTTACTTACAATAATAATTTGACAGAGGAAACGTCGCTACGATCCACCGCCGCCGGTATCGGCCAAGAAGTTCTGCGCGGACGGATCGTACGTGAGCTGTGGCGACTCCTCATGGCCTCGCTCGCCCGGCCCTGTCATGCAGAGCGCTCCGCAAAGCCCGCCACCGGACATGAAGCCCTGGCTATCCAAGTAAGTATTTCTATCGGACACTAGCTGACCAGGAATCATATTCGCTATGACCAAACGTGGGCTCGTTACGATATACGCTTGGAATCGTCGTCGACGAGCCATTTTTAAGAGTAGTAGAGTTTTTTGTGATAGAGCTCGTCCGGGGAAGGACTACCACCATACCTATTTCTGCCGCCAAGCAGTAATGCTCGCAAGCAGTAATGCTGTGTTCCGGTTCGAAGGGTATGGTTTCCGGTGAAATTACAGGCACATGAGACTTACCATCTAACGTCTCAGGGTGGTAACACGCAAGTGATATCTATGATGTTGCATGCGTACATAGTCTACGGTAACCGCTGACCATCAAGTGGGCCGTACGCTTGGTTACCACTTTAGTAGTATTAAAAAAAAAATGTTTTAGGGCTCGTCTGACTGTTTTTTATCGATAGCGAAACTATCGCTATAGTAACAAGATAGATACCCGAAAACCATATTACAATTTCACACCATGGTGTGAATACGTATGTCATAGCGAATAACGCCCCAGCGCGGTTATATTATGGTGAAATACGTATGTCATAGCGAATAACGGTTATATTTACAGCGCGGTTATATTTCCATATTTTCTATTATCACAAACATTTCAAGACCAAAATTAGCCAAATCGATCCAGCCGTTCTTGAGCTTTAGCGAGACTATGTATCGTGGGAATCCAATTCTAATAATACAATGATCAAAATTGCAGTTGCGCTGATTAGGTTTTTAACACTTTCAGAATGGCGATAATGTCAAACTCTAACCCCTAAAAAGTTGAACTCGACTTAACTCGAATGGGCACTATTCTCCGAATAAATCGTAGTTATTCGCGAGTAAACTGACAGTTTACTTGTATTTGACATTTCTTATTCCGCAGAATTTCAGATGTTGGTCAAATCCACCCTTATTCATAAAAGAAACTGTAATTTTAAGTACCTATTGTTTTTCTTTGTCATTCTTTTGTCGGAGTTGTTCGTCAACTCACACCATGAACCTTGTCCCAACTGGTGTGAGTTGACGAATCTTAAAAAAATATACTCTTCCTTCTGCAACCCACATTTACTTTGGGTGAATTTAGTAACAAAATTTAGTCAAAGTCAACTAAAAAAGTGTTGGTAAAAATGATCAAGGATGATGACAGGTTTGAAAGTAAATTTAGTAAAGAGTATATAATTAAGTAGGTAAAATCACGATTTCAATAATTCATCCAACCTTTAGAAGTATTTTTCTACTAGCCATTTTTTCAATTTTGATTTAAAAAAATACGGCGACTGGGCATCGATTACATTCACGGGGAGACGATTATAAACCTTCGGCCTCATAATGTGCACTAGCTTCGACGTCTTTGTGAGGCGTGGAATTTCCTTCAACCTCTGCGCATTTCTTGTGTGGTCCTATGGTCATACCCCAGCCTTGCAAACTCATCTATGGGATTTCGCACAAAGAGCTTGGTAGATGACAAGAGAGGAAAAGATATTTGAAAAGCGGACGTGCTGTGAGTGGTCTCCCGTGAAGCTCCCACTGTTGCTCGTACAGCTCTCTTCTGCAGCTTGAAGGCACGCTCCCAATCGGCAGCATGCCTCCATAGCTCCACACCATACTGCAGAAGAGAGTGGACGGAGGCAAAGTAACAGCCTCGGACCATCTCAGTTTCCACAGTAGCCGAGATGCGCCATAACGCTAAGCATGCACGACCAATCCTATCAAACATGTGAGACCCCTATCCATAATGAAACCAAGAAATTATGGATGGTCGACTTGGTCGATTACATTTGCTCCTAGATTTACCGTCATCTTTCTATATGAGCGACAAAGTGCATGAAGTGGGTTTTCCTTATGTTTAACATAAGTCCATTTTGATGGAACCACTTCTGTAACTCACGAGCCACAACATTCAACTTCTGATCTTCTGAAAGCGCATTTACCACTGCTGCAACGTCATCTGCGTACATAAGTACTTGGGCTTTACTTACACAGTCAGGCAGGTCATTTAGTAGAAGTGAGAATATTATATTTGACAGGGATGGGCCTTGCGCCACCCCAATGGTAGTCGTCATAGGCTTAGAAAAGCCACTTACCCCCGTAACAACTTGTGACCTTCCGGACATATAATATAAGCCCAGTCTTTGTTCAAAGAAAGTAATGACGTAGGCATGTTTTTGTCCTAAACCCATTGAATATTGGCACAATGCCTTTGTTACGTAAAACTTTTCAGGAATGTGTCGCAACGGATTGGAAACATTTTCGAGAAGTAAATATTCGTCACTAGTGAAACGCCCCGATTTTGTCCGCGCTAACATTTTTCATGCAAACGTCTTTTCGCTGTATTCTTTAGCATATGAATTTTGTAGAGCACCTCTACACATTTAAAGATACCTATTTCTGCCGCCAAGCAGTAATGCTCGCATTGCTGTGTTCCGGTGTGAAGGGTATGGTTTCCGGGGAAATTACTGGCACATGAGGCTTTCGATCTTAGCCTCAAAGTGGCAACCCGCGAGTGACACCTCTGGTATTGCAAGCATCCATAGGCTGCGGTAACCGCTTACCATCTTGTGGGCCGTACGCTTGGTTGCCACTTCAGTTGTACAAGAAAAAAAAAAAACAAGCCAGAATGATGCTTTTGACAATCGTAAACGTTAACGTATTGTCGAGCTGTCAATTTGTATAGGATTTTTGTAGTTCATTTTGCTCACGAAAGAGGCGCTGTAAAATGTCCTATACAAATTGACAGCCTGGACGTCACGCTAATGTTTACGGTTGCCAAAAACCTATTCAAAATACGTCTTTTGAAAATTTCGAGTATATAAATATTTTTCGTTTTAACTGTGTGATATTTTCAGTCAGCTCGGTCGGAGCACAGCAATTTCATGACAAAATTTGGAAACTTTCTAAATGCCATTGTTCCGGAAACGTGTTTTAATTTGTTAAACAAGGTTAGGTAACTTCAAAGGAAAGTAAAATATTGCACGTGCTCTTTAGAAACGCCAAAAATTTTTGAGAGGCTTTTTTAAGGTTTCGTCACTGTTGTAAAAGAGTAAAAACTTTTTTTGTATACCATTAATGTGGCAACGAAACGTGCAGCCTTCTTTTATGTTATGTTATATGAACGCAAACAGGCTTACTGCTCGCCTGGTGGTAAGCGGGCCTAGTGACATCAATAACACCCGAGGTACAATTGATGCGTTGCCTGCTCCGTATGATTTTCACACTTGATGGTAAGCGGTTACCGTAGCGTATGTACCTGTTATTTTGTAATTTCAGTTGCGTTTCTCTAATAATAACTTGTTTTCTTAGCACTAGGCAATTGAAATGGAGGGTAGGCTAAGGTTGGTTTTAATAGTCGTAGCGTAGGCACTTCTTAAATATTTTTTTAAAGGAATTCCGTAGTTTCCTTCAAAATGTTGTTTGTTGCTACAATTACTTGACATTGGCAATAATGTCAAAGTTGCCAGACGCCACTAAACAAAAAAATATATCACATTTTTCGAATGTCAAGAATGCTAGTGCAAGGCTAGTGCATATTTTTTAGTAACATTCGGTTTCAATCTATGTCATGTCGTATATATTAGTACCTTTTGCAACTGAAAATAAAGCTGACTTTACGAATTCCATTGCTTGTTTATTTATTTTATAATAAAGTCAGTAGGTACAGTCTGTTACATCGTCATCATTTTGCTTCTGCCTACGAAGATTTGCATTTGGCGCTATAATCTTTTGACCTATAAATGGCGACCAATATGTCAAGGCTGCAATGATACTTCTGGTATTGCAAGTATCCATTTCGCGAGAACTAAAATATTTGTAAGTTAATCTGTAAGGCTGCGTTTCCACTAGAGATGTGCGAAGATATATTTGGTAGCAACCAATAGAATCACTTAATTTACCTAACTTCGCTCTGACAGGTTTAATGAAGTGATTTTACTGGTTCCTAAAAACACTTTCCTCGCTACAAACCTTTGCAAATGTGGTGGAAACTTAGCCTAATCGTATCGATTGCACGGCATGTTGAACCGCGGCAAACCTGTCAATTTTCCTAAGGTTTTTTCAATTTGCTTTGCGTGGCTACGTGATGGGTATTGGGTGGTCATTCCATTGACCAAATGTAATTAGGTGCGTTTACACGGTCCATCATGGCGTTCGCGCGCTCTTCATTGCTGTATCCCGCTGTCCCGCAGCATTGCTCCCCAAATAGCTTTTGGGGGTTTCCTGTCTTAGTGCATTTCTACACACTAAAAGCAACCACATTATTTGATTGTCAGTCAATCAGTCAGTATCGCAACACTTTTATATACGTGTCGCTCTGCTCCCCGACATCTAGCTAAATTAGTATAATTGCTATGTCTATGCTGTATCCTTGTCTTTGTTTAGTATTCGATTATTTACAATTATTTAATGTGTACTCATCAAGCGTAGCTTGTATGCTAAAAAACATGGCTCTTAATTATTTTTTTTGGCATGAGCCACACCTAGTTCGATTGGCACCACACTGAAGCTTTATGATGAAGAGTGATCATCAAAAAAAAAGCTAGGAACCCAGCCGAGTTTGTTGCCAGATTCTTCTAGACTGGGGCGCGTGGAACTGGCGTAAATTCTCAAATGATTACTTTAGTTACTTTAGTGTAACATAATGCCTCTATAAGCCCGAAGGGAAGGTATTCCGCCCATGCACGTTATTAAGGGTGCTGTAACTCTTAGCAAAAAAAGTGATGCGTTGCATGGGATTCCCTAGCAGCTTTTGCAGTCTTGCAGTAATGCGCCAACGGGTCCCACTTGTCATGGTCCCATCGTTAGTGGTGTTGTTTCAGTCGAGTGCATCCCGACGCTTTCCGTGGTTTTTTTTTTATACATCTCAAGTGGCAACCAAGCGTACGGCCCACAAGATAGTAAGCGGTTACCACAGCCTATGGACGCTTGCAATACCAGAGGTATCACTCGCGGGTTACCACCTTGAGGCTAAGATCGAAAGCCTCATGTGCCAGTAATTTTACCGGAAATCATACCTTCACACCGGAACACAGCAATGCGAGCATTACTGCTTGGCGGCAGAAATAGGTATGGTGGTAGTCCTTCCCCGGACGAGTTCTATCACAGAGAACTCTACTACTCGTGGTGAGCGAGGATCGATTCAGTATCACTTGAGATTTATGTACGCTTCCGAACCATAGCTTGGACACTCGTCGAAACTTGTCAGCATACCACCCATTCGCACCAAGCGCTATTACTCAACATTTATTAAGCGGACTGCCAGGGTGTGGAATACTCTGCCGTCTTCTGTTTTTGCTAAAAACTATAATCCGGGCCTCTTCAAGGCTAGAGTGAACAGGAGCCTTATTCGCTATGACCAAACGCTGCCTCGTTACGATATCTGCGTAGAATCATTGTCGACGAGCCACGTTTTAGGGCTCGTCTGACTGTTTTTCAAAGTCAACCTATCGATAGGGAACTATCGCTATTGAAACAACACAGATACGGAAAACCATTTTACAATTTCACACCATGGCACGTATAGAACACGTTACTAAGTTACACGTTATTGGTAAGGAGTCTCCTATGTAATAGCGAATAAGCCCCCAGGTGTCTTATAGACCTTCGTGCTCCACCTTCGGCCACATCATCGCTTACCACCAGGCGAGATCGTGGCCAAACGAATGAAAATTCAAGATAAAAAAAAACCTAATTTAGTTGTCCCGGTGTCTCGCTGTGGTCAGCTCTCGGATATATCCGTGTATAGTTCTCACAACGGATCTCGGCCGTCGTGAAATTAGCCGTTTCGATGCGCAATGGAGCTTTTTCAAGCTAAATTGTCTTTGCGCATCACAAACAGCTAACTTCACGGAAGCCTAGATCCGGTGCGAACTATATATTGGTTTATATTATAATGCATTCATTTAATCTTACAAAATAAATCCTAAAAGTGACGAGTGATTGTTTTATTGCATATTATTAGTAAAAATTATAATAATTATCCTCAAGGCCTCAAGCTTGACGTGAAAAAAAAAAACAGGTTATTCTAAACTTTATTATTCCCTTGGTGTGGTGGTGAACACTATAAACAATTTTGGTAAACTACACTGGGTAATAACTGTTACTGTCAAACTACATTTTTCAAAAATCTTCAACAAATCAAGCTTGATTCGCGGTTTTTTTTTTCTTTTTCCATAATCATAGTCATTTATTTTATATATTTGCGAACCTAGGTAATATAAAATTATGGTAATGCTAACATATGAGCTCCTGCCATTTGGGCATACAATCATTTACAAACATTAAATTAACACAAAACAGTAATATTAAAAAAAATTGCGGGTTCAGTTCTTGAATCGAAATATTTTTGCGATATTATAAAACTTTAAAATCATCTTACTGTGATTAACACGGTAAAACACAAATAACTAAGTCCCGATCGCATGTTCCACTCGTGGAAATAACCGGGTAGCTAATCCTGATCGCATGTTCCAGGTTCCAGTCGTGGACCAACAACGAGAAGATCCAGGCGATAGACGCGCTGATAGGCCGCTGCGCCGCCGGCCAGGTGCGGCACATGATGAAGTCCATCGAGCCACTCTTCCAGCGCGACTTCATATCCCTCCTGCCGAAGGAGCTGGCGCTCACTGTGCTGGGGTATCTGCAGCCGAAGGACTTGCTGCGCTCCGCTCAGACCTGCCAGTACTGGAGGTGAGTAATGCACGCACTGAGAGTCAGTACCACAGAACTATATCTAAGAAGAATGAGTGAGTGTATGTACCTCGCGTGCCGAAAAGACGGGCTGAGTAACCTCTTTACTCGCCGCGAAACTCAGTCGGCTCCCAACCGGGGGCTGTGTGGTGGTGTGGTAGTGCCAGTACTGGAAGTTAGTAATGCACTCACAGAGACACTTGCATCATGACAGGACATCCTTCTAATGTTCCCAGTGTCCTGATTCTAGCTCAACTCTGTTAGCGACCAATCTCCATCGATCTCCATCGCAAACTGTCATAAAAGACAAATCAAATATCCTCTGTATTCAAATATATCACAAGGATCATTTTGAAACGTCTTAAAACTAGGTAAATTTACGCCAGTTCCACGCACCCCAGTTTGAGATGAAGATCGGTCGCTAACAGAGCTATGTGATCATGGCAGACCTGCCAGTACTGGAGGTGAGTAATCCACTCACAGATACACTGACATGATGACACGCAGTGACGTGAGTGAGTGTGGTCGTCAATTGCCAACAACGTCACATCGGAACAGTACTTACTAATAACATTGTTTGTAACTATAGTTACCGGTTAACATCACAGCCATTGCAAGACGATTCAAAACATCATCTCTTATTATACTTATGGTTATAGCTTCAATAAATATTGATTAGCAAGAACAGCTGATTCTGCTAATCGGTCAAGTCTAGCAAAACATGTGGTTCGATGAGCGCGGTACAACACGAACAGATAGTGTTACCGACCATCTGTTGCAGGTGTCATGTGGCAGTGGTTGTGCAATAGGTGGTAATTATGTGAGTTCGTCTATTAGCCTTTGCTTTGTGCATATTTAGCCCAACTTTTTCCCTGGCGGTCGGTTGCCTTCATTAGCCAGTTAATGTTATTCTCCCCGGAATAAAATGGCTGCATCGAGCCACATTACTCAGTTCATCTGAAAGTCAATACTTTTCCCGCATTTCTATTTGACGTATGCAATTTCTATTTGTGGACCGTTTTACCAATGTTCGAGTTAACAGATGCAATATGGGGTACGAATTTGCTACGCAAATCATTTATGAATCGGCAACAGCCGCATGAAATCAGTAAAACAGGCGCTGTTTACTGATTTCGTCGTAAATAGCAAAATCCGTCAGCATCAGCTGTGTTTCTGTACCGCGTACTCTGGCGGTATACCGCACGTATCTGGGTATTGCGTCATTGACACGTTTTCATGCAAGCCTCGAGTTTCAATATCACATCACGTCTCGTTCTCTCAACTCTCATAATACGTGCCAATCCCACAGTTTTACCTTTATGTACTTACTACCTAAAATTAGGAATCTCACGTCAAATAAAGTCTGAAGATAAAATTACCTGCACTCTTGATCATGCCTCTGACAACATACTACTTGGGTAATAAAATCATTCAAATCTTTCAAACCATTCATAATTGTGTTGGTATCATGCAAATGTAAGTTCATAAGAGTCAGGTGGCCAACTCTGGTAAGTTTTAAGGTAGGTTACATAAAGCGGGCATAGCGCTAAATAAGTGCTAGCTTAACTAGCTAGTGCACTAGATGGGCAAACGTGGCCGAAAAGTTGTATCACTGTCTTTACAGAATACAAACTTAGCACTTTCACTTAGCGCTTTGCAAATTAGATAATCTAATACCGCTTTTAGGGAACAGCCGCCAAGACCAACCTAGACAAGTACCTGTGTACAAGTAACCACTCCTGTGCGTGATCTTTCGATCGATCTGTTCTATTTTTAGAGATTCCTACATATCAATGTCCTCGGTGATAAAGAGCGTTATGAGTTGAGTGTCAAGAGTGAAGTGTATTTGGTCCAGCTTGTGGGACTAGACACATTCATATTTTCAAAGCTATAACTTTTTATTTTAACATGTATAGTTCGCACAGCGGATCTAGGCTTCCGTGAAGTTAGCCGTTTGTGATGCGCAAAGACAATTTAGTTTGAAAAAGCTCCATTGCGCATCGAAACGGCTAATTTCACGACGGCCGAGATCCGTTGTGAGAACTATAATTCGTGCATGAAATATTTAAATTAAACTTAAAAAAGAAGCGGTTGAAATTTATGCTGGCTAACAAAATAGGTAGAAGATACTAGTCTCAAAATTCATACATTCGATTCTTGTTCTGAATTTGAAATTTGAAAAATATTTTTTTAAATTTCGCTCAAAGAGTTCGTAACGGTATGGAATACAAAATCAGTCTGCAAAAATAGTGTTTCATATTCTGTGTAGTTTTGAAAAAAACTTTTTAAAACGATTTGTGCACGAGTAAGTACTTGTGGTTTATTAAACTCTTTCGCCAGAGTTGTTCACTGTTTCAAGCGAACTTAATTAGTAAGTACTTCGAAAATGATTTTGTACACATTCATCATGTCCTGAAATTATCTCTGTACCAAATTCCATTCCATCCAAATCTGATAAAATTGAGACTGATCGACGTGATAACGAGATATTTTATTTAGTTAGAGGAAAATACCAATTATGCCATTGTATCGGTAGACTTGACAGTGTTTCCGCATGTCACTCAAACCTCTATTACCTCTATACAGAGTTTAGTTTATACGGAGGTTCCAACATATCTAATAATCTATTCAGCGATTTAGCCGTGAAAACGTTACTTATAGAATCTGATAGAGTTAATATGGCATCTTTTTATATTAGTGGATTTTTTTATCGACAAAAAATCATATTTCAAATCATGTTTTTATGGAGATTTCAAGTCTTAACTATAAGAGTTTGTTCCAAAGATGGTTAGCAGACGACAACCTGCTGTGGAAGGAGCAGTGCCGGCGCATCGGCATCACCACAGTACGACGTGTGCCCAGGCACCTGCCGCGCTGCGCTAGTCCGTGGAAGGCGGCTTTCATGCGACAGTACTTGATTGAGAACAGGTGAGTCATTATTACTAGCGATTTGACCCGGCTTCGCACTAGTGCCTAAAACATATTATGACAATTAAGATCGGCTAAGAACCCAGCCGAATTTGTTGAAAGATTCTTCTGGGGTGCGTAGAACTGGCGTGAATTCACCTAGGATAAGACGTTTCAAAGAGATCCTTGTCATATTATTGAAAAAAGAGATTTTTACTTTACTTTACTTTGCGCTACATCGTAATAGAGCTGGTCCGGGGGAGGACTGACACCATACCTATTTCTGCCGCCAAGCGATAATGCTCGCATTGCTGTTCCGGTTCGAAGGGTATAGTTTCCATCTTACTTTTCAGGGTGGTAACGCGCAAGTGATATCTATGATGTTGCATGCGTACATAGGCTACGGTAACTGCTCAGCATCAAGTGAGCCGTAGGGTTGGTTGCCACTTTAGTGGTTTAAAAAAAAAAACAACATCGGTCGTCTAACTAAGGCTGGGTTTGACCAAACTTGAATAGGCGCTATTCTCCGAGTAAATCGTAGTTATTCGCGAGTAAACAGACAGTTTCTTTGTATTTGACATTTCTTATTCTGCGGAATAGTTTATAGTTTAGTTTATTTATTTCAACAATACAAGTGGACTTACATTAAAATTACAATTTGTAGGTGGACAATTTTGAGCACAAATTAACATAATATAAATAGTATGTCTAATACCACTATCTCTTTTTTTTTATGTCAGCAAGTGACAAGACAATCAAGACGCCCGCCTGATGTTAAGCACCACGCCTGAATATAACAGATGCAGTGCAACCCAAAGCTTAAAGTTTTTAAGTGTTTGCGTGGCACTGCACTGCGCTCCCGAGACTTGTTAAGCCTCTTTCGTCCAGTAATTTCACTTGCTACAGTGCCCTTCATGCTTGCACACTACTGCTTGGAGGTAGAATATCTGACACTGCGGTGGTACACACCAAGACGGACTCTTGCTGAAGAGTCCTACCACCAGGTGGTCCTTAGGAAAACCTGATATTCCAAAAGTTGGTCAAATACACCGTAAATAAACTAAATAAAACATTATGATTGACACCATGTATAGTTCGCACAGCGGATCTAGGCTTCCGTGAAGTTAGCCGTTTGTGATGCGCAAAGACAATTTAGTTTGAAAAAGCTCCATTGCGCATCGAAACGGCTAATTTCACTACGGCCGAGATCCGTCGTGAGACCTATAAATGTATCACAGATGGCTGCACAAGCCGATAGACAGCGCGGTGGAGCTTCGCGGCCACGACGACCACGTGATCACGTGCCTCCAGTTCTACGGGAACCGCATCCTCAGCGGCAGTGACGACACCACGCTCAAAGTCTGGTCGGCTGCCACCGGCAAGGTACACTAGCTATAAAACAGACGAAAAACCTCCAGTACCACCCCACTCAACCCTTCAACCAATCAAACAGGTAGTACAGCTAACCTCAAAAGAAAAACATCGACACGTGTTTTATCCCTCCACGGGACATCATCAGGATCATCGACTTGTTTTCCGGCAGACGTGTTTCTCCGTCGAGCGCTGGAGCCAAACGCGCTACTATAAGCAGACTAGTTTACTAGTTTAGTTTAGAAAATGTTACAACAGAATCGACACCAATGGCTGCATTTCCAGCAGAAATGCGCGAGGATGTGTAGCGGGAATGTGTTCGTTAGAAATGAATAGAGTCACTTCATTAAAGCTCGTGCAGTAACTGGCTAAGTTGTTCTTAACAGAACAACGAAGTTAAGCACTGTTCCGCGTATTCATCATTTAGATGGGTGACCGCCAGTGGTAATTTCAACTGAGCGCATCCGTGCTTCGGAGGGCACGTTAAGCAGTCGGTCCCGGTTTTGTCTAAGACAACAAAGGCCTTCGGGCGGCTTAGAAACTCTGTCACCAGAGTTGGCCACTGACTCATACGAACTCACTTACTTTTACTTTATAATTTATTATAATTACAGTGCCTCAGAACATTGGTGGGTCATTCGGGCGGCGTGTGGTCCTCCCAGATGGTCGGCCATCTCGTGATCTCCGGCTCCACGGACCGCACACTGCGCGTTTGGAACGCCAGGTCTGGCCGCTGCCTTAGGGTGCTCGCCGGTCACACATCCACTGTGCGCTGCATGCATCTCTACAAGGATAAGTGAGTGGCAACACAGCCTTCTAATGATACCCGCAGCTTGGATATTTTACGCAAGCGATTGGACCCAAAACGATTTTAATGTTGAACGAATGCAATTAGACAAATATAAATAAAGTAAAGGGTATAGTTCTCACAACGGATCTCGGCCGTAGTGAAATTAGCCGTTTCGATGCGCAATGGAGCTTTTTCAAACTAAATTGTCTTTGCGCATCACAAACGGCTAACTTCACGGAAGCCTAGATCCGCTGTGCGAACTATACAAAATATAGGTAGGAGCTCTTCCTGTGGTAGATAAAGGTAAGCTGTGTTACAGGAGACAGTTTCTTACTAACAATGTGGATCGGATAGCATATGCCTTTCTTGCTCTTTAAGGCTCTTTAAGGGAGAACATTTTCTGCCTCAGTCTGCTGCTGGAACATAATGCGCTGGTTTTTAGGCAGAGTAGTGCTGAGCGTTTTTAGCTAACGGACAAAGCTTAGATACTCCAATGGTGCATTCACACCGCAGTTACTTTTTGTTGAGCAACGCTGTGCAACACAATAACATTAAGTAGCAATCTATAACATTTGTTAGTTTCAATAGTTTTAATAGTGTTACTACTGAACGCGAAATCGACTAACTCTAGTAGCGTTATTATATTTCTGTGTCAAATAAATAAATTTTTAGTATCGAATTGTATAGAATGTCCAACGGGTACTTTGTCCTGCTAACTGAGGTCTTATTCTCTAGGACTAAACTTGGGCTCGTTACGATATCTGCAGAGAATCGTCGATGAGCCACGTTTTAGGGCTCGTCTTACTGTTTTTTTTTTAAACTATCCATAGCGAAACTATAGCTATTGAAACAACACTGATGCGGGAAACCATTTTACAATTTCCACACCATGGCGCGTATAGAACATGTTACGACGTCACACGTTATTGGCATAGAATCTCCTATGACATAGGAGATTCCTAGGACCTATGTCATAGCGAATAACATCCCTAATAATAAAAGAGATATGATATCGAGCCACGTGCGATAAATGTATGGAGCGCTTCCACGCTCATGTATAGTTCTCACAACGGATCTCGGCCGTAGTGAAATTAGCCGTTTCGGTGCGCAATGGAGCTTTTTCAAACTAAATTGTCTATGCGCATCACAAACGGCTAACTTCACGGAAGCCTAGATCCGCTGTGCGAACTATACGTTTCTGCGTATTTTTTAAATAATTTTTTTTACCAACCTTTCACAAAAATAGTGCTTATGAGATTCACGCTTAAGTTTAGATCTTTGGAATGCAAAGCTTTATTATCAGTTGCTGTATTCGTGGGCTTATGATGATGTTGGTTACATTGACAAATCTTATGTTAACAAAATAGTTTTCACTGAAATGCTTTGCGATTATATAACCGCTGCCATTGCCATGTAGTATAAGTATTGCTTGCAAACATTAAACCTCATCATATTCAAACCACTCGTACATTGGTAGAGATAAACCAGTCTGAAACTACACACTCCGCTTCAAAAATTGATATTATTGTTCCATTCAAATATATGACAAACTCTGTGAAGGGGCGTTCTACATACAGTTTTAGACTGCGTTTCCACCAGAGATGTACGAGGCAGCTGGGCAGTGCAAGGCTGTGAAACGGTGTGAGTGTAAGTTAGGAAACACTCACACCGAATGTGTATCCCTAGCACATATCTGGTAGGAACGCAGCCTTAAACTTGTTTATCTCTATCCCAAGTGGTGAATTCAGTCACGAGAGTAAGCACATTCAAGTTGGTTTTTTTCTGTCGCTTTAAAATTTAATGAGTGAGTGATTTACACTTTTTCATTTATTAGAAATGTAAATGCGTAGCAAAAGATGTGTTTAGATTTTAGTTCCGTTTCATAACTAGATATAATCATTTTAAGCTGACTTGAACCCTAACATGGTTATGGATAAGGTGCAAGTCAAAACTTTTTGCTGTGTCGATTAGGCTAATTAAGCTTAGATGGTATAGATAGAGTGTACCCTACCTACAGCTACTACTATTCCAAGATGACACAGATCAACTGGCAAGCACTACTGATTTTTATTTTTTTGCGCTGTTCTTGTGCGATGCATCCTTTTTATTTTTTGTACATTGATCCATTATGTAGCATTATCATTCTTAACCTTTACTTCTTTTACATTTAGTTAGATTAAATACTTTTGTTTCCATAATTTTTCTTGTAGGTTACATTAGTTTATTTTTGTCTTAGTGGCACACTGTGTTTGTGTTTTTATATGCAGTTTTCCCACATTAATTGACAATGTAATTGTAAAAACCGGTTATTTGCTTTTTGTTGCATAACAGAGAACCAAGATGCTCTGGTTGGTGTTTAACCTTATAAGGCAGATTGCTGTATTTTGTAGTTTTATTTTATAAAAAATATTATCAATCCCGCATCTAATGTAAAAAGAAATATTCCTAGAATCCTTTTTCATAAGGTGAAGATGTCATTTTAGTGATTATTGTTCACTGTCATCATGCCAATTATATTGTACACAGGGTAGTATCGGGGTCGCGGGATGCAACTCTCCGCCTCTGGTCGATCCCGGACGGGCGCTGCATCCGCGTGCTGGTCGGGCACATGGCGGCCGTGCGATGCGTGCAATACGACGGGAAGGTGGTCGTCTCCGGCGCGTACGACTACTTCGTGAAGGTCTGGAACCCTGAAACCGGGGAGTGTCTGCACACGCTCGCTGGACACACCAACAGGGTGTACAGCCTACAGGTATATAATGATAACATAATAAACAAACGTTTATTAAGGGGCATCAACACTGCAGGTAAATTTTATAGAGCAATATTTCCAAGTATAATGCCGTGCAACTCGTAAGTTACTCTTTGTTATGTTTGTTTAATTTATGTTAATGGTTTTATGGACGCGATGGACATTTAACAAATTGTAACAAATAGCAACAAAAGTTACAGAGAGTTACCAAATGTTACCGTGTTGCAGTGTTGCTCCACATAAGTTAACTGCAGTGTGGATCTTACAGAACGTATTTGATCCAAATCGTCTTAAAGATTTAGCCGTTAAAGCGTTACAGACAGACAGACAGGCATTATATTATTAGCTGACGATGGAGCGTATAAACCCAAGTACAATTTGACTTCTACTCGTTGAAGTTCCGGAGCGGAATATAGATTGACAAGTTTGTGTGTTACATTTCAGTTCGACGGCGTTCACGTAGTTAGCGGTTCTCTCGACACTTCGATCCGGGTGTGGGACGTGGAGACTGGCCAGTTGAAGCACACACTGACCGGCCACCAGTCGCTGACCTCAGGCATGGAACTGCACTCCAATATACTCGTCTCGGGCAACGCAGACTCCACTGTCAAGGTCTGGGACATCAATACGGGACACTGTCTGCACACACTATCAGGTAAGATTGTTTTATAAGTAAGATGTATGCTATTGGTCAGAGTCGAGTCGATCGAGTTTGTTTTGGATTTCATCATGATAAGATTTCTAAATTTAATGTCCTCGAATTTTATACCGAAGTGTAAATATGCGCTCTAACAACATCCGTCGACCTTAACTCTGTGTGTTCACAGGTCCGAACAAGCACCAATCAGCCGTCACCTGCCTTCAATCAAGCAACCGCTTCGTAGTGACGTCATCTGACGACGGCACTGTCAAGCTGTGGGACGTGCATACGGGCGAGTTCATCCGCAACCTGGTGGAGCTGGGTTCTGGCGGTTCCGGCGGCGTGGTCTGGCGCATCCGAGCCTCGGCCACCAAGCTGGTCTGCGCCGTCGGCTCTCGCAACGGCACCGAAGATACCAAACTACTCGTGCTCAACTTCGACCTGCCAGGCTCATGCCGTAAATGCGACGACTAGCATAGACTCAATCGGCGTCTACTGCGCCGATACGCCAACCTCTACGCGCCTTGGCATGTCTAAACGCTCCGAGCGCTCAACAAATAGTTATAGTACCTCCAACGTGCCTGTGGGGTTACGACGATACTTTTGTTGTACCTTTTTCCATTAGAGAACTTAATTATCACTGTTTTGGTTATGAGATGCTTGTAACTGAGTGATTGTTATGTTTTCGGGCGAAAGTAAAGTGAGGCGGGGCGGGGCGGAGGGGACATCGGACCGGTAACCTCGCCTGCAATATTCGGGAAACATCCCACCCACCGGACTATGAAGTGAATGTGGTAGTTTTAACTATAGTTTTGCGTAACTCAGTATCCATACTCACATATTTTCTTACAATACAATATACCATTACTTTAGTGCTAGATTTAAATGTTCAGTAGATAAAATAGCGGCTACGAGCATTGCCAAATTTCTGTAATAATCATTTATTACTCCATTTTATCCCAAAGAGTTGAAAAATTGGATCTTAGTTGATAAGTTTAATCATAAAGTGAATGTATCTTTTCGGGCTGCACTGTATGCAATTTTTTTGTTTAATTTGGTTTCACATTATGGCATTGTAAAAGCTACTTTTATTTGGGGCTGACGGACGCGTGGTTGAGTTTGTTGATTCTGGTTTGCACCGTAGCACACGCTGCTGTCTGTATTGCATTGACGTAAGGGCGGATTCAGAGCGAAGCTGACATCGGTCGCGCGAAGCATTATACAGTCTATTTGTGTTACATTAGGGTTGCATTTGGATTCGTCTGCGCTGCTGAACCTGAGGTACTGACGGACCAACAGCACTCGCGGTCAAAAAGTGATACTCAACCTCAACATAACACAAATTGAATGTAAATTACTACGCGCGACTAACCGGCGTCAGAGCCGCGATGAAACCAGACTAAAGGCTGCAATCCAACAGTCATGCGATATTACTGTTTTTATTTATTGAGTTAAGCCGCGGAAGTGTGCCAATCTATTCATATAATATATTATTTATACGGTGTCTAATTAGTTCGATTTCGATAAAGCTATTTGCTGAATTAACTGCTGACGATAATTTTTTGTTTTTCTATATTATGTTATGTTTTATCCAATTTGGCCACCTGCCTAGCATTTTCGTTGGTGGTTCTAACTTTCTGTTATTTTACTGGACTGTAGCTTACTGGACATATAATTTTGATGGAGCCATCTGATATCAATGTAAATGTTTGCCAAAATCATGCATATTCATATATTTTTTACGACTCGATTGCAATTTATCGCCAAGTAATGATTGTTTTTTTATATTTAAATTACATCATAAATGTTTTTGTTATTGTTTTGTCTTATATTGTTTGTGAATTCGGCTTGAGATATTAATTTGTTATGATTCAGCTTCACGCACATTGCCCAACACTACACAATATTTTGTGTACAGCATTGAATATATCAGTAGAAAATGTAACCATATTTAATCGTATTTAACTTATTACTTCGTATGATTAGAAACTAGCGCAGTGGGGTACGAAGTAGTTCAATCATATTTATCTTGCATAATGTTATGGACAAAATGACTCGCAAACTATTGGCTAAAAGGAAGTTGAACCTAATATAGAATGCAAAGTCATTAAGAATAATCTCAAATCATCTGTTTATTCATTCATGCATTATTTTCGTGCATCTCAACTCTGGAATCACACAAGAATCTTTTCTTGGTTTTCTAAATTATAATTATAATTGACGGTAAAAGGAGGAGGTTTAGTACATTTGCCGGCTTGAAACTATGAATCGTTTTTCTGGTACTTTTTCCACTAGTTCTTAGTTTGGTGACTCATTTGAATTATCGTGAAAGGTAGATACGAAAGATAACACTGTCCTGTCCCATGTGCTAGTATTACTATAATAATACATTACAGTTATAATCTACTATTTAATCATTTATTATTGTGTGTACAATCCAAATATCTCAATACTTAAAGGCCAGCAAGTTAATATAGTAATTCATAGTCATAAGATAGTTGTATGTCTAATCATTACTATGCCTACATGGTTAACGTTTCCATCTTGTTAAGCATACCGAATTTACATTGTGAAGCCATTGATCATGGTATATGAAACGCGCTCTTCTAGATTTTGCATAATTATAGTTTGGTGGTTGCACCGTCTAATCAAACTTTGAAGTTACAAACCTGGGTTATTGTTTAGTTTTTAAAGTTACAGTCAACATCAAAAAGTGACAAAAGACTGGACAACGCTTCAATGAGTCTTTTATGATAAAAACTAAAATTACTACTAAATTATTAAAGACAAGTCAATTATTGTAAAGATAAGAGATAATATAATTAATTCAAAACTATAGTTAGATGCTGTAAAAAATGAAATTCGAAAATCCGTAAAAGACATTAATTACACAAGCTAATTGTACAACACAGCTAACACCCAGGGTATTATGGTGTTACAGAATCGACAAATATCATGTCAAACGCTCATGTCGCACCCATGCCGGTACATGTTGGTAACGATATTATTTACCGACGTTGTTGACCACTATGTCTATTTACGATAGGTGATTCAGCTAGGTAGGTCCAACTTCGATAAAGAGGTCAGCCGACAAATCCAACTCGGATGGGCAGCGTTCGGGAAGCTACGGCATATTTCTCGTCACGGATACCGCAGAGCCTCAAGACAAAAGTCTATAATCAGTGCGTGTTGCCAGTGATGACTTATGGCACTGAGACGTGGTCGCCAACTATAGGTCTTGTTCTAAAGCTCAAAGTCGCCCAACGAGCTATGGAAAGAGCTATGCTGGGAGTTCCACTACGCGATCGAATCGGCAATGAGTAAATCCGTCGAAAAACCAAAGTCACCGACATAGCTCTTAGATAATTCGTAGAGCTATGTCGGTGACTTTGGTTCTTCTACTTACTAATCTTACTAATGTAAGTTGAAGTGGCAATGGGCAGGCCATATAGCTCCCAGAACCGATAACCGCTGGGGAATAAATGTTCTGGAGTGGCGACCACGAACTGGAAAACGAAGTGTAGGACGGCCCCCCACTCGATGAACCGATGTCATTATAGCGGTCGCAGGAAGTCTGAGGATGGTGAAAGCTCCAAATCGGTCGTCATGGCGCTCTTTGGGGGAGGCCTATGACCAGCAGTGGACGTCTATAGGCTTATATGATGATGATGATGACAAAATTGAGTACAACAATACGGATACTTCATTAGTCACATTTTAGTGCATGCCTCTGATAAAGTAATTAAGTGATAATGTGATAATAACATAAAAAATATATTAGTTCTTGAGTCTCCTCCATCAATCGCTTTATAGGATTTATACTATTCATTTGTCAAATAATGATATTTAACAAAAATTAAAATCGCCTACTATTAACAGTTCTTTACAGAATTTTCGGACTGATAATATAACACCAAAATTAGGAACTTAATTCGGCAAATAAATCATTAATTCATTCGTAAATTTCCAACAGTTACATTATTACATTATAAAGGCTGACGAAGATGATCCATCAACTTGTGATTTATTGAAATTGTATTGTGACAGTAGTCTCAATGAAACCCTTGTTTGTTTCCTGAAAGTTAATGCTTGCCCAAATAATTATTTATGTATACATCAGCTATAATATGAGTGTTTTGAAATATTTGTTGTATATATAAACCATTTATTATGGTCGTTGAAGGAAGGGCGTCAATTGTAGACGGGAATCTTCAATGATGGCTGTAATCTTAAATAATGAAACAAAGACTGAGAAGCATAGATATAGTTTAATATTTAAAGTATTAAAGTAGTTACTGTTCTACTGAACATCACAGCAAGTTCATTGTTTACTGGCGACCCATTGTTTCGTATTATTTCATTTAAAACATTCGATATTTGTTATTTAGTTGAATGGCATAGATTCAGCTGTTCCTCTAATATTTTATTGTAATTAAGTTACGTTTAATTGGTAGTTCTTTTAGATTTTAATGTACCTATAACTATACAATTTAAAACGTTTCGTGAGGTTAGACTAACATTTTAATTGTGGTTATGTTATGTACGAGATACAGCCACAAACAGGCCTATTGTAATGGTAACATTGTTAAGTTAGCTATGATGTAAATGGGAAACTGCTTTACCACGGGCCCTTGTCTTACTTATTCTTACTTAATTGTTTCAGTTATTCTTAGTTTCCTGATGCATAATTCCTATTGCAATTCTATGTTCTTACGAGAAATTGTAAGAGTTATGAAAGTAGTATCTGAATGAAATTGTATATTTCAAAGTAATAATTTTTTTATGTTAAATGAATCCAATTCGCCAGTTTTGTCGTGAGTTTAGTTAAAACATTTTTTTATCATGCTTCCAACATTTGAATTGATTATATTGTTACGAGTGAATTAAGCAACAAGTAACATAAATAAGATTTTAATAATACATCTACGTGTCTACGGATTTAAACAATTCTTGTAATAAGAGCCAGAAATATTGTTTACATTATAAAATATGTATTATACTCATACTAAACAGTGTTTCATAGATCTCCATCAACATTATTTATTGTGCAGTGTATTTGGTGTCACTGGGTGTTATTATTAGTGAATGGCGTCATTGCAGACTCCCTTTATTCTAACCTCACGACTTCTAAGCATTTCTGCGTTCATATCAATTTGTATTCGAATGTTAACATCAATGCATGTAAGGATCTAGGGAAGATAATGAAAGACGACCATGTATTTATATAATCTTTAGTTTAGGCGTTTTTCGGCTGGAATTAAATGAGGATGTTTCGATCAATAAATACATTGGTTTTATTACTCTGGCGAGGTTCTAGTACTATACTAGTGAAATTCATATCAGTATCATCTGAAATAGAAATCTGTGGCTCCAATGTTTAAATGTTTATAGGTCTCACGACGGATCTCGGCCGTAGTGAAATTAGCCGTTTCGATGCGCAATGGAACTTTTTTAAACTAAATTGTCTTTGCGCATCACAAACGGCTAACTTCACGGAAGCCTAGATCCGCTGTGCGAACTATACTAGTGAGTGCATGCATTGCATAATACTAGGTGATACTAGAGGGTCAATACTTAGACTTCCTTGTAGAGGGTAGAATAGTTGATCAATCTCGTCATATTAATATATAGTCTTCACAAAACGTGGCGTTTAATTGCTATATTTTTGGTTGTTAATTAATTATTTCTTTTTATTATCTGTACTTCCTTAATTATGCTTTTATTAAATTCGATTGTTTTCAATATTTTTTTGTTGTTTTTGTATTCGTTTTTAGGTATCGACTCTCCCCACAGAACACATGGCTTAGCCCCAATAGTCTTACCATACTACTTAGAGATGCACAAACCATATTCCCAAAAGTAATGCCAAAAATCTTCAATTTGAAAGTTGAATTTATAGTAACGTCCATGAGGTAGGAGGGTAGGAGGTAGGTACTACTTGTAAGGCTTACCATAGCCACCCATAATCTAAGAAGTTTCTTGAATCTTCCTCCACTCGACTCAAGGTCGACCTTGAGTTTGACAATCATTTCCTTACCTCCGGTTATTATGTTATCTGTGCCTCCGGTAAGGAAAACTTTCGAGTGGGAGTAAGTGGAGGAGAATTTTTGCAAATAAGAATACTAATTTATTTGAGTGAGGCTGAGTCGAGTCGAGGAATTCTTCAGGAATCGTCCTACGGGTGTTGTACCAAACCGTGGCGTGTTATCGACCTTAAATATTTTACTCTTTGTTATCGACTCAAAAAAAGTAGTTCCGATTACCTCAATAGATGGCGCTAGCTTTCGGTCATGCCATGCATGCAACTCATGCATGCATGGCGTTTAGTTTAGCGAGTGACGAGATAACGTTAGCAACAACCAATAGGATGCCACAGAATGACACACACACACACACACACACACATAATATTCTTATAGAGACTTAGAATGGGTAGTCAGTAGTTTTGGTAAACAATTTTCAAATATTTCGTTTTTGTTAATCAATAATTTTAGTTTATTGGTATCTAAAATAGGATTTGAGCAATTGTTTTTTACAGGTGTTTCTAACAAATACAATTTCATGCCTCTTGCCTCCTTATAAAGACAAGCTGCAAACAATGAGAACTCTCTACTACGCCTCCTCGTTCTAGGCGTAGGCGTAGAACGTACCCTAGCCCTCCCAGTGGGCCCGCACGTTCCTAAGGTACTACTACTACTACTGTGTATGGTTTGTGCATGGAACTACTAGGAAGGAAGTAAACGTAGGCGTAAATGTACTATTATGTTTGTGCCATGGAACTAATAAACAAGTACAAAGTGTGTTAGTAGACAAGTACAAAGCTTGTGCAAAGAGAGAAAAAGAATGAAAAAGTAACCTCTTATAATGAAAGTGGCCATTTTTGTTACTCTGTAATGTTGGTAACAAATTAAACGTTGAGAGGTATAGTTCTCACGACGGATCTCGGACGTCGTGAAGTTAGCCGTTTCGATGCGCAATAGAGCTTTTTCAAACTAAATTGTCTTCGCGCATCACAAACGGCTAACTTCACGGAAGCCTAGATCCGCTGTGCGAACTATATATAGTCAAAAGTTATTATTGTTATTATTATTATTGTAAATTGTTCTGTACTGTTCCGCGTACCTAGTCATAATTTGGGTGGGTGAGTGGCAAATTCAACTGAGCACTCCCGTGCTTCAGAGGGCACGTTAAGCAGTCGGTCCCGGCTTTTTCAAAGTTGTTAGGCCATGACAGAGGCCTTCGGGCGGCCTAGAAACTCTGTCACCAGAGTTGGCCACTGACTTTTACGAACTTACTTTTAAAACTCAGAAACTCAGACAAATATAATGGTACTGACACACATGTTTATTACTAGCACTAGCAAAAATTAAAAGAATGCTGAAAAATGCAAAACTTTCGTATGAGTTTCGTCGTTGAATATTCCAACAGAATATATAATAGAAAGTAGAACCTATCTACCATTTTATTCTTACATTTATTTATTACTACATAAAAGCAGCTGTAGTCCATCTGCATTCGTGCTTGCTTGATGCTTAATGGAGTTGCTTGCAAAGTTTGCAAACAAAGGTTGCTTGCTTTGCTTGCTTACGTTACGGTCGTTCGTCATCCATCAACGTACGTACTACCCAAGAGAATGATAGTTATGTTCCTTGGTACGTACGTACTACGTACTCATCGTGTGCAGATTTTTCTTGTAACAAATTGCAGTGTGGGTTGGTAAAATAATGTTGATTGTATTCAAGTGAACATTAAAATTGGTGATGTTGGGTATAGGCTTAGCAATAACGCATAACGAAACTGTGCTGGAGCATACGTTTACGGTAGAAAACAATCTTAGATCGAGAGAGCTTCAAACGTGTTTGAAGCTTTCGGTTTTGCATTGATGGAACTATGAACCTGGACTCTCTAAATTTTAGTTTATCGCAAATAAATCATCTGGTTACACATCTAAACAAGAAGAACTTCAAGCAGTCTGCTCAAGAGCTATGCCAGGTGAGTAACGTTCATGGTTTTGCTGTTCTTTGTTTTCTGATGTCGCCATATTGTGAATCCGGTAGTCAATAGGGCACGACCATTTGTTAACTTTGATGAGTTGTAATGATCGCGAGCAGTTGCTTATTGTGGCTTTTGTCAACATTTGTGCTGTTTTTTTGTCATTCAACTTTATTTACCTGGATACGTCGTCAAAATGTGTTGTGTGTGACAAATGTATTGTTTTGACAATAAATTAAATTTACCAACTATGGCAATGCAGAGAGTCTAGTGAGTTGGAATTTCTGCATCCTGAAACAACCGAAAGTATGTGAACTAGACAGTTTAGCTTAGGTTTACTAACAACTTATTTATTTAGGCTCACCTTTAGCCATTTATATGTCGATAGTTCCTCAGTGTAAAAGAAAAGACCAATGAGAATGCAAAACCTATTTGTTTTACCTGAGTTCATTTGCTTGGTATAATTTGTCATCAGCAGCCTACCTTGACCTATGCCCTTGTGCAGATGACTAACTATTAGTAGTTTTTATAAATTAATTCTAATCTTTATTTATTTTCAAATGAAAACTTTGTTTACACGATGGAAAATTTGTTACTGTTGTACTGTTTTTTAGCGTAAATTCTCAACAGAGTGAATTCAATAGACACAATACAAAAGAGGACTAACTACCCACAATTCAGGTTTTCCTAGGGTGGGAGTTAGTGCACTTACAAATAGTTTTAAGTAGGTACTTACCTACAATTACCCTCAAATAAATTTACGACAAATTGCAATCTGTGTAAACCTTGGTAGGTAGTTAAATACGCCTACTGCGGTCGTACCTAATTCTAGAAAAATATTTGTAAAACAATTATTGTAGCACTTTTGTATGATTTCAAAATAAACATTACTTTACTTTACTTACTTTACGAGTCTGAACAAAAATGCCATCTTTGAATGAACATCTTGGTGTTCTATTAGCATTAACAGTAAATATATTTACTGTACAAGCATGATCTGTTAATCGACTACACTTTACACTTTAAGTAAAATATGGATTATGCAGGTTCTAAAATAACTGTTGCTTTTGGGCTTAAATACATCAGCAAAAGCTGCTTGTCTTTATCATAATAAATATATATATGAAGTATTTGTTAGCAAGGTTTAAGCTTCTCAATAATAAGTCCATGACTTTCCTGTGTGTTGACCTTTCAATTAAAGGCAGGGTATGCACCTTGAAGTGTTAGTTTATATAAGTTAGTTCTGGTGATGGAGTTTATAGGCAGCCCATAGTCAGCAAAAGTGACTTTCGTCCAAGGTAGTGAGGAGTAATGCATGGACTCCTTAATGGTTTTACCCTACACACCCTCAAGCAGATCTGTCTTTTTGGAAGTAGGAAATAGGAAATCATTATTGTTTTACTGACTCTCTGACAGACTCAGGATCAAGCACGAACTACACTATGATAAGGTATTCCGAAATTAAACTCTTATAAGACTAAGGGGAAGAAGTTTACATCAAAAAGCCCTATGCAACACATGGCTTGTGTCTGGTTGAAATAAAATCCCTATAATATCACCCCAAGATTAAACTTCTTGCTAAATATCTAAATGAAGTATTTGGTTTTTATTTTTCTTTGAGATCTATTACATATAGTTGAAATCGTTAAAGTTATGGATATTTGTGGCTCTGTCTTTATGTATTTACACTGATACTGATGTTATGTAAAGAACCTTTTCCATTTAAAAACCTAAACACTACCACTAGTAAGTAAGTAAGTTCATATGAGTCAGTGGCCAACTCTGGTGACAGAGTTTCTAGCCCGCCCGAAAGCCTCTGTCATGGCCTAACAACTTTGAAAAAGCCGACTGCTTAACATGCCCTCCTAGGTATACGATATTAATGAATATAGTTCTTCTTCTTCTTTTGTTTTATGGCCTCTGTGGCTAGTTTGCCACAATTTTGCCAGTGTCAAGTGTATTAATTTGATTGTCGCTTAGCAACGTAAACTAACGAAATTTGGAAAGAAATGATGACTTTTCTTTCAAAATTCTCCTGGAAAGTCTTTGACTAAATTACCAACCAACATTACCCCTCCATTTCAATTATAAACAAGTTAAATTGGATAAACTGCCACCAAATTTACGCAATAAAACTTAAAATAACACAAGAAAAATAATTAAAATGGGAAGACCCATGTCGTTTTGACAAGATAGCCAAAGACAATCCATGAATATAGTTATAGAGAGATTTTAACGACCTTGATGTCATTTCGAGTTGTCACGCCGCAAGCGTCATTTCGAAGATACCTAGCTTAGTGACAACACCGAGTGGGACTTGGCTGTTTGCCCTTTTGTATTGTAGTTAGTTCTATATAGATACCTATACTCTGGTTTTTAATTCAAGTCCAAAAAGGTAAACAATGGTGATACCATAGAAAAAAATATTTTCTTTTTGATAGGGAACTATGTTACGCTAAATCACTGAGTAAGAATTTTTAATTCAGATATTAATGTTCTATAAAAATATTTAGAAAAACAATATTTTTTTGGGTAAATATTTTATGGTACTTGTCACATTCTGGGGTAAGGTTTTTTCATCATTTGGTTCATTTTCGATTGTTTATCGTCGGAAGGTTTCTCGTGATGTTTTCTTGTTCTGTTCACGTTTTGTCCAGTTTGTTCTATGGGGTTGGTATAGGTAGAGATAGATTTAGACTCACTTAATTTATTGTGCAAAAAATATAGGTAGGGTAAAAGCACTAGTTACTGGCACCTTAAGCACCAATTCAAATTGCTATAGTTTCTGTACGCGTCATCCAAATGATGTTTTTATGGTGCTAATGGAGACAGAAAAAGTTCTAATGTCATTTTATTAACAATAAAAATAATTTAACATTTTTTATAAAGTTTTTATATTCATTCAAATAAAAATTGTGTTACTGGCACCCCAGAATTAGTTACTGGCATGTTTGGTTTCAGTTATTGGCTAAAGCATTTTTTTA
This sequence comes from Colostygia pectinataria, assembly GCA_951394395.1. Taxonomy (NCBI): domain Eukaryota; kingdom Metazoa; phylum Arthropoda; class Insecta; order Lepidoptera; family Geometridae; genus Colostygia; species Colostygia pectinataria. The sequence goes on along the minus strand of OX596348.1, from coordinate 16,861,856 downwards.
CAAAACAGGGCAGATTATAGTCATTTTTTTTAAGAAATACAAGGAACATAATTATCCAGTTCTTAGCTCTGATTTAATCGAACTTTTCGAAGCCCTTGTATAAATAATTAAAGTATAAAGTTCACCAAACAAAATGAATTAGTATCGGTTTCGGCCCAAGTTTATTTCAGGCAATCGGATCTTGAACTAATCTCATGCGGTGATTACTCAACTGGCCATCTATGCTGTGCTCTTCAGCATAACGTCTGATTGAGTTAAAATTTTGCATTGTACTGATTGACCAAAAACTAACTACCTAAGTCGTTTTTTTTTAATATTGCGGAGTAAGGTTCCACTTTTTGCATTACTTGGAAGAAGGCCATTTTCGCCAAATTTGACAGAATATAAATTGTATTCGTAGGTGACTGGCGGTGATGTGCATGTATGGCCAGTAACTTAAAACTTAGTTTTTTTCGTTTCTGTTATTGGCCATACCATAATTTAATGTTTTAAAGTAATAAACTACTAAAATACATCTAAATTAAGACAAAATAACTTAAATAGTAACGAAATAACGATAAACTACAATGATAGGAAGTATGAGACCAGTTTCATTCGAATTGTAGTCAAACACAATCCTTACCGTTTTCACAACAAAACCCCACCATAGTAGCCGGATTGCCGATTGTCAATCAATTATGGTTTTTTTTATACGAAATTATTCGAAAGGTGGTACAAATCGGCACAAATATTAAAGCTAAATATGTAAACTATTCTCTAGAATGAAGGGAGATATCGTACTTAGCATCAGTAGCTTTTAGGAAGTGTTTGAGTATGAAGTAGCCAATAACTACTGCCAGCCAATAACTTATTCATTTACCCCTACCTAATTACTACAATCATAGTACATTTTATTTGTTACTAACTTAGGTTCTAGCTGGTTGTTTGGATGATGAAATGGGTTGATAAGGAAGAGAAAATGAACATTATTACCATGTAGGTATGTAGGTAGCAAATACTAGTCACTTTTTATATAAACGGTGCGTTTATATAATAAACTATTATATACTTATATAATAAAATAATATAAATCCGACAACCGGACGAGTAAAACTGTATCCCGACTTCCATCCAGCGCCCTCCGTCGGACAATGGCTAAGTTTTATGAATTACAAAATGAATATGGGAAAGAGAACTTGACCGTGTTTGGTAATGTATGGACGATCCTTAGTAGGCAGATAACATTTAGTAAAGTTGTTATCTAAAGACGAATTCGGGTCGAAACGTAGCATGAATCACATAAATTGTTGAGCACTGGTGGTCAAGTGGTAGTGATCCCGCCTTCCGCTATTATGGTCTGAGTCGGATTCGAACCCGGTCGTGTACCAATCGATTTTTCTATTAGAAAAAGTTAGTGCGTTAAAGGAAAACATCGTGAGGAAACCGGCATGTCAAGAAACTAGGAGTTCGAAAAACTGTGCCATCCGCATCTAGTCCGCGTATGTCCCAAGATCACTCGAAAGAAGGTCAGTGTCCCAGCAGTGGGTACATTAGAAGGCGTCATGATGATCATTCATATTGATTCCAAAACGGTTCCAAAACGGCATGTGACGACCATGTAATAAATCCAATGAAACTTGATGGTAGAACCGTATTTAAATCGTGTCCCGTGTCGGATAGATATTTTCATGTTAGGCTCATTAGTATCCAAAAGCATTTGGTTACGCCTTAAGTGCTTCGGAGGGCACGTTACGCAGTCGGTCCCGGCTTTTTGGAAGTTGTTGGGCCATGACAGAGGCCTTCGGGCGGCCTAAAACTCTGTCACCAGAGTTGGTCTCTGACTCACGCGAACTTGCTTTTGCCTAATTTGGACGACGAATAAAAATAACGATGTACTTATATTATTCTCTATCGATTAGTATACTTTAGTTGTAAGGCCATGACAGAGGCCTTCGGGCGGCCTAGAAACTTTGTCACCAGAGTTGGCCACTGATTTATACGAACTTACTTTTAGTATACGTAAGACGATGCAGCAGTGCTTTAAAGGTAACCTTTTAAGTAATCTTAAAACTTACAGGTTTGTGTGACACGCAACTGTTGGTCAGGCCTGGCGTTTAGCATCAGACGAACGACGTCGTTTCGTCTCGTCATATTTAAAAAAAATACTTGGTAGTCTAATCTTGGTATCTTGGTAGTCATGGAGGTGATTAAACTCTGATCGGTTTACTTGTTTATTCATTTTACGAATAAACAGTGATAGCGATAACATTGTAGTATATTTCTTTATCTCGCCTTTATATTTCAGAGTTGGCCACTGACTCATACGAACTTATTTTTTTTTTATTTCAGTGTTAATACTGACTTCTTTCATACCTACCTGTTCAACAGTACGAGTGTACGTGTATGAGTCGAATGTTTAGATGTTAACATTTTACGTTAGGTGTCGCCTAAAGCCCCCGTTTTCTAAATAAATAAATAATAATGCTGGACAATCCACACGTCATCAAGCCTAGCCCCAAGCTAAGCAGAGCTTGTGTTATTTATTTATTTATTTACATTCATTAAAATGGGAATCCCAATTACAATAATTAAAGACAGAAAATAATAATAATTAAATGATAAGTACAATAATATAGAATACTAATGATAATAATTTTAATATGTTATGGGCACTAGATGACTGATATACTTTTTCAAAATGATCCTTGTGATTTTATTGAAATAACTCATTTTTGACTTTGACTTTGACCACTTTAGAAGTATACAAAAAAAAGTCAACCTAAAATACAACTAGATGACGCTTCTGAAGTCTAAACCAATGCTAGATCCCGCAGCGTTGTAAGGTTTTGCGAAGTCCTTGATTTTTTCTGTGAAATCTGCTTTTATTATGATTTTCCAGTGTTAACCCGGCGAAGATGTGGCAGGGTCATTGTGAAACTGCTCGTCAATAAAATCCAACAAAACTGATGTACAGTTTTTTTTTCTTTATTTTTTTTTTATTTGTAACGCAGAGTTCTGCTAAAGTTTATTAATATTAGATTTGTTTGTAAAATTGAAACAATTATTCATTTAAACGCTGGTGGTTTTTTTTTTTCATTAAAATCCTTCAATAACTAATTCGTAAGTTAACTTCTCATCCACTGTTAAAAAACGGCAATAAATACTTTAAACATATCAATCAGATACTAAGATGAAAGCATCTTTAACTCAGCGAGGAAATTTAGAATATAGAATGTTCACTCACACCATCTACAGATTCTACACTATTATAACCACGAGTAAAACCGCGCGGGTTAGCATACATATTATATAAATCATAATATTTGGTATATGTAAATCATAAGGCTTGTACTACCCTCTTCAAAGCAAAATCTTAATTACCCAATTAAAAAAAAACCTTATGAGTTCCAAAGACTGATATGAAATAGTAAACATTGTACTTACCTAATCATACGCAAGTAACCACGTGCGGGGTCAGCTAACATTATTATATAAAATCATAATATTTGAACTGCCAAACTCTTCAAAGCAAAATCTTGGTAACTTAATTAAAAAAAAACCTTACTAGTTCCAAAGACTTTAATATGAAGTTATTGCGAAATAGTAAACATTTGCTAATTGCTTTAAAACTTTGCTTACTCTAATTTTTTTAATATAACATACTAATAGCTTGATGACGCAGGGTGTTTGGTTACATAATGGAAAAGTTCAGCTCTAAATTAGAAAATACTAGTGGTGACCCTCAATTTCACCCTATATATCCTACAGGCAGGATATCCTACAGGACGGGATATTTTTTCCCGGGATCTCCGGGATAAAAAGTGGCCTATATTGTGCTATACCAATCTATAATCTATGTGCATTCAGATCCGTACAGCCGTTCTGGCGTAATTGATTTACAATCATCCATTTATCCAGCCAAACTTTCGTACCTTACCTACTTATACTAGTGAGTCCTACTATAGGTGGCGCGATGAGATCGACACGTATGATAAAACCTGGCGAACAACTGACCAGGATCGCAAATCCTGGAGGAATATTGGGGAGGCCTTTGCCCAACACTGGAATCCAGTAGGCTAACAGTAACAGTACCAGTAACTGCCATATTGCTACTACTACAGAGTTGGCCACTGACTCATACGAACTTACTTACTATACGAGTGTGTGTATTAAGATTACTCCTAGCATGATAACCAAGTCTTGTCATTTCTATGTGTTTCAGCTTCGATTCCTTTATCTCTTTCCTACAAGTACACATTTAGATAAGAACCAAACGTTTTGGGTTGTACCAATTATTGTGCCGGTTAGTATTTTAGGTAAATCGACGTTTCGACCGAACAATTTTCCGACCGATTCGGCCCAAATGCCACTTTCATTTTTTATTTATTTATTTACTGACATTTCGGTCACCATCGAAATACTGCAGCTGTTTTGTACAGTCACAGAAAAAAGTTTATATCAGAATTAAGTATTGTGGCAGTTACGTATCAATTGAACTATAGTTATTTTTATTAATCTATAGAAAAATGTATAAAAAAAGTGTAATTATTTCCCTGCCCACTTGTTGAATCGGCATTGGTGACAGAAAAAATAGGGGGTAAAGGTTATATCAGACGGATCATTCGAATGAAAGATCACTCGAGTGAATGCTTCATTTTTCTTTCATTCCATGCTCGCACGGCATAAAAGAACATTCACTGTTCTTTTCATTCAAGATGTCGTCAAATGAAGTCGTGTTCGTCTGCTACTAGCAGGGCTATGGCCTGATTCGGATGCAATCCTTTTGTGGTTGCGAATCGTTTATGATTTCAATTGATGATTCGCGATCGCGTATTTTATTGCGAACCAATATCAATCACTTTCATCGTAAGATTACAATGTGAAGTTATCTGCATATCCGACCAATTTACAAAAGCACTATTGTAGTAGAAACTGTTTTGAACATAGAACTAACTTTATTCCACTGTGTAATACTACTCTACTCTGTGATTGAAATCAATATTTGGTCTGTGATTGCGATTGTTATTGTGGAAATAAAAGAAGAAGACATTGTAAATTTTATTATTACCTGAGGATTCATTTTATATAAAAATGCGACAAGTATTAAACTATTTATAGCTGAAGAGCAGCGCAAGAAAAAATCTCTCGTGCTGGAGCGACTTGCTCCCGCACAGGGAGTTCGTAGTATAATTGCCAATCGCTCTTTATAATGACTGTAAGTATTATTTTTCTAGTCCAACTTTACTGCCTAATAAGTAACTAATAAATACTTAGCAGGTAATAATGAAGTGCAATATTTGTTACTACTACATAACTGATAGTGCAAGTATCAATTTTGTCGTGTTTTTTAGATTTGCGACTCAAACCTAAACATCCTTCGTTGGGAGATTGAAGGCATCAGCACTAATGAGCGGTCAGCTATAATGATGAAATCGGCGGCAATTTTAAGGACTATCCTAGTGCTCATGAGCTGTAACTGCTGCAAGGCAGAATTAATAAATTAGTAATATATTATGCTGTTCACCCATTTAATTAAGTATTTTTTATACCTCGCGTATTCCTTGATGATTGCTTGGCGACGAGTTCATCCTCTGAACTTAGGTAACATGATATACCATCTTAGCTCACTGGTTTTAGCAAGACCTCTCTTAGGTAAATCGACAATACTGCAGCATTCGATTTAAGTACGTAAACAATAATTATTGATAGATGCTGTTTCAGTGAAAACACAAGACGCTAAAATTTCTCAAGAGAAAATATCACAAACTTATAGTAGTACTTTTAAACACCAACAAGGTTGTTTAAGATCTTCTGAATGTATTTGAACACGTTAAAACATTAAACAATTCATTTTTATTTCGATTTCTATCCACTGATGCAGCTCTTTAGTAGTTTCTAATTTCAATGGGTTAGATAGAAATCACATGCTGTCAGTTTGATGGAACCTTACAAAATCGCTTTACCTACGCGATTTCATTTGTCGATGATATTCATCTTGTCAAAAATGGTTCTGCTTGCAATCATGTTTTGATTGCAACCAAAGATCTAACAAAATCGCAAATCTGACAAATTTCATATTTTTTTATTGAAAGCAACAGAAACGGTTCGCAATCAAAGATACGCGATCGCCCTGCAGGACTCAAGACAAAATGGCCGAATGTCGCGACAGAGTGAACATTCACTCTGTAATATATAATATTAATAGTAATAGTAAATATGTTTATTCAGTAATAAAGTGTTTACAAACTTACCATCTAGAACATTCTTACATACTATTCATGTTGCTTACGACTATTAAAAAAAAAAAAATTCGTACCTACGTACGAGTTCTACGGGGTCTACACTAAAGTACATTGTAAGTAGTACAGGATTGGTAAGTTTAGTGTACATAGTCCGTACTAGTTTTCACTGTATGACGGCAGGGCGTCGTTGCTCTTCCATGTGTTCAGGTGGTACAGATTGTTCATTTTCCGTTCATTCGTAGTGGCAGTGAAAGATACGATTGAAAATATCCGTTGGATCGATTAACTAATGAATTCAATCGGCACTATTGTTTCATTTTGGGTTCAAACGTCATATTTCAAGTGAAAGGTGCCGAATAAAGACGAAAATGAACGAAAAATGACCCGTCTGATATCACCTTAAGACTTGGATGCGATGTGACCACAAGATCTACGTGAACCTGTGTGGACCACAACAGGTTCACGTGGTATAAAATGGAAGAGGCTTATACCCAGCTGTGGGTAGTATTTTATAAAATAAACGTGTAATTATTTTCCTACCCACTTGTGGAATCGGCATTACGTAAAACAGGTTATTATTATATTCGTTTACTCTATCATCAGTTATCTCTCAGATACTCTTTTCAACAAAGACTACTTCAAAGACGGTTATATTCAAAGAAGAATGTATACACAGATGACTTTTTGGTTTGTGGTACCCTTTAGAAAAAGTTTTGATGAGGACATTCAATCTCTGTTTTAACTTTCGTCACAAGAAACATTTGCCAAGAACAAAAAGTGTGTTTTTTTTTGTTGAAGTTTGTACTGTACATGTAATAGTCTTGAAGTCATGTTTTTTCTAAAAAAAATAATGTTGCGCGACGTTTAACGTTTTCCTCTTATTTAAGATTGCAAATTGATGTTGAAGTTATGCGTAGTAGAGAGAATATATGGAGTTCTACGCAAGCATGCGTATTTAACTTAATTTATTCAGAATAGTATGTTATGCAATACAATTTTACTAAATCAATCGCTCCAATGATACAACATTAATGACGTTTAATAAAATACTAACTAACGTAAAAATTATTATGCGACAGAATAATTAATCATCTTCTTCCCTTATTGAATGATATGCTGTTCGTTAGTTTCGCTAAACCTTGAGAACGGCTGGACCGATTTGGCTAATTTTGGCCATAAAAAATGGTTGCTGACGAATAAACAAGACAGTTCAAGATTGTAACAATGAAATTGCAACAAAGATCCCTTAATAAAGCCCCTGGGTGCACAGTTCACGGGTGTTGAACCGGTACCTTCATCGGACACGCGCTGTTAACTTAAAAGTTTAATGCATCAGCACGACATGTTGAAAACGGCAATTCGCATAGAAACACAATAAATGCAACGTGCGCACACAAATTCTCAGCTCTAGTTGCGTTTTGATATTGCTCTTTGCGAAACCGCGACAAGTGATGGCCTACATTTAGAAAACACAATGCAAGCGATTTCTTCTTATCTGTCCGAGTGCCACAAGGTGAAAGCAATTGGGTCATGTCCTGTAAAATCGCGTTGTGCACCTACCAATCCGCCTCCAGGACTGTGCAGAGCACTGTAATTGATTTGTAGAGAATAGAATCACTGTCGTGGATCAATCTGACCTTCTACCCTTCGAGATGCGGCTACTCGTGAAACGTTCCCGGCTAAAGACATTATCTGATGGAATCGCAAAATGTATTTTTACTGCTGTTTTGTTGAAAATAATCAAGTTCAGTTAAATTCAATCGTAGAATCAAGAGTACAGTCTTTGTTATAAACTTGTCCGGGGAAATACTACCACCATAACTATATATTAGCCGATAAGCAATTATGCTCGCAGTGCTGTTTTGGTGATTAAGGTATACATAGTTTAAAGTTGTAAGTACATTAGACTTTTGATCTTCGTCTCAAGAAGGCAACGCGTCCTTAGACTCCTTACCATCACGTTGGCAGTATGCATGTTGGCAACGTAAATGGTACAATTATATTTTTGCGAGCCTGAGTTTATTTGTTTCAGATTGTTAACCTCTATGGGTTGGAAGCTGAGAACTACCTGCTGAGGATCCTCTTTACAGAGGCGGGGAAAATCGCGTGGGACTCTGACAGAAACTCCAGCTCCTCGTCTCTGAACAATAACTTGTATGCCTCGCTACTGGCTACGCGTGTCACCACCCTACTCAATCATCCAGCTAAATCGACGGTCCTCTGTAGGACGGTCGACCAGCCATCACGCACTCTACAGAAGGTTAGTGTTGCTCATATAGAAACGATGCACCCTCATTCAACAGCACCCGTGTCGAGAGTTGTGAGTATTAAAACACGCTATCGTTATTTCAGGTTTTTATTTCATGTTAGCTTCTTTCGTTCTGACAGCCGCGACATGATACCCGTAAGTAACGTATCATGTCGCGGTGTCATAGCCAAGACTGAAGATTTCTTGAAAGTTAAACATAGAACAGGATAAAACATAAAACAGAACAATTGAAACTGTATTATTACTTCTTTTCGTCGTTTTGCATTCGTCAAGCAAACATCAAAAGCGCGAACGCGGGCTTTGCTTATGATGAAGAACTAAAAAGCATCGAAACGACAGAAAAAACTACAGCAACTGCAATAGCCATTCATACATGTTTTAAAAGCAAAAAAACCAGGCAGCTAGAGTCAGAATAAAAAAATCATAGGCACGACAATATCAGGAGAAACTGTGGTAGCCTTAAAAGTGGGTGGTGGGTTGAGGGGTTGGATAATATGCTTTCCCTATAGCGAGCTTTTAGCATGGCTGGCATTCCGCGTCGCGTCCTCAACACGATCGGACGTTCTTGTATTTTGTGACCTGGGGTTTTATTCTGGACTCTGGATAAAAGAAGTTACGTAGCACTTTCCGACTTAGCTCTGTCACACGCTTTTGCGTTCAGTGACAGGGGCCTTAACCGGACAGTGTAAGCTACTTTTATCTAGCCCTTAATACCCATTAGTTTTGTGGCGTAGCTCGAAGATTCATAGAGTTGGCCGCTAATTGGATCCAGACTCGCCTGCGTGCTTGGTGAGTATTGAAACCGCCAGACAAAAAGGTTGAATAAACAATTAATTTTGCAGTTTCGACTACCGTGCCGGGTTTATAAAAAAACAAATTGGACCGCATTTTCGCAAAAATCGTTGTATTTTTGTTTGTTACGAATAAACTCAAAAACTACTGATCCGATTTAAAAAATTATTTCACCATTAGAATGCTACATTACCTCTGAGTAACATAAGGTATATTTATTACTAACGACCCGCCCCGGGTTTGCACGGGTGCTGTTTTTGCACCCGCGCGAAGCTGGGACGAACTGCTAGTTTTATATAAAAATGAATTGCTATGCGTTAGTCTTGCTAAAACTCAACAACGGGTGGACCTATTTGACTAATTTTGGTCTTGAAATGTTTGTAGAAGTCCAGGGAAGGTTTAATCAGTGAGAAAATATACAGGGTGTAAAAATTTGCTATAAAAAAAATAACGCGTGTTATTCAGTGGTTAGCGAATAATATTTTTGAGCTACGAGAATAATTGCGAAGCCAAAAATGAGCTTATTTGTGTAACTGCATTCCTATTATGACTATTATGATTATTTTGAACAGCTGCAATTTTTTTCCACTAAAATTTACAGCTTAATTATAATTGAAACATTATTGATTGACAAACATAAATGCAAATTAGCTTGAAAATAATATTTAAGAACCACTAAGAATTTTTTTTTATTGCGGATCCAAAAATGTGCCCCTAATTTCGTCACTGTATTGTTATATAATTATTATTATTATTTTGAACCGCTTTAAGTTTTTTCCATTAAAATCTACACCTTAATTATACTTGAAACATTATTTATTGACAAACATAAATGCAAATTAGGCTTGAGAATAATATTTTTGATCTTCTAAGATTTTTTTTAATTGCGAAGTTAAAATGTGCGCTTAATTGCGTCACTGTATTGTTATATGATTATTATTATTATTTTGAACCGCTGTAAGTTTCTTCCATTAAAATTTATATCTTAATAATAATTAAACATTATTTATTGACAAACATTAATGCAAACAATTATTATAACAGTTTGGAAAATTAAATAAAATTGTTTAGTAGTTTAGGTTTTAATAACACCCGGTGAGATGCGACATGGTCCTCTCAGTTTAATTGTTTTTCTCGTGTCATTTTGAGTTTTTTATTGTGTAAATTTGATGGCAGTTTATCCAATACGACTCGTAGTCTTGGCATACACATGTGTAAGTGATTGAAATGGAAGGGTTGGTTTGTAATTTGGTCGAAGATTCGATCTATCCAGATCGATCCAGAGATAGCGTTACTTACGTTACTACACGTACATTACTTCTTTAGTATAGATTTGTTACAAATAGGTACCTAATTTTTTTTTGTCTTTACGTTAGCGTTAACGTTAACGTTAACTTACTTAAATCCAACCATGTTCGCATCAGTAAGCACTGACCAGCTTTCGTTGGTCGCGGGACGGTCCGAGATTAATACAATATCATTAGAAATCGGAAAACGAACATTGCCGTTACATAGGTATTATTTAAATCGTACCACTGTAGGTAGAAGTTTAACGAACTGAATATAATGACAGATATCTTTTTGTAGCAATTTGTCAATCGGTAACATTTAATTAACTTCATTCAAATAAAAAAAGTAAGGTTTCATAGAATTAAAAAAAAAAATATGTGGGTGCACGGTAGCCCCCGCCAAGCCAAGCCAAGCGAAGCGCACCGGCGTCCTACCTTTTCTCGAAGAGCTTCGCCGTTTTTTTAAACCTAATTTATTTCACGATTTATATATTGGAAATGGGCTTAGAAGAGTAAAGCTCTGTGTGTCAATTAAATATACCTGTAATTTTATTCACTTGGTGCATTCATTTATACTTCAGTTATTATTATTAGCAAACGAAAGGGCAAACGGAAAGCGAAATTGAATCTATTGCTAGAGACGACACATTTAATCACAAACTCGATGAAATAACAACATGATGGCACGTTGAGGTAACGAATCCACGTCCGCCGTAGAAGTATCGTTTGATCGTGTCATTTCTCTGCCTGGCAACGCGATAATGAGAATATGTGAACCGCGCGATTAATTTTGTCTCTATTTTGAGCTTTTGTAGCTCTGTCTTTTTTTGTGTACCTAAGTGGCAACCAAGCGTACGGCCCACTTGATGGTAAGCGGTCACCGTAGCCTACGTACGCATGCAACATCAGAGATATCACTTGCGCGTTGCCACTTGAGACGTAGATCTAAAGACTCATGTGTCGGTATTTTCACCGGAAACCATACACTTTGAACAGGAACACAGCAATGCGAGCATTACTGCTTGGCAGCAGATATAGGTATGCTGGTAGTCCTTCCCCGGATGAGCTCTATCCCAAAGAACTGTACTACTCTGCGATTACATTAGATTGCGCACGAGTTTCGTTAATTGCCCCTCTAAGATAGCTCGACATCTGATTAGTTTGGATAGCATAAAAGACTTTACAGAGAACGAAACGGCAAAAACCCATTAGCTCGTCGCATAGATAGTTATGTAAAGGATTTTCTACCGCAACCGCACAACTCCGATCGCTCGCATATTGACCGTTCTATGCGGTCAGTGTTGTAGCGACATATCTACAACTAGGTATTTACTGCGTTCACGTGAAATGCACTGTTTTCCAAAAGTAGGTATTCATCGTAGCGCGTAACGTGTTTTAATTCCCACGTTCTAGGTCACAAAACTTCATGGTTTATCGATCATATCTGTTTACTAAACAGTTGTGTATAAACGATCGGAATATATAGACAGATATCTTTTTCTCAGTCTGTAGAAACTTTAACATCAACTTCTTTCACTAGGAATCTATTATTGTTAATATCATATTGTATTGTCTGTTTGTCATACCTTATTTTTGCTGTTTTATCTCATGCGCAAGTTCTGTTTTCGCTATTATTGCCGTCACTGTTGAGTTAATTTTGGCCTAATCAAAAATGGGCTTGTTCGATAAAATATTTCAATATTATTGTTGTTTCTAATATACTTAGTATCTATTTGTTGATAGCAGCTGGACAGCACATCTTAAAACTAGGTACTATGAACATTAAATAATATTGCGTAACTTTGAAAGGTTTGACAAACTTTGAATGCAATCGATTGTACACGTTTGTTTAATTTCTGCTGTTTATGCATTAAACCAGCAAATTATTCTTGTATACGTAATAGTAATACGCGTTGGAATATTGCAGATCTTGAAACCAACAAACACATTAATCCACCGCATTTCGAGATTATTGAAGTTCACTACTGCGGAGGATGTAATATTTTCGCTGACTTTGCGGAAATCATCTACTAAGCCGGAAATTGTTACATCTGCGAAGCAACATCTCAAGAAAAGATTCCTCGACCTCGTTCAGTGTTATCTTGACGCAGGTATGCTACTGTTACATTTTTAATGATGATATTCCTTAGAATATATTTTTAATGTAATCGTTTTGTTGTCAGAGCGTGGTCAGCAGCCAGAGCGTGCTGGACTTCAGGAATGCAGCCCTGAAGTTTTGCAAGTTCTGCTGATAAACCTCTCCCATGAGAGTAGCAAGCTCGCCCCCGTTACTAGAGAGTTGTTCGTGAACCGATTGAGGACCGACATCCCGCGCGAGTTGGTGCCCATCGTGCTCGCGCCGCAGCTATATCCTGACGACACGCGCACGCCTCTTGAAGAGATGACTGCCCCCGACGACATGGCCGCCGCCATGATGGACCACTCTCTAGCCGACATCATCCGCGACATTGGCTACTCCTTCACCACCTCTGTCGATGAGTGCAAAACCAACATGCTCAACTTCGGAGCTCGAGAGCCCACCGCCATCGACGTCGCTCGCACCATCTCCATGATGGTTCGATACCAGTCCAGCAACTTCCAAGAGGGCCCTCAGATTCAGACCCCGGGCAACTTCTGGCTCACGCACGACTCAAAAAAAGAAGGCGGCGCTCTCAGCGAATGGAACGCCGAAGTGTTCGTGCAGACCCTCAAAGAACTGGCCTCTAACTTGAACTGGAAAGAAGTTATATTACAACTCGATCACCCTGAATTTATAGTTCCCGACAGAAACGCACTTAGCCTGCTGTTCAACATATTGCGACTGGGCCTGCAGAGTGCGGGCTACCCCGCCAACATATTCCCCGTCGAGTACCTGTGCCGGCGGTGGACGAATTTAGACGGTCAGATGAGTTTAGTGAGCAACATCCTGAAGCATCCGGACGTGTTTAGCTTCGCAGATCACCCGTTCCACCCGGTGTCGATCGACCTGCTGAAGTCTCCGCCGGAGAGCGACAACAAAGAGGTGGGCACGTGGCGCTGCCTCTACCTGGTAGAGCTGCTGCTGTTTGCATCGGAACGCGGCTACTACGTGCAGGTGCACGAACTGTTCAAGATGCCGCTGCAGCACTGCCCCGACGTCCTTGTGCTCACCATGCTGCAGATCGCGCCACCCATCACAGCTATACGCCAAGAGCTTATTACTAACCTCATCCCCATCTTTCTTGGCAATCACCCCAATTCGGGCATCATACTGCATCAGGCCTGGCACACCCAGTCCCCAAACATTAAGCCAATCGTGATGCACGCCATGGCCGAGTGGTATCTTCGCGGCGAGTGCGACCAGTCCAAGCTTTCGCGTATCCTGGACGTCGCGCAAGACCTGAAGGCCCTATCGCTATTGTTGAACATGCAATCCTTCCCCTTCGTTATTGACCTCGCGTGCCTCGCGTCGCGTCGGGAATATCTCAAACTAGACAAGTGGCTAACGGACAAGATCCGCGACCACGGCGAGCCGTTCGTTGCGGCGATGGTGAAGTTCCTGCAGCGGCGCTGCCCACAAGTGATCGGCAAGCCAGCTGACGAGCAGCTGCCGAAAGCGGCGCAGCTGCCGCACGAGACTATCGCCACGATGCTCAACTGCCTGCAGATGTGCATGACAAACGTGCAGCAGGAGCTGCAGGAGGCTATCTACAACGTGGTCGCCAACTGCCAGACGCTGCTCATGAACAAGCCTCGCCAGCCGATGAACCCAGGGATAGCGCGCCCGCACACGCGTGTTCTGGAAACGCCGTTCCAGCACGCGGGCATCGGCGCGCAGCTGTTCACTCCGCACATTGACCCGCTGGGCGCGCTTACACCAAGCCTTGCGAGCATGACTCTAGGTGCACCAACAAACACGGCGTTCGCCATGCCAGGCACGCTGGGCCAGCTAGTGACCGCGCCCGGCTCGCCGTCTCGCATGATGGGCGCCGCCCCTAACAGCCCCTTCGCGATGATGCCGATGCAGCACAACCCAAATATAGCCATGGGTATGACGCGCATGGCTCCTGCGCCCATGATGGACAAGCCGCGCATGCCGGACCCCTCCTTGCAATACACCGACATCATGCTCAACGTCTCGAAAGAAGTCGAAGACGAGGCTAACAGTTACTTCCAGCGCATCTACAACCACCCGCCTCACCCGACGCTTTCTATCGACGAAGTTCTGGAGATGCTAAAGAAATTCCAAAACTCGCCGGACAAGCGCGAGCGTGAGGTGTTCGCCTGCATGCTGCGGAACCTATTCGAGGAATACAAGTTCTTCCCGCAGTACCCGGACAAGGAGCTACACATCACCGCGCAGTTATTTGGAGGTATCATCGAAAAGGGACTGGTACCCAGCTATGTTTCGCTAGGTTTAGCGTTGCGATTCGTATTAGACGCCCTAAAGAAAGGAGAAGGAACCAAAATGTACTATTTCGGTATCGCCGCATTGGATCGATTCAGAATTCGTCTGAAGGATTACCACAAGTACTGCGAGCATGTGAGAGCTATTCCGTACTTCACCGAGTTTCCGCCTCATCTGTGCGAGTACGTGGAATACGGGCTGCAGAGTCAGGAGCCGCCGTCCAAGCCATCAGGTCCGGTCTTACCAGCCACCTTAGCCGCTATGCTCGCCACCAACACCATTGTCACAGCGACTGCTCCTACGTACAAGTCAGTATTCCGTCTATTTGTTATCACGAATTTATATTATGCTAGAACAAAATACTAATCGCATTAATGAGTAGTGAATTTATCCCCAGAGCCGCTGCCTGCCAGCCGTCGATCTCCGTGATGTCGAAGATGGCGACAATAGGCCAGCTCGGCAGCAGACCGTCTATCGCCAACGCTACCAACATAGACACGCTCCTCACAGCCACCGACAAAGACGACAAAATAACCCCACCCCCTGAACCAGTCCAAGACAAGACCGCGTTCATCTTCAACAATCTCAGTCAACTGAACCTACAAACCAAATGCGAAGAACTCAAGGAAGTGGTCACAGAAGAATACTACGCATGGCTATCTCAGTACCTTGTCATGAAGCGTGCATCGATAGAACTCAACTTTCACGCCCTCTATTCTAATTTCCTTGACGTTCTTAAAGTCCGTGAAGTCAATAAACTCGTTACCAAAGAAACATATCGCAACATAAAGGTACTGCTACGCTCGGATAAAGGTATAGCAAACTTTTCCGATCGGTCGCTGCTGAAAAACCTTGGCCACTGGCTTGGGATGCTCACACTCGCTAGGAACCTGCCGATTCTGTTCATCGATATCGAACTGAAGGCACTGGTACTCGAGGCGTATCACAAAGGTCAACAAGAACTTCTGTATGTTGTGCCATTCGTGGCCAAGATACTAGAATCGTGCGCCAAGAGCACAGTTTTCAGACCTCCCAATCCGTGGACGATGGCTCTAATGAACGTGCTGGCTGAGCTCCACCAGGAGCCCGACCTTAAACTGAATTTGAAGTTCGAGATTGAAGTGCTCTGCAAGAACTTGGGACTGGACATAAACGACCTCAAACCCGTGATTTACCTCAAGGATCCGGAAAAAGTGAGGACCATTGCGTTCCAATTGTCGCAGCCGAAGAAGCAAGTGGAGCAGGTTCCCGCTCAGATGGCAGTGGGACCGGTGATGATGCCGGCTGCTCAGATGCAAATGATGCCGCCTCCGCCGATGATGTCCGCGGAAGAGATGGCTGTCGCACAACAAGTCAGTCAGATGGCTGGCCAGAACGATATGATGTCAGTGATGGGTTTACCCGAACCGAGGTTCAGCTACCTCGAGGTCAACATAACATCCACCACTGCGTTCGCCACCAAAGTGACATACAATCAGCACTTGCTTCTATTCCAAACGTACCCGCACCTCAAGCAGTTTGTTAAGCCTGCTATCGAGCGGTCGATTCAAGAATGGATACACCCAGTAGTGGACCGGTCTATAAAGTATGCTTTGACCACGTGTGAGCAGATAATAAGGAAGGACTTTGCTTTGGACCCGGATGAGGTGCGCATGCGTACTTGCGCGCACCACATGATGCGCAACCTCACCGCAGGCATGGCTATGATAACCTGCCGGGAACAGATTATATCGACGATCAGTACGAACCTGAAGGCGGCCTTCGCTACAGCATTGTTGCCGTCGACACCGCAACCGGTAATTATCTTCTTTCACTAGACTTTCTCCGAACCTTTCCAAATTAATGTATCTCTTGGCATGGTTAAAAATGTTCTATTTTTCTATAAATTCGTGCTTATCACATTTGTCAACTAAATTACGACCGCCTGTCAAACTACGCTAAATATCCTCTACAACTTTTTTTACTAGCACTTCCATCAATTTATTTAAGGTTGACTATCTAGAAGCTGTAATACCATCAGATCCTTCTAATGCCTTAGTGTACATGTAACCTAACTTCCGCAGGATATCCTCGAGACAGCCGCCGCTGTCCTCGCGGCAGAGAATATGGAGTTGGCTTGCGCTTTCATCCAGAAGACAGCCGTCGAGAAAGCGCTGCCGGAGCTAGACAAACGACTGATGGGCGATTACGAGATGAGAAAGCTGGCACGAGCCGACGGCCGCCGCTACTACGACCCCATCGTGCTTACGTATCAAACGGAGAGATTACCGGAGAGGGTGAGATTACGCGGCGGCGGCCCGACCGACCCGCAGATAGCTGTGTACGAGGAGTTTGCCTGCAACATCCCTGGGTTCTTGCCGATCAGAGATCCTGGCCTGTTCATGCCTAAACCAACAGGGCAGGATCAGATGCCGCTCACTTACAGCCAGGTAACTTGAAAGAGATTGATTTTGTAATTGAATAAAGTACTATAAGAAGTATAAGCTCCAGTGTAGAATTTTACCGGTGTAACTATACACCATTTCAATGTAATTATTTAGTTCATTTGCAACTTTACTTGAATTGATCTTATGACTTTTTTGTTTTTTTATGTCAGCAAGTGACAAGACAATGAAAACGCCCGCCTGATGTTAAGCACCACGCCTGACTATAACAGATGCAGTGCCAGCCAAAGCTTAAAGTTTTTAAGTGTTTGCGTGGCACTGCACTGCGCTTATCACCCCGAGACATTGTTGTTAAGTCTCTTTCGCCCAGTAATTTCAGTTGCCACAGTGCCCTTCAAACCTTAACACAGTGCAGCTTGCACACTACTGCTCGAAGGTAGAATATCTGACACTGCGGTGGTATCCACCAACAGGGACTCATGCTGAAGAGTCCTACCACCAGGTACCTCTCAGCAGGTCTACGTGACTGTATAACTGTTGTATTAACCTGCATTATTTTACCAGGTTATGAACCCAGCTCAGCTGTACGGAACCGATGAGATGAGCTCCCTCTGCACGGCTGCGGAGCTGTTTCTGCAGAACTGCATCGGCATGGCATCGCTCGCTGTGCAGGCGTCGAACATGCACTCACTGCTGGAATGCTTGATCCTGGCCAGAAGGAATAGGGACAATGTCTCCGGATGCACTCTGTTGCAAAAGGTCTGTTATATGCAGCTATTGGCTACAGAAGTTTTTTTTTGTTATTTCTTGCACAAACACATTGCAAACACAGCAAAATAAACATTAAAAACTATGGTCTTAATCTAGATTGTAACATGGAAATATGTGCACACATTCTAAAACTAACAACAATACAAGTAACAAGAGAAAATAAGTAAAACATGTTATATTATTCTCAAACTAACACAGATCAATGAACCATTATAGAAGTAATATTAGTACAAGTTTATGATTATTGCTAGACTGTTTTGTAAACTAACGCTGTTAAATGACATACATGCAAATACCAGATGGTAGCATTCTGATAATTAAAATTTAGATAGTATAAGAATTTAATATTAAACATTTTATCAAAACCAAAAATATTTGAATCTTGCTTCAAACTCTTGAAATTTTAGTTCAAACATTTGTTTTAGTAAAATATCTTAGCACTCTCGCGTTCCTACGTTTTTAGTTACACGCTAGACTAAGCACATCAATAAAATAATTTTAAAAAAAGCAACCTAAAAATCTGCTATGGATTGTTAAACTTAAGTAATTTTATAATACCAAAATCACTTAATATTTATATTTATATTTATTTATTTAGCACCAACACAATATACACCACTAAAATTATATAGGAAACATTTCAAGTAAAACTAACGAAGTGCCATTATAATTAAAGGTACAGACAGCATGCATGAGGTTTTATAGCGAGTAGCAGAAAGAGGTTAAAAATTAATAATTTAAAACAAATTCAATATTTATTATGCATTTTCTAATTCTATTTAATTATTATAACACTTTGTTTTGTATTACATTCTTTAATTTTCATTGCCTAATTAGTAGGAAGTGATAAAATTTAAAACAATATTCATCATCATCATGACAGCCTTCTAATGTTCCCACTGCTGGGACACTGGCCTACTCTCAGGCGAGAGTGATTGGGTCTTAATCCACCACGCGGACCCAATGCGGATTGGTGGATGGCACATGTCTTTCGAATTTTTAGTTCTTGGACATGCCGGTTTCCTCACGATGTTTTCCTTCACCGTATGAGAGCACTGGCATTGCGCACATAAATTTTTCGAACAGAAAAATCCATTGGTGCACGACCGGGTTTGAACCCACGACCTTAGGATTGGAAGGCGGGGTCACTACCACTAGACCACCGGTGCTCTTAAAAACAATATTAAAACAGCTTAATTAAATTATGTTTTTGTTATATTGATGATCCCTCTTTGGGTAAAGACTAAGCACATGCTGAGTAATAACTGATATGAACTTTCAGGCGGTGGACGGACTTCTCGAAGGGCATCTAGTCCCGCCCGGCACGACAGCGGAGCACATCGAGATGATGACTCGATACCGCGACATCCACCTCCGCACCCTGAAGTTACTTGAAGATGCGAGGGTGTACGGGCACGTGTGGACCACCAAACAGATCACGTACTGCATAACGGAATGCAGGGAGGAAATGCGGTATAATATTGAAGCGGTCGATTGTATGATTCGCAACCACCTCATCAATTTACCGCAGGTTTGTGGAGTTTATCTTTATCACGCGAATATAAGCTTTAATTACTGATATGATTTTATTTTATTTCAACGAAATGCACTGTTCCGCGTAGTCACCGTTTGGATGGCCGACCGCAAGTGGCAATTTCTAATGAGTGCTCCCGTGCTTCGGAGGGCTATGGTCCCGGCTTTTTCGAAGTTGTTAGGCCATGACAGAGGCCTTCGGGCCGCCTAGAAACCCTGTCACCAGAGTTGGCAACTGACTCATATGAACTTACTTTACTGAATGGCGGCCACGAACTGGAAAACTAAATGTAGGACAGCACTTGACATCCATATTGGATATGTAAAGTACAGATGCTGTAGTCCACAGGTTTTTTAGATAAAGTACCCTTGACATAGCATAAAATAATATTTGATTTTCCATCTCCAGTACGACCTCGCGCTTGCGCACATGATGGAGAACGGCAACAACTTCATGGCTGTGTCGTTTGCGATGCAAATAGTGCAGTTGTACCTCGTCGACGACAGAAATAACATCTACGTGAACGAGTCGGATCTGTACCACACAACGGAGATGCTCGTGCGGATTATGTCGCACAACAGGTACGGTGGACCGATGACATAGCGGGCGCAGGAAGGTTTCTGTGACAAGTATTTCTTACACTCACTCTTCTTTTGAGGTTAACTGTGTTAACTGTGGGACCTCATTGATCACATAACTCTGTTACCAAGCAATCTCCATCAATCTCCATCACACACTGTCTAATAAGTCAGTTTGACACTTGCTACAGTGCCCTTCAAACCTAAACACAGTGCAGCTTGCACACTACTGCTTGGAGGTAGAATATCTGACACTGCGGTGGTACACACCAAGACGGACTCTTGCTGAAGAGTCCTACCACCAGGTAATGTGCAGGTGTAATTGTATTGTATGTTCAGGAATCCTCCACCGGAAGGCTTGGGCTCGCTGATCGAGATGATCCGCGTGAACCAGGACCCAAGCGCGTACCTGGGCGAGCGCTCGCCTCTGGGGCCCACCGCGCATATTCACTCCGGCATCATGTTGGTTCGGGTGAGTGCAACACTCTTTAACGAACTCGTTGTTTCTGACCAGCGTAACGTTGTCTGGAAGAGATCGCTTTTAGCGATAAGGTTGCCTATTGATGATGAGGATTACTATACTGTTAAGCAGTCGGTCCCGGCTTTTTCAAAGTTGTTAGGCCATGACAGAGGCCTAGAAACTCACCAGAGTTGGCCATTGACTCATACGAACGAACGAACGAACTATACTGTATTATTATTTTTATTAGTCTGATATACTTTTTGAACGGCGGATCATTATTTAGTCCCTGTAATAAACCAAAATTGTTCTTCATACAGACCAACCGTTCTGGCTCGATACTCCCACAAATATACAGACATCCAAACTTTAATCATTATAATATACCTACTCAAAACAGAAATGCAGTGAGAGACCACAGGCTCTCAATAATAATAATATTAAGTAAGTAAATAAGGAAAACGGGGAAGGACTACCACCATACCTATTTCTGCCGCCAAGCAGTAATGCTCGCATTGCTGTGTTCCGGTGTGAAGGGTATGGTTTCCGGTGAAATTACTGGCACATGAGGCTTTCGATCTTAGCCTCAAGGTGGCAACCCGCGAGTGATACCTCTGGTATTGCAAGCGTCCATAGGCTGCGGTAACCGCTTACCAAATTGTGGGCCGTACGCTTGGTTGCCACTTCAGTTGTATAAAAAAAAAAAAAGTATTTATTTATTTGAACAGGGAACATTAGGTACATGATTTGTTTATGAATCCATAGGTTTCCGAACAGGAACCCAGACTTCGAAATACCATCGAAATATAACCAGTTTTTGTAAATTTACTTATATAGTATTAACAATTAATAAAAACAATGTTATTTCCTTAGTCACAAAACTACGACGACCCGCCCGGCCTCCAAGAGAAGACGGAAAGCCTCCTGCGCGAGTGGCGTGCTGTCCTCCACAGTCCATTGACGGAGATCGAACTGGGGCAGAACTTCAACTTGTACGTGCATCGCATGAATATGAACGGCATCCTGAAGTCAGACGACATGATCACCAGGTTCTTCAGGATCGCCACGCAGCTGGTTATTGAAGAGGTTTGTATATACTTTTATGAAGTCTCCTACTTGTCGAGGAGGTGTGTATATACTTTTATGAAGTCTCATGGTTATCGAGTAGGTGTATATACTTTTACAAATAACATACAAATATTATTCAAGTACCTATAGCTTAGATATGCAGGTCATTTCTTACACACAGTAATACATTACTTGTATTGTATAATAATAACTTAACTGCACCTTACCTACCATTGTTAATATGTTTTATTCGTGTACTATGATGACCATTTTGAAATAAACATTTATCTTATCTTATCTTTATCTTATATGATAGCGAAAAACAGGTGTTAATATCTAGGTTAGATCAAAAGTGATCCTTTGTATTACTGATTAAGACGTATTTTACTCTGCAGGTTTACCAGTTTCTGACCGAGGACAAGATGAACCCGCCCCCGATCCCGCCGAAGCGCGACCGCTACTACAACGTGTGCGATCACTTCATCAAGCTCGTATCTCTGCTCATCAAGAACACACCTGACACAGGGAATACGCCGAAACTCAACTTATTGAATAAGGTACAGACTATACCTTTAAGTTAAGAGTGATCTTTACTAACACAGGTTATTAAAACTGAACAGCCCCAAACCCTGCAATAAATTGAAACTGTAACTTAAATTTTAAACATACCACAAAAAAGGCAGTGATTGGAGGAGGCCTTTATCCGAAAATGGGCGGCCCCAAAAACAATTTGAAAGATTAATATCATAATAATAATTAAAAAAAAATATTTTAAAAATAATTTAAAATTAATACATAATATTTTTTTTTATATAATTGTTAAAATATATTATTTAATGCATGTTTTAGAAATAGATAGTAATAATTATTGGGAAATAAAGGGGCTAATAATAATAATAAACATGGTAAAGCAGCCTACACATGTTGCCTTGCTGAGTGAACGCCAATGCAAACGTGTCAGCGCCACTCGGAAGAAATCGCTTTAAGCGATAAGGCCTCCCACTGTAATAATATTAGCTACATTTAAATTTATTTTATTATCCACGTGTACAATAAAGTGTTAATCTATCTATCTATCTTGATGAAAGTCGTCGCTCGCCTGGCTGGCCGAGTCAGGCCAAGCGTCAATTATTTGTTTATTCTTAGATGTAAATGCCACAAACTAAGAGGCCTATACCCAGTAGTGGGTGAAGGCTGTGGATGATGATGGTTAGACTTGCCAAACGTGTGGACAGAACTTATTTTCATGTCACTTATCTTGCCTACGCTCGCCTTCATTCGGCCAACAAGTTGTATAAAAACTACCACCATACCTATTTCTGCCGCCAAGCAGTAATGCTCGCATTGTTGTGTTCCGGTTCGATGGTTTCGGGTGAAATTACAGGCACATGAGACTTACCATCTAACGTCTCAGGGTGGTAACACGTAAGTGATATTTTTATAATGTTGCATGCGTACATAGGCTACGGTAACCGCTGACCATTAAGTAGGCCGTACGCTTGGTTACCACTATTGTAGTATAAAAAAAAAACTGCTATAGACAGGTTAATTTAAGCTGGACAAAAGCATTTCTTTTTTCAATTTATATTTATGAAGGTATCCTGCTCACATATACATCATCATGACAGCCTTCTAATGTTCCCACTGCTGGGACACTGGACATGTCGGTTTCCTCACGATGTTTTCCTTCACCGTATGAGAGCACTGGCATTGCGCACATAATTTTTTCGAACAGCAAAATCCATTGGTGCACGACCGGGTTTGAACCCACGACCTTAGGATCGGACGGCGGGGTCACTACCACTAGACCACCGGTGCTCACATATACATTTCTAGGTGTTTTTTTAGATGCCTCCTTGGCATGGGGTCTGTTTTATCTTCGACCGCAACATATTTCTGCATAAGGTAAGATTTGCCAGGTACTCTCTACAGTGGCTTCGCTGAAATAGTTTAGTTCACTTTTGTTGCTTCTACATATTTGATAGATTCAGGCGTTAGTTTGCAGAAATCCATATTCTGTTTCTATCTTACTTCTACATATTTTAGAAACTTGTGACTTATGGAAATGACCGACATGTGAACGCTCGATGTAGCTGGCTAAGTTGTTCAGAAGATATTAACTTTAGCGCAGTTCTGCGGGGTGACCATTTGGATGGGTGACCGTTTTAAGGGAATTTTCTATTGAAAATTTCCGTGCTCCGGAGGGCACGTTAAGCGGTCAGAACCGGCTTTTTCGAAGTTGTTCAGGCGGTTCAAGCGGCTTAGTTGACAACTGACTCAAACGAACTTACTCAATGAAATATGAATTCTATTGTTACTCGCATTTGTTAGAAATTGCTTTGCATATCACCAACCCTCAGTATCTCATAATGACAACTTTATATTTCCACTTCTGGGACACTTGCCTGCTCTCCAGCAAGAGTGATTGTTTCGTAATCCATCACGCGGACCCAATGCGGATTGGTGGATGGCACATGTCTTCCGATTTATAGTTATTAGATGCCAGTCTCCTCACGATGTTTTCCTTCGCCTTATGAGAGCACTGTTTTTTTCGTAGTAGAAAAATCCATTTGTTAATAGAAAATTTCTCAGTATCTAGTTTGTTTATATTATGCACGAATGTTCTCGACGGTTTGTAGCAGTGTCGTTAGCAGCTGATTTATTTTCGCTTTCCGATCGGTAGGGCTGTTATGTAAGTCTATTGTTGTCGATTGCTTGTTGTTGCGTCTGGCTGGGACAATCCACACAGCACCATCTAGCCCCAAAGTAAGCTGCTGTTAAACAGAGCTGTATTATGGGTACAAGATGACTGATATATATTTAATACAATACAATACATAGATAGATATTTTTTATTATATATAGAAAATACCCAGAACACCCGGAGCAAATATTTGTAGATCGTACAAACATTTGTTCCGAGGCGGGAATCGAACCCGCAACCTCTGCGTCGCAGGCGGACCTGCGCCCGCTGCGCCACATCGGTCGTCAAATTATCACGTCGCTTATCACCTACAACGCGTACTATAAGCGTGTAAGCAATCGACAGCGATTCGACAGCAATCGACTTACATAATAAAGGTGCCGATATATCGCAACTTCTTTTATTTTGTTTTGCACATATTCTTGTCGCCTAGTATTATATACCTACATAGTAAGCGTCTTGTGTCTGTAGTTCTAAAGTTGGGCGCTGGAAAGACATACTATTTTCCAGAGTTCATGGTTTTTCACCTTGTTATTTAAGTACACTAAATAAATAAATTATTTTCGCCTGTTTCCGTGTCTCATTTATGTTAATTAATCGCTATAATCTTGAAAGACTAGCAACATGGGCTTAAAGTACGATTATGAATAAAGCCCTGGGTGTTTATTTGGTTTGATTATTCTCAGATCCTGGGCATAATAGCCGGTTGTCTGCTGCAAGATCACGACGAGCACAACACAAACTTCCAGCAGCTGCCGTACCATCGGCTGCTGCTGATTCTGTTCCTGGAGATGAACATGGCCGAGCCTGTCCTGGAATCTATGAACTACCAGGTGTGTACACGTAAGACTTATGTTGCGATGAGACAATGAAATATGAGTTTATTTCTTGAAATAACATAAGTTTAGTGGTTGAAATAATAGTAGACTGTTGAAATAACATAATTTAATTTTTGAAATACTATTAATTGTGGAATTAACTTAATATTAGTTGTTGAAATAATATAAGTTTAGTTGTTGAAATAACATAAATTTAGTTGTTGAAATACCATAAGTTTAGTTTTGGAAATGAAATAAGTTTAGTTGTTGAAATAACGTCAGTTTAGTTCTTAAAATAAAATAATATTTTGAAAGAATCTTGAATTGTTGTTGAAAGAACCCAAGTTTATTTGTTCGAATAACATAGGTTGAGTTGTTTAAATAACATAAGCTTACTTGTTGAAATAGCGTAAGTTTAGTTGTTGAAATAACATAACTCGTGATATTAAATTATTGATTGATTGAATGTATTATGTTTGCGCAGGTTCTCACAGCGTTCTGCCACACGCTCCGCATCATCAGACCGAGCGTGGCGCCTGGCTTCGCGTACGCGTGGCTGGAGATGGTGGCGCATCGCGCATTCATCAACCGCGTACTCGCAGTGACGCCGCAACAGAAAGTAAGTTATCATCCGCATTGTTGTGTGCGTTTTTTGTAAAACCGTGGACCGGGGAACGAGCAAGGTATAGAGCACAGGTAGCCTTGTGTAATGATAGATGTTGTGAATGTTTTAAATAAATTTAATACAAAATGTAAAGGTCATTTTGAGTTTCGGGATAATGTTAGGGGCTTGTTTCTCTTGTTTATGTCTTGAGGGATAAATAAGTGTTCTACTGTGACTAGAATATTTTCTTGGTTTGAAAGTTGTTCCTGTCACGATATCCAACCTGGCTAGCATCTTTGTCTACGGGGCTTATGCTAGCCTTGATACCATGAGCACCGTAGACAAAGCTACAAGCTAGCAGTTTCCTTCTTAAAGTGGTCATAACAGACACAACTGGTCAAGAATGACAGGGTTTGAAATAGTCAGAGCCCTTGGCCGTACGCCAAGGGCTCTCTCTCACTATTTGTAGAATTTAACCAATTTATCAATCACGCTGAGTTGTTACTCATAGACAGAGACAGTTATATTGATTAAACCGACAAGACTAATGACACTACTCGTGAAATGAGCCCCAAGTGAAAGAAGTGCTGAGTAAATACTATTTTATCCTATCCTAAGCGTTTGCACTAAAATAGAAACAAATAATCGCACCATTTGTTTTTTACCCTGATTATTTTTAGTACAAATCGATACATGAATGTGTCATAAAACAGAGAAACAGGCCATTTATCGCTAAACAGAATCCAAACGTTATTTCAACTGAATTCATGCTGATTACCATCTGTAGTTGGTTATAGTTTTAAAACAAGCGCTCTATAGCTTGCTTTTTGTAACTGAGCAGTGAAATCTAGTTCCTGATATCAAAATGGGAAAAAGGGCATGAATTATTAGCATAGAGACATCAGACGTTATGTCAGGTCCTAAGGGTCTACTCTTGCCGACAAAAGCGATATATCGTTTCAGCTTTCGTGGTTCAGCTTATGTCCGTGAATGCTCTGAACTTAGTCACTGGCATAAGTTGAGCTATGATATTTGCCACGATTATCGTTTGTCGTTTGGAAGGGTAGACCCTGTCGGTTGACGACATGATCGGTGGCTTACACCGCCGCCGTGTCGGTTGCAATGCATTGCATACGATTGTTCGATGATACGATTCTAAACAATCGTGAAGCAATTAGTAAATTCTAGTCTCTGTTAGAGACAAAGCATGGGTAAATAAGGTCATATCACATTAGTCTTGTAAACTACTGTTTTTTAAACTAGCTAAAAAAAGGTTTTTCCAAAAAAAACTATTTTAAATTAAATAAGTACAGGAACTAGATTTGACTCCGGTAAAATAGTGTTTTGTGTTGAATTAGCATTTGTTAAAAATGAAACTTATGCATGAAATTAGACCGTTTGTTTAATTTCTCGTACACGTTTTATTCGTAACATTTGTTTCGGTGTTGGTGATGTGTATGTTGTATGTTAATGTATATTAGTACATAAGTACACACATAGATATAATGCTCATTTATTACCATACAATAGTTGCATGCAAGAATTGCCTTGTCAAATTGATTTTGGAACAAAAATGCTTGAAGATGGATTTGATGTGGCAATTCTTTAATGCAATTATTGTATGGTGTAAATGGACCATAACTCACAATATCATCATGTTTCTTTGCGACTGTAGGCATTTGTGTCTCAAATGATCAATATTCCAATTAGAAAAAAGTCATCTTCAATCGTATTCCACATTAAAAAAACATTCCACCAAAACATTCCGAATTCAACCACATATACATTTTACTGGCATGTTCACGGCTTTACATAAAAAATGTAAATTAATTTTTCGTTATTTCAGTTAATTCCTATAACAGTTACCTTCAACCGTGTAAAATGGAAGGTGAAATGTTTACAGGGCTGGGGCATGTATTCCACGCTGCTCATAGATCTGTTCAAGTTCCTGGACCCATTCCTAAGGAACACTGAACTCGCGCCTCCGGTCATGATGCTGTACAAGGGTACATTGAAGGTCTTGTTAGTGCTGCTTCACGACTTTCCGGAGTTTCTCTGCGACTACCACTACGGCTTCTGCGATGAGATCCCGCCGAACTGCATCCAGGTGAGTCAAAGAATTGAGAAAGAAGATGAAAGAAAAGTCGTTTATTTCATCTCACCACAAACGCTTTTTCAAAGTTGCTAGGCCATGACAGAGGCCTTCGGGCGGCCTAGAAACTCTGTCACCAGAGTTAGCCACTAACTCATACGAACGAACGAACGAACCACAAACATTGTAAATAAACCAACTGTCATTCTATGCTAGGTCTAAAGAACTTGGGAGAAAATAATTTATGCTCTTCAGATAACGACGTCGTTTACGTGACGTCATTTGCCATAGAAAGAAACTACCATTGTATTATAATTCTGATACAAACAAAACATCTTACGTAATTAAATCTCAACTAACTCGCAGACAACGTCGCGGGTTTCAGCTAGTTATAAAACTGTAACATCTGGAACTGATATAACATTTTTATTATATGATAGAGCTAGGAGAACGAAACTCAAGTTGTCCCATCGTGTGAAATAAAGCCAAGAGAAGAGAAATAATCATAATACTTAGGAATAAGAGACAGATATAGACAAAGAGAGAACGAGATAGATAGATAGATAAATAAATAACTCTTTATTCTACAACGTACAAGAAATTGTATCAAATTACACAGATAATACATAATTATAGCGCGAAGATGTAATATTAAATTCCCCTTTCAGATGAGGAATTTGATCCTATCAGCGTTCCCCCGGAACATGCGTCTCCCGGACCCGTTCACGCCGAACCTGAAGGTGGACCTGCTGACGGAGATAGCGCTGCCGCCGCGCGCCGTCATCAACTACTCCGCCATCTTGCCGAACACGCAGTTCAAGAAGGATCTCGACGCTTATCTGAAGGCGCGCTCGCCGGTCACCTTTTTGTCCGAGCTGAGAAGCAATATGCAGGTCAGTTATAGTTCTCACAACGGATCTCGGCCGTCGTGAAATTAGCCGTTTGGATGCGCAATGGAGCTTTTTCAAACTAAATTGTCTATGCGCATCACAAACGGCTAACTTCACGGAAGCCTAGATCCGCTGTGCGAACTATACCCTTGCAGATGAGGAATTTGGTCCTATCAGCGTAGACTAGGTACTACGCCATCTTGTTGAACACGCAGTTCAAGAAGGGTCGATGCTTATATGAAAATGTTACGCCGCTTGTAACAATGCGTTACATATATTAGTAAGTAGTAGGTATAGTTTCTTTAAAAATATATTTTACATTAGGCAAATTTTATTTATTTGTCAGCCTGGACACACTTCAGCGTGTGACGTCCTAACGTGTTCTATGAGTGCCATGGTGTAGAATTGTAAAATAGTAATCCGCGTTAGTGTTGTTTTAATAGCGATAGTTTCGCTAAGGATAGTTGATCTTCAAAAAAACCGTCAGACGAGCTCAAAACGTGGCTCACGCAGATATCTCAACGAGCCCGCGTTTGGTCTTAGCGAATGTGGGTCCAACGACACATACGCAAAATCATTTTACTATTCCGCACCATGGCGCGCTTAAAACACGTTGCTAAGTAACACATGAATGGTAAAGAATCTCCTATGTCATAGCGAATAACGCCCCAGGCTGATAATGGCATCTCTCGTCAGGTTCTGAACGACCCCGGCCGCCGGTACAACAGCCAGCTGATGAACGCCGTGGTGCTGTACGTGGGCACGCAGGCCATCGCGTACATCCGCGCGAAGGCTCTGCAGCCGAGCATGACCACCATAGCGCATTCCTCGCACATGGACATCTTCCAGAACTTTACTGTTGATTTTGACTATGAAGGGCGGTAAGTATTATTTATACTGGAGCGCTGGACGTAGCTGACTAAGTTTTTCCTAACAGATCAACGAAGTTAAGCACGGTTCCGCGTAGTCCCATTTGGATGGGTGACCGCCAGTGGCAATTACAACTGAGCGCTCCCGTGCGGAGGGCACGTAAAGCAGTCGGTTTCGGCTTTTTCAAAGTTGATAGGCCATGACAGAAGCCTTCAAAACTCTGTCACCAGAGTTGGCCACTGACCCATACGAACTTACTTACTGGTGATACGCCCGCGTTTTTGTTCGCGTTTAGGCGTTCTCTACGAACTAATTTTTAAAGTAGGTGTGTGTCCTCTATGAAACATAAGATTGCTGATCACGATACTTCTCATCATGGTAATTTGTCTATATTTTTGCTAAAGCATCCATTTTGAATATAGTATAAACAAAATAGATGCTATCAGCTCCCAAGAAATCCACGGCCGTCATTTTGAATATAGAATAAACAATATGGCGGATGCTTTTCGCTCCAACTCCCTTTCATTTCAGATACCTGTTCCTGAACGCAATAGCGAACCAGCTGCGGTACCCGAACAGCCACACGCACTACTTCTCGTGCGCTCTCCTCTACCTGTTCTCGGAGGCGAACTCCGAAGCGATCCAGGAGCAGATAACGAGGATGCTGCTCGAACGGCTCATCGTGAACCGACCCCACCCCTGGGGGCTACTCATCACGTTCATTGAACTCATCAAGAACCCCGCTTATAAGTTCTGGAACCATGAGTTTGTGCACTGCGCGCCGGAGATCGAGAAGTATGTATCGCCCTCGCGACTTTGAGTTATTCAATCAAAACACACCTCACATACATAGGCCCCTTTAGAATTAACTGTGTCGTTTATATCTGGAACTAAGAAGACTATGATACTGCAATATCCAACCCGTAGGGCCATTATGTAAATCTATCGCTGTCGATAGCTAGACTCGTCAGCGACTAAACTTACATAATATGGGTGCCGGAACAAATTATTGCAAACATTTTGCAACAATTTTATTGTGTTGATTTTCTTTGTGATAAGAGTGTGTCCGGGGAGTACTACAACCATTACGAGTAATTTTTACCTCTAATAATTGTCTCCGGTTTGTTTCTAGTTTTTACTTTTTACGCTTAGTGCTTCAACGAAATCACACAAATCACCTGTTTTAGTCCCTTTTTCAATAGTCTCTGTTGTTGCAAGCAGACCTGTGCGGTAAGTAGGCTTTTATCATCTATTAAAGATGATTTAAGGCCACAGCACACCACCTCCGTATGCAGGACACAGATTAATGCCCTTATCATAAATAAAACTGACATTCAGCGGCTTGCTAAGTATTGTCTTTTCTTGTCACTCTTATGCCAATAAACAAAGACGATTGATAGATTTGAAAGACACATTAACTAACAAAGATTTATAGTATGTATATGAATAAGGCCATGATAATTGATTTATTAATAAAGTTGTTTTGCCTTGATGCAATAAACTCAACCGAAGCTTCACTAAATGGTTATAATAAAATATAGCATACTAGGCAAACAGAAAGATAAGATCAAAAAATGAAACGACAGCGAGCATACACTGGTATAGTTCTCACAGCGGATCTCGGCCGTCGTGAAGTAAACCGTTTCGATGCGCAATGGAGCTTTTTCAAACTAAATTGTCTTTGCGCATCACAAACGGCTGACTTCACGGAAGCCTAGATCCGTTGTGCGAACTATAGTAAACTGTGCTCATCAACAAGAAAACAATGATATTGCTCTATCAAATACTTACAACTATAATAATAATTTTACTATAGCTAGGTAAACATAACATAACATGGGATACTAATTATATTTACACAATCGATTATGTTAGTATTAACAAATTTAAATATGTACATAATTACATTACCTACAAAATATACAAAATACATATGAAACAGTTGAGCAATAAATTATTAATTTATCAATTAACACAATAGAATGTAAAATTATTAAGCATTATGTAGGTACTATGCACCATTATTATCAACCGTGAAAAACTCATACAGTTCCATACATTATAACGCAGTGGTACATGCACGTCTACTCGTATGCAGTCGGTGTGCTTTGGCCATAATTCACCTTCATTAGTTAAATAAAATCCTTCATTAGTCACATAATTCTAATATTTGTTTCAGATTGTTTGCGTCTGTGGCTCGCTCGTGCATCGCCGACAAACCCACGGCGTCGGGCGGCGGCGAAGCGGGCATGGCCGAGTAGCGTCAGCTTCATTGGGAGTCTGTGCGACATGCTTCCATCTACAACATGTTTGTCGGAGAAGGTAACCACTTCTAAATGTAGTTAACGATCCTCGCTTCTAAATAATGGACGCCAACCGTGTGTGCTGTTTTTCAAAAGATTGATTACACTCAGTGTCAAATAATCAGTTGTAAAGTAAATGCTGTAAGAAAGATCTTCAGCGGAGGTATTTCGAAACTGTCGGGTCGGAAACGTTCCCGACACTAAATAACTATCGGAAAGTTGGTCGTCAAACAAGCCGAAACATAATGTCAAAAGCTTTCGATTCGGAATCAAATTTTCAATTCAATTTTTCGGAGAAAAATTTTCGGAAATCAAAATAGCATTCTACGGAATCTCCGTCGGGAAGAATCTGATACCGCTTTCCGACAGTTTCAAAATACCCCTGCTTTTTCATTTCATTTATTTATTTCAATAACAATTTTACAATCGTGTCTGAAAGTATATACAATATAGGTACAAATTAAGAATAAAATTATTTAACATGCAATATACTAAAACATATAAAAAAAATAAGTAAAACAATAATGTCAAAGGAAGTATCAATTGAGTAGAAACACTCCTTCAACAAATAGATTTTTAAGTTAGCCATTGACTGATACAAACTTATGATTTTTCAGACTCTCAAATGACCCCCATACCGAGACCAATAGTAGTGCTGCCGCCACTCCACGCCCCGCTGTTCCCGTACCCTCCACCCCTGCCCGCCGCGCCCGCCTTCCCCCAAGCCCAGCAGAAGCCGTGGAACCGTCTCTTCGACAAGCCGGATAGCTTCGAGGAGCCCAGACGCCATTAGCACCAGACCATCCAGGTCACAGTGTTCTCGTGAACTAAAGAGCCATTGACTCATTTTAGTGTTGTAGCCTATTCGCCGAAGGCCGTCAGTGTTTAAAATGTGACATTTAATGTGAGTTTTCGTAATTGGTTATATAGAAGATAATGGTGATGGGAATTAGAGGGTCGATGCTCTTAAGTATGCAATGAAGTTGACGCGCACTGTGGAGGCGTTGTCGTAGCTTTGATTTTGCTGTATTCTTTAGCAAAATGAACTCTATGATAACCGCGTAAAGTGCACGTCAACCGCACAGCAAAGATGAGAGAATCGCCCCACTGAGGCCTGTTGATTGAGGTTTATCAGTGTTGCACTAGCAATGTTCACGTCAATGCCCATTGACGTTAATATTGATAGACAAAGACGCCGGTTGTTATATCCAGCTGGTGTTCTGGTGATTTCCACCACCATTTTTCCGGTAAATTAAAAGTGTTTAATTATGTATAAAGCAGAACATGGCGCCAGATAAAAAGCCTGATTAAAATACACCTGTTATTTTTCATTGTGTAATTGCCAAACATTTTGATATTTTCTCTGTACAGATAAGTACTTATGTACATGTATGCTCATATCTACTTGTCCGTAAATCTCGATGTTTAGCAGTGTTCAGCAGAGTGGCGAGTGCAGGTACTGTGACGAGTGAGTGCCAAGCCAAGTTGCTCGCCCGCTCGCTCGATGACACTTACTTACGGACCCACTTTGCTAAACACTAGTACAATATTATTCGGGGTGGGTTATTATGTGAGTATGTCACTGTCGTCCGACCATTGCTGAATCGTGCCGTCCCTTACACACGTTAGGTAAGCACTGTAGGTGTGAAAAGATGGCCAGACGTAACAACAAGCAGACAAGACAGTGATAGACTTATATATTAACTCTACGGGCATATAAATTTTCGCCAGCTGCTTTGTACATATAAGCGCTATTTAATTTAGGCCTACTAAGATCTTTTATAGCAGCGATAAGTTCTAGGTCTGCTGTAAGAGTTCCTAGTTGGGTCCAAGATATCATATTATTAACTTGTGTAGAAAATTCATAGCATTGTTATCAATAATCAACGGGAATTAGCAGATCTTTTTTAATAATAGTATTATAATTACAATTTAATGAAAAACTAATTATTGTATACTCAATTTTTGTATCATATTTATGTGTAGAGTAATATGCGGTAGGGGCTGAACTCATAAACGAGGATCTAAATCTTTGACTGAATTTAATCTTACACAATGTTATTACCTAACTACTTAGGTATAACTAGTTACCTTACACTTATATGTATTACTGGAGGTTCCGAAATAAAATAATATTATTAATATACTATTGTTATTGGTGTTTAGGAGCTGTTACACTTCGACTTTTTGTAGCGATTCAGTCGCTACTGCATCGCGGCTGAATCGCTGTCTGTATACACATCGATCTGTGGCTGTTTTTGTCGCGTTTAGACAATCACGGCAGCCCTAGATGTTATCGCTAATTGTATGCTATTGCAAAAAGTC
The DNA here is from genome assembly GCA_951394395.1 of Colostygia pectinataria. Taxonomy (NCBI): domain Eukaryota; kingdom Metazoa; phylum Arthropoda; class Insecta; order Lepidoptera; family Geometridae; genus Colostygia; species Colostygia pectinataria. The sequence continues at coordinate 16,827,497 of OX596348.1, read as the reverse complement.
TGTAACCGTTCTAACAAGACAATCCTCTCGGGTAGTAATTTTAGAACCTGCATGACTATGCTTTGTTTGAACAAATATAATCTTGCTTTTTTTTTTTGGAGAAAGTGTCGTATCTTTAGTTTTACTAAGGGGGTTGTTTTTGGGTTCATTAGATATTGGTTATCTGAGACAAAATTTGACGTTACTTATTTGGTCTTTGGTCGAAATTAGGACGAAATAGTACCTACAGCTTAGGAATATTTTTAGTCGTTTATGAATAAAGCCGCTATCGTAACTTAAGGCCTATTCACATATGAGCAGTTACGTTACCGCTGTGCGCGGCGAAACCCGTCAGCCGTCTGTTTCGAAACAATACTTGATTAAAACATTACCTGAGGGGCTATTACGTAATTCGGTTGCAATCGATTTCACAAAATTTCTTTCAAATACTGACTTGTATGAATATCGCAGCATAATGACAGAAATCAGATTGCAAATAAATTGCGAAATAGCCCTGCCGAGCTTATATCTGAATGGGCCTTATAATAGTATATGAGTACAAGCCGAACAGACCAGTGTGAATCGGCTTTTGTTTCAATAGCATTGCTGAGACGACCGCGGCTGAAACCACAATGTGATGAAAACTCAACAGCCTTGTCACACTGGCTAGTAGATAGTGCGTCATTGGCAAGCCGTTAGTGTGACAAAACACGCCGCGGCTCACACCAAACAATGTTTTATATCGCGAAATTTCGGTGGTTTGATCCGATATAATGCATTGCCGATGGAAGGTATTGGAGCTACAGCCAGCAGCGCTGCCTCTGTCGGCGACCCAACGGGGCTTTAGCCAAGCTTGCCACCTTACTGGCTTGCTAAATCCTCTTCAACGTTTCTTTATAGTTGTCAGAGTGTGCTGATTGGTGTGCTTTGAAATGATCCATTCGCAATTGCTGTCAAATCATTATAAGAATTTGAATAGTATTTAACATTTTGCAATCACAATATTTATTCGTATTTATTTAGATTTCTAAGTGAGATTATTGTATTTACTAATAGACAGCTTTTGAATCTGCTAATTGGTAGTGTACAGCCGTTTCGAAAAGTACGGGAACGCTCTTTTATTACGGTTCAGAAAAGTGCGTGCGCAGCTGCAACTGTCTTTATGTAAATATTGATGAAATTCGTCCTTTAGTAATGTAAATATAAAATCACATGTAGCAACTAAATGCTCCAGTCGGGACTTTTGTGTTCAACTACTGAAGTGAAGGATTTTGATTTTGCTATGCTAACGTACCCATTTGCGTGCGTGACCCACAAAAAATTTAATACAAATTTAACTAGTGTTTGGTGTTTCTTGGCTTCGTGTAGGTATTTGTAGCCGGGTAGCTTTTCGCGGGTTTATTTTGGGCTATAAAGATTTACAGACAACTTGATCTTAATCTGCAGTTGAAATATTAAATTGCAGTATTAACTGTATATCACATTGGCGGAACCGGTCTCTATTGTACGCACCGCTTGGGATTTGATTAGTTTATTTATATTTTTGTTATGTTAGAGTGGAGTGGAGTGGAGCGGAGTGGAGTGTAGTGGAGTGATAGCGGTGGGGAGTGCGGGGTGGGGGCTGCGGCAAGCTGCAAGCCCCGCTGCACACCCCCAGTTCGTCTCCGCAAAGTGAATGTCTCAATAATATTTCGGCGTAAGATTATGTACAAATGACTGATTTTTCGCTATTATATTGAGCAAGAGAGCAAGAGAGCGCTCTCCGATAACTCGCTTATAAGTCCCTTTTTAGATTACAAGTGTCTAATTTATTATTTTTATTAGTATTAATGTTTAAACGTAAGTCTTGAAATTTGTAAACTTGTTAGATCTTTACTGGATCTTTATAGATGTGAGTTTTTGAATGTAATTTTAGGGTTGATTAGTGGGGCCGCTTTCTGATTTTCGCCAGGTCGTTTGTGTCATTTTGTACTGGCGATTTAATCGCTGTTGACTTGTGTTTAGGTTACATATTACTGATGTAGTGTATTTAGGAATGGACACGCATGCATTGCACAAAGTTTTCTATAGTAAACGAAATAGATTTGATTGTAATATTCTGACTTTGCTAATTGTTTTGACCTCGTTTCGGCAAGGTATTGCGAAATACTATTTGATTTCATTGAATTGCATGTTCATTGGTATAGGGTGTCCAATTAAGAGGGTTTTTATTTTAGGTAATTTTTTTATCTGTCACACTTAAAATTGTTGCTGTGTGGGCTGTCGTAGACAGCTTCCGTTATACTTAAAGTTGTGGCAAACAGTCACAGAAGCCATAAAAGAAATGGGTTTTACATTCATGGTATATTGCGTAATTTCACTAAAAATGTACACGCAACCGTAACAGATAAAAATTTTAAAAAATATATATTGAGACACCCTTTATTTCTGTTTTGTTTGAATGCGAAATAGCATGAAGATTCATAAAATAATTATTTACCCACACGGCCTTTTGAGGTTTCCGTAATAAAATAACTTAAATGTATTGAAATTATAATTTGTCGAAAGCGGTCTAGTTATGCTTAAAAATAATTAAGTATAGTTTTTGAAATCTAAAAGACCCGAAGTTAGGTTAATATTTTGATTGAGTGTATTGGCACTATTGTGAATGCATTACAGTGTCAGTTCCATGAACAAACAAACAAACAAACATGCTAACATTTATTGTGATTTGATAAATAAAATTATTGTTAAATCGGGTCTTTTAAATTTTTCTGACTATTGTGCAGTAAGGACATGTGTATTCAATTTTCTATTATGAATGTGTTGTAATAGTTAAATATTTTTCGATCAAGCTTTTGTTTCATTTTGATTCAAATACATCGCGTTCTGATAGGCTGCATGACCACCTATGAAATTAGGATTTCTGACTGGATCTGATTCAGTAGGTAGGTACACAGAATGATATTAGGTTACTTATAGAACAAAATAAATATTGTTACTATACTTACTCAAAGCGATATTTAAGCTTTAGGCTGCTCGCCCACGACCGATACAAAATAAATATTGTTACTATACTTACTCAAAGCGATATTTAAGCTTTAGGCTGCTCGCCCACGACTGATATTTTGTTTGTATGTCTTTCGAATTTTTATTTCTTGGACATGCCTGTTTTCCTTTATCGTGAGCACTGGCATTACGTACATACATTTTTCGTAACGAAAAATCCATTGGTGCACAACCGGATTTGAATCCACAACCATAGGACTGGAAGGCGGGGTCACTACCACTAGACTACCAGTACTCCATATCTAGCTCTATCTATGCTCTTTAGTTATTATTGTATTACCACTCCCCGGACACTCAATAACATGTATGAAACAAACGCGTGGCAATCACCACAATACATGCATGGTTTGTGTATGTAAACGGTGCCATTGTATGTGTGAGTTTCATGGTTGGCCCCACCAAATAAACGCGTGCCTTAGCCCTTAGCTTCAGTGCCGTGTGGTGCCGGCAAACTCGCGACCGGAGTGGGGTAAGTAAAACCGGTGGGAGATAGGGAGTGGCCATTCTGTACGTAGTACTAATATCTGTTCTGTGGTATTACATAAATAAGCTGTTAGTTTCCCAATAAAATAAAATAAATAAATTGGTAATAACTGCATAACTAATATATATTTTATTGGAAACCCAACAACTATAACTTCGCGCCGCGGCGCGAGGGAGAAAGGTCAGGGCATTCGCGCTCGCGGGAGGTCCCGAGCGAGACGACCAGCGGGCGACCGACAGCGACGCCGCGGTGCGAGGGAGGCAGGGACGTCTACAATTCCTTAGGGTCGCCGCGGCGCCACCGTCGCGTCGCCACAGCCTGCGCCGGCGCCGCGCCGCCGCCGGATTCCGTTAGAGCACCGCATGACGACGCGACGCAAACATCCACAAAACCTGTGCGAAAACAAATAACTGGTTTTACATTATAATAAGTGGAAATGTGGACAAATGTGATTGTGACAGTGTTATTCGTGATCAACGGTATGTATTTCCTAGTTTCCGCTGTTTTCACGTTTGTTTTGTTGCTGCGCGAGCGCACACGAAACTTTGACAGTGACAGATTACCGGGTGTTTGTTTGTTTTGATTGTGTTTTTTTTTAGTTTTTATGTATTAAGGTTACGTAGGTATAAATTATGACTTTTTGCTGAATCAAGAGAATAATTTGAAGCCATTTCAGAATATTTTTATCTAGGTATTTCTCCTACGTACCTACCTACCTTATTACCTTACCTACTTACTTATCCTGATAGTCAGAAACTAGTTTCCTAAATATAACGTAATACCTATTGAATATTGAAAAGACCCAGGATTCGTTCCTATTGAGTCGTAAAAGTAATATAAGTAGGTAGTACCTACCCTACCTACCTATGTAGGGATATCGAAGCAAGCAAGGCTTGTCCGGCGTGACTCAAAAAGTTTTCATGTAGTATGAAGAATAATGATCTCTATCTTGGAAATAATAAAGCTGGTTTCTGGTTAGTGAGGTGTAGCCTTGAGGGAAAGGGACGCTGACGCGGCGCCGCGCCGCGCCGCATCCAGGTAGGCTTGCATCGTCGCGGCAAAGACTAAGTTTCTTCAGATAAGACACAAATACAAAAACAAAAATTTATTGCTAAAATACCTAAATAGTAAGTACCTATACAAAATGCACCTTGCTTAAATTAGATCGAATTGTACATTTTGAAAAATGGAGAGACTCAGCACTAATTCTGCGCAAACAAAGTCTAGGCAGGGCTGGTTTTCAGTCTACCCCAAAGCTCTTACTTATGTGGTAGTCGATAAAAATTAAAAAGTAAGTTTTTAACGGCAGGTTTGACACTGTTTAACGAGGTGCCCACTGGCTCTGCTGACTGACTAATAGGTATATACATAGGTAGTAGGTACCAAAGATAGTAGGTCTTTAAGTACCTACCTAACTATTATCTAAAGTTATAGTAGGTAGGTAGGTTTGTGAGGTAAGTGAGGGTGAATCACGACAACTCGTTTGACAATCGTGAACATAAACGTAAACTACTCTTTGCCAAAACGAGAAGTCTGTCACTACACAGTAGGTAGGTACAGTGCAATGTAATGTAACCCAACCTAGGTTACGTACCTACCAACTATGAGTAAGTAGGTACCTACTACTATGAATGAAACGCACAATTTACCTATTTCTATCATCATCGTAGATCAATAAACATTTTGTAGGTACCTAATAGGTACTTATCTACCGTCCATGTTATCTACTTACTAGCAGAAACCGTCCTATTTTCGTACCATTTCATAGATTTAATTTATATTTTGATGTAAGTATAGTATAATAAATATAATATTAATAAAATGTGCGCAATGCCAGTGCTCTCCTAAGGTGAAGGATGTCCAAGAACTAAAAATTCGAAAGACATGTGCCATCCACCAATCCGCATTGGGTCCGCGTGGTGGATGAAGACCTAATCACTCTTGCCTGAGAGTAGGTCAGTGTCCCAGCAGTGGGAACATTAGAAGGCTGTCATGATGATGATGATTATAGTATAATATGTATTTATTTTAAATCTATTTATCGTACACGTGAACGTTGAAATTGATATTGAAATCCAATCAAGTCTATTTACGAGATCTTTGAATTTCAATTCAAATTCGTTTACATATTTAAGTGAGTAAGTACCTGCATAAAACATTAATTATTTGTAATATAAAATTCTATTAATTTGTTTAAACGTACGAACTTACAGACAAAGACATTAATTCTACATTTGTTTATATTCTCGAAGCTTACAGGTCTTCCTATGATAATTATGTCTAATGAGGGTAGGTAAACATATAATAATATTTAAAGATAACATTTTATTCGAAATAACATTACCTAGTACAATAAACACCAAAGCGCTATATTTATTTACCTACTATATTATTAAGTAAATAAATAAATAAATAAATAATGCTGAACAATCCACACAGCATCATCTAGCCCCAAGGTAAGCGCTGTATTTTTATGGGTACTAGATGACTGATATATATTTAATACAATACAATACTTAAACAGATATTTTTTATTATATATAGAAAATACCCAGAACACCCTGAACAAATATTTGTAGTTCGTACAAACATTTGTCCCGAGGCGGGAATCGAACCCGCAACCTCTGCGTCGCAGGCGGGCCTGCGCCCGTTGCGCCACATCGGTCGTCAAATCAATATCTAAAACGCATTTTTAAGTAGGTTACACGGTTAAATAACAATAATTTATATATTATAAGTTATAACAGAGACACGACTGTTCTAATATTTTATTACGTACCTACGGCGTAACGTAGCGGCTTATTCGCTATGACCTAGGAGATTCCTTACTAATAACTTGTAACTTAGTAACGTGTTTTATACGTGCCATGGTGTGAAATTGTAAAATCGTTTTCCGTATCTATGTTGTTTCAATAGCGATAGTTTCACTATCGATAGGTTGACTTTGAAAAAACAGTCGGACGAGCCCTAAAACGTGGCTCGTCGACAAAGATTCCACGCAGATATCGTAGCGAGCCCGCGTTTGGTCATAGCGAATAAGGCTCCAGGCCTAATTTGAAACCTTACGATTCTACGAGTTTTTTAACTAATCATGTACAACATTTGTGTATCCCAGTGAGGTGTAGGTAATGTAAGCGAGATCAATGAACGTCGAATATACAACCTTAGCTTTGTACCAATAGAGTTACAATTTCGAAGATATTGGTCCACGACACGACCCGCATAAGAAGTTAAGATTTGCTTATTTTTTTAATACAAAAGACATCAACGAGCGCTTGTTGTAGAAAAGCTTTAGCAACTAAATAAAATACTAAATCATTTTAGTTTTCGCCGGTACTTTGTAAATTAACGCAAAAACGACAATAATTATTTAGGCAATCGGGTGAGAGAGAACGGGCCGGGTGAATACGGGACTAGGGGAGACCGAAACAGGCTGAACGGATCTTGATGAAATTTTGCACAGAGATAAATTATAGTCTGGCACATGGCACATAGTTACTTTTATGCCGGAAATATGTAAAATGTGTAAATCTTGTGTACACACATAAAACGAATGAAGTCGCCGGCAACAGCTAGTAATGCATGCCTAATGTCACAATTAAATAAAGATAGTACGGGTAATTGATAACGCTGTAAAATATATCGTTATTTCAGCCATAAAAACATTCTAGGTATCTACTACATACAGTATCACACAAAAGATCTCAAAATCTCGCTTAACTTAAAGAAAAAAAAACTTGCGAACTAAAAGCCCCATATCCTTGGATACCTCTACATCTCGAGAAATCCCTAAAACCTATCATTACATAAACAGTATTTATAAAACAATTTATACGTCAAAAGAAAATTTATTTATTGTAATAAAATCCACGAGCCGATGTATAATTTTTAACTTATTAAAGTCGATACAAGGGCAGCGATATATTATATTGTTGCAAACAATATATAATAATGGGCATAATGCTAGTTAAATAATAATAGTTGGCGGATTATAAATGTTCGGATAATACGGGGTTAGCATGCAGTTTATCTGAAGTTGGTTGAATAAGATAGATGAAATCTTGCTGATACAATAAAGCTGATACAACAAAGCATTTTATCCTCTATAATAATAACAAAGATTTCTATATGTCTATACAGGGTCATTCGTTATCAACCTGACAAACTTAAGCGATAGGATCCACACATAAAAAAAAAATATATGTACCTACAGTTTTTTTTTTAATGTATATTTTGTCTTAAAATCCCAAGTAAACAAAAAAAAATCGATAACGTTTTTCCGCTCAATTATTATTTATCATTGTTGGGAATCAAGTTAAGCAACGTAATAATGAAATATTAGAGTGTGTGCGCCCCGTAGCGGGTCAAGGACACGCGCAGGTCAAGGGCGCTCGGGTTATTGACCCGCGGTTCATTGACGCGCGGGTCACTGACACGTGCCGAGCGCTGCCTTTTCGATTTCTAACAAGGATAACTAATTATTAAGCAGAATTTCGTTTTTTTTTTTAAATATTTAAAACTAAATCATTTAGAAAAAAAAAGTACAAGTTTTTTTTTTATGTGTGGAACCTACCCCTTAAGTTTGTCAGGTTGATAATGAATGACCTTATATAGTCAAAGAGTAATAATTTAAGATTATTTTATACAAAATCTAGTGCCAAGTACTCTTCTAGCCCACTATGGATGTAGTGCAGATGCTGTAGTGTCTGCGGGTTCTAAATGAAGTAGACTTGCCCAGTACCTATGCATCATCATCTCAGCTTAGCCAGCTTCCCACAAAAAGACATGGTTAATACATGCGGTGCTAACTAAGCTGCGGGTTTCTTTACGATGTTGCACGTGTGAACGCTCTGCACTGTCTCATACGAACTCACTTACTTAGGGGTACAAAAGTCAAAAATCTCCAATATTAAACTTGTGTCACAAAGGCTCGTAGCGTTCTAATAGTAACCAGCATTTAACACCATACCCATTCTGTGTTAGCAACCACGACAGAGTTGACCACAAAACTGTTTTTTTCTGTTTTATGGAGTTGACGCTTGTGGCATAGTATGTATAAATGGAGTTGGAATAGACTAGTGCACTCGGAAAATACCGTTTGCGAGTTGAAAAGCTTATTCACCAGAGAGACTCTGGGTTGTTATTGTTATCTAATTTAACGAAATCACAAAAATGACACTTCAATTTAACAATTACCGGCGTAGCGTATTCAAATTGCTAAACGCAAGTGTTTTTTGAATTAGAAATCCGCGGGAGGTGATACAATTATTTCGTTTTATTAAAGTTCGGGGGCCCGCAGAGCACGCCTTGCGGTCTGCGAGGGTTGGCCATGGTAACCACTGTTCTATGATATCGGAAGACCCCAGGGGTCCGGAGTTGGGCTTGGGGCGGTTTTGCGCTGATTGAGCAATTGACACTTTTTTAATTTTAGTTGTAGGATTAAAGTTTTTTTAGCTTAGCTAAAATGCATTGCCATTCAACGTGTTAATACAGCCGGCTTAGGAACGCTTCCGTCTGGTAGTGATTTCGATCAGTTGGAGCTATCTACAGATCGTTTCTAACGGTCTTTAGACTGGCTCAACTGTTTCATAATAAGTATTTTGCATATTTTAATTTTAAATTGTTAACAATTAAACGTTTTAGAATAATTATGAACTGTAGCTTCAGCCCGCGACTTCGCTCTTGAAGTACCTTTGGATCCGAATGTTTGGGTTCCGCACTGTAAGAACAGATTGGGATGAATCTTAAAATAAAAATATTCCTGGACGTAGTATAGCACTATGTACTACGAGAGCGAATCCTTAATCAGATGCTAGTTACGAATAAAGCTCAATCTTATAAAATAACTTTTAAATCTTGGTTGTCTTTCCTTGTTTCTTTCCTTTGTTCATAAAAAAGCAATGATACATTTAAAAGCACATCCTAGCTAAAATATTTAAATTTAAAGTACCTCAGTTTATCAATAATGCCCTCAGGCGAATAGAATCGGAGCTCACTAGCACTAGCAAGTACTACTACTAATAAGATCCGATCTGACCAATACCTCCAGCAGAATCACTCAGGTTGCAAAAATTTTGTTACTCCGAGAATAGTTGTAGCTGTAAGTTATAAATAAATAATAAACAAATAAATAATGCTGGACAATCCACACAGCATCATCTAGCCCCAGGTAAGCTGCTGTTAAACAGAGCTGTGTTATGGGTAACTAGATGACTGATATATATTTAATACAATTACAATACATAGATAGATATTTTTTATATTTAGATATTTTTTATAGTTATGCAACGCCTTACCTTTACAACGCCTGGGGTAACGCACACCCCGCAAATTAAGTTTAGTATACTTACGATTGGAAACCTCTACGATATCACTCACTTCAATTTGCTTATCGTCTGCGATGGAACATTTTACGGTGGTTGGATAGAATGTTATTTTGACGGGTACCAGTGGGGTGGCGTGGAACTGTACGGAAAATTAAATAAAAGAGCAATTGATGAAACTAATTTTATTGATATTTACAGCTTACATAAACAAAAAAAAGACTAATAATAATAACTAAACAAACACGAATTTTTATGTTTATTGTGTGGCGCAAATTAAATATTTTTCTATTCTATTCTGTTCTATAAATTGGTAAATTAATAATTCTAGATCCTCAGTGCACGGACCACGTATCTTGGTAAAAGGTTACGGTAATATAAATATTTATGATTCATATAACCGTACCCTATATTAGAAAGAAAAAAAAGAAAATATAGTTTATTAAGTTTTTGTCTCCATCTTTGTTAGCTGTGACTTTCAAATCTGTAATCATCTTTGTCCATGTTCAACCCTGTTCAACCCTGTTCAACACCTCATTGACATAATAGTCAATGACAGAAGAAGACAATAATTAGCGAACCGCTAAAATAACAGTTTTTTTTATGAATAATGCGTTCTAAAAAAATAAGTAGTTCGAATGAGTGGCCAACTTTGGTGTCAGTCTTTAGGCCGAAGACCTCTGTCATAATGGCCTAACAAAATAAAACTTTATAAAAAATGCCAATACATTTTAAAATGTGAGTTTTTATATAAAAGTCCTTGATAAAACAAAGTATTAAATACGAAACCATACAGATGAATTATTTGTGCATAACTATAAGGGCGGGTATACATTGTGGGATCGTGTGCGGCTCGCGGCCACAACGTGTAATTCTATCTCATAAATATCAGCAAATAATACATATTCGAGTAAGTACTGCGTTCTGATTGATGTCGGACGCAGTCGGCTCTTCACTTCCCACAGTGTGCTTGTCTGAAAGACCTGCGGCTCAGGGAAGCGACCAGCGTTATGTGACAGACGTTAGTAGCGGACGCCCTAGCTTTGATATGTGTTTAAAAATTGGAGCGATCGTGTTAGGCTACTGCATGGCCAGCCGAGGCAGCCATTTGAATGAGATTATTTTCCATTATTAACCGGAAAGATTGTACTTTCAAATAAAAAAAGAAATTTGAGAAAATAGTCAGTAGTTTTTTATAGCATTTTCAAAAAAAAAAAGTTGTTTGGCGGTCCCTTTAGTTCAGATGCAATCGATTTAACTAGATTTCAATCACAAACGTATGAATATGACAAGGTAGTAGAGTTCTTTGTGATAGAGCTCGTCCGGGGAAGGACTACCACCAATACCTATTTCTGCCGCCAAGCAGTAATGCTCGCATTGCTGTGTTCCGGTTTGAAGGGTATGGTTTCCGGCGAAGTTACAGGCACATGAGACTTACCATCTAACGTCTGAGGGTGATAACACGCAAGTGATATCTATGATGTTGCATGCGTACATAGGCTACGGTAACCGCTGACCATCAAGTGGGCCGTACGCTTGGTTACCACTTTAGTAGTATAAAAAAAAGGATATGATAGCTTATTGACAGGTTGCTGATTGAAATCGGATTGCAACTCAGTTACGTAATAACCCAGCAGAGCTATTATAGCCACCTATTACCTCTAGTTTACATATACTATTTAGGTTTGGAGTTTGTCATTATAGACGAACAACACCAGTGCATAAAAATTATGCAGTGTAAAAAAAATTGAGCCCTTTTGCTTGAAATTAGAAAATTTAAAAAAACCCTAATTACGACATGACTTGAGAGTAATTTACATTTTGTAAACGCATAGACTTAAAAACTAGTTTTTGAGGAACCATTGTCTTATTTTAATAATGAAATGTATATGAAACAAAGAGTCACTATCACCTTGAGAGTGTCCTTAAACGATGCCTTTATTGTAAAATCACTCAATCTATTAATGAGCTTACTACAATTACTATAGAAATTATAGTATTATTTGTCTTTGAAAAATGTCTCGTCTTGAAAAATGAAAATCTGTTCAAAGCGTAAAACGAGTTATTCCCATCCAACATAGCTGGAAAGCTGTGTTGGTGGAGCCCTATGTTGTAAGTTGTGAATTTGAAGTTTTATTATCTTAATTATTTTTGCCCAAATTCCAAACACAACATAGACTTTTTTTTTTTTTTTTATACAACTGAAGTGGCAACCAAGCGTACGGCCCACAAGATGGTAAGCGGTTACCGCAGCCTATGGACGCTTGCAATACCAGAGGTATCACTTGTGGGTTGCCACCTTGAGGCTAAGATCGAAAGCCTCATGTGCCAGTAATTTCACCGGAAACCATACCCTTCACACCGGAACACAGCAATGCGAGCATTACTGCTTTGCGGCAGAAATAGGTATGGTGGTAGACCTTTCCCGGACGAGCTCTATCACAGAGAACTCTACTACTCTTAAATAAACGTTGCAAGCGACCTTGTTATAAACTATGTGAAGATGTGATATCAAAAGAAGCTGGTTTGGTTACCACTAGGCTGGCAATGCAGCTTTTCGTCGAACTCTTAGGTATTGATTAGCATTTTATTTTTTTACTTTATTCCGTCTCGTTTCGAAGGGCTCGCAGGGCGCTCCGCCTGCTCCCTCATTAAGAATTATAAAAATATAATAAACAGCTGAGATCGGTTCTTTTTATTTTTAACAGTAGCCGATACGCACCGCAAATTGTTATGTATTATAGTAGGGTGTGGCCAGACTGCGAGAGGGCTGCTTAGAAGGCACCAGCGTCCCTGAAAAAAACATAATAAATCGTGTGCTCGTCAATCGAATATTAAAATAGGTACTAACAGAAATAATTTAATCAGGAACTTTTTACTTTTCTTTTGATATACAGGGTGTAAAGAAAACTGAAAACTGATAATATTAAGTAAATATTTTCAGAACCATGGTCTGATTGCAGCCCCCCTTCCCCCCCCCTTTTTCGGTAGTAGTCTTTATACAACCTGCGACTGAGACTTTGCCATAATGTTATGTTTTATGTCGCATTACAATAATAATAATTATTATTTGTAATGTAATTTTGTACATGTTTTTATTTTAATTTGTTTATTATGTACAAAAATACAAAAATATTTATTCAACAATATAAAACATGTTTGAGTGTTGCACTTCCTCTTGCTTTGCACTGTGTTGTATCTAATATGAGATAAGACTTACTTGTATTTAAACTAAAAGTTTTGGAAAAGCGTTTAGTTTTTCACGGCGTCCTAGAGTCGGTGCAGCAGCGGAGGGCTACGACCACGTAGTCTGACTAACTGCCCAGCTTATTTAAACTCCGTCATCAAAGTTGGCCACTGACTGCCCACTGACGCCCAGTTCGGTCAATCGGGCGACTTTCTGTCGATTCGGGCAAAATTTATTGGGACACAGTGTCACAACTGAAACATTTCAACTAGTTTTCCATGTTTTCTTATTGAGAATCGAACCTCGTATACTCATAGCACTAAAAATCGGGCTCCGAAGAAAATGTCATTGGCTTAAACAATGTTATCATCATCATCGTCATATCAGCTGATAGATGTCCACTGCTGGGCATAGGCCTCCCACAAAGAGCGGCATAATGATCGATTTAGAGCCTTCACCATCCACCAACTTCCTGCGACCGCTTATGTCATCAGAGTGGGTGGCCGTCCTATACTTGGTTTTCCAGTTCGGACCGTACGGTCCGAACTCGCGAGTTTCAAACCGCTTGCAGCTCCCTCTAGCAGTGCAACCGCACCCAAGCCCGGCGGGCAGTATCTTAATTCGTTCACAATAATTTTGCTCTTTAAATAACTTGTTCTTTGTAACACTCGCGAGCCATTGAAAATAAATACCACAAGCTTACTGCATACGAGCTTTTGGAACTTTGTTCTACAAAGTAAGTTAGTAAGATATTTAAGTGTTTTTTTCTGAAGCTGGGCAGAAACATGGAATTTTATTGTTATTTAATTTATAACATCAGCGGCCCGTCCCGGCTGCGGGTTGGACATTAAATATAGCATATGTTACTCAGGGATAATGTAGTGTTCTAATGGTGAAATTTGAAATCGGACCATTAGCTTAAGGGTTTTTTAAATTTTCTAATTTTAAGAAACGAGGGCTCAATTTTTTCATATATCGTGCTGAGCTAAAAAGTCTACAATTTTTTTTTAAATTTATTTTTTTACTATCGGCTGTATTATTTTGATACCTTCTTTCCTCTTTATAATATTAGTAAGTAATTATAATTCAACGTCATCTAGTAGCCCTAAAATATTAGTACCTAGTAGGTATACGTACGTACCTACCCAAACTAAGCGAACTTTCTTAGTTGGTAATAGATAAGTAAGAAAGTTTAACGTCGAACATGGCCCAAACGAACTTTGAAAAAAAAAATAGTTAGTATACCTAGATGGGTTATTCAAAACCATAGCACACTGAACAGTAACATTATCCTGCCGGGCTAGCAGGAGTAGACCAAAATGACATATTTTTTTAAAGAAAATTCAATTATTACCTATATTTTCGGAAAGAAAATCGTTCTCTACACTGTGATTATGCTAGCCATGCTGACATCACACTGCACTATTAGGAGCTCCAAAATTATGTTATCATTTCCAGAAAACATTTGTTTACATTTTTAAGAAGTCTTATTTTTTAAAATTACGATTTGTATACAAATAGTAATTTTCAAAAATACACCTATCCCGGAAAAAATTACTGTTCCTGTGGGATAGCATAAAAACTGCAAAAACGCGGGTGAAACCGCGCGGTTCAGCTCATTATGTATAAACCTTCCATTAAAATTAAACTGTTTAGGTCTTATTGTCAGAATAGCAGTGCTGCTCCGCTACCTCCTGCGGACGCGGTGCAGCTTTTGCTGAGACAGGACCTTTTGACACTTAAGCGCGATTTTCATTATAATATATACCTATATGTACTATCTATATCTATCTATATTTTTTATGTATCGGTATGTTTTTTTAAGTATGATCTTGGGGGTCAATAAAAATGTTTTCTAAATGTTTTCTTTCTTATGTTCATAGTTTGGGGCTACTAGATGACACATTTTAAAAACGGGTGATTTCACGTGCCGGTATATCGGTGAAGAGGTACCGACACTGACGGACGCTCGCTGTGTCACTCCACCCTGATGAAGACTCTCGAAATTGAGTCGAAACAGTGTTGGTACCTCTTCACCGATATACCGGTACGTGAAAACACCCGTTTGTAAAATGTATGATATAGTTCACGATAGTTTTATGAGTCGTTCGTTCGTTCGTATGAGTCAGTGGCCAACTTTGGTGACAGAGTTTCTAGGCCGCCCGAAGGCCTCTGTCATGGCCTAACAACTTTGAAAAAGCCGGGACCGACTGCTTAACGTGCCCTCCGAAGCACTAAAAAACTACTAGATACTACTGTAAAAAATGTTCATAATTTTTTTTAAGAAGCGTGGTTCCGTTGAATCACTAGCGACGAAAGGGTCTTACTCATTAGCTAAAGCATCATATAATAACATGTGTTGCACTCGCTCATTTGCCCCCGTTACATACGAGTAGTACGCGCAATTAGATCTATTTATTACTTAACATGCGCATTAGCCACTATTAGATACGCCATGTAAATTCTATAAAATGACAATACAACAATAATATATTGTCATTCACTATTCCGACATTTCCTGAGTATTTGAGCCTCATTTGAGCGCAATAATGCAAACGCAATTTGCACTTTGATTTATGAGCTGGACAGTTTTATTTATGTAATTTGTACAGTGCTTGTGGCTTACTGAGTGCTTAGAAAAACACGTTTGACAATCGTAATCTTAGGGCGTGAGTTCGACTGTCGACACCGGTCGTGCACCAATGGATTTTTCTATTCGAAAAATGTATTGCGTTTGCGTCAAGTCTTCTCAAACGGTAGATTATTGTGACGAAACCGGCAGGTCTAACTAAACATTTGCGTAAATGCAAACTTACCAAAAATTAGAACGACATAATTATTTTATTATTATTTATTTTCACCATTCCTATTTCTGCCGCAAAGCAGTAATGCTCGCATTGCTGTGTTCCGGTGTGAAGGGTATGGTTTCTGGTGAAATTACTGGCACATGAAGCTTTCGATCTATGCCTCAAGGTGGCAACCCGCGAGTGATACCTCTGGTATTGCAAGCGTCCATAGGCTGCGGTAACCGCTTACCATCTTGTGGGCCGTACGCTTGGTTGCCAATTCAGTTGTATAAAAAAAAAAAAAAAAATTATTGACTCGTAGTAGGTACAATATTAGTTTCATGTAGTTCTAATATTAGTGCGACTTCACACTTTTTGACCGTGACATTTAGGCTATTTTATACACGATTCGATTACATTTAGATGCATTCAAAAAAATAGCACAGATAGGTCTACAATTATTATAGAAACATTGTAGAAAATGTGATAGAAAACGGCCGTCATAATGTGATTTTTTAAAATCCATTTCTCCAACCATAATTTAAGTAATTCAGGATTGTATTTTCAGTAATACTTTGATTTTACTTTATCGTTTCAATTAACGTATAATTCAAGGCGAAGTTATTACGATGGTCATTGTGCTCGGGAATGTGGCATTCGATCGCGTATCGAGTGTCCAAGCGTCGATATTAATAAGTTGTGCATCCGGGAACCGAACCTGACCCCGTTGAACCAACCCACCATTAAGATTATCGAGAAATTCACTCGTTTTTTCCTTCCGGCTTGACCATGGAATTAATAAGTACTACGTACGTTCAATCTGAACACAAAAGATACAAAATCTTTTATGCACGGATTAAACAAGGACGAAACGGTCAAGTCATTCGCTCTACATCTGTCCATGCTAGCGCAACCGTGTCATTTAATTTTGTTGTCATTGTATATTAAGCATGGCCCCTTGAATCAAACCTGGATTTCAGTCATTAAAATACGGCAAAACAAAATGATAATGGAGTGGTCAAAGCAACTTTTGGATGATAATTTTACGCGCAAGGTAAAAATCTAAGAGAATGTGAGCACTACGTAAATAACCCACGAAAGATGGACAATTCGTTTATTATTATGGTATCTGTTTTGTTATTTTTGCCAGTGTCAAGTTATTATCAACGTGGATAAACGAACAAGAAATGACGGCGTAGTACCTTTCCAACAATTTTTAGAAGAGTCTTCGACCATATTACAAACCAACATAAACCCATTTCAACCACCTACACTGTGCCATAACATAAGTCATATTCAATAAACTGCCATTAGAAAAACAATTAAAATGGGAGGACCCATGACGTATATAGGAACCCAGCCGAGTTTGTTGCCAGATTCTTCTAGGCTGGGGCGCGTGGAATTGACGTAAATTAACCTAGCTTTAAGACGTTTCAAAATGATCCTTGTGATTTTATTGAATTAAATCATTTTTGACTTTTTGACTTTGACTATTGGCAAGATGACTTTTCGTGGTTCGTCCTCAGGAGCTGATTTACGTACGACCTGTCAGTGGTCAAGTTATAACGCAAGCTTCAGCTAAGTGGTACAAATAGCAAGCTCAGAGCCTCAGCTATTCTTCGCGAAAGATCGTGAGAAAGTAATATTAAACATATCAATTTGTGAACGATCAACTTTCTCGTGATCCTGAACTGTTTATTAGATGGCTATTTATAGGGTTGGAGCCATATTTATTGAAATTACTTACAATTTGATTGTGGAGTAATGGTGGGGAGCGGTAGCCCGGCTAACCTTAAAATTAAATCGCGTTGGAAGTCTCGAATTAGGGCTGAGCTACATTTAACTCAACGTTTTTCTGCGCAGACATCAAGTAAAATCACAAGCATCATCTTGAATCGTCATACATCATACAAGCTATAGTCTATTTCTAGTAGGAAGTATATAGTGGTTGGTGCTGACACATTTCTGTTTTTTTTTTTGCATTATTTATTCGGCAATGTCAAAGTTATGAAATGGTATCTGTACTGTTTAGAATACACTGTGACTTAGATTTTTGGAATGGGTAGAACGGAGCATATGTTTTGGGTAGAACGGATAAAAATAATATTGGGTAGAAAAATTGTTGGTTGAACGGGTAAGAACTCATACAAACAATAATTAACCATTTTTTTTTTTTGTGTTTCAATTTGTAATTTAAACTATTGACTAAAACCTTAAAATACCAAATCTGTCAGCAGTTCAGCACCCTTCCTGTGACTATAGACTGTAGATGATGCCAGTTCCGACGCGACCATGCCGTTATAGGAGTCTGGCAACAACCACAATACAGAACAGGTATAAAAGTAAGTAAGTTCGTATGAGTCAGTGGCCGACTCTGGTGACAGAGTGTCTAGGCCGCCCGAAGGCTTCTGTCATGACCTAACAATTTTGAAAAAGCCGGGACCGACTGCAAAAAACATATAGAAAACAAAATTTTTATGGTTTTCTATTTTTTATATAATTCGTTTTATATAGGTACCTTTGAAAAGTATAGGCTAGCTAAAAATAATTGTTATACATTATATTTTATTACGGTGATTTTCCCGAATCTTTTGTCATTGTTATAAGTGATTACCGTACCGTACCTGCCTTTCTAATAAGTACTGAGTATCACCAATTACTCGCACATTGCCACCCTGAGACATAATAAGAAATCAAATCAAAAATAAAAAAAAAAAAAAAAATTTTACTTATGACTTATGATTTTGATAATAAGAAAGACCTTAGTATCGAAAAGTGAGAAAAAGAACGCGCTTTTATATGTGGTTTGGCCCCGAGATGTTTTTATACGTAGAAGATTTGCATAGGTAATGCCTACCGCTTGCTGACCGCTAAGTTCATTGTTTTCAAGCAGCTGCGGACGTCATATAACGAATGTAGATGTAATTTTATTCTACCGACCGGTTGATAAATAACAAAATAAATAAATAATGCTGCACAATCCTCACATCATCATCTAGCCCCAAGGTAAGCTGCTGTTAAACAGGGCTGTATTATGGGTGATAATAAATAATAATAATAAATAATGCGGGACAATCCACACAGCATCATCTAGCCCCAAGGTAAGCTGCTGTTAAACAGAGCTGTATTATGGGTACTAGATGACTGATATTATACTTAATACAATACAATACATAGATAGATATTTTTTTTTATAGAAAAGACCCAGAACACCCGGAACAAATACTTGTAGATCGTACAAACATTTGTCCCGAGGCGGAAATCGAACCCGCAACCTCTGCGTCGCAGGCGTACCTGCGCCCGCTGCGCCACATCGGTCGTAAGCGATTGTGATGACTGATATTTACTTAATACAATACAATACATAGATAGATATTTTTTATTATATATAGAAAATACCCAGAACACCCGGAACAAATATTTGTAGATCGTACAAACATTTTCAGTTTTAAGTTTTTAAGTTTCAGCTTTTAGTGTTTTTAATGTTTGCTAAAATGCGCACACGCTTCTTATGATGATGAATAAATCTTGTGCATCTTTACTGTTTCCCCATATTAAAATACTTTGGGATAAATGCGAGTGTGTGAGTGCATAATAAGCGGACAAGACGGTACGCAGGTTTATTTGTCTTTATTAGTTCCCGTAGTGCATACGTTTGGACAGTTTTTACTTTACTTTTTGTATGCGTTGCTTGAAGTTTAGCTGGGTGTCTGATTGCACCCAAAGCTTAAAGTTTATAAGTGTTTGCATGGCACTGCACTGCGCTTATCACTCCGAGTCATTGTTGATTCCCAGCAGTGAGAAAGAGTTTACACATTCCAATGTTGTAGCGTTATGGGTAACTTGGACATTTTTTGAGACGGTCTAACTTTTAGTTTTAGTGTAATTTATTTCTTTTAGGGCTCGACACCCAGTTTGTGACGTCAGAAAACCAACATTACCTTTCCATTTTATTTTACCTACAATAAAATAGCGCTAAGAAAACGTACAAGAGGACCATGTCTTATCTTCAAGATGGCCGAAAAACATCAATTTAACTACCAGAAGAAAACATTCTCAAAATGACGAATTATTGACGTGCGTAGAAAACCAAGAACTTAACTGACGCGACTGCGTGCCGATTAGCTTAATTCTTTTCTTTACACATAAATAATGAGAGCCTTCTAATATTCCCACTGTTGGGACACTGGCCTACACTAGGGCGAGGGGATTGGGTTATAACCCACCACGCGGACCCAAAGCGAATTGGTGGATGGCACATGTCTTTCGAATTGTTAGTTCTTGTACATGCCGGTTTTCTCACGATATTTTCCTTCGCCGGATGAGAACACTGGCATATTTTTTTCGAACAGAAATATCCATTGGTGCACCGACCCGGTTTGAATCCACGACCTTAAAATCGGAAGGCGAAAGATTCTTTACACATTCCAAATTCGAATCGTAAAGTTTAATTTTAAAAAAACTAAACAAAAGCATCAAGCAAACAAGCTGATTTGATTCAATTCTACCGTGTGACCGTGATAATCGGTGATCATTCAAATTATATAAACATGGCCAGCATTATTAACAAGAGTTTCATTAATAAACTCTGGCTAGGGAAAAACATACAAAACGCCAAGCGAGGACTTTTTGGGCTATTAAAGGTTCGAGCACATTATGCCGGGCGGCAACGTGCCGGGCGGAGCGCAAAAATCCGCTTAGATCGCTTGAATACAATTTGTATGAATTATCGCACACTATGTCTGGCCGCAGCGGCTCGCATTATTGCGAGGCGGATTTGCATCCGTGCGATGCGGCCCGCCCCGCCCCGCTGCGCCCCGTTAACAGTGCGCTATAGCAGCAGGCAAAAAGAAGAAAGTTCTTCGTCAGAGCTATCCATAATGTGCAGTTGCACGCAAATTCTGGCAATATACTGTACTCAAAATCCGTCAATGCACTGCGACCTGGCGCCTGTCACTAATGTGCTAGGTAAGCATATTGCGCTGCGCTGCGGCCCGACATAATGTGCTCGAACCATAATGTAACAAAAAATATTCCGAACGTGCCATTAACTAAGCCTGATGAAACCAAATCAATTTTCAATATGCTATGAAAATATTTATCGGATAATACCGCATTTTAATATTTACGTGTTTACGGATTTACCAAAAATAATGATTACTGTAAGTATTTTAAAAATTTAATCATACATGAACAGCTCAAGCGTAAGTGCTATTATTTATTCTGTGGCTCATCCTTAAAAACCTCCATCATACATTTCAGCAAAAAACAAAGCAACTTGTCCTCAAATCGGGAATTATGCACTGCACGCTCCATTATGTACGGCACGACAGCTCACCGCATGAAAAACTAGAAATATGGCAATACGGCCTTATTACGTAGTGCCTGTCCTGTGACGTCATATCATTTTTATTATGCAAATCTGATAAGAACTAAACATGAGAAAGAAAAGTTTGACTAAGAACTAAGTTGTTCGTACCTATAGTATATATTTTGTTTTCCAGACGTTTTGCTAATAAGACATTTTGCTTCTAAGTTAGATTGCAAAAAGGTGTTTTTGCTAGGTGGGTATTTTGTTATAGACGCAAATCAGTTAACTTATTTTCTATTTTGTTTATATTGGGTTGGGTTTAACGCTTTGTAAAAATCTCCGCCTCTTTCGCACATACTAGCGACCGCTACGGCTTCGCACGGGCTAAATGCTAAATTATAGGCAGGTACGCATAATAGTGTGAAGATATTATTTAAAGTTTAAAGTTTAATATTACAGAAACTAAATAGATGGTTTTGCAAATTTTGCGCCTGAGAACCGCAATCGCTTGAAATACGGTCAATGGAATTAATATAAATGGGTACAAACTTTAGCGTATTCTGGCCCTTACAATTTCCCAGCTACTACACAGCACGTGTAAAACGCTAAATAGCAAAACAAGCCGTACCCATAACAGCACAACAATGAATCACTTCGATAGCCCGATGAAGGAAGGAAGTTCGCTACATTTATATTTCGTGTGACAAAATACCTAGCGGTTTGATCCGGACATAAAAACTCAAACGGCCCGCCTCTAGGGAGGCCTGTCGATGTCCTAATCGTAACCTATCGATAAATACCGCCTCTTCATTTTCTTTGTTTTTATTTTTATGTCACCCTGCTGAGGTTTTTCCTGGAGGCTACAGTATGGGGTTCTTCAAAAAAGGAGTTTTGAAATCTTTAAAGGGTCGGCAACGCGCGAGTGATTCCTCTGGTATTACAAGCGTCCATAGGCTACGATAACCACTTAACATGTGTTAAGTGTGGGCCATATGCATGTTTGCCACCTCGGTGGTATAAAAAAAATGTAGTACCTGCTGATCCGCGCGCATTCGTTCACGTTAGTTTTTCATATACTCTTATTGTTAAACCTTACCGGACTCCTACAAATATTTCAAGACCGAAATTTGCCAAATCAGTGCAGACAGGTAGGTGTACGTAATTTGGTAAAATTGCCTGAATTAAATATTCCTTTTTCTAGACGACCTCGTTGGTGTGGGAAAATGCCCGGTTGAGAAGCGACAGGTTGCGGGTTCAATCCCCGAAAGAGTAACATTATAATACTGACATGATGAGATAGAGCGCCACTATAATGTTTCCTTTCTTCCTTCTTTCTTTATCGATACAGTATCGATAGTTACACAACCCTACCGTTTCACATTCGAGCCTCCATCACAGAACAAACAATAATATTACGAACAGAAGCTTCACTTCTGTAGAACTGAAGCATTGATTTAATCTGTGGCACGCAACTATTAATTTGACAAAGCATGGACGTAATATATATATATATATATTTTTATTGATTATAGTCAAGCGTTTGACCACCACCATATTACGCCCATGTGACAAAGTGACTCCTTACAGTTTAGAAGTCATAATTTTTAACAATAATCCAGACTTCACACTGGTGGAATCTTAGCTTGGCATCCTAACATCCTTTCTAACATCTTACCATCCTATCCACACAAACATGCGTCCATGATCGATCCATGCGACAAACAAACTACTTGACACTGACGAAATTGCAAATATGCCACAGAGTCCATAAACGAAGAAGAACGCTTGGTTGCCACTTTAGTGATAAAAAAAAAGTATCCAAACTTTCGCGTAGCACTAATTATCTGTTCGGGAGGGCGATTCTCGTGCATAGATAAATGGTAACATGTGACATGTGTTACTATGCCACGAGAATCGCCCTCCTGTGCTTTAGTAGTATGAGCGGTACCGATTTACCCCTTTCACAAGCCTCGTACAAATTAAAATTGAGACCAACACCAACGCAATAAAGCTTATTTCCCATCGCAAGTAGATCTGCAGTGATACACTCGGCTCCGCAGTCGCTTATCGGCGGCGTTTTACATTTTTATTGCAAGCGGATACGAAGCGAGCGTCGACGTTATTATTTCTCGTGCAATTATTGTTTAGAGAAACCCCCGCGACCGCGACCGGCGACTGGCGACCGCGACTGGCGATCGCGATATTCACATTCAATAAAGTAAGCTCGTATGAGTCAGTAGCCAACTCTGGTGACAGAGTTTCTAGGCCACTCTATCACCAAACTAAGCAAAGCTGTGATAAAGTAAGTTAGTTCGTATGAGTCAGTAGCCAACTCTGGTGACAGAGTTTCTAGGCCGCCCGAAGGCCTCTGCTTAACGTGCCCTCCGAAGCACGGGAGCGCTCAGTTGAAATTTCCACTTGCTATTAGTTAGTAAGTACACATGGTTATGACTTTTTGTCAGATGGGGATATTGTGCTATCGGAGTTATAAATACTTTTGTTTTTATAGTGTTAACCATCACACTAGGGGAATACTAAAGATTATAATATCCCAAAAATTATTTTGCCTCAAGCGGGATTTGAACCCGCAACCACCGCTTGATACGCGGGCGCTCTACCAATTGAGCTATCGAGACATATCTCGCTTGGACGAAATAATCATTGGGATGTCTTCGGCTCGAAGCGCCGATAGCTCCACCTACAGGGGAAACGTTGCAGTTATCCAAGCCTGTTCAATGACTAAAGTTAATTTAGTTCATTGACGAGAGGTATCGCATTGCTTATTCAATTGGTTATTTTTGTTTTTATAGTGTTAACCATCACACTAGGGGAATACTAAAGATTATAATATCCCAAAAATTATTTTGCCTCAAGCGGGATTTGAACCCGCAACCACCGCTTGATACGCGGGCGCTCTACCAATTGAGCTATCGAGACATATCTCGCTTGGACGAAATAATCATTGGGATGTCTTCGGCTCGAAGCGCCGATAGCTCTACCTACAGGGGAAACGTTGCAGTTATCCAAGCCTGTTCAATGACTAAAGTTAATTTAGTTCATTGACGAGAGGTATCGCATTGCTTATTCAATTGGTTATTTTTGTTTTTATAGTGTTAACCATCACACTAGGGGAATACTAAAGATTATAATATCCCAAAAATTATTTTGCCTCAAGCGGGATTTGAACCCGCAACCACCGCTTGATACGCGGGCGCTCTACCAATTGAGCTATCGAGACATATCTCGCTTGGACGAAATAATCATTGGGATGTCTTCGGCTCGAAGCGCCGATAGCTCCACCTACAGGGGAAACGTTGCAGTTATCCAAACCTGTTCAATGACTAAAGTTAATTTAGTTCATTGACGAGAGGTATCGCATTGCTTATTCAATTGGTTATTTTTGTTTTTATAGTGTTAACCATCACACTAGGGGAATACTAAAGATTATAATATCCCAAAAATTATTTTGCCTCAAGCGGGATTTGAACCCGCAAAACAGAACAAAAATAACCAATTGAATAAGCAATGCGATACCTCTCGTCAATGAACTAAATTAACTTTAGTCATTGAACAGGCTTGGATAACTGCAACGTTTCCCCTGTAGGTGGAGCTATCGGCGCTTCGAGCCGAAGACATCCCAATGATTATTTCGTCCAAGCGAGATATGTCTCGATAGCTCAATTGGTAGAGCGCCCGCGTATCAAGCGGTGGTTGCGGGTTCAAATCCCGCTTGAGGCAAAATAATTTTTGGGATATTATAATCTTTAGTATTCCCCTAGTGTGATGGTTAACACTATAAAAACAAAAATAACCAATTGAATAAGCAATGCGATACCTCTCGTCAATGAACTAAATTAACTTTAGTCATTGAACAGGCTTGGATAACTGCAACGTTTCCCCTGTAGGTGGAGCTATCGGCGCTTCGAGCCGAAGACATCCCAATGATTATTTCGTCCAAGCGAGATATGTCTCGATAGCTCAATTGGTAGAGCGCCCGCGTATCAAGCGGTGGTTGCGGGTTCAAATCCCGCTTGAGGCAAAATAATTTTTGGGATATTATAATCTTTAGTATTCCCCTAGTGTGATGGTTAACACTATAAAAACAAAAATAACCAATTGAATAAGCAATGCGATACCTCTCGTCAATGAACTAAATTAACTTTAGTCATTGAACAGGCTTGGATAACTGCAACGTTTCCCCTGTAGGTGGAGCTATCGGCGCTTCGAGCCGAAGACATCCCAATGATTATTTCGTCCAAGCGAGATATGTCTCGATAGCTCAATTGGTAGAGCGCCCGCGTATCAAGCGGTGGTTGCGGGTTCAAATCCCGCTTGAGGCAAAATAATTTTTGGGATATTATAATCTTTATAAATAC
The DNA here is from genome assembly GCA_951394395.1 of Colostygia pectinataria. Lineage (NCBI taxonomy): Eukaryota > Metazoa > Arthropoda > Insecta > Lepidoptera > Geometridae > Colostygia > Colostygia pectinataria. The sequence continues at coordinate 16,802,003 of OX596348.1, read as the reverse complement.
TTATTTATTCATAAACGTACGCTATCTGATTATGAATAGAGGCAAATACGAGGGCTGATCACGATGGTTTACAGCGCAACGGATCCTTTGGTTTACTAAACATGTAGACGTCCTGCACTCATCTTTGATGGATGCTGGGCCTAAAGCATCTGACACACGTTGCTTTTTCGAACGACAGTTCGCTCGCTCGATCGAGAATTCGAAGAGTTCGTTCAGTGTAATTCTACTTACAAGCACCTGCAAGCTGCGCTGTGTTTGAAAAGCACTATAATCTTATACAAAAAAAAAGTTAATGAATTGTTTTTGTGTGTGGAACATATTCCTTGAATATCGCTCACTAATAATCAAAAACCTTATAATATATCGGAGCAATGACGTCATCACATGCTGTATCTAAAAACACATTGTAGAAAACCGGCTTAAAACAACTTGTAAATCATGAAACTGGCACATGAGGCTTTCAATCTATGCCTCAAGGTGACCCGCGAGTGATACCTCTGGTATTGCAAACGTCCATAGGCTGCGGTAACCGCTTACCATCTTGTGGGCCGAACGCTTGGTTGCCACTTCTGTTGCATAAGAAAATCTCGATCGAAGATTCGTACCACCAGCTGCGTGTGAACGAGGCATTACCCGCATGCTCTAATCCTAGCAACGTTTAAAGCATGTTCCATTGAATTGTCTATGACTGAGGACTGGCATCGGTATAGACGATGCGGCGAGTGATACTATCGATCAGTGTAGTGGGAACCGAACCTACTCTAAATGTGACCAATTGTGCGTATCTAGTTACCAGTTACGCTTTCGAGAACTTTTCTTACCAATACGTGCAAGTTGTGGAATGAGCTCCTTCCGGTGTCTTTCCACTGAGCAACAATATGGCTTCAAGGGAAATACAAAAAGAGTCATCCAACGAATTCAAATTAAATTAAAAGATCTAAACGTACATACATAAATAAATTAATAAATAATGCTGGACAATCCACATATTTGTAGATCGTACAAACATTTGACCCGAGGCGGGAATCGAACCCGCAACCTCCGCGTCGCAGGCGTACCTGCGCCCGCTACCATACAGAAGGATAAACGGCGGGGATTAGGTATAAACTAATTAGTAAAATTTATAGCACAGCCGCAAGCGTGAGAGCTATTACTTTTACAATAACATATAACCAAAATTGATATTGGCGCGCCCACCTAAGTCGCGTATATATATTAATGAGTTTGGCGGTAGACGCAAATTAAATAACGTTCTCCCCAAGAAAATAAATTGCAATAAGGAGAAACGCCGCCGTCAAGTGACAATATTTTAAATTACATCACGTTACCACCCGCCAATAGCGAGGGATTGTGTCGGATACCCGCGCTTCCAAAACCAATCGCGGCGGCCGATTTGAATTTGGAATTTTACGGTTTAAAGCGCGGGTAATTGTTGGTATCGAGTGGCCTTGGGGCGAGACAGATTGTTGGTTGGAGATATTTTGCGTTTAGTTACTGCCTCCGTTTAGTTCGATCTTACCTTCCATTTTTGTGTGGTTAGGTATAGAAATGCTTAAAATTAGGTTATCTTCGGTTACTTCTGTTATGTCCGGGGAAGGACTACCACCATACTTACCTATTTCTGCCGCCAAGCAGTAATGCTCGCATTGCTGTGTTCCGGTTCGAAGAGTATGGTTTCCGGTGAAATTACAAGCACATGAGACTTTAGATCTACGTCTCAGGTGGCAACGCGCAAGTAATTTATCTGATGTTGCAAGCGTACATAGGCTACGGTGACCACTTAATATAATCATATAGGCCGTACGCTTGGTTACCATTTAGGTGGTATTTATATATATAAAAAATATGTAGGTTGTTTTTTGGTATGCTTGACATTTTTAATACCTAGAAGTGGGGAACCCTTCTTGATGGCCCGACGACACTGCAGCGGTCGCAGGAAATTTCTCAAGTACGGTAATTCTGGCATTCTATGTCTAGCTGTAGACGTCTACGTGGACGATAATAATTATGTCTTAAAATGGTGGTCGATTTCGGCTGTAGGTAAGAAAATTTGTATGAGTGGCCAATTCTGGTGACGGAGTGAACACTTGGCTTTACAACTTTGAAAAAAGCCGGGAACAACTTCTCAACGTGCCCTCCGAAGCACGGAAGCGGTCAGTTGAATTGCAATGTCGCGTCGGATCACGTTGTATTCAGCCCCAAAGTAATTTATTGAAAGTTTTTTTTTTCTAATCGTTAATTAATATTTTTGTTCACAGGGTTCTCCAAAGTCAAGGGGTGATTAGTAGTGCTGCGAGTCAAAGTCTAGAAAAGACTCCAAAAGTAAGTAAGTAAAGATAATTACTTGCGTATAGCTTAGCACAGAGCAAATATTAGCTCGTTTAGGGCTAATGGTGTTGAGTAAATCTCTTTCTTTATTATTATTATTACCTACTATTAGTCAAGCTATCTATAGATCTTTAGATGGCTCAACTGTTTCAACTGTTGTATTTTGTCTTTATATACGTAGTGTTGATTATGTACATAATACTTTAATTTTAATATGTTTATAAATAAATAGTTATTAAACTACAAACTCAAAAAAAAAAAAAAAAATTGTAGATCGAAACACTCGCCTACATCAAAGATAAATCTAGGAGGAACTACGACTACGTAATAGGGCATCACAAAACCCATGTGAATATAAACTCTTTGACACTGAGAATATGGTTTAAAATGGTGTTGCATTGCGTGTTCAAACCCTAGAATAAGATGGACAACCGCTTAATCCATTTTAACGGCTAAACTTAGGCGCGGGCTAGACAGGACAGACCTACAACGAGGACGCAAAACATACAGAGAAGATAGACCCTTATGACTTATTCAGAAAAGAAACTATCATTTTAGCAGCTTAGTCATTTTTATGTCAATGAACAATGACGATAGATTTGAAAGACACTTTAGCTAGCAGAGGTTTATAGCTTACAAAGGTTTTATAGTTGGTTAATCAATTAGACTCTTGCTCCTCAGTGGTCATCGGTTCTGCAAGTTAGGAACGCAAGAACAATTTAATATTCTCTATTGTGGGTAGATAAGTACGTTTACTGAGAAATGATTAGAATTCTCTCTTCAGAACAATAATTAAAAATAGCTTTCTTATTGGAGAGCCAGTCCCCTTTCCTCAAGGTATTTACTGACAGGATTTCCAACACTATCTCTTTCTAATTCCTGCGAACAGACAAAGCCAGATGCTTTAGCTTCCAGGAGGGCCTGGGAGGAAGTCGCGCCGGCAACTTAATTTAGATGGCGAGAAACGGAAATCGACATTTTCAGCCCGCAGCCAATCTTAGGAAAATGCATTGTGCACGGGTAGCCTACAAGTTAATTTCCACAAGACATTGTATAAGCAAACTATATATCATACCTTCCTGCTATACTCTTTTTAAAACATTTGGAGGTACAGAAAGCGATATATTAGGCCCAAATTTGGCCCTGACAGAATACCAGTATTACATCGTTCCCTATCAGGGACCTTGACCCCTCACTCACATCACAAATTAAGTTTTTTTTTTTTCATTTTTCTGGTAGTGATTTGGATCAGTTGAGCTATCTATAGGTCGTTTGTAACGGTCTTTAGATGGCTCAACTGTTTCATATGTATTTTGTATATTATGTAATATAATGTACTTATTATGTACATATTTTATTTTGTAAATAAATGTATTAACAAAATAATATAATATTTTACTGGAATTTATCGTGTGATTACTTTTTTTATATTTTTTCCGACGAGACCTGCAAGGCGCGGCGAGTGCCTGACTGAAAATAAAAAATAAGGTTGCGGGTTTGATTCCGCTGAGAGACAAAGGTTTACATGATCTAAAATTGCCTAGGTCTAGGTGATGTGAGACTGTTGGATTTGTTTATATCATGTTTTGTTTTATTATTCATTACGCGCTGATCCGCGCGGCTTTACCCGCGTTTTATTAGTTTTGCTATCCCACAGAAACAGTTAATTTTTCTGGGATAAAAAGTAGCCCATGTGTTATTCCAAAATTTAAGCCAACTACATTCCAAATTTCATCAGAATAGGTTAAGTCGTCACGGAGATACGTGGTAAAAAACATTCAAACACACCCAGACGTGCCCAGACTTTCCAACTAACTTTATAAATATATCCTCTTCCATATTTTCGTACCTAAGTTAAAAATGTAAACGAGTTAATGTTATTTACAAATTCTACAAAGACAAGGCGAACCATTGACATTGGTGCTAGAAAGGTGATTAAAGATTCATGTTAGAGAGGCAATAGTCTATCCCCTTTCGGGTGATGTTGATTCAAGGAGTACTTTTCCCAGCTTTAAAATTCAAGACTCCACTGAAAAGCATTTCCCCCTACATTTCAATACGAAAAGAACATTAAGACCGGAGCACACTGAGTAAATACTCGTAAAGCGACTACACAGTCCGGCCAATGTTTAACTGCGACTAATGATAAGGGCGGTGGCACAATAAAGTAATAGTTTATTGGCACCGGTGTTTGTCCGTCCGTGCGTCATAGGCGCGCCTGCGGTATGCCTCCGCTGACATTATATTGTGCTGCAGTTCAAGTTTGAAAACAGGCGGTGTTAACATCAACTATTGCCAAGAAAGTTTCATAACTGACCTATAGCTTTTCTAAACACGTTTTGAAAAAAAAAGTTTAAATAAGATTTTGTCAGATGATATATCGGTAAGACTAACCTGTCTTTGTGTCTTTGTCTCTTTGTCTCTCTCCAACGTCGCTGTGAAGTGACGTAGTGTAGTTTAAGAGTTTTAGTTGGTACCACCGCAGTGCCAGATATTCTGCCTCGAAGCAGTAGAGTGCAAGCATTTATAGTGTTAAGGTTTACTGGGCACTGTAGCACGTAAAATAACTGGGTGACGTATGAGTAACGAGACGTAGTTATTAAATCTCTTAAAAGCTTTGGGTGGCACTGCAACTGTTGTGATCAGGCATGGCATAACAGGCGAAACTTGACCGTTTTGTTGCAAACTTTAAAATAAAAAAAAACAGGTTTTTTTTCTTGGTTATAGACCAGCGTTTGGCAATCTCACCTGATGGTGAGGTCGATGATGAAGCACGCTAACCTAAAAAGAACCTGATCACTCTAGACTTGAAGACACCCATGTTCACTCTAGACTTGAAGACACATGTAACGGTCCAGAAAAACTCTGGCAACGAGTTCCATTCTTTGCTTGTGCTTAAAAAAAAGAAGATAAGAAGCGTATGTTGACATGCACTGTACAGTGATTTTTAACATACACTGGCTAGCAAAATCAACAATTACCTATTTTGAACTTTGGTTGCTACAATTCATATTCTGCTAATTTAAATAGACAGAATGGAGCGGTGTCCTCTTACTAATTGGAGTTGATTGTTTTCAACGAAATTTCACGTGTGAGGGTCTTTGTGATTCCTGGTGCCAGCATGTCCTATACTTGTCCTTTTAGTGATAGCAAAACGTTTAAAAATTTTTGTTTCTATACTAACCGATCTGCCCCACCTTCGCACGGGTGCAATGATAATTTAAACACCCGCGCAAAGCCGGATGGGGTCGCTACGCTATTAATAAAATATAGCCTATGTTACCCAGGGATAATCATTATCAAAACAGCCGATAGACGTCTACTGCTGGAAATAGGCCTCCCTGAAGAGCGCCATGGCGACCGATTTTGAGCCTTCACCATCCACCGACTTCCTGCGACCGCTTGAATGTCATTGGTCCATCGAGTGGGGGGCCGTCCTACACTTCGTTTTCCAGTTCGTGGTCGCCACTCGAGAACCTATATTCCCCTGCCGTTATCGGTTCTGCGAGCTATATGGCCTGCCCATTGCTACTTCAACTTACTAGGGATAATGTAGCATTCTAATAGTGAAATATTTTTTTAAAACGGATCAGTCGTTTTTAGTTTATTCATTACAAACGAAAATACTAATCTTTGCTCTTTGTAATTATATTCTAAGGCGCAGCGGGCGAAGGTCCGCCTGCGTCCCAGAAGGTTGCGGGTTCCATTCCCGCCTTGTAACAAAATATGTTTGTGTGATCTGCAAATGTTTGTTCCGTGTGTTCTGGGTATTTTCTATGTATATCGATTGGCCACACTAAAGCTTTATGATGAAGAGGGATCATAAAAAAAAAAGCTAGGAACCCAGCCGAGTTTGTTGCCAGATTCTTCTAGACTGGTGCGCGTGGAACTGGCGTAAATTCACCTAGCTATGAGATGTTTCAAAATGATCCTTGTGATATTATAAAATAAAAAAAAATCTATGTATTGTATTAGTATTAAGTATATGAGTCATCTAATAGTACCCATTACACAAGCTCTGCTTATGTAATGGTAATGCTTAGCTAGATGATGCTGTGTGGATTGTACAGCATTATTTATTATTTTATTTATTTATTATATATAGTACGTTCCCCTCTTTAGACCTGAAACCCAGACATAGGCACAGAAGATGTGCTGCGTGACCTTAAGTTCGTGACGTAATCAGTTATTCAAGAACACTCAGGCTAGATGCTGTCGAGAGTTGTATCGGTGTTGTATAAACCTGCCCCTGACATAGGCTGAGTAGATATTAGTACCTACTGCATGACATTTGTAAGTTCATGACATATCAGTTATTCAACAACGCTTGGAGGGCGATTCTCATGCCATAGATAATTCTGTCAAACTGTCAAAATTTATATACATTTTGGACAGTTTTTATATCACATGTGACCAATTATCTATGGCATGAGAATCGCCCTCCAAGCGTTGTTGAATAACTGATATGTCATGAAAAATGTATATAAATTTTGTCAGTTTTGACGATATGTATCACATGTGACCATTTATCTCATATTATTTCATTTATGTTTATGTCATTAATGTTTTATGTACCCATTTATGTCAAAAATATATAGATATTTTGACAGTTTGGACGATATGTATCACATGTGACCATTTATCTATGCACGAGAATCGCCCTCTAGAAGCGGGCTAGAGTTGTATCAGTGTTGTATAAACCTACCATCACAAAGGGATTCGACCGCTGCTTGGTAAGTGATTTGAGCTGAGGAACCGACCATGTGACGTAGGATCGAGGCAAGGCCGAACGGACGAAGAGTTTAAAGAAACTATTTCCAGTAGTCTTACCGACTAGTCTTACCAGTTATACTACTAGGATTTTTATCCCGATTAAGATTTTCTAAACGCATTATCAGGTATTATAATTATTAGGACATACTTATTATAATCAATAAATTACTTAAATAAATAATGCTAGACAATCCACACAGCATTATCTAGCCTTAAGCTAAGCAGAGCTTGTGTTATGGGTACAAGATGAATGATATACTTAATACAATACAATACATAGATAGATATATTTATACAGAAAATACACAGAACACCCGGAACAAATATTATTTGTAGATCGTACAAACATTTGATCCAAGGCGGGAACCCTACTGCGTCGCAGGCGGACCTTCGCCCGCCGCGCCACATCTGTCGTCATTTATGAGAGTTCTATCTTGGCATATTGCTGTGAATAGCTCATCGCATACACGGAACAGTGCCATGCAATATTAATGGTCTTTTCACCGTCTCAGGAGGTCTTTTAATGATTCAGAACAGAAGGCCGCCATTCGGCTCTAAAATAAATGTGACGGCTTTATTTATAGTGGTTCTATTGACTTAATATATAGATAGATAGATATAGCCTTTATTCTGAATGATATTTTACAAGGCGGGGCCAACCTGGCGACGGCTCACACAGGACCGGACGGGGTGGAAATCTTTGGAGGAGGCCTATGTCTGCGGACAAGCTGATGTCTAAGAATTAAAAATTAAAAATATTGACTTAATTATATAACCTAATTCATAGTCGGACTATAAAGTTATGTTAGCTAATGTGTTCCTTTCAAACCATAATTGTCTTCGTTCATTGACTTAAGAAACTTAGCGAGCGGCTAAAATTAGTTTTTTATTATTATGGGCTAAAGCTTCGCGACTCTCTTTACGTGAAACTCGGGAACCGCACATTTTTTAGGGTTTCAAGTAGCCTATGTCCTATTATTAAATTAGATAAATTGTTATTTTTTATTCTTCTAAAAAGCCATAAGAGACCAAAGTACATAAAAATATATTTTGTCTGATTACAATGTTATTTAACAGTCCGTCCCATATTCGCGCGGGTGCAACGAAACCACACCCGTGCGAAGCCGGGGCAGGTCGCTAGTAATAAATATAGCCTATGTTACTTATAGTTATAGTTAGGGATAATGAAGCATTCTAATGGTGAAAGAATTTTTGAAATCGAACTAGAAGTTTTTGAGTTTATTCGTAACAAACAAAAATACAAATGTTTCCTTTTTTATAATATTATGAGTATTAGTATATTAGTAAAGATATAAATAAGTAGGATACATTGCCTACATGTCGTTCCCGCGTTTAAATGAAAGCAAATACGAAGGAAATGATTATGCATCACATAAGCATCAACTTTCTAATTAATTATTTTCTTTGATAAGTAAAGTAAATTCGTATTAGCCAGCAGCCAACTCTTTGATTAGTAAAAGAGCCAGGACACAAAGTCATCAATGTATTGGAGGAGCGACATTGCATCGTATAATTATGCTTTCCGTCCGAAAGGACGATTCGTATTTCAATATTCAAAGGTCAATATCCGATTGTAGTCCGCCTATAGTGCGTGCTTTACAAGAGCATTACACATTCATTACTTAGTCCAGCTTTAGCAAAGCCACGTTAGCAATCAGACGTAGAGCCTCTCGGCTCTAGACTCTCAGCTCGGAGATGTAAATTCAGTACCTTCAAATGATTAAATCTCGAGTAGAACGGTCAATACAGAGTGGGCTACGTACGGGCTACAAATAAATAAAATTGCATTATCTTGCCGCAACCGCTTCCTGCCTATATTTGACTTGGGGAAGTTCCTAGAGCGATTTCAAGGAACGGACAGCGACATTTAGCGGCAGTTCTAAGTAAATATTCGTTTTATTTATATTTTTATTTATTTGGTCTACCAACAATTGTAACAATACTTCATGCACAACATAACATACTTAAACTTACACTTATTATTATCCATAGTTAATTGCACAATCAATAAAAGGTAGACACTGCATGCAAAAATATGTAACGCAGTAACAAATTCTAAACTACAAAATAACAAATTAACACAAGCAGATTAGATATTGATTAGATTTAGTAAGTTAAGTATGATTATAAGATTTAGTATGAGATTAGATTAGATTAGAATTAGTAAGTTGAAGTGGCAATGGGCAGGCCATATAGCTCGCAGAACCGATAACCGTTGGGGAATAAAGGTTCTTGAGTGGGGACCACGAACTGGAAAACGAAGTGTAAGACGGCCCCCCACTCGATGGACCGATGACATTAAAGCGGTCGCAGGAAGTCGGTGGATGGTGAAGGCCCAAAATCGGTCGTCATGGTGCTCTTTGGGGGAGGCCTATGTCCAGCAGTGGACGTCTATCGGCTGATATGATGATGATGATGATGATTAGATATTGATAGCTGAGTTAAAGTTTAAGTAAATATGATTGTGCGTACTGGCAAGAACCAAGAACTATACAACAGTCGCAATATGAATATATCCAACTGCATTCGGTCCGCGTCATTATCATCATATACTTTATTGACGACCGATGTGGCGCAGCGGGCGCAGGACGCGAAGGTTGCGCGTTCGATTCCCGCCTCGGGTCAAATGTTTGTACGATCTACAAATAATATTTGTATTTTCTTTATAATAAAAAAATATCCATCTATGTATTGTATTGTATTAAGTTTATATCAGTCATCTAGTACCCATAACACAGCTCTGTTTAACAGCAGCTTACCTTGGGGCTAGATGCTGTGTGGATTGTCCAGCATTATTCATATTATTTATATTTATATTTTATAGATGTAATTATACTCTACCGACCGGTTGATACATAACAAAATATTTAAGTTGTTGAGCTATCCTGTAACACTATATCTTCACTAACACTAACTATATCTGGCACTGCAGTGGTACCCGCCTAAAACTCGAGTTAAAGAGTCCTACTCCGGTACATCTTTAGACGGTGCGTTAGCCGCGTGACCGCTATATTGCGGCGTTATGCGGTGCCCGTTTTTTAAAGATCTGTAGCGGGTAGCTTAGTATGCTGCATCTACCGCGTATATGTCGCAGTCAAAGTGTTGCTACTATTTTTCTATAAACATTTGAAAGAGCTAGCTATCTGGGTTTAGATAAACAAAATATAACCACAGAGCTAAAAGGCCAGTCGATGTTAAAACCAGTGAGATGAAAAAGCCCAAAGCACCAAACAAGCGTTCTTTGTTTTTTGGAAACTGTGTGTTCAGTCTTTTTTATTCTTTATTATTTTCTTTACGCCCACCGCACACGCGCCCACTCGCATTGGTCGCCACGAGCCACGTGTGAGTGGCACGGTTTATCCTGGCGTATGGTACACCGTATTTTTCGTGACCAAGGTTTTTACAAACCTATTTTAGGCACCAAACTCTCGCATTAAAATTGACTGTACTTTTATCTAGATACTAGGAACTACTGTATTGTGAGAGAAAATAAAATATTTTTATTATTATTAAGTATGTTATTAAACAAAATAAAATATGTACATAATTACATTACATTACAAAATATACAAAATACATATGAAACAGTTGAGCCATCTAAAGACAAACGACCTATAGATAGCTCAACTGATCCAAATCACTACCAGTAGGAAGCGTTTCCAACATGCTAAGTATGTTATTTGCCTGACATAAATAAAAGATGTATAGCTGCCTTACGTGTCTCTGACTGGTGTCCTTAGTTTTACAATACATAGTTTTATTCATCATGTTTAACCATTTTATTATTAAATTATTTCACAAAATTAATATTTGACTTGCAAGATCAAAATCTTCTGTGTCCGCCATTTTTAAATTACTTTTGGAAAGACAGTTTGAAGTGTGCTGTGTGCGGCGGTTTAGACATTGTTCTCGATATTATAATTTACAATCAAAAATAATTTTCTCATAAAATAAAAATATTTATTATCAGGCCAGTAAATATCTTCTTGTTTTGATTCTTGAGTTGTGTCTCATGAATGATTATCACATGATGGGCATACATATATAACATACAATGTATATAATATACATACATTATATACTTTGGATATCAGCCTGTGATTGGCTTTCAATGGAATTCGCAGATACAAAAAGGGCAGTTATTCACTAGTATAGTGGGTCATTGGATAAGTTCTGGGAAATGCTTGTTTCCTTGTGATATTGTCATGTGCTGCTCACAAAATTTTAACGTATCTTAAAAACTGTATGTGCGAAAGTTTGAAAGACCCAGATTGCTATTCAACTTATTTTATCGTAGGAATCGTCGAGACGAAGTTCAAGCATTGTTACGCGTAGCCACCATTTGAATAGGTGACCACCAGTGGCAGTTCAAGTGAGCTTCGGAGGGCACGTTAAGCAGTCGGTCCTAGCTTTTTTAAAGTTGTTAAGCCATGACTGAGGCCTTCGGGCGGTCTTAAAACTCTGTCACCAGAGCTAGCCACTGACTCATATGAACTTACTTTAGCACAAGTGTAAATAATTGAAATGGAAGGGTAATGTTGGTTTGTAATTTAGTCAAAGGCTTTCCTAGGGAATTTTGAAAGATTTTGAAAGATTGTCGGGGCCGAAATGAATACTATGAATCGTACGAATTGCACGAAATTTCAATACAAAACTTGGGAATTATCTTTCATGGTGGAAAAGCCGTTTATGAATTTTGACAGCAGCATGGTAGAGTCTTATAAAGGGCTCTCGTGGCCCCTTGCCACCCTAAGTAGGCCACTAGTTACAGCGGGGGATCAAAACTTGTATTAGGTATAACTGAGGGAAAAATCATTTCTCTTCATTGACTAGCTTGATGGTGCGGTAGTTGAGGACCTAGCTAGGGGGTACAGGGGATGCAGGTTCGATTTCCCCTGCGGTAATATTTGTATGTTCTGTAAAAATCTTGTCCGGTGTATTATTGTGTGGAATCCTGTTTTATGACCATTTTGAATTTGAATAAAAAAATTCTATATTCCTTGTATCGTTAAAACTAATATTACGAGGCCTTAGGTATTTTTTTATTTTCTTTCGTGTGAAATCATTGTGCTTTGGTCAAAAATATTTTTCACATTCTTGGGTTCTAGTTGGGTTTGTGCCCATAAAGAAATGAAGAATGTGGAAATATCCCTGTAGATAACAAGCCAATAACATGCCAAATTGGCAAGTATATCCCATCTAGTGCCTAGATTTCACTAGTATAAACTTATAGGCGGCACCTGTGCAAAATGGTCAATTCCAGTAGTACTTACCCTGACAAAAGTTGCTATTACTTTAGTTCAGAAGTTTTTGTACTACTTTCAAACTTCTTTTATTTATAGTACATACCTATAACTTTTTAGCGTTTTGGTCTAAGATTGCTTAATGGCTCAATAGGTAGATCGACCGTGGATCAAGCGGAAGGTAGTTACTTTTAATTATAATGTGTAAATTTGGTGGCAGTTTATCCAATAATCTTGTTCACTTAGCACAAGTAAGTATAGTTCTCACGGCGGATCTCGGCCGTCGGCGTCGTGAAGTTAGCCGTTTCGATGCGCAACGGAGCTTTTTGAAACTAAATTGTCTTTGCGTATCACAAACGGCTAACTTCACGGAAGCCTAGATCCGCTGTGAGAACTATAATTGAAATGGAAGGGTAATGTTGCAATTATTTACACTTGTGCTAAACAAACAAATTAGATTGGATAAACTGCCACCAAATTTACGCAATAAAACTCAAAATAACACGAGAAAAATAATTAAATTGGGAGGACCCATGTTTATTTATTTATTTAATTTAATTTGTTTATTTATGTTGTTCTGACAAGATAGCCAAAGACAATCCTGTAACTTAGTCAAAGACTTTCCTAGGGAGTTTTGAAAGAAACGCCTACAGACGCCACAAATTAAAAGAAGAAGAAGAAGAAAGAAACGCCACTATTTCGTTCCAACTTTTGTTTGTTTACGTTGCTAAGCGACAATGAAACTAATTTACTTGACACTTGGCAAATAAGCCACAGAAGCCATAAACGAAGAAGATATATTGTAAAAAGAAGCTATGTCTATTTATATAAAAGCTGTCACGCAATGTGTGGACTTAGCTGAGGCAATCAGACGCTCGGCGTGAGACAGACGTCTTGGTGAACACGGAAACTAGATTAGATCCAATCCTGAATACTAAGACGAGTTTGTTGGCCTGGTCAATAAGATGACGTTGACGGAGGAAATTAAGGAAATTAGCTTGCGGATTTGCCTCTCAGCACTATCTCTTAGTACTGGTGGTCTATTGGTAGGTTCCTAAAGTCGTGGGCTCGAATCCAGTCGTGCACTGATGGATTGTTACACAATTATTGTGCGCAATGCCAGTTTCTCATACGGCTAAGAAAAACATCGTTGGGAAACCGGCATGTCCAAGAACTGAAAATTCGAAAGACATGTGCCATCCAATCCGCATTGGGACCGCGTGATGGATTGACCCAATCCTCTCGCTCGAGAGTAGGCCAATGTCACAGCAGTGGGAACATTAGAAGACTGTCATGATGATTACTGTCTGATGAGGCCTTATTCATGAATTAACTTTAAATCTCTGGTAACAAATGTGTCTTTCATGTCACTGTTCATTAATATAATATAGACAAGGAAAGGTAAACTTAGCGAGCCGCTGAAATGATAGTTTTTTTAAGGGCATAAGATCTGTCTTTTGCAATATTACTCCTGTAGGTTGCGGGTTAAGTTAATTATGAGGTGTTCGGAACCATACCTATTTCTGCCGCCAAGCAGTAATAATAAGAATAAGAATTTGTTTATTTGACACACACGCACAAAAAAGGAAAGTAAGACAAGACAAGGTGACAGTAAGTGACTATCAGTATAGTTCGCACAGCGGATCTAGGCTTCCGTGAAATTAGCCGTTTGTGATGCGCAAAGACAATTTAGTTTGAAAAAGCTCCATTGCGCATCGAAACGGCTAATTTCACGACAGCCGAGATCCTCTGTGAGAACTATAAGTACCTATTTTCGTATAATAAACCAAAAACACGTAAAACAATACAAAAATAAAAATAAAATAGATAAAACGTATGTATCTACGTTTCGTACGCACCAAGTACACACTAAAATAATTTCAGCTTTAGTCTTTCCTTGCGTGTGCCGTCAAATAGGTCCAGTCTCGGCTTAATGCCACGACTAAGTAATGAGGAAGTAGCGCTGGTTTTCAGACTGGGTTTAATACTCGCATTGCTGTGTTCCGGTTTTAAGGGTATGGTTTAGGTGAAATTACAGGTACATGAGGCTATAGATCTACATCTTTAACAAAGTCCCAAACGACATACATTTATCAATTAATTAGCAAATTTATAAAGTTACTTAAACAAAAACTGTCTCAAAAAGCTTACTATAAAATAACCGATTACCTAGGTGATACAAAAGCTTGGGACGAATGTGCTCCAACTCTACTCGGCATCCATAAATAGCAAGGGTCATGCCAAAAAATCGAAAGGAACCCAGCCGGTGTTGTTGCCAGTTCTTTTACGGCATGGGCGCGTTGGAACTGGTGTAAATTTTCTTGTAAGACGTTTCAAAGTGATCCTTGTGATTCTATTGAAATAAATATTTTTTTATTTCGATTTTGATTTTTGACATCTCAGGTTGTCAACGCGCGAGCAATATCTCTGATGTTACAAGCGTACGGCTACGGTAGACATTTACCATCATGCCCGTACTTTGAATGCCATTTTATTTCATTTTCATTTCATTTCATTTATTTATTGCTTCATGTTCATTCATTTACATTGAGTAGTTAGTATTTTTAAGTCTTATAATACGTTAGTAGGTAAGTACATGTGCCCTGTTAGGGCGTTGCAACATTTGAGTTCGGTTTACATAATTATTTACCTAAGTTTGTATTTGAATAGAATGATTTTTTAATAAAATGTACAGTGTAATTAATGATATTTAAAACAATTAACTACCTAATGTCAGATTATAAAATTTTTGTACATAGCGTCTAGATAGGTAATTATATAGAATTTATTATTTGATACTAATTTCAGAATAATCAATAAATTAAAATATTGAATGATAATTTGTGAAAATTAGGTTTTTAAGTACATGGTATTTAGGTTGGTAAGTACAAGATATGTCAGTTTACTTAAAATCTAATGACGTTGAATTAACTTAATTAAAAACTAGTCAAATATATTTACATATATATTATATAGATTTTAGTGGTATTAAATGGACAAATATATGGTGATTTTTATAATTTATAGATTCTCACACAGATTAACAGCTACAGTCCGATCTCCTTACAATACAATACAGTAAGTTCGTATGATTAGTGACCATTTCTTGGTTACAGATTTTTTTCCTTATGACATTCCATAACCACAAAGCTACAAAGAAGTGTTCTTACAGGTTGGTGGTAGAGGCTGGTAACCGCTGAATAAAAGCTTCATTCTTCCTACGTGCTACGTGCTACGGCTACGGCTACGTGCTACGGCTACGGCTACGTGCTACGTGCTTCGTCTACGTGCTACAGCTTCGTGCTACGCGCTTCGTGCTACGGCTCCTGCGTCAAGCCTGAAGACCATCACCACGGCACCAGCCTCTGCAATCTACCAACATTTCTCTAGAAATCTTCTAATCAGGTCAGTACTATGCTTATCATAACAGCCCACAGAACTATATTTAAGTAGAATGAGTGAGTGTATGTCTTCGCATGCCGAAAAGACGGGCTAAGTAAAGCCTGAGTAACCTTTTGACTCGCCGCGAAACTCAGTCTGCTCCCAACCGGGGGCGGTGTGGTGGTGTGGCAGTGCCCAGAAACGGTTTGCCGCGTGCTTACCGATGCTTTTAAATCATGTTTCCCATCTCGAAAATACATTAGTGTGTAAAATACAAATACGCCATACAAGTCGACGAAATCTTTCATTCTACTTATAATTAAGTAGAATGAAAGTTCTGTGTGCCTGTTCCAGCTGGGACACTAGCCTTCTCTCGGGCACAGTCTCGGGTGAGAGTGATTGGGTCATATTCCAAAAATTCGGGTGAAATTCGATAGGTCTGTGAGTTACTAGGTTTACAGGACACAGCTCGTTACTAGCACGAAAATCATGTTAAAAAAAAGAATGCTAGTTACATTGCCAGTAATAAGCATGCATATTTAATACATGCTGAAAAATCAACTGTCGTTTGATTTTCGAGCATGCTACCATCAGAATACATGCCATTTTACTTATTTTTTTGTTAGCAAACTATTTTTGGCATATTTTATTTATTTATTTTTTATTAGTTGACCCACGCGGTTTCTCTCGCGTAATTTTTTTTCGCAATTTTTACTTATTTTTTACCGTTTAAACCTTCCCTGGACTCCTGCAAACATTTGAAAACCAAAATTAGCCAAATCGGTCGAAATCGGTGTGTATAAGATAAGAAGAAGATATTATTTATTTATCGGGTTCATCAAACACAGAACAACAGTTTCACCGTGATTACATATTAATTAACAAGTTTGAGTTTCCTAAGCTATAGGAACCAATTTATAGGTAAGCACAGCTTGCATACTTATATACATAGATAGATATATAATTTATTCCATCACAAAAAACCTTTTTACAATACCGGTTAATAATGCCTAAAAACCTATGTTAGGTTTATCTAAACACTAGTTTTTTCTTTTTCTTTTCTTTATTGAGCCGTTATTTTTAAATGAATGAGTTCTAAGAGCACGATAAAAAAAAAAAAGTATTTATTATGGAACAAAAACTTATAGTACAATAACAACACAAGAAGAACGATAATATCCGCGGAAGCTTAACACTGTGTCGCGAACACTAACGCCCACCTCCAAATATTTCAGGATCCAAATAAATAAACAAGAGATAAGTACAATAATAAGGTCAGGTTCTCGAGAATGCTGCTGTGTTATGCGCTAGTTTACGACTCGAGTTTTTCTTGATTGAATCTTTGTTTGCCGTTTGATGTCCTTGCACAGAGTCCTGTCCTGTACGAACATCGTCTGGCGAAATTGGAATTTCCCCGAACAAGCGAGCTTACCATGTTTTGATCACGTTCCTGTTTTCTGGAACTAGGGTTTCCAACAAATCAGCGCCATCCTTGGATTTTTAAAGTTTATTTTTAATTAATTTGTGCATTATGACTTGAATCCAACCTTCCGATTGAGAATTTACCAGTCAAGGGTTAGTAGCCTTTGTACGCTTGCAATATCTGAAATATCACTTTGCGCATTGCCACCCTGAGACGTTGATCTATTATAGTCAGAACACCCTGAACAAATTTTTTTTGCTGATCGTGCAAACATTTGTTCCGAGGCGGGAATAGAACCCGCACCCTCCGCCTTCGCAACCGCCGCGCCACATCGGTCGTCGAGGTTTATGAATGTTTCTATATTGTTTGAAATTAACATATCAACAAGCATATAAACGAGCGCCTATAAGCCTGTGCGGGCATGTCCAATCCGCCGCTATTGTTCGTACTTGTGCGATCTCCCTGAAATTTTCCACCAGTTTCAGTGTATTAGAATGAAAATAGACATGACTGTATTAGCCTTTATGCAAATGACAGTTTCGCGCAACACAAAGTGCTCCACATTAGTATCATTACGGCAATCATTAGGCACAGCTATTTATGATTATACGACAATAATACGATATAAGAAGTATATACAATTTTATTATTTTAAACTAAAAATTGTCAACAACACCCCCTGGGTTTCTATCACTTTTTATGGATCATGCCTAAAAAAGTGATTGTAACCCAGCCGGTGTTGCTACTAATTTTTTTACTAGATCGCGTTGGATCTGGCGTAAATTCAGGAATAAATTCGTTCCAATTTAACTTGTTTACTTAGCACAAGTGTTAGTAATTGAAATGGAGGGGTAATGTTGGTTGGTAATTTAGTCAAAGACTTTCCAGGAGAATTTTGAAAGAAAAGTCATTGTTTCTTTCCAAATTTCGTTGGTTTACGTTGCTAAGCGACAATCAAACTAATACACTTGACATTGGCAAAATTGTGGCAAACTAGCCACAGAGGCCATAAAACAAAAGAAGAAGAAGAATAAAACGTCACTCACCCAATAAATCAGTGTTGGAACATGTGGTTACGTTATAACGTGACGCAGCCGTGCCGGATGGACTAGCATCGTTTGGGCTAGTGGTGCTAGAGCTGCTCTATATATAGTGGGGACTTATCAAGGGGTTATCAAGTCGTAATCAACCTCCTCGAAGGCGTGGTGCGCCTGGTTGGAAAGCGAGAGGTTGCGGTTCGATCCCAATCATCTTTTTTTTTTATATCAGCAAGTGACAAGATCAAGGCGCCCACCTGATGTTAAGCACCACGCCTAACTATTACAGATGCAGTGCCACCCAAAGCTTAAAGTTTTTAAGTGTTTGCGTGGCACTGCATTGCGCTTATCACCCCGAGACATTGTTGTTAAGTCTTCACCCAGTAACTTCACTTGCTACAGTGCCCTTCAAACCTAAACACAGTAATGCTTGCACACTACTGCTTGGAGGTAGAATATCTGGCGGTGGTACCCACCAAGACGGACTCTTGCTGAAGAGTCCTACCACCAGGTAAAGAAGCCCTCGTAATAAAACACTTCTTCAGAATGGAGCTGTCTCTATTTATTCTGGTTCTTCACTATTAAGGCAGGGTTACATTATTTTGTAGTGGAATGTCGTGACGCGTCGTATATCGTATCCATACATTTATAGAACACGTCACAACACATTGCGCTTTAGTAATATAATAATTTCTTCTTTTTTATTCTTATTTTTTTTGCTACTGTATTTTAAGTTTATCATCGTTCAAGTTTAAGTTTATCATCGTTTAAATTATGTTTTTTTTTTGTCGTACTACATTACCTATGTTTAGCTCGCAATAAGGAAATTGTTACACACACCTTGTTTTAACTATGTACCTAATCCGTGGATTGGAGCACTGGTGACCTGTTATACAGGTGTACAACCTAATTCAGGCACCAGTCTCTCACAAATCAGGTTTATTGACATTAATTTTATATTAATTAAAGTACAAATACTCATTGACTAAGAAACCTATTTGTGAGAAGAAAATAAAGATTTTATTTATTTAATAATATCCATACAAAATGTATGGACACGATATGCATGACGCGTCACGACACTCCACGACAGAATAATGTAACCCTGGCTTTAGGCTCACATCATTATATCATTATAATTGTAGTACCTCCTTCATAATTCCAAATACGGCTTCTAACTCGCAAAGAGACGGTAATTATTTGGTTTGCCATTATTCAATTGGAGCTATTTGTGGAATAGTAGTAATAAGCGAATGCACAGGTTTATTACTAGCTGCGCCCCGCGGCGCTACCCGCGGTTTAACAGTTA
Organism: Colostygia pectinataria; assembly: GCA_951394395.1. Classification (NCBI taxonomy): domain Eukaryota; kingdom Metazoa; phylum Arthropoda; class Insecta; order Lepidoptera; family Geometridae; genus Colostygia; species Colostygia pectinataria. The sequence goes on along the minus strand of OX596348.1, from coordinate 16,782,488 downwards.
CCCTACGGGAGCACTGGTGGTCTAGTGGTAGTGACCCCGCCTTCTGATCCTAAGATCGTGGGTTCAAATCCGGTCGTACACCAATGGATTTATCAATTCGAAAATATATGTGCGCAATGCCAATGCTCTCGTACGGTGAAGGAAAATATCGTGAGGAAACCGGCATCGGCATGTCCAAGAACTAAAAATTCAAATGTGCCATCCACCAATCCGCATTGGGTCCGCGTGGTGGATTAAGACCCAATCACTCTCGCCCGAGAGTAGGCCAGTGTCAGCCACCAACAGTGGGAACATTAGAAGGCTGTCATGATGATGATGATCCTACGGGAACCCGAAATAAAAAAAGCCAGCTCCCAGACCATAATCTATGCTTATGCCAAATCTTACTAATGATTTGAATACGAAAATCTGTGTGTTTGTTATCGTATCTTAGTGACGACTCAACCGATTGTGATACAATTTGTAATGTAGTAAGTTTAAGTTCGGCTTTTTATCTTAAAAAAAAAACTGTTTTGTGGTATAGCATTAAAAGGGAAAAACCGCGTGAACGAACTTCTTAGCTCGTTTTTTTATGGATCCGTTCAGTCGTCTGGGTAATTTGCTCCAACCAACAAACATCCCCAACATACAACCAACAAACATCCCAACATACAACCAACAAACATCCCCAACATACAACCAACAAACATCCCCAACATACAACCAACAAACATCCCAACATACAACCAACAAACATCCCCAACATACAACCAACAAACATCCCCAACATACAACCAACAAACATCCCCAACATACAACCAACAAACATCCCCCACAAACATACAATTCAACTTTTCCTTTTATAATATTATTAAGATAACGAGGGAATCTATAATTTGAAACACATGTTCTGAACTAGCGCTTAGCGAATTGAATTGAAAATTTGATGCTTTCGTTCTAGAGTCATATGATATTTTTTTTTTTCGTAATTAAATGATGAAATTGACAGATGGGTAGCGGTAACCACTAAATTACAATAACAATACCATTTGTTATAAAACACGCCAGTATCTCGCCTTCAATGCGTCATCCCTGAGGCATAAGCAAAATATTACAATAAAGGTTTGCTTGTTATTTTGAAACAAATTAAACCATAAACCCGTTTAAATTAAAATTTTAATGATTTTAATTAATTATGGTGTTGATAAAATCCAAAGTAGTTGTAAAGTTTTTATTTACTTATAGTTTTCTTTTTGATGATCTGATTATGTTTTGAATAACTACTTTGTTTTTTTTTAGTTAATTAGCGGGACGCAGCTAGCTAAGTTACATAACTTTGCCGAATTCTTTATCCACAGCAAAAAAAATATAGGCATTAGAATCAAAAAATATTACAATAGAGGTTTGTTTATTATTTTGAAACAAATGAAACCATAAAACACGTTTATAATTAAATTTTTAATGACCTGTTCATAAAATCCAAAGTATTTAGCTAGTTTTATTTACTAATAGCTTAAACAAAAATATTATAATAGAGGTTCGTTTGTTATTTTGAAACAAATGAAATCATTAAACCGTTTTAATTAATTTTTAATTAGGTAATTATGGTGTTCATAAAATCCAAAACATTTAGCAAGTTTTATTAACAAATAGTTTTCCTTTTTGATGATTTGATTAGGTCATGAATACCTAGTTTGTTTGAGTCTTCATCAGGGTTGAGTGACATGGCGAGTGTCCTCCTCCGCGTCGCGATACTATACTTGATATATAATATACTTGAGCGCATATCGCTACGCGGAGGAGGACGCTTGCCGTGTCACTCAACCCTGATGAAGACTCTCGAAATTGATTCCAAATAGTTTTATGAGTAAAAGGTTCGAAATATATTTAATTAACAAATTACAAGCAAAGAATGGAACTCATTCTGCATCTGTTTTTGAGGAAATTGAGTCGAAACAGTGTCGGTACCTCTTCACCGATATATCAGTACGTTAAAACACCAGTTGTTAAAATGTATATTTCAAAACTTTTAAGTAGGCTCAGTACCTACTGCACATATCACTAACTCCGGCCCTGCGTGCGTGGGAAAATCCACGTGTACAGTCTAAACGGAGGCTCGTTGGGTATTGATGGCTCGTTTCGAAGCACTGATGCATTCGCCATATATTATTGACGCAAGTTTGGGCTGGGACCGCCCTTTGTGAAGGAGTATACGCCAACGTCTGTTGTATTGTTTAGGATTTGATAAAGCTTCCGTTATTCTGATGATTCTGTGATAGTAATTAATCCTGAACAATAGAAATAGTAGAGTTCTCTGTGATAGAGCTCGTCCGGGGAAGGACTACCACCATACCTATTTCTGCCGCCAAGCAGTAATGCTCGCATTGCTGTGTTCCGGTGTGAAGGGTATGGTTTCCGGTGAAATTACTGGCACATGAGGCTTTCGATCTTAGCCTCAAGGTGGCAACCCGCGAGTGATACCTCTGGTATTGCAAGCGTCCATAGGCTGCGGTAACCGCTTACCATCTTGTGGGCTGTACGCTTGGTTGCTATTTAAGTTGTATAAAAAAAAAAAAAGTTGTAAAAAAAAAAAATGGCAGTGGATGGCCTTGAAACTGATAATCGCTGGGGAATAAAGGTTGTTGTTTCCTTCACCGTATGAGAGCACTGGCATTGCGCAAGTAAACTTTTCGAATAGAAAAATCCATGGTGCACGACCGGGTTTGGACCACGTTCTTAGGATCGGAAGGCGGGGTCACTACCACTAGACCACCAATGCTCTTATAGTATATTTTATAGTTAATATATAAATTAAAAGTGGTAGTTAATGTCTATTACAAAACAAAATTCAAGATACAAACTACGGAAGTGCTCCACGTTATCATTATCATCATTATATTACCAGCCAATAGACGTGGATTATTCCCATCTGTCACCCTTTTTGCAATTGGGTGACAGTAACGAGAGGAGAGATAAAACTATTTCATCTGTCCCCCGTCATTAATGTCAGTAAAATTATCATTTTATACTTACACTTTATTATGGAACATATTTTTTCTATTAATTGTATTAGAAGTACCACTAATAACTTTGTTACATTTTTTCACTTGACGACTCACAGAATGATTATTTAAACAAGACTTCACCTTTGGTTAATTTCACTTATGTTTATAAATGCAATGGATGTCAAATAAATGCTATTCGATAAGTCTGAAATGTAAGAGAGAGTTCCTAGAACTGTGCATTTTTTTTTATGTCAGCAAGTGACAGGACAATCAAGGCGCCCACCTGATAATCACGCCTGACTTTTACAGATGCAGTGCCACCCAAAGCTTAAAGTTTGTAAGTGTTTGCGCACTGCGCTTATCACCCGGAGACATTGTTGTTAAGTTTCTTTCGCCAAGTAATTTCACTTGCTACAGTGCCCTTCAAACCTAAACACAGTAATGCTTGCACACTACTGCTTAGGGGTAGAATATCTGACACTGCGGTGGTACCCACTGTAACGAAACAGCCTATGCCTAGTTTCGTTCTATTCACAAACATAGTTTAGGAGGCCTTTAACATTTATTATTGGGGCGTTTCTAAAACACATCAGTAGTGCTTTCAAACAAACATTAAAATCTTATTTGTCATTATATTCAAAACTCATTACTAGACAGCTGTAGAGAAATAGTACTAAGTTGGTAGATGTCAAAAAGAAATATGGGACAGGAATTCTGGTAGGCAGGCTGTCAGGTCGTAAAAAATAACAAATTGAAAATTATCGGCTAAAAAATCTCAAAATATTTGATTCAAACACATTATTATCAGCTGTAGACTAATTGTGATTTAAATACAAAAAGCGTGAATCGATTCAGTGCCCTTTGAGGAGTTTGTAAGCTAGAAAGTCCGGATACGGAATTGTCGTAGTTTCAGTGAAATTCTTGATATTGGCTTATTTGATATCAATACCATTTATTTGTACATTCAAAATAACCAGTAATTACTAAGGGCTATTTTTATAATGTTGTGAATATTTACCTAAATTGAAGGAATGGTTGGGTTTGATCTTGATGTTGAATTTATTATATTAAATTGTGTTGTTTTAGACCAATGTAGACAGTGAGCTGAATTCTACTGATAATATATTCTTCTTTGGATTTTGGACGTATTTAGTCCTAGTGGCGATACCCAGACTGTACAGCTGGTGAACGAGGTAAGTTCACTTGGTTTATCCTACGTCAGACTTGGGCAGAATAAGTCCCACCCAGCAATATCCAGACCTGTTCACGGATGGTGAGCTACCTTACTAAAGTCTCGACCGGTGTAACCATAATCCAGTCTATGTACAACTGGTGAGCTACGTTAAGTTCGCTTGGTATATCTTACGTCGGACTTTTGGGCAGTATAAGTCCCACCAGCAATACCCAGACCTGTTCACGGATGGTGAGCTACCTCCTCGAAGTCCTGACCGGAGTTACCACGACATTAACAATACAAATTATATATATCTGAATTTGGTTCATTCTGCAAAGGTTAAGTAACGCCGATTTTATGGTATATTCATTGTCAGAAAACTAAGCTATTCTGGAAAGTTCTAAACTAAATTATTCTTCCAAAACTTTCTAAAAAGCCTATATAGATAGATAGGTAGGTAGGTAGGTAGGTAGGTAGGCAGGCAGGTAAGTAGGTAGGGTAGTTAGAACAGACCTCTCCAAGTGCCAGTTGCATTTCTAGATGCAGGATTACTGGAGAGGCAATAAAGACTGACGGACCTTCGACTAGGACTTGCTAAAAGATAATGCCCTCTTGTCCCTTGCAGACATACATGACAGACTTGAAGTTGAAATTCGTAGAGTTTTACAGATATAGTTTCTGTTTCCCAGAATTATTGATGGGCATCCAAGTCACTAGGATGTCCACGATAATTTCCATGATAATATTTCATGATACGGAAGAGGGTGTCCAGTTTGGAGACGAGCCCATTGATCTGAGCGGGGCGGTGCTCTGATCCTATAAGGATTATGTTATGATCCTTATTGCCGTTTCTATTTATAATCATCATCCTCGTTCATCTTGATAATATAAAAGGTATGTTAGCCCGATGTACGATAGCCCGAGGTACGATAGCCTGAAGTATGTTATCTCGACGTACTTTCAGTATTAGATTTTAACTTGATATTTATACGAATCAAGTAACACAGTAGACAATAAATAAATATAGGTAACACAGTAGACATTCCTGTATTTAGGTATAATATTAGACGAGGTAGGTAACGCAGTAGACAATTATAAAATAGGTAACGCAGTAGACAATTATAAAATAGGTAACGTAGTAGACAATTATAAAATATGTAACGCAGTAGACAAGATTTGATCACTTTTAAAAAGAATTTAGGTTACTAATACGGAACACAAGTTAGGTCCTACCTTTTACTACTAGACGATCACGTGGCCATTTCAACGATATTTCTTCAATATTTCTACTACTATTTTAATGTATTACTTTGATACATTATTAGCTTTTACGGTGAGGTAGTTTTCCTCGCTTGAGGTAGGGTTCGGTACAATTTGGTGTCGTAAGCCAGGATTTAAATTTTAGGATTATTGCTAGGTTAAAAATTAAGTGCAAGTTTTAAACGGCTTGCACAATTTGTTGTCGTGTAATAGGATAAAGGTGTATCAAGTCTTGCGTAAATATTAGTTAATTTATTAAAATAGCTTTTACCCGTTTGTCTCTCTGTATGTATATATGTATGTATGTTTGTGTGTATGTATGTATGTTTGTTTAGATCTCTTACTTCTAGCTGTCTTTCTCTATGTATGTGTGTTTGTATGTATTAACCTACGTTTAGATCTCTTAAATATAATAGGGCAACAGATTTTGATGCGGTTTTCATCGATAGATAGAGTGACTCGAGAGACAGGATTATACGTATAGTTTAGGCATCCGTGTGAAGCTAAGACAGGTCACTAGGTATAACTATGTTGATTTAATAGCTTGTCAGTTAGTAAATTCTGAAAGATAAAAAAAAATAGTAAAATTTTATAAGTTGAAAAAATAAGGTCAATGTATAGGTACCAATTCTATTGTGTATGGGAGTCAATTAAATTGTTAATTTGTAAAGTATGGGGGGTCGAAAAATATTAAATTCAAAGCTAAATTTATAAGACAAAAACAAAAGTAAATAAATAAAATCATATAAATTTTATTTTTCTAAATTTTGTTTGTCAATATGATTGTCAGTTATAAGAATATTAAGGGGGGTTGCAATTAACATTTTAATAATCAATAAGTAAGTTCGTATGAGTCAGTTTAAAACTTAAACTTAAACTTAAAATTAAAACTTAAACTAAAAAACTTAAACTTAAAAACTTAAACTTAAAATTTACAACTTAAAACTTAAACTTAAAACTTAAACTTAAAAACTTAAACTTAAAACTTAAACTTAAAAATATTAAACTTCAAACTTCAAACCTAAACTTAAACTTCAAACTTCAAACCTAAACTTAAACTAAACTTAAACTAAACTTAAACTAAACTTAAACTAAACTTAAACTAAACTTAAACTAAACTTAAACTAAACTTAAACTAAACTTAAACTAAACTTAAACTAAACTTAAACTAAACTTAAACTAAACTTAAACTAAACTTAAACTAAACTTAAACTAAACTTAAACTAAACTAAACTTAAACTAAACTTAAACTAAACTTAAACTAAACTTAAACTAAACTAAAACTAAACTTAAACTAAACTTAAACTAAACTTAAACTTAAACTAAACAAACTAAACTTAAACTTAAACTAAACTTACTTAAACTAAACTTCAACTTAAACTAAACTTAACTTAAACTAAACTTAACTTAAACTAAACTTAAACTCGTTATGACTTAAATTCAAATTAAATTTAAATTTTAAACAAAAATTCAAACTTTCATTCAGAAATTCAAACTTAATTTCAAACTTAATTACAGAAATTTAAACATAAATTATAGAAATTCGAACATAAATTCAGAAATTAAAACTTAAATTCAGAAATTCAAACTTTGATTCGAACTAACTTCAACTTAAATTCATATTTACTAGAGTATGGGGGTCGAAATTATAACCTTAAATTCAAGCTTAAATTCAAATTTAGTAGAGTTTGGGGGTCGAAAATATTAAATCATCAGGATAATTAAAGTAAATTCAAATTGTTTATCTTAATCAACAACTTGTTCTGTTCGTAGTTTTTTACTAAAAGATTTATTGGTTTATTGAGGTGGTGTGAAAAGCAATGTTATACGATGCGCTGAATTAGTAATAATTAAAAAAAAACTATGAAAGAGATTTTAAGAGAAGATAGAGTGCTTGAACGTGTATAAGATCTTCATTATTAAGGGGCCGAAGTGAATCCATAGATCATAGTAGAAAACGGTTTGTTCACGTTTGAGTTCGGCTATACAGCACACTTACAAAGGCTTTGCATGGTGGAGAAACTTTGGTGTTAGGATAAGTCAGCTGACAACTTCATCGGTATAAACGTATACTGATTCCATGAAAAGTCTACGATCACGAAGGAGTCAACCTTTTCCCCACACGTAGCATGCTCCTAATTATAAATACTTGTATTTTGAGTTAAGTACCAAGTGGGGGTGTGACTATGTTATGAGAAGCTAAGCTAGTCTGTCAACGGGATTATTTGATTGCTGGAAGGGGTGGCGTAAATAAAATCTATTTAAACGGAATGTAGGTTTCGATAGAAGGTGTTTACGCTGTATCATTAGGATTGATAAGCCTAGGAAACTTATTCCCTTGCTGGCAGTTGACGATCCACAGTTATAGTGGATTATGACTATTGCATTATAAAACTTGGCAACTGGCTTAAGTATTTAATATTTATAATTCGGTTTAAATACACTTACAAAAAAGGTACTCACGCATACCTACATACAAACATTAGTATCCGAAATCAAATATTAACAAATTAGAATTTGAATACGTTATGATTTTGAATAAATTTTAAATAAAAATAAAAATCTTATAGTATACCTAATAGGTTAAACTAAATAAAAAAATAAATAATAATAATAATTAAACTTTCTAATTATTTTAATTAGTTTTTTAATGCCAATAGTTATTGACTACGTGCGTAAACTTTGGGGGTCGAAAAGTAAATAAATAGTTGATACGGAGTTTTTATTTTTGATCATTAGCGTAAACTTTGGGGGTCGTTGTGTATAGAAATAGTAAAGTTTAGTATATTTTCAAACATAAATTTAGTTTTGATTTTGTATAAATTAAAATATTTTGCTTTGCGAAAATTAGAATAAAGAAAGATTTTCTCCAAGCCTACGTTAACCTTTGGGGGTCGACGTGTAACGAAATAGTCAATGCGGTTTTTTGTTGCAACATAATTTTAACCTTATGTTTGTGAAGTTAATTTGAGATTGAAAGGTTTTCTTCAGGTCAAAGATTAGACACTTGCGCAAACCTTTGGGGGTCGATTGTAACGAAACAGCCTATGCCTAGTTTCGTTCTATTCACAAACATAGTTTAGGAGGCCTTTAACATTTATTATTGGGGCGTTTCTAAAACACATCAGTAGTGCTTTCAAACAAACATTAAAATCTTATTTGTCATTATATTCAAAACTCATTACTAGACAGCTGTAGAGAAATAGTACTAAGTTGGTAGATGTCAAAAAGAAATATGGGACAGGAATTCTGGCAGGCAGGCTGTCAGGTCGTAAAAAATAACAAATTGAAAATTATCGGCTACAAAATCTCAAAATATTTGATTCAAACACATTATTATCAGCTGTAGACTAATTGTGATTTAAATACAAAAAGCGTGAATCGATTCAGTGCCCTTTGAGGAGTTTGTAAGCTAGAAAGTCCGGATACGGAATTGTCGTAGTTTCAGTGAAATTCTTGATATTGGCTTATTTGATATCAATACCATTTATTTGTACATTTAAAATAACCAGTAATTACTAAGGGCTATTTTTATAATGTTGTGAATATTTACCTAAATTGAAGGAATGGTTGGGTTTGATCTTGATGTTGAATTTATTATATTAAATTGTGTTGTTTTAGACCAATGTAGACAGTGAGCTGAATTCTACTGATAATATATTCTTCTTTGGATTTTGGACGTATTTAGTCCTAGTGGCGATACCCAGACTGTACAGCTGGTGAACGAGGTAAGTTCACTTGGTTTATCCTACGTCAGACTTGGGCAGAATAAGTCCCACCCAGCAATATCCAGACCTGTTCACGGATGGTGAGCTACCTTACTAAAGTCTCGACCGGTGTAACCATAATCCAGTCTATGTACAACTGGTGAGCTACGTTAAGTTCGCTTGGTATATCTTACGTCGGACTTTTGGGCAGTATAAGTCCCACCAGCAATACCCAGACCTGTTCACGGATGGTGAGCTACCTCTTCGAAGTCCTGACCGGAGTTACCACGACATTAACAATACAAATTATATATATCTGAATTTGGTTCATTCTGCAAAGGTTAAGTAACGCCGATTTTATGGTATATTCATTGTCAGAAAACTAAGCTATTCTGGAAAGTTCTAAACTAAATTATTCTTCCAAAACTTTCTAAAAAGCCTATATAGATAGATAGGTAGGTAGGTAGGTAGGTAGGTAGGCAGGCAGGTAAGTAGGTAGGGTAGTTAGAACAGACCTCTCCAAGTGCCAGTTGCATTTCTAGATGCAGGATTACTGGAGAGGCAATAAAGACTGACGGACCTTCGACTAGGACTTGCTAAAAGATAATGCCCTCTTGTCCCTTGCAGACATACATGACAGACTTGAAGTTGAAATTCGTAGAGTTTTACAGATATAGTTTCTGTTTCCCAGAATTATTGATGGGCATCCAAGTCACTAGGATGTCCACGATAATTTCCATGATAATATTTCATGATACGGAAGAGGGTGTCCAGTTTGGAGACGAGCCCATTGATCTGAGCGGGGCGGTGCTCTGATCCTATAAGGATTATGTTATGATCCTTATTGCCGTTTCTATTTATAATCATCATCCTCGTTCATCTTGATAATATAAAAGGTATGTTAGCCCGATGTACGATAGCCCGAGGTACGATAGCCTGAAGTATGTTATCTCGACGTACTTTCAGTATTAGATTTTAACTTGATATTTATACGAATCAAGTAACACAGTAGACAATAAATAAATATAGGTAACACAGTAGACATTCCTGTATTTAGGTATAATATTAGACGAGGTAGGTAACGCAGTAGACAATTATAAAATAGGTAACGCAGTAGACAATTATAAAATAGGTAACGTAGTAGACAATTATAAAATATGTAACGCAGTAGACAAGATTTGATCACTTTTAAAAAGAATTTAGGTTACTAATACGGAACACAAGTTAGGTCCTACCTTTTACTACTAGACGATCACGTGGCCATTTCAACGATATTTCTTCAATATTTCTACTACTATTTTAATGTATTACTTTGATACATTATTAGCTTTTACGGTGAGGTAGTTTTCCTTGCTTGAGGTAGGGTTCGGTACACCACCAAGACGGACTTTGGCTGAAGAGTCCTACCACCAGGTATTTGCCTAGTTCCATTTCACTAGAATAATAAAATACCTAATATTAAAGTAGCCTGTAAGTAGGAAGGTATGCTGAGGACGCTGCGGTTGGTTGCTGGCTATTTGGGTCCGATGGAATAAAGTAATGTGAATGGAATGCTATGTGAATGAATGGTATGTGAATGGTAAGTTGCCTGCCTACATTAAAGCCCATTTACACCATACAATAAGTGAATGCAAAAATTGCCTTCTCAAATTTGAACAAAAATGTTCGAAAATGGATTTGATAAGGCAGTTCTTGCATGCTATTATTTTATGGTGTTAATGGGCCATTATATATAACGTGCTCATAAGTAACTAGAGGGATCTCCCCTAACACTTGCTCAATCATCAGTGGTTGTTAGTGTTAGTTACTTTGTTAAGAGGCCTTTCCAAGATTTAGCAATATAATTCATGAAGTTCGCGTGAATGTATCTTTATATCGATTTATTATAATTGCATTTTTGGAAATATGTTAGACTTTGTTATTTCATAGAAAAAATGATCGAAAGTTGACTGGAATTGCTCATTTTACGAAACGTGCGTTACTAATTATTTTTTAAATCAGTTATGTCTTAAGTTAATTAATATTTGCTCTGTTGGCTTAAATTTTAAGGGATAAAGGTTTTTTTTGTTTTTATTTTCATTAAAATATTTTCAACACACGAGCCACAATAGTGTTCGAAACTTCACGGGCTACAAGAAAATCAAGGATTGTCAAGGATAGGGCTCTTAAGCGAGTTTTATATTACGATAAATAAATAAAAAAAAGGAGACATGTAACTAAAATCAGTCGATGAGTTCAGTTTTGTGTAAGACTGGGTCCGCCTAAGTCAGTCTACATGTACTAAAAGTAAAAATACATTGTAATACTCAATACTCAATACTGTTATTGTCATCACATTGGGGTGAAAATACAATTCGTGGATCACAATGTGCACACATTAGGGCATAACAATAGGTGAAGGCAGACCGAGGTTTATCATTAGGTAGGTCTTTGTAGGTATGTACAAAGAAAGGCAAGACAGTTACCAGTAGGTATTGAGAGGTAGTTATTAAGACCTCGCTCTCGCTGGAGAGTAAGCCAGTGTTCCAGCAGTGGGAACATTAGAAGGCTGTCTTGGTGATGATGATGATGAGAGGTAGGTAAGGTAAGTTATGTCGTTGCCTTGCCGATTCCGATCCTGATTGTCTGTTAAAGAAATATACGCTCAATCTGTTTTTATTCTCTACCATTTAAACGTTAAGTTCATTTGTATGCGCGCGCTGCATTGTAATATCTCAAATTCCAGATTTTTTGTTAGTGCTGTCCCACTGCTGGGCATGGACTTCTCCTTCCGCTTCTCTCGCTCCAAGGCTAAGTCCCGCCAATCTTTGCAGAAGACGTCCAAGTCCAATATGAATAGATAATAAACTCCAGCAAGACAGCTTACCTTTAGCTACGGGAATCAGGGCTCGAGCTCGATCGACCTTTTGTACCCTTAGATTAATAATAAACATAAATATATTTATTTTATTAGAATTTAAAACGGTTTTTTTTTTACAATACTCAGTCCACGGGGCATAAGGATCACTTTAAAACGTCTCGGAACGAATATAAGCGCTACCTTACAACCTTAGGAGCGCTCGTGACATAGCTGGCTAAGTTGTTTCGAATAGATCAACGAATAATTGATAGATTCAGGCGTTACTTTGCGGAAATCCATTACAAAACAAAAAACAGACGTAAAATCTCTAGTACCATTCCGCTCATCCTTTTAACTGATGAGGTCACACAGTTACCACAGTTAACCTCAAAAGCTCCTTTTTTTTTAGCCAAAGGAGACTTTGGCTCCAGCGCTCGACGGAGCAACACGTCTGCCGGAGAACAAGTCGATGGTCCTGAGGATGTCCCGTGGAGGGATGAAACACGTGTCGATATTTTTCTTTTGAGGTTAACTGTGGTAACTGTGTGACCTCATCAGTTAAAAGGTTGAGCGGAATGGTATTAGAGATTTTTCGTCTTTTTTTTGTTTAGATCAACGAAGTTAAGCACTCTTCCGCGTAGTCACCATTTGGATGGGTGACCGCCAGTGGCAGTTTCAAATGAGCGCGCCCTAAGCAGTCGGTCCCGGCTTTTTCAGAGTTGTTTGGCTATGACAGAGGCCTTCGGGCGGCCTAAAAACTCTGTCACCAGAGATGGCCACTGACTCATACGAACTTACTTTACCTTACAAGCTTCGTTAATTTACGCCAGTTCAGTGTCAACGAGCGTATCACAAAGGCTATAGGATACATATTATGTACCTAAAGGCATTGTCGCGTGTCCGTAGCGGAACATGTCACTACTGGTAACCGCGCATTACGTACATAATTAGTACTAATCAATCAGTGACGCAGAACTATTGAAAAGTCCACGGGTAAATGAAAGTGCCATCGTAGCGTTGCAAATAATAGGTTACTACTTTATTAGCAGGGTTGTCAAGCAGTTGTTGATGGTATAATAGTTGGTTATGTACCTACCTTTTTTTTTTTTTTTTTAACGGTAGAAAAATGCTTTACGCATTTCCCTCGGCTCGGGGGAACCGGGGGGATATGTCGGACTCACCAGAATGACGGCATACCGACTAAAAAACTATCGAGGTTCTAACATAACGCTCTGTACCTACGCTGTGGGAGCGCGCTAACAATCTTCCGTAGCCTAGACAACGTTTGCTCTTTACGAGCACCACCAATAAATTGAAGCATGCTTCTCACCTACGTCTCACTTATGAGAGGCACGCGGAACCTCCACGCGCACCGCCTCGAGGTTATGTATAGTTCTCACAGCGGATCTCGCAATGGGGCTTTTTCAAACTAAATTGTCTTTGCGCATCACAAACGGCTAACTTCACGGAAGCCTAGATCCGCTGTGCGAACTATACCTACCTGCTATGGTTGAAATGTGCTTCTTTGTTGTTTAATTGTGTGTGCTGTTTGTAGTTAAATTACAAGCGTCTGGAGCGATTTGATGACACAGGATGTATAGTTTGGAATCTTTTTTTTATACCACCAAGGTGGCAAACAAAGCATACCAGAGGCATCACTTGCGCATTGCCGACCCTTTAAAAAATTGTAAAAATTTAAAACGCCTTTTGAAATTTATTGAATCTGAAATAAAGTTTAAATTACTTTTTACTACAACTTTTTTAACCATTTGTGTTTTAGAACAACTTCTAGAATAACTATACTAGAGTTAATTTAGATCTTTATTCTCAGAACAAGCAAAAGATATCAACATTACAATGTTCACAAGTTACAAGTTTTCATAATTTCTTTTTCAAACTGTTTTTGGATGTCAACCTTTTTTTGTTCATGGTCGGGCACTGGAACTATTACAATAAAATCATAAGGATCATTTTGGAATGCCAACAAAACAGGCAACACAGGCTGGATTTTTTATCGTTTTTATAGCATGAACCTTGCTATTGCTATAGATGCCGAGTAAAGTTGGAGCACTTTCATCCGTTTTTGTCACTAAATGATCAGTTATTTTATAATAAGCTTTTTCGCATGGTTTTTGTTTTTGATTTTAATTTCAAAAGTTTCAGAAAACTTATTCAATAGCTACGATTTAGTTTGGATACGACCAAACTCGAATGGGCACTATTCTCCGAAATAATCGTTATTATTCGGTGAGTAATCTGACAGTTTACTTGTATTGGACACAATAAAAACAGACGAAAAATCTCTATTACTATTCCGCTTAACCTTTTAACTGATGAGGTTACACAGTTACCACAGTTAACCTCGAGCGCTCGACGGAGCAACACGTCTGCCGGAGAACAAGTCGATGGTCCTGAGGATGTCCCGTGGAGGGATGAAACACGTGTCGATATTTTTCTTTTGAGGTTAACTGTGGTAACTGTGTGACCTCATCAGTTAAAAGGTTAAGCGGAATAGTACTAGAGATTTTTCTTCTGTTTTTATTTTGTAATGGATTTCCGCAAAGTAACGCCTGAATCTATCAATTATTGTATTGGACACTTCTTATTCCACGGAATAGTTATTCCAAAAGATGTTTGTAGCCGGCCTTATTCTGCAAATAAGTAGTGTTTATTAGAAATACCGTATCCCATAGACCGTATATTATACCAGAAATATTACTAGAGCGTTGCCAGAGACATGATATGTGTATAATGTTCCTGTAATTTCACATATTTACTTAGTGCAACGCGAACAAACAGTCAGCTATTCAGCTGTGAACATTATAACTGCGCTTCGCGGCGTTTGATACATTGCAATAAATAAACTGAATTGACTTGCCATTTGCGACATTTGATTTATCCGGGTTATAGAGTAGTTTTAAGCTAGCTAATCCAAGGTATAAGTTATCTTGTCAAATACGTACGAGAGTTTTTTTATAGATAGAAAATACTTTTCTTGAACACCACATTAAAACACAGACAATAACAAATACTTACCACTATACTAAATATTATCACTAAAGTGAAAACCAAGCGAACATACATCAGAGATATTGCGCGTTGCTACCCTGAGATGTCCAAGTGTTCGACCCGAAACACATTGCAATGCGAGCATTACTGCTTGGCGGCAGAAAGTATTGTAGTGGTTCTTCACACAATAGGTACCTACTCTTGTTGAGCATAAAGAACTAATAATCTAACACACACACGCGCATGCGCTGTTATCATATTTGTGTGATAGTATGATGATGTATTGCGTTTTTCCGCTCACTGATTGTAGTTCATTTTATACTGGCTACTCTGAAGAATCGCAAGCAATAGTTACTCCACAAATGAAACACAATAGCGCACTGTCCGCCAGTTATCATCACTTATGAGAATCTGTCACTCCCTGTCAGTAACTTAATAGTTACTTAGAGCACTTAGTGCACTATAAAGCAACGGTAGTGCGAGTTATGTTGGTTAATAATGACTTACTTAGGACTAAACATGGCGCCTAGGATATCGAAGGCAGCTGAGTCTCTTCTATCGTTTATACTTAAGTCTTAAACTCACGACTAATTACCTACTGCGGGAATTTATATAGGTTTTTTTTTTATACAACTGAAGTGGCAACCAAGCGTACGGCCCACAAGATGGTAAGTGGTTACCGCAGCCTATGGACTCTTGCAATACTAGAGGTATCACTCGCGGGTTGCCACCTTGAGGCTAAGATCGAAAGCCTCATGTGCCAGTAATTTCACCGGAAACCATACCCTTCGAACCGGAACACAGCAATGCGAGCATTACTGATTGGCGGCAGAAATAGGTATGGTGGTAGTTCTTCCCGGACGAGCTCTATCACAGAAAACTCTACTACTCTTACATACTTATGTACCTATATATAGGTTAGGATTTTGTTTTTAGCTTTCTTTTGTTGCCTATTCCGTTTGCCGTTTTTCTTTGTGGAGTCAATAAATGTATTTTCTTTCTTTCTTCCTTCCTATATAAATTCCCGCAGTCTATAGTTTCCGTGTGATGAACTGCGAATAATTATCTTTTCTATGCGTTTTTAGGACGAAAACGTCATCAAAACTCTATAACAGCTGTAGCGTCATCCTTCCAAATTTTAGTATCGGCACTGCACTGCGCTCGTCAGTAGCGTAGTAACGTCTCTTTCACCCAGTAATTTTATTTGTTTTATTCCCCTTCAAACCTTACCATACGGCTAAGAAAAACATCGTTAGGAAACCGGCATGTCTAAGAACTAAAAGTTCGAAAGACATTGCCTTCAACGCATGGGGGCCGCGCGGTGGATTAAGACCCAATCACTCTCGCTCGATAGTGGGCCAGAGTCCCATCAATGGGATGCATGCTGTCAGTCATGGCACTTAGGATTTAAAATCCGTTTTATCAAGGTCAACAAGCATCTGTCAAGTAAGAGTAGTAGAGTTCTTTGTGATAGAGCTCGTCCGGGGAAGGACTACCACCATACCTATTTCTGCCGCCAAGCAGTAATGCTCGCATTGCTGTGTTCCGGTTCGAAGGGTATGGTTTCCGGTGAAATTACAGGCACATGAGACTTTCCATCTAACGTCTCAGGGTGGTAACACGCAAGTGATATCTATTATATTGCATGCGTACATAGGCTACGGTAACCGCTGACCATCAAGTGGGCCGTACGCTTGGTTACCATTTTAGTGGTATAAAAAAAAAGTCTAGAGCGCCATTGCAGCACTAGAATAAGAGCTCCTGTTCCGTCAACTAGCCTATTGTTAACAACCCGACCAGTTCTGACTGACCTGTTCATTCATCGTATTAAGGGCCTTTATTGTGACATTCAAGATTCAATCTTTTATTTGCTAAAGTACATCACATACCTAGGTAGCCTACTTAGGTAGGTATAGTTCGCACAGCGGATCTAGGCTTCCGTGAAGTTAGCCGTTTGTGATGCGCAAAGACAATTTAGTTTAAAAAAGCTCCATTGCGCATCGAAACGGCTAATTTCACTACGGCCGAGATCCGTTGTGAGACCTATACCTACCTACAAACTTGTTGATACCATTTATTATATTGTTATTAGCTTTCTTTTGTTGCCTATTCTTGTGTTTGTTTTTTTCTTTGGGGAGTCAATAAATGTATTTTTTTCATCTTCTTTCTTTCTTACATATACAGTTTATATATTAGGAACTTAGTTATATGCTACTCAATGTATGAGCAATCATCATCATCATGACAGCCTTCTAATGTTCCCACTGCTGGGACACTGGCCTACTCTCAGGCGAGAGTGATTGGGTCTTAATCCACCACGCGGACCCAATGCGGATTGGTGGATGGCACATGTCTTTCGAATTTTTAGTTCTTGGACATGCCGGTTTCCTCACGATGTTTTCCTTCACCGTATGAGAGCACTGGCATTGCGCACATAAATTTTTCGAACAGAAAAATCCATCGGTGCACGACCGGGTTTGAACCCACGACCTTAGGATCGGAAGGCGGGGTCACTACCACTAGACCACCGGTGCTCTCAGGGCTGTATGAGCAAGCGGACGGGTAATATAAATTCTCGCCATAGTTTACTGTTTCTAAATACACCCATATTCAATTACGCATAATATTCTTCTCTTAAATATATTATTTAAAAAAACTGCTGTGGCTCGCTAAAACTCGATAAAGGCTGGAACGTCCTGGCATTTTCAAACTTGTTAGGCCATGACAGAGGCATTCGCGCGGCCTAGAAACTCTGTCACCAGAGTTGGCCACTGGCATACGAACTAACTTTTATCAAAAAGGTAGAGTTGTTGGTAGGTGCTCAAATTACAATAAAAAAATATATACATTAACAATGATTAATAATATAATTCGATTCAAGAGGAAAATTTATACGTAAGCGAAGCCTTAACGGGCTGCTAGTTAAGATTATTGATTAATGATTTAATTTTTAATTGATTTTTCTAATCTTTCGCTATCGGAATTAATGTATTTTAAATCTATAATATTTAATTTAATGTAAATACTCTCCGTCGTATTAGGTTATTAGCCTGGAAAGAAAGACTTGATAATGATGATGTAAGATAATTGATAGATTCAGGCGTTACTTTGCGGAAATCCATTACAAGATAAAAAACAGACGAAAAATCTCTAGTACTATTCCGACTTTGGCTCCAGCGCTCGACGAAGCAACACTTCTGGCGGAGAACAAGTCGATGGTCCTGAAGATGTCCCGTGGAGGGATGAAACACGTGTCGATATTTTTCTTTTGAGGTTAACTGTGGTAACTGTGTGACCTCATTAGTTAAAAGGTGAAGCGGAATAGTACTAGAGATTTTTCGTCTGTTTTTATCATGATGATGTAAATAAATAAATAAATAAATAAATAACATAAAAAGTGGTATCCAAATAAGATTATACATAAATATAATCGTAAGCTCCAAACTGAAAGGCTTCAGTGAGAAGTTAAGTAGCTTTTCTTCATCACCAATGGACAATAAGACATGGAACAGCTATAGGGGAATAATTAGGCCCATATCTAGTAGTTAGCATTTAAAAGCTTCACATTATAGGTAAGTAAAGTAAGTTCGTATGAACTGTGGCCAACTCTGATGACAGAGTTTTTAGGCTAAAGGCCTTTGTCATGGCCTAACTTTGAAAAAGCCGGAACCAAAATTAAAAAATTCTAAAATGGTTTATTTCAATAAAATCATAAGGATCACTTTGAAACGTTTTTTAAGCTAGGATACTTTACGCCAGATCCAACGCGCCCATGCCGTAAAGTAACTGGCAACAACACCGGCTGGGTTCCTATCGCTTTTTGGCATGATCCTTGCTATTGTTATGGATGCCTAGTAGAGTTGGAGCACATTCGTCCCCGAGCTATTTTATCATCTCACTAATCGGTTATTATAAAGTAAGATTTTTGAGACCGACTGCTTAACGTGCCCTCAGAAAATTTGATTTTGAATTAAATAGAATTTGATTGTCGTCAGGACTTTTTGATAGGGGTACTTTCTCCAAAAAGGGGCAAAAGAGGGCTGCTGGATATCTCCGCCTAATGTGATTTGATTTCGATAGTTTTTATTTTATTTGAAAGGTAAGTATTAACTTTAAGTTCGTCTCATATTTGGTGAAGATCTGATGAGGAGTGTTGAGCAAAATAGTTCCTCAAAACGCAGTATGTTTCTCACTTTCAAAGCTCACTTTACGAGTTTGTGATTGCGAGGTCTACTGTTCGGAGAACTGATAGTTTAGTTCTTAAAGTGTATGGTACAACAGTCTCCTATCACTATCAGTTTACAGTAGGTGTTTTTTTTTTACCTTCGGGCGACCTAGAAACTCTGTCACCGGAGTTGGCCACTGACTCATACGAACCAACGAAGTAGGTGGTCAGTGATTATAATTATGGTACTAGTGTTTTTTTACATTAAACGCAGTCAAAGTCGCGGGACATTCCACTATTGGTTTATGATTACGCAGGTGACCATCAATTATTGCGAGTTGAAACCACATAAACTGGACATAAAGAGCAATTAGTATATTAAATTGTATGCTCAGTTCTAAAACGCGTAATTAGCAACGTAGTTGCATAAGGTATTGCGCACACCTCATCATATCAGCCGATAGACGTCCACTGCTGGACATAAACCTCTCCCAAAGCTCGCTATGTCGATCGATTTTGAGCTTTCACCACCGACTTCTCTGCGATCGGTTCATTGAGTGGCGGGCCATCCTATAGACTTCTTGATTTTATGGCTTCTTTGACTTATAACTGTCACAATTCTGCCAGTGTTGTTGCTTCGTAAACATAGACGAATAGACGAGTTTCTTTGGTCATTTTGCCGATTCGATAATTGGTCTTCCATTTTTAACTGTTTTTCTCGTGTTATTTTGAATTTTAATGTGTAAGTTTGGCGGCAGTTTATCCAATGCGACCTAAGTAGCTCGTAGTCTTGGCACAAGTGTAAGTGATTGAAATGGAAGGGTGATGTTGGTTTGTTTGGTCGAAGATTCTCCTAGAAATTTTCTTGAAAGAACGCCATCATTTCTTTAAAAATTTTGTTCTTCAAATCAATCAGTTTAAACTTGATTCTTTTGTTTGTTGACAGTAATTGTGAAACAGGCAAAATCGTCTAAACTGACAGACCATAATAATAAATAAAATTAAAAAACATAGACGTTATGACGTAATAGTTCTCTCGACGGGTCTCGGCCATCGTGAAGTGACGTTTAGATGCGTAATGGAGCTTTTTCGAACTAAATTTGTTTTTGCGAATCACAAACGGCAAACTTCACGTCGAGAGAATTATACATAACTTTCGTTTAACTATTACTCTGTAGTTTAACTCACTTATTGAACCTGTGGAACGTTAAATAGTATGGTTGACAATCGGCTAGCAGAGAAACACTACGAGCTTACGGCGTAGCTTTTCGATCTTGCACGAACACGACCGAGTGTCTCAAAAACAGTGCTACGCCGTAGAAGCGTAGAACAAAAACAGCATTTCGTCATAAAATCTTGGTAGCGTTTTACTAATCTAGATAGTAATTTAATTATGGATTCGACTAATTAAAAGAGGGGTGTTATAAGTTAAAAGTAAGTAAGTTCGTATGAGCATCAACCGAGGTTCATGCTGAAAATAAGCGCTGCAGTTATCTGTAGCATTATGCTGAGCAAGAACCTTTTTTGACGTACTGTACACGGAATAGACTGAAACACTCACCTACTGCGTCTGTTCTTTATATAATTTGTAAAGTGTATAATATAGTTTGTCAGAATAAACTTTTACTTAACTTTACCTTTACTTTTACTTTAGTAAGTGGCCAATTCTGGTGACAGAGTTTTTAGGTCGCCACCAAGGCCTCTGTCATGGACTATTTTCTAAGTTTGCATTGTGCATCTGAGTAAAAAACAATTAAAGTGTTTAAATGTTTTTTTAAGTGAGCACACACCCTTACAGTGTTACGCGTCAGTGAGAAAGAACAAACCGTTAAAAGGCTCCTAATAACAAGTCTTGAATAGCCTTGGATATCTACATGTCCATTGTGTGCATGTAAGTATTAAAAAAATTAACACTTACAGGATCAAAGTCACTCAGAGCTCATGGAAAAAGCCATGCTAGTGTAGCATGAACTATCACTAGCTACATTCATACCACTTATCTATACTTCTATACTAATATTATAAAGAGGAATGATTTGTATTTTTGTATTTTTTTTGTTACGAATAAACTCAAAAACTATTGGTCTAATTTCAAAAATTCTTTCACAATTAGAATGCTACATTATCCCTGAGTAACATAGGCTATATTTATTACTGGCGACCCACCCCGACTTTGCACGGACTGCCAGCTGAACACAGTCTATCCATATCGCGCAAGGTGCGCAATTACATTGGTAGGTAATACCTACCAATGTAATTTGACTTATATATTATCAATATATTTCTTAAAGAATAAAATTACGAATAAGTAATTAATTTAATATGTACATAATTATATTACATTACAAAATATACAAAATACATATGAAACAGTTGAGCCATCTAAAGACCGTTACAAACGACCTATAGATAGCTTATATATATTATCAATAAATGACTATTATGACTATTATGACTTAGCCTATTACCCAATTTAGTTATGTGAAGCCCCCACTGTAACTTGTTATCTAAAGTTAGTCCTAAAATTTAGTAGATTTTACGACATCTACGTTTTTGTGCATCAATGTAATATTAGTGCAATTTTGTTCTACGTTTAATACCTACATCTTGTATTTACTGTCTTATAATGGGTTATATCTGTTATCACGTATAGTTCGCACAGCGGATCTAGGCTTCCGTGAAGTTAGCCGTTTGTGATGCGCAAAGACAATTTAGTTTGAAAAAGCTCCATTGCGCATCGAAACGGCTAATTTCACTACGGCCGAGATCCGTTGTGAGACCTATAACTTGTCATTATTGACATTAAACGCACATAATCAAAGGACATATTTTATTTTATTTTAGTACCACCCTATACTTGCATTGCATATATTGTCTAGTGGTAGTGACCCCGCCTTCCGATCCTAAGGTCGTGGGTTCAAACCCGGTCGTGCACCAATGGATTTTTCTGTTCGAAAAATTTATGTGCGCAATGCCAGTGCTCTCATACGGTGAAGGAAAACATCGTGAGGAAACCGGCATGTCCAAAAACAAAAAATTCGAAAGACATGTGCCATCCACCAATCCGCATTGGGTCCGCGTGGTGGATTAAGACCCAATCACTCTCGCCTGAGAGTAGGCCAGTGTCCCAGCAGTGGGAACATAAGAAGGCTGTCATGATGATGATGATGATACTTGCATTTAAAAATACTAACCAAGTAATCCTAGTTAGGTATAGGGGAAAGCGAAACTAGGAGTTTCACTACCTTCCCGTGCTTCGGAGGGCACGTTAAGCAGTCGGTCCCGGCTTTTTCAAAGCTGTTAGGCCATGCAGAGGCCTTCGGGCGGCCTAGAAACACTGTCACCAGAGTTGGCCACTGACTCATACGAACGAACGAATGAACTACCTACACATCTCTTAGAATAAGTAATTTGAAGTGGCAGTGGACAGTGCCAGGCCATATAGCTAGCAGAACCGATAACAAGGAATAGGAACACGAACTTAAAAACGAAGTATACGACGGCCCCCCACTCGGTGAACCGATGACACTGGTCGCTGGAAGTCGGTGGATGGTGAGGGCTCAAAATAGGTCATGTCGCTCTTGGGGGTGGCATATGCCCAGCAGTGGACGTCTATCGGCTGATAATTCATCATCAGGAAAGGATTAAAATTTTCTATAATAAGTAAAAAAGAGGGGGAAAAAAAGAAAAAAAAAATTGCCCTGCAGTGGGACAGCACAGGCTGTTAATAATAATAAAAAAAAAGTAAAAAAAAACGATGTTGTTACAGTTAAAGATCAATTAATACCACACGCATTAAACTCTCAACCCTAATTTAACCGACGGTTGCTCAGTGGGCGAACGGTTAAGTCATTTTCATTAGTAATTTAGTTGATTAAGCAAATTAATCAGGTGCCAATCACACCTTGGGTTTCTAAAAAACTGATCCGGTGACGGAAATGCATAATGTAATGTATGGAAATGTATTTTGTTTTGAGGCATTTTGAAAATTGCGTTCGAGAGTTTTCGATAATGTCTATGTTTCAATAATTATCCACCACATTGAGTCCGCGTGGTAAATTATAGATCACTCTCGCTCGAGAATAGGGTTCAGTGTTCCAGCAGTGGAAACATTAGAAGGCTATCATGGTGGGCGCGTGGAACTGGCGAAAATTGACGTTTCAAAATGATCCTTGTGATATGATTGAATAAAGAGATTTTAACTTTGTTTGAAGTCAGAGTGACTTTGATGACAAAGCGTCACTTTTCATCGCTTGTAAGCTTACGTTTTTTGTCCAACAGCTGGGCAATAGGTCTTCTCCAAATCTTTTCACCTGTCTTGAAAATAAATATTAATAAATAAATTTTGGCGAAAAACCGAAGCCAACCGGAATCAGCGTTAACCATCGATGCTACAAACTCGACCTTAGGTACACGTACACTATGCACTATGTACTACAACTTATATTTATCATCATCATCATGACAGCCTTCTAATGTTCCCACTGCTGGGACACTGGCCTACTCTCAGGCGAGAGTGATTGGGTCTTAATCCACCACGCGGACTCAATGCGGATTGGTGGATGGCACATGTCTTTCGAATTTTTAGTTCTTGGACATGCCGGTTTCCTCACGATGTTTTCCTTCACCGTATGAGAGCACTGGCACTGCGCACATACATTTTTCGAACAAAAAAATCCATTAGTGCACGACGGGGTTAGAACCCACGACCTTAGGATCGGAAGGCGGGGTCACTACCACTAGACCACCGGTGCTCTATATTACTTATGTTCAACTTATATTACTTATGTTCAACTATTTACCTGAGTATGTACATTAAAGTTGGCCACTGACTCATACGATCATAATTATTTTCTTTTTAGTAAGCAATATCTAAATAATAATACACGAGTCGTTCTACAACTGGTACCGAAAAAACTGGTACCGAATGGTTCGACTTGTGAAACATATTATTTCCGTTATGCAACTGGTACCGTGTACAAGTTAGGTTGAACTGCCGCTATGTAACGGACTCAGCTTATTCAGAAAACAGCAAAAGCCACCAATCAGCTAGCGGGTCCCATGACGTCAGTAATCGTAGAGCTTGTTCCACGGGATTTTTACGGTGTTTGGAATAAGCTATTAGCAGATTGGGCTTGATTTGATACCTATTTGATGATGGAGTGGGTTGACGGCTTATGAGATTTTTCAGTAAGTGATAAATAAATATTGTGTTTAGTCTTTATAAAGTTTTCTTCGAAGATATCTTGGATCTGATACACTTATTAGTAGACTCAGTTCCGCTAACAAATGCAGTTCGTACGGTGAGATGGCTTTCAGATGAAGCTACGGCTAGCATAGGTTATTTCAGTTACTTCCATAGATCAAATCGCCTTTCCCAAAAAATGATACCATATCGATATGGTGTTTTTTTTGCGAAAATTCTCACTCTTGAACGCAATTCTAATCAATTGGTATTGAACAAGTATTGAAATAAAACATTTCGTACTCTTGAGTGCAAACCTAGCGCCAAATTCAACCCTGTTTTGAAGAGTACATTTTGACAGCAGTAATTAGAATTGTCGGAATTGTCATTGGACTCAAGAGTAAGACCCCGGAACGGTACATTCGTACCGAAACAGTGAACAATCCGAATGCGATTATATTGTGCTTCTCTAGTAATTACCGGTGGGGTGGGGGCGAAGTGAAAGCAATAGTGGTAGGTGGCGCCCTCAGCGATTTATTGTTTTTAATAATAACGTGAACCCGCTACAAAGAGAACAAAAGTACGTGGAGCGAGCGACGCGACGCGAAGGTGGGAAACCGTGCTCATGGAGGCGGTAGTCAATCGCGGCTTCGTTACTGTATTTAAACTCAATCACGCAACGAGCTAAGGAAAGAGCTATGCTAGGAGTTTCACTACACGATCAGACACTGTAAGAAAGAAAAAATTAGAACCAAGGAACATACTCGTAACTCATAGTAAAAAATAAGTATTTGAATTGGTGGGACTGTGAAACACTACAATAGGAACTTATTTGTATACACCCTTATTCTGCGAATAAATCATTAATTCATTCAAGTTAAAGTGGTAGTGGCTAAGCTCGCAGAATTGAACCGCTAGACAATAAAGGTTCACGAATAGCGACCGCGAACTAGAAAATGAAGTATGGTACAGGCCCTTACCTGGTGGTAGGACTCTTTAGCAAGAGTCCATCTTAGTGAGTAGCACCGCAGTGCATATTCTACCTCCAAGTAGTAGCGTGCAAGCATTACTGTGTTTAGGTTCGAAGGGCACTGTAGCAAGTAAAATTACTGGGCGAAGGAGTGCAGTGCGACGCAGAACTTAAAAACTTTAAGCTTTGGGTGGCACTGAATCTGTTATGATCAGGCGTGGCGATTAGCATCAGGCGAACGAATAGACCGTCATTTGCTGAACTAAAAAAGGAGAAAAAATCATTTAGTGCACATACGTAACCAAGTTCTGTAACCAGCTACGCAGAAGGTAGTTTTTTCTTACTCGTAACCCGGTTACGGTTAATCTTTTTTTGTCTTTCTGTTCTTACATTACTTACTTGTTACTTTCATGAGTTTTTCGATCTTAGCCTCAAGGTGGCAGCCCGCGAGTGATACCTCCGGTATTGCAAGAGTCCATAGGCTGTGGTAACCACTTACCATCTTGTGAAGGGTACGCTTGGTTGCCACTTCAGTTCTATATAAAAAAAAACTTAGTAACTGGGTTAAAAACTTAACTGGGTTAACTGGTAACTAACTGGGTTACGAATGAGCTGTTTTCGTCTCAAGTTATTAAAAAAAAAGCTGTCTATTTAGATGGTGGTAGCTCAACTGGCGAGCCCAAGAGAATGTAAGCACTACGTTTGGCGAGCTATGGTGAATGTGTAGGAAATTCGACATTGGTTGCTCCTGCTGTCACTGTCTGTCATACCTCTGGCTAGTTTCAAAGTCATAGAACGTACTACGTAGTACATTACTTTGGTCGTACTGGAGTTAAATTATTTTGCCTCAAGCAGGACATGAACCCACAACTTTCCACTTGACACGAGACGAAACAAAAACGGAGTTACCAACCTTTTTCTTGTTTTGATAACCTTTCCCAGTATGGCAGTAGGGCAGATAGAGCCATCTGTCAAAGCAATCGGACATACTTTTTTATTTTTATCTCCAATCGAAAACCTCTCTTTGGGAAGTTTTTTATGTTTC
The DNA here is from genome assembly GCA_951394395.1 of Colostygia pectinataria. Taxonomy (NCBI): domain Eukaryota; kingdom Metazoa; phylum Arthropoda; class Insecta; order Lepidoptera; family Geometridae; genus Colostygia; species Colostygia pectinataria. The sequence continues at coordinate 16,756,150 of OX596348.1, read as the reverse complement.
TGTTCTACAACTAATAATACAACTGTTCCTGCGGGGTTGCCACCTCCACCCGTTGGTCCTACTCCTCGGCGGCTGTACTCCGCGCGGTCGCAGTGGGTCGGCGTTGCAATATGAACATTCGTATGTTTCATCCTGGCGTACTTTTTTCGATTATTTCCTAACTTTCAAACGTGTCTGAAGCCAGCACCGGTTTCTTTGGAACTTCTCTATCATCATTAAGAGCCACGTCTGTATCATCATCATGACAGCCTTCTAATGTTCCCACTGCTGGAGTGCTCGTGACGTAGCTGGCTAAGTTGTTCTTAAAAGATCAACGAAGTTAAGCATTGTTCCGCGGGGTCATCATTTGGATGGGTGACCGCCAGTGGCAATTTCAACTGAGCGCTCCCGTGCTTCGGAGGGCACGTTAAGCAGTAGGTCCCGGCTGTTTCAAAGTTGTTAGGCCATGACAGATGCATTCGGGCGGCCTAGAAACTCTGTCATCAGAATTGGCCACTGACTTTTACGAACGAACGAATTAACGAACTGCTGGAACACTGGCCTATTCTCGAGCGAGAGTGATTGGGGACCCAATGCAGATTGGTAGATGTCTATATAAAACAATCCATTCTTTAAAAGTAGTAGAGCTAAATTGGGGAAGAACTAACAGTATACCTATTTCTGCCGCCAAGCAGTAATGCTCGTTATGTTCCGATTCGAAGGGTATGGTGTCCAGTGAAATTACAGGCACATGAGAAAGTTGATCTACGTCTCAGGGTGGCAATGCGCAAGTGATATCTCTGATGTTGCAAGCGTACATAGGCTACGGTAAGCGTCTTTTGAATGCTTGCCTGTTCTTAACGTTAAAGAAATTACAGGTTTGAATTCAGCTGTGGGACACAAGAACTTCCATTGGTGCACGATCTGTTATGAACCCGCGACCTTAGAAAACACGTGGGTAGGCCGCTACACCACCAGTACTCTTATCAAATCAAATCAAATCATTTTTTTATCTCTTGACATGGTACATGCTCTTAGATAAGTCAATTTACAATAAGTTAAATACTTAGTACCTGAGTACAATCACTTTTAAGCTTAATTACAAAGAACCAATTCCATAGTGGCCTTGGTCTTAGTAACACCATAGAGAAATTGGAAAAAAATATAAAACTAACATTATAATACAATTTTATTTTTATGTAGACAAACAAAGTTCTTTATGAAAAATGTTTGTTGTGTTGAGTTTCCTAAAACGGGAACACTGGAGGACCGCCATGACAGCTATTAGCCAATGATCGTGACGCATCTTGACTTTGACAGTACCTAATAACCCAGTTGTTCGTTAAACCCGCCATGTTGTTTTGCATTGTGTTGCACTCCTTCACAAAGTTAAACTTACATAAGATTGTGAAAGAAGCTAAAATAAATTAAATAAACAGCTTAAAACGGTTTCTTTATTGAATATCTAAATATCTAGACCCCTACAAAGGACCTAGGCCCGGCTCCATACATCGAGAAACAACTCCTTTATCTCACAATTACCAAATCATAATAAAATAATAAAATTAAAATCAAATAAACTTGATTAATTAACAAAACAAGGCAGAAACAAGTGCCTGTAGGTAATACATTTATTTAATCGTATGACGTAATTAGTATGTATCAAGAATGTACTTGAAATATAATAAACAAAAATTCTAAATCTAAAAACAATTCACATGGTCAAAAACTTATATTAATACTATATACTAATATTTAATTTATACTAATGTATACTATTCTAATGGTACTATATACTACTATAAACTAGAAACTAGACACTCTGTCACTAGTGTTGGCCACTGACTCATACGAACTTACTTACTGTAAACTATAAATAAATAAATAAATGCTGGACAATGTGTGGATTTTCCAGCATCATGTAGCCCCAAGGTAAGCTGCTGTTACAAAGCTGTGTTATGGGTACTAGATGACTGATATATACTTAATACAATACAATACATAGACAGATATTTATTATTATATTTAGAAAATACCCAAAACACCCGGAACAAATATTTGTAGATCGTACAAACATTTGTCTCGAGGCAGGAATCGAACCTGTAACCTCCGCGTCGCAGGCGGACCTGCGCCCGCTGCGCCACATCGGTCGTCAAACTATATAATTGTAATACATTGAAAACGTAATATTACAAAGTAAATCAGCTAAATATTATCTTAGGTACGCTACGTACGTACGTTCGTATGAGTCAGTGGTCAACTCTGGTGACAGAGTTTCTAGGCCGCCCGAAGGCCTCTGTCATGGCCTAACAACTTTGAAAAAGCCGGGACCGACTGCTTAACGTATTTCGCTAATATTTAATGAGAAATAAGCAAATCATATTTTCAGTTGCAAACGCTTAACCCATTTAGCAAATGAGTCGTTGGAATCTGATTATCCCTGAGTTGATGGTTTTTCCTATGAAAGACATTGTTTTGTTTTGTTAAGAAAATGCGGGCATAGTGCACACCGGCGGTCTTAACGCTAGCTGTAGTTACTATAATACAACTTTAGAGGTACAATCACACTATCTCACTAATTACTATCGCATAGTATCACATATCTCATACACATTCACTTTTTTTTTTTCTTCAACTTATTGTGTCCCACTGCTGAGCAAAGGTCTCCCCCAATTCCTTCCATCTATCTCTGTCCTTGGCAATATCCCACCAGTCTACATCAAAAACGTCAAGGTCATCACGCCAGCGCGTTCGCGGCCGACCCCTACGTCGCCTTCCATCCTCAGGCAGCCATGGTGTTACTCCATGAGGTGCGAGGACTATGCGTGTGGTGTTGGCGACTTGTTTGCTTTATACATTTTATTGAGTGTCCGGGGTGTGATAAGGTTGAGATTAATTTGAATGGGATTTCACAGATTTTTTTGTCAAAGTGTTAGACCACTTTCTTTGCTGTCTGTACCTACCTACCTAACTCAGATGTGAACCACTTTCTTTGTTGACTGTACCTACCTAAAGATGTGTAAAGGACCGAGGGCGTGAATCGCGGACTTTTGCCTTTTTTTTTTTTTTATACAACTGAAGTGACAACCAAGCGTACGGCCCACAAGATGGTAAGCGGTTACCGCAGCCTATGGACGCTTGCAATACCAGAGGTATCCCGCGCGGGTTGCCACCTTGAGGCATAGATCGAAAGCCTCATGTGCCAGTAATTTCACCGGAAACCATACCCTTCACACCGGAACACAGCAATACGAGCATTACTGCTTGGCGGCAGAAATAGGCATGGTGGTAGTCCTTCCCCGGACGAGCTCTATCACAGAGAACTCTACTACTCTTAAGCCTCAGGTGTGGACTAGCCTAAGAACAAAGTGATTTGTAGCGTGGCTTGCCATCTAATAATTGAATTATAACATCGATTTGCCATTAAAATGGTTTATGGAATGAAATGTTAAAGCTGGGAGGGGCCGCTGCTCATTCCTGTTCATAAAACGGTATTTTTCTATTCTATTTTTATATGGCTTTGGTTAAAATGATGTTGCCTTGTTGGCTGTAAAGATACACAATTTAACTCAGTATTCAGTATTCAGTATTATTATTTTCAGTTTTTGTAAAAATCAACAAAATGTTGAATATCCCTAGACAATGTTGATGTGTGTACATTTGTGTTGTACAAATACGCAAAATGTTACACGCTCGGTTCCTATACAAAATGTTACACGCTCGGTTCCTATACAAAATGTTACACGCTCGGTTCCTATACAAAATGTTACACGCTCGGCTCCTATACAAATCGACGAACTCTTTCATTCTACTTAACTTACTGTGTTTTTGACATTGTTGGCATGTTGGATATAGTTTTTCTTTTTTTTTATACCACTTAACTGGCAACCAAGCGTACGGCCCACTTGATGGTCAGCGATTACCGTAGTTACTATGTACGCATGCAACATCATAATATCACATGCGTGTTACCACCCTGAGACGTTAGATGGAAAGTCTCATGTGTCTGTAATTTCACCGGAAACCATACCCTTCGAAACGGAACACAGCAATGCGAGCATTACTGCTTAGCGGCAAAAATAGGTATGGTTTGGTTATAACTTATAATATTAGCGGGCTTTTATCGCGTTACCTTTTAACTTTTTAAGCGATCAGAATTCATAGTTTTCTATAATATTTTAATAGTATTCCCATAAGCGATAAAATCCCGCTAATATTATAACCAAACCATACCTATTTCTGCCGCTCAGCAGTTAATGCTCGCATTGCTGTGTTCCGGTTCGAAGGGTATAGTTTCCGTTGAAATTACAGACACATGAGACTTTCCATCTAACGTCTCAGGGTGGTAACACGCAAGTGATATTATGATGTTGCATGCTTACATAGTACGGTAACCGCTTATCATCTTGTGGGCCATACGCTTGGTTGCCACTTCAGATCGCTTCAAAAGTTTAAAAGTGAAGGTTTAAAAAAGACTTTCGATATTTCGATTTGATATTTCGATTGAGTTCGATATAGTTATTTTTGTAAAGAATATCGATTTACAAAATCACGTTCATGCAGTCTAGATACGTGTAGGGTGTTTTGACAGCTGGCTAATTGGAAATCCACCGACGATGGACAGTGGACAGGAGAAAGAAAGGCTTAGAGAATGTTTTTAGTCGTGATCGGAAGGGGTGGTTTTTTGGTTTTTGAGGCGATTACGCCCGCTGCCCTCTGAAACAGACGGTGATTTGTTTTCAGGATTACTATCGAAAAGAGAACCGTTGTTTCAAGCCATTTTCATTCTTATGACAACGCTATAAAAGATAAAAAACAGTTGAACAATCTCTTGTACTATTCCGCTTAACTTTTTAACTAATGAGGTTACAGTTAACACTGTTAACCTCAAAAGTTTTTTTTTTTTTTTTAAATCTTGTAATAGATTTCCTCAAAGTAACGCCTGAATCTATCAATTAACGCCATAAAAGTCACCTGCCGACGGTTCTCTTGTTGAACAGACTCTATTTTTTTATTTTTTTTTATTTATGGCATCTGTAAAGTTCTAAAAAAGTCATCGACCAAATTATCAATATCACCCTTTCATTTCATTCTCCTACACTGGTGACAAAACAACGCAACATGTTAACTAATATTTTATAGAGGAAATATATAAAAAAAAAAATGCTGGACAATCCACACAGCATCATCTAGCCTCAAGGTAACCTGCTGTTAAACAGAGCTGTATTATGGGTACTAGATGACTGATATATATTTAATACAATACAATACATAGATGATATTTTTTATTATATATAGAAAATACCCAGAACACCCGGAACAAATATTTGTAGATCTTACAAACATTTGTTCCGAGGCGGGAATCCAACCCGCAACTCGTGCGTCGCAGGCGGGCCTCCGCCTGCGCCAATCGGTCGTCGTATGTTGTATACATTTTGTATGTTTGTAACGAATAGGTAAACTTAAATACTGCTAAAGGGCAATTCTCGTGCATAGATAAATGGTTACATGTGAGGGAAGTAACAAAATAATACTCTACTACAAACCTTCCTCTTGGATCACTCTATCTAATGATAAAAACCGCATTAAAAACCGTTGCATACATACAATCATACATAACATACAAATAGACAGACAACGGGAAGCAACATTGTTTTATAAAACGTATTATAATAACAATGCTAGTGCAACGCCATCTGCCGGCTGCGCCCTACACACCACAATTCACTTCAGCCTAAACAAGATGTCGTCATGCGTCATAGAAACGAAACTCGTACCGCCCCTCTCGCCTACAATTTTATACCTCCATAAACATGCTAATTTAGCTATGACTTTTTTATAACATAATTAATAACGTGTGTCGACTCACCGTGCGAACACGGGGTTGCTCCTAAGAGCTCCCAAATTTTTATTATTGTAAAAACATAAGTACTTACCTAGTAACAAAAAAAAACAGTTAAAAACTTCTGAAAATATTTATGATAAGGTCGTAAAACAAAGTTATACTGCCAAGTCAATCAAAAAAAATATTAGGTAGGTGTTATGTATTCTATCAATAATATATTTTTTACGTTTGGGCTTCCAGCTTAATTTAATTAAATTAAAACATAATGGATGTTTGAATGTCATAAATAAATAATACTAAATACTAAATCACAATTTAGCAAAACTGATTTCGATAAAATTTCACAAGCCCAAAAAAGAAGTAAAGAACGCTTAGGAATAACCCCTTGCTACGTCGAGATTATGATTACGATTACCATTCTATGTGTTACTATTCAATTGTAGCGACCAAAAGTCGCGTGACCGCACAAGTGCGATCTTTTGTCGTCACGTGTTTACGACTCACCAAACTATATTAGATACACTAACATAAATTGAAGATTTGGATGTTTTTTTGTATACCACTCATATTTATGACAAACAGACAATCATCGTCGTATATATTACAGTTCACGTATTTTTATACATTTATTAATATAAAATAAGTGGTCTAGGCATGATTAAGCCTCAAAAAGCTAAAAAAAAAAATATTTTTACAGAAAAACAACCGACATCAATTTAAAATAAATATTTCGGCAGATTGCGGTCAATTGATGTGGCGCAGCGGGCGCAAGTCCGCCTGCGACGCAGGAGTTGCGGTTTCGATTCCCGCCTCGGGTCAAATGTTTGTGCGATCTATAAATATTTGTCCCGGGTGTTCTGGGTATTTTCTATATATAATTAAAAAAAACTATCTTTGTATTGTACGGTATTAAAGTATATATCAGTCATCTTGTACCCATAATACAGCTCTGTTTAACAGCAGCTTACCTTGGGGCTAGATGATGCAGTGTAGATTGCATTATTATTATTTATTTTATTCAAATAGTACTACCGAACTGATTTTGATAAAAGAACCAATTCCATAGTGGCCTAGGTCTTAGTAACACCATAGAGATATTGGAAAAAAATATAAAACTAACATTATAATACAATTTTATTTTTATGTAGACAAAAAAAGTTCTATATGAAAAATGTTTGAAACGGGAACACTGGAGGTCCGCCATGACAGCTATTAGCCAATGATCGTGACGCATCTTGAATTTGACAGTACCTAATAACCCAGTTGTTCGTTAAACCCGCCATGTTGTTTTTCATTGTGTTGCACTCCTTCACAAAGATAAACTTACATACGATTGTGAAAGAAGCTAAAATAAATTAAATAAACAGTTTAAAATGGTTTCTTTATTGAATATCTAAATATCTAGACCCCTACAAAGGACCTAGGCCCGGCTCCATACATCGAGAAACAACTCCTTTATATGTGATATTTCTGTTTACATATCAAACAGAAAAATAGTCATTGAAATCAATTCACAGTTGGCGGATAAATCGCGTAGCAAACCCTTTATACCCTTTTTTTATACCACTAAAGTGGCAACCAAGCGTACGGCCCACTTGATGGTCAGCGGTTACCGTAGCCTATGTACGCATGCAACATCATAGATATCACTTGCGTGTTACCAAGACGTTAGATGGAAAGTCTCATGTGCCTGTAATATCACTGGAAACCATACTTCAAACCGGAACACAGCAATGCGAGCATTACTGCTTGGCGCCAGAAATAGGTATGGTGGTAGTCCTTCCCAAGACGAGCTCTATAACAAAGAACTCGCCTCTTTGTGTCATCAATTTGTTTTTTTTTTTTAACCAAGTCGCTTAAACCATTAGGTACAAAAGATACCACCAGGTATTAAGAGCCAAGCCGCGGGCGTGAGCATGTGTGGTATAATTAAAAAACATCATATCATTTTACGCCTGCCAGCTGTTTGATTTAGGAGTCGCGGTTTTATAGGTGTTGAGTGTGTCCTCGACATAAAATTGTAATTGCAATCATTGTAGTTTTTGTGTTATCAAAATGTTTTCGTGTCATAGATAAGATTTAGGCTGGATTCACACGAGCAACTGTTGCTGGGGTTGCCGTAGCATCTAACTGCATAAATTTTTCTTTATTATTGTACGTTTTTTATTTCGTTTGGTAAATTATGCTCGATTGGGTAATATTGCTCGTTGGCGCTTAGACTTACAGATAGATAGATAGATAACTCATTATTGTTACACCAAAGAAACAGTTTTTTTTTTTTTATTAGGATGGATTGACTGGATTAAAAGCAAATGATAGATGTGTGGATAGTATACTCGTATCTACTTTAGGATTTCGTTGCTAGGTGCCTTTGGACTTTCCGTGAATATTAAAAAAAAAAAAAATGTTGGACAATCCACACAGCATCATCTAGCCTCAAGGTAAGCTGCTGTTAAACAGAGCTGTGTTATGGGTACTAGATGACTGATATATATTTAATACAATACAATACATAGATGATAATTTTTATTATAAATATAGAAAATACCCAGAACACCCGGAACAAATATTTGTAGATCTTACAAACATTTGTTCTGAGGCGGGAATCGAACCCGCAACCCCTGCGTCGCAGGCGTAAATTTCCTACAGCTAGCTAAGCTTTACAGATCAACGAAGTTAAGCACTGTTTCACGTGGTCACCATTTAGATGGGAACCGCCGTTGGCAATTTCAAGCGCTTCCGTGCTTCGGAGGGCTAGGTGCCGGCTTTTGACCTTTTCATATTGTCAATACAGAGCAAGAGCAGCCTTCTAATGTTCCCACTGCTGGGACACTGGCCTCTCGAGCGAGGGTGATTGGGTCTTAACCCACGCGGACCCAATGCGGATTGGTGGATGGCACATATCTTTCGAATTTTAATTCGTGTACATGCCGGTTTACTTACGATGTTTTCCTTCACCGTATGAAAGCACTGCGCACTTTTTCTAATTGTTCGTTCGTTTGTATGAGTCAGTGGCGAACTGGTGATAGAGTTTCTAGGCCGCCCGAAAACCTCTGTCATGGCCTAACAACTTTGAAAAAGCGGGGACCGACTGCTTCTAATAGATAAATACATTGGTGCACGACCGGTTTCGAACCCACGGCCTTAGAATCGGAAAGCAGGGTCACTACCACTAGACCACTAGCGTTCATCCATCATCCACCAAAGCAATCTAAAAGTTATACCTAATACCTATTTTCAGTTTACCGCAAAATTGGTGACCTATTTCCAATCTGGAAATATTTATTATATTAGTATTATATTAGTATATTTATTATATTAATATTATTATATTTAACATTTAAGAGAGCACCGGTGGTCTAGTGGTAATGACCCCGCCTTCCGATCCTAAGGTCGTGGGTTCAAACCCGGTCGTGCACCAATGGATTTTTCTGTTCGAAAATTTATGTGCGCAATGCCAGTGCTCTCATACGGTGAAGGAAAACATCGTGAGGAAACCGGCATGTCCAAGAACTAAAAATTCGAAAGACATGTGCCATCCACCAATCCGCATTGGGTCCGCGTGGTGGATTTAAGACCCAATCACTCTCGCCTGAGAGTAGGCCAGTGTCCCAGCAGTGGGAACATTAAAAGGCTGTCATGATGATGATGATGATATTTAAATCTGGAATTGGTTACCTATTTCCAATCTGGAAATCCTAGCATGTTGCACTGAAGCACAGAACAGGTATTTGACCGAGCGAGCGAAGCGAGCGAAGCGTCTCAGTTTCGAGATTGGCCAAAAATGCTTTTGGATGTCAGTTTGTCCGGACTTTTGTGTTTCGCATACAGGTCTCATTTTTCAACCAATCTGGTTGAAACTTGGTATACAGGTTTATGACTTTATAGAATTTGATTGTCGTCGGGGATTCTTGATAAGGGGTGTACTTTCTCCAAAAGGGACAAAAAGGGGGCTGCTGGATATCTCCGCCTAATGTGATTTGATTTCGATGATTTTTATTTTATATGAAAGGTAATTAGTAACTGATATTTGGTGAAGATCTGATGAGGATCTTCAGCGTGATGAGCAAAATAGTTCCTCAAAATGCAATATGTTGCTCACTTTCAAAGCTCACTTTACAAGTTTGTGCTTGCGAGGTCTACTGTTCGGAGAACTGCTAGTAGTAATACGTACAGAATGGTGTTTTTGTTTCCCTCACGATGTTTTCCTTCACCGTCTGAGAGCATTAAGGACTGGCATAGCGGAAAAATGTTTGAATATAAAAATCCATTGGTGCACGGCCAGTTTCAAACCCACGACCAGGAAGGCAGGGTCACTACCGATAGGAACCCAGCCGGTGTTGTTGCCAGTTCTTTTACGGCATGGGCGTGTTGGAACTGTTGTAAATTTTTCTAGCTTGTAAGACGTTTCAAAGTGATCCTTGTGATTCTACTGAATAAATAATTTTTGATTGATTGATTGATTACCACTTGTCCACCAGTGTCCTTTAGTAGGACCAAACCCTAAGAGTTAAATAACCTGGTTCGTCGCCGGTGGTCCAAACTAAAAAACTACTGTTTATTTAAACTATTTACTGAGCTATTTTACAAAACTATTTTAATATTTGTTCTAATATATTTACGTCCCAGTTCCAAGTGCTTGTCCTGTCCTCGGTAGAGCGGCTAATGTGTAGAGCTGGCAGCTACAACGTAGCTTAAGGCGGTTGCACCACCAAGCGGATCTATCTCGCTTTTATAATCTGAAATAGCGACCGCTCTGACTATCTCTATAAACTCTTGAATTTGATGAAAAATGCTTAGTTTTTTTGCACTCTCAGTCTCTAATATTATCGTCAGAGGGATCTTTGTAATGCCGTTTCGAGACGGCATAAAAAAAATTAGTAGAATAAGCATGATGACAATAACTAAGAATCACTGAAATCACGTCTTCACGTTATGGAAAAGGATTCAAGGAATATTTTTCTTTTTTACATTAGATGCGAGATTTTTTATATTATTAATAAAATCGTGTATTTTAAAATTAAATGCAATTTAAATTCAAATTTAAATTGCATTTTTTAATTCTTTAATATTTAATTTCTGGAATAATGAGTTATTTTTGAATCTACCACTCTCTATAAGGAAAGCCAAATCATTAGCCATATTTAAGTCGCAAGTCAAAAACTTTTATCTCTCAGAAGCGTCGTCATAATAATTATCGGAAGCACCTATTGTTTTTTGAGTAACATCACTTTATTTAACTTTTTAATTTCTATTTTATTTCATTTCCTTTCTCTTATCTTAATAGGTATAATAATAATAATAATAATAATAAAGCCTTTTTATTTCCCATCACCTATGTTTTACATTTTGTCTTAATATTAAATGAAGTTTCACTTTTAATCTTGCAGTTTTCACTTTTTTTTTTTTTTTTTTTTTTTTTTTTAAATATAGGTTCATTATATTTCATTATGTGTTTGTTTCTTTCTATTCTTCTATGTCTTCAGATATGTTTTCTTTGATAGGAACCCCTATTTGGGTATAGGCCTCCTCCAGTTTAATCCAGTTTTCCCTGTCTTTAGCTTGTTCAATCCACTCCTTTCCTGCTGTGGCTACGATGTCGTCACTCCATCGTTTTATGGGTCGACCTTTTCGTCGTTTTCCGTTTGGTCCTTTCCATTTTGTCACTTCGACTGTCCATCGCATATCGCTGTATCTTGCTACATGGCCTGCCCATCGCCATTTCAACCTGAGACTGTAGTGTAGGACGTCAATTATTTGTTACTCCAGTTAAAAATAGAGAACAAGCTCTAACTACTACTCAACAACCACTTAATAGGTATAGCAGGAATTATATTATTAATATGTATTTATTATTATTTTAAATTTATTTAAGTAACTATATGATTTAGATATGTATTTAATTGTTAGTACGAGTTATATTATGTAAGTAGGTATACATTATTTCATATTGTATTTAAGTACATTGTATGTTTATTTATTTGTTTCTAATATAATTTATATTCATATTATTGCACCACCAACCATTGTTCAATATTATAAAAATTCTCTCCATTCAAAGGCTGTCTAGAAGAAATCGCTCATAAGCGATAAGACCGCCCATTGTACCTTGTTTGTAAATTATTAATTTTAAGTTTTATTTTCGGTGTACAATAAAGAATTTTTCATTCATTCATTCGTTATTTTAAGCAAAAAGTCGATACTTCTGAACACAATAGAACAGCTTTTCAGAATCAGTCATCATGCCATTGCGATTCTGCCCTGTCTATAAGTTCGTAGATCGCAACACTTCATTTGTTTACGCTCCGCGTGTATTCTTTTGCCCTCCGCATGGTCCGCAACTGGATTCTTCGAACTAGTTTAAGCTTCAAAAAATAACCACTGTCTTCTTAACTCTATGTGATAATTCATTACTGCTTGTTATGTGGTACATGTACTTTGAAGTGGTTTTTTTTTTCACTTTAATTCGACTGTATGTTTTTTTTTGTTCTCTCGTTGGAGCTTTTTTTTAACTAAATTTATTTATTATTTTTAGTTTTATTTTACATAGGTATATACGTTGTTACAGAGTTGTTAAAATACATCAAAAAACCTTAGTACGTTTGACTTAGATGCAATGTAGCAAAAAAAATTGTCTTTGCGCATCACAAACGGCTAACTTCACGGAACCCTAGATCCGCGATAAGTATACGCGATTTCTCCTCCAATTATGAATTGATTTTGATAATTTTTTTGTTTGAAAGGGAATACTTCAGTTTTATCGAAAACAGTTCAGTAGGTACTTTTTGAATAAATCTTAATAAATGTATCAATAACTACATCGGCCCGTATCACCACAACCTGTTGAAACATTTTTTAGTTTGGTTTCGGTTTTTATGTCAGTATTTTTGAAGTAGGTAGTATTTTTGAAGTAGGTAGTATTTTTGATGTCATCAGGTTTTAATAATAATAATGCTGCAGAAAGTTTCTACTCGAAAAAAATATGTCCATGCTCAAACATTGAAAACATCGAGGAATAACTAAACATTTGAAAGGCATGTGCTATCCACCAATCCGCATTGGATCCGCGTTGTGTTTTCCAATCACTCTCGCTCGAGAGAAGGTCGGTGATTCATTTAAGTCACTCTGGCAAGACAACGAGTTATATTGGATGAACTACTAACAAAACACAAAAAAACTCAAATTTAAGAGAAAAACAATTATTGTTTAATTAATCTTAATTAATACAAAGGATTCGGCAAGTTGGCCAAAAAAACTCTGAGATATATCTAGATCTGATCTAGAGCACCGGTGGTCTAGTGGTAGTGACCCCGCCTTCCAATCCTAAGGTCGTGGGTTCAAACCCGGTCGTGCACCAATGGATTTTTCTGTTCGAAACATTTATGTGCGCAATGCCAGTGCTCTCATACGGTGAAGGAAAACATCGTGAGGAAACCGGCATGTCCAAGAACTAAAAATTCGAAAGACATGTGCCATCCACCAATCCGCATTGGGTCCGCGTGGTGGATTAAGACCCAATCACTCTCGCCTGAGAGTAGGCCAGTGTCCTAGCAGTGGGAACATTGGAAGGCTGTCATGATGATGATGATATCTAGATCTACTTAGAAATAAACTGTATTATAAAGTAAAAGGTTTAAAACTAAATTTTAAAGGTTTTTTTTTATCACAAACACGTCACTCAGAATTATTGGGCTGACTGTACAAAAGTCTGGATAATCACAAATTTCGACACAGAAATTCTCAGAATATAATATAAGTTTGGGTGAAAACAAATTTAATTTAACCTAATAATTAATAACCTTACACGTTTACTTATATGAGATGGCGGGACGAACTTGACTCGCATATAAGCTCATGGCCTGTCACGGCGTTAGAAAGGGAGGGAGGCCTTTGCCCTGCAGTGGGACAGTGATGGCTAATTAATAATAATAATAATACGTTTACGGTTGTCAATCGAGTTTTTCGTGAGTTGCCCTTTACATATATATTTTAGTCGATAATTATTTTATGAGTTATATTTTTATTTCTTTTTTTTTTTTCTCTCGTGTTACCTAGTTTAAGTATCTTTAGTTTAATTAACAACTTTGTAAATATTACCGATTAGGCGGTGTGGTCGCTCAGCGACAAAGCCTTTTTTTTATTCAATAAATTAAAAAAAAAAACTTTAAAACTCGTGTAATGAGTTTATGTTGTATAAAATACATTAAGTATATATATTAAAAAGGTGTGTTCTAAAACTCCATTTCAAGAAAAACTCTAAAACAGTAATTTAAAAAACTTAATTAAGTACCGCCAAAATCAAAAAACAAATTAAATATTATAGTAGTCCTAATATTTACTCGCAGTGTATGTATAATACAGCTTTATTAATTATATTTTATTAATAAGTAACGAATAAATTTTAACAATAAAAATTATTGTCAAAATTTTTCCAGGTAACTCGGTATTTGTTTTTGTATATATTTAAAACATTAAACCTATCATTACAGGTACCTAAATATTGATATGTCAAAATTTTAATACTAAATCAATAACACACTTAATTTTATTGATACAAACTTAGTTTTTACTTTACAGATAAAGTACACTTACTACAAAATAAAAGAGTATAAAGGAGTTGTTTCACGCAGTATGGAGTAAGGCCCTGGTCTTTTGTAGGGGTCTAGATAATTAGATAATCATTAAAGAAACCTTTTATCACTGTTTATTTATTTTATTTTGGCTTCGTTCATAATCTAAAGTAAGTTTGTCTTTGTGAAAGAGTGCAACACAATGCAAAACAACATGGCGGGCTTAACGAACAACTGGTACTGTCAAAGTCAAGATGCGTCACGTGATCAATGCTAATAACTGTCATGGCGGACCTCTAGTTCCTCTAGTTCCCGTTTTAGAAAACTCAACACAATAAACCTTATTCCTTTAGAACTTTGTTTGTCTACTTAAAAATAAAATTGTTTGTTAGGTACTGTTAGTCTTATATTTTTTTCCAATTTTTCTATGGTGTTACAAAGACCTAAACCACTATGAAATTAGTCCATTAAAAAAAACATATTTTTTGATTTTTATTGTGTTACATATTCTAAATTTTTAAATAAATAAATAATTTAACGCAATATTGTACGTCAGCGTGATTGAGCATGGCATGCCATGCTTAGGAAAGTGCTAGGTGGTTGGTGAGGCCGAGGCAAAGGTGGAGTAGTGGTGCGCGGGCGCCGATATAGATGCGCGGGCGCGGGGCGGGGCGCGCGCGGGCGGGGGGCGGGGCGTCGCGCGCCGCTACTGGCCGGCCGGCGTTCGGCGGCCCGCCTCCGGCCGCTCCGCGCGCCCGCTCCGCCGCCGCGACCGCCCGAGCGCCAGTGTTTCGCGAGTCCTCGTTGCTGACGCATGTGCCGCGGTATTCACGATTCGCGCGTTACGTTTCAGATGCTCGCCGCACACTAAACTCATGCCGGCCGAGGAGGACCCCACGGCTATGGACGGCCGGGACTCCGGTTCGCCCCAGCAGTTCTGCCTGAGGTGGAACAATTACCAGAACAACTTAACGAGCTGTTTCGATCAGCTGCTCCAGAGTCAGTCGTTCGTGGACGTGACTCTCGCGTGCGAGGGACAAAGTTTGAAAGCGCACAAAGTGGTGCTGAGCGCGTGCAGCCCGTACTTCCAGTCGCTGTTGATGGAGAACCCGTGCCGGCACCCGATCATCATCATCCGGGACGTAAAGTACTGCGACCTGAAGGCGGCGGTGGACTTCATGTACCGTGGGGAGATCAACGTGTCGCAGGACCAGATCGCGGCGCTGCTGAAGGTGGCCGACACCCTGAAGATACGGGGGTTGACGGATGTGAGCGGTGAGCACGCGTCTCTGGCAGGGTGCGGGGGCGAACGCCGCGGGGGCTCGAAGCGCGCCGCCAGCCCCGGCGTGGAGGGCGCCAGCGCGCGCGTGTGCCGGCGCGCCTCGGACACGAGCGCGACGCGCGGGTCGCCGCCATCGGAGCTGCCGCCGCCGCCGGAGCAGCACTCTGCCGCCGCGCCTGGTGCTGCCGCTATGCACGACGACATCGACATCCGCCCCGGCATCGCCGAGATGATCCGCGAGGAGGAACGGGTGAGTCAGCTGTCTTGTTCTAGTGACGCTCTCGTGTTGGTCCCGGCAGGTGCCGGCTCCGCTCGTAAAAGTTTTCCCGCGCGGGGCACCTCACCCCCGGCTAAACTTTCCTTCCCGTATTGAATAGCGCATTTCGTTTATTCTCCCCATTTTCTTGATGCTAATGTAAAAGTCTCAGTGGTGCATAGTATAAGGTTCGTTTTTGTAGTTCACGACGATCACAATTTTGGTTAAAAAGTGTCTAATCACTCTAGTTAAGTTTTAGCGTGTAAAAAGTTGGAGACACAAATTAAAGTAAAAAGTTAAGTAGTTAGGTAGGTACGTTACCTACCTACATAAAGTATTCTGAAAGCTGCGAGTCATTAACATCGTTGTGAGTTAACGAGGCCAGGTAAACATTAAAAATTTTGCTTAGCAAGTTTGCTTGCAGGTAAAAATCTGGAAGACAATAAAATTAACTAAGTAGGTAGATAGGTAAGTTGAGTAGGTAAAAAAATAATAAAATTACTTACACTATTCACAAAAATGAATTCTCAGGTACAGTCGCCTTCGAAAAATTCGCAGACCGATAGCGCATCGACGCCGTCAAGTGCATAAAAAGTGAAACGGAGATTATTTTAACGGGAACAAAAGTTTAAAAAATATCATGCTTAGGTACACAGTAAATATATATTTTTTAAACAAAGTAAGTAGGTAGCTACCTAGGTAAGGTAGGTATTTATGAAATTTCAACCATGTAAGTATTTAGGAACGGAACTAAACGTGTGTTTCTCCACTAGTCATCATTAGATTGGAGGCGAACTGTGAATAAAGTAGGTAATTGATTACTTACCTACATTTTTATATTAAATAAAATCTAAAAATGATTTTAACTATAAATATTTTTATAAGTAGGTATTATTTATTTTTAAAAATTAAATGGGTTTTTTAACTTACGCCGTAGGTACTTAGGTATACCTCAATTAAAATAAAATATATTTAAATAATATTTATTAAAAAGAAATTACCTACTTTCCTACGTTTAATTACATAAAACTTTTATAAGTACCTACCTACCTAAATGTAAATTATTAAGAAATGTATGCAAAAGCCAATAAAAAAAAAATTAAATACCAAATTGTTATGGGCTTGAAATGCAGATTCTCTAAATACAAAATATTTTGATTCAAAAGGATCTTACTTACGCCTCAGCCTAGAAGAATCAGGCAACTCGACTTGGGTCCTAGGTTTTTTAATGATGAGGGATCATTAAAATTATTCAAATCATCATCGCTTAAGATCAGGCGAGATGATGGTCAAACATTATTATTTATTTTGAGAAAAATAAAAAAAAAACTTTAAAAAACCTATATTTATGGGAGGGTTATTTGCAGATCATTTTATCTCTTCTCCTATCTTATTTAGCCTTATGAATGACAAAATAGGCAATAATTTTTAGATTTACCTGGATCAAGTTGCTAATTTTGGGTATCTTCAGAAGACCGATTTCAAGTAGCACATTTTTGTAATATTATGAAAGCTACTCTAAGCATTTTAAGAATTCCCACAAACCATGGATTAGGACCATAGATTTTTAGGTTTTTAATATAATGTTGAAAATCAACTTTGACTCTCTCAAAAACGAATTCGTCACTTTAGATTAAATCTTTTGTAACTTTGATTATTTTATGCATGGTAGTTCTATGACGTCACAGTCCTATAGAACTAATGGGAGGTAGGTACCCGATTGTACAACTCATGGAGTATATCTTTAAAAAAAAATATCGTAAAAAAACCCAAACATTTTTTAACAGTTTCAAATGTTCCGACCAAACATTCTCAAAAAAATATCTTAACTAAATACTTACTAAAAATAGGGGAACATAGTACACGGGTCATTTTAGAATACCCCATGTGGTAGGTACTTGGACGGATCTAAAGGATCTATTTTTTCTTTTTGAATAGTACACGGGTCATTTTAGAATACCCCATGTGGTAGGTACTTGGACGGATCTAAGGGATCTATTATTTCTTTTTGACTTCTATTGGCCCACCGAGTATAGGTACCTGTATGTAACTTAAAAGACTAAACTTCTACATACTAAATACATAACTTAAAAAAAAGGTATGTATAAAATTAAACTATAATCCGACAGGATGTAGGTACAGACCATCGAAGGAAGTAAGTAAGCATGTCTGTACTTACGTAACAGTTCATAAAACCATAAATACCTGAACACCTGCTTCAAAAAACAGAACACCAGTTAATTCGCATAGGCGGTGCTTATCTACTTAACCGTCACAATATAAAGTTAAAAAAAAAAACAATCACCTAGCAAATGTAGGCAAATAATTTTCTTTGTTAGAACAATGTTTCAGTAAATTTCTGTTGCCAATATAAATATGTAACGGTCCATTGTTAGCCATATTGTATAATTTGGTGTTTTGCCTCAAAAACTAGGTCTTTTGCGTTACAAAAGGATATTGTTCAAATACAATTACAGAAAATCAACATAGATAAAGTTATGTTTGCATTACAATAAGCCTTCCACACGTGCGTCATGACAGTCCCATGATCTCGCGTTTGTCGGTTAAGCAGCCATCAAGTAGTAACTTCACTGGGAACAGCTACTTGTAGCAAAAGCACAGATTTTTTCTTCTTTACTAACGATCCGCTCTGACTTCGCACGGGTGCTTTTTCTTTTGAATCACTCTATTTATTGATTTAAATCCGTTGCGAAATTTACTGAGCGTACATACATACATAAAGACGGCGGAAAGCGACATTAAGAATTCCATTTAGATGGTAAACTAGTACGGCCCATATGATGGTGAGCGGTTATATACCTATGAGCGCTGGCAAACCAGTAGTAACACTGGTGCGTGCATCGCCATTCCAGGACGTAAGTTCATTATTTCGTGCCAGTTATTTCACTGGTAACCCTTCAACTGGAACACAATAGTGCAAGCATTACTACTTGGCGGCAGATATAGGTATTAAGGTAGTTCCCGGACGAGCTCTATCACGAAAAACTCTTTCATGTATTGTGCAACAATAAAGTTTCATTCAGATCTTGCGGATGCTGCGTCCCCGTTCTTGTGTTGCATTCAATTTTGTTATGTTGGCTGTGCCATTTAGCAACAAAAATTGCGCGATACCGCACTAGTACCTACGCGATATTCCGGACCAAATTAATAACAATTTTAAATAACAAAATGATTCATATAATATCGCCTGAATTTTAGAATAAAGGCCGATTCGCGTATTTATCAGACAGCTTTTATGAAAATTATTTGATTATTATACTAATTTGTAAAGTAATTAAAACGCGGGAATAAATAAAAGAAGTCTACTTTCGGTCAACATTAAAACTAAATTTTCACGTTGAAACTAAGAATTAAGAATTTTCACCTTTTAATGAAATCTACCCATACGTGGAAACGCACATATTTATCATTCTTCAACATTCGATAATGTCCTTTCAATCTTGTTATCTAAGTTGACACAGACATAATTTTTATTTGCCATTTTTAAACACACATACCCAATAAAATAAAAAGTTTGAAAGAATACCGTTGTCGAGATCACGACAAAATCTGAATTTGAGTTGGACTGTTTTTTATTACGCGATTCGATTTTGTACTACTACGTACTAACCGCTCTTGATGAGGGCACTACCAACAGTCGTTACCCCATAACCGATTAGGCTTTCAGTACGTGTGGAAACTCTTTTAAGTATAACCTGGTTTCGGAAACTTAAATTATTACCGTACGGTTCTAGATAAATTTTAATGTAACAAGGCATTTTACTTAAGCTCCCTTCACTTAGTACTGATAATATTAATAGATACTCAGATATACTACTCAAAACAAACTAGAAAATAAAAAGAATAATATTGGCTATTTTTGTTTTTATAGTGTTAACCATCACACTAGGGGAATACTAAAGATTATAATATCCCAAAAATTACCTTGCCTCAAGCGGGATCCGCAACCACCGCTTGATACGCGGGCTTGAGGCAAGGTAATTTTTGGGATATTATAATCTTTAGTATTCCCCTAGTGTGATGGTTAACACTATAAAATCAAGCGGTGGTTGCGGATCCCGCTTGAGGCAAGGTAATTTTTGGGGTATTATAATCTTAAGAATAATATTTTTTTTAGAAACAACAAAAACAGTACATGTTTCTGTAGATTGTGGATAGATTTTCATGATTATTTGTCGGTTTATTAGGTCAATACTTACGAGGTGGTCAGTCCTAATTAGAAAATGGTTTCGTTTACTTTAGAAATAAATCTTAAAAAAACGAATATTAAACTCTATTTCTCACCCCAATCTACCTTTAGATTTTGAAAAAATCTTCTTTAGTTTCTTTTTTCTAAAAATGTTCTCCGTGATGACTTAACAGATTGTGACGAAATTTGGAATGTAGATGGCTTAAGTCCTGGAATAACATATTCCTAGGCTACTTTTTATCTCGGAAAAAAAACAAATCAAATCAAATTATTTATTTACCAAAAGAAAAACAAATACAATGGTTTACTGGAGGTAAAGGGCTAGCATGTATTACTGTTTCTGTGGGATAGCAAAACTGCAAAAACGCGGGTGAAGCTGCTCAGGTCGCTACAAAATATACAAAATACATTAAAGAATATTAAATGAAATTGAAAAAGCTTTTAACTGAAACAGCTGCATGCGTACCCATCGTTTGAGCCGTAAGCCATAAAGTACTACACAAAGTGTATCCGATACTGACACTAGCGAGAATCAACCATTATTGCGTTGATGAAGACATTGTATTGTAATTAGCCATTCACTACATATTTACTGAAATGCATTACGCATTACGGTTTGGTTTCATTTCTTATTCTTATCTGCTAATATTTAATGCACAAATCAGCTTTCTACTTTATTTTTATCATCATAGCGTTATAAACTACGAACACAATTCAATTAACGTTTCTAATTAAAAATTTTAAGTACATACCGACATAAGAAAAAAAATGTTGGATTAATTTATGTGAAACGATAACACTATTTATTATTGTTTTGTGTTCGATTAAGTCTGTAAATATGTGAGCGATAAAATTTGTGTTTGGACTTGTATCGAACGTGCCTAGTTCCACGTAGTCGGTTTGATGAGAAGAGACTTGTGAATCATTGCATTATGTTACTTAGATCAACGACTTAAAGCTCACCGGAAGACTTATTGAATCTACATGATGCCTTTTCAAGAGTCTTACGGGAAAAACTCGAAACTGCGTCCATGAACCAACTTTTTTGAATGTAATTCACGGATTCCATTATATTTTTGACTAAACACCTACATAATACGAGAACAGCTTACAGCTAGTTCAAAAAATACATAAATAAACGAACATCGTATAGAAGGTTAACTTAGTTTTCTGGAATATTTAGATAACCTACATAATTATAGCATAAAGGTAGTAAAAAATAAAAGAGTTACTTACAAAAAGAGTAGTAGAGTTCTTTGTGATAAAGCTCGTCCGGGGAAGGACTACCACCAAACCTATTTCTGCCGCCAAGCAGTAATGCTCGTATTGCTGTGTTCCGGTTCGAAGGGTATGGTTTCCAGTGAAATTACAGGCACATGAGACTTTCCATCTAACGTCTCAGGTAACACCGTAGTACTAATATCTATTCTGTGGTAACACGCGAGTCATATCTATAATGCATGCGAGTCATATCTATATAGTTCGAAAAAATTATGTGCGCAATGCTAGTGCTCTCATACGGTGAAGGAAAATATCGTGAGGAAACCGGGCATGTCCAAGAACTAAAAATTCGAAAGACATGTGCCACCCACCAATCCGCATTGGGTCCGCGTGGTGGATTAAGACCCAATCACTCTCGCCTGAGAGTAGGCCAGTGTCCCAGCAGTGGGAACATTAGAAGGCTGTCACGATGATTAATAGCTTCGAGGAGAGAAATTCTTTATCTATACTAATATTGTAAAGAGAGAAGATTTGTATTTTTGTATTATTGATTGTTACAAATTAACTCAAAAACTACTGGTTCGATTTTAAAATGTCTTCCACTATTAGAATTCTACATTGTCCCTGAGTAACACACAGACCGGCGGAGGGCATTGGTACGCCATCACCCAGGACCATAATCCTAGCTTGGGTACCAATGTTGTCCATCAAGGAAATAGGTACGTCTTATAATCAAACCTTAAAAGTAAGATTGTACAACCTATGTATAAAATGTAATGTATGTTATTATTCAATAAATTTCAATTTCATTTTCAATTTCAACATAGGCTATATTTATTATTAGCGTCCCGCCCCGGTTTCGCACGCGGTTTCATTGCACCCGTGCGAAGCTGGGACGGCTAGTGTATAGTTCGCACAGCGGATCTAGGCTTCCGTGAAGTTAGCCGTTTGTGATGCGCAAAGACAATTTAGTTTGAAAAAGCTCTATTGCGCATCGAAACGGCTAATTTCACTACGGCCGAGATCCGTTGTGAGACCTATACCTATAATGTTAAACATCCTTCGGCTTAGCATCATCTGAATGATACATTATTCAATAACACAAATATAGTTTTGAATGCCAATAATGTTTTTTGAGTAGATAATATTCACAAAAAATGTTTATTAAGTTGTCCTTGATTGGTTCAAGTGTAGATGGAACATTGTGATACAATTTTTTTAAATATATTTCTAAAGGTATTGTAAATAGTTAAGTATCTATTTACACAAGACAAAGTCTTTTCATTTACGCCATTTAACTTGAGAACTAGTTAGAGATTTATAAAACATATTTTTTTTAGCATATTGGGAACGCTTCCGTCTGGTAGTGATTCGGATCAGTTGAGCTATCAATAGGTCGTTTGTAACGGTCTTTAGATACCTCAACTGTTTCATATGTATTTTGTATATTTTGTAATGTAATGTATTTATTTTTTTTTGTATTTCTTGGTAGTTTTTACTTTGTAACAAAGCTTTTTGTATTAGGTTAATTTCCATTAGCCACGCAATGTTTACGTAAGGTACGTAGTAACCATCAGTAGTATAAAAATCTTCTTTGTTTGGGAATCTATTTAGCATCATCTTAACCTGACCTGCATAGAAACATACACATGACGTCATGCCGGCCAGTCACCTCGTGACGTCATCGTCCTAATTAGCTGCTATCAACCTTTTGAATATCATAAAGGTACTGTTTTCTAGTCGTAAAATTAAAATATGATTGTTTAGTTTTGAACCAGTGATTCAGTAACGTTCACTTGTTTCAGGTTAATTTAACTGCCGTGACATATTTTATGGCGATGACTGTACTTTATCGGTTAAACTGTTAGGTAACATGTTCTTTTGATGTACCTACTACATACTGTTTGAGTCATACTACAGTCTGAAAGCATGTTAATTAAATTAAAAGAGTAGTAGAGTTCTGTGATAGAGCTCGTCCGGGGTAGGACTACCACCATACCTATTTCTGCCGCCAAGCAGTAATGCTCGCATTGCTGTGTTCCGGTGCGAAGGGTATGGTTTCCGGTGAAATTACTGGCGCATGAGGCATCTTGTGGGCCGTACGCTTGGTTGCCACTTCAGTTGTATAAAAAAAAAATTGAACCCAATTATTATTTAATTTGTTTACAAACCAAAATAAAACTATGTTAGTACCTACACTAGCAGTTCTCCGAACAGTAGACCTCGCAAGCACTAACTTGTAAAGTGAGCTTTGAAAGTGAGCAACATACTGCATTTTAAGGAACTATTATAAGGATAGAGCTCGTCCGGGGAAGGACTACCACCATACCTATTTCTGCCGCCAAGCAGTAATGCTCGCATTGCTGTGTTCCGGTGTGAAGGGTATGGTTTCCGGTGAAATTACTGGCACATGAGGCTTTCGATCTTAGCCTCAAGGTGGCAACCCGCGAGTGATACCTCTGGTATTGCAAGCGTCCATAGGCTGCGGTGACCGCTTACCATCTTGTGGGCCGTACGCTTGGTTACCACTTCAGTTGTATAAAAAAAAAAAAAAAAAAAAAACTATTTTGCTCACCACGCTAAAGATCCTCATCAGATCTTCACCAAATATCAGACATACTTAAAGTTAATACTTACCTTTCAAATAAAATGAAAATCATCGAAATCAAATCACATTAGGCGGAGATATTCAGCAGCCCCCTTTTTGTCCCTTTTTGGAGAAAGTACGCCCCCTATCAAGAATCCCCGACGACAATCAAATTCTATAAAGTCATAGAACCTGTATACCAAGTTTCAACCAGATTGGTTGAAAAATGCGACCTGTGTCTGTACTGTGCGACGATTGGCGAGAACACAAACTGACTGGACAACTGATAACCAAAAGCATTTTTGGCCAATCTTGAAACTGAGACGCTTCGCTCGCTTCGCTCGCTCGGTCAATAATTACATTAGGTATACAAAACAAACTAACTGTATCATTTGTTTTAGCTATAAAAAACCTACACAAAATAAATATTTCTTTGTAGGTAAATATTTCTTTGTAGGTAGTAGAATAATATTTTATCGGGTTAGCAATAAAATTTTAATAAAAATGAACTTAACACAGATTAATTTAATTATGAAATACAATCAATTAATATTTATTTAAGCGTGAAGTTAAATTAATATCGTATATTAAAATTCACGGGCTATAAACTTTTAATTTATTGCGTTGCTTGAATGAAATAATTTAAAATCTTTTAAACTTATTATTCTCGTAGTTACGTTATTCACAAAGTTTGTATAAATATTAAGGAAATAATCAAAATAAAATAAACTTGAATAAATAGTTACTATTCTCCGAATAAATCATAGTTATCTGAGAGTAAACTGTAATTTTAACCAGAATCCAGACCTACTATATAGAGCGCCAGAGTTGGCCACTGACTCATCTCGAAACTACTTACTTCAACGCTCGTGACGTAGCTGGCTAAGTTGTTCCTAACGCACTGTTCTACGTAGTCACCATTTGGATGGGTGACCGCCAGTGGCAAATTCAACTGAGCTCTCCCGTGCTTCGTTAAGCAGGCGGTCCCGGCTTTTCTAAGTTGTTAGGCCAACTCTGGTGACAGAGTTTCTAGGCCACCAGAAGGCCTCTGTCATTGCCTAACAACTTTGAAAAAGCCGGGACCGACTGCTTAACGTGCCCTCCGAAGCACGGGAGCGCTCAGTTGAAATTGCCACTGGCGGTCACCCATCCAAATGATGACCCCGCGGAACAGTGCTTAACTTCGTTGATCTGTTAAGAACAACTTAGCCAGCTACGTCACGAGCGCTCCCACTGTATCGATGCGAACGCACATCAGCATCGCTACAAAATGCTGCTATAAGTACAGTTTCTTTGAAGAAGGGCAAGATTGTATAAAGTTCACGGTAAGTCAACGATACCAAATCACCACAGTAACATTTTAAATCTATTCAAAAATTCGAATCAATTTTTTTCGCGTGAATGAATGAATAAATGAATGAGTGAATGAATACTGAATGGCATCATGTTCGATAGGTATTTAAATTAGGTATCAATCAACTGAACTGTCATTTTATCTCATAAATATAAAATGAATTGCTGTGCGTTAGGCTCGCTAGAACTCGACAACGGCTGGACCTTTTTGGCTGATTTTGGTCTTGAAATGTTTGTACGAGTCCAGGGAAGGTTTAAACGAAGAACTTGGTGAAAAAATAACGCGAGAGAAACCGCGCCGGGTCAACTAGTACCTAATAAATAAAACTGACCGAATTGAATTTTAACGGACTTTCTATAATTTTCTGTGTTCCTGGGTCCGTATTCAAGAATGACACTTAAATTCAAGATGGCTGTCTAGAGTTCTCTGTTTAGAGTTTTTGACAGTGCTAGTTCGACAAATAAAATCATTTTCTTTCTTTTTTTCTTTTGACGACCAATGTGGCGCGGTGGGCGAAGGTCCGCCTGCGACGCAGAGGTTGCGGGTTCGATTCCCGCCTTGGGACAAATGTTTGTAGGATCTGCAAATATTTGTTCCGGGTGTTCTGGGTGTTTTCTATGTATAATAAAAAATATCTATCTATGTATTGTATTGTATTAATTATATATCAGTCATCTAGTACCCATAATACAGCTCTGTTTAACAGCAGCTTACCTTGGGCTAGATGATGCTGTGTGGATTGTCCAGCATTATTTATTATTTATTCTTTCTTTCTTCATATTAAAATGTCACAAAACCGGTGCAAAAAAACCAAGGCTCGAAGTTGGCCGTAGAAACTTCGGCATTCACTTATGATGATGATGATGATGATAATTTATAAAAATAAGAGAAATGTCTAATTCCAATAGTTTTTGTCCAATATCGATCACCAGATTCAACATTGTTTTCAAAAGTACAAAATATAGGGAGATGAAAGTCATTGACAGACCGCATGTGAACCGGAAACCCAATTTGAAAAAATAATATCTAAAGAAAGAATAAATAATAAATAATAATAATAATAATACCTAGAAAGTCTTGATAAAAAATAAACTTGAAGTTACTTCTAAACTAAATCGGGGATTTGACGACCGATGTGGCGCATCGGGCGCAGGTCCGCCTGCGACGCGGAGGTTGCGGGTTCGATTCCCGCCTCGGATCAAATGCTTGTACGATCTACAAATATTTGTTCCGGGTGTTCTGGGTATTTTCTATATATAATAAAAAATATCTATCTATGTATTGTATTGTATTAAGTATATATCAGTCATCTAGTACCATAACACAGCTCTGTTTAAACAGTAGCTTATCTTGGGGCTAGATGATGCTGTGTGGATTGTCCAGCATTATTTAAAAAAAAAAAAAAAATCCTTTACAATTCTTACTCAATAAATACTGAAAATTGAACAGAGCAATACGCATTTATAGAATGAATGATACATTTTTGAAAGAATACTAAATACTTATTTCTGATACGAGCAAAATACTAAAATTTCACTTGTTTCCGTGAGACAGTCATAGATGCAGCACAGCAAACAAAAAACTAACTTAAAATTCAACAAAGCTACCTTTGAAATAAAAAAGCGCTTGAAATAAAAATTTACTTATGAATGACAAGAAAACGCAACACTTAGCGAGCCGTTGAAACGACATTCTTATATGATAATGGGGTAATACTTATTTATATCATTACACATTTGTTAGTAAATGTCAACAACAGAACCACCCGTATATTTTTTATAAAACTGTACAAAAAATAAATAAAACAGAGGCTGAAAAAGTATAAAATACCTTTGATGGGACATTGTTTCAATGAATATTGATGAGGGGAGCGAGGAGTCACTTGCGCGGTACAGTGAAATTAACACATCTAGTACTGACTTAATTTATACGACAAAGTTAAACGATGGTCCTCTGGACTGGACATGCTACGATGGGATGTTGGACATCGGAACCCTAAATAACAATTAGATTTAAAAAATCACGGTAAAAATGCTTCTCTATTGTCTAGATGTCGAAATGGTATTTTTTACCTGGTGGTAGGACTCTAGCGAATGTTCGTGGGTACCACTGCAGATATTCCGCCTCCGAGCAGCAGTGTGCGAGCATTACTGGCTAAGTTGTCCTTAACAGATCAACGAAGTTAAGCGCTGTTCCGCGTAGTCACTATTTGAATAGGTGACCACCATGGCAATTTCAACTGAGCGCTCCCGTGCTTCGGAACGCACGTTAAGCAGTCGGTCCCAGCATTTTCAAAGTGTAAGGCCATGACAGAGGCCTCCGGGCGGCCTACTATCAAGATTTGAAAGACACTAGCAAGTGAAAATACGGGTTACGGTCGTTTGCCCACGATCTCTTTGATATTGCTTACTAAATAGTGGGCGAAAGAGACTTACTGACCACCGCGAGGTGACGAAGGCAGTGCGGCACAACGCAGAACTTTAGAACTTAAATTATTGGGTGACTCTAGTTGTTATGGTCAAGCGTGGCGTCTCGTCTTTTGCAGAGATCTTCTATAATCTTCTTCTACTATTTAAAAATGAATTTCTGTACGTTAGGCTCGCTAAAACTCGACCTGAAAAAACGGCTGGACTGATTTAGTTAATTTTGGTCTTAAGATGTTTGTACGAGTCCAGGGAAGGCTTAAACGGTGAGAAATTATGGAAAAATTGCGAAAAAACCGGGTCTACTACTAAAACGTAAAAGTTCGGGTTCTTTGGCGATTCGCACCGCAAATGATTCGAACCGCGGGCGCGGTGCGTATGAGAGCTCTTTTTGAATGGGTCAAAAAGTTGTAATGAATGAACCGATTTGGATGAAACTTGAAATGGACAGACCTGGAGCCTATTTGATGTAATCGTAACTACTCTATTTGATGTAATCGTAACAACTCTATTTGATGTAATCGTAACTACTCTATTTGATGTAATCGTAACTACTACAATACCACATCTGTATACAGACAAATATATATGAAAATGCAAAGTAAGATGCGATGTACCTACGCTACTTTTTATAAAATTACTGTTACCATGACGTCAGCAAAGCCGCTGACAGAAACTAGTCAGTAAAAGGGTATGATTGATCTCTTAATTAATTTGAAATTAAAATAATCGATACATTGATTATTTTTGCTAAATATAGTTGTGTGACGTGTACGAAAAATCGCCATCTGTGTTTTCTGAGGTTAGAACTTCAAGGATATAGGTGATTACTGTATTATCGAGTGTTTTACTGTGAAAGCTAATTTAATGCGAGTAATAGTATTCTTACCGTACGGTTAGTAGTATTAATTGTTTTTAATATTATTGCATAAATAAATTGATTTATGTTAAAAAAAAAGTCAAAAGTCAAGAATGATTTATTACAATAAAATCACAAGGATCATTTTGAAACGTCTTAAAGCTAGGAATTTACGCCAGTTCCACGCGCCCCAGCCCCATCACGAATATGATTATACCTTGTCCAATGAGGCCTTACTCCTTACCAGAGTAGTAGAGTTCTTTGTGATAGAACACGTCCGGGGAAGTACTACCATACCTATTTCTGCCGCAAAGCAGTAATGCTCTCATTACTGTGTTCCGGTGTGAAGGGTATGGTTTCCGGTGAAATTACTGGCACATGAGGCTTTCGATCTATGCCTCAAGGTGCAACCCGCGAGTGATACCTCTGGTATTGCAAGCGTCCATAGGCTGCGGCAGTCGCTTATCATCTTGTGGGCCGTACGCTTGGTTGCCACTTCAGTTGTATAAAAAAAAACTCCGTGTTGGCACGGCCGGCGTGCGGTCATGTTTGGCGGTTTCATTTTTTCAAAGAACATAGAATATTAGGTCAATTACACAATGCAAATGTAGGTATCTGTTTATCTACACATTTGTCTTAGACAAATGTCGGCTCTTGCAATTAAAAACTGTAAACAGAGCTATCTTTTTTTATTTAAAACAACATGGATAACATGGTGTGACTTCGCACGAATTAAGGCGGTTGTTGACACGCCGATTCTTGTGACCGCTAGTATGTCAACAGCTTTATTATGTGTATGTGTACGGGGAAACAAGTTGAATGACAAACTTTTTTGTTTAATAAGCGTTTCGTAGGAAGTAATCTTATTATAAAATTTCCGTGGTTAGAATGTCGTGTTTGTTGTGGGTGCACAGTGTTTGTTCTTGGGTACAGCTTTAAGAAGCAGGCCGATTCTACTAATAAACAACTTAATCTATTCAGTTTTTATCTAATTTTGCTTACTTACTTCGGTTATAACTAAAATATTCGAATAAAATGCATTCTTGGGTGACACTACAACTGCTAAGATCAGGCGTGGCGCTTAACATCAGGCGAAAGACTCGACTCGACTGAATGGCAATGCTACTCGTGATACGTTTAACTTAAATAATAACGAATGTAAAATAATTAGTTTTATTTGAATTTCATGTAAACTATGGTAAAACTTAAAAAAATTATTATTGCAAACACGTAATAGAGACTGTATTACTTAAATGGCGGCAAATAGATTGTATCTGCGTACAAACAAAAGATAATATTTTGTCATAAGTAGGTATAATCTTATCAATGTAATACTTTTTCCCGACGCGGCCAACCGAACAAAGAATACGTATATCGTTCGTATGAGTTAGTGGCCAACTCCGGTGACAGAGTTTCTAGGCCGCCCGAAGGCCTCTGTCATGGCCTAACAACTTTTAAAAAAGCCGGAACCGACTGCTTAACGTGCCCTCCGAAGCCCGGGAGCGCTCAGTTGAATTCGCCACTGGCAACGATACCTCTATGGTAGGTACGAGTACCTCTTGCAAATTATAAATATCACTTGCGGTCTAGTTGTTGTGACCCCTTGTTCGATCCTAAGGTCGTGGGTTCGAACCCGGAAGTGCTCCAATGGATTTTTCTGAAGGCTGAAAAAATGTGCAAATTGCAAAATCGTTTTTTTTTATTCGTACTCAATCAGGTAACGTGGAGCGCTCGTGACGTAACTGGCTAAGTTGTTCTTATCAGATCAACGAAGTTAAGCACTGTTCCGCGGGGTCATCATTTGGATGGGTGACCGCCAGTGGCGAATTCAACTGAGCGCTCCCGGGCTTCGGAGGGCACGTTAAGCAGTCGGTCCCGGCTTTTTTAAAAGTTATTAGGCCATGACAGAGGCCTTCGGGCGGCCTAGAAACTCTGTCACCGGAGTTGGCCACTAACTCATACGAACGAACAAATTATGTAACAAAAAAGTAAAAAAGTTACGCGTTGTCATACAAAAAAATATATACGCGTCGACTTGAGAATCTTCTTGGTTTTTCGTTTAAAATGTCACTTTACACTAAATGTTACAAACTCGCCATAATATTAACGCGGACGAATAAAAACAACTTCAAAGTCTTCAAACACAATAGACTAACAAAAATTAGAGCTCGTTTATAAATTTAACCATTGGTTGCGATAACCAGCGTTACACACCTAAGTTACAAAACTAATAATTGCCTCCTCCGCTACCTCTCAGAATAAAAAAAAAAATCTTGCTATCATTTAAAGCCCGGGAAAGTTAGCATGTTTGTAGTTAAAGGAGTTGTTTCACGTAGTATGGAGCCGGGCCCTGGTCTATTGTAGGGGTCTAGATAATTAGATAATCAATAAAGAAATTTATCACTGTTTTTTATTTTATTTTGGCTTCTTTCACAATCATAAAGTAAGTTTATCTTTGTGTAGGAGTGCAACACAATACAAAACAACATGGCGGGTTTAACGAACAACTGGGTTATTAGGTACTGTCCAAGTCAAGATGCGTCACGATCATTGGCTAATAGCTGTCATGGCGGACCTCCAGTGTTCCCGTTTTAAGAAACTCAACACAATATTTTTTTTTACCTTAGAACTTTGTTAATCTACTTAAAAATAAAATTGTTTGTTACTGTTAACCTTATATTTTTTACAATTTTTCTATGGTGTTACAAAGATCTAGGCCACTATGAAATCTGTCCTTTTTTGGTTTATGTGAGCATTACGCCAGAACGATTCTGTATGAAATTAGGCAAAAGCATAGACTATAGTCTGAAATTGTGTGCTGATGTGGTAAGTATATCTGGAAAAATAATGATAGGGATAAGAAAGTTTGCGTTTGTTTGAACTTAGGTGCTGTTAGGTAGCTGTTCCCTATAATATGATACCATATTTCACATATTATAGGTATTTCACATATTATAGGTACATATTACACATATTATAGGGAACAGCTACTTTAAAAAAATAAAATAGCAATTTGATTAGGTTTTTTCGACAAAATCTGACATTTTACATAAAATTATTTATTTATTACCTACATCCTTTAATCAAATTACATTTTAATATTAAATTTATACCGGTAAGTCTCGGATTAAACAACTTTGCGACATGTGAAATTATAATTAAAATACCTTATGAATATGATTAGCGTTATTGAGTAAATGGCAAACATTTTAAGGTTTTTAAGACTGCATTTTGCATTGAGTTGAAGCTTGACGTTACTACTATCTGAATGGTCAAGCGCAGTGTTTTTCGATACACGCCAGGGTTCCGTAATACCGCACCGTTTTTAATTAAAAAAATGTAGTAACGATCTTGAGTTGACGTATTGCTTAGAATTTTAAAGAGTGGTTGAGTTGTTTGTGATAGAACTCGCCTCGAGCTTTTATGGTCAGGCGTTACGCTTAAACGAACGACTTAAACGTCAGTTGCTGTCATAAAAAAAATATAATACTCTCTATAGATTTATGTTTTTTTTAATCTGGCACGCAGCTAAAGCTTAACGCATTCTACCGATAAATACCTCCGTTTGATTGGTGTCCAAACTTCTATAGATTATTTTGTGGGCGTGGCGGCTCGGTGTGTACAACTTGTTACAACCATTTAGTAACCACGTCAGGTAGGTATATATCATGTAAATGTACGATAGTGTGAAACTGTGCCGACAAACGAACAGTAAATACGTGGCTTTATGTGATAAGCAAACTTCTACGCGTTTCTCGAAAGTTGAAAGAATATAATTATTTACAGAGTAATCTAATTTGAGAAAATACACGTGAAATATATTTTTTTTTTTAATATCGGGTAATTGATAGATTCAGGCGTTACTTTGCGGAAATCCATTACAAGATAAAAAACAGACGAAAAATCTCTAGTACTATTCCGCTTAACCTTTTAACTGATGAAATCACACAGTTACCACAGTTAACCTCAAAAGAAAAATATCGACACGTGTTTCATCCCTCCACGGGACATCCTCAGGACCATCGACTTGTTCTCCGGCAGACGTGTTGCTCCGCTCGACGACGTGTGTTGCTGTGTAACCTCATCAGTTAAAAGGTTAAGCGGAATAGTACTAGTACTATAGAGATTTCTCGTCTGTTTTTTATCTTAATATCGGGTGTTTTCACGTATCCGTATTCAACTTTATTTCGAGTCAATTTCGAGTCTTCATCAAGTGTTCAAACAATAGACCTGGATTGAAGATCTTACTAAGATAAAATATGTGGTACTGATATAAGGTTTATAAGTATTTCTTGTATTCGATATGATTATCAATTCAATTGGAAGTAATGGTAACTAAGATGCGCGTACGCAAAGTCAGTTGCACTTAACGGTATAATTTTTAAATTTACAGTATAACATATTACTATGAGCGAGCGAATGATTAAAAAAGTAATATCAAATACATTTACATAATTATTTTATATATTTTGTCTTTAGAGAACCTTGAAAATTTAATTAAGGTTCTCTAAACCCTAATTAGGACGATCGATAATTAGTATAATTAATGACAGAACTTGTCATACTTTATAAAATGGTTGATGTTGAATAATAAAAAAAAAAATACTGCAACTTATGTCAATATTCGTTTCAGTATTCAGTATTCAGTATCATTTATTGCTTCATAATTATGAGGGTAATACATGTCACAGGTCTTATGTAATATTAAATAATATCAGAGCAGCCAATAGTTGGATTCAATAGTTGGATTATAAAATTTTATTAAATTATTATTAGAATTAATTTTATTAAGAGTAGTAGAGTTCTCTGTGATAGAGCTCGTCCGGGGAAGGACTACCATCATACCTATTTCTGCCGCAAAGCAGTAATGCTCGCATTGCTGTGTTCCGGTGAAATTACTGGCACATGAGGCTTTCGATCTTAGCCTCAAGGTGGCAACCCGCGAGTGATACCTCTGGTATTGCAATTGTCCATAGGCTGCGGTAACCGCTTACCATCTTGTGGGCCGTACGCTTGGTTGCCACTTCAGTTGTATAATAAAAAAAAGTTTAGACAGATTCATGATGTGTTACAGTACTATAAGAGATTGAATCATATTACTGGGCTATATTGAATAGATCTATAGCCTCAGTATTGGCTGTAGGTACTCTATGGCACTTTCTATTAGTGCCAATAATTAGACGTAGGTCAGTAATTAAACGGAGCGTAACGCACTTTCACCCTGGCCTGATAATTTGCGATAATTGTGCCACGGACAGACCAACGCTTTCGTAACTTGTTAAAATCATTGTTATTATTATTAAAGTTATTATGTTTAATGTCACAAAGAACCTAATTATAGTATATTTGTTTTATATAAAAAAAAATCCTTCTTTTTAGTTTATAGTTTTGCTTTTTTTGGACAATCCACACAGCATCATCTAGCCCC
Organism: Colostygia pectinataria; assembly: GCA_951394395.1. NCBI lineage: Eukaryota > Metazoa > Arthropoda > Insecta > Lepidoptera > Geometridae > Colostygia > Colostygia pectinataria. Next base: position 16,722,136 of record OX596348.1, on the reverse strand, counting down.
AAGGTAAGCTGCTGTTAAACAGAGCTGTGTTATGGGTACTAGATGACTGATATATACTTAATACAATACAATACATAGATAGATATTTTATTATATAGAAAATACCCAGAACACCCGGAACAAATATTTGTAGATCGTACAAACATTTGACCCTAAGCGGGAATCGAACCCGTAACCCCTCCGCGTCGCAGGCGGACCTGCGCACGCTGCACCACATCGGTCATATGAATAGCACTAAGTCTTGTCACGTTACTTGGTGCTACTTAGATGGGAGAACTACCTTATCGTTGACGTCAACTCGATGACATTAAATCGTCAAATCATAATATGCAACGAAATTAATTTGAATCTTATTTGTTGCTCATTTGCAAAACCCGGTGAGACCAGACCAGACCCGTAGACAAAGGACCGTGAAAGGGTAAGGGTAAAGGTCACCCGGTCACTGACCCGGACACTTTTTGCCGGTTTATTTATAGAACATTCGTTACGTCACGTGTTATTGGTGACATAGGGTTGTCACTTGTACCTACTGTTCACTTTTTAATCGATATTTTTTAAGAAAGGCTTGTACCTCTCTTGGGTTAGACCTTTTTACAAAAAAACTTGGATATACTTAGGGTGAGTTGCACTATCTAACGTTAACGTCGATTGTTCGTGAACAATTTGACGTTAGACGAACAATTTGACGTCAAATTGTTCGTGAACAATTTGACGTTAGATGGTGCAACTCACCCTTAGACAATCTTTTTTATACCTAAGTGGTAACAATCAAGCAGCACTGGTGGTCTAGTGGTAGTGACCCCGCCTTCCGATCCTAAGGTCGTGGGATCGAATCCGGTCGCGAACCAATGGATTATTTATTCGAAAAATGTTTGTGCCTAATGCCAGTGCCCTCATACGGTGTAGGAAACATCGTGAGGAAACCGGCATGTCCAAGAACTAAAAATTCGAAAGACATGGTGCCATCCACCAATCCGCATGGTGGTGGTGGTTATAACCCAATTACTCTCCCAGCAGTGGTAACATAAGAAGGCTGTCATTATGAACAATCACGGTCCACCTGATTGTAAGCGGTTACCGAAGCCTATGGCACTACCATAGGTATCACTCACACATTGACTGACTAGAGATTAAAAATCTCATGTGCAAGTAATTACACCGTTAACCATGCTCTTTCAACCGACACAGAAATAGAAACATTACTGCTTGACGGCAGGCTTGGTTTGGAAATCCCCTAGATAAATCCCCTGCGCAGGGGATTTCCGAACTTTTTGTCCGCTAATACCCATACAATCGGGTTTCGGTATCGGATCGGAGCATTACTGCTTGGCGGCAGTAATAGGTATGGTGGTAGTCCTTCCCCGGACGAGTTCTATCACAAAGAACTCTTCTACTCTTAGCTGTGGTAAGTGCTACAAATCAAAAACAAACAACTGTTTAAATAATAACAAAATCGTGTCAATACTTTCCCGAATGTATTTTTTTTTTTTATACCACTAAAGTGGCAACCAAGCGTACGGCCCACTTGATGGTCAGCGGTTACCGTAGCCTATGTACGCATGCAACATCATAGATATCACGTGCGTGTTACCACCCTGAGACGTTAGATGGAAAGTCTCATGTGCCTGTAATTTCACCGGAAACCATACCCTTCGAACCGGAACACAGCAATGCGAGCATTGCTGCTTGGTGGCAGAAATAGGTATGGTGGTAGTCCTTCCCCGGACGAGCTCTATCACAAAGAACTCTACTACTATTAAATGTATCGTAAAGAACACTTGTATTAAATTTGGTTTAAAAGCGAATAGACTAATGGGGTATTCTCAGAACAATGAATACTAAATCGTATTAATCGACTTAACTTCTCCATTCACAACTTACATTTTTAATTGTGGCCGACCGCAAACCTTTGTCGGGACTTTAAGTTAAAAGAATAATCGACCTTAATTACGTAGTTTTAAGAGTTAAAATGTTATTTCTATATCGGTTTTTTGGTTACATTAGTTCCGTAGAAAATGTCTGCAAGTAGAACTATACAGTAAAGTGATTCTAGTTTTAGGTTATTTTAGATCAGAGTGAAAAATTCCACATTAAGCATTTCTCTCTCGTCTAGGCTTTTGCCATGACTATGAGTAAGTATGTATTTTGTGTTTTCCTTCACCGTATTGGAGGCACTGGAAAAATCCATTGGTGCTCGACCAGGTTGGAACCCACGACTTTAGGATCGAAAGGCGTCACTACCACTAAACAACCTGTGCCAGAACTGGGACTAAATAATATTAATTAATTAATAGAATTAAGCTGTGAAATAATGCAAAAGCTACACATTACACATAATAATTGGCGCACATGAAAAAACGCATTATTTCCAAGTTCACACCTATTTGATATTCAGTTAAACAGAAGTAAAAGCCTGTGGCCTATTTTAATTTCAATTTCCAATAATATGATCTTCATATAAAATTATTTTCTGTAGTTTAAAATAACCATGAATAAAGCATCAACCTTTTTAGGGTTCCGTACCTGAACAGGAAAAACGGAAACCTTTAAATAGGATCACTATGTTGCGCGTCTGTCTATCTGTTTGTTTGTCTAGATGACATTCTCAGAAACGGCTATAGATCTAAAAAAAATCAACTTAGAGTTTATACGCACTAAAAAACTTTTGTAACTATGTCACATGTTCAGTGCTGAAACTCGTTAGGAGCATTTTACGAATTAGATATTTTGATTGTTATTCCAAGACTTGAGCCATCTATTTGCATTCTTTTTTCCATCTATTCTCCGTCACAATACTTACAATAGGTTAAGTCATCACGGAGGTACGTGGTAACAAACATCACACACACAGACTAACGCTTAAAAATAATAATATTTTCTAAGGTACGGAACACTCGGTCCGTGACTCTCGGACTCTCGAACTTGTCCTTTTAATTTGAATAGGTAAAATCATAAAACTCAAACAAATAGTTCGAACATTTTGAAGTCCGGTCAACAAAGAACTCAAAAACAATACATGCGTGAATTAACGGAATTTCCACGCATTTTTACAGTTTTTATCTTTTGTTGAATCCAGCTATTTTACTTCAAAAGGTGATATGTACCGTTTAGATTCAGCTCACTTTCGCACGAATGAGTAAAAGTGAGTACGGTGATAGTCAAACAGATTACTTTGCAAATGGGACACTATTGCTACTACCGCTGCTCTGTGGCACTTCTTAACTCATGCATGGAAAGGTAGAAAAATAAACTTCATACAAAAACTACCGCTATTACTGTCGTAGACACTGCTTCAGAAGTATTTTTATAACAATAACATTTGGGGGAAGGCAGCGCGATTGATAGTGGCATAGCTGAATCAAAACTGAGTAGGCTACGCGCCCATGGTATGGTGGAGTGTAAAACGAATTAACAAACGCATTCCATTGTCAATATGGTCACTACTTTGAAAAGCGACCTGAATGCAAGGCCTTTGTCAATTATCCCAGTTTCGAAAAATTCCATGGTGCCTGTGATCTGAATTCTTTCACAAAACGGAACGTAAAACAATGGTCTACATTATACCTGAAGCTAAAATCCATTTAATTAATACTTGAACATCGGGTTGGTTCTTCTGGGTTCTCCACTACAATTAATTCCTCTTCTTTTCGTTGAAATGTCAGTGGGTCATGTCAGCTCACAGAACCGATTAATGCTAAAGATAAACCTTCTTAAATGGCCAATACGATATGGAAAAAAAAATGCGGGGGTTTTTCTCGTTCGAGTAGGTTAGTTTTATATTTCGTTGCAAGTTAACTATAATGTAACAATAACCTCGATTGTCGGTTAAATCACTCATACAATAGAGCACTATAGCGGACAGAATTAAATATAATTAAATAATAACGATATGCTATTATCTCCCTGGGACCTGCTGGACTGACCGTAATGATGCCAGTATTGTAGTGGTCGTTGACTTGTACCTATTACAGCGGGTATAATAAATGCGGTTATTCAACGAAGCGATATATAAAATCACCAATATACTAATACTATTTATCAAGAACTTATAACTTCCGCTACAGAAAAAAGGCCTCCTCTTTCTTTCCTATATAACTTAACTAGCGACACGCCCCGGCTTTGCACGGGTGCCAAAACTATGCGTAATGTTCTTTTTGAACCACTCTTATATTGATGAAAACCAATCGGTTGCGTACTTTAATAGATCTAAGCGTACGATCTTTCTTCTTTCGAAGCAAGCTAGATTGGCATTACACTAGAGATGAAGAGGAATCATATAAAAATATGCTAAGATCTTATTGGTTGATTTTACAAATCATTGCGTTAGTTGTGTTTGACTCATTTAGACACATCGATGCTTTTGATATCATTAGTTATTTGTTATTTGACTTATTAATTAGACACATCGATGATTTTGATATCATTAATTATTTGACTTATTAGACAGATCGATGGTTTTTAAGTAAAATGTATTATTTGACTTATTAGACACATCGATAATTTTGATATCATTAATTATTTGACTAATTAGACACATCGATGTTTTGATATAATTAATTATTTGACTTATTAGACACATCGATGATTTTGATATCATTAATTATTTGACTTATTAGACACATCGATGATTTTGATATCATTGGTTATATTTGACTTTTTAGACACTTTGATAATTTTGATATCATTCGTTATTTGACACATTTTATCATAAGTATATTTGACCAGACACATAAATGATTTTGACATCATTATTTAATTGACCTGTTAGATACATCGATGATTTTGATATGACGATAGTTATATTTGACTCAGTATCGACTCGATAGCGTCCAGACCTGTGCTAGCGATCAGCTCGCGTGACTCTTGAAACTTGACTTGTAATTACTTATTCGAATAAGTTTCAGTCGAGCGTACGTGTACATTCATGTAGGGGTTCCGCGAAGTGCCGTAACCTTTAACAGGTTAGGGGATGGCTTTCGGGAATTCCTTTCTTAGTGCACCCTACTTACTTAAGGAGCCTTTTTTCTCATAAGGTAGGTACTCTCTGACATAAAAAAATAATTTAAATAATTCTGGACAATCCACGCAGCATCATCTAGCCCTAAGCTAAGCAGAGCTTGTGTTATGGGTACTAGATGACTGATATGTTAAATATTAGAATACATTAGATATTTTTTATTAAACATAGAAAATACCTTGAACGAATATTTGCAAATCGTACAAACATATGATATGATCAAAATCTTGGTTCACGAGTTATAAAATCGCTGATTATCTCTGTGATGAATCCACCAGCCGCTCTCGCTTGAGTAAGTAAGTAAGTAAGTAAAGTAATAAATATATTTATTCAATAATATCACAAGGATCATTTTGAAATGTATTAAAGCTAGTTAGCTAATTTACGCCAGTTCCACGCGCCCCAGCTCAAAAGAATCTGGAAACAAACTCGGCTGGGTTCTAAGCTTGTTTTTGTAGAGTTTGAGAGTAGGCCAACCAAACAAAAGCTAGTCATGGTGGCTCAAGCTAACTCAATGATACTGATTTGTTGCTAAAATATCTTAAGTTCTCAGCCCTTAACTGTATGTGTTGGCATATCGAATCCCGCGGTAGCCAGGAGTCGACCCGAAACCTGCTAAACTTCTATGTAGAAACTCTACAATCTGCTAAATGCAATTTGTTTATTATTTATAATATTATCTGTAATTATACGGGTGTAATTACACGAAATGTATTCAACGGCGCGCCGGCATCCGTATTGGAGTAAGGTATCTGCATATCTTGTCATCGCCCGCTAATGCAGCCCTGCGCTTAGGGTATGCGCACACCGGCAGTGACAAGCTTTTTTCCCAGAAAATATACCGTGGAGTAGTCTAGCAAGCTAGTTAAAATTTGTCTTGAAAAACTTAGCCTATAGATTTTTAATGAATTAAAAATATACATAATTCCTTACCTTTAAACTGGTGGTAGGACTCTTCAGCAATAGTTCGTCTGGATGGGTACCACAGCAGTACCAGATATTCTGCCTCCAAGCTACTTGTGCGCAATAATGCTTGCACACTGTGCAAACATTACTGTGGTTAGGTTAGAAGGGCACTGCGGCAGGTGAAATTACTGGGTTAAGAGACGTGACGTGCGCAGTGCAGTGCAACTCAAATTTTAGAGTGACACTTCTGTCATGGCCAGGCTTGGTGCTAAGCTTCAGGCGAACGACTTCATCGTAATTTGTTGATAAATAAGAAAAAGGTTCAAAGTACAAGCACTCGTGACCCTGACTTGCTGAAAGCTCCAAAGTGACAGCCCTGCTTTAAGCGCAACACACAGAGCGGGCGCGGGTCGGGTCGTATCCGTCGCGGGTTCGTCGCGGGTGTATCTTGTTTAATTTGTATAGACGGATAAGGATGGCAACACACTGACCCGACCCGACCCGAGCCACGCCCGACCCGCGCACGCGTTCAGTGTGTAGTCGACCTTGTAGTCCATACAAGTTAAACAAAATACACACGCGGCAGCCCAGCCATGGGCGCCCGCTCGCTGTGTGTCGCACTTTAAATCGATAGCCGTGAATTCTATTTTGATTTACGTGGTTTCTCTGAAGTGTCAGCTCAGGGTTCTGACACGACATGACGTCAGCTCACGGCTTTGACTCGACACATTGACATGCGGACACCTGCCCGCATCAACAACATGCAACAAGGGTATGCTGTATGACAACAAAATTACAATTGCATTATCGAATTTCGACACTTTCTGTAACTGTAATTTTATATTTATGTTATTATGCCCTGCCACGCAGCTGTCACGGTGAAGACGAGTTGTGACGTCACAACCTTTAGACGTCACTTTAATATATAATTTAAATGGTTCATATCAGCCAATAGACGTTCTGGACATAGGCACCGATCTCCGTCTTCACCATCCACGAACTACCGGCGAATCATATCCAATTCGTGGTCGCCATTTATTGAAAAGCCAAATCAGTGTTGTCTAGTGGTAGTGAACTCGCCTTCCGATCCTAAGGTCGTGGGTTTAAGCACGGTCGTTCACCAAAAAATGTTTATTAGAAAAATGTTTGTGCGCAATGCCAGCGCTCTCATACGGTGAAGGAAAACATCATAAGGGAATTAACTAATGAGGCATGTACACTAGAACTAAATATTCAAAAGACGTGTGCCATCCTTCATTGGTTTTTACCATGTTCATTGGGTCCGCGTAGTGGATTAAGGGCCAATCACTCTCGCCTGAGAGTAAGCCAGTGTCCCAGCTGTGAAAACATTAGAAGGCTGTTGTGATGATGACTTATAAATCCGCTCTTGAACCTGTCCGGGTGTTACCGGTGCCCCCGTCAGCAGGCCCACTGATGGGGACACTGGGACAGTGGGAATAGGCTGTCTGAACACAGCTTTAGAAGAAAATATAAGTAGGCGATGTCCGTGTATCGAATGTCGGTCGACAGGATGCGGTTATTACTCTCAGACATTTATTTAATGTATTTGTATAATAATAATTTATTCTGCCCTAGTAGTCATTCTTGGTTCCTAGCTTGACGACCGATGTGACGTAGCGGGCGAAGGTCCGCCTGCGACGCAGGAAGTTGCGGGTTCGATTGCCGCCTTGGAACAACTGTTTGTCCGATCTGCAAATATTTGTTCCGGGTGGTCTGGGTATTTTCTATGTATAATCAAAATAACTAACTACATATGTAATGTATTGTAGTATATCGGTCATCTAGTACCCATAACAAGAGCTCTGCTTAGCTTGGGCCTAGATGATGCTGCGTGGATTGTCCAGCATTATTTATTTTTATTTATTATGTACAGCCTTCTGACACTGTCGGGATCGTGACGAAATAATAGATGCTTAGGTCTAAGATTTTTCTAACTAAAAAACCTAAAATTTCGCGCATAACATTTTCTTCACCTGGGTTTCCTCTTCTTCCCATCCATGTGTTTTCTATTTGAGTTTGTTGCCAGATTCTTCTAGGATGGGGCGCGTGGAACTGGCGTAAATTCACCTAGCTTTAAGACGTTTCGAAATGATCCTTGTGATAGGTATTATTGAGCACACTGTCCGTTTGTGCATATTTTTACGATTAGAAAAAAATTCTGGTGGCGGGTCCACTATCACTAAACCAGCAGTGCTTTAGGTTCTATAAGTTAATTATTTTTAAATGAATTACAAACAGCATTTAATTAGCAAAGAGTAAAATAATTTCAAGTTTCTTGAAAAAAAGCAGTTTAACAAAAAATAATAATTAAAGGCCTTTTATGTTTCATCGCCTAAGTAATTACATATAAAATGTAAAAACATTAAATCTTTCTAATTGGACTCATCTAATTAAATTCGTTGCGTTACAGACTGACAAGTATTTTTTGAAATCTCATCTAGATGCGACTAAAAAAAACTGAGTCGCTGTGAAATTCGCAGAGGTACTATGCAGTGGTTTGATTAACGTATAAAGGACCAATCTCATAGTGGCCTAGGTCTTCGTAACACCATAAAAAAATTGGAAAAAAATATAAGACTAATAGTAACAAACAATTTTATTTTTAAGTAGACAAACAAAGTTCTCAAGGAAAAATGTTTGTTGTGTTTAGCTTCCTAAAACGGGAATACTAGAGGTCTACCAATGATCGTAACGTATCTTAACTTTGACAGTACATAATAACCCAGTTGTTCGTCAACCCATCATGTTGTTATGCATTGTGTTGCACTCCTTCACAAAGATAAACTTTAGATTATGAAAGTAAAATAGAATAAATAAACAGTTTAAGATGGTTGCTTTAATGATTATCTATCTATCTAGACCACTACAAAAGACGAGGGCCCGGCTCCATACTGCGTGAAACAACTCCTTTTCTTCCTGAATCACCTTATCTATCGATGAAAACCGAATTTAAATTCGTTGCGTAGTTTAAAAGATGCAGGTACTAAGTATCTAAGCATGCATACAGAGGGATAAATAAATAATAAATAATGCTGGACAATCCACTCAGCATCATCTAGCCCCAAGCTAAGCAGAGCTTGTGTTATGGGTACTAGATGACTGATGTAATTAACACAATACAATGCTTTCTTAGATAGATATTTTCTTATACATATAAAACCCAAAACACTCGAAACATATTTTTTCAGATCGTACAAACATTTGTTCCGCGGCGGGAATCGAACCCGCAATTAATTATTAATTATATTACAGGATTAATTTAACAATTTAATTAATTATACAACAAGAAAATATAATAATATATATATATTCAGCTCAAATGGATTGGAATTGACAGGTTCACAGGAACTACCAAATCCGGACGACCCAAAAAAAATGCAGCCCCCTACCATGAACTCTTAGAGCGATTCAAATTAGGACCTAAACTGAATTGTCAAAAAATGTTGTATCATGAATTTAATAATTATTAATTTCACGGTACAATTTTTTTGACAATTCAGTTTAGGTCCTAATTTGAATCGCTGTAAGAGTTCATGGTAGGGGGGCAGGTCACACAAACATTTTGTGCCCCACCGGGAATCAACCCGCATCTCTCTGCTGGGTTAAAAGCACCGTAAGGGGAACTTATACAGCCTTCTTTGTACTTAGTTACCTTTCACACTGTATATGATAAAATGGGTTTAATAAGAAGAACCAACAAAACAATAGATACAATGGAAAATATTTGTTGTTCGATGACGCGATCGTGGTATGGTTCTAGTGTAAGCACTAGAACGACAGAGGCCTACGGGCGGCCTAGAAACTCTGTCACCAGAGTTGGCCACTGACTCATACGAACTTACTTACTTTAGTGTAAGCAGGCCTCCGCGGGTTATAGTTTCGCTAATTAAATAAATAAATAATGTGTGAGAACTGTGATTAATACAAATTTGTGACTCTTTCTAACTAACCGAAAAAAGGAGGATGTTCCGAAGTCTTCTTCTTCTTTTTCTTCGTTTTGAACTCTGTGGTATATTTGAGTAGATGATTTGATTGTCGCATGGCAACGTAAACAAACAAAATTTTTAAAGAAATGCGAAAGAAAGAATAGAAAAGAATAGAAAATACATTTATTTACTGTAAAAATACATGTAGGTACAGTACACAGAAAAATAAAGTAAGCGAGCTACTTTTATGTAGAATTACACAGTATTTTACGGATAACTTATTAACTAAAGTGGTAATATCTGTTGGATTTCTCACTAGGCTCAGCCTGAATCGAGAAATCCTAATTACGAAACAGTTTATTTGTAGGTATCTAGCTGACAGAATCAGACAATGCGAATAATTATATTTTTTTTGGTCATTTGGCGTCTCATCACTTGAAATGAAATGAAATGAAATGTTATTTATTTGCTTGTAGTATGTGGTTTTACCATTTGTTTTAAATGTCTCAGACACTTCGTCGTTGACCACCGACATGCAAACACAGATTTACACATAAATTAATAAAAAATAATAAAAAATGTACAAAAAAATAATGATAAGTAATGGTCGCAGATTTAAAGAATTCTAAAACTAGAGCAAATACAAAAATAAAAATACAATACAACGACATAAACGTTTAATAATTGCTGTCAAACATTATGATAAAAAAAAATATTCAGCTTCATGTGAAATTTTGTAGTTTACGTCTGAAGTTAATATAGTTAGTTTACGAGAGGTATCGTACAGTTTTTTTCATTAGTCAAATCAAAATAACGGAAAAACGACGCGATGAAAAGAAAAAAAATATCAACTTCATTTATTTAACCACCAGCGACCCCCTATTAACCTGCGGTATATTAAGTTTATTAAGGTGCTATTAATTAATTAATTATACATAAAGTTTTTATTTTTAATTTTTGAAATTTTTTTTTTTTGGAAAAACTTCATTGCGCATCGAAACGGCTAACTTCACCAATTCACCATCAAGTAGGTCGCAAACTTGGTTGCCACTTTAGTGGTACAACACCGCTGCTAACTTCCCGATCCGTATACCTCCGACACTGCGGCTCCACCCGAAAATGATTCACGATCGGAACCGGCGCGTACGCTCGTAATGTGCGTTAATTTCATCTAAAAATAACAGCCATTCTTTGTTTGTTGGATTTTTACGAAATCTGACTTCGTTATTATGTTTCTATATTATATTATTGTGTGCGTGCGATTGCGCATTTTACTGGTTGCTTACACAAATATTTTTTTTGGGTTTAATTACTTTTATCTTTTCGTATCATCATCATGACAGCCTCCTAATGTTCCCACTGTTGGGACACTGGCCTACTCTCGGGTGAGAGTGATTGGGTCTTAATCCACCACGCGGACCCGATGCGGATTGGTGGATGGCGCATGTCTTTCGAATTTTTAGTTCTTGGACATGCCGGTTTCCTCACGATGCTTTCCTTCACCGTATGAGAGCACTGGCATTGCGCATATAAATTTTTCGAACAGGAAAATCCATTGGTGCACGACCGGGTTCGAACCCACGACCTTAGGATCGGAAGGCGGGGTCACTACCACTAGACCACCGGTGCTCTCTCTTATATTTGCGTGTAAAAGACTAGAAATTAGTTTCACTTCTATTTAGTCTCTTTTATAGTATAACTCAAAATCACTTGCGCATGAGAGTAGATCAGTATCCCAGCAGTGGGAAAGGTTGATGATTGTAGTACCACATAAATAACGCTTTCAGAGCGATTACACAAAATCGGTATAGATCTAGATTCCGGCTCGAATACTTCCCTAACCTCGGTATACATAGTCGTGAGCTCAACCCCTGTGAGCGACACGTGGGTAAAAGTGTAAACGTATAGCGTGACGTCACAGAACAAGTAGGTAATGACCGATTCTTATGATCCCACCGGCTTATAAATAATACAGTAGTTTAATACTCGTAAATATTAAGGTTTTCACACAAAAATCGTGTTTACAACTTAATGCTAAACTTTATGTTTTTGTTGCAGGTACGTACCAGTTTTATTATAAAACATAAATTAAAACCCGGAAGTGGGACGGTGGTAAGGTTTGAGAAACAGTTGCGCTGTACAGTCGGGCGCAAGAGCTTCGTGAGCCGTTTCATATTCAAGTGTTTAGCGAAGCAGCGCTTTTTTCTGTCAGATTTTTTTTTATCTCTCTATTAAATACAGATAAGCAATGTATTTAATAATATAACAATTTAGCCTTATGTTATGATGGCTAATGAGTAATTTAATGTAGACCTAGTTTTATAGAGTAAAATGTCAGTAAAAATTACAACGATCGTTTGCCACGCCTGACTTAAAACAGCTGCAGTGTTACCTTAAAATAAGGGTAAGTTCTGCGTGGCACTGCAATGCGCTTGTCACCTCAAGACGTAGTTATTAAATATTTTTAGTTCAGTGATTTCACTCTCTAAGACGCCCTGCAATGACTCGTCACCGGACGTGCTTAATTACACTGGCAACCACACTTTGTGTGCATTGCTGCTTGGCGGCAGAAATATGTGTAGTTAAATTGTGTATTTATTGTCAGAGTTCACTGCCCAGTGTACGTACATTGTACGGTACTGTCCTTATTCACTGTCAACTCAGTTTTCCACTGGCTCAAACTAACTTGCATAAATACACGGTCGACGATAGGCAAAACTGTAAGTACTGAACATGTCCCAAAAGTAATATTGACATCTTATAAGATTAGAGTTACTCATTTTATAATAATGTTTAACTCATTTTTCATCACTAAATTGCAAATTGACGAGCATAGTTTTTTATAAAATATTTTACACCATCATTTCAAGTTTTATGAGATTTCGTAATATCTAAAATAATAACAGCATTTTGCTTATATCTGAAAAAATAACATAAATCACTTTTGTGCGAGTATTTACGATTCACATAACATTTTTGCGTCCGACTGTACAAATTATAATTTTATTCTACTATTCATCATAACAGAATATATTAAGTTGTACAAAAAGTTAATTCTTATTTTATTATGCATTATAATGTGTAATAAACCCGTGTACATCAGTTCACTTGTAATTGCGTTTTTTTATCTATCTTTAGATCAAAACTTTATACAAAATGGTGCAGTAAAGAATGAGTAAAGACGTTATGACTCTTTCAATTCGGTTTCGGTTGTATGTTTTTACTTTAAACTATATACATTTTATGTGTCTCGGTTGGTTAAGTTTACTAAATATAGAAAAGCTACTGAACTGACTGACTGACAGTCAACACAGTCAGTCCTAGAGACTTGAAATTTGAAGGCTAGCTTATTCATAAAAGAAACTGTAATTTTAGCGGCAATCTAAGTATTGTTTTTGCTTGTATTTTGTACGTCAATGATGAAAGACGGTGATAGATTTGAAAGACTCATTATCAGAGGTTTATAGTTCATTTACGAATAAGGCCTCTAATGTTAAGGGTTGCACTAACAAAGGAATTTCCGAAATTCAACTTCTAGAAGACGTAACGGGAAGATGCAGTTTGTATGAAGAAAAAAATCGAAACTGCATGGCGGTCTGCACTAGGTAAGTAAGTAAGTTCGTATGAGTCAGTGGCCAACTCTGGTGACAGTGTTTCTAGGCCGCCCAAAGGCCTAATATAAATTAATGATATGTAGCTTCAAAAGCTAAGTAATTTAAATTTATGTGCGCAATGCCAGTGCTCTCATACCATGTTCAAGAACTAATAATTCGAATGACGTGACATCCACCATTCCAAAGGCAAGGTACTTAATGTTTGTTTGTAATTAATACTCTGCTACAATTTTTATAAAGGCCACCATTTCTTTCAAATTTTTGTTTGTCCACGTAGACGATTATAGTTCTCACAACAGATCTCGGCCGTCGTGAAATTAGCCGTTTCGATGCGCAATGGAGCTTTTTCAAACTAAATTGTCTTTGCGCATCACAAACGGCTAACTTCACGGAAGCCTATAGATCCGCTGTGAGAACTATACTTCATCATCATGACAGCCTTCTAATGTTCCCACTGCTGGGACGCTGGCCAGCGAGCGAGAATTATTGGGTCTTAATCCACCACGCGGACCCAATGCGGATTGGTGGCAATTCCTTGTCACTCGAAAAAATATCGAAATATTGACAGATTCCATAAATAAAAGAAGAAGACGGTCTGTAAAATATAATAAAAAGCGTGGTACAACTAACACCTTGACCACCAACACTTGACGAATTAATCTACACGCTAGTTAAGGCTTAGCACTTACACGTGGAATTCAAAGTACGAGTGTAAGTGACTCAATCTATACAGGGTCTTTCATTATCAACTTGACAAACTTAAGGAATATATTCCAATAAAAAAAACTAGATCGGTTAGTAATACAATAAATCGATTGCAAACATACATAAGTTATTTAATTCTGAGAGTTTCTTTTACTAAACGTATATTTTTTATAACATTTCAAGGACTTCAAGTAATTTTAAAATTAACTAAGTGCTTTAAACTTGAGTTAAAAGTTTGTAAAATATGTAAATTAGCTTGATTTTTATATTAATAACACAAAACCTTGAAGTCGTCGTGAAATTCACGACGCGTTTACCTATTAATCATTAAATACTATTAATATTGTCCAAGTAACAAATTTTGATTTTGAGAATTAGGCAACTCGCGTGCTGACGCTACGGCGCAACACGCGCGAGTCGCAACGCGTCGTCAAGTGCGATAATAAACCGTATCTAATTTAACTGAGCTAAATGCATTATAAGAGATGCAATTTATCTCATAATCTGCATATTATCTTAGATGCGTTACAAAAAATAAACCGTATCCAATTAGCTTACAGTATCTTTTAGTTTGACACGTAGTTCTAAGTCATGTTATTATCTGTTTAGTTAAGTAATCTCCGGCTTCCGTGCTTTTATTTAATCAGCATTTAACCATTTAAATCTATGTTAAAAGGTCCTTAAATACTGTTGTAGGTTCCGATCCAGTTCCGTACACTTTGGTAGATTCACACTTGACCAATATTACTGTGATTAAGAAAGGAAAATACAGCAGAAATAATAGTTATTCAAGAACGCGATAAATAAAATAATACTTTAGTTATTATTGATACCCGAGTGAGTATAAGCTATATATTACCAGAAACGGTGAAAGAGAAGGGCCTTACTCTTGACCGCGATCGCTATTGGACAAGTATTGGAATATGACATTTCGTACTTTTACAGCAAACCTAGCGCCAAATTCAACCTTGTTTTCAAGAGTACAAAAATTTGACAGCGGTAAATAGAAATTGGGATTGGATCGGAATTGTCATTGGATTCAAAAGTAAGGCACCAGTTCGTTTTGCCCACTGTCATTTTAGTGCTTTTCCGTGTCATTTTCGTGTGTTTTCCTATTAGTGTCTGCTAGTGTTATGCTAATTATTTATTTGGGTAAACAAATAGTAACGCAATAGAGTATACTTAGGGATACAGATAATTTAACGTTTGTGTAATTGTGCCACCAACACCGTTTACCACGGTTTACATAAAAAACTATGCAGAGGGTAGTAGTAAAATATTTTATTTTCTATACAACAAGTTTTTTTTATACAACTGAAGGGGCAACCAAGCGTACGGCCCACAAGATGGTAAGCGGTTACCGCAGCGGAAACCATACCCTTCACACCAGAACACAGCAATTAGCATTACTGCTTTAGCATTAGCATTACTGCTTGGCGGCAGAAAATGGGTATGGTGGTAGTCCTTACCCGGAGGAGGTCTATCACAAAGAACTCTACTACTCTTCTTAGTTCAAGCAAGTTTTTGAATTATTATTTATTGTACTGAGCAGTTTTTTTTTATAATAGCGTATGTATGAATCTAACCAAGATGTGATACACGGTTATGTATGACAATTTATAAGATGTATGCCGACTGAATTTACACCGAATGGTGCGCACAATTAATCACAAAAAAGTTTTATTGCAAAACAAAATATAAACTTTTTTACAATAAAAACTACTAACTTCTAACACTAACGCGTTCAAGAAAATCACAGATAATTTAAAATATATTGAATAAACGAATAAATGAATGAAAAATTATTTATTGTATACACCGAAAATATAACTTTAAATTAACAATTTACAAACAAGGTACAATGGGCGGTCTTATCGCTTATGAGCGATTTCTTCCAGACATATTGATAAAGTAAGTCATAACAATTTAAAACTACCTGCCTGAGCTTCAGATTATACCTTTTTTTGACATAATTCTCTTTTTATAATTATTTTTATTATTGTCTTATTATTAATTTATTATCATCATCTGGTTCCCCATAGATGACTTGGGCACTAGGGGCTAATGGCTGGGCACATCTGCGTTGCTGTGTCAAAATCCATCTATATTTTTTTTGGGGACGTTTATCCAACAATGGTTTGCCAGTCCCATTGTACATTTATTATTTTCTAAGGTTGGATTCGACCCAACTCGAATAAGCTCTATTCGCAAAGTAAGGATTCGATATTAAACTGACAGTTTACTTGCATTTGACATTTCTTATTCCGCGGTATAGTTGTTCCAAAAGTTAATCGAATTCATCCTAAATCAACGCGTGGTACTACGAATGTCTTGCACGGTGTGACCGCGGCAGCTTGTTTAAGTCGCTCGTGAAATCTAACTACCTGTTTCCTCCTTAAGTTATTTTGTTCGTCTGTTTGCCCTCAATTATTGACTTTAATAGGAGTTTGACAATTCACGGTAGGTAGTACCTACTGCACACTACCGCTTGTTTGAACTGCGGAGAGTTCACACTCCACTGTTTGTTAAGTATTGTTTGAAATCGAATTTTATGGTACTGATTATGGACCGGTGGTCAGACGTGCTACGGAAACGTTTAAGCTTGTTTTTCGATATCTTATTATCTCCAAAGGGGATTTTGACACTGAAATTCCCAAAATCCCCTTAAATGGAGATTTTGACACTAACCCTTATATATAAGATATAATTGCTGTGCGTTAGGCTCGCTAAAACTCGACAACAGACATATTGGGCTGATTTTGGTCTTGAAACATTTGTATGAGTCCAGGAAAGGTTTAAAAGAAATTATGGAAAAATTGGGGGAGGGGGGCAGACGAACACCCAATACTTTTTTTTCTAAACAACGAAGTACTTATAATGCATAGAAGCATCCAGATAAAGAAATAGTATTTGAGATCATGCATATAATTGTCCCGCAGCGGGAAAGAACCCGCAACATCTCGCTTGGGCCCGGTTGAGGAGCGAGAGTTTGTCGTAAGGCTCAAACGCACTGTAATTTTAACTTCAACTCAAAGAATTTAATTTTGGAATTAAAGAACCGTGTCATAACAAAACCCGAAATATAATATTATACTAACATTCATGGGTTAAAAGTTCGTAAACTGTTTTATAGGAATTATTTTAGAATAAAAAAAAATCTTCTATCTACATAGTTATCTGGTTCCCACACTATGATTATTATTATTATTATTATTATTTATTTGGTACCTTAAAACGAAAGTAAACAGCGTTGCTCTCTGACATAATCTAGAGTTTTTTCTTACACGTAATTATCATTATAATCTTTAATTACTAATAAGCTTGAAATGGGAAGGGTTATACAATTTCGTGTATTCTTGTTTCAGCTACATAAATATTTATCTCTATCATTATATCTAACTAAATAGCTACATTTAATTCTTATCATGCTACGATTAGTTTGGCGCTAATGGCGTTGTAAAAAAATCTGCCTATATCTTTTTATTGATGGAGTACTCAGTCCTAAATTAGTTGGAACAACGATTTATAACATCAGAATATGTTATTATGCGTTTCTAAAAGCATTACTCAAGCTTTGTTCAACATAAATCAAGTGACATTGTTTTGGCAAGCATTTGAGAGAGGACCTTGGTACCGCATTAAAATCACAAACAATTACAGGAATGTTAAAAAAACTGTTATAAATAAAACATCTTGGATTTAAGATTTGTTAACGCACAATTTCAGTGTATTGTGTATTTTAACGATAGTTTGCGACGTTTTAATTTTATATTCTAAAACACAGGGATCACTATCTCGTCTTACAAGTTTCAAAATAAAGTGGTATTTTTTTTAACAGACAGACTTGTATTTAAATATGTTTTCAAACAAAAGCTTACTGTGAATACAGCGTGAAAGGATTGCCTATGTATTGAGACTAATTGAAACTTTATATTGAGCATTATAGGTTTTGATACTTGAGTGAAGTTGAGTGTAATGGTCAAGCTGCGGTATCTTCCTCTTCCTAATACCGGACAGATTCAGATACCGGACAGGTCTTCCGTCCGGAATTTCGCTTACCAGTCCGGTGTTACGCGTGTTATTTTGTTTCGATAGCATAACATGTACTCTTAATTCTAATACTCATTTTGGTTACGCGATTTCTACGCCAATCGTTTGATATCGTTTGATAGGTAATACTTCAGTGGTGGTCCTATACAAATTTTGTAGAAATTAGTTCAGTACTTTTTGGAAAAATATCTTGTCAATTACTTCATCCTTTCTTATCTCAACAATCCATCGAAAACTTTTCTTAGTTTAATGTCGGTTTTTGTTTTTTCTAAAAATAAATAAATAAAAAAATGACAAAAAAACAATTAGAAAGAAGATTCAGATAAAAATGTAAGCTTTTTTACCTTAGAAAGCAAAGTGTTTACGCCTTTATTCATAATCGTTTTATAGCCTCATTAAGTCATTAGCTGAAGCGTTTACTGTAGCCAAGGAAATTATATACTGTGTTAGTTATCTGGTGGTAGGACTCTTCAGCAAGAGTCCGTCTTGGTGGGTACCACCACAGTGTCAGATATTCTACCTCCAAGCAGTAGTGTGCAAGCATTGTGTTTAGGTTTGAAGAACACTGTAGCAAGTGAAATTACTGGGCGAAAGAGACTTAACAACAATATCTCGGGGTGATAAGCGCAGTGCAGTGCTACGCAAACACTTAAAAACTTTAAGCTTTGGATGGCACTGCATCTGTTATAGTCAGGCGTGGTGCTTAACATTAGGCGGGCGTCTTGTCACTTGCAGACATAAAAAAAAAAGTTAAAAACCAAAAAAACAAAAGTATCAAAACCTTCCAAGCCCTTTACTTCGCTATCCTTTAAGTTTACTTATAATATTATGATAAATATTTCACATGGGTATGTGAAACTGCTTTATGGCTTGAGAATATCACCTTTATATCATACTGTGGTTGCTCAGGTTTTTGGAGTTGTGACACGATAGCCGGACTCATCCGTCTTTTGAGTTATGCCACAGATTTGAATTTTACGACAAAATGTACAGCATGAGCTTTTTCAAAAAGCCACTGAATTTGCCACTGGCGGTCATCCAAATGATAACCCCGCGGAACAGTAATTAACTTCGTTGATCTGTTAAAAACAACTTAGCCAGCTACGTCACGAGCTGTTGTAGGGATATCATTTTATTCTCTTACTAGAAGCTCGACTATTTTTAATTATTTTATTTATTTTTTACATCAATTCTCTTTTGACATTTACCTATTGATTATTTTATTTTTTATTTAATTTGTTATGTTTTATTATATATTGCATGCTTTGATAGAGGCAGAATACATTGTTTCCATTTATTATCTTTCCCACCATCTGATCTGTACATGTATTTCTAGCAATAAATATACTTTGACTTTGACTTTGAGCGCTCCGACGAGACGACGACAATTGACGAGACTCAATATTGTATAGAAGGCAGAGATAGTTCATCATGACAGCCTTCTAATGTTCCCACTGCTCGGACACTGGCCTACTCTCCAGCGAGAGTGATTGGGTCTTAATCCACCACGCGGACCCAACGCGGATTGGTGGATAGCACTTGTCTTTCGAATTTTTAGTACTTGGACATGCCGGTTTCCTCACGATGTTTTCCTTCACCGTATGAGAGCACTGGCATTGCGCACATAAATTTTTCGTAGCGAATAATCCATTGGTGCACAACCGGATTTGAGCCCACGACCTTAGGATCGGAAGGCGGGGTCACTACTAGACCACCAGTGTGCTCAGCAATAGTTACGTAAACGTAATGACAAAAATATGATGCTTAGGAAAACGATTGCGAAAAAAACATTTCCAAGATTATTATCGCTAAAACTTTCTATTCACAATCTTTTATGTTTGATCCGACCGTTTATTTTTACTGGGCAGTCTTTCCCAACTTGTATTTAACTATTGGAACGCCCCTTGACTTTGTCTACGCGGTTTTTAAGTCATGTCTACTCCATCTTCAACACAACACAACATGTGCCTTTCTTCCATTTCTTTCTATCACCCGTCATCTCAGTACTCACTCCTTTCTTACTCATATCACCCGGACTACCACCACACCTATTTCTGCCGCCAAGCAGTAATGCTCGCATTACTGTGTTCCGGTTCGGTATGGTTTCCGGTGAAATTACAGGCACATGCGACTTTTTTTTTTTTTTTTTTATACAACTGAAGTGGCAACTAAGCGTACAGCCCACAAGATGGCGGTACCGCAGCCTATGGACGCTTGCAATACCAGAGGTATCACTCGCGGGTTGCCACCTTGAGGCTAAGATCGAAAGCCTCATGTGCCAGTAATTTCACCGGAAACCATACCCTTCACACCGGAACACAGCAATGCGAGCATTACTGCTTTGCGGCAGAAATAGGTATGGTGGTAGTCCTTCCCCGGACGAGCTCTATCACAGAGAACTCTACTACTCTTAAATAAAAAAAATATTTTTAAGCTAAAATTAAGTTAGTAATTTCTTATGAGTCAGTGACCAACTCTGGTAACAGAGTTTTTAGGCCGCCCGAAAGCCTCAGTCATGGCTTAACAACTTCGAATTACCGGCTTTTTCCTTGAAACAAGTCTCCTCTATTTGTGTTTTTTATAACAATTAGATATGTATTACCTTTTATTGTTAAGTAACCTTTGTTGGCGTTGGGTCAATAGATGCCCCACGGACTGGCATTGTGTCAGCTTGTTACAAAATATGGACTACTATATTTTTGGGAGCAAACACAACTAAGTTCGGGGGCTAAGATGTTATGCTAACAGCGCGTCTGTACCGGTGGTCAGATTTTGAAAAGAGTTTACTCCCCGGCCACACAGTAAGAACTAGATAATGGGTTAGTAGTTGACTCTTTGTCGGCTAACAGTCGTTTAAGTGGCCGGGTCTAAAGTGCCAATGATGTTACTGAGCGGAGATTTGATTATGAGCTCACGCGACTCGAGACAGATGGACCTAAAAACACTATTTTATGGCTATTAGCTGTTGGTTTTATATTTAACTCCCCGAGAACCGTCTGCTAGTGCCCTCCGAAGCACGGAAGCGCTCATTTGAAATTGCCACTGGCGGTCACCCATCCAAATGGCTACGCGGAACAGTGCTTAAATGCGTTGATCTGTTAGGAACAACATAGCCAGCTCACGAACGCACACTAATAAGCCTCGTACCGGCATCGTCTCGGTCATCGCTATAGATGAAACAAGTAACGAAGCTTAAGTTTTCCGACTTATCACTGATATAAAAATGATGGAATTTTATTGTTTATATTATTTTATTTGGGAAACAAACATAAGTAGTAGGTAGGTAGGTACACAGGTATTTACTTTTCTCGTATTACATAAACAAGCTGATTTTCCTAAATTAGGTAAACAATATGAGCTAGTGAAATGATAGCACAAACTAAAGGAGGCCTATACCCAGCAGTGGGTGAAGTCAGGATGGATGGAGGTGTGGATGATGATGATGAAATGATATAAGTTGAGAATGCTAGGTAAATATAATGCTAGAAACTAATATTATATTATTAGGAAATAAAGCTACAAAAACAAAATACAATGAAAATTTATTTTAGGTATTGGATTTTAGAGATTATAAGAGTAGTAGAGTTCTTTGTGATAGAGCTCCTCCGGGGAAAGACTTCTACTACTACCATACCTATAAATAAATAAATAAATAAATAATTGAATAAATAAATAAATATAAGTGGGCCGTACGTTTGGTTGCCACTTAGGTGGTTCAAAAAAAGGCGTTGCTTAGTATAACATTTTCGAAATTTAGGTAATAACATTATTTTTACCTAAATTTCTATATTTATATTAAAAAATTGTTATGTTATGAATGTTTTAAATTGCCACGAAAATATCTCAATTGCGGAATAAAACGGAACAAAATAATAGAAGCACGCGAGCGCACGCCGCGCCTCGCCCCCGCTAACACCCGGCGAACTTTTCTCATTTTAATGTTGTTTAAGCAAAAGTTTCAATATAAAAATATAATGGTATCGTACGCATTAGTGACTCATTGAGTTTAAGAGTGCGTGCGACCGAGTTTCGCCCCTCACATCGCGAAAATAGAAGTTAAAACAAAATGGAAAATAAACTTTTCAAATAAAATAAAAATAAACCCTCTTGGCGGCCGCGAGGGTGGAGGCCCTCTTCAATAAAAAATATAATAACTTTTCTTTTTATTCGACGTAATGGGAACGATTGTTCCTTTCTAATATGTTGCCGTCTCTGTTTCTCGCATTATTATAATGGGGTGCGGGGGTGAGTGATACGCACGATTGATAGCAAAGCGACTTTTGGTACTTAAAGTTTGGAGTTTCGGACAAGCGGGGAACAGATGTTTTTGTAGCGCATCTAATTTCATGCCGTTATTGTGATTTGGTGACCACTTGTTTAACTTAGCCGAAACATAACAAAGTGTGACGTTGCGTCTAAGTTAAGTTTAACAAAACATTTGGTAGAGTCGTTAGGCCAGGAGGCCTATGAGTGTCCTATAAACTGTGCAATAGCCATTCACTAAGTAAGTTCGTATGAGTCAGTGGCCAACGCTGGTAGCAGACTTCTAGGCCGCCCGAAAGCCTCTGTCATGGCCTAACAACTTTTAAAAGCAGGGACAGTCTGCTTAACGTGCCCTCCGAAGCACGTGAGCGCTCACTAACACGCAATTATTTATATATTTTGTTGGCGGGACGATCTCGACTCCTTCGAAAGAGGATGGTGGGACATTGCGAAAGAGAGAGATGATTGGAGAGATTTGGGGGAGACCTTTGCCCAGCAGTGGGACGAAACAGGTTAAAAAAAAAATTGTTTCTTACTTACCTTATTGCATTTTATGATGAATATGATAATCAAAAATGTATGAAAATGACACAGACTTGTAAATTAATGAAAGAAACATAATAAAAAAAATATCACTAACATTGTTGTTGTTGTTGTTGTTGTTGTCAGCCTGCACTGTCCCACTGCTGGGCAAAGGCCTCCCTTTGTGTTTTCCAGACTTTGCGGTCTAACGCCAATACCTTCCACTGATCACTGAAGGTGTTGAGTTCGTCTCGCCATCGCTTGCGTGGTCTACCGCGACGCCGCCTCACTGTCTCAGGGCTCCACTCAGTGGCAGTCTTGGCCCACAGTTCATTCGGCATGCGGCAAACCTTGTAAAAATATAAAATACACATTTCCGAATTAAGTTACTGACGTATACGACAGATAGATGTTATGAAAGATAGATGTTATCAAAGATAGATGTTATGAAAGATAGATGTTATGAAAGATAGATGTTATGAAAGATAGATGTTATGAAAGATAGATATTATGAAAGATAGATGTGAAGTTAAATAAATACATATTCAAAAAAAGGTGTTAAGGGTTAAGGTGACGTTGATCTGTCGCAGAGTTTATTAACTGCAACGCACAACCAGAATCGTACCGGCATCGCCTCGCTCCAAAAAAACGAGATGCTGAGTTAATGTCGATGCCGATACTTGTCTGCGTCAACATTTAGGCTGTAAAAGTATGCACCCCTAACCCCGCGGGCGGTTGAGATGTAAATCGATAGGAGTTGAATATTTAAAAAAAAATACGCGTTGACTTGAGAAATCTTCCGTTTTTCATCGGTTATATTTAAATGATACCAGCAGCCAGGTAAGCTGTTCTAATAATAAATAAATAAATAATGCTGGACACAGCATCATCTAGCCCCAAGGTAAGTTGCTGTTAAACACAGCTGTATTATGGGTACTAGATGACTGATATACTTAATACAATACAATACATAGATAAATATTTTTTATTATAAATAGAAAATACACAGAACACCCGAAACAATTATTTGTAGATCGTACAAACATTTGTTCCGAGGCGGGAATCGAACCCGCAACCTCCGCGTCGCAGGCGGACCTTCGCCCGCCGCGCCACATCGGTCGTCAAATTATAAAATATTTGTTAACATTTTCCATCTGTGTGAGAGCACTTAAAACATCTATTGCAATTTGTTTTTTGTACATTACATTGTGTTTTGTATTGTCAATTCATCAGAATGTAACAGTTTCAAACATTTATTAGCAAATTTTTAGTGTTAAAAATGTTTGCAAACATTTTATAACAGCAGTGTGGGAGCACCTTTATGTACATTGTACTTAAAGTAAGTAAGTAAAGTAAGGCTTTACGTCAACAAATTAAAAAAAATGGTCTTTGTCCAAAATTCCAATCCGACCACCCGCCGGATTATTACCTTCCTCACTACTTTTTCATCTGCGTCTAATAAGAGCGAAATGTAAGGGCTTATCAGATTATTAGATTTTGAAACTCTAGATGTGATGTGCCTTTTTGATAAAATTCACAAAAAAAAGCTAAAATTATTTTCTGTCTTAGGTTGGATTCGAATGGACCAATCTCGAATAAGCTCTATTCACAGAGTAAACCGTAGTTATTAGCGATTACATGCTTACAGCGCTCGTGACGTAGCTGGCTAAGTTGTTCTTAACAGATCAACGAAGTTAAGCACTGTTCCGCGTAGTCATCATTCGGATGGGTGACCGCCTGTGGTAATTTCAACTGAGCGCTCCCGTGCTTTGGAGGGCACGTTAAGCAGTCGGTCCCGACTTTTTCAAAGTTGTTAAGCCATGACAGAGGCTTTCGGGCAGCCTAGAAACTCTGTCACCAGAGTTGGCCACTGACTCATACGAACGAACGAACGAACTGCAACGGATGAACCGATTTAAATGAAACTCAGAATAGTAATTGTTCTTGACCTGGTATAGCAATAGGCTACTTTTTATCTAAGCAACGCGAAGAAGCTAGTAATATTATAATTAAAAGTTATATTACAATTATTTCGTCTAATAAAAACATTAAAACACGAATCAAATATTTTATTACGAATAAATTCCGTGTACTCAAGTCACGAACTTTTTAGTAAAGCTCCAAATAAAAAACTCTCCACAATAACAGAGTAATGTTTGAACTGTCTGTTTGTTTAGTTGGACGAAACTAAAGAAAATACAACGGACGAATGTCTTTGGTTTTATTTACACGCACATAATAATTCCCGACGTGCCGGTAACATATAAAACGCTGGGTTTAACGTCTGTTTAAACTGCAGTAGATTATTTTGATGCGAGAATGTTACGTCATCAGACCTAGTTGATTGAACATTGTGTTACGGAAATGTACTCTGTTTTAGTTTTTCGCCCCTAAAACGTACAATTACAAGTTTTACGTATACATCTGTCTAGGAGCTTGTACACAATACTGCGATGCGGCGCGATGCGAATTCGCAACGTAGGAAACTGCGACACGAATGCTACGATGCGATTTGGTGCGGCAAGGCGTGCCTTCCACGATTCGGGTGACCATTCCTTCGTCGAGTGTGACGCAATATCGCAGGTATGCGCGCTGCGAATCTATTCGCAAGTTCCTGCGATGCGTGCGTCGTAGATTTTTAAGACGACGTCGCGTCGCATCTTCGTGTACAAGCTCTAAAATGCAAAAATGAATGTTTCGGTCTATCTGTTACCTTTTCACGAATAACTGCTGAATCGATTTGCATGAAATTTGGCACAGAGTTAGTTTATAGCCTGAGGAAGGACTAAGGTTTTTATGTAGGTGCATTATATGTAGCACGCGACCGAAGCTGCGAGCGGCAGGTAATATATAATTATTATTTTAAATAGGTATTTACTTAGTTACATATTTTTTGATTTGCTAATTAATATTTTTTGACATGCCATTCAATACTTAGTTGGACTTTTCAATATTCTTTCCATAATGTTTAGCGTGTTAACTTCACTGTATGACATTGTACGGCCACCGTACTGAAAAGTAAGTTCGTATGAGTCAGTGGCCAACCCTTTGTCGTTATCCATGCATGTGGGTAAACGAAATAGTAAAATAAAAATAAGTTTAAAAGTTATGAATGCGTTTCGAAAAAACTGTGCGACGGCGCATTGCGTTTATGTGTTACGGCCCTTATGAATACAAAAACGCGGACGTGTGTGACCGTATAACTTCTTATTTAACTGACAAATATTAAGGTTCTTATAATAACACAAAACAGTAGGCAAGACGGTACGTACGCTTCAAACAAATATAGTTAAGAATAACAAAAACTCTTTTTGTGTACACAATCCTCTAGAATATATAAAACTTTAAATATTTGCGTACCCGACCACGGCCGAAAACGCAAAGTTATAAAAATAATCGCGTTTAATATTATGGCAGTCGCTTCAAATACTTTTTTTAGTTGGAAGTTTCATTTTTATAGGAAATGACAATGCCGGCTCGCGGAGCTTCGTCAGTTTAGTTTAGTTCGGAACTGGCTCTCGCTAATGGCTTTACTTGGGTACGTACACTACGTAGTCATGACTGCCTTCTGTTCACACTCGTTCGTTCGTTCGTATGAGTCAGTGGCCATCTCGGGTGACAGAGTTTCTAGGCCGCCCGAAGGCCTCTGTACCTATGGCCTAACAACTTTAACTTTTGTTCCCACTGCTGGGTTTACTCTCAAGCAAAAGTGATTGTACAAAAAGTAAGTAACAGATAACGAAATTCTAGTAGGTTTGACAGTGCAGTGCCGGCGCTGTCTAGTGTCGAAATGATTGAATTCCATTGACTGGGTAAGTTTACACCGGTAAGTTTAGCCCGTTACGAAAGTCTCAGGCGGCCTAACAAAGCTTACTTGGGGTAGGATAAAGTTATTTTGGGATTTTAAAGTTACTAAAATCACTCACTCTTGGTAGGTAAACCTGATATCAAGGCTTTTATTATCTCATATTATTATTGTGTTATTTTATTAAGAAGCTAAATTTAATCATCGAATATAAATAAAAAAAATCACCGCATAATGATAAAAATTATTATAAAAATTAACTTAAATCTTCATCACTCAATTGAACCTATTGAAATATAATACCTACTAAATAGTTACACATAAAAACTCCTTGAATCTTATTGTATACTACATCATAATATAATTATATTATTGATAATCTCTAAATAATTACACTAGTGCCACTTTACGGCTAGGAACAGACTGCGCTCACCCATGCCTGTAATTGCTGCACGAACTATTTTTATTATTGTAAAAACCAATTCGACCGGCAATAATATTATATTATAATAAGTCGGAATAACCTTAAATTATTGAGATATTATTATTGGTATACTATCATTTGGGCCGGAATAATTGGCCGCGTATATTATAAGTAAAAATATACGGCTGTGTGACTCACTGTGTTATTATAGTTATAAAGTAAGGTATCATCTCGATTTCAAACGAAATATTTCTTAGAAACTTTGAATTCAACGGTCGAATTTAAATAATTTTAGGAAACAAACCTAATTATACTAATATTGTTAAGCCTTTAGCAATAATGTATTAGATAGGTGTGCAAACAACCGTTTTGCAAGGTTGTCTAATCGTGTTCAGTTATGAGTTTGAAAAATGTGTTATCGTAATCTAAAGATAAAATTTATAATAAATAGTAAAAGTATTAACTTATTCATAAAATACTGTAAGTAGAGGCTTGCTAAGTACAAAAGACGAGGTAACAAAGACGTTTAAAGATTTTAAAAACACATTTTCTAACAAAAGTTTAAAGTTTGTTTATGAATAGGAGTATAGGACCCTCTGTATCGCCTCTTCGTTTTTTTTGAAACCGCATTTCTCAAAAAATTCAAATTCACTATGGTCATAGCGCTTTTAAATGTTGTTTATTTATGTCTGTTATCAAATCGGATATAAATAATCGTCTCAACCATTGGTTAGCAACTGTTTTACAATTAAGAAGACGAAATTTTTTAATAAAAATTTTTTTTACATCAGAACTTCTAAAAAAACGTTATTTGAGCAATAAATGATAATTTCCTTTTCCACGGAATGTGTGTGCTATTATAAGATAGTTATCAGCTTTATGTTTGCATACAACACACATTAAAAATGGTGTAGGAGTAGAACTGTTGATTCGAACCTTTTGAATTAACATAATATTCTTTGTTATCAATAGAGTCACAATGCAACTGATATTACCTACGTTAAATTATTTTTAACTTACTAATATAATAAAAACAGAAGATTTTTATTATTGTATTTTTATTGATACGAATAAACTCAAAACTACTGGTCCGATTTAGATAATTATTTCACCATTAGAATGTTTTATTATTCCTGAGTAGCATTGGATTTCTAGTGATTCAAGAGAAAAGTTTATCCCGTGCAAAACTAGGACGGGATTTTAAGATATTTTAGCGTACAGCAGAGAAACAGACGGCGGGAAGCGACTTTGTTTCTACTATGTAAAGATTATATTATATTGTATTGTATTAAATATATCAGTCTAGTACTCATACCACAAGCTCTGCTCAGCTTGGGGCTAGATGATGCTGTGTGAGTAGTCCAGCATTATTTATATTAATTAAAGATAAGCATTATAACTTGTAAGTATTAGATAAAGTTTGACGACCAATGTGGCGCAGCGGGCCTAAGTCCGCCTGCGACGCAGAGGTTGCGGGTTCGATTCCCGCCTCGGGACAAATGTTTGTACGATCTACAAATATTTGTTCCGGGTGTTCTGGGTATTTTCTATATATAATAAAGAATATCTATTTATGTATTGTATTGTATTCAATATATATGAGTCATCTAGTACCCATAATACAGCTCTGTTTAACAGCAGCTTACCTTAGGGCTAGATGATGCTGTGTGGATTGTCCAGCATTATTTATTTATTTATTTATTTAAAGTGCTAGAACTGTTACAGCCATGTTACAGCACTAAAATTACTTTTATCGCTGTAACATTATGAGTCAATAGTTTTTTATGTTTATAATTATCGTAATGACTATAAAACACAATGAGCTACAATCAAATGCTTGAATACAGGTAGGTTAATTAATAAAAAACTAGCTATTATTCGTTGTCAAATGTTTTTGAATAAAAAAATTACGATTATAAAATAATAGTGTAGAAGAGGCTTTAATATTTCGTATGCCCTAATTTTTTGTTTTAGTTTTTTAACGACAACCGGCGTTGTGGTGGGCGAGTGCCAGAGAAATAAGCTAGATGTTGCCGGTTCAATCCTCGCTACAGGACAAATGTTTGCATGATCTGCAAGTTTTTGTTCATTCTTATTACTTCTTAGAGTACAATCTATTGTTATTATTATTGTAATTTAATATAAGAATTAATATATTTGTACTTCCTATATCCTATATAGTACAATCTATTTTTAGTATTATCGTGATATATATATTTTTTTTATTAACTTATTAGCTTGTGCTAAGGATCAAAACAAATCTGTGGATTATTGAAGACAAGCGTTTTTGTCCACCTAATACAGCGCATTCGGAACATTATTGTCTTATGTTACATGGCGCAGAAAATCTGCAAGCGGACGCTCAGATATATCGCCTGAGTTTCGGTTTTCGGCTTCGGCCAAAATTAGCTCCAACTCTACTTATTATACATGAATCAATTTATACCCGGTCGGGCTGCATATTTTTCAATTACGTCAATTTAAAATAATACTTAATTCGCTATTGTGAGTCATCTCGGCATTGTGTCACTCGTCTGTAGTCCGAGAGCTGGCGACGACAATGCAACGGCATTTCAAACTGAAAAAAAACTATCGCCAATCTAAAAAGCAATCGTTAATAATGACTGCTAGCACTGATCACCTCGTGATTTTAGAAAATTATACTTATCGTTAATTTTACGCTAGATACGATTAAGTTCTGTTAATAACAAAATAAATTAAAATATGTCCTTGTGTAACTTCGGGGAATAAGGTACAAATATGAGTCATATCATATACAATAAAATCGAAACTTTCTCTTTGATAAATTTGTTTTGTTTTGTTCAATTTTAAGCGAATACTCAAATAAAAACACGCTTCAATTCGTCTGATCTCCAAATCTATTCATATTTCTCATGGATAGTAAGTAATAATAAAAAACAAGCTACTTTATATCATTGAGAGTCTGGTATGAAATGATGTAAGTTTCACGCACCCAGCTCTCAGTCTACAGCAGCCTCGAAGCCCAGAGACGTTATTGTGATATTGTGTAGACCTGACAATACATGTATTTTACTATTTTATCGTCTTGAGCTGTCTATATGTACTCAACACACTTTTCGCAGTACGACAGGAAACCTATAATAATCTAAGCTAATAAGGGTCGGGAATATGCTAAAGCTTAAACCCAGTTTTATAAACTTGTTGGTCATTTAACTGAGAATATGTATTATTTATGCTGTAGATAAACACATAGAGCTCGTCTGGGGAAGGACTACCACCATACCTATTTCTGCCGCCAAGCAGTAATGCTCGCATTGCTGTGTTCCGGTGTGAAGGGTATGGTTTCCGGTGAAATTACTGGCACATGAGGCTTTCGATCTTAGCCTCAAGGTGGCAACCCGCGAGTGATACCTCTGGTATTGCAAGCGTCCATAGGCTGCGGTAACCGCTTACCATCTTGTGGGCCGTACGCTTGGTTGCCACTTCAGTTGTATAAAAAAAAAAAAAAAAAACCACGAATTAACTTAAAAATACCGTTAAGCATACATCTAAAAATTAGCGCCCGCCCATTGTACCACTAATTTGAACTAATTTCCACGCTGTATCTTCTCATTTTCTTGTATCATACTCGTACGTACAATAAAGATAATTTAAAAATTACAACTTATTTGTCGAAATATCCCGCAGTTTAAAGAAATTATTTACGATATTCTATATTATTGTTAATTAATTAGAAATCATTTGTTATAGCCAGTTTTCAGATTTATATTAGACATTTATATTAAAATAAATCCCATAAAAATTAAAATACTGTCTATATCACATATAAAATAAACCGTTCTTTTTTCATAAGGAAATTGACTGACAAATGTTATCAACGGATGCTGTAAACTAACCGTAAGTAGATGTCCATGTCACTACCTCTTATGTAGCCTATACATGTTGGCCCAGCCTTGTCAAATGAACGCCAATCACCAACGTGTGGACGGTACTTGTCTACAATGTCTTTGATTTGCTCGCTTGCCTTCACTCGCGCTGGCCTTCATGCCAACAGTATTGGCAACTTTAGATGGACGGCCCGCTTTCAATGAACCAACTGAATTGCCCCCCTACCATGAACTCTTAGAGCGATTCAAATAAAGACCTAGAAGAATACACAAGACGCAACTCGAACACACGCTTGCTCGCCTTCACTCGGCCAACATGTATTGGCATCTTTAGATGGATGCTTTCAATGAACCATCTGAACCAAAGACGCAACTCGAACACACGCTTGCTCGCCTTCACTCGGCCAACATGTATTGGCATCTTCAGATGGATGCTTTCAATGAACCATCTGAACCAAAGACGCAACACGAACACACGCTTGCTCGCCTTCACTCGGCCAACATGTATTGGCATCTTTAGATGGATGCTTTCAATGAACCATCTGAACCAAAGACGCAACTCGAACACAAAGCAAATAACACAACAATTGCAGCTCAAACGATCTCAACTCGATACGCGATGCTGTGACTCATTACAATTACTGAATGTGAACAAACTCAATTTTATATTTATTTATTTTAATACAAGCTGTTGCCCGCGACTTCGTTCGCGTGGAATTAAGAATTGTACTTTAAAAAATAGCCTATGACCTATTCCCGGTTAAATCTATGTTTTCGTAAAGAATTTTCAGCCAATAATTCATCATCATCATGACAGCCTTCTAATGTTCCCACTGCTAAGATACTGGCCTACTCTCAGGCGAGAGTGATTGGGTCTTAATCCACCACGCGGACCCAATGCGGATTGGTGGATGGCACATGTCTTTCGAATTTTTAGTTCTTGGATATGCCGGTTTCCTCACGATGTTTTCCTTCACCGTATGAGAGCACTGGCATTGCGCACATAAATTTTTCGAACAGAAAAATCCATTAGTGCACGACCGGGTTTGAACCCACGACCTTAGGATCGGAAGGCGGGGTCACTACCACTAGACCACCGGTGCAATAATTATAAAGGAACAAACATTCAGACATCCAAACAGACATCCAAACTTTTGCATTTATAATATTAGTGTGACTAGCAACCTTCACCGGCTTTGCACGAAAACGCTCGTAGCGTAGCTGCCTAAGTTGTTTATAACAGGAACAACGGAGATAAGCACTGTTCCGCCTGGTCGCCTTTGGAAGACCGCCAGTCACAATTTCAACTGCTTCCTTGCTTCGGAGGACACGTTAAGCAGTCGGTCCCGGATTTTTTAAAGTTCTTAGGCCATGACGGAGGCCTTTGTGCGGCCTATCAACTGCAACAACAAGAGTTGGCCACTGAATCATACGAAACTCCTTACGGGTTCATCATATAACTACCTTATAACGTTCTCACTGTTAGAATACTGGCACGAGAGTGATTGGGTCACTCTATCGAATATTGAATCTATCTATTGATGAAAACGGCCCACAAGATGGTAAGCGGTTACCGTAGCCTATGGACGCTTGCAATACCAGAGGTATCACTCGCGGGTTGCCACCTTGAGGCTAAGATCGAAAGCCTCATGTGCCAGTAATTTCACCGGAAACCATACCCTTCACACCGGAACACAGCAATGCGAGCATTGTTGTGTAGTTAAAAAGATCTAAGCGTAGCGGGACAGACGTCGTGAAGTGATTTTGTTTCAATGTAAGTACAGTGGAAGTCAGTGCAACGTTCTTGCCCAAATAGATTTTAATATTTATGAGTGCATTGACACTGTATTGTGTTTGACGGCCGATGTGGCGCGGCGGGCGGAGGCCCCGCGACGCATGAGGTTGCGGGTTCGATTCCTTGGGACAAATGTTTGTATGATCTGCAAATATGTGTTCCGGGTAGGTATAATAATAAAATCTATCTATATATTGTATTAGGTATATCAGTCACCTAGTACCGTAACACAAGCTCTGCTTAGCTCTGGGCTAGATGATGCTGTGTTGACTGTACAGCATTTTTTTTTCTTTTATATAAGCGGGGTTTAGACGAAGGGTTTCAAGCTAGAACTGATCCAAAAGGTCTACATGCTAAAACCAAAAAACTCCAACGGGCAGCATACAGACTTCAAAAAAGGAAGATATCGGTTCGACTGTATGTTACACGATTGCTCCGCCAATTATGAATTGATTTTGATGTTTATTTTTGTAATAATTCAGAGGTGATCCATGTTAATTTTATTAAAATTGGTTAAGCACTTTCTGATAAATAAAAAAAAAAAATTTTTGCAAATTTTTACACCCTGTATATTTTTTCTTACCGTTTAAACCTTCCCTGAACTTTTACAAACATTTCAAGACCATAATTAGCCAAATCGGTCCAGCCGTTGTCGAGTTTTAGCGAGACTAACGCACAGCGATTTTTTTCAATTCAAGAAGATTAGTGTGATTGTACTTTTTTTCCCGCATTTGGTTTTTAAGCTTCCGAAATAGCCGTTTCCAGTTTCAGTTTAAATTTTTTGACGCATGCGCCGTCGACTATATATAAATAAATACCCTGTTGACATTTGTCTGAGTGAAATTATGACTTCTACATTCGCGCGAATACTGAGGGTCTACTCTTGCGGACAAAAGCGATATATCGTGACAATTTCCATGGTTCAGCTTAAAGCCGCGAATGAACTTCGTTGTCACCGAGATAAATTGAGCTACGACATATGCCACGATTATCGTTTGTCGCTTTCAAGTAAGGCCCCTGGCTCCAGACATTGTTGTCCCTATAATTGGCCGCGGCCCAGACGAAACGGCCTTACAGTATTATTATTGTATCGAGTATCATTTTAATGCATAATTATCAACGTTTATACACGGACGGGTGTAATGAAATAAATTGAAATACCAAACTGAGTTTGTAGTGAACTGAGTGCTTAGCACGAAAAACTTGTTTGACAATCGTAAACGTAAATGTAACGTCCAGCTGTCAATTTGTATGGAATTTTGGTAGTTCATTTAACGCACTAAAGAGGCGCTGTTAAAAATATAACTGAAGTGGCAATCAAGAGTACGGCCCACAAGATGGTAAGCGGTTACCGCAGCCTATGGACGCTTGCAATACCAGAGGTAACACTCGCGGGTTGCCACCTTGAGGCTAAAATCGAAAGCCTCATGTGCCAGTAATTTCACCGGAAACCATACCCTTCGCACCGGAACACAGCAATGCGAGCATTACTGCTTGGCGGCAGAAATAGGTATGGTGGTAGTCCTTCCCCGGACGTGCTCTATCACAGAGAACTCTACTACTCTTACGTTTACGATTGTCAAACAAGTTTATCGTGCTAAGCACTTTATGATCAACTTCTGTGGTTTATATGTAGCTAAAGGACCCATGCAAAGCCGGGGCGGCTCGCTCGTAATAATAATAAGTAGTAATAAGACCATTGAACGAGCCCGCTGCAATTACATGCTAAAGCTATCATCATCATCATGACAGCCTTCTAATTATCACCACAGCTGGGACTCTGGCCTACTATCAAGCGACAGTGATTGGGTCTTAATCCAATTGATGGCATGGCTCATGTTTTTCGAATTTTTAGTCCTTGGACATGCCGGTTTCCTCACGATGTTTTCCTTCACCGTATGAGAGCATTGCGCACTTGTTTTCGGGTCGTATAGAAAAAAAATTGTGCGTGCGACCGGATTTGAAGCCATGACCTTAGGATTGCTAAGTAATGCCCACTAGACCACCAGTGCTCATAATATTTATATAAACAGTTTACAAGTGCTTTCTAATGACATAATGGCATATTGCAATATAAATGCAAATACAGTGACAAAATGGGCTCTATTCACATTAACTTTGATATATTAAGAGTAGTAGAGTTCTCTGTGATAGAGCTCGTCCGGGGAAGGACTACAACCATACCTATTTCTGCCGCCAAGCAGTAATGCTCGCATTGCTGTGTTCCGGTTCGAAGGGTATGGTTTCCGGTGAAATTACAGGCACATGAGACTAACCATCTAACGTCTCAGGGTGGTAACACGCAAGTGATATCTATGATGTTGCATGCGTACATAGGCTACGGTAACTGCTGACCATCAAGTGGGCCGTACGCTTGGTTACCACTTTAGTAGTATAAAAAAAAATATATATATTAGCACGAGTAACAGCGTTGCGTTAAAACTGACAATACTTAGTTATATTTTTTTACATTTAAACAGTTAGTTTGTACATGTAACATATCTAAGTACATGTAACATGTATAAAGAGAAATAAATATTATCATTATCCTATGAGTAGTAGAGTTCTTTGTGATAGAGCTCGTCCAGGGAAGGGCTGCCACCGTACCTATTTCTGCCGCCAAGCAGTAATGCTCGCATCGCTGGTGTTCCGGTGAAATTACAGGCACATGAGACTTTACAGTATGGGGTCCTTCAAAAAGGGTGTTATAAAATTTTTAAAGGGTCGGCAACGCGCGAGTGACCTCTAGTATTGCAAGCGTCCATAGGCTACGGTAACTACTTAACATCAGGTGGGCCGTATGCTTGTTTGCCACCTTGGTGGTATAAAAAAAAAAAAAAACTTTCCATCTAATGTCTCAGGGTAGTAGCACGCAAGTGATATCTATGATGTTTCAAGCGTACATAGTACATAACCGCTTACCATCGAGTGGTCCGTACGCTTGGTTGCCACTTTAGTGGCATAAAAAACTGCATTAAAACATTTATATATTATTATGTGTGTCTGCAACACAAAAGAGTACGGAACGCAGCCATATGCATTTTTTAAGTTACAATAAGAGATCCGCATTCTAAAAATTAAATAATGAAATCTTCTGATAAACTTTCTTTTGACGACCTTGGCGTGTTGAGTGAAAGCCTGGTTGAGAAGCAAGAGGTTGCGGTTTCGATGCCCACTACGGAACAATTTTTTGCATGTTGCAAGTATTTGTTACTGAAAGTTCGTTTGCAACAAAAACAATTGTTTGCATGTTGCAAGTTATTGTTGCAAGTATTTGTTAGAAAATACTTTGAAATTAAACTATGTACATGACTACATTACAAATAGATAAAATACATAAAAAACAGTTGTTCCATCTAAAGACCGTTACAAGCGATCTTTACGTAGCTCAACTGATCCAAATCACTAATCACACTAATATTAGAAATGCAATAGATTTGATGTTTAGACGGATGTTTGTTCCTCTATTACTCGACAACCACGGGACCGATTCGGCTGAAATTTAAAACATAGATAGATAATGACTGGGAATACAACATATGTTACTTTTTATCCCGGTAAAAAGTACGGTTCCCGATTTCTATGCAGACGTAGTCGCGGGCGACAGCTAATAGGTCGCTCAAATTGCTAGTAAGATGCAATTTTCGTAGCCCATTTACAGGCCTTTATAGCGAGCACTCGTGACGTAGCTGGCTAAGTTGTTCCTAAAAGATCAACGAAGTTAAGCACTGTTCCGCGTAGTCACCATTTGGATAGGCGACAGCCAGTGGCAATTTCAACTAAGCGCTTAGTTGAAATTGGAGGGCACGTTAAGCAAACGGTCCCGGCTTTTTCAAATTAGGCCATAGAGCCCTACGGGCGACCTAAAAACTCTGTCACCAAGGCCACTGACGAACGAACATATTTACTTAGGCATCTATAAACACAACGTTGCTACAGTGCCATTGTGCAGTCTAGTGTCACAGGTTGACAGGTAAATGAGCCTGTCAACGCTTTGTGTCGGTCGCACCTTTGCCGGTGTCAGGTGAGCTCTTCTCAAACGTGGTCGTGTCGGAACCGACGCGCGACCCCTCCAGACGGGGAATCACAAACTCGTCTGACAATAGAAAACGTTTTTATTAGCCAGCTGTCGATTTGTATGTGATTTTTGTAGAATATTTAAATACGAGCTGACCCGCGTTTTTGCGTTTTTATGCTATCTCACAGGAACAGTCAATTTAATATATTAATATGTAAAAAGGGCACGATTATAAGTGAAACTTCATATAATATTATGACAATTATTATAACGCTGCAATAGTACGTACAGAACACGGCAGCGCGCGCCGACTCACACTTGGCCGTCTATCAACATGCGAACTCGTGTCGTAGCGTGAGCGGTTTTTTATTAAATTTAATTAATCTTACATCGTCTAATTATGTAAATAATTTATGTGTAAAATAACGGCTTGTTTCATATGTGACTTACATTGTATTGCTGGAATTGTTATAAATAATTGATTTATTTGAAATTAAATTTGAATAACTTATTGAGTAAAAAAAAATTAAGAAATTAGTAAAATGCTTTATAAGGTGCTAAACTAGCAGCTTGCTAAGTATTGGCATTCATATTTCAATGAACAAAGATGATGATTAATATTGTATACTAGCTGCCCCGTGCGGTTTCACTTGCGTAATTTTTACACCTTATATATTTTCTCACCTTTTTTTTTTTTTATACAACTGAAGTGGCAACCAAGCGTAAGTTAAAACCTTCCCTGGACTCCCACAAACATTTTTAACACCAAAATCAGCCAAATCTGTCCAACAATTGCGTTGTCGAGTTTAAGCTTTAGCGCACAGCCATTCATTTTTCTAAAGAGAAAAAGAACATGACAAAAATAGTTTTTGAAAGACTTCACATTACTACTCAGGCGAATTAACATGACTCCTGGCTATAATGACGTCTACGTAGTTTTATTGCCCCAGTAGTAGCTAACAGAGGTTTAAAGTACTATTATGAATTAGGCCCATAGATACTATTACGTGCACCTTGATCTAGCTTGTAGAGAATCAGTCATTTCAGAAAATAAAGTAAGTAAGTTCGTATGAGTCAGTGGCCAACTCTGGTTATAGAGTTTCTAGGCCGTTTCAGTTGAAATTGCCACTGGCGGTCACCCATCCAAATGATGACTACGCGGAACAGTGCTTAACTTCGTTGATCTGTTAAGAACAACTTAGCCAGCTACGTCACGAGCGCTCCATTTCATTTCATTTCAGAAGATAAAAACAAACATCATAATTCCTATTTGGTAGAGAAATCGCGAAACAAACAAAAAAAAGGCACAGTGGGATTGGTGGCTTAGATAATCCCCTGCGAGGGGATTTCTAATCTTTTTGTTTACAAATCCCCACAAAGGACCAATTTCATAGTGGCCTAGGTATTTGTAACACCATAGAAAAGTTGGAAAAAATATAAGACTAAACAGTAACATACAATTTTATTTTTAAGTAGACAAACAAAAAAAAAAATGTTTGTTGTGTTGAGGCAAACTCCGAAGGCCTCTGTCATCCTAAAAACTTATAGTTAGCATTGCTCCGCAAAGCAGGGTCAATGCACCTTCTTACAGTTTACAACACATGAATAAAAAAGTATTTTCTCCTATCTGCGTATTATAAATATCTTATAAACCGCAGATCAACTATTAAAAATAACTAGAAACCCAATGCCCATTCAAAGCACATTGAAGTACAAAACCTGTTTCCAAGGAACTTTATTAAGACTATTATTGCTAAAATGTAGAAATAGTTGATCAACAGTGTTGCGTGTTCTTCATACAACTATTGGCACGCAAGCGAAGAACTGCGTATTCTGTGGGAATATGGTAAAAGTTGGCATAAAAACTGTTGCTGGTTCTGTGGCATTGCATACATCTTGACGAACATCATCGTAATTAAACCCCTCAATTATTATTTTATTCTCTGTTACACATTTTGCGCAAAAACTATTGTTGTTATGCTTCGTGCGCAATGTGCGCATATGTATCTGTTATAGGTATACAGGAATTTTAGTTAAATTCCTGTTAGAAAGTGCTAGCAATCACCTGCTATGCCTCAAAATTGGACAGATTTCAAATTAAGATAAAATTACCAAATCAAAAAGCTTTCTCCAAAAGTCTGTCCCATGTTTAATTAGTTGTCAGTCCACTGCTGGATGTAGGCCTCTAGGCGCCAAGACCTTCAAGCGGCCTATGCTTGTGCCTTCACCGTCCACAGACTTTCTGTGATGGCTTTCATATCATCGGTTCATTGAGTCGGGGATCGCCTTGTACTTCATGCCGTACAATAAAGAACTAATGTTTGGCACCATCGATTATACGATAAAGCAAGGTCTATGATGTCTGGAAGGTCGATTTCATTGGTGATCCCGCGGTATTTGAACATGTTATTGCCTGTTGGGCTGAAGTATAACGATAGCAGTAGACTAGTTCGTAGATAACTGAAACTGGCTCAAATATGGCTCAATTCAACGTATCAGAATCTATCATAACAACATCAGTAGACCGGTTACCATGTTTACGTTTGCACTATTGAGTTGCCTCATTTATCGGGCAAATATAATTTCGTACAGAACTCAAAATGGCTCATATTTCAATTCAACCTATCAGAATTATATTTTGGAAACGTTACTAATCTATCGCGCCTTTGGATTGCCTAAAATGTTGGTTCTATGTTTTTCAATGTTGATACGCCATGACGGAGGTCTTCCTTCAGGCAATCTGTAAATTCCGTCATCAGAGTTGCCAACTAGACTCATATGAACTTACTTTTTATTAGACCAAGTTAATGAATTCAAATTGGCTCATATCTTATATCCTTAATATTTCATATATTTATTCATCAAACAATTTTACATTTTAATAACACCATCACCACATTGCTGAGCCTCCCTTTTGTGCCATTCTACCGCGATCCTGCGCTCATCTGATCACACTAAATAATATTAATACAATACTTTGAACTTTTCAATTGAACTTCCCTTCAGAGAACACGTCTATGTTCATCACACATTTTTATCCTGGTTGGGAATCGAACTCACAACCAATAGCGCTGAAAACAGAACTGCTCCACTATTGCAGCTAAGAAGGTAAGTTGTCCTTGGTAGATTCCTTGCACTGTGGCATTAGGCCATTATGTATGAGCGAGGTATTTCAATGTGTGCGTGCTCTTATAGATTCACACACACAAGGAGTTCGTTGACTTATCCTTCATTGTAAATGAAAATTTATTTAAATGTTATGATTTGATGGATGCTAAGATTTTGCATTGTGTGAAGTCGAGTGTAAAGATTTTTATAGATTTTACAGCATTGTTCGGCGAGGTAATACCCAGTGCTTTTGGATATATTGCAAACCTTAGTTAAATGTCGGTTTTAGATTCAATTGATGACGCGTGGGTGCGCGGTGTATCGTTCATATTTGAACGAGCCGGGGTATTAAGTTCTGCCTGTTTTCTCGTAGTTTGAGACTAGATTGTGTTTTTTGTTTAAATCATAATCGAACTGTAGACGTCGGCTGATAAACGACCGACCCTTACCAACTTTTTGTAACCGCTACAATGTCATCAATCCATCGAGTGTAAGGTGTCGTCTAATGTCGTTATAAATTCAAATAAATTTTTAACTCACACTTGACTATTTTTATCAAAACAATTTTTCCAAGAAAACAACAAAAACGACGATTTGTTCCACAACGTAATTGCATACATTATTATTATAACGAACTATTTCACACAAGACAATGGTTATATATAATGTGAGAATTATTGAGAACTTTGTTCTATAAAAAGGCATAAATAATGCAACTTTCTATAGATACGTATAATTATACATTATAAGAGTGATAATGAGCTAGCTACAGAGTACTCCCCATATAATAATAATCAATTGACATAACTTGATAACCGAGAAATAACTATTTAAATCAATAGTTGGAACTCGGTTTTAACCCAAAAAGCTATTATATTACTGATGAACTAAAAACTGCCGTTCATCTACAATTCGCTTGCAATCTTTATTAGTCGAAAGAACCAGAGTTAGAACTGAGTAGAACTTAATTTTTGTTATCAAAAAGCAAATGTCAAATACGAACTCGAAAGATTCGTTCGACGAGTGCAATCGAAGCTGGATTCGATCCCACTTACTTATAAATAAAAATCTATAATTTTCCAGCCATAAACCCAGTTGAATAAATATTTACAATATACCTACATATTATGTAATAATATTGTTCTTTATCATTGTTGCTGAAACAACAGATCGTATCATTTGAATAATTTTATCTGATTTAGTACGTACGCCCCAGGTAAGTACAATTGCATACAAAACGTGTTAGTACAAATAAATAATTATGTAAATATGAGTCAGTGGCTCTCTATTGACGGAGTTAATATTTTTGTAAATGCAGGTTATGAAAGACAGTACCTATTTTTATTTTATTTCTTATACTATTAATATAAAATCCTTTATGACTGACAATCAACAGCCTAAATCGTAGGTCCCAAATAACTTTTTGGAAATATCTTCATTTCGGAGTCTTGATGTGAAAAATATAGGTTTTTTACAATAAATAAATCAACCTGCAGCTTTTTGCTTTATAACCGGGCACTTGCCCCACAGTGCCACAGGGGAACTTATGCTAACTATTTAAATAAATGCGTTAATTTACATAGTTACTAAGCATATTAAATACGTAACAGGCAAATATGATTTCATAGCAATATGTGAAAAGCGACATTGGTGTGTGACATTTTGACTGTTTAAAAAGTTGATACCTATATAAATTTTCCCACAGTCAAAGCAAAACTCTATTATATCTAGCTTTTTTTAATTAACTTTAAATACATACTACGTCTACATCACTATCATATATTATAATTGTGGAGCGCTTGTGACGTAGCTGGCTAAGTTGTTCTTCACAGATCAACGAAGTTAAGCACTGTTCCGCGGGGTCATCGTTTTGGATGGGTGACCGCCAGTGGCAATTTCAACTGAGCTCTCCCGTGCGTTAAGCAGTCGGTCCCGGCTTTTTCAAAGTTGTTAGGCCATGACAGAGGCCTTCGGGCGGCCTAGAAACTCTATCACCGTAGTTGGCCACTGACTCATACGAACGAACGAACGATTATAATTATATATATATATATATATATATATTGTATATTATGGTAGGGTAGACCTTCACCATCCACTAATATCTGTATCAGGAGATTCAACAAAAACTTGACCATTATATCATGGTAATATTGTTGCGGATCCACCAAAGCTGAGAACTGATCCTACAGTGAACTATATCATTCATTATTATATTTTTATTATTAACGGGTGTTTTTACGTACCGGTATATCGGTGAAGAGGTACCGACACTGTTTCGACTCGAGAGTCTTCATCAGGCGCGCTTCTCTAAATTTTGCAGCATGCGAGCGAAGTCGCGGGTGATATAGGTAATATTGTAAATGAAATCGCGAAAACGTAAGTATATAGTAACAATAAGCGATGAGCGGAAAAGATCGATTAATCACCACATGATAAATTGTTCTCTTGGCCGTGAGCATGACCTTGCGTTATTTCATTGCTGGCCGGGCATGACAATCGAGCTACAGTTTTTTGTCTAGCGCTCATTATGTTTGAAACAAAACAATAATTAGGTGCCGGCTGTTTTATATAAAATTAAATGATACACATCCCAGTTAAAAAACTTCTGGGGCCCAACCATGAACTCTTATAGCGATTCAAATGAAGACCTATACTAAATTGTCAAAAAAATGTATACCATGACATCAATTAGACAATCATGTCATGGTATACATTTTTATGACAATTTAATTTAGATCTTCATTTGAATCGCTATAAGAGTTCATGGTTGGGCCCCTGGTATCTGAGGTCAATCACCAAAATTTGCGGATTCTGTTTCGTATATTAAATTATAAAATTAATATTAATAAAATTATGTAAAGGTTATTTTGTTATTGTAACTGAAACATTTATATACATTTTAGTGTAGGTATACTAACTGTGTATTATCTGTGACTTGTAAACTTGTAACACTTTTGTAGCGTTCTGTACACTTCGCCTGAAAACTCGCAAATATATTAGGAGCTTCCAAAATAATCCCTAATGCTATCAACAGTAAACTAACTTTAGAACAGCAATGGTGACTTTCACAATTTTTTTTTATCAATGTCATAGAAACAGTTTTAACACTTTAATAACCTGACCTGAAGGGCGATAGGGCGACATAATCGCTTTGTGATTAAGCTCTTTAATAAAGAATTAAAAAAAAACCTGACCAAAAAAAAAAAAACTCAAAAATAACAAAGTTACCTCACGACTCAGGTTACAAGTGTTACACCAAGTGAGACAAACGATGCTACCGATATTAGCTATTTTTATTTCTAAATATTTACACAAAAGTGTATTTCACTAGAATTTTACTGAACATTATCGTTATTTATTGACTGCAAATGTCAAAATACTGACGTTAGAGCATTTTATGTCACAACTCCGAGATTGTTAAAATCTCGTTAAAATTGACGTTTTGCCATTTTGACATAATTTTTTTTATTTTTTATTTATTGAATAAAAAAAGGCTTTGTCGCTGAGCGACCACACCGCCCAATCGGTAATATTTACAAAGTTGTTAATTAAACAATAGATACTTAAACTAGGTAACGAGAGAAAAAAAAAATGAACTAAAAACTTAACTATTAAAATAATTATCTACTAAAATATGCATGTATTGGGCTACGTCAGACATTGGATCAGCCAACACACTATTGCATAGTCCAACATCGAACATTGAAGAATGTCTAAACATAGTTCGCCTGTCATCTAAGATTTGACATAGTTAAAGTTATAATTGAAATGCGCTTCACTGTGGCACCTATGACGATTAGAATAAAGAGAAAAATCTGTATTTTGCTCGTTTTAAAAAACTGGACTATTAGTCGACAAACCAAC
Organism: Colostygia pectinataria; assembly: GCA_951394395.1. Taxonomy (NCBI): domain Eukaryota; kingdom Metazoa; phylum Arthropoda; class Insecta; order Lepidoptera; family Geometridae; genus Colostygia; species Colostygia pectinataria. The sequence continues at coordinate 16,678,226 of OX596348.1, read as the reverse complement.
TTATTGTGAAACCGAAGAAAAATCGTCTTGAAGTATTGCTTGGTTCTTGAGATCCAAATCAAGACGTGGGCAAACCACAATGTTTTACTAATTTTTTACATTAATGAGCCAAAGAAATAAAATAAATAAATAAATAATGCTGGACAATCCACACAGCATCATCTAGCCCCAAGGTAAGCTGCTGTTAAACAGAGCTGTATTATGGGTACTAGATGACTGATATATATTTAATACAATACAATACTTAGATATTTTTTATTATATATAGAAAATACCCAGAACACCCGGAACAAATATTTGTAGATCGTACAAACATTTGTCCCGAGGCGGGAATCGAACCCGCAACCTCTGCGTCGCAGGCGGACCTGCGCCCGCTGCTCCACATCGGTCGTCAAAAGAAAAAATGAGTATTTTTAATATTTGCTAAACATTTTGATTTTTGTTCTACCTCAGAATATATTATATTATGGTTCTACATCGGTTTTCCGTAAACGGATAAATATTTAAAAATTCATCTTAATAATTATATCCTATGTGATATTATTTTATTACATTAATTTCTTCATACGGTAGGGACCTCATAAACAGTTAACACTAGTAGTAAGGTAGTTTTAAAACTTATTTATTATTATATTATTATTTTCACATAATTTTCACTAAAAACTGGATGGGCACAGATATATTAACCATGAATTGTAAGTTTCTCCCGTAATCATGGTGCATGTTACAGTGTGACTGCGCCGAAATATCAATAAAACTAGCAAATCATGATGAATATCCCGTTTTTTTCAACACAATATATTACATATTTAAAAATGCGTTATTGCATATTACTATTTAATAACATTACAAATATGTATATCTAAAAATCAAATCAAATCAAAAATATTTATTTAGTAAAAAGGGTCTTAGACTTCTTGTAAGTAAAAAATGCTGTGTGAAAAGACCTTTGTGCCAGTGTTGCATTGAGTTCCTCGCTCTAACTAGGTAGAGACCTGTACGTAAATATAAAATTCATAATGAAACAGTTGAGCCATCTAAAGGCCGTTACAAGCTCAACTGATCCAAATCACTACCAGACGGAAGCGTTCCCAACATGCTGGCTGCATTGCCACGTTGAATGGCAATGCTGATACGTTGAGCCAGATATGAACCAGCCTTTGGATCTACTAATTAATAGATAAGCTGTTATAAAAATGTGATGTAGTAATGTGCGGTAGGCGCATGCGCGATGTGCGACTCACATTCCCGACGCCAGGTTTTATGTGTTTATATATTCTAATTTTATTGTTTTCTTTATTTGCGTCCCACTTTTGTTCAGTTCGGGCGGGTATTGTTCAGCATCGTAAACGGCGATTTAGATGATAAAATAAAATGTTGTATGGAATTTTTATTCGGTACGCGTATTTTGTGTCATTAAAAATAATATTACGTCTTTGCGAAACATCCTGGGTCTCTGGAATTGCAGAGTTTTTTGGGAAATTCAAATTGATTCAGGTATTTTTCGGTGGCTGATAAGATTGCTAATGAAAAGTTTGAAACCAACAAAATGTTATGAACTAGTTTATTTGAAATCAAAATAGCGCATGTCTGCCTACTTTATATCAATAACACTTGTAAGTTTTTGAGGGATTTAAAAATAAAAGATGTTATATATGATATATCTAATTTTATAAAGCTTACGATAGGTACTTACTGACTGACTGACATATCAATGCACTGCCCTATTCGTAAGTCCTAAATGCATGTCTTTATATGAATTCCTGAAATTCAGCTCCTATGGAACGCAGTGCAAAGAAGCTAGTATGAAAAAGTCAACGTCAAAGTCTCGGGACTTTTTCGTTATAAACTGTAAAGAAGAAGAAGTTATAAACTGACATTGACATTGACGTTGACACACGACAAGAAGTAGACCACTATTGTACTTAATGTTTTTTTTTATTACAGGCTGTTAATGTTTTCATATGATACCTAAATGAAAACTTTTATAACTTTTTTTAAATTACAAAAACACAAGATCCAAATTTAGAAATAATAATTGCATACATTTGCTACTATTGGCGGTCCTTAATTATTATTTTATACAAACATCAAGTATTGTATAATTAAACAAAACATATGGGTGTTGAGTTATACCGTTCATAAAATAGTAGCTTACGTATAGATACGAAACTCGGCGGTATTCCGTGCTGGCTTCATGAAATGACAAAAAGCTTACTATAAAACAACCGATTACCTAGATGATAAAAAAGCTTGGGACGAATGTGCTCCAACTCTACTTGGAATCCATAACAATAGCAAGGGTCATGCCAAAAAAGCGATAGGAACCCAGCCGGTGTTGTTGCCAGTTCTTTTACGGCATGGGCGCGTTGGAACTGGTGTAAATTTTCCTAGCTTGTAAGACGTTTCAAAGTGATCCTTGTGATTCTACTGAATAAATAATTTTTGATTTTGATTTTGATTTTGATTTTGACATCAATCAAATCAGAAAATCGTAAGTGTAACAATTTTTACGTATTCGGTAATTCAGTAGCCGCGCGTCAAACTCGATGAGAACAACTGGCACGCGAGAAATGATAAATTGGTTGTTTAAATATTCAACCTGAGATATAAATATCTTTATAGTTATGCAGACAGTTTCATTTCTATACGTTATTAATTTCTCTCTTACTGAGGTGTGTGTCTCGGCCGAGTCCAAACCTGTTTTTATCGCGAATTAATATTAATAATGAATACTTGAAACAGGCGCGATTGTGAGTTGTATAGTTGTAATTAAGTGCGATTATAGCGGCACCGGCAATTACAGACAGTGTCTGGTGCGTGCAGTGTGGGCGAGCTCAGCGAGCGAGGCGAGCTCAGCGAGGGAGGGGAGCGACGCGACTTCATCCGTGTGCCACTAGTGCAAAGAACAGATGTTAGTAATACATACAAAATGGTAACTTACCTCACCCCGATCGCGAGTTAGCCGGCACTGAAGCTAAGGGCTATTAGGCACGCGTTTATTTTGATTATGAGGTCCAAGCGCGAGCGTAAGTGTGATATCTCGCTCTTGCTATAACTCGGTGGGGACAACCATGCGACGTGTTTGCTTCATACATTTTATTGAGAGTGTCCGGGGTGTGTTCATTAAGTCACATTACAAAGTCTGTAAGCAGTCTCGTGTGAATAAGCTGTTATGCTATTTTTTCTCTAAATAAATATATTTTATGGGTTTTAAGATAAATTACTTAGATACTTATATTAGATACTGCCTATTTTTTTATTCGGAAAAATGTTTCTCTTCATTTGCTTTAAAAAAAAAACAGTTATTATTTTGTGCTTCCACAAAATAATAACTAATAATGATTTTGTCGGCGACTGTACTAACGTCAAAATGCACTTTTCGCATGCCACTATCTAATAACCATCGTAAAACCAGACATAAATTATTAGGAAAAAACTCGTGTGTGCCAATTTACAAGTCATATACACTTACACGTAGTTTTGTCGGTTTGTCTGTTAATATGATCTACTAGAAAAGCAAGAGTTGACTTTTGGACATAATATGTAAAAACGATATTATCCAGGGTCATTCATTATCAACCTGACAAACTTAAGGGATAGGTTCCACACATAAAAAAAAATATGTACCTATATTTTTTTTTGTAATGTATATTTTGTCTTAAAAATCCCAAGTAAACAATATTACATTCTATGTCCATGTCCAAGTAAGACACAACAAAAAAAACTTTTTTAACACACGCTAATAACATTATTTTTTGCGGGCACGCGAATATCGCCCATAATAATTAGCTAAGAAATAGGTAGTCAGGTAAGTAGTTAGTTAGGAAGGTGCGTACCTAATTTATAGTGTAATAGTCTTATTACTAAGCACCCTCCCAACGGGTAGCTAGTTAGGGGTGCTAATTAGTTTACCATGAGATTGGTTAGCCATTTTCAACTTTATAGAAATACTATAATTATCTTCCTTATTCTTCCCACGATTCAGGCTTATCCTAGTGTGAGGATCATAAGATATCACCCTATTTTTGTTTCTGGAGGATTTTCGTGCATAGAAATGGTGTCATGTGATATTTATCGTCAAAACTGTCAAAATTTCTATAATTTTTTGACAGTTATGACGATATACACACATCAACATTGTCTAGGGATATTCAACATTTTGTTGATTTTTACAAAAACTGAAAATGATTTCTTTTAATTAATTTTTTTAATATTTTTTATTATTAATAGGTTTTTATTATTATTAATAAACAACACAAAATAAAGATTCTTGCCATACCTAGTTTTCTAAAGATATTATTTTCAGTTTTTGTAAAAATCAACAAAAATGTTGAATATCCCTAGACAATGTTGATGTGTGTATATTACATGTGACCATTTATCTTTGGCACGAGAATCGCCCTCCTGCATGTACATACTAGTTTTGGATATCCCATTATTGTACCATACCTACCTAGTTGTTTATTAAAAAAAAAAGTTGTTCTTTTTATGATGTATTAAATAAAATAAATAAATAAATATTAAGTTCTTCTATTTATGATGCCGTAATATACACTTTTTTTATCTTGCAAACCACGGCTACTGTGTAAGCAAAACCGCAGACACAAACAGGTGTAAAAAAGCTCTCGCGTCGCTTCGTAACTTTTGCATTTGGCAGTCGTTCAGTTGTTTGTATTAAATAAGATAAATTGTATGCGGCAGTATAAAAATAATCGTACATAAAACTCACTCAAACAGACAAACAGACATTAAACACGAATTAAAATACAACTTCATTATGACATACTTTGTTATGGAATCAGCACATGGCGGAAAAGGACGGAAAAACTTTGAGGCGGTTCACCCACCTAAGAAGCATTGGATGATTCGTAGCTCAAACGACAAAGGAAATATAATATCTACTTTTAGATATTTTAATACAATACAATCGTTTATTTCTAGTAAGTGAATGATTTACCAATGTTGGTAAAAGCATATTTTTACAATGTTAATGATACTTATAATAATAATAATTATTATTATTATAAACCTGTAGTGTCCCACTGCAGGGCAAAGGCCTCCCTTCTCTCTTTCCATACCTCTCTGTTACCAGCTAGATGGGACCACTCTTTGAGGTATACATCAAGTTCGTCCCTCCATCTCCTTCCACTTCCACGCGGCCGTCGCCCGTTTGGAACCCAAACTGTGGTAGCTTTTGCCCATAGTTCCTCCGGCATTCGGCAAACGTGTCCAACCCAGTCCCACTTCAATTTGGCGGATTTTTGAGCTACGTCAGTTATCATAGTATTATATGTATATATAGTTCGCACAACGGATCTAGGCTTCCGTGAAGTCAGCCGTTTGTGATGCGCAAAGACAATTTAGTTTGAAAAAGCTCCATTGCGCATCGAAAAGGTTAACTTCACGACGGCCAAGATCCGCTGTGAGAACTATACTTTTATTTAATATACAATAAAACAATATCACCACCTAAACCTTCTAATTAATACATTAGATAGATAATCGAACATCGAAGCGTGACGTAGCTGGCTAAGTTGTTCCTAACAGATCCACGAAGTTAAGCACTATTCCGCGTAGTCATCATTTGGATGGGTAATTAGAACTGAGCGTTCCCGTGCTTCGGAGGGCACGTTAAGCAGTCGGTCCCGGCTTTTTCAAAGTTGTTAATCCATGACAGAGGCCTTCGGGCGGTCTAGAAACTCAGTCACCAGAGTTGGCCACTGACTCATACTTACTTTATATCAAACACTTTGAAAGACTGTGCAGTATTTGATGCAAATGGAGCTAACTTATCGATTTAAAGTAAATATTTCTTAGTCAGATGACGAGTCACTTCATTATCATCATGAAAGTCTTCTGATGTTCCCACTGCTGGGACTAGCCTACTTTAGCGAGACTGTTCAAGTTTTAATCCACCACGTGGTCCCAATGCGTATTAGTAGATGTTACATGTCTTCAGAATTTTCAGTCTTGGACAGGCATTACGATGTTTTCCTTCACCGATCAGAGCATTGATTAAAAAAAGTATGTGCATTGGTTCAAACCCACGACCTTAGGATCTGAAGACGGGGTCACTACCAATAGACCAACAGTAATCATACTAGTACCGTCACTTGGTGCTTCTTAAATGGGCGAACCGCCTTAAAGCTTCAACGTCAATCAACTCGACTCGGCTCGAATGACGCGAAGCGATTGTGGACGACGGAAAAACAATGATTTTAAACCTTATGCCATCGACATAAACTTTTTTTGACCAGTCTAGATTCATTAAAATGTGAGGAGTCTCTTAGGCCCTTTTCATAAAAAAACGTATCAGCGGCTTTTTGAGTGGCATCGTCTTTCTTTGTCATTACTTCAATGAACAAAGGCTATGATTGATTCGAAAGACTCTTTAGCTAACAGAGGCTTAAAATACGTTTATGAATAATGACCTTACACAATTCTTTGGCACTTATCAGTTATGACACACAGTTATTAAGTTCTTAACAGATCAACGAAGTTAAGCACTGTGGCAAGTTAAACTGAGCGCTCCCGTGCTTCGTAGTGCACGTTAAGCAGTTTGTCCCGGCTTTTCAAAGTTAGGTCTGACAGAGGCCTTAGGGTCTTAAGGCCTAAGTTTCTAAGAGCCTAAAAACTCTGTCACCAGAGTTGGCCACGGACTCATACGAACTTAATTACTTTTTGTTATGACGCTTTCGGAGTAACCTGACATGCTCATATCAATTTAAATTTGTGTGGATATTTTGATATTGTGTTTGCTTTTAACCGAGGTTGATGAACCCTACATTATAAGCGTGAAAACTTATTTTGCATTGCAGGTTAATTCTGAGTGACATAGGTCATATAAGGCGCAAACACACGGCGCGGCAAAAAGTCGCCCCGCACCTAAACCGGCGCGCGAGTGCGTGCGACGTATAAAGTCGCGAGTTGTAGCATAATTAAGTACTCAATTAGAAAAAGCGGATCTTACTTTCCGCGCGACAAGATTTGCTTGTCCTCTTATGGATTATGGGCCTTCCACACGTGTTCTTGACATCCGTGAGATATACCACGAGTCAAGGGGTTCAACACGGTTGCAAACCTGACCAATCGACTGTGCAGGTTTTCAACCTTAGCCAACCAAAACAAGTTTGGTTTTAAAGATGGTTTTTATGGATAGTATGAGGCAGTGGCCAACTCTGGAGAGTGAAGGCGGGTGTAGGAAATTTTCGAGTTGTGAGTAGCTGTACTTCTGTCACGTAATTTCAGTTTTTTTTTTTAGTTTTTTAAAATCGCGACCTAAATTACGCGACTCACAACTCAAATAACGCCCGTCAGGCTTCAGCCTTATAATAGTGACCTGTCAGTCTCCGGTCACTTTTATGGTTTTTAACGCATCAGATAATTCGTCTCCCTGCCCTGCGAGGTGAGTGGAGCGTTATAATAACGTAGGGTTTGCGCGTGGAACTGGCGGCTGCGGCACGTTTTTGGCACGTGCCGCCCGTTACCCGCATTTCGCGCTCCGCGACCCTTGAAAAAAAAATTCACGGATGTTTTTGCACAGCGCCATCTATCAACAAACTAAGCAAAGCTGTAGTAACAATATTCTGATGGAATGCATAATATACTTTTTGATGTAAATATATACATAAAATACATAGAAACACAAGGAACAAATATTTGCAGATTATGCAAACATTAAAAAAAAACAATTCCAAAGAATATTGCCTATGCCTAGATTACGAGTAGGATAAAATTAAATTTTTGCATTAAGATTATTAGAAATTAAGAAATTTATTTAAACTCCTCGTTTTGTTGTCATCACGTGTGAAAGCCCTGCTATATGTTAACATACGAACGAGTACGCGTCTATGGCTATTTGTTACTGTTATGGTAGTTAACGATTTTCGATCTAGAGTTTGCTATAACGATCCACGATGCTACTATTTCTTTAATAGTCATATATAGTTTTAACGAATGTGAAACAGCGGGCGCAGGTCCGCCTGCGCGAGGTTGCGGGTTCGATTCCCGCCTCGGGTCAAATGTTTGTACGATCTACAAATATCTGTTCCGGGTGTATGGGTATTTTCTATATATAATAAAAATATCTATCTATGTATTGTATTGTATTAAGTATATATCAGTCATCTAGTACCCATAACACAGCTCTGTTTAACAGCAGCTTACCTTGGGACTAGATGATGCTGTGTGGATTGTCCAGCATTATTTATTTATTTCATTTTATTTAAAACTACGCAACGGATTTTTATGCAGTTTTTTTAATAGATAGAGCAATTCAAGAGGAAAGTTTGTATGTAGGTTAAGCACCCGTGCGAAACCGAAGCGGGTCGCTAGTCCATACTAATATTATAAAGAGAAAAGATTTGTATTTTTGTTTGTTACGAATAAACTCAAAAACTAAGCAACTAGGTATTACAAGCGCCCATAGGCTGCGGTAACCGCTTACCATCTTGTAGGCCGTACGCTTGGTTGCCACTTTAGTTGTATAAAAAAAAAAAAAACTACTTGTCCGATTTCAAAAATTATTTCGCCATTAAAATGCTACATTATCCCTGAGTAACATAGGCTATATTTATTACGGGTGCGGTTGCTTCACCCGCGCGTATCTGGGACGTACTGCTAGTACACTAAGTACAAGTCGGGGGCAGTTTCGCTACACTTGTAAAGTTTTCCCCCCTCCTTACCCCACTCGCGAAACCTTATCGTGTTTCGTATCGCTTAATTATAATTTTATATTATGTTAAACTGGAACGGCAGTATTATATATCGTCATGGCAACTGAATTTGTTTGCCGTTTATTGATCCGCATTAGAAAGGATGGGGATGCCATATACATCATGACAGCCTTCTAATGTTCCCACTGCTGGGACACTGGCCTACTCTCAGGCGAGAGTGATTGGGTCTTAATCCACCACGCGGACCCAATGCGGATTGGCGGATGGCACATGTCTTTCGAGTTTTTAGTTCTTGGACATGCCGGTTTCCTCACGATGTTTTCCTTCACCGTATGAGAGCACTGGCATTGCGCACATAAATTTTTCGAACAGAAAAATCCATTGGTGCACGACCGGGTTTGAACCCACGACCTTAGGATCGGAAGGCGGGGTCACTACCACTAGACCACCGGTGCTCTCATATACATCTACCACATTTTTGTAAAATGTCAATGAAGCCGATCTAGTCAATCTGCAATAATACATAAATACAAATCTCTTTATAAAATTAGTATAGAAGTACAACTAGCCGACCCGTCCCAGCGCGCGGGTGCAATGAAACCGCACCCGTGCGTAGCCGGGGCGGGTTGCTAGTAATAAATAAAGCCTATGTTACCCAGGGATAATGTAGCATTCTAATGGTGCAAGAATTTTTGAAATCAGTCCAGTAGTTTTGAGTTTATTCGTAAATCAAAAAAACGAATCTTCTCTATTTATAATATTAGTATAGATATTATCTGCGTTGAACACATTTTTATTTGTTATGACTACAATTTCATTTCTTTGATATAATAATTGGTATAATTTTGTATAGAGCACCTGGTGGTCTACTATTCTAAGGTCGTGGGTTCAAACCCGGTCTTGCACCAAAAGATTCTATTTTAAAAATTTAGTGCGTGCTCTCATACGGTGAAGGAAAACATCGTTAGAAAACCGGCATGTCCAAAAACCAGAAATTCGGAAGACGTTCTATCTACCAACGCGCATTGAGATTGGATCGTGATAAAAAACACTCTCGCTCGAGAGTAGGCCAGTGTTCTTACAGAAATGTTGTATCCGTAATGTGATTATGTACACATTTTAAATATAATTAGTTCGAAAAAAAATCTTTTCGTAGTAAAAGTATAGTTTGTACCACTATGTACACACCCACCTGTTGGCAAGTGTAGCTTGTCTAATAAATTGTTTTCATTTTTCAATCGAGGTTTTTAGAGTGCTTTTACAATATTTCCGTCATCCTTTTAAAAAAAGTTTTAATCCTTATAACTTTAGTTAGGAAACTATAGCAACACTAGCAGCGATTCACGGTGTCACCCGCGGCTCAACGGGATAACAGGATTATCCCACGGGAACATTTTTTTTTATACAACTGACGTGGCAACCAAGCGTACGGCCCACAAGATGGTAAGCGGTTACCGCAGCCTATAGACGCTTGCAATACCAGATGTATCACTCGCGGGTTGCATTGAAGCAAAGATCGAAAGCCTCATGTGCCAGTAATTTCACCGGAAACCATACCCTTTACACCGGAACACAGCAATGCGAGCATTACTGCTTGGCGGCAGAAATAGGTATGGTGGTAGTCCTTCCCCGGGCGAGCTCTATCACAGAGAACTCTACTACTCTAAAGATTTTTCCGGGATAAAGGAAAAGGTCGTGCCTGTATATTAGTTGGCTACGTCTTCACGCGGCTTCTTCAATACGGCTGGACGGATTTAGATGAAATTTTACACAAAAACTGCTTACAGGATACACAAAGGCAGTTTTTTTTTTTTTGATAACTGGCTGTTTTTGTGAAATAACATAAAAACGGCATAAACGTGGGTAAAATTGCCAGGCGTAATTTGTTTCATAGCGAGCTAGCGTTAACTCTTTCTACCTGGCATAAATTAGTACCTTTTTATGCAACAAAGTAGTACAAGTCACTATTATTATAATAATTTATTTAATATCAGCAACGCTGTGGGAAAATGACTCATAATAATAATGAATGCAGCACAGAAATTGTTGGATTTTTATATATAAATTGGTCATTTTGTCGGTTGCTAAACGCCGATTCTATAATAAACAATTTTTAACATTCTATTCTGTTCCTATCGATATTCGGTTAACACAAAACGCTTTTGTCAAAATGTTTTATAGCGTAAAAAAAATGACGAGGCCTTCGGGCGGCCTAGAAACACTGTCACCAGAGTTGGCCACTGACTCATACGAACTTACCTTACCGACTGCCTGTTGGTTTGTTGTCTTATTTTTATTAGTTGTTGCCCGCGACTTCGTTCGCGTGGAACTCGGGAACCATGTTTTTTACGGGATAAAAAGTAGCATTGTTCTACTTCCGGTCATTATCTATCTATATTTTAAATTTCAGCCAAATTGGTTCTGTGGTTGTCGAGTTATAGAGGAACTAACATACAAACATCCAAAATTTTGCATTTAATATTAGTGTAATTAGTAGAATTAAGTGTGATTAGTGTGAGTGTGATTGCGCATTTAAATAGATATACAGGGTCTTTGATTGTCATTGCGCAATATTCAAGGAATAGGTTCCACACATGAATAAAAAAAAATGTATCTATGTTTTTTTTCTGTATATTTTCTCTTAAAAATCTCGAGTAAATCGATAACGTATAACTGGTCAATTATTATTTATCATTATTGGAAATCGCTTAATAGCGGTTATACTTGCTTATTTAAATAGATATATAGAACCAAAACGTTTTACAATTAGCTAGCACTCTGGGTCAATCCAATACAATTATAGGCATAGATAGGACCAACTTTAAACTGGAACTCTTTCACATTTTTAATTACTTTTTCATTTTCTCATTAACTAAAGAAATGGCATAACTTCCTTTCTTAATCACAGACAGACAGATGAACTTGCTTTCAATGCAAACTGATTAAATCAAATATACCTTTGTCTGTCCTACGTCTTTTGGAAGGAAGGATTTCAAAAGGATTTAATTCAGTGCAGCACTAATTAGAATCTATAATATGACTGGATGAATATTAATCGGGTTTTCAAATTCAGTGGTGAAAACTCCTCATTTGGTGCGAGATTTTTAATCCAAGTTGATGAATGTCTCATCTCATTATTTATTTAAGTCTCTGAAATGATTCATAAATATTTACAATTATATTATTGGTCATGTAAGTTTATTCAGTATTGGTATTAGTAGGTAATAGATATGTATAATTTTGTATGTAAGTGTATCTTAATATGTATTTATTTAGATTTAGATTAAGATATAGATTTATTTATTCAGAAATGATAGAAGTTTACAGTATTACTACCAAAACACTTACTATCTTAAATAAAAACTTAAGTATAATTTTAAATAACTAATTAAAGTGCATAGATTGTCAGCAAAAAGGTCGACTTGTTGGAACTCGTGTACAAATGCGTTTATGAGAGAGATCGCCCGGAGTGTTGGCGTGTTGTTCGCGTGGCAGTATTGTAATATTAATATATTATTATATAAAGGGTCTATATAAAAGTAAAGTAATATTAACTGTTATGTTAGAATTCAATTAAGTATCTTCGCTACTCACAGGTTAACTGGTAGATAATTCTGTCTAGCATTAAGTTCGTCTTTGTAAGCGTATTTAAGTTGTGCAATAAAGTATTTTTTATCTATATATCTATAGTTAGGATTAGGATGAATTAATATGCATCGGCTTCTGTTACTGTGATCGATTTCAGATACGAATAGTCCCCATTTTAGTTTATGTCTTATAGCTGGGACTGTCAGCTTTTGGACTACGTTACTAACGCTAAGTCAGTAAGTTCGTATGTGGGACTGTCAGCTTTTGGACTACGTTACTAACGCTAAGTCAGTAAGTTCGTATGTGGGACTGTCAGCTTTTGGACTACGTTACTAACACGAAGTCAGTATGTTCGTATGTGGGACTGTCAGCTTTTGGACTACGTTACTAACGCTAAGTCAGTAAGTTCGTATGTGGGACTGTCAGCTTTTGGACTACGTTACTAACACGAAGTCAGTATGTTCGTATGTGGGACTGTCAGCTTTTGGACTACGTTACTAACGTGAAGTCAGTAAGTTCGTATGAGTCAGTGGCCATCTTTGGTGACAGTTTTTAGGCCGTCCGTAGGCTAACGCTGCTATCTACGGTATCATCTCAACCGAGTTTGTTGCCAGATTTTTCTAGACTAAGACGCGTGGAACTGGCGTAAATTCACCTTCAAATGATCCGTATAATATGATTGGAGAATTTTTTCACTAAGACTTTGGTGTTACATAAAGTCCATACAATTGCGAAGGGTATTTTACAGCTCTTGGTGAATAGTATATTATGTATAGTCGTGAGTTGAGGAAGTATTTCAACTTGATAGACGTTTCAAAGTGTGGTCCTTGTATTTTTTTTTATATTATTACTCTTTTGACTTTGACTATAATATTGACTTATTTCATTGTGCATTAATATCAACTCAAATCAACGAGTTTAAGCATAAACTTTTAATTAAATAATTGATTGCTCCCAGCGTACTGTGGGTTTGGAACCAGCTACCTTGCTTCTCAACCGGGCACTCATGCCACTGAGGTCGTCAAACGTACTACGAGAGACAATGTTTTTAACTTTTCAATTTGTGGCAGTAAAATTACGCTGCAATTATTAGAACACCATAATTATTTTATTAAAGAAGCTTATTTTCTTTAGCTAATTAAGCTAACTACGGAGCTCATGCTTCGATGTTCACTTCGCCAAATTATATGTTTAAAATGTTTAAGTTCATGCAATTAACTTTATTAAATTATATAAAATAAGGTAATATACAAAATGGTCTTATACAAAGAAGAGGGTGGGCTACTTCGGAACCACATCCTGATATTAACCGCAGCACGTCTTAATTGGTTCTAACCGAGGACTAAGACCTTTTTCACGGTCATTGAATACAAAGTGTGTGGCTAAACTGTCCGAATATTAGGCTTATTCAATAACGAGCGGTACCCACGCGGTAGCGTTTAACAAATAAACTACTCACCTAAGGGTCAGGCCACACAAACGACGTAAGGCAAGGACGCGTTGTAGACAGGGCGTAGAAGGGGCGCCTACGTGTCTTTTGTATACACATGGAAAAGACGGGGCATAGACGGCGGCGTCGATTAAAGTGTGCGAATATTTTCTGTACTCACATTAAAAGGTAGCACAAACTTGTAAAGTGAGCTTTGAAAGTGAGCAACATGCTGCATTTTAAGGAACTATTTTGCTCATCACGCTAAAGATCCTCATCAGATCTTCACCAAATATCAGACATACTTAAAGTTAATACTTACCTTTCAAATAAAATAAAAATCATCGAAATCAAATCACATTAGGCGGAGATATTCAGCAGCCCCCTTTTTGTCCCTTTTTGGAGAAAGTACGCCCCCTATCCAAAATCCCCGACGACAATAAAATTCTATAAAGTCATAGAACCTGTATACCAAGTTTCAACCAGATTGTTTGAAAAATGCGACCTGTATCTGTACTGTGCGACGATTGGCGAGAACACAAACTGACCGGACAAACTGACAACCAAAAGCATTTTTGGCCAGTCTCGAAACTAAGACGCTTCGCTCGCTCGGTCAATAAAATATTGGCAAACATTTCGTACACAGCCATCAAGATTTTATATAGATTTTTAGTTAAATTTTCGTCCATCTTACCTCTTAATAAGAACGGTCCTCTTAAAATAATAAATTAGTACATTATGGTACTAGTGTGTAACATTGGTGATTACCGCTGAGGCGGCTCGGGTCTTAAAATAGCCGAGGACGGTAATCATCAATACACACGTGTATCATACGACGTTTTTCAACACACTTGTGAATAAAATAACAAAAAAAATCTATAACTCACTAGTGAGATAGAGCAATGAAAAAGTCATAGTTTGATTATGGGTGTCATTCTGTGCCTAATTGCGATGACCATAGAGCCACTTTATAAGCAAGTGTGTTGAAAAATAACAAAAAAAAATCTAAACTCACTAGTGAGTTATAGCAATGAAAAAGTCATAGTTTGATTATGGGTGTCATTCTGTGCCTAATTGCGATGACCATAGAGCCACTTTATAAGCAAGTGTGTTGAAAAATAACAAAAAAAAATCTAAACTCACTAGTGAGTTATAGCAATGAAAAAGTCATAGTTTGATTATGGGTATCATTCTGTGCCTAATTGCGATGACCATAGAGCCACTTTATAAGCAAGTGTGTTGAAAAATAACAAAAAAAAATCTAAACTCACTAGTGAGTTATAGCAATGAAAAAGTCATAGTTTGATTATGGGTGTCATTCTGTGCCTAATTGCGATGACCATAGAGCCACTTTATAAGCTAGTGTGTTGAAAAAAATATTATCTGATATTTGAATAAGCCTTATAGGACCATACAATTTATCTTCAAACTATGTTTAAAGAATATATCTTTGTGAATATCATTGAAACTAGTAATTTGATGGTCACAGCTGAGGAAACAGCAATCTTATTATTTCATATATAACGTTTATTATCGTTACAATTTCTAGTTATTTCAAACACCACAGAGCAGCGTTGGTGTAGTGGAGATCTTGTGTTAGCTGGTTTCCATTCAAATCCTGTCATTAATTGGTGCATCAATGGACGTTCAATTTCCTTCACTATTGAGACAGCGCAATCCTGTCTCAATAGTGAAGGAAAACATCGTTAGGAAACCTCTTGAATGTCGAATGGTGTCATCAATTGGTATTCCTGTTATATGCTACTAGCTTCTGCCCCAGGCTTTGATCAAGATGGATAAAAATTAGCCTATGCCATCCACCAATCATCATAGTGTCGGTGGATTCCAGACCCAATCACTCTCGCACAGGATTAGGTCAGTTTACCAGCTGCAAGAATATTTGAAGGGTTATGCTAGTCTTGATGATGCTTAAACTTTTACATCCTCATCATGACAGCCTTCTAATGTTCCCACTGCTGGGACACTGGCCTACTCTAAGGCGAGAGTGATTGGGTCTTAATCCACCACGCGGACCCAATGCGGATTGGTGGATGGCACATGTCTTTCGAATTTTTAGTTCTTGGACATGCCGGTTTCCTCACGATGTTTTCCTTCACCGTATGAGAGCACTGGCATTGCGCACATACATTTTTCGTTCAGAAAAATCCATTGGTGCACGACTGGGTTTGAACCACGACCTTAGGATCGGAAGGCGGGGTCAATACCACTGGACCACCGGTGCTATTTTGGAAATGAAGTCTAACCATGTGATTAAGAGCGCTGTTTGAAGGCTTTGTTATTATAACTGAATCAAGCTTGATTTTTTTTTATTCAACTAAAGTGGCAACCAAGCGTACGACCCACAAAATAGTAAGCGATTACCGCAGCCTATGAGCGCTTGCAATACCAGAGGTATCACTCACGGGTTGCCACCCAGGGCGTAGGTCGAAAGTCTCACGTGCCTGTAATTTCACCGGAAACCATACCCTTCTTACCGGAACACAGCAATGCAAACATTACTGATTGGCCGCAGAAATAGGTATGGTGGTACTCGAACGGAGCTCTACCACAAAGACTACTCTTGTCTTGAAATGCAGTTCGTTCGTTTGAGTCAGTGGCCAACTCTGGTGAGTTTCTAGGCCGCCCGAAGGCCTCTGTCATGGCCTAACAACTTGGACCGACTGCTTAACGTGTCCTCTGAAGCACGGGAGCGCTCAGTTGAAATTGCCACTGGCGGTCACCCGTCCAAATGATGACCCCGCGGAACAGTGCTTAACTTTGTTGATCTGTTAAGAACAACTTAGCCAGCTACGTCACGAGCGCTGAAATGCAGTCAACATTGGAATGTTAATATTAATGCATTACGCCAAATAGGCTTAGAAAGCATGCAGAGCCGAGTGTCCTCACCTCAAAACAGTGCGGAAGCAGCTCCAATAAACAAGAGCCCATTAAATGGTCCGACGAACCGAGAACATGAAGCGTATATTTAAATGCAATTTCATTATTAGATGCCTATTTATGACTCGTTATTTTCTATTGTCGCTTTTTTTCTATTTATTATCCGACAATGTGTGATTATAATGTTGCTAACAAACGCATGGCTGTAGTACCTACAGTTTATTCTGTGGCTGGCAGTCAGACGCGTTCCACGTCGCTGACTGTCCGATTTTTGTATGTCATTAAAATGCTACTGTTTATAAAAACACCGTTAGCATAGTAAATGGGTTACGATATGGTATCGCAAATATAAAATAGCTAGCGTCCATTCATTTTCGCACGGGATGCTTAAACTATATGAAAAACTTAATCTTTAATTAGTTTATATATTGGTGAAAACCGTATTTCAATCCGTTGCGTAGGTTTAAATACGTTGTAATAGACCTTCGTTCATATACAGGGTCATTCATTATCAACCTGCCAAACTTAAGGGATAGGTTTATGTGACACGCGCAGGTCAAAGACGCGCGGGTTATTGACCCGCGGTTTATTGACGCGCGGGTCAATGACACGTGCCGAGCGCTGCCTTTTCGATTTCCAACAAGGATAACAAATTATTAAGCAGAATTACGATAATAATTTTTAAAAATTATATTAAAAAGTACTGTATTTAATGTATGAAACCTATCCCTTAAGTTTAGCAGGTTGATAATGAATAACCTTTTATAGAGGGGCAGACGACGAAAAGCTACTTCGTTTTATGCATATTTTCAGGGTCTTAAAAATACTGTCAGCGGATATTAGACCACGGACGTATTAAAGATTTAAAATCGATACGATTAGGTAGCAAAACTTTGAATCGCAAATCGTCCAACTAACAATACATCTAGTTACCAAGGTTTAGTAAGCAAATCGTCTAATTAGCAAATCGTCTAATCATATTATTATTTAGTTGGTAAAACGTTTGATGAGCCAAAGACAAGAGAGCTTGACAAATAAGTTTCTTAGATTATGTTATTTTTTTTTTTATACAACTGAAGTGGCAACCCAGCGTACGGCCCACAAGATGGTAAGCGGTTACCGCAGCCTATGGACGCTTGCAATACCAGAGGTATCACTCGCGGGTTGCCACCTTGAGGCATAGATCGAAAGCCTCATGTGCCAGTAATTTCACCGGAAACCATACCCTTCACACCGGAACACAGCAATGCGAGCATACTGCTTTGCGGCAGAAATAGGTATGGTGGTAGTACTTCCCCGGATGAGCTCTATCACAAAGAACTCTACTACTCTTACTATTACGTCCATCTAGTCCCACCACCCACCTCCTTTCTTTGACCTGTGACTTCCTGTGACCGCTTCAATGTCATCTCTCCGTCTAGCTTGATTCAATATCAATGAATACTTAACCGAATACAAGTAATTTTTTTTGCCAATACACAATTCGATAGATTAAACAATCCAGTTATAATTTTGTCTGATGCGTCAGAGAAGACTATATAAAAGACTATTACTAGAATAATTGATAGATTCAGGCGTTACTTTGCTGAAATCCATTACTAAAAAAAAACAGACGAAAAACTAGAGATTTTTCGGCTGTTTTTATCGTTAGATGTATTACTGTTTGTATTTACTCTACATACAATATTATATTCTTTCCGTATTTTAATTAATTTATTGCGGTCGTCTAACTGATGTATAGCCATTGTAACTCGGTTTAATAGATGTTTTCGTTTTTCTGCTACATGATTTTGTGAAGCATTGTTTAAATATTAAATAAGTTAATGTCTTCGTTTTTGATAAAAATGCGCGTTTTTTGAGAATAATGAAATTGCGTATAAATAACATGACCGCGTTTTTTTTATGCGTGTGTTGTTGGATATGTTGGAATGTGTGACTAAAAATATTGTTTTTTTAATTTCAACAATAAAATTGAATGATAAATGATAATTTCGGCTTCTGTAATTTATCATTAGACGTAGACAAGAGCAAAGTACTAAATGCACAGTATTTTGGAATTATGTCGGAAAAATGACTAACATTGCATCTAATTGATAAGTTCATCATTTTACTTACTTAAATTGTATTGAATCCAAAACACTTTTTCAAAATATTTAAATTTATAAATAATATATTCAATCAATTTTGATGTTAATTTATCCCTCAGGCCCAACTTTAATTTAACTAATTAGTGAGCTAGTAAAATTAAATGTCATTACACTTTTGCATCAGAAAAGTTCCACCCCAAAAGAAACTAAACCAGAATAAAAAAAAAGAAAGAGAGAAAGAAAAAAAAAAATATATTCGTTACAGTAGATAGGTACATGAAACAAAAGGTTTAAAACTAAATAGTAAAAACACAACACACAAAATAATATAGTTAATATATAATATAGGTGTTACCTAACTAAATAAAGAGACAGAGAACAATAAAAAAAAAAAAAACTGCAAATCTGAACAAATGTGTGTGTCAAGGCACTTATCTACACCACGTCACAAATTGTACGCTTGATATTAGTTATACAAAAATCTTTAACTAAAATGTACCTCAAGCATCTTCAACTTTTAATTTCTCTGTTCATGCTTTGAAGTAGAACGCGTCTCCCTTAAAAATACGCCCGTATATTTTTAACGATCATCATTGTTGTAAACAAATATAAAGCTAGGAGCTGCTGACACGTAAAATATTACCCCAAGTTATAATTATACTCGTGGCTCACTAGACAATAGATTATGATACTTCATATTGTGCAAAAGTAGTTAGGGGACAAACACGTGCTCTGGGCTATGCATCTCTCCTTCTTTCTTATGTTGTCTGTCTTGCTCTAGATGTAAAGTGGATTGAGGTTATATTTACGAGAAATTATAATTAAGACGCTTTTTTTCTGTTGGCAGTATTGAATTTTATTTTATTACTCCCCAGCCGGTGTTCGGCCGACGACCTGTCTGTCTGACTGTCTATAAAAATCTGTAGCGCGGTGCATCTGCATTTACTTAAAAAGCCTACGAATAATAATACGCCGATAAAATGTCGCGCAGCAAAACAAAACTCATTGCAAAACTAATCATAAAATCACTTTGAGCTTTACCGTTTGTGTATAAGGGTTATAATGGCTTTTAATGTAAGCAAAGGACCGCGATTTGAACTTTGTTACGCGTGCCCGATTGCGTGAATCATCATAAGATTGCAAATATCACGTCTCACATCATTGGCTTTGATTCTTATGACCCCTTCAATAAGGTTTATTGTGGTTAGTCAGTCGTAAACGAACAAATCTCTATTGTTGTAATAGACGGAGCAAAAGAAATTGCTTAACTTTAGATTATGTTCATACATAAGATTAATTAAAGATATGTGTTTGTCTGTGCTACAATAATGCAGTTTTAACATTATTATTTTGCAAGTCAGTAAATAGCCTACGACGGTGAGCTGTTGTGGTAAAGAATTCACCTTGGAATTGTGGGTTCGAAGCTGGTTGTGCACCAATAGATTTTTCCATATTTTTTAATAAAAATATACATTTTAATCGTTGTAAGGAAACTGACATGTTCAAAAACTAATGTAAAATATGATCTGACACCCTAGGCGGACAAAACTGGGTGACAAATGGGAATAATCCCATAGTCCTACTATTGAAAATATTAGAGGACTGATTATAGCTATGGCTGTTATTTTAATCCACAGATAATTAATTTAAGAATCATACTAATCAAAAAATCATTCAACGTATCTATAAATTATGAAAGTACTAATATGTAAGATTTACGACAACATTGTTGGCATTACGTCAAAACTTCTCTATTTAAAAAACCACCGCTTAGATAAGATTATTAAAGAGTTAGTAGGGCATTGTTAAATGAAATGTTTCGATAGCAGACCCCAATTTTTTTTTTTTTTTTATTAAACTGGTGCGGCTAATATAACACTGCGGCCATGCAGGCCTATTGTGTTCGCCACTTATTTTGTCGCCCTAAGGGGGCGTTTACAGTTCACCTCCAAGCCCTGCCGATACTAAGAACTGGAGGATTTGCTTGGGGGTGATGTCTCTTAGCTCATCTGGGCTGAGGATGTGCCTACCCAGATGTATGCTACGTTTTTGCATTAGTGGTCCACACTCTCCTAGCAGATGCGTAGGCGTTTCGTCCGCTTCATTGCACAGTCTGCAGGTTTGTGTGTCACTCAGCAGGCCCCATACCATGAACTCTTAGAGCGATTCAAATTAGGACCTAAACTGAATTATCAAAAAATTTTGTACCATGACTTCAATAATTATTAATTTCATTGTACAATTTTTTTTGACAATTCAGTTTAGGTCCTAATTTGAATCGCTCTAAGAGTTCATGGTATGGGGGCTGGTCATAGTTTTAGATAAAAACTATTGCAACAAGATGGCAATAACACAGTTGATGTAATTACCTCTTCTTCATTGAAAAAACGTCAGCACCAGTTCTCACTCCGCCCTCAAACTAAGTAAACACTTTGTGCCCCATGTCACAAAACTGGGTCTCGATTCTACTATTGCAATATAGCTATCGTTTACTCAGTTCCAACTGTAGTTTAGTTCCGATCACGGTTTGGTTTTTGCTAAATAATTATTCCAATCAATGATGAGCCCAGTCGCAAGAGTAGTAGAGTTCTTTGTGATAGAATACGGAAACACAATCAAAACACAAAGTTGTGTCATAACAGAATACGGAAACAAATCAAAATGATCCTTGTGATTTTATTGAAATAAATCATTTTTGACTTTTGACTTTTGACTTTTGACAATAACAGCTAAAGTTTAGTTGCGTTTCGTTACGGTCGTTGAGTTTGTAGCAGAATCAGCCCCTTGGTGGATACCGTCTTCATAATCACTGTCAAACTAAACACCATTATTGTGTTTAACTGCGAAGTAATCTGCGGTATCCTACGATGGTGACGTTATCACAGCAATTACCATGTTTGTGAGACTCTTCAATCTATCTATATGTATCTATTCGTCTCTATCTCATCTATAAGTACGTCTATCCTACTAATATTATAAATACGAAATTCTGTTGGTTTGGTACCACGTATCTCCGTGATGACTTAACCGATTAGCATGGAATTTGGAATGTAAACAGCTTTTTTTTTATACTACTTAAGTGGTAACCAAGCGTACGGCCCACTTGATGGTCAGCGGCTACCGTAGCCTATGTACGCATGCAACATCATAGATATCACTTGCTTGTTACCTTGTAAGTCTCATGTGCCTGTAATTTCACCGGAAGCCATACCCTTCGAACCGGAACACAGAAATGCGAGCATTACTTGGCGGCAGAAATAGGTATGGTGGTAGTCCTTCCCCGGGCGAGCTCTATCACAAAGAACTCTAATACTCTTAAGCTTAAGTCACATAGGATACTTTTTATCCAGAAAAAATGTGCTGTTCCCGAGGGATAGCCTAAAAACTGCAAAAACGCAAGTGAAACCGCACGGGTTAGCTCGTATTATACACCACTGCAGTGATAGACACTCTGCAAGCATTACTGTGTTTAGGTTTGAAGGGCACTGTAGTTAGTGGAATTAATGTCTTCTAGATACTTTACGATAAAGCGTGCCATCCACCAATCCGCATTGGGTTCGCGTGGTGAATATTACCAATCACTCTTGCTCGAGAGTAGGCAAATGTCCAAGCAGTGGGAACATTAGAAGGCTGTGATAAAGCTGTTCCGCGTAGTCACCATTTGGACGGGTGACCGCCAGTGACAATGGCCCGTGCTTCGGAGGGCACGATAAGCAGTCGGTCCCGCCTTTTTCAAAGTTGTTAAACCATGACAGAAGCCTTCAAGCGGCCTGAAAACTCTGTCACCAGAGTTGGCCACTGACTCATACGAACTTACTCCGTCATGCAGAAGAATAAAACAAATTGCAATTGTTTTGCAAAATAACTTCTTTAAAACTCAGGTTTTTTATGATTTGAATAAATAAAATAATGACAGCAAATGCGATTTATATCGTATTCTTGCTTACAGGAAATTACTACAGTTATTGTATGCAAATGAAACACTTCAGTTATACAATCGAAATTATAACAATTCATCCATGGAAGAATTTATATAAATTACTTACTATTAATTCAGGTAGTTCTCTTCGTTCATCATCATGTCAGACTATAAATGTTCACACTGTTTGTACACTGGCGTACTCTCTGGCGAGAGTGATTGAGACATAATCATAACAATGCACGCGGACCAAATTCGGATTAGTCAGTAGCCAAGTAGTCAGCCAAATTTGTGATTTACACCCATATTTACGGTGAAGGAAAACGTGAGAAAACGGGCATCTCCAAGAACTAAAAATTCGAATGACATGTGCCAACCACCAATCCGCATTGGGTCCGCGTTGTGGATTGGGACCTAATCGCTCTCGCCCGAGAGTAGGCCAGTGTCCCAACAGTGGGAACATTACAAGGCTGTCATGATGACCCATATTTCAGATTTGAGGTTCTTGAACATGCCAAATGATTTCCATCACTGTTTGAGGAAATATGGTAATTCGCATATTTTTAGAATAAAAAACCCCATTTGTGCACGTCCAGTTTCGAACCTACGATCGAAAAGCGGAGTCCCTACCACTATACCACTAATGCTCAAAACGTTTAGATATAGGCTATTTTGCACCACACAAGGTACATAACTTGAGGTGACGAAGTTTTAAGAAAACACGCAAGAAAATCCGCGGACAGAAACTAACACTATCAATAAATCATACTAAAATACTTACTAATGCGAAAATCTGTCTGTGGGTGGTTGGTTACCACGTGTCTCTATGACTACTCTCCCGACTGTGATGAAATTTGGAATGTAGGAATAACACATAGGCTACTATTTACTCTGAAAAAAAATGTACTGTTCCTGTGGGATAGCATTAAACTGCAAAAAACGCGCGTGAAGCCAGGGTCAGCTCGTATACAAATATATTTAAAAACATGCAAGGTACGTCTATAATTGAGCAAATATGCAGTACTAATATAGGAGTGGTCTGACAGTGCAAGCGAATTTATAATAATTGATATCGAAAAAAGAAGACTAAAGTCGTAATGTCGTGTCTGGTTTTTAGTTGACACAAAGTTGCATCGAGTTGTAAGTGCATTTATTTATAATGTACGATACGATTTTAATGAAGAGCCATTGATATGGCACGTGTCATTTCAGAAATGGTTTTAGCTAATAAATTGAGTTACATACACAAAGACCAAATCAGCAATTAGCCACGGACCGTTTGCGCGCTAAATTTTTGCGCCATAATAGTACCTTTAATAATGGACTAATGTTATGGTTATACAAATAATCTAACATCTTAGTAATAGTATTGCAAAAAAAGAAAATTGATTACGAAAACTATAAAAGAAACTTGCTATGAACGGTTATTGTGTCACGTTTATTTGTATTGGTAATAACGATAGTAATCATTTTTAACTCGCTAATCGTTTGTCAGGCTCTATAGACAACTCATCTCACTGTCAACTCTTCCTACGAGATGAGTTGACTAAATCATTATTTAATTTAATTTTGACACTTATCCCGGTCAAAACTTAGTTTAGAGCGTTCACAGACATAAGCTGAGCCATGAAAACTGACACGATATATCGCTTTTGGCCACAACAGTAGACTCAGTAGACCTCAGCCTTGGTGTAGGACCATCGTAAACTTTCGTAAATTCGAATTTTGAATTGTTTCAAGTAAGATTTCTTTCGGATAGGCGCCAATCTTGAGTAATCTTGCTTAGTCGTTGCAAAGTAACAAACGTCGTACATTATAAAGTCGTCTCGAAGTTCGCTGACCTCCGAACGACGTCGGCAAAGCTAATTAAAGTATATTTTATTGTTCCCCCAACTATTACTATCAGTACTAACATGGCGCTGGCACGAATGCGGGCAAATAATTATAATTACATTTTTATTCTTATTACATTTATTAATAGTCGCGACCTTCCCGTGTGTTACAATGTTGTTTTGCGTGTGTGTGTTGATGGCTGCGGCCCTTTGCTGGTGTGCGGCTGAAGGTTTCCCAATGTGTGGCAGTGCTCTTTATGGGACCCTGTTTTAATAAGCGAAGAATGAGTTTTACTATTGTGTTCAAGTGTAGAGCACTGGTCTAGTGGGGGTCAGCCCGTCTTCCGATCCCAAGGTCGTGGATTCAAACCCAATCTTGCACAATTTGATTTTTCTATTTGAAAGCGCAAAGTCCGAAAAAAAAACATTGTGAGGAAACCTGCCTTGTGCCGGCATGGCCAAGGACTAATTTCGAAAGACATGCCCCGTCCACCAATCCGCATTGGATCCGCGTGGTGGATTAGACCTAACCCCTCTCGCCTTATTCTAATATAAATAAAATGAAAATGAAAACAATATTTTGACACCTTTGAAAATAGCATAGGGTCGAAAAACAGGCAAAGACGATGATAGATTTTAAAGACAGTAGCTAACAGATCTATTTATTATTTATGCCATATTCATCCCGTAAAATTTCGGCCCAGATGAGAAAATCTGCATCTGTCCGTTGTATGCCGTATACGGCACACAATTACGTTTACGAATAAGAGCCTATTTACCAACAAGGTTCGATTGTAATAAAAACTGTCTGTTCGACCTTTTCCCTTCTAGGGACTTCCCTCCGATTTGTTAAGTTGCATTGAATGTCACACCTGCTTGAAGTTCATAATTACTGATAGTTAACCCCCCCCCCCCAAACCACCCCACACCCTCCTGTTTATGTTATTACGACCTCGGTAGCGAGTAAGTTAGTTCGTTCGGCCATTGCCAACTCTGGTGAGGTTTTAAGGTCGCCCAAAGACCTCTGTCATGGCTTAACATATATGAAAAAGCCGGGACCGACTGCTTCACGTGCCCTCCGAAGCACGGGTTCCTAACGAGTAGCACAGTGATAGAAAGATCTATTGTTTTAAGTTGTTTGGGGTAAAACACCCCACTACTTTATACGCGTAGTGTCATAATTCAGTCTTTTATTGATCCCACTGATGGGACACTGGCTACTCTCAAGCGAGAGTGTTTGATACCCACTACGCAGAGTTTTGCTTTCGCGTCTCTAATATCAAAATTAGTCACAATAAAAAAAATAGGTTAAATTAAATGCAATGCATATGACAGTTTTTTGCAAATAAACTGCATAATATGCAGTGTATTTAAATGCACAGTTCTCAGTCAGACTAAAATAATACAATTATAGGTCAATAATTTATGAAAACTTTGTAACAACACCTGCTGTTTCAATAATTTATTGTTAAATTATAACAATGGAATTTTCTTTACGACATCACAAATCATTGAATATTTATTGCACTTTAACATAAAACTGCTTTGACTTTGTTCTTCCTATTTTATATGAATAATATATTTGTAATATAAATAGCTCATAGTTATATTATAAAACTAGCGGTCCGTCCCAGTTTCGCGCGGGTGCAATGAAACCGCATCCGTGCGAAGCCATGGTAGGTCGCTAGTAATAAATATAGCCTATGTTACTAAGGGATAATGTAGCATTCTAATGGTGAAAGAATTTTTGAAATCGGACCAGTTGTGTTTGAGTTTATTCTTTTGTATTTTTTTTTTAATAATATTAGTATAGGTTGTAATGTGATTATGATGAGTTTTTTATGACATTATTTTCTGTTCTTTACGAACTATACGTTCAAGCGCGGATCCACGGGGGGGTCAATGGGGTCATGACCCCCCCTTGGGCTGAGAAAAAGTCACCACTGATAATTTTTTTTAAAGGTGTGATTAAGAAGCTTTAATTTACTCTATGGGTGATGTGAACTGAACTGTGGAACTGAACCATTGAACTAGATATCGTGTCTGTTAACGCTGTGACGTGCTAAAGAAAAATAGTGATAAACTTAATAATGATTACCGGAAATCAAAATAAACTCGCTGTTCCCAGAGTTATGCTCACTAAACTAAGTCAGTCAATCTTTTAAAAGACAACTTGAACCATATATGTAGAATTATTAGGTGAACGAAAATCATATAGGTACCTTTACCTATCTCTACAAACACAAACGAATGTATGTAGTAGATACTCAGCATCCTTAACAATAGCAAAGGTCATACCTAAAAAGCGATAGGAACCCACCCTGAGTTTTGCCAGTACTTTTACGGCAAGTGCGCATTGGGACTGGCGTAAATTCATTTAGCTTGTAAGACGTCGCAAAATTATCCTTGTGGTTTTAATGAATTAAAATATTTTGACATTGACTTAGATCTATCAAGTTGGGTATCTGTTTATCGATAGATATCTAACCTAACATAAAACATGTTTTATATGACCAATTTGGTACGTGATTTGCGGCTAGCTCGCTACGCTCATTGGTGTTAAAAATGTAAGATATTTACACATAATTTTTCGCGGCTCGCTACGCTCGCCGTTACATTGTGTACCTATTTAATGTTAATTGTAAATTGAGTTGCGAGATTCATAAAAATTAAAATATTTAGAGCGTCAATGACGGAAAGACCGCCTAACTGGTATGGCATTTCTCCACGTTTCTCCTCTTCTCGTGTTGCTAGAAGACATAAAAGAAAACATGGTTTTGTTAGTATTTAATTAAAATTATTTAAGCATAAAACACTGAAATTTCGGGTCTGTCCTTGCAAAACTTTGAGTATGTGACCCCCCTTCTATCAAGATCTGGATCCGCCCTTGTATACGTTCAAGATTACATTATAAAATATAAGTTTTACAGATTTTTCGCGTCATCCAAAGGCTGGTTCATATCTGGCTCAACGTATCAGCATTGCCATTCAATGTGGCAATGCAGCCAGCATGTTGGGAACGCTTCCTACTGGTAGTGATTTGGATCAGTTGAGCTATCTATAGGTCGTTTGTAACGGTCTTTAGATGGCTCAACTGTTCCATATGTATTTTGTATATTTTGTAATGTAATATAATTATGTACATATTTTATTTTGTTTAATAAATACTATTTTCAGTTTTACAGAAGTGTTACTTTATTTTGTACAAATAGTAAAGTGAACTCAATAGAAAAACGCGACATGACAGACGGACGTGCGTAACAATTATATCAGCATACATTTGAACGATTGTAAAATAAAATATTAAAAGACAATCCATATTTTATGCATAATTTTATATTAAAGTTTCCAATTGTCTGTCTGTCAACTCATTCAGGAAAACCGAGTAGTAGAGTTCTTTGTGATAGAGCTCGTCCGAGGAAGGACACCATACCTATTTCTGCCGCCAAGCAGTAATGCTCGCATTGTTGTGTTCCGGTGTGAAGGGTATGGTTTCCGGTGAAATTACTGGCATACGAGGCTTTCGATCTTAGCCTCAAGGTGGCAACCCGCGAGTGATACCTCTGGTATTGCAAGCGTCCATAGGCTACGGTAACCGCTTACCATCTTGTGGACTGTACGCTTGGTTGCCAATTCGGTTGAATAAAAAAAATTATCCCTAATTAATTATCCCAAGGTTGTCATTGTTGCCCAATCGAATTTTTTTCTGATGTAAGAAGAAGTTGAGCTATCTATAGATCGTTTTATGGTATTTTAGATAGCTCAGCTTTTACATTATGTATATTGTATAAGCATTAGTCTATAGTAATATTATAAATAGGAAATATTTATATTTTTTGTATAATTGTTTGTGACGAATAAACTCAAAAACAACTGGTCCGATTAAATTAGATTGCTACATTATCCTTGAGTAACATAGGCTATATTTTATGTCCACCCGTGCTGGAACAAGCCGCTAATTTGTTCATAAATAAATAATGCAAAAGTTCATTTTATAAATTGAGCAACTTGTAAGTGACTGTCTGAAGAAACTAAGGCGCATCTGAAAGAAACGCATATCATTCAGTAATGACATTTATAGCGACGGCATAAAATGTATATTAGATTGTGACTTGGATTCTCGCTATAAAATTTAGCTTCTATTGAAGCGAAGTTACATTATTACTGGCTTGCACTTCTAACGTATAATACTGCTGATATTTTTAGTTTATGTGCACTTCATACTATAATGTTCTTTATGCTGTTTGAATTTTAGGTATATAATTGTAATAATGCATGAACTAACCTCGTCTCTATTATAATAAAGCAAGACTGATATTATTTTTAGATACTAGCTAACTCGCGCGGTTTGACTCGTGTTATTTTTCCCACTGTTTAAACTTTCCTTGGACCCTTAGAAAAATACCAAAATTTGCTGAATCGGTCCAGCTGTTTTCGAGTTTTATCATGACTAACGACAGCAATTCATTTTTATATATATATTTTTTTGTTTTTTGAATAAAGGTAAATCTTTGGTTACCTAGATACTTTATTGTAGTGAATTAAATGTATCTATGTACTTATTGACGACCGATGTGGCGCAGCGGGCGCAGGTCCGCCTGCGACGCAGAGGTTGCGGGTTCGATTCCCGCCTCGGGACAAATGTTTGTACGATCTACAAATATTTGTTCCGGGTGTTCTGGGTATTTTCTATATATATAATAAAAAATATCTATCTATGTATTTTTATAGTTTTTAAAATAGTTTTAAATCTTGATTGAGATTGAAGCCGATGGTAGTATCGTTCGCAATAAAAGACCAAGAAAGAGGGTGGACAGATTTGTCTGTCAATAGTTATAAGAACCCGCAAAGACTTCAGTTCTCCCGTGATCATGGTGCATGTAACTGCGCCGAAATATCGGGAATCAATAAAACTCACAATTCATGGTAAATATCCCGTTTTAAGTGAAAATTATATCTATGTATTGTATTGTATTAAATATTATCAGTAATCTAGTTTCCATAATACAGCTCTGTTTAACAGCAGCTTACCTTGGGGCTAGATAATGCTGTGTGGACTGTCCAGAATTATATTACACTTCTTTGGTGAATTTTGCAAGCTGCAATTGACATAGACGGCCTGTTACGCTACGAATCAATCCGATTTCATTCAGCAACCTGTCAATGAGCTAATAATCATGCATACAAAGTACGTCAGTTTTTGATTAAAACATAGAGAAATCGATTGCAACAATTACATAATAGCCCGTAGGGTCGCACCAAACACCAGCTGCAAGCCGCGACCGTAAAGTCGAAATACGTTTAGCCCGCTTCCGCTCGCTTTTATGAATACTTAAACTAATAATTAACACAGCACTTAGCCACGCTTAGAACATAGTTTACGAGTGAATTTTCTTAGTACAGAATTGTTTGTTTTTCTATAATTTCGTCGGCGTTTCGGTCCATTTTTCCCGACGCCATTACGCCGTATCGAACGTGCCCGCTTTTACTCGACATATTTTAAATGGCAACATTTTATTCTCAGCTTTTTAATTATTACTTATAATTAATGGTTTGGCTGCACGTCGTCGCTCGGCCGCGTTAGCTCTCATTAGTGCGATGCGAGGCGATATATTTTAATCGGTCACTTTATTTTGTTATGCTTTTGAATTCCTCTATTCGATTTTTATTGATTGTTTAAGTGTATATTGCAACATTTTTAGTTTTTCATTGTTTTGAAAGTTTACTAGTTGAAAATTATTAAGAAAAACTTAATAAAATATGTACTAGTATGCAAGATCAGTGCAAAAACACAATAATTTCGTCACAACTACTCAAATTTTTAGCTGAGTCAGTAGGTATTGTAGTAAGAAAATGTGTTTGCGAGCTTATAGAGTCACTATTCAGTAGAATTTAATATAAAAAATCACTGTCAACCAAGTGACGTGACGTAACCGTGTCGAGTCACGTCACACTCCACGTTATTAGATGGACGAATAACCTTAAACAATAAAATATTTAATAAAATATTCTCAGAATGCTCACATTCTATTTGCGTTAGTTATCAAGGCACGTTAGTGTTTTCCTTTCGTGCCAACCCTAGTTACTCATTTTGCCATGAAGTTTTTTGTTTTTTTATTGTTCTTCGTGATTCCCAGGAGTGAGTGATTGCTTCAAAAGACTCAAGTACACGAACTATAAATATAAAATCATATTATATTAACATTATCTTTGAATCTTTATTGTATGCCGTGGTCTCAGTAGAATGGGCCTAACAATTTTGAAAAAGATGACAGAGGCCTTCGGGCAGTCTAAAAACTCAACAGGCCACTGACTCATACGAACTTACTTACTTAGTAGAATGGGCCCCTTTTTTCAATCCGGTCGTGTGTCGTCGTGTGTTTGAATCCCAGTTAAAAAAAAAAAACTAAATTTTGCTATTCGATTTCAGTTTTTTTTTAAGTCACCAAACTATAACAAAATATAGTTTAGTTTATTTATTAGTAATTAGTAATTACATATTAAAATAACCACAGGCGACAATAGATAAATGTTAAGTAAGTAGGTACTTAACGTAAATATATATTTTATTTATTAGTAGGGAATATTATTAGACATATTGCCGACCTACGACTACATAAATGTTCTAAATTACTGCACAATTTTATTAGGTTACCATTAAATGATTGCGTGTATATTTTATTTTTAGTAGGGAATATTGCCTAATTTAACTAAGTTACGATAAACAATTTAATTTGCACCACTTCACGTGTCTTTTAACTTTTGTCTTTCAACTAAGAGTAGTAGAGTTCTCTGTGATAGAGCTCGTCCGGGGAAGGACTACCACCATACCTATTTCTGCCGCAAAGCAGTAATGCTCGCATTGCTGTGTTCCGGTGTGAAGTATATGGTTTCCGGTGAACTGGTTACTGGCACATGAGGCTTTCGATCTTAGCCTCAAGGCGGCAACCCGCCAGTGATACCTCTGGTATTGGAAGCGTTCATAGGCTGCGGTAACCGCTTACCATCTTGTGGGCCGTACGCTTGGTTGCCAATTCAGTTGAATAAAAAAAAAAAAAAAAACCATTCACACTAACGTATTTTTAACGCTTCTATACGAGTACTTTCATAGCGACGTGATAGCATAGCTTTAACTCCGTTACTGGATTGAAGACTTTGTATACATTTGTCTGTGTGTGTAACACGTTTATTATACACATTGTTTTACAAGTTTAATTGAGCGTTTCT
The DNA here is from genome assembly GCA_951394395.1 of Colostygia pectinataria. Lineage (NCBI taxonomy): Eukaryota > Metazoa > Arthropoda > Insecta > Lepidoptera > Geometridae > Colostygia > Colostygia pectinataria. The sequence goes on along the minus strand of OX596348.1, from coordinate 16,646,568 downwards.
TATAAATTACGTAGCTACATTTTATTTTGTTGTGAATCGTTGTAGGTAGCTTACATAAACTATTCTTGCAAAATGTAGCAAAAATGGTCTGTTACAATTATTGGTTTTTATAGTTAACACATTACTATAGGAGATTGTAGACGACCGGGTATGTTGTGGGTTCGAGTCCAGAGAGTTTTTTTTGGAAATAAAACTTACAAATTTCAAGCAGGTAGGTACTAATAGAAACCCTTAACTGTTTTGTAACCGTAAAAGGTTACAAAACACTGTTACTGTGATTGCTCCGCGTTGTCTTATTTTATTTATTTATTTATTTAATTCTTTATTGCACAGAAAATACAGTACAAAAGGTGGGCTTAATGCTAACAGCATTTTCTGCCTGCCAACCTCAAAGGTAGGTAGAGAAAAAAGGCGCGCTTAACTTAATAATTACCTAGGTACCATTGAATATAACTAACTAAGAGACGAACAAACTAACAAACTTAACCTAAAACAAACTCTTATTAAAAAAAAAAATATATTATACATAAATAAAATGTACTTACATATCTATATACCTGACCATATATATTTTAATATATTTAGAAATACTTAAAAGCTACATACATAATACAACGATACATATACGATATTTTCTTACAAACTTTTTACAAACTTGACGACCGATGTGGCGCAGCGGGCGCAGGTCCGCCTGCGACGCGGAGGTTGCGGGTTCGATTCCCGCCTCGGGTCAAATGTTTGTACGATCTACAAATATTTGTTCCGGGTGTTCTGGGTATATCTATGTATTGTATTGTATTAAGTATATATCAGTCATCTAGTACCATAACACAGCTCTGTTTAAACAGTAGCTTATCTTGGGGCTAGATGATGCTGTGTGTGGATTGTCCAGCATTATTTATTTATTTATTTATTTATTTATTTTTACCGCTGCGTTTTCTGAGAGTTGAATTTCGGGAATTCGGTTTACACACCCTGAACATTTTAAGTCTGAAATTTGCCAGCTATGCAATAAGGAACCGTTTCGTACAAATTTTTGAATTTTCTACAGTACTTTGACCAACACAAATCGGCCCAATTTGTACATTCTATAGAATAATAAATGCCGACATCCGGATTAGTTCCTAATAGGACGATGTATTGTATTAGCAGCACAATGAGTCCGGCTGGAACATAAGTACGTATTATTTTACGGTACAGTCAAGTAAAAAAGTGCTACACTTAAATGGCGTAAGCCCTTGCACTCGAGTATGCTTCAAACTTCAAAGATGGCGCCGAACGGCGAACGCGCTCCGTTCCAAAACTGAAAATTTACAGTTTCAAGCCGTTAATTAAATCAAATGTAAGTTATTCATTAAGACTTTTATGCGCCGCGGTACTTATACGACAGATTCGTTCTGCCGACGTCGGACAATTAATATTAATTAAGATTTAAATTGGTCTAATTACATAGAGCTATGCCCATCTTCGGCGAGGCAACGGGCTGCTCTTTAGGGCCAGATGAATCCGTTTAAAAAATATTATATAGAAATTATGCTAAGATTTTTATTCTTTGTGCTGACTTTTCTTTTCTTTTTTCAGGTAAGTTTATTACCTTAAAACTGATGAAAATATGAAGTATTCGGTAAGTTTTACAGGAAGTTATCTTCGTTGGAGGCTTGGTTTAATTCTGCGACAGGATCATATTATCAGCCAATAGACGTCAACTGAACATAAGCCTGCCCAAAGACCGCCATGACCACCGATCTTAAGCCTTTACCATCCACCGATATCCTGAGACTGTGTTATGTCATCGGACCATCGAAAAAAAGGCTGTTCTATGCTCCGTTTATCATTTTACGGTTACGTGAACCTTTATTTCCCAACGGTTACCGGTCAGGGCACATCTAGAGGTGTAAGCAAAGAACAGATATTAATACTACATTTTTTTTATACAACTGAAGTGGCAACCAAGCGTACGGTCCAAAAGATGGTAAGCGGTTACCGCAGCCTATGGACGCTTGCAATACCAGAGGTATCACTTGCGTTGCCACCTTGAGGTATAGATCGAAAGCCTCATGTACCAGTAATTTCATCGGAAACCATACCCTTCACACCGGAACACATGTAATGTATGTATGGTGTAAGTAAATTAAATTTTAAAAAAGGTAAGTAGATATAGCATCATTATCATCATGGAGCCTTCTAATGTTCTTCACGCGGATCCTATGCGGATTGGTGGATGGCATTATAATGCCATTACAAATATTTGCCTTACTAAGAATCGATCCCACGAACTTCAGCGCAAAAGGCAGAGCTACTAGACACTAGTAACTATAACTTTTAAACGCTAGTATTTTTACTATAACACACTAGTTTTTTTTATTAATACAGGCATAATTACAGAGCTGTGTTATTTTAATCAAGTACCTACTCTTTATTTATACAATCCATCTGTATTGAAACAAACAGAACAATAGATAACAATAACCATTTGTATAATATACAAATATATTTAACAATAGGTGAGCAAATATATAATTTAGAATATAAATAATGCAGTATCATTTATCATTAGATTGAATAGAAGTAAGAGCACAATAATAAGTCGTTTTTTTTTTGTTTTTTTTTTTTATACAACTGAAGTGGCAACCAAGCGTACGGCCCACAAGATGGTAAGCGGTTACCGCAGCCTATGGACGCTTGCAATACCAGAAGTATCACTCGCAGGTTGCCACCTTGAGGCTAAGATCGAAAGCCTCATGTGCCAGTAATTTCACCGGAAACCATACCCTCCACACCGGAACACAGCAATGCGGGCATTACTGCTTGGCGGCAGAAATAGGTATGGTGGTAGTCCTTCCCCGGACGAGCTCTATCACAGAGAACTCTACTACTCTTGGTTGGTCTCGTTGGTTCGAAACCGGTCGTTGCGGGTTCAAATTCAGCAGGAATATAAAAATAATACAAAAAAACAATTTCATAGTGGCCTAGCTCTTTGTAACACCATAGAAAAATTGGAAAAAAATATAAGACGAACAGTAATAAACAATTTTATTTTAAGTAGACAAACAAATTTCTAAAGGGAAAATGTTTATTGTGTTAAGTTTTCTAAAACAGGAGCACTAGAGGTCCGCCATGACAGCTATTAGCCAATGATCGTGACGCATCTCGACTTCAATACCTAATAACCCAGTTGTTCGTTAAACCCGCCATGTTGTTTTGCATTGTGTTGCACTCCTACACAAAGATAAACTTACTTTAGATTATGAAAGAAGTTTAAATAAAATAAAAAAACAGTGATAAATGGTTTCTTTAATGATTATCTAATTATCTAGACCCCTACAAAGGCCCAAGGCCCGGCTCCATACTGCGTGAAACAACTCCTTTGACATTTTTTTGTTTTTATGTCAGCAAATGACGAACCGATCAACTCGTTAGCCTGATGATAGAACCTGCAGTGTCTCTAATTAATTTCAAATATCTACGTGGCACTGGACTGCGCTCGTCACTCCTAGACGTATTAAAGTCTCTTTCGCCCAGTCATTTCCCTTGCTACAGTGTCCTTCAAACCTAAACACAGTAATGCTTGGTACCCAGATAAACAAACTCTTGTTAAAGAATCCCTCCCTTGCTACAGTGCCCTTCAAACCTAAACACAGTAATGCTTGGTACCCAACAAGACAATTTCTTGTTGTACAGTCCCACCAAGTGCAACAGTACTCGTAAAACAATGTGTATAGATAATTCAAACTTAAACACAGTAATGCTTGGTACCCATCAAGACAATTTCTTGTTGTACAGTCCCACCAAGTGCAACAGTAAAACAATGTGTATAGATAATTCAAACTTAAACACAGTAATGCTTGGTACCCAACAAGACAATTTCTTGTTGTACAGTCCCACCAAGTGCAACAGTAAAACAATGTGTATAGATAATTCAAACTTAAACACAGTAATGCTTGGTACCCATCAAGACAATTTCTTGTTGTACAGTCCCACCAAGTGCAACAGTAAAACAATGTGTATAGATAATTCAAACTTAAACACAGTAATGCTTGGTACCCATCAAGACAATTTCTTGTTGTACAGTCCCACCAAGTGAAACAGTAAAACAATGTGTATAGATAATTCAAAGCTAAACACAGTAATGCTTGGTACCCAACAAAACAATTTCTTGTTGTAGAGTCCCACCAAGAAACACAGTAAAACAATGTGTATAGATAATTCAAACTTAAATACAGTAATGCTTGGTACCCAACAAGACATTTTCTTGTTGTAGAGTCCCACCAAGTAAAACAGTAGAACAATGTGTTTCTGCATGTTAAATGCACATTTTCATTCACCTGATGTTGGCAACACACCAATATGTTCACTCTAATGAAGCTTAGCCAAATATCAGGGTTAGTGTTGGCTAAATATTCGAAATTACCCTAATTCAGTATATATGTAACTAGGCGATCTACCTCGCACGGTTGCAATTAAAACTTAGGTACCCTTGCAAAGTCAGGGCGGGTAGCTAGTAATAAATATAGCCTGTGTTACTCAGAGATAATGTAGCATCCGAATAATCTGAAAAACTACTGGTCCGATTTCAAAAATTCTTTCACCATTAGAATGCTATGTTATCCCTGAGTAGCACAGGCTATATTTATAACTAGCGATATGCCCCGGCTTCGCACGGGTGCGGTTTCATTGCACCCACGTGAAGCTGGGATGGACTGCTAGTAAATTATATAACTAAACAATGCGTAATCGAAAGGATGGTTCATATCTGGCTCAACGTATCAGCATTGCCATTCAACGTGGTAATGCAGCCAGCATGTTGGGAACGCTTCCGTCTGGTAGTGATTTGGATCAGTTGAGCTATCCATAGATCCCTTGTAACGGTATTTAGATGGCTCAACAGTTTAATGTATTTAGTATATTTGTAATGTAATGATGTACATTAATTTCAATTTCATTTAATTCTTATTCCTCAATATGAAAATGAATTGCTGTGCGTTAGTCTCGCTAAAACTCGAGAACGGCTGGACCGATTTGCCTAATTTTGGGTCTTGAAATGTTTGTAAAAGTTCATCGAAGGTTTAAACGGTGAGAAAATAACAGAGTGTAAAAATTTGCTAAGAAAAATGGTAACGCGAGTGAAACCGCGCCGGGTCTAGTCATTAACAAGTAATTAATAAATGTTTTTATCATTAAACTATTGAGTATTATTATTGAATATTATGCACTAATAATTAATCACTATATGTACAATGAGATCAATACAATGTATGTATATGTACAATCTATATGAGAGCACCGGTGGTCTAGTGGTAATGACCCTGCCTTCCGATCCTAAAGTCGTGGGTTCAAACCCGGTCGTGCACGATGGATTTTTCTGTTCGAAAATTTTATGTGCGCAATGCCAGTGCTCTCATACGGTGAAAGAAAACATCGTGAGGAAACCGGCATGTCCAAGAACTAAAAATTAGAAAGACATGTGCCATCCACCAATCCGCATTGGGTCCGCGTGGTGGATTAAGACCCAATCACTCTCGCCTTAGAGTAGGCCAGTGTCCCAGCAGTGGGAACATTAGAAGGCTATCATGATGATCATGATATGTACAATAACACAACAATAACAATGCCCTTACACTTACCACGTCGCGAGTTAGTAAATAGATTAATTGCGGCTAAACTTAAAGGTAACTGTTAAGTTTGGAATGCGAAAACCCTAACGGTTACTCTGGATAAAAGTTACTCTTTAAATCTAAAAAACCGCAGATATGATGCAGAGATGCCGCAAAGCAGTAATGCTCGCATTGCTGTGTTCCGGTGTGAAGGGTATGGTTTCCGGTGAAATTACTGGCACATGAGGCTTTCGATCTTAGCCTCAAGGTGGCAACCCGCGAGTGATACCTCTGGTATTGCAAGCGTCCATAGGCTGCGGTAACCGCTTACCATCTTGTGGGCCGTACGCTTGGTTGCCACTTCAGTTGTATAAAAAAAAAAAAAAAAGATAACAAATAGTAGCGTGCAAACCGTAATATTTGCATACAACTGCTTGTAGACAAAATAAAGACAGCTTTAGCCAAGAACAGATATTAGTATTATGTAGCTTTAGTTAGAATATCTCGCATAGCGGTGGAGGTCTTTAGCCATAGAAAAAAACCGTACTCACAGGTCTTAGTAAACTGTTTTTTGATAGCAAAGCATTGAGGATATGAAAATAAATAAATAAAGAAATAAATAACTCTTCTTACTGCTATTAAGTAAGTTTCTTGAATCAGTGGCCATTCTGGTGACATAGATTCTAGGCCGCCCGAAGGCCTCTGTCATGGCCTAACAACTTTTTACTGCTATTATATACTAACTGTTGCTCGCGACTTCGTTTGCGCGGAGCTCGGAAACCTTGCTTTTTTTCCGGGATATAAAGATAGCCAGTCCAGATTTCCAGTCATTACGTAAGTCTTAAATTTCTGCCTAAGCGGTTTAAAAGTAAAGCTATAACAAAAATACAAACTTTCGCATAGCCACAAGTCAATATAATCGGCACCACTAACCATGACAGAGGCCTTCGGGCGGCCTAGGAACTCTGTCACCAGAGTTGGCCACTGACTCATACGAACGACCGAACCACTTATAGCACTTAAAATCTGACCAAAACTTTAATAAGCCCCCGAAAATAATAAAAACTACGTTTCTTGTCTGCACTAAAGTAAGTTCGTATGAGTCAGTGGCAACCTCTGGTGACAGAGCTTTTAGGCCGCCTGTAGGCCTCTGTCATGGCCTAACAACTTTGAAAAAGCAGTCGGCTGCTTAACGTGCCCTCTTTGCACGGGAACTCAGTTGAAATTACCGCTGGCGGTCACCCATCCAAATGGTGACTACGCGGAACAGTGCTTAACTTCGTTGATCTGTTAGGAACAACTAACGGTTCATACGGCATTGTACGACTCGTTTTTTGCAGTACACGTCTTATCGAATAAATAGTAGATCATACATTGCACATAGCCATTCACACGTCGCATGTACTGCAAAAAACGAATATAAAAAAAAAAAAAACTAAAAAACGTGCAGGACAATGCCGTGTGAACCCAGCTTTAGCCAGCTACGTCACGAGCGCTTATTGCACTGTTTGCACTGAGAACCAAATACATACGAATTAACAAATTAAAATGTCTTTTGTTGACATAGGAAAGGCAACCTTTGATACACTTAACTTTAATAATAGATGAGCCAGACGATATAATATCGGCATTACGAACGATTCATTGATAAAGAAACCGTATTCAAAGAAACCTATTTCTTATTAGATATCAAAGTTCTTTGTAAATAATTATATCGATTGCCTGCAATTTTGTATTGAGTTTGATTTGATGTTTCATTGTTAGTCATTTTATTTGCTTGCTTAATTCTATTTCCATCGGTAAAACCGCCTTGAAAACCGGCAATCAAGTTATTGTTAAACAGTTTGCAATGGTTTCTGTCGCCGATATTTGTATTTTTTTGTATTTATTTATTTACTTTAATTAACACGGATAAACCAATAACATCAATTAAAAATAAGTACACACATCAAAATAGGAAAAATAAGAAAATACTGATTTAAGAACATTTCAGTCAAAAAAAAAAAGAAAAAAAAAGTTATATATCTTCATGTACAAGTCACATCAATTTACATTATAATCAATCAGAAATAAAAATAAAAACGAATAGAGGTAAAAGTAATTAAATTAATGTCAAAATACAGTAATACATGTGGGATTCTCAAGTAAAACAATTTAATATTTTAATTTGTACTTTTATTTTAATAACTTTTTCACACACCGTCCTACGTCTTTCACAACTAACCTCAGTCTCCCTTCTCCCTCTATCCTGTCCTTCCTTTCGCTCTCAACTATAAAACGTTCCAGTTTACTCATACTTAAATCCTACATACATACCGACAGAATCTTAGAGCATCCATCCACAAACAAGTCACAATCAGGATTAGCGTCCAAGAGAGCATTGAGCGCGGTGAGGGTACGCGGTATGGGTGATGATGCACGAGCCGAGGTGCGATATATAATAATTAAATTATTATTGGCGTACATTTTTATAAAGCGCAATCATCATCATATCAGCCGATAGACGGCCACTGAGAGCCATGACGACCGATTTTGAGCTTTCATCATCCACCGACTTCCTGCGACCGCTTTAATGTCATCGGTCTATTGAGTGGGGGGCCTACACTTCGTTTTCCAGTTCGTTCGTGGTCGCCATTCGAGAACCTGTATTTCCCAGCGTTCCCACTTCTACGTACTTATTTTAAGAGCTATGTCGGTGACCTTGGTTCTTCTACGGGTTTCTTTGTTGCAGATTCGATCGCGTAGTGAAACTCGTAGCATAGCTCTTTCCATAGCTCGTTGAGTCACTTTGAGCTTTTGATTATAACCAATAGTTATCGATCACGTCGCTCTATTTAGATCAGAAGAAAGAAAAAAACTGAAACTCAGTCACCAGAGTTGGCCACTGACTCATAAGAAATTACTTACTTTAGGAGAAAATATTAGCAGAAAACAAAAAAAATATTGTCCCGCAGCGGAAATTGAACCCGCAACCTCTGGCTTCTCAACCGGAACTACACCATTAAAGATTTAGACTATCAAAAAGAAAGAGTTCATCGCAACCTTTTGACTTTACCCTATAATATTTGGATCCGTTTAAAACTAGGGTAAAAGTGAGGTTTTTTTTTTTTTTTTTATACAACTGAAGTGGCAACCAAGCGTACGGCCCACAAGATGGTAAGCGGTTACCACAGCCTATGGACGCTTGCAATACCAGAGGTATCACTCGCGGGTTGCCACCTTGAGGCATAGAGGTTTGATAGGTTTTGCATTGGAATCTCGCCATAGTGTGAGCTAGTCTTTTATGGTGAGAGTGCCGACTGATAAGACCTTAAAACTTTAATGGATGCAGTGTTTTGGGTGAAACTTTTTCGTTATTCTCGCTAAACTTGCGAACGGCTGGACCGATTTGCCAAATTTTGTAATTAAATGTTTTTGTGGACTAGAAAATAACACTAGTGACACCACGCGGGTAGCTAGTCAATAATAAACTTTTGTTTGACTCGTTCGTTCGTTTGTATGAGTCAGTGGCCAACTCTGGTGACAGAGTTTCAGGCCGCCCGAAGGCCTCTCATGGCCTCACAACTTTGAAAAAGGCGGGACCAACTGCTTAACGTGCCCTCCAAAGCACGGGAGCGCTCAGTTGAAATTGCCACTGGCGGTCACCCATCCAAATGATGACCCCGCGGAACAGTACTTAACTTCGTTGATCTGTTAAGAACAACTTAGCCAGCTACGTCTCGAACGCTCCTTTGTTTGACTGATTGAACAGGAGCCTTACTCTTGAACGCGATCGGTATTGGACAAGTATTGGAATATGACATTTCGAACGAACAGCAAACCTAGCCCCAAATTCAACCTGAGCATAAAAATTTGACAGCAGTAAATATAAATTGGGATTGGATCGGAATTGTCATTGAATTCAAGAGTAAGGCACCAACCAGCCCTCCGATTGCATAACTCAGTTTCAATCCGATTTCAATCAGCGAACTGTCAATAAGCTGTCACATTCATACAAAATACGTCAGTTTTTGATTGAAAACAAGTGCAATCGATTGCAACAAAAAAAATATTGCAATTTCGTTTGACTCCACCAATCAGAGAACCAAAATGCTTCTGATCGGTGTTTAAACTTGTAGGACGGTATTTTGTTGTTTTTGTATTAAAAATATTATCAATCTCGCATCTAATGTAAAAAGAAATATGGTTTTTATAATCCTTGAATCCTTTTTCGTAGGTGAAGACGTGATTTTAGTGATTCTTGGTTACTGTCATCATGACTATTGTATAAATTATCTTCTTATAAATACAAAATGAATTACTGTGCGTTTGTCTAAATGTTTGTAAAAATTCAGGAAAGGTTTAAACGATGGAAAATATATCGGGTGTAAAATTTGCTAAAAATAACGCGACTGAAACCGCGCCTGGTCTACTAGTAATATATTATTATAATATTTATTGCTAACTGTTGTAAAAACCTATCTACTATTTACTATTTATTTATATGTGAGTCAATAAATATGTTTTCTTTCTTTCATTCTTTCTAATAGATAAATATTAATCTTTTACTTTACGTGTGATCCCAGCATCGTGGTGTAGCAAAGTGCAGCCACAGACAACATATAAGTTACGCCCTCAAATGGTGCGTCGAACCGCGTTTTAACTGTACCGCCTTTGTGCCGGACCATTTCCGACAATTACTCGAGTAATATTTGCGGAAGTAACAGCTTTGACACATTCTGCTTTAACGTTTTGGTTTTACAGCTTTTATTTTAGTTGGTATTTTATAAAAAAAAGAAAAAAATGATTTTATAGATTTATTGATTGTCAAAATGTATAGGTCTCACAACGGATCTCGGCCGTAGTGAAATTAGCCGTTTCGATGCGCAAGAGAGCTTTTTCAAACTAAATTGTCTTTGCGCATCACAAACGGCTAACTTCACGGAAGCCTAGATCCGCTGTGCGAACTATACATTGTTACAGCAGGTCTAAGGTAGCTTTTAGTTAGTAGTACATATACCCTTTAGGGCGCCACATTTATTGTAAATTGTAATTAGATTTACATTAAATTTATTAAAACATATTATTACCAGATTCTTGAATGGTATTAATAAAAATTAAATATATAAAAAATGACAAAATAAGAAAAGTGACAAATATAAATAAATAAAATAAATAAATAATGCTGGACAATCCACACAGCATCATCTACCCCCAAGGTAAGCTGCTGTTAAACAGAGCTGTATTATGGGTACTAGATGACTGATATATACTTAATACAATACAAAACATAGATAGATATTTTTTATTATATATAGAAAATACCCAGAACACCCGGAACAAATATTTGTAGATCGTGCAAACATTTGTCCCGAGGCGTTGAATCGAACCCGCAACCTCTGCGTCACAGGCGGTCCTACTCCCGCTGCTCCACGTCGCTCGTCAAATAAAAAATATAAAACTAATGTCAGTGTAAAATTATAAAATCCAGACTAAATAACATTTCATTATCATTATTATTTTTATACAACTGAAGTGGCAACCAAGCGTACGGCCCACAAGATGGTAAGCGGTTATCGCAGCCTAGGGACGCTTGCAATACCAGAGGTATCACTCGCGGCTTGAGGCTAAGATCGAAAGCCTCATGTGCCAGTAATTTCCACCGGAACACAGCAATGCGAGCATTACGGCTTGGCGGTCGAAATAGGTATGGTGGTAGTCCTTCCCCGGACGAACTCTATCACAGAGAACTCTACTACTCTTTATCACATAATTAAATTTCTCACATAAGAATTATTCTACGGAAATAAGTTTAATACAACAAAACAGAGTAGGTACATTGTTACAATTATCAAGGTACAAATCTTAATATTAGGTACTTAATTAGGTAGTACAATTACCGAGATAAATAAATACTAAAGTAAGTACTTAATACTGTATGTATTTTAAGATGTATTTATAAATAAACCTAGCTGACACGCGCGGTTTCGCTCGCGTTATTTTTTCACCGGCTTTAAACCATATTTTAAGACCATTTGCCAAATCGGTTTGGCCGTTCTCGAGTTTTAGCGAGACCGGCGACCAGCAAATCATTTTTAAATTTATGAAGATTGTCAGCCCTAGAATGATGACCTTTTGAAAAATGAAAAATGCACTAGTTGACTAGTTAGTTAATATCACTGGGGTAATTTGGTGGCCTAGTTTCCCAATGACCTGTTTCATGTTTTAGATTTATTTGATTAGATGGAAATGTCAGAGACCTGGTGGTAAACAACATTGACCAATATTTTGTTTTATAACCATAATATCTTTAATTTAACGTTTAATTTAAAATGCTTTTCGCTGTAGCTTAATGGCAGTTCGTGCTGCGCAATCCGCGCAGTCTACGCAGCGTAAGTTAGAGAAGCCAAAACGTTTCCGCAACGGTAGTGCAATTAACCCCCCCTGGATTTATATAAAATAAATAAATAATAAATAAATAATGCTGGACAATCCACACGGCATCATCTAGCCTCGAACTAAGCAGAGCTTGTGTTATAGGTACTAGATGACTGATATATTTAATACAATACAAAGATTATCGGCCAGTACCATGCGGTATGGTGTGGTATACAGGGTCATTCATTATCAACCTGACAAACTTAAGGGATAGGTTCCACACATAAAAAAAAAGTTTATGTACCTATAATTTTTTTTAATGTATATTTTGTCTTAAAAATTCCAAGTAAACAAAATAAAATCGATAAGTATTTTTTTCTGCCCAATTATTATTTATCATTGTTTTGAATCGAGTTAAGCGGCGCAATAATGAAATATTCGAGTGTGCGCGCCCCGTAGCGGGTCATTGAAACACGCAGGTCAAGGACGCGCGGGTTAATGACCCGCGGTTCATTGACTCGCGGGTCACTGACACGTGCCGAGCGCTGCCTTTTCGATTTCTAACAAGGATAATTAATTACAAAGTAGAATTACGTAATTTTTTATTTAAAATAAAATAAAAAATTGAAAAAAAAACTGAAAGAATTTTTTTTAATGTGTGGAACCTATCCCTTAAGTTTGTCAGGTTGATAATGAATTACCTTATATAGGTATGGTACTTGCTTTGTATGAGTCAGTGGCCAACTCTGGTGACGGGGTGTACTGGCCGCCCAAAGGTCTCCGTCATGGCATGACTTTTATAGCTGGGACCGACATTTTAACATGCTCTCCAAAGCACGAAAGCGCTTAGGTGAAAGTGCCACTAATAAATATTTCCGAAACAAGCACTATCATAAGAACTAAAATAATATTAGTAAAAGTCATTTAAATGCAAAGTAAAGCCTCTATTTGCAGCCACACCCACCGCTGATCGGCTATCTCAAACAAAGAAATCTTTTTTTTTTAGTTCCCCTTTCTAAACAGAACAATAAAAATTAAATCTGCAAACAAAAACATGGCTGCATTCACAAAATAACTTTTAGAAAACTAGTTGTTCTATACTGTTCTATTCGCCTTGGTGGGTACCAAATATTCTACCTCCAAGCTTATGGTTAGGCGTGGCGCTTAACATCAGCCGACTTGAGTCTTATCACGTAAATTAAGCGCACAATTTATATTTTTTTTATGTTGCGCTTAATTTACCTTTCGACGTTAGTAACGAAATCAGAAATTAAATTATTTCAAAGTTTCACTCGCAAGCAGGGACGTAGCCACGCAAGAAATCCGCGCCGCCGAGTTTTTTTTTGTTTTTTTTTTATACAACTGAAGTGGCAACCAAGCGTACGGCCCACAAGATGGTAAGCGGTTACCGCAGCCTATGGACGCTTGCAATACCAGGGTATCACTCGCGGGTTGCCACCTTGAGGCTAAGATCGAAAGCCTCATGTGCCAGTAATTTCACCGGAAACCATACCCTTCACACCGGAACACAGCAATGCGAGCATTACTGCTTGGCGGCAGAAATAGGTATGGTAGTTCTTCCCCGGACGAGCTCTATTACAGAGAATTCTACTACTCTTCAGAATAAAGGTATCTAGTATCCAGAAGTGTTGCTTATAGTCTTTAATCCATCCAAATCGCGTGGTGAAGATTGAACAAAGCGACACCTCTCAAAACGGCAAAGATTACGCTGTAGTGCCTTAATTATGTCATTTCTATGTAAATCATATTTAATGCAATATAGAGGTCGGTTATAAGGCACCCTCATTAAATTAGTTCAGTGGTTGGAGCACTATGCTTGAAATTACGCGTCGGTTCCTGTGAGTGTGAAACTTGCTCTCTTAAACCGGTCCTGAATCGAAACACTTCTTGCCTGAATGCCTCCACTCTAGAGGCAATAAACAAACTGAATATGAAAGAGTTGTGAAAAGGTAAAAAGGCTTTATACGTGCTGAAGGTAATTTTCGTGGTCTTATTTCGCGTGGTACTACCCAGCAGAGCCACCACGTTAGAATCCAATCATTTATATCTTAAAATAATGTACGTTAGACGTATATAGTGTACGTAAGAGTAGTAGAGTTCTCTGTGATAGAGCTTGTCCGGGGAAGGACTACCACCATACCTATTTCTGCCGCCAAGCAGCAATGCTCGCATTCCTGTGTTCCGGTGTGAAGGGTATGGTTTCCGGTGAAATTACTGGCACATGAGGCTTTCGATCTTAGCCTCAAGTTGGCAACCCGCGAATGATACCTCTGGTATTGCAAGCGTCCATAGGCTGCGGTAACCGCTTACCATCTTGTGGGCCGTACGCTTGGTTGCCAATTCAGTTGTATAAAAAAAAAAAAAAAAACGTATGCCGTTTATTGCTGTACGTTCGTCGGGTACTGACAAAATCGACTACTCTAGTGGTACTAAACACATTACACACAATACGTACAAAGCCTTATTTTGACTTTTATATTTTGTAGGTACTTAGTAGTAGTAACAGTAATGTATATAATTATTTTATTATTTTAAATCATTCAAAAGTGTTACAGTAATTGTTTTACAAATAGTTTTCCCACAGTAGGTATTTAACTATCTACCGAGGTTTACACAGATTACAATTTGTCGTAAATGTATTTGGAGATAATTGTAGGTAAGTTAGCACTAACTCCAACTTTTTTTGTAAGAGTAGTAAAGTTCTCTGTGATAGAGCTCATCCGGGGAAGGACTACCACCGTACTTATTTCTGCCGCCAAGCAGTAAAGCTTGCATTACTGTGTGAAGGGTATGGTTTCAGGTGAAAATACTGGCACATGAGGCTTTCGATCTTAATCTCAAGATGGCAACCCGCGAGTGATACCTCTGGTATTGCAAGCGTCCATAGGCTGCCGTACCCGCTTACCATCTTGTGGGCCGTACGCTTGGTTGCCACTTCAGTTGTATAAAAAAAATTAAAACCTAGGAAAAGCTCTGTTGTGGGTCTTTTGTATTTTGTTTGGGCCAGACAGGTAAAAAAACACACATGAAAAACAAAACCATAAGATCATTTTGTCCATGGTTCAATCTGTCATCATATCATATGGTGAAAAAGTTGCAAAAACGCTTCCACTTCATTGACTCTAACCACAAACATGAGTCTCGATTTAGTTCGAGTTGTTTTTTAAAATGCGCATAAGTATTCTTATGCCACAACTAAATTAGCCACATGACAAAGTGTCTATAATTCCCGCAAGAACTCCCTATGCAGATATGCAGTGCTAACTATTGAATCTAGGTTAGCCCATCCAATTAGACATTCATTTTCTTAGCAACCACTTAGTCGGTAATTTGCTAGATAACGAGTTGATGGCTCAAATTGAATTGAATTTAATATATCCTAGTAACAATTCTACTTTCGCTGAAATTGTATATGTTAATAAATCATTAATCATTATCATAATTGGAAACGAAGCCAATTAATAAAGCCAAATTAATTATTTGTTAATAACGAATAGTATAACTATACATATTGAAGGAAGTAGGAAGTTTTCAATAATTTAAAATCATACGATACATTGTAATGCCAATTATGATAATTAAAACTACTTGTAGAGCCTTTAAATATTTGATTTTCTAAAGCGATACATCGGACAATAATTTGGCTTCTTGAATCGTTAATATTTGAAACCCCTTGCTCAAATCGAGTTATGTAAAATCGTTGCGTTACTGACTGACTGTTTGACTGACTGACAATCAACAGTGATCCTAAAAATTTAAAATGTTTAGGGTGTGTTCCTATTATTTGTTTTGTTCACTAAGAAATGAATTTTCGAACCTTAATACCTTTTAAATTTTTTTTAGTTTAGCTCATTTTGCTTTAATACAATTTGCCTAATTCTGCTCTATATTTATAACCAACCTAAATACAAAAATGTAAGATCCCAAATCGTAGCTGTTTAATTTAAAGCTAAACATTGCTAGTTGTCGCTTAGATACTTTTGCATTCAGTTTAATGTTTACCCAAAATGCATCAAACATACCCGACATTCAATATTTATTCACTGTCCTAAAATTCTCTTTCGTTTGCTATTCCTCCGATATCTAGAGACTTCCAGACAAAAATCAACCTGATAAAATTCGTTCGGTAGTATTTGCTAAAAATCCCGTTAGGAATGGAATAAAATGAAACGCACATTGAATATGAAAAGTTTGAAAAGTCTAATGCTTATTTCCCTTTCGGCACAAGTAAACAAAAGTTGTGTAACGGTCTCAAAATAATTGTGATGGGCGAACAATACGTGGGGGTGCAATGGAATTATTGTGAAATATCGTATGGTGCGGTGTCGGTTGGTCGGCCTTATTACCTTGGCAGTGGCACATGCGCGGCGGGTGGATATCACGTTACTGCGCAGGCGACGAGCTCGCGCGCGCGCTTACAAACAGCTGAGCATGACATTTTAGGGTAAAAGCGAATCGATTTGTGCTTTTATTATGCGGTCGCGTGTGAAGGGTGCGTATTTAGGTCAATTGCTTTTTTGTGATTTTTCCATCGACGTCCCGGTCTCTGAGCTCGTGCAAACTGCATACAATGCCTATTTACATAATGAAAATATTTAAATTTTTCAATGCATAAACATGAAGATTTTATATCGCCTATTATAAAATAATACGTGACAGCGAAGACAGTGTTGGCAACACCGATCGTTGGAAATAAAATAAAAAAAGGAATTACAATGTTTCTGTTTTTTTTTTAAAAAGACAATAATTTTTTCTGTTAAAAAGTAGCTGTAAATTTTTGAAATAAATAACAAGCTTTTAAAATATTGTAACGTGACTAAAAAATATATAATTCAGACGAAGCACTACTGCTATTCGGTTCGTAGATAATTGTTTATGAAATATTCAGGCTGGCTGTTGTTTATTAGCTAATTGTCGTGCTTTTGTAACGAATCGCCTTATGAAATAATAGATTACTTATAGGGCTGGCACCATAACCGGAAAATTGAAGAAAATCAACATTGCTTGGTCTATTGTTTTTTACAGTTTGGTTAGCTCAAATTAATAAATATTATAGTAAAAATATAAATTTCAATATAATACAAAACTTCTCTTCCAAATAATCTTTACACATGTAAATTAAAAAAAAAGACCCAGGTTATGTTATTAAATTTATTTTTTATTGTTTTATATCCACAAACCACTTATTTTTACTGAGTATTGCGATGATTAAAAAATAAAATGATTAAATGTAAAACGGGTAGATTGGAGGTTTTTGGCTCGGGATCGAGACGTCTGGAGGGAATGGGGGGAGGCCTTTGCCCAGCAGTGGGACACCAACGGCTAATATAATAATAATAATAATAATTGCGATGATTTATGATATTATAATATTTATATTTTTTATTTGGTACCGTCTCGAAACGGAACTAAAAAGCGTTGCCCTCTGAAAGTATTTTTTGATAAGATAGGGTGTAACTCCAAGTTGGTACTTTATTATGTAAGAAAAAGATTATCCCATTCCTAAAGATAAAAAATATGGGACAAAAAAAACATATATTTTATATTATTGTTATACTGTGCATTTTTATACTTTCGCGTGTTATGAAAGGGCGTTCGGTTAACTAAAGCCAAACTTATATATATTACTTACTTTATTCATATTCAAAACCTTAATTCAAAGGTGAAATAGCCTTGTGGCAACCATGTACCTCTTCAAATAATAGGGGGACTCGCGTATTAAATAATTCAAAGGGAATCCTGATTTAGTAAACTTATTGTTATGTCAACGGTATAGGTTTAACAGTCAAATTTGATTTTTTAAGTGCAGGGTACGCCGAGAGCTCTAAATGGTTATAAATCATTAATTTGTGAATTGATTAGTATTGTATACTTGTATAGTGTTGTCTGGACTCACACAAATATTTTATAAACCAAAAATAACTAATTCGGCTGTTCTAGAGTTAAAAGAATAAGATAATTTACGATATATACCTACACAACACGTATAGGTCTCGCAACGGATCTCGGCCGTCGTGAAATTAGCCGTTACGATGCGCAATGGAGCTTTTTCAAACTAAATTGTCTTTGCGCATCACAAACGGCTAACTTCACGGAAGAATAGATCCGCTGTGCGAACTATACACGTCTATACATATAAATATACGCGTTTTGACCGGTACTACTTATTAATACTAATTTAGTATCAAATAAAGACATATTTCATGATGTTCAAATAAAATTGCTAACCAACAAAGAGTGTAACACTTACTCGTAGTCGGTGAAGAAGGCTTTAGTCTCATACCCGTGTTCATAATACTCTGCATCAATTTGAACTATCTTAATTATACCCTAGAATATCTGTATCAGTACATTTAAGAATAGTTTGGTTTGGAACAATGAATGACGAAAAATCAGGTCAGGGAAACGGCAACACAACGCTCCATTATAATTAATATATGACTATTTAAATGACTTTCTGCATTCTTGAAATCATATAGGCAATTTGGTCAATTTGGTAGGGATGGGAAAAATGCGCGTGGTGTATTAAGACCCACCTCTCGCTGTAGAGTAGGCCAGTGTCCCAGAGGTGGGATGGAACATTAAAAGGCTGCCATGTTAACTGTGGATCCAGTAAATGCATTCAAAAATCTTTTTTAACTTCGACTATTCACCTTACTTCA
Source organism: Colostygia pectinataria (assembly GCA_951394395.1). NCBI lineage: Eukaryota > Metazoa > Arthropoda > Insecta > Lepidoptera > Geometridae > Colostygia > Colostygia pectinataria. The sequence continues at coordinate 16,627,934 of OX596348.1, read as the reverse complement.
TAAATTTTAAAAGTATATAAATCATATCTCAAGAGCCCTCGTACCACATTGGATGAAGATTCGAAATGAAAAGCAACTTTTCACAAACTTGTACAGAAGACTTTTCAAAAGCACATCAAAAAATACATGTTTTATAATACCGCGCGCTCATTTTCGTTCAAAGCAAAAAGTGGGATATTCTCCGATAGCTAACCGGTTCTCTGACACTACCTCTCGCAGTGCTTCTTTTTCAAACATTGCATGGACGACGCAACGAGCTTTTATACCATGCGTTGTACTCAAGCGAAACGGAAAAATTTGAAGCTAATATAATTATAATTAAAAGGTACAGACAGCATGCATGAGGTTTTATTGCGAGTAGCAGAAAGAGGATAAAGTTAATAATTTAAAACAAATGTTTAGTAGGCAAGCGTTTCACCTGGAACATAAGAATGCTATCATGATGACTGCGCACGGGTAGCGGCCCCGTAATAACGTCTATCAAGCTAACAACATTATATTACTGAAATTGCATTTGCATCTGTGCCATGTTTACCGTTTGTAAAGAAGTTAGATAAGAGCACTCAGAATACTCTCCTCTTACAAGTTGTTGATTTCATTTCTAAACTAGCTTTGCCCGCCGCGACTTCGTTCGCGTGGAACTCGGGAACAGTATTTTTTTCCAGGACAAAAGTAGCCTATGTTCAACACATCCAAACAACCAAACTTTCACATTAATATTAGTGTGATTAAAAGCACACTAACATTAATGTATATAAATTAAATATAGGAAAAAAAAAGCACACGTGTAAGGATTTTAAAATTATGAATTCATTCTATATATTCTAGACCAGCGTGCTCCATCATCGACCACACCAACACTTCCCATCAGGTGAGGTAGTGGTCAAACGTTGGTCTATAACCAATAAAAAAAAAAAAAAAAAAAATGAATAAAAAAAATATGTTTTCAGAAAAAAAAACCACAAACATCTCTATACCCCATGTAATCATACCTGTAAAATTTAGTTCCAATGCTTGTAGTTTTTTAAGAAATGGCCAAATTGGTCAATCCGGTGGAGGTTCGATCCCTCATAAAGAAAAATGAATAAAAATACAAAAAAAAAAAATTACATACAATTTAACAGCGTAATAGGCGGTCGTATCGCAATTTTTTCCAACGTGAAGTTATTTATTCTAACAACTTTTGTAACAAAAGTTCGTTTGTCCAGCACTACCGATTTTTTTTATTAATGCTGAACGCAACATCTAGCCCCAAGCTAAGCAGAGCTTGTTGTGGGTACTAGATGACTGATATATTTAATACAATACAATACATTGATATATTTTTATTATACAGAAAATACCCAGAATACCTAGAACAAATATTCGTACAAATATTCGTACAAGCATTAGTCCCGGACCATCGCCCGCCGCGCCACACCGGTCTTCAGTTTCCCACTAGCTTGCGATACAAATTGATCTCACTATTTCTGTGCAAGAGGCCACATTCGAATTGCACTTGCGTAGATTTGAATTACTTGTGTCTAAGCTAGTTTCCGAGTCATTAGAAGACCGAAAACCTCGTATTTGCATCGAGTCTTGAAAACCCTCGTTTTTGCATCGAGTCTTGAAAACCCTCGTTTTTGCATCGAGTCTTGAAAACCCTCATATTTGCATCGAGTCTTGAAAACCCTCGTATTTGCATCGAGTCTTAAAAACCTCGTATTTGCACTTTGTACATCACTAGCCGCTCACAAATGAATTATATATCAAGCCTTATAGCAAGCGCTATTTCCTAAGGCGATGGCTAGACATTAGACATTTCCCATAATCATACAATGTCTATATTAAACTCACATTATTATTATGGTACTTCCGCATTGCGACTTGCGATTCGAATTTAATCAATCTGAATTGCAAATGATTGAGGGTGCTATTGTATTAATATAATTGATTATCGTTAAATGGATTAATATTGCACGGTATATTTTAATAGTCAATTATGTAAACGCTTTTTTGTGATTATTCGATGCTCACTAGTAGTAAAGCGAAATGTTAACGGTTCGTTATTCCTTATTCCTATTAGTCTTATCGTTCTCGATCTCTTATGACGATGACGGTTTTTAAAGGCACGTTTCTTTAGCTAACAGAAGTTTATAGTATGATTATGAATAAAACCCTATACAAGTGCTTCGTTTCTAAATTGAATCCAACAATACAGCGTCGTTTTTATACTCCATTACGATAAAAGTTCACGCTATTATAGAAATATTTTGTAATTGCCGCTTGCTCGCGTAGGTCATGGTATTTAAACTGTACATTAATAGTAACAGTACCTAAAGTACCTATTTAATTGTTTTCTAGTATGAAAGTTATAAAAGTAAGTAAGTAATTTCGCATGAGTCAATAAATAAAATAAATAAATAATTCTGGACAATCCACACAGCATCATCTAGCCCCAAGTTAAGCTGCTGTTAAACAGAGCTGTTTTATGGGTACTACATGACTGATATATACTTAATACAATACAATACATATATAGATATTTTTGTTATATATAGAAAATACCCAGAACACCCGGAGCAAATATTTGTAGATCGTACAAACATTTGACCCGAGGCGGGAATCAAACCCGCAACCTCCGCGTCGCAGGCGGACCTACGCCCGCTGCGCCACATCGGTCGTCATGACCAACTCTGGTGACAAATAGGTTTAGAAAACAAGAAACTAAACTTGTTATTCAGATAAGTACATACTGTAGGGGTAAAAAATTATGGCCAGCATTATCAAACTTAAATCGGACATCAGTTAAGTAATATATAATAAAAAACGTTTAAACTTTTTTTTGTCAATGTTTGCTGGGTTGCCAACACCGCTGACATACTTACTTAACTTCCAATAAGTAAGTTCGTTCGAGTAAATGGCCAACTCTGGTGACAGAGTTTTTAGGCCGACCAGAGGCCTCAGTCATGGTGGACTTTGAAAAATCCGGGACCAACATGCTCTCCGAAGCACGAGAGCGCTCAGTTGAAATTGCCACTGGCGGTCACCCATCCAAATGGTGACTACGCGGACTGTACTTATAATAAAATCGTGGCAACCTCACGTTCTCAATCCACGTTATTCACTTAATCATTAAAATATCCACATTGTGCTGTAAGCGGTCTTCATCAGCCACAAAGACAAACGCTATTATTTAAATCAAGGAAACGTCATTGATCTACGCGCATCCTTTAGATTCTAACCAGATGCGGCATGCTATGTCCGTCCGTGAATCTATGAATTACTGTCCGTTTGTACGTCAGTTTGACCTTGGTTTGACCCTAGGTTAGTTAATATCTGACCTGTGTCACTTCCAGCATACTCGTTTAAAAGATAAGCTTTATCGCATTGTCTTGGTGTTTTGTGTCTATCTGCAAAATAAACTTTATTAGATAAGAACTGTCTCAAAAATCTTACGATAAAAAAGCTAAGGACGAATGTGTTTCAACTCAATAGCAAGGAGCATGCCGAAAATAGGTGTTGTTGTCAGTTCTTTTGCAACATTGCCGCGTCGGAACTGGCGTTATTTTATATAGCTTGAAAGATGTCTCAGAGTGATATAATTGTGATTTATTGAATTCAATTCAGTTCTTGGTTAGGTGGCCTTTGTGGGGATGACCACAATTTCGCCAATGTCACGTTGTGATTTATTGAATAAAACTCTTCCAACTTTGACTTTTAGACTCGAGACGCGGTTAATAGTACTGACACACATGCTTATTACTAGCCGAAAACTAATCAGTTCTGTGGCGAAAGTATGCCATTAATGAGCAATAAGGGTTTTCGATTCAAGATTTTTAAAAAAAGTAGTTCCGATTGCTTTGACAGATTGCGCTAGCTGCCCTACTGCCATACTGTGAAAGGTTATCAAAACGAGAAAAAACTTGGGTTTAGTTTCGTCTCGTGTCAAGCGAATTTTTTTCTTTTCGTTTGTATTTGATATCCACTCCAGTACGACCAAAGATAATGTACAACGTACTATGACTTTGACACCAGCCAGAGGTATGACAGACAGTGACAGCAGGAGCAACCAATGTTGAATTCCCTACACATTCACCATAGCTCGCCAAACGTAGTGCTTACACTCTCTTGGACTCGCCAGTTGAGCTACCGCCATCTAAATAGACACTTTTTTTTTTTATAACTTGTGACGAAAGCATCTCATTGCTACTTAGTGGCATGTGTCAAATGACCATCTGACTATCTGTGTTCAAACCAAACTTACTAAAACCATGCTGAAAAATCAACTGACCTTCGATTTCCGAGCATACTACCATTAGAATAGTTGCCGTTGTAACATTGCATAGTTTTAAACATATCTATAAGCATGCCTATTAATATCATATGTGTCAGTACCTTTGGTTCATCATGAATTCCGAAATTGGTCCCAAAGACAACACGTGACTGTGAAATACATTCTATACTTCACTCTTCATCGCAGCTAAGTGCTTTGTATTCTGCTCGGCTACGAAGTTTAAAAAAAACATTTTCATAATACAAACTACCGAATCTTCTGTGTCAAGCGGATATAAGCCGAGGATGTGTCAATTAGAGTTATTTAATAGTACAATATAAAGACGAAGGAACTGGCCCACACGGAACGGCGCATTTACACGAATTGTCGCTTTTTGCTGGCGTTTCCGTCTACCTCATGATCTTGATGGTAATTTTCGCTATTATCCTTCATTAGTGACTATGAAAATATAAATGGATGCAATCATGTAATTTCGCAGTCACAATAACACCTTGTGAATACTTCATCCGTTAAAAAGTAAAGTAAAAATTATCACCTTTTGCACATCCTTATACCGAACCGGACCATTAAGTTGGATTGCCATTGAATTGGATTACCTGAAAGTTGAATTTCCACTAAGTTGGATTCCCCGAAAGTTGAATTCCAATTAAGTTGGATTCCCATATAGTTGAATTCCCATTATTTTGAATGACGTACTGTTCTATTCAATCATTGAGATATTTTATTGAAAAAATTCACAGAATAGTAAATAAAAATTACCCTTCAAAGGCGATTTTGGGAACTTTTTTGTGTCAAAATCCCCTTCAGTCCGAGCTTCAAGCTCCAAAGGGGATTTTGACACTAACCCCTGCATTGCCGAGTAGGATTCGACCAAACTGGAACAGGCACCATTCTCCGAGTAATATAACGTACGCTTAAAAAACGTGAATTCTACAATATTTAAATAAATTACATTTAAATAAATAAATAAAGCAGTATATATAAATACAATAGCAAACAGATCCGGAGACTTGCTCTAGAAATATTTCTCCCGCATCGAGAATCGAACCCACCACCTTTCGCATCTCATCTCGCCCACCACGCCACCAAGCTCGTCAACAGTCCAACAGTATCAGCACAATCAAAAGTCCTAAAATACATAGCTTTATATGTTTGCAAGAATTTCGGGAGCGCCTAAAACACCCTAATTTCTAAATGCACCTAAAACCGGGGTTGTATGCAATAACAAAACGAAGACACCCCTGTCCCACGTCCCGATACGAACTGTGCATTAGTCTTTCAAAAACACTGCGAATGCCCTCTCTAAACATGCGGTCGCCGTTATATACCGCTCGTATACTTTCAACAACGGGATTAATAAATATTATTTAAAAAAGTATATATATTTTTAACTGCGTATAAATCATTAAGTTGTAAGTACTTGAAATACCAAACATAATGCTTTGGTATGGTTTTACATAGTTAAGAAAATAAAAATATTATAAGTTATGGACTTAATAAGCATACCTACATTATGGCATGTGATAATTTTAATAGTAAATTACTAGCGGCGCTTTTTTTTGTACTTTAAATCATTAATATAATAATTGCATTGTCCTGTGCGCTGTTGTGCTAGAAAATAACCAATGGTTAATTGACAGGACATTTTCAATATTTAGACTAAAATAGAAGAAGATACCTAGTTTTATAATGCTAAGTAAGTAAGTAAGTAAGTTCGTATGAACATTAAAGTAATATAAATAATAATAATAATACCTAAGTGTTTTGGTAGTAATACTGTAAACTTCTATCATTTCTGAATAAATAAATCTAAATAAATAAATAAATGAGTCGGTGGCCAACTATTATTATTTGTATTTATTTATTTGTAAATAAATACAAATTAATGCTAATATACTGTGATAGTTATCATATACCGCGACAAGTTTACTCAGTTTTTTTTAAGGATTAAAAAAACTGGTCATAAATAACGGCTCCCGCTTCACAGGCAACGAAAGCTTTATGGTGTGAGTGGACGTGGAAGTCCGGCGGCCAACTTCCATTAGGCGAGGTGAAGGTGCACTGGCTAGAGGTGCCAGCTCACATTACAAACTTAGCCGGTTTTTAAACAGATTTTGGTAAATTTACCCGTGACAAAATTCTAATTTTTTTTTGAATTTTTTTCCAGCATTACGTCTCGATGACATGGGGGCCTTACTCTTGAACGCGATCGGTATTGGACAAGTTTTGGAATATGACATTTCGTACAAAAGTACGAAATGTCAAAATGCCTAGCGCCAAATTCAACCAAGTTTCCTAGAGTACAAAGATTTTACAGCAGTAAATAGAAATTGAGATTGGATCGGAATTGTCATTGGATTCAAGAGTAAGGCACTTGACCCGTTACCTTAATGAACCAGTAACAAACTTAGCTGGATTTTTAAACAGATTTAGGCACAAAAAACCCCTGGACAAATGTTCCATATTTTTATTTTTTAATAATCAGGGAAAACAGATTTCAGTAAAATATACCTCTAAAAAAATGCTACGACTACTCTCAAGCGAGAGTAAGCCACACGATGTTTTTAAAAATTTTGCCTATGAAAAAAAATAGTTTGAACTCACGACCTTAGATCAGGAATAATTTTCTGTAATGAACAACCCGGTATATTGTAGATAATATTTCAGTTTTATCTAACATCTATTTTGTCTTCGAGTTACAATTCATCATCTAATATGCTATTGTGACACTGACCCACTCTCGGGTGAGAGTGATTGGGTCTTAATCCACCACGCGGACCCAATGTTTAATCGGAATTAAAATTACGGAACAAACTTACAAAAACACAGTAAAATAAAAATTGAAAATTGAAATTGGGATTGAATTGGAGCTGTCATTGATTTCAAGAGTAATGACCCATTTACACCATACAATAATTGCATGCAAGAATTGCCTTGTCAAATTGATTTTGGAACAAAAATGTTCGAAAACGTATTTAATTTCAGAACATTTTTGTTCTAAAATCAATTTGACAAGGCAATTCTTGCATGCAATTATGGTATGGAGTAAAAGGGCCTTAAGGCCTCAGGTCATTCTAATGTAGGCGAATAAAAATATACATAGAACAATATATTTTTAAGCTGTATTTGAGCTTATTCTCGAGGTGTCAGCAAAGCGATCCGGCTTTTGGAACTACTCTAACTGCAACGGCCAAAAAAGCTGCCCCATGCGCACGAAATAAAACAAGCCAACGGGTGCCCGTATTGATTTAATACAGGACGCTTGCAGCTTGGGGTGAAACAAAAAATAAAATTAAAAATATGCATAATAAAATTTGGTCGATAACGATGAGTGCCGGGCCCTAATGTAGAGAGGGGATCGATTTGTTTAGACATTACGCGCGGAGCTCGCCGAACGCGCTATAAGCTTGTTACGTTTTTATTCGGCGCTGCACTTGTTTTGCAAAAAATACATTCGTTTCGGATTTTCGCATAATACCTTTTAATATTGAATGAATGATGTTTTGATATTCGTACTGTTGTGAATGATGCTTAGATGTTTGTATGTTTGTGACTCAAAGGAACCGATTTACATGCAACATTTATAAGGCTTTAACATTTATAACTAACCAAATCAAAGTTAATAAAGTACTAACTTATGCTCTTACAAAAAACTTGTTATTTTAGCAGCTTGCTATCTTTCGTTGTTATTTTTGTGTCATAACAAAAACGATAGTAAAGGAGTTGTTTCTCGATGTATGGAGCCGGGCCTAGGTCCTTTGTAGGGGTCTAGATATTTAGATATTCAATAAAGAAACCATTTTAAGCTGTTTATTTAATTTAATTTAGCTTCTTTCACAATCTTATGTAAGTTTATCTTTGCGAAGGAGTGCAACACAATGCAAAACAACATGGCGGGTTTAACGAACAACTGGGTTATTAGGTACTGTCAAAGTCAAGATGCGTCACGATCATTGGCTAATAGCTGTCATGGCGGACCTCCAGTGTTCCCGTTTTAGGAAACTCAACACAACAAACATTTTTCATAAAGAACTTTGTTTGTCTACATAAAAGCAAAATTGTATTATAATGTTAGTTTTATATTTTTTTCCAATTTCTCTATGGTGTTACTAAGACCTAGGTCACTATGAAATTGGTTCTTTAAATGAAACATCAGCTAGCAGAGTACGTATATGAATAAAGCCCTAAACAAATACCTAGTTGTCAATAAAAAAAATACAAGAACAGAATAAAACTATACTATAAGAATAAGAATAATTTATTTTGACAAAGAAGAAACTTAAGAAACAATTAAGTATATACTTAGGTATACGCTTATAATAATTACGATGGTATTATGGTACAAAGCTAAACTATACCTAAGCAAAAACAATTGACGGTAGGTATAACTATTAAATATTAAGAATTTGTTAGCTATAGTTACAAGTTAATGGATATTAAAGATATAATATAACAGCTATGCTATAAAACATATTAAAACCGCTTACAAAGTCAAAGGGATGTCGAATGAGCAATAACACCAAGTTTTCTGCGTTATTAGCTTAGCTTAGTTATTACCTTTTCATTATATTCTGCCGGAGAAAACTGAGGTTATACTTCAATTTATTTGTGAGAAACAGCTTGAGATGTCTTCACCAAGTCGCCCTTTTATACAGACTTCTGAGGTGAGTTAGCATTTCACAGGGTTTTTGAATAAATTTCCGAGATTTTTGAATCAATTGCAAACGATTTCTCTTGATTTCAATGACGTATTTTGTTGTATATGACGGCTTATTAACATTCATCATCATGACAGCCTTCTAATGTTCCCACTGCTGGGACACTGGCCTACTCTCAAGCGATAGTGATTGGGTCTTAATCCACCACGCGGACCCAATGCGGATTGGAGGATGGCACATGTCTTTCGAATTTTTAGTTCTTGGACATGCCGGTTTCCTCACGATGTTTTTCTTCACCGTATGAGAGCACTGGCATTGCGCACATAAATGTTTCGTAGCGAAAAATCCATTGGTGCACGACCGGATTCGAACCCACGACCTAATGATCGGAAGGCAGGGTCACTACCACTAACCAGTGCTCCTTATTAATAGTTCGCTGATTGAAATCGGATTGCAACCGAGTTGCGTAATCGCCTTGCCAGACCGATTGACTGGAGAGGAAGGGAGGGCCTATCAGTGGGACACAACAGGCTAATCGCAATAGTAATTTCTGACCTCACACTTGTAATTGTACCCGGTACCTTAAACCAATGACTATGAATTATATAATGTTACCGCAACATCCAGACTCAAAACATTGCAGATATTTATTTTTCATGCAACTAAAATGGCAACCAAGCGTAGCACAAGATGGTAAGCGGTTACCGAAGCCTATGGACGCTTGCAATACCAGAGGTATCACTCGCGGGTTGCCACCTTGAGGCTAAGATCAAAACCCCCATGTGCCAGTAATTTCACCGGAAACCATACCGTTCACACCGGAACACAACAATGCGAGCATTACTGCTTGGCGGCAGAAATAGGTGTGGTGGTAGTCCTTCCCCGGACGAGCTCTATCACAAAGAACTCTACTACTCTTAAATGGGATTTAACCCACAACTCCTAACTGGACTCTTTGCCACTGCGGCCACCGAGGTCGTCATAATAATTATTACTTTATGCTTTTAGAGTAGTCGTACTATTTATATATGTCTTTCACTTGTGGAATCATCATTTTAAATATCGCCTTTCGCTTTACCCAAATTTAAATAATATTCCCGTTATAGAATAGCATTATGAATTATTAATTACTGAGTAAATAACTCATACGTTTTATTGTGAGTAATAAATTTCACACTGCTAGAAACAGCTGTTTTTGTTTTAGTTAATGCTCCGAAGATTTCTAACATGCGAATATTATTGTTAATTAGAGCAATAATGCTGATAAATGTTGAATTCTTGTAATAAATTAATATTCAAGCTGTGGTTTAAATAAATGTTTAGATGATTGAACTGAAGACAAACCAAATAAATCAAACGTCTACTTGTGAATTTTAAGGGGGGGGGGGGTGAAACAATAAATTAACCCTTAGGTTGCTGTCTATTATTAAAAGCATAGCTAATGATTACTTACCTACTTACTTAAACATAAATACATATATTTATTATTATCCAATAGTTTTCAAGTTTATCAAGAGTTTTGAGATTTTATTTTATGGTTAGAATACTTACTTATTTAAATCATTGTTATTAATTATTATTATATTTATTATTATTATATACTTTTTGCTTTATCTTGTAGTCATAAGTTTTAGTTACAATGTTACGTGTAAAGTACAATAAAATATTTAAAAAAAAATGTTTTTGTGAACTAGCGCCAAATATTTCCTATGTGGACTTCATCTTTATCTATATTATTGCTGGACATAAACTACCCCCAAAATAATAACATGTTGATCGATCACGAGGCATTATCATCCAATATAATATGACTATGCCGTTTCTGTATCCAATAGAGTATTATTCTAAGCTTTCTAAGGGTGAGTTGCACCATCTAACGTTAAAGTCAAATTGTTCAATCGTCATCGAACAATTTGACGTTAACGTTAGATGGTGCAACTCACCCTAAATATTGTTCACTGTTCAGGATTTTTTTTGCAAAATTCCCAAAAACAATAGCTATGTAAATCAAAATAACAGCTGTTTTAGAAGCATATTTTTAATCAGAGTTTATCCTACCGCCCATGTTCAAATATTTCGTCACCGACCGAGTTTTAAAGCGTTGAATTATTGAATTTTTTATATAAATATTTTGCTATGTCCTGTCGCCCGGGCAGACAGACACGGTAGAGTTTGTTCGTTTATTTAACAGAAATATTTTGTAAATTTTTGTCCGACATTCTGTGTGTTAATAACAACGATTTGTCACGTTGCCATTTTGTTACACCGATATTATTTTTTCGGAACGTGTTGGATAGGGAAAAACATTTTTTTTGGAGTCCGGATTTGTGGGTGGAGTATTATTGTTTCGACTTTGACACTTCGAAGTTTATAGCGGCTGTTATTCGTATTTTTAGATTTTCTTGGAAGTTAAAATTATATTATGTTGATTTTTCCCTTTGCTGGCATTTCCCAGCAAGTATCAGTAAATCAGTAAATATTAATATATTATCATTCTTAATATCATCACGAAATGAAAAAAGTTTATAACCTTGTTGATTTTACGAATATGCATTTTGCATCATTGGCCCTGCAGTAAGTTCGTATGAGTCAGTGGCCAACTCTGGTGACAGAGTTTCTAAGCCGCCCGAAGGCCTCTGTCATGGCCACGGTCATGTCATGTAGGGCAACGGAGTCGCAATTTCAACTGAGCGCTCCCGTGCTTCGAAGGGCACGCAGTTGAAGTTTAAGTTGCAATTTAAGCAGTCGGTCCCGGCTTTTTCAAAGTTGTTAGGCCATGACAGAGGCCTTTGGGCGGTCTAGAAACTCTGTCACCAGAGTTGGCTACTGACTCATACGAACGAACGAACGAACTACATCCAAGTTTTCTCTTTTGAACTCTGTGCTTTTTGGCCTCACTTGGTTAATGGAATACAGAAGGGCACTTCCCGTGTTTACCTGAGATCGAAAAATAAACTTCGAGATTGAATTATAAATTGACTAAAAATTGGTATTCTGTCCGCTTTGATTTTTAGTATATCTCGTGACCATCTCGCGACAGACTACTTTCGGTCAACCTTTCAAACTCAATTTTGACGTTTTTAACAAGGAAGATTTGTCAGTTGTTTAAGCTAGCAGGTTCAACTTTCAATCACATTTCAGTATAGTGTCATAACCTTACCTTCATTACCTTGTGATTTTGTTAACAAGAATACCATTTGTGTCATATTACGACATCGAGACGAGATTGGAACTTGATTATGACTTTTTTACATTACGGGAATTGCCCTTCAGAACATGTATATACTTCTGCTTTTATATTTGAAGAGATGCAAAATTCAGACAGCAAAATACATTACAAATTTCAACTATTCGACAGGCGCGTCGGAAACATCGTTGTTATTTTAATTCAATCTATCACTATTTTACGGCTTTCCACGATTTTACGCAGAATTTAATTCATCATCTGATTCCTCTGGTTTAACTGACAGTTTGATGGGAGGTGTCCACGCGGAAAATTGACTTGTTTTTCGCGGACAATACGAGTAGATTTTTGACGATTGCGGAGCGACTGCGTGGCGGCTGCGCTTAATGATGCAAATATTACCATTTCACCACCATACCTATTTCTGCCGCCAACCAGTAATGCTCGCATTGCTGTGTTCCGGTGCGAAGGGTATGGTTTCCGGTTAAATTACTGGCACATGAGGCTTTCGATCTTAGCCTCAACGTGGCAACCCGAGAGTTACCTCTGGTATTGAAAGCGTCCATAGGCTGCGGTAACCGCTTACCATCTTGTGGGCCGTACACTTGTTTGCCACTTCAGTTATATAAAAAAAAAATTGTAAAGATATTTATTTCATTATAATTTGACGCCTATTCCGTGATATCGTCTTCTGGATTATTTGTCATCAATGTCAGTCATGCTAGTTTCATAGTACGAGACGGTAACAAACATTTTTCTTATTATTTGTACACACAGTATTAATATACACAACAAACTTAAAAGAAATGACATATGCAAAGGCGAGTTTAACCCTAACAAGAGTTTTCTTCCAGCAAACCATTGAGGCTAGAGAGAGGTGATTAAAAAGGTAGGTATGCGTACAGAAATCATAGAGAAAGAGGCCAGATTGAATTAAACTACTCAAATATACCTTAATACTAAATACAATAAATATTTAAACTGCTTAAATAAATAAAAACAAACAGGGTAAAATTTATAGAAACATATAGTAGACATAAATATAATATAATCTATAATCTAGAAGAGTTATTTGTGATAGAGCTCGTCCGGGGAAGGACTGCCACCATACCTATTTCTGCCGCCAAACAGTAATGCGAGCATTGCTGTATTCCGGTTCGAAGGGTATGGTTTCCGGTGAAATTACAGGCACATGAGACTTACCATCTATCGTCTCAGGGTGGTAACACGCAAGTGATATCTATGATGTTGCATGCGTACATAGGCTACGGTAACCGCTGACCATCAAGTGGGCCGTACGCTTGGTTACCACTTTAGTAGTATAAAAAAAAAAAAAATTTACTTAATTTTTTAATTTTGTTCCACTCTCGGTTTAAACGTAGTGCTTAGATTCTCTTGGAGGAAATCTATGAATCCAATTACCACCGGTCATATAAATGTGTTTCTCTGCATAATATAGAGCAAGATGTGAAGTGAAGTGAAGCGAGAGTGGAACAAAAAATATGATCGAGCCCATCTTTTTCAAAGTAGTCAGACCATGACGGAGGCCTTCGGGCGGTCTACCAGGGTTGGCCACTGACCGATACGAACTAATTCGATAATAACTATTCTATTTTATTATAAATCTAAAGGTGACCATAGAATCTATGAAAATAATGGCGCAGATAATCCTTCCAATTAAACAATAGTTTTGCTTTTAAACTGACATCAAACAACACAAGTTAAATGCCCAATGAATCGAGGTTACACTTAGTTGCAAAAACTATTATGCATACAAAAATCAACAGTTGTTCGCGGACCGAATGCGTGCGCTACGAATACACATGCGATCATGTTAACTGGCCAACATAATTCGACTCAAATGTGCGGGTGTAAAAACCGTTTAATTGGCCCCGCGTAGGTAGGCGCGGATCATTCGCAATCACTATAGTGTCGCTGCTAGTGATGGCTCTTGTCGATAGTTTGATAGCCGATGTCGATGATATAGAGTGGCCCCTCGATAAAGCGTCGAGGAAGTGTTGATTTGACGTTTTTAATCTACCGGAACCGACTGTGACACGGGATTTTTAAGCCGTTATAATTTATAATAAGCTAGCCGATTTGCCCCAGCTTCGCACGGGTGCAATGAAAAAAACACTCATAGCTAGCTCAGGGATAATGTAGCATTTTAATGGTAAAATCATTTTTGAAATTGTACCTACCAGACATTTTTATTCACAACAAACAAAAATACAAAAATATAACTTTTCTCTTTATAATATCGGTATAGATTAAAAGCCTTGTTTGTTATACATATTTTATTAACAACTAGTAGACCCGGCGCGGTTTCACTTCGCAATTTTTCCATAATTTCTCACCGTTTAAATCTTCCCTGAACTTCTACAAACATTTCAAGACCAAAATTAGCCAAATCGGTCTAACCGTTCTTGAGTTTTAGCTAGCCTAACGTACAGCAATTCATTTTTATGTAGAAGAAGATGCAGACACATAGGGTAAAATGTGCGTGGAATCATAATCATAGAACGCAAGCGAACTGCGACCTGGTAATAGCTTAAATACGGAGGTAAACGCTCGATAAATTGGATTAGCGTAGGGTCGAAGTGGAAGGCACAAACTAAAGTGTATTATCCCCCTGCTAACCTATCCCCAGCCCGACCCCTTAATTAACGGAGAGGGACTTTAGGTTGATGGTAACACTGTTTCAGCATCTTCGATGGTTTTGTGGATGATAGAACGCAAGTCCTTATTAGTTTCTGGAATCCCGGTTGTGCTCTGGCTTCATTTGTGGATGTGCATTGAAGGATCACATGCTCCACTGTTTTCGATGTTCTAAATAACTGCCTTTTTTTTACTATCGCGTCCATTTGCCCAACAGGTGTGTTGTGTCCCATCACTAGGTACAACGTAAAAATAGTAGCAAATCTGGCAACCTGTTAGTACAGGGATGACAGGCGCGGGACGGTACGAGCCAAACCGCAACTTTTACCACGGAAGTTTGAACCCTCGCGTTGCTGAATAGTTAAAACTAGCTGCCGATTTTTGGGTCTTGTTTACAGTGTCGATGATGGCACGTAAACCCCCCTATAGCTTTTAAATCACTCGGATCGTGTCCAGTCAGCCGATGGGTTTGCAAGTGTTTGGCAGTGCAATGTACCTATCGTATAGTTGGATAATTGTTAGTGAAAGTGAAAGCAATATTTCCGAATTGGAAATATTGCTTATATATAAGAATGAAACCCGCTTTGAGATGTTTGTTCTTTACAGTAATTTGAGGGTTTAAAAACGTTAATTAATGTTTATAATAACGAATCTTTAATTCAGTAGACGAATATAACATTTTTTACGTTAAACTTTTTGTAATTTTTATTTTAAGAGGCCTTTCCAAGATTTAGCGATATAATTCATGAAGTTCGCCTGAATGTATCTTTATATAGTATAAGTAATAGTGCGCGCGACGAGAAGCGATACGTCCTCCCTCCATAAGCGCTCAGCGCGGTTTTAGAGCCGGTGCTTCGATCGATTTGATTATAAGTGCGCTAAAATTCGTATTAAAAAAAGTCAACGCTATTAGACTATTTTCTTTGTTGTATTAATTTAATAAAACCTTAAACTTGAATTTAGTAGGTGTATTTTTATTGTAAACTCCTTACTTTAGCAGGAATAACAAGCGTAAAATTGGGAAAAGTACGCGTTTTTTAGACCGTCTTTTTTCAAAAATATTGAACGAACATGTTGTTTTTCTCTATTCACTTAAATTTTAAAACGGTGATTATTATAATTGCATTTTTGGAAATATGTTAGACTTTGTTATTACATAGAAAACATGATCGAAAGTTGACTGGAATTACTCATTTTACGAAACGTGCGTTATTAATTATTTTTTTAATCAGTTGTGCCTTGAGTTAATTAATATTTGTTCTGTTGGCTTAAATTCGAAGGGATGAAGCTTTTATTTGTTTTTATTTTCGTTAAAATATCTTCAACACACGAGCCACAATAGTGTTCGAAACTTCACGGGCTACAAGAAAATTCAAGGATTGTCAAGGATAGGGCTCTTAAAGTTAAACTTAGTACTCATTATTGTTTTTTTTTTTTTTTACAGATTTTTTTTAGTATAAATATTTATGAACTGACATGAGTAAAGTATACTTGTGTACCACGCTCTTCAATATTCATAAATTAAAACGTTATTAGTAAAGTAACAGGTAACAAACAAAGAAACAGGTACATAAAACGACCGATGTGGCGCAGCGGGCGCAACTGCGACGCGGAGGTTGCGGGTTCGAATCCCGCCTCGGGTCAAATGTTTGGACGATCTACAAATATTTGTTCCTGGTGTTTTGGGTATTTTCTATTTATAATAAAAAAAAATATTGTATTATGTATATACTCGTATCAGTCATCTAGTACCCATAACAAAGCTCTTTAACAGCAGCTTACCTTGGCGCTAGATGATGCTGTGTGGATTGTCCAGCATTAAAAAAATGTTATTTGTGACAGACCAGACTTTTAGATTTTTAAAACTAGTACAACACATTTTCCACATACATATTGTTCAACAAAATACTACTTGAACAATGTACGAACAATAAAACAGAATCAAAATTTATACACCAAATCTTCAACCCAAAGTCATGCACATTGCACATATTGAGGTGACTTTTAATCTAGGACCGGCTACACTGCACGTCCAAACAGACGTAGCGAGAGGCCGAGAGATTCGATTATACAGCCGTTGGTCATGTCAATGACTTGAATTTCAATTAGAACAAATTATCAAGGGATACGTCGGACCAAACTTGATTTGTTAGCCTGCGTAGCAGGCATACAGAAATCAGACTAGTATTTCGGGGGTTATATTTCTCCCAATATTATCAAGAGCGCTCAACAGAGCGCTTTGAATATCCTTCCTAGACTTCATCATGAATTTTAGTATTAGGTATTTTCATATCTATTTTTTTGTGTAATTAGTGGTCATGGTCACGTTTGCTAGTTTTTAACTTTGATACGTTTACGTAAAATAATGAGGAGTCGAGTAAATAGTAAATTCTAGTCTAGTAATTCTAGTCAAAATTATGGCTAAGTAAAATATTATCTTAGGTATCACACTGTTGGCTTAATAGGACTCATTTCGTATCTGCTAATTTTCTACGTTCAATGCTTCTTTGGTCTATGACTATATCTTAAATAATTTCAACTTGATTTACCTTTTTCATCATGACAAGCTTCTAATGTTCCCACTGTTGGGACACTGGTCTACTTTGGTAAAGTAAAGTAAAGTAAAGTAAGTAGTAAAGTAAAAATTTATTGCGAGAAATACATGTAGGTAGTTACAAAGTTTTTTTTTGTTTGCATAAATTTGGAAACAATGTATTTTGCCATGTTATGGCATGCAATATTTGGACCAAGAATAAATATGTCATATAATTTACCTCGTGAAGCTTGTGCTTTGTACATTTTGGAACAACTATAGAATTCATCTTTCTTATTTCTCACGATACTTTTGGGAACCTACTGCGATATACAGGGTCATTCATTATCAACCTGACAAACTTAAGGGATAGTTTCCACACCTAAAAAAAAAAAATATGTACCTATATTTTTTTTTATGTATGTTTTGTCTTAAAAATCACAAGTAAATAAAAAAAAATCGATTACATTTTTCCGCTCAATTATTATTTATCATTGTTGGGAATCGAGTTAAGCGACGTAATAATGAAATATTCGAGTGTGCGCGCCCCGTAGCGGGTCAAGGACATGCGCAGGTCATGCGCGGGTTAGTGTTCATTGACGCGCGGGTCACTAACACGTGCCGAGCGCGAAAAAAAGTACAAGTTTTTTTTTTTTATGTGTGGAACCTACCCCTTAAGTTTGTCAGGTTGATAATGAATGACCTCATATATTTTTCTAATACAAAAGTCCTTTTGCACGTTCGGCTGAGCTTTTTGAGCTACGATACTAGGATAGAATGGAAAGCGGGGTCACTACCACAAGACCACCAACTCCTTGCTAAGTCTTAGTACTATATTTGGCGAGTACTAATAATAAACGTGATACAGACATGCAATTAACGGCGGGTTCCGAGCTTTGTGGCAGGGACTCACGTCCTACCCTCGACGCAAATCAATGTCAATGCTTAACACTGTCGTGCGATTGACGGCAACAACTTCCCCAAAGGTGCACGGACTAGCCATGGGGGATTTATGTTGGTTTAGCCCCCTAAAGAGCTCTATATTAATAGCCTGGGGCTTAATGCATAATTTAGGAGTTGCGGTTACAAGCTCAATTTGAGTAGTAAGCATAAATAATTCTTCTTCTTTTAATTTGTGAAGCATAAATAATTCACATTGAAAAAAAAAAAATAAGCATAGAGTTTAAAAGAGTAGTAGAGTTCTTTGTGATAGAGCTCGTCCGGGGAAGGACTATCGCCATACCTATTTCTGCCGCCAAGCAGTAATGCTCGCATTGCTGGTTCGAAGGGTATGATTTCCGGTGAAATTACAGGCACATGAGTTTTTCCATCTAACGTCTCAGGGTGGTAACACGCAAGGGATATATATGATGTTGCATGCGTACATAGGTTACGGTAACCGCTGGCGATCAAGTGGGCTGTACGCTTGCAAAAGCAACGTGACGTATTTAAATTTTATTAGTATTTAAAGTTTACTATGATGTGATGACATTGCGGTGTCCTACAAGGTGCATGTATTTGACCTAAGCTATCTTAGATCTAACCTATAATAACTATGTACTAGCAACTACATATTAGCAATCAATAAATGAATAATTTAATGAATAATGAACAACCCACTTTGAATATTTGTACCTACGTGCGATAATAATTAATGCCTGTTTCTCGAACAAAGCCCAGTATACAACAAAATTACTCACAATTCCTGAGGCACCAGAAGAACAAACGGTTAATTTCATGTCCAATAAGAAATTTCAAGCATTGCTAACGTAAACAGCCAGGGGCTGTTAACCTTGACCGCCATCTACCCCCCACCCCCTACCACCCTCGTCTTAATGCCATTGGGGTGGATTGGCGGAATAAAAGAATCAGAGTATCTGTTTGTTTTAACCTCTCCTCTACGTGTTGCTTTCTTCAACTTCTTCTTCTTCAACCGATGTGGCGCAGCGGGCGCAGGTCCGCCTGCGACGCGGAGGTTGTGGGTTCGATTCCCGGCGGGTCAAATGTTTGTACGATCTACAAATATTTGATTTATAGATTTCAAGATTTCAAGATATTTATTTGCACAAATAAGTGTTACAAAAGATTTTGTTCCGGGTGTTCTGGGTATTTTCTATATTTATTTAAAAAAATCTATCTATGTATTGTATTGTATTAAGTGTATAATAAAAATCACAAGGGTCACTTTCGTGAAACGTCTTACAAGCTAAGAAAATTTACGCTGAGACACTGGCCTACTCTTAAGCGAGAGTGATTGGATCAAGACGTGGATCCAATGCGGATTGGTGATTGGCACATGTCCTTCGAATTTTTAGTACTTGGACATGCCGGTTTCCTCACGATGTTTTCCTTCACCGTATGAGAACACTGGCATTGCGCACATTTTTTTTTAAATATAAAATCTATTGGTTCACGAACGGATTCGACATTTTGAACCCACGACCTTAGGATCAGAACGCGGGAAGATCTCATGATCTTTCAGTAGAAGATCTTTTCATGCACCAATGAAATGCGCGGTAAAAAACCATAAAGACATCGTCATTTTTAATTTCTAAGCTCTAATTATATACTTAGTGAAAATTTTGTGAAAAAATACATTTATTAAAATATGTATTTAAATATAAATGTAATATATATTTTTTAGATGTATTTTCCCCAGGCTGTTAACATTGTATTTTGTTATGTGTTTGTTTCATAACTTTCACAAAATTTTAATGATTTTTGTAAAAATTTGATTTCTTGTTAAAATATGGTTTCCTCTAAAGTAAACGCTCCTTTCTGATCTAACAACATCTTCTGTTTTCCTAAAAAGCTCTTTAAAAAAGTGAGGTAAAGATGCCTCGATTCCTCCCGTCGGAATAACGTCAACCCTTCTAATACATTTGAGTAGTCCAAGATTTTCCTAAGCTGCAAGGAGTTAAACGGATTTTAAACTTAGCATACATATGGTTTTTAAACCCGAAAAGCCGAAATATTGGGAATCAATAAAACTCACAAATAACAATCACAATCATGGTAAATATCCCGTTTTCAGTGAAAATGATGTTGCGTACAGTCTTGAATACAGTTACAAGAGAATCAGCGCATCTTGACATTTTTCGGTCCAAATTGCGACTGCACAAAAATTAGCTTAAATTGCACATTGTATGCGTTTGTTTCCCTCATACTAGAATAAAACAAAACACACCCCCGTTCTTCGAACACACTGCAATTACTGAAATTGATGCGATTCGATCGACCGAAACCGCAGCGTAGTTCGGTAGTTTCCATCGGAATCCACGGTAGGTACTCTTCACGCACAAATCATAAGCAAACATGCCATGGAGTATCAAACCACCATGGACAACACTTGTTTACATTAAACTTGTAGTGAGAGCGCTTGTTCATGGCGTGTCTACCCAGCACGGTGCTGCTGGTCCGGTAAAGTAAAGAAAAGTAAAGTAAAAAGTATATTTATTTAATAATATCACAAGGATCATTTTGAAACGTCTGGTTGCCAGTTGTGCATGTTTATTCTTCGTAGTATTTTGTTTTGTTTTTTGTTTTTATACTATAATCGTGTCAATCACTTTACGTGTACAATAAAAAATTAAATTAATTGAATCATTCATCTGTCACGCCGATCCTAGGCAATATTGACTGTGCACCAGAGTTAGGTCCGGCAGCGCGCGGTAAGAATACTCTCCGTGAGTTTCTATGAGCTGTCTATGAGCGCTTTTGACGAAGCTTGTGGTGATGATGGTGATGATAGTATAAGTTATTATACAAATATCAAGTATACCTGTCAATTATAATACTGATATCAACCGAAACATGAAAAGCCCATCACTAGAAAGCTTTATCAAGAGGTGTGCAGTAATGGGAACTTTTTAAATATTTTTTTTTTCATTCCCACGAACGGCACTTTAGCTTTGCAGTAATGGAAATAAAAAATGTGCACTAGAAAACTATGCAGTTCGCGGGAATACCTCCATAGTATGAAGCACATTAGCGTCTTCTGACAGTTTTAATTAAACTGTGCAGGAATACCTCCTAAGTATGAGCCACATTAACGTCCTTTGACAGTTATAATTAAACACGCAAAGTGTTCGCTGATGGGCCAAACTTTTATTTTCGCTTGCATTTTGGCCTCTCTAAAAGTTATGTCCAGAGGTTGATCCGTCCTCCACAGTCAAACGTAGTACGCACTAGATGTACAGTATATACGCAAACATTAAGAGAGAGTTGGAAGCATTTTGCAATTCAGATTGGATGGCATACAGGCTGTGCGTTGTGTGTCTTGGATGTTTTGCATTCAAGTGGGGAATAACGTTAGGCCTGGTTCATTAGGTCTAGTTCGTCACCCTTTAGTTTCTATTCATCATCATGACAGCCTTCTAATGTTCCCACTGTTGGGACACTGGCTTACTCTCGGGCGAGAGTGATTGGGTCTTAATCCACCAAGCGGACCCGATGCGGATTGGTGGACGGCACATGTCTTTCGAATTTTTAGTTCTTTGACATGCCGGTTTCCTCACTATGTTTTCCTTGAGAGCACCGGCATTGCTCACATACATTTTTCGAACTGAAAAATCCATTGGTGTAGGACCGGGTTTGAACCCGCGAGCTTAGGATCGGAAGGCAGGGTCACTACCACTAGACCACCGGTGCGTAGACAGTTTCTATTATAAATATTTATATGTCCTTTCATCTGCTCTTAGGATTTTATTCACACTATTAATCTATGTGTCTTTCAAATCTGTCATCGTCTTTGTTCATTCGTTCGTTCGTTCGTATGAGTCAGTGGCCAACTCTGGTGACAGGGTTTCTAGGCCGTCCTAAGGCCTCTGTCATGTCATGTTTGTTCATTAACTTATAATGATAAGTACCATGTGATGGTACTTGTAGTTTCTGATACCCACAACCCACACTGCTATTCTTTATGTGGGATCAGAGGGTATACTCGTAAGAGCGACAAACAATAATAATTAGTAGTAGTACCATGACATCAATTAGACAATCATTTTTTGGCAATTTAGTTTAGGTCTTCATTTGAATCGCTATAAGAGTTCATGGTTGGGCCCTAGGACTGTTGTATTTTATAATGTAGTATCAGATACTCGCCAAGAAATCGAGGGATCACCTTAAGAGGCCAAAGGCACGACTCGACACAAGAGTAGCAGACTTGTAATTTATCGTTTAACATTTAGTTTCGCTCCAAATCCCCTGTTACCTAACCGGAAAGGTAATTTCAGTTTATTACTTATATCAATATTCAAATTATTATCGGTGGCATCACGAAACGCGGAGTCACGCACAATGTCCGCATCTACCTAATTTAATATCCGTATAGTTCTGATTGACGGTAAACAACTAAACAGGAATTGTTTGCCGGTAGATACGGGCGATTCTAATGAAAGCCTACATTTGTGATACGGCCCATCTGCCCAGTGGCGCCTACTTGTCCTGGCACACAACGCGCCGGATCAAATTCGAAAGCAAACTTAAAACCGCGACTATGATCACACGCTCAAAGCCGCCTATCTCGTTGAGTGTGTTTGTGTAATGAAGTTGTACTTACTAAGGCTTAGCGCAGAGGAACTGCTGCCCAATTGTATAGCTGCTTATTTCCTCATTGATTTATGATTATAGAGTGTAAGAAAACTATCTACAATAAATATACATTGAAAGAAGATAGAGAGGCATTTCAGTTAAACATTACAAGCTCAAAAAATGCTACAGGAGCTCCTGAGCGTTTAGCCTAAATATAATAACAACTTTTAACTCTCTACAATTTCATAAGACCCTGTATTCTGCCACACATAAACGATATTGTCAATAACAAACGTATTCAAGTTCGAATGTCATAAATACGTAGACGTACAAAGTTCTGACATTCGACGAAAACTTTCCAACTGCGCTGCGCCGTTCTGTGTTAACAAAGGTGCGTCTCTTCTCTCTTTCTTATCTTTGCATTTAGCGAATATTTCCGTAACAGCGCGGTCCGTCTCAATCCACGCATCCCTTACCCTGAGGGTCTACTCTTCCGGACAAAAGCGTATTATGATAAATTTCGTAGTTCAGCATATAACCGATAATGCTTTGAACTTAGTTGTCACCGACATAAGTTGAACTGCTGTATTTGACACGGCTAAACTCCTGTTTTCGACCAGTAGCTGTCATCGACGACCCGTCTCTAAGAGCGGCAGGTCCACAATAGAATGACACTGGACTGTAGCCATCAGTGCACTCATTGTTACCGGTTATGAGAAGTTTACATTGTAGAAGTTAGAGCTATCGACGTAGATAGCAGGGGTTCGTTCAAAGGATCTCACTGAGTGAATAGCTAATGTTTGCATCTAATCATTAGGTTCTTAGTTGTGAGAGTTGTTCACTCTTTGTTACAGTTCGATTGTCTGTTACAATGGCTTTACAATGGAGTGTATAAGTTGGGATTGGCGGTTGTGCAAGGAAAGTTCAGACTGTTCTGGCGTGTGATTAGTGCAGACTTTGGAATTTAAAATGCGATGAAACCACATCTTCACATAGTATTAAAAGTTTTAAGAGTGGTAGAGTTTTTTGTGATAGAACTCGTCCGGGAAAAGACTATAATAGTAAAACAAGAAATAGACAATTAAAGATTCAAGAGAAAATATTTTTTGGTATAAAATCCTAGTTCATATCTTCAGCCGTTTCTGAGAAAAAGGGTCTTTGCTTAAAGAAAGTTTACTAAGCTTAACATCTGTTTATTTCTTCAAATATAATTGACGTTTAAATACGTGCTGTCGCAGTTCGTACTAATATCAGGCTTAAGTCATGTTAATTCAATTAGAATCGACAACGGATGTCTGAGTATTTAAGACTCAGTCCGACCACAACGTTATCGCCGGCTCACTATCCGCACAGCAGTTCGTACTAATAGGCTTAAGTCATGTTAATTCAATTAGTATCGACAACGGATGTCTGAGTGTTTAAGACTCAGTCCGACCACAACGTTATCGTCGGCTCACTATCCGCACAGCAGTTCGTACTAATACCAGGCTTAAGTCATGTTAATTCAATTAGTATCGACAACGGATGTCTGAGTATTTAAGACTCAGTCCGACCACAACGTTATCGCCGGCTCACTATCCGCACAGCAGTTCGTACTAATACCAGACTTAAGTCATGTTAATTCAATTAGTATCGACAACGGATGTCTGAGTATTTAAGACTCAGTCCGACCACAACGTCATCGTCGGCTCACTATCCGCACAGCTGATGATTAAGCCACGAACTGAAAATGAAATATAGGCCCCCACTCTATGCATCTATGACATTACAGCGGTCGCGGGCCGCGGTGGATAGTTTCTTTAAAATCGGTTCAGCTGTAACAGCGTGATTAAATAAAACATTTACGTACAAAAATACGTAGGTACGAGTATATTCAAACTTTTCTATAGAAGGTACTAGCAAGATTAAACTTGAATTTTAGTTTATAAAACTATCATATTTATTAACATAATTTTCACTAAAAACGGGATATTTACCATGATCGGAAATCAATAAAACTTATAAATCATGGTAAATATCCCGTTTTTAGTGAAAATTAACTTGAGTTTTCATCATAATCAGCCTCTGCTGGGTGTACCCCAACAGTGGATATAGGGAGGCAGTGATGGCGCAACTCAACGAAATCTACAGAATTACGTGGCACAAAATTAAGGAAACTTATTTATATTTCGCAACTTAACTCTTGTGATTCTCTAGAAATTCACTACAAAAAGGCACGTTTTCTACCAATTTCACCATACTATTTCGGAGAAATTATCAATATAAATTTTTGACTTTGTTTGAGTCACAGTCACATAAGTCTTCGGAATTCATTTTCGCAACTTAACTCTTGTGATTCCCTAGAAATTCATTACAAAAAGGCACGTTTTCTACCATTTAACCATCCTATTTCGGAGAAATTCTCAATAAAAATTTTCAACTTTGTTTGAGTCACATACGTTTTCGAAACTCAGAATTGTGATGTTTCTGGTTGATCAAGAGGTTTTTCATTTTTCCATTTCTATACTAAAGTTAGGTTTCTGTTTTTTGAAACTATGCTGCTGTTGTAACAGCAATTAAGATAACATTTCAAGAAACGAATAAGTTTGCACAACCTTTGACTTAATTGAGTAAATTATTTACTTACCACATAACCACATTGTGATAGAGCTCGTCCGGGGAAGGACTACCACCATACCTATTAATCTTAATCTTTTTTAAAGTTTAATAATATTAATAATAATATGCTGCTGGCTTCATCATAATATTTTTATAATATTATCTTAAATTTTTATGATTCTACATTTCTAAACACTACACTTCTAAACTTAAAAAACCGAATAACATTGGAAACGTACAGTGTCCAATATTTTACAACTTTGAAAGTATTCTCGTATATCAAACGGTACTCGATCTCTTAGTAAAACTTAATTATACTAATATCATAACTTAAAACATAAACAGAAAAGTTCTGTGTCTGCTCCTAAAATTACTTATATTTATTGCTTCTTTTCTTTGTAAAGTAATTTTAAAAGTTGTGTTTCAAATACATAAAATTTTAGAAAAGCATCTTATTTTTCTAATAAAGTCTTTATTACCTACTTATTTATTGAATTTGTTTCAGTAACGACGTACTTCATTCACAGACTTAGCATCATTATCTGAAAATTGAGTTTCTAAATCCACTTGCCATTTTATCTATTAACTAAATATATATCACTTTATTAACTAAATAAAATATAAAGGTACATAATTACATAAAATTACAAAATACATTTAAAAAAAAGTAAGTAAAGTAAGTAAAGATACATATGAAACAGCTGAGCTATTTTATTAAAAAAAAAAAAAATATCAGTGTGCTAATATATATTTCGTACTAAATTCATTATATTGCAATAAGTCTGTGGCCAAATAGAATGCCCGAACGCGACTGTCATAGACGTTGCTGAACCTGTCTGAACAGCGCGAAACGTAACTTATCTTATTCATGGTCAATGATCATTCGTAGCATCACAGATCTGCAACGCCACAGTGCAGTTAATACAGTATGTCATGTTCTCGTCGGCACACTCATACAATATGTACAGCGCCGCGTATTAGTGCTCCCCGTAGATTAACAACCCTACTGAGTCTCACTTACTTATGTATGGTAAAGGCAAGTTTATGTACGTTTAATAAATTATTATGTTTATATGGTTAAAACATAATTCGGAGGGCACGTTAAGCAGTAGGTCCCGGCTTTTTCAAAGTTGTTAGGCCATGACAGAGGCCTTCGGGCGGCCTAGAAACGAACGAACATACGAACGAACGAACGAAAACATAATTTACTAGCAGTCCGTCAGCTTCGCGCGGATGCAATGAAACTGCGCCCGTGCAAAGCCAGGGCGGGTCGCTAGTAATAAATATAGCCTATGTTACTTGGAGATAATGTAGCATTCTAATGGTGAAAGATATATTGAAATCGGTTCAGTTGTTACACATAGGCTGCGGTAACCGCTTACCATCTTGTGGGCCGTACGCTTGATTGCCACTTCAGTTGTATATTAAAAAAATAATAATAATAATCACTCCGAAACATAAATATTTAATTCCATTCGCCCACAAATTTCACTTGCTACAGTGCTTGAACACAGTAGTGCACTACTGCTTGGAGGCAGAATATCTAGCACAGCGGTGGTACCCACCAAGACGAACCCTTGCTAAAGAGTCCTACCACCAGGTTACGATATGGAGAAGTAGACTCCCCTCCTGATATTCTGTTAATCATTAATGAAAATTGCAATATATATAACGCAACGCTTTAATATTAAGGGCTGTAGTTTTCCTCTTTGGGCGCTCGGCTGGCATAATGGTGTCATTGAATTATTTATAACAATTTTATGTCCCGTCTTGGGACGCGTTTACATAGAAAGTGGATAACAGCGATTTGGTATTTTGGACTCTTCAGCAAGCGAGGACCGCTCGTGACGTAGCTGGCTAAGTTATTCTTAACAGATCAACGAAGTTAAGCACTGTTCCGCGTAGTCATAATTTGGATGGGTGACCGCCAGTGGCAATTTAAACTGAGCGCTCCCGTGCTCTGTAGTGCACGTTAAGCAGTCGGTCACGGCTTTTTCAAAGTTGTTAGTTAGGCCATGACAGAGGCCTTCGGGCAGCCTAGAAACTCTGTCACCAAAGTTGGCCACTGACTCTTACGAACTTACTTACTTTATTACCTATAAGTTTTCACATAAGTGAATGTATAATTATTATTATGAGAATAAAGTTTCTTAAAAGGTTCAGGCTACGTTAAATTGGCGGGTGCGTACCAGCTAGGCAGGTAACCTGCTTACAACATGCTAGCAGCTTCGGCCTCCTTGGTAAGTAATACTTTTGATTACAGAGAATTGTACGTGCTGCAAATAAAATCAAGTGTTATGGTAAATGTTTCAAAGTTTAGTTTGGCTTGAGATTTTTTGATAACTTAACGTCAGTCGTTTAAGATATTACGAGCAAAGAAAAGATGGTAGCTCTCGTAAAAGACTTAGTAATAATACGACATATACTTAGTAAAGCTTTTTCTATACACGGACACCTAGAGGATTATATAGAAAATAACGAATCCGAAAAAAACACGACTATTTTAACGCGTTAAGTGGAATAACAGCGGTTTTATGGGGGGCAAAATTTGGCTTTTTGTGTATTTTTGAGTAGACGCAAAACTTTAATATGAACAGTAACATCATTATTGATTAGGTAGGTAAAAAACAATAATAAATAAAAAACAAAAACCGACTTACTAATAAAACATTACGATAAATGATTTTCCTTTCGATAGTTCAAGAATCTGATATCGAGCATTGCGGCACTTCTATTTAGTATTTCAGAATCCGTGCATAGCGGGAATCAAGCATAGCGGAACTAACTCGGATTTTTGAGATAGGATGTATTTATATAAGTACCTATCAAATATAAAAGAATCATCAAACTCAATTCAAAAATAAAAACTTGTTAATCGCTTGTTTAGATTTGACTTTTGAAATATAAAATGTAATTCAAAAATCCCGTTTCGTCACTCAAAAAAGACGAAAACTCTATACGCAGGGGATGGTCTTGACTTGAGGGGATGATCTCAAATAAGCCACTCGTAATTTTATTGGTTTGACACCTCGGGGTGACGCGCAACATAAAATCGTAATTGACGATTGATTTTAAAATAACAAGGTCTAATTGAAATTAAATTTGGCAAAGTACGAGTATATTTCAAGAGTAAGAGTTCTTCTCGTCCGGGGAAGAACTACCACCATACTTATTTCTGCCGCCAAGCAGTAATGCTCGCATTTCTGTGTTCCGGTTCGAAGGGTATGGTATCCGGTGAAATTACAGGTACATAACACTTTAGATGTATGTCGGGTGGCAACGCGCAAGTCATATTTCTGATGTTGCAAGCGTACATAGGCTACGGTGACCGCTTACCATCAAGTGGGCCGTACGCTTGGCTGCCACTTAGGTATATCCTTGTGATTCTACTGAAATAAATAATTTTTGAAATTGATTTTTGATTTATAAAAATAAACTTTGTGAGCAAAGTTGGCCACCCATTCAAAATGGTGTCTACGCGGAACGAGTGGTGTGAGTTGACGAAGCGAGTACTTTACCTTGTTGATCTGTTATGCACAACTTTGGCAGCTGCAACGTCAAGCGCTTCATAAATTTAGCAAAAAATGTGTCACCGTCACAGGTTTCTCGTTTAGATATCGACTGAGAAATCACCGGACGCGCATCGCTCACTCGACGTGCAGGTCTTGTTAATTATCTGCAACGGCGGGGAGGCAGCACTCCCAACTCGGGGACAGAGGGTCGGTTTGTCGAACAAATGCACCTGATTAGGCTTGCTTTGTACTCCCGGCCTCGAGCATCGAGACCGTCCCCTGATTGATTAGATGATGGTTATGCTGTGTATACTGGACCACTTGGACTGATTATATTTATGGTTCGGTTGCTGAACTCTTAAACTAATTGGTTATTAACTGAGGCTTCACCTGGCTCTGGAATCCGATGACAATTACGAACTGAACCCAATTTCAATCCTATTCTGATTTACTGTTGTCTTTTTGAAAACAAGGGGTTGAATTTGGTTTTGCAGTCAAGCGAAATATCATATTCCATGCAATAATTCTCTGAAGCCGATGGATTAGAATTGTGTTAAAGAGTCTTCAGACCTCTAAAGTAAGGACCGATAGTTTAACGCTCCCTCCGTAGCACGGATGTGCCAAGACGAAAACGCCAATTTTCCACAATCCACTGCCAGTTTTTTTTTTAATAACCTATGTTGAAAAAAGCATAGAAACCTCATAATTACCTCATTGAATACTACTAAATGACGTACATAATATTGAGACTAGAGTTATCGTGTTACTATTTCGCTCCGCTTACCGGTTTACATTCCTTGCGTATTGATGGTCGAACTAATGAACACGGTAATACCATCGAAAACCAACGCAGGTGTTGTACTTATTTGTACCCCTAGCACTAGTTTAGAACTACTGGTTGGTTTGGTTACTAGAACGCAAATCCTAGATATTGATTGCTGTAAAAATAACAAATAAAATAAACAGTTCTATTCCGCGGAACAAGAAATGTCAAATACAAGTAAACTGTCTGTTTACTCGCGAATAACTACAATTTATTCGGGGAAAAGTGCTAATTCAATTTGGTCTAATCCAATTTCAGGTTGGATTCGACCAAACTGGAATAAAAACTAGGTATAAAAAAGGCTAGCGACAAATCTGCGGAGATTTATAACTTGTGCTAAGTTTTGTCCGCTCAGTTATGGCGCGTTGGAAACATTTCTATTTTGTTAGAATGGCGTGAAAATTTCACGCGCGCACGTTCCGCGACAGATATGTCGCATCGCATACCTTAAACTAACAGGGGTATAATATTGCACTGTAACCCTAAGAGCTCTTACACACCGGGACGCATGGCGACATTGCAGGCTGCGTACCTCCAAGCAGTACTGTGCAAGCATTACTGTGTTTAGGTTTGGACACTGAAGTATTTAAATTACTAGGCGAAAGATAATAACTACGCCTCGGGGTAACTCACACAGTGCAGTGCTACACAGACCTTTAAAACTTAAATTTTTGAGTGACACTGCACATTAAGGTCAGGCGTGGCGCTAACATCAGGCAATCGATCTGACCTGACATATGCTGACATAATAAAAACGTAGCCATGGCTTCCACTGAGAAGGCGTAACTTACTTGTATAGAAAATACTGGTGATTTGGCTACGCGTCACCAGGTCGCCAGCCGTTAGAGTAGTCAGTCTTCACGTAGGGGTCGGTTGGTCGAGGCTATGCTTCCGGATTAGGGGCGTCGCCATACCGTAGCCAAGTTTATCTTGCATACAATTCATTACGATTTATTTGGACGAAGCAGGCGACGTCGCCATAGCATCCCGGTGTGTTAGGGCTCTAACACTAGACAACCATGTAGGGTTGGTTAGTCCAACGCATAATACAAATTGTAATTACCTAGGTATCATTATTATCATACTAATTTATGAATTCAGAAGGACTGATGGAGAAATGGATATTTGTTATTACGGCTGAACGGATCTGAATAAAATTTGGCACAGAGACAGATTATAGTCTGATATAACACACAGGCTTTCTTATGCTGGATAAGTGTGCGGTTCCCGTGTTCCACGAGATTCGTTTATCCTTCTATCCAAACATTCACTAATATAAAAGTAGTAAGATTAATAATCATTATTGTGATAGACTGGTACTCTTTTATATTGTATTTTTATTTTTACTGTGTTTTTGTACCTACCTTGTTTTGTGTTGCCTACTTTTTATCCCTGTATTTCTTTTAGGTGTGTGTCAATAAATAAATAATGCTGGACAATACACACAATAAATATCTTTCTTCTGATAGTGTGATAATAATAGGATAAAACTAAGATCAGCTTGTAACACAGTTCTTTTACGGCATGGGCGCGTTGGAACTGGTGTAAATTTTCCTAGCTTGTAAGACGTTTCAAAGTGATCCTTGTGATTCTACTGAATAAATAATTTTTGATTTTGATTTTGATTTTGAACAAATAAAGCTTTTAAAACAAACACATGCTAGCACATTTTGCCCTGAAGGTGTATTGCGTATGCTATGGGTGTGCATTGTCTAGAGTTAAATCGGAACCAGGTGCAGTTAGCTTAGTCCTAATTCACTTTTAGCCGATTAGAATTATGGTTCGATACCTGAATGCGGGTATCAGTACCATACAGATAAATGCACAGCCCGATTATTAGAATTGTATTGTGCTAGCCACGCAAGGTTGCCTGATAAACTAATCCGATCACTCTCGCTTGAGAGTAGACAAGACCCAGCCGTGAGAACAATAGAAGGCTGATGAAACACGAACTGACAAACTGTGCCTACTATATTAATTATTTGAAATATAGATAGATTTAGCTTGTGACGACCAATGTGGCGCGGTGGGCGAAGGTCCGCCTGCGACGCGGAGGTTGCGGGTTCGATTCCCGCCTTGGGACAAATGTTTGTAGGATCTGCAAATATTTGTTCCGGGTGTTCTGGGTGTTTTCTATGTATAATAAAAAATATCTATATATGTATTGTGTTGTATTAAATATATATCAGTCATCTAGTACCATAATTCAGCTCTGTTTAACAGCAGCTTACCTTGGGGCTAGATGATGCTGTGTGGATTGTCAAAAAAAGAAAAAAAGAAAAAGAAAAAGCTTGTTTGTATCGATCTTTATAATGGCTCAACAGTTTTATATGTATTTTGCTCATTCTGCTATAATAATTAGGCATATAATATACTTTTTCAAAACTTGACTTTTTTTTTTTTTTTTGAAAACAAACAGTATAAAAAACTAAAAATTAAACAACTTAATTAACTAAACACCAATAATATGTTATCAATACGCGTATAATTGTCGCGCTATGCCAAATTAAGTCAGTGAACCAAACATCTCATAATTTAGTATGTCTTTTCAATAGTTAAAGAAACCCCGCCGAAGACATCCCAATGATTATTTCATGCAAGCGAGATTTATGTCTCGATAGCTCAATTAGTAGAGCACCCGCGTATCAAACGGTGGTTGCGGGTTCAAATCCCGCTTGAGGCGAAATAATTTTTGGGATATTATAATCTTTATTATTCCCTTAGTGTGATGGTTAGCTTAAAACAAAAAAAAAACAATTTTGAATAGTTATTTAAAAATACAGGACTGGCATTTATAATAACGATAAATCTTTATTTAGCTAAGGGGTCATAGACAACATTATTTTAATGAGACTAACAAACTTGTTAGTCTTAAATGTTTTAATAATGTATTATAATAATAATGTTCTTGTAATATGTTTGGTGGTGAGTAACTAGGTACCAAACTGTGCCTAATAAATACAAACGATATTAAGTACCTAGATAGGTTGTTTTGACAAGATTGTTTGGGTCATTGATACAATTTTAACTAAGATACGAGTACCTACTGCATATATGTATACCTACGTGCATAGCGATGGATAGGTCTATATACCTAGACTAAAGTACCTGCACCGATCTAACCACCAACTTTAAATTTTAAGTTTAATATTATGTAGCTCATAATAAGTGAACTGTAAAGTTTTTCATGAGTCTAATAAAGTTCTTTAAACCGAAACCGACATGTGTATGTTCTTTATAAAGACAACAGTCAAACAGATAGATATTTGTGCCAGTTGTTGTTTTGATTCCCAGCTCTAATTACATACAGACTTGTAAGTAGGGTGAGGGATCCTTGCTTTTTTTTAGCGGTTACCGCAGCCTATGGACGCTTGCAATACCAGAGGTATCACTCGCGGGTTGCCACCTTGAGGCTAAGATCGAAAGCCTCATGTGCCAGTAATTTCACCGGAAACCATACCCTTCACACCGGAACACAGCAATGCGAGCATTACTGCTTGGCGGCAGAAATAGGTATGGTGGTAGTCCTTCCCCAGACGAGCTCTATCACAGAGAACTCTAATACTCTACTGTTTCAGCTAATATTCAGGTTAATCACAATATACCTGGCACTATTCAATTGAAGAATACTTCGAAAAACATAAATATTACCTCAATACTAAGTAACTACCTATATAATACCTTTTTGTTATTCTTTGAATGTAAGTAATGTTAACCCGTCCGAATGTTAGGTATTATAATAAGTTAGGTACTCTTATGTAAGCAGCTTAGCGCCCAGCATAGCCTACATATAATTTGCAATGCCTGAAAAGGGCAAATAAGTTCTAAGTGCCATATTACTTTTAAGACCTTTTGTAACACTTATTAGTGCAAATAAATATCTTGAAAATGTCTTGAAAATATCACTTAGTAAGTAGTACTTAACGAGTAGTACTTAAATAAAGAAAGTAAATTAATGTACTGTATATTGAAATTAAGTTTATTTGCAACAAATATGGTAGTCTTGTCAAAATCAAGACATTAGTGTCACATATTTCGCCGACTTAAACGGCACGCTTTATCAAAATATATTATTTAAATTACAAATTCAATGGCAAACCATATTAAAGTAATTATTTAAGACATTATTTAGGTTACACTTCACACAATACTCTATTATTTTATACTAATATTAATATTAATAAAATCTGCTCCTAAACCATCAAAAAAGTAAGTAAGTCAGTGGCCAACTCTTGTAACAGAGTTCTTAGGCCGCCCGAAGGCCTCTGTCATGGCTTAACAACTTTGAAAAAGCCGGGACCGACTGCTGAAGCACGGGAGCGCTCAGTTGAAATTCCATTGGAGGTCATCCAAATGATGACTACGCGGAACAGTGCATAACTTCGTAGATCTGATAAGAACAATAGCCAGTTACGTCACGAGCGCTCCAAATATCAGAAATAATACAGAAATTCTATAAAAATATTAATATATTGACAATATAGCTGTGACACGACAATCGAAATTGAATATATTTTATTATTCTATCATCGCCCCGCCTGTAAATAGTGTAAAAAGCGAACGCGGTATTAAATCGTACCTCGGGGTGTGTTTTCGAGGCTTTCCCGATGAAACCCAACGTTTTGTATTGACAGGGTTGCGGGATTGGCTTTTCAATTTGATTTTATTTCCCATTTATTACCAACCAGCTTATATTTGACCTGCGATACTATTGAACTTGTATTTACAAATATTGTTTTGACCACCACCATGTGGGATAAATAGTCAGGAAGAGAGAGAGAGAGAGTTTTGAGGTATGTCAATAGCCTAACCTGAGGTAAATTTGGCTAAAATCTAGTTTATTTCGTCAATCGCCTAAAGCTGATAAATTTTAGCCTAATATTAATATCAGCCGTACATCAATTAATGTTGGGAATAAACCACTACATTCATACCGCAAGGACCTGCTAGTAAGTTTTTGCTATAAAAAATCTTAGTACATATTTAGTTCCATGCAAAAAATAGATTAAAATAGATGTTATCGAGCTGTTTTTTTTTATTACCACTGAAGTGGTAACCAAGCGTACTGCCCACTCGATGGTCAGCGGTTACCGTAGCCTATGTACGCATGCAACATCATATAATACATATCACTTGCGTGTTACCACCCTGAGAAAGTCTCATGTGCCTGTAATATCACCGGAAATCATACCATTCGAACCGGAACACGGCAATGCGAGCATTACTGTTTGACGTCAGAAATAGGTGGTAGTCCTTCCCCAGACCAGCTCTATCACTAAGAACTCTACTACTCTTAAAACTGAACTGATATAACCTCAATCTCCGTTAAAAATGTATAAAAGACGTACACTTTCGACAAATTATAAAGGATTTTAACAAAAAAATTACTGAAACTGCAAAAAAAGATCTTTATTCTCCATTTTCATGACAACCTTCTATGTTCCCACTGCTGGAACAATGGCCTACTCTCAAGCGAGAGTGATTCTTTTCCATTATCCTTCATAAACTTTAATTTTGAATACCTTACCTCACGTTACCAAACTTAGAGCAAATGATTTTATATTTGCTTCTAAGATAGTTTAATTATTCAAAGTCTAGCTATTCTTGAGTGTCTAGATGTCTGGCTTCCTTGGCCGAAAATCTACCGGATATAGATGAACCTTCACGGACACTTAGTGGAAGTTCAATATTGACTATGAAATTCTAGTGTCATTTTATTTCCAGATCAAACACTTACTGTTGGCGTATACAATAAAACATAATTCTATAACATTTTGCGGGAATTTACCGCAATTACCTTTATATTATGACGACCGATGTGGCGCAGCGGGCGCAGGTCCGCCTGCGACGCAGAGGTTGCGGGTTCGATTCCCGCCTCGGGACAAATGTTTGTACGACCTACAAATATTTGTTCCGGGTGTTCTGGGTATTACTATATATAATAAAAAAATATCTATCTATGTATTGTAATTGTATTAAATATATATCAGTCATCTAGTTACCCATAACACAGCTCTGTTTAACAGCAGCTTACCTGGGGCTAGATGATGCTGTGTGGATTGTCCAGCATTATTTATTTATATTTATTTATTTATATTAAGAGCACTGGTGGTCTAGTGGTAGTGACCCCGCCTTCCGATCCTAAGGTCGTGGGTTCGAATCCGGTCGTGCACCAATGGATTTTTCGCTACGAAAAATTTATGTGCGCAATGCCAGTGCTCATACGGTGAAGGAAAACATCGTGAGGAAACCGGCATGTCCAAGAACTAAAAATTCGAAAGACATGTGACATCCACCAATCCGCATTGGGTCCGCGTGGTGGATCAAGACCCAATCACTCTTTCTTGAGAGTAGGCCAGTGTCCCAGCTGTGGGAACATTAGAAAGCTGTCATGATGACCTTTATATTTATTTCTCCCGAGACGTTTTGATTATGTTGCAACAACCGTCGCGTCCTTGCCTTGAAATTGTTGCAATCAAAATGGTAAAAAGTAAGTTAGTTCGTAAGAGTCAGTGGCCAACTCTGGTGACAGAGTTTTTAGGCCGCCTATAGGCCTCTGTCATGGCCACAACAACTTTGAAAAAGACGGGACTGACTGCTTAATGTGCCCTCCGAAGCACGGGAGCGCTCAGTTGAAATTGCCACTGGCGTTCACCCATCCAAATGACTACGCGGAGCAGTGCTTAACTTCGTTGATCTGTTAAAAACAACTTAGCCAGCTACGTCACGAGCGCTTTAAATGGTAATGTTACGAGATAAGTTCCCGCAATTTTTTATAATTATCAGTATATTATACAACATACATATTAAACATTTGATCCATCTAAAGCTACATTAACTTAAACATCTGTTCGAGTATTCGGTCAGTCCGATTATTTAGTCTAACATTCTCTATTTCCATTTAGTCATAGCTCAATGAACGCGCATAGTCGGAAGAAAATTTTCGAATAGGCCTAAATTCGGTCTATAAATTTTATTGATGAACGACGGCATTAGACGGGCGCCTAAACCATGCAGCGGCTGTTGGTCGGCTATGCACGGTGTCTGAGCTAGATTTAATTTACATGTCTATTCGTTCGTTCGTATGAGTCAGTGGCCAACTCTGGTGACAGAGTTTCTAGGCCGCCCGAAGGCCTCTGTCATGGCCTAACAACTTTGAAAAAGCCGGGACTGACTGCTTAACGTGCCCTCCGAAGCACGGGAGCGCTCAGTTGAAATTGCCACTGGCAGTCACCCATCCAAATGATGACCCCGCGGAACAGTGCTTTACTTCGTATATTTGTTAAGAACAACTTAGCCAGCTACGTCACGAGCGCTCCAGTCTCCGTCATGTCTATTGAGTCAGCCCTATATTTCCATTCAACTACCTTGTTCTGTTTCGACAAGTCCTTGTTATATAATTATGCTCTTAGTATACACGACTTATATTACTTTTAACGCAGGTTATTAAAACTTAACTGAAGAATAAGAGACTTACAGAACCCTACCCTGCATTCAATTCTACAGATTCACAGAAAGTACTACCGAATTTCATTTCAAGAGAATCCATTTTTGACTGAGTCCCAATTCTACAAGTTTCCATTACTTCAGGTTTTCGTTTCAACACGGTAACCAAACAGAAACACAGCAAAGCAAGCTTTCCCAGAGGCAGAAATAGCTATCGTGATAGTAATTTCCCGAACAAACTCTACCACAAGGAACTCTTAGCTTTTTTAGTACAAGCTTTTTTAGTAATTGTGTTAGCCTTCTAATATTCCCACTGTTGGAACACTGACCTTCTCCCCGAGGAGAATGATAGCCAAGCCATGTTTCACAATCATAAATCTTAACAAAGTAACACATTCGCAAATACCCTTAGCACTATATCTGAGTTTTTTGATGGCAAAAACTTCAAAAATAGCTTTTGATAGAGATATATATTATACCTGTGGTTAGTGACCCCGCTTTTCGATCTTAGGACGTGGGTTCTAACCCGGTCGTCCAAGAATGTATTTTTAAATTTGAAAAATGTATGTGCGCAATGTCAGTGCTCGCATACTGTGAAGGGAAAAAGTACATTTTCGAACTACCATTCCGTTTTGAGTTCGCGTAGTGGATTAAGACCCAATCACTCTCGCTTTGGAAATCGCTAGTGTTCAGTAGTGGGAACTTTAGAAGACTGTCATGATGACTTGTCAAGTGTGAGTGTGAGTGTGGGTCAAGTTTTTTTTTTTTTTTTAATACAACTGAAGTGGCAACCAATCGTACGGCCCACAAGATGGTAAGCGGTTACCGCAGCCTATGGACGCTTGCAATACCAGAGGTATCACTCGCGGGTTGCCACCTTGAGGCTAAGATCGAAAGCCTCATGTGCCAGTAATTTCACCGGAAACCATACCCTTCACACCGGAACACAGCAATGCGAGCATTACTGCTTGGCGGCAGAAATAGGTATGGTGGTAGTCCTTCCCCAGACGAGCTCTATCACAGAGAACTCTACTACTCTTTTCCCAATATTAGAAGGCTGTCATGGTGATAATATACCTACCATAATAAGAGCAGTAAATGTGACCGCGGCGATGATGGAGAGACGAACTAGATGCCTTTATGAAAGACAGGCCTACACTAGCGCTCCATGGAGACAATTGGAAGGAAGAAAGGCCTTTGCCCTGCAGTGGGACAGCACAGGCTGATAATATGAATAATAAATAAATAATTCTAGACAATCCACACTGCATCATCCAGCCCCAAGGTAAGCTGCTGTTAAGCAGAGCTGCATTATGGGTACTAGATGACTGATATATACTTAATACAATATTACAATACATAGATATTTTTATTATATGTAGAAAATACCCAGAACACCCGGAACAAATATTTGTAGATCGTACAAACATTGTTCCCGAGGCGGGAATCGAACCCGCAACCTCCGTATCGCAAACGGACCTGCGCCCGCTGCGCCACATCGGTCGTCAATAATACTGTGGAGTGTGTGCACCGGTGCTAGAGGCAGACTCGCTGTCGAAACCTGACTCTGAAGGTAAAGCTCGCAGCTGTCAATACGTTGATCGCAACACAATCCTCCCTCACCTAGCCAGCTCGTTAACATATCACTACATTGTGTAGACACCTCATGTATTAGCATGATACTATGTTATATATTGTTTGTTTGTTTTTCTTTGTGGAGTCAATAAATAAATAATAAATAAATAAATAAATAAATAAATAATGCTGGACAATCCACACAGCATCATCTAGCCCAAGGTAAGCTGCTGTTAAACAGAGCTGTATTATGGGTACTAGATGACTGATATATATTTAATACAATACAATACATAGATAGATATTTTTTATTATATATAGAAAATACCCAGAGCACCCGGAACAAATATTTGTAGATCGTACAAAGATTTGTCCCGAGGCGGGAATCGAACCCGCAACCTCTGCGTCGCAGGCGGACCTGCGCCCGCTGCGCCACATCGGTCGTCATGTAAAAAATCATAAATGTATTTTCTTTCTTTCTTTCTTTCTTTCTTTCTTTCTTTCTTTCTTTCTTTATATTAACATCCGTGTTGGCTGGGATTGGCTCCGATTTTCATTCCGAATCGCGGGTCCGAATGTCGATCGACTGGATATTTAGCTAAAAATTCTATGAGCACACTAACACGAATTCAGAAAGAGTTATAGTAAATAGTTAGCGTAGTCATCATTCGGAAGGGTGACCGCTAGTGACAATTTCGACTGAGCTCTTAGGGCACGTTAAGCAGTCGCTCCCGGCTTTTTCGAAGTTGTTAGGCCATAACAACTCGGCGGCCTAGAAACTATCACCAGGGTTGGCCACTGACTCGTACGAACTTACTTAATAAGTTGAAGTGGCAGTAGGTCATATATATATATATATATATATATTTTATATATATAACTGAAGCGGCAACCAAGCGTACGGCCCACAAGATGGTAAGCGGTTACCGCAGCCTATGGACGCTTGCTATACCAGAGGTATCACTCACGGGTTGCCACCTTGAGGCTAAGATCGAAAGCCTCATGTGCCAGTAATTTCACCGGAAACCATACCCTTCACACCGGAACACAGCAATGCGAGCATTACTGCTTGGCGGCAGAAATAGGTAATATATCTCTCAGAACCGATAACCGCTGGGGAATAAAGGTTCTCAAACGGACGACGAGTATGTATGTTGTATTTTCTTCCTCACCGCACGACAAACTAAAAATAAACGCGTCAATTTTCAAATCAACTACCAATAAAACTGCAATTTGACATATGAACATAATGCAGGAGACGATCGATTATATCCGGTACTAATTGGAACATATCCGTGGCACGAGGCACAGCAATTGTATTAATCGTCGAGTCGCATATTACTTGCTGTACCATTCAAAGATGGATGTAACACAGCGGTCTATCGGACAAGACAATCTTAGATATAGGAACTTCGAGGATTATGGTGGAACTACGTAACGTGCTCTCCAAAACACGGAAGCTGTGAGGAGGCGAACACAGACACCGGGATTTCAGATGCTTGCTAAGTATAAAAGAGAAATGAATATTATTTAAATTGCTATTTTTGTTAAGTCCCAAACGGGCCAGTAGCTTGTGGGACCAAACAGGAATAGCACCTATTTTTGGAAGTCGACATTATGCCACTCCATATTTATTTTCTCTTTTATAGAGGTTTCGTTAATTTATTTAAATCTACAGCAAAGTGCACTTAATGCATCCGCGTAAATTACTCCAGGTGAATTAAGTGTACCGCCCCGTCTTTCATTGTCATTCTTATGACAATGAAAAAAACGATGATAGATTTGAACGACACATATGCTAACAGTTTTAAAGTTTATGAAAAAGGCCCTAAGACCGTCATTATAAATTAGTAATTATAAAGTCGTTGAATACGAAGGTATGTAATAGCACTGGCCTATTGTGGTTTGGTCAAGCACTGACCCGCTTCTCCTTCGTTAGCAAACTTGGCTGACCACGGAATTGACTCACGGCTCGCTAAATTTTGGTTGCTCAAAAAGCTGTCTAGCATTAACGGCCGTGTCAAAGCGGTGAACGTGACTCCTGCATTTCGGATAACGGATCAAAAAGTAGAGAAATAAAGTTATTTCTGAGTAAGTATGTATATAATAGTTAAACAACAAAATAGACAATTCAAGATTCAAGAGAAAATATATTTTGGTATAAAATCCTAGTTCATATCCTTAGCCGTTTTTGAGAAAAAGGGTCTTTGCTTAAAGAAAGTTTACTAAGCTTAGCATCTGTTTATTTCTTCAAATATAATTGACGTTTAAATACGTGCTGTCGCAGTTCGTACTAATACCAGGCTTAAGTCATGTTAATTCAATTAGTATCGACAACGGATGTCTGAGTGTTTAAGACTCAGTCCGACCACAACGTTATCGTCGGCTCACTATCCGCACAGCTGATGATTAGGCCACGAACTGAAAATGAAATGTAGGCCCCCACTCTATGCTCCTATGACATTACAGCGGTCGCGGGCCGCGGTGGATAGTTT
The DNA here is from genome assembly GCA_951394395.1 of Colostygia pectinataria. Taxonomy (NCBI): domain Eukaryota; kingdom Metazoa; phylum Arthropoda; class Insecta; order Lepidoptera; family Geometridae; genus Colostygia; species Colostygia pectinataria. The sequence continues at coordinate 16,586,644 of OX596348.1, read as the reverse complement.
CTTTAAAATCGGTTCAGCTGTAACAGCGTGATTAAATAAAACATTTACGTACAAAAATACGTAGGTACGAGTATATTCAAACTTTTCTAAGTATATAAGGTACTAGCAAGATTAAACTTGAATTTTAGTTTTTAAAACTATCATGGTTATTAACATAGTTTTCACTAAAAACGAGATATTTACCATGATACACGAACATTTTCTTACTAATTTTGCCGGCATGTGTTTTGCTGACTTAAATTAATCAGGTGCTATTTTAGAAAATGTTTGTATAGTTTAAATCAGTAATAAAAATAAAACCACTGCATAATAATTATATATTTTCGCGTACATACTTAACACAATACGTACAACATTTTTTGCTTAAGCACAGTTGCGTTTATCTTTCCTAAATACATAATCCAAGGTGGCTCTGCTAGGAAGCATCCTTCCTGGCAGAGCCACTAGCGAAGTCGATTTTCTCAGTACCTGACGAACGTACAGCAATAAACGGCATACGTACACTATGTACGTCTAACGTACATCCTTTTGAGATATAAATGATCGGATTCTAACGTGGTGGCTCTGCTGGGTAGTACCACGCCTGCTGGGTGTACCCCAACAGTGGTGGATATAGTCGTAGGGAGGCAGTGATGGCGCAACTCGACGAAATCTACAGAATCACGTGGCACAAAATTAAGGAAACTTATTTGTATTTCGCAACTTAACTTTTGTGATTCTCTAGAAATTCACTACAAAAAGGCACGTTTTCTACCAATTTCACCATACTATTTCGGAGAAATTATCAATATAAAATTTTACCTTTGTTTGAGTCACATACGTTTGTGAAATTCAGAATTGTGATGTTTCTGGTTGATCTAGAGGTTTTTAATTTTTCCATTCCTATAATATTAAAGTTTTTTGAAACTATGCTATTGTTACTGTAACAGCAATTATGATAAGGTTTCAAGAAACTAATAAGTTCGCACAACCTTTGACTTAATTGAGTAAATTATTTTCTTACCACATAAATATGAAGAGATAAATACATTTTAAACGGCTATTTAATTTGTTTTCATTAAATTATAAAAACAAGTGTTTATTTTGACATAGAAATAAAATATAACAAAGTTTGCGCTTTTTATCAAAATAATTTAAACCGACAAATAATTAATTAAATAAATCGGGGACTAAGAGTTTTACATTTCAGAAAAAATAAAACAATGTGCACTTGCTAGCTTTTGTAAAATACGTTGTTTGACTCCCTCGAGAACTGAAACGCTATCCATATTCTTTACAAACGCGTATTCAGCGGTTTTTGCATAACTTTGTAGTCACGTCAGTGACTAACGCTATTTCAGAAGCTCGCTTATTCCAACGCGAATGCGAGTTCGCTAGTTTCACACAACATCACTGCATTATATTAATTTCACTTGCTAATATTCTAAACAGGGCGGTACTAAATAACGGGCATTATAGCGTTAAATATTAGCGCATAATTCAAATTGTCGATGGTACACACAGCCGATAAACAATTAATCTGGCAGTAGTAGAGCTTTATCTGCTGGTACGAAACTGAGCTGAAACTGGAACCACGTTCTAATCACGCGCGCACTCATGAATTTAGATTCGGTTGAGTCAGGGCTGGCGAGTTATCGATCATTGCTTTTTTACAAGCTAAACACTTATTTTAAAAGGTTAATTTACATAACATCCCTCATACATAGAATAATCAGAATCAATCAGTGGTACTTATTAACACGTAGACCCGGAAACAATATTTGCTAATCATGCATTTGCCGTGAAGCGAGAATCAAACCAAGTAAATGCTCACAGCGCTACCGAAGTAATTACTTAGAGTAACGAACAAATAAATAAAGGTATATAAACCTGCATTTTTTCTCAATTTCCTGCAATCGATCTCTTGTATTTTTTTAATCCTCCCTGATAATATAAATGTCAAGATTTTCCTGAACAATTTGTTGTGTTATTTCATTAAAATGTTTTCAGTCTAGTTATTCGTTTAGAAATATTATTGATCCTTGACATTTAAGTATTTAATTTTTTATTTCTATTAGCCTGTGACCTACTTGTAAGGCAAAAACCTACCTATTCCTATTCTTATTCCGCTTGTCATAAACACGCACGGTACTTGCTACGGTAAACTGACAAGTATTTATTAACAAAATAATATTAAATTATGTAAGTATCTACATAATTATGTGATTTTTATTACCAATAAAAAATATCATCATTACAAATATACAAAATACATAATATGAAACAGCTGAGCCATCTAAAAACCGTTACAAACGATCTATAGATATCTATAGATCAACTGATCCAAATCGCTCCCAGACGGAAGCGTTCCCAACATGCTGGCTGCATTGCCACGTTGAATGGCAATGCTGCCAGATATGAACCAGCCTTTGGATTACGTGTCGTTCGGATTACGGTAAACTAATCGTTCTTTATAAATTTGTTTACTAATTAGTAAAACACATAATATTTGTTAAAATCTATGGTTCCCAAAAAGCTATCCAAATGAGAATTTGGCAACCCTGCTTGCCTATCTATTTGTAGTGCTTGTCCGTGACAAAATGGTAGTCCGGGAAATAATTAATTCATAGGCTTTGTTTATTTTCTTACCGCCCATTGTTTTGCATACAATATTATCTATGAGAACACGGTAATGATTCAGCCGAGGCAAAACAGCTACATGTATGACGCGAGAGGTGTAGTATAAATTAATGATGCTTTACAAATTTTAAATCATGATCTGCAAACTATTGTCCTTAAACTTGAAGTTTATTTCAGCACACAGGGTAACTAGTGGGTGTATTGTAATTTTCATTTTAAAAAGCTTTTTTCTGTAAATGCCGCAAAGTTATTCAAATATTTGAGATCGTAGGCCATTGCCCAGCAATCGCAACGCGTAAAGCCCTTGAAGAGCCAGGCGGAGTTTGCTGGCTTTGAACAATACCCAAAGACTCGGAGAAACAAGTTAAATCCATAAGAAAACGTTTGAAAAGAAGTTCGATACTTATCCGCAGTATCTATACTAAGTTTTTTGCAAATAAATTATCTTTATCTTTATCTATATCTTTATCTTTAAGACGGTAGAGTTTGGTAGAGTCAGTGAGCAAATGGCCCAATTGATTATACTATATGTTCGTTACAAATAAATGTTACACTAAAGATGAATTTATGAATGATAACAATATTTGTATTTTTTAAACTGACCTTGTAACTGAATTTCTATTATTATTATTATAGTTAACGAAAAAGTGTGGAGTAACCTCAAAAACGTCATCACTAGCGTTTCAGTAATCGGGCGATAATTCGTTACACATGTCGCATGTAAAAATTTAGTTATAATTATTTGAAAATAGAATTACTATAATATCCAATAACTCCAATTATTTGCCGGATTAGAATATGAGCAAGTTATAATAATGCAGTGTGGAATTGCATTGCAGTCCTGCTCTTTGAAATAAAGTGAATGAATACCACGCGGTCATTAAACTTTAATATGAAAATATGGTTCTCAGTCATTATTATTAGGTATTATTTTAGTCGGGCGGCCTTAAAATTCTGTCACAAGAGTTGGCCACTGACTTATTCGAAGTTACTTACTTACTTAGTCATTATCATATTAGCCAATAGACGTCCACTGCTGGATATTAGGCCTTTCACATAGAGTGCCAGACCTTGAGCCTTCACTATCTGACTATGACGACCGATTTTGCGCAGCGGGCGCAGGTCCGCCTGCGACGCAGAGGTTGCGGGTTCGATTTCCGCCTCAGGACAAATGTTTGTACGATCTACAAATATTTGTTCCGGGTGATCTGGGTATTTTCTATATATAATAAAAATATCTATCTATGTATTGTATTGTATATAAATATATATCAGTCATCTAGTACCCATAATACAGCTCTGTTTAACAGCAGCTTACCTTGGGCTAGATGATGCTGTGTGGATTGTCCAGCACTATTTATTTATTTTTATTTATTTATCTATCGACTGCGACCGCTATAGGGTCATTGTTCAATCGAGTGGAGGGATGTCTTACACTGTTTTCCAGTTCGCGGTGGACATTCGAGAGCCTTTATTCCCCGGCTATCGCTTCTGCGAGCTATAGCTAACTTCTTATACTTTTTCCAACTTCCTTAGTTTTAAAAAGATGTTAAAAATTGTGTTGTTTTCACACACCTCACTAAGGTAGTTTGGTCGATTTTGCTGGGAAAACTACCTTTGTAAATAACAAATAAATTATTTCAGACGTTTCGTTTTCTCTTTAACAAAGAACAGTGGCACTATAAATGTTAAAAATAAGTAATTTTGTTCAATATCTACAATGAGTGCCAATAATATTAAATTATTAACGTCTATTTACCACTTGAATTTGTCATTTATGCTGAAGAGTAGTAGAGTTCTTTGTGATAGAGCTCGTCCGGGGTAGGACTACCACCATACCTATTTCTGCCGCAAAGCAGTAATGTTTGCATTGCTGTGTTCTGGTCCGAAGGGTATGGTTTCCGGTGAAATTACAGGCACATGAGACTTACCATCTACGTCTCAGGGTGGCAACCCGTGAGTGATACTTCTGATATTGCAAGCGTCCATATGCTGCGTTAACCGCTTACCATCTTGTGGTCCGTACGCTTTGTTGCCACTTCAGTTGTATAAAAAAAAAATAAAAAAAAAACGTTTCAAAGCTAGTTAGCTCTTCTTCATGAGCACCGCCTGCGACCGCGTTCGGCGGTTGCTTGGAGAATACGTCAGCATAAATGACAAATTTAAGTGGTAAATAGCCGTTAATAATTTAATTTGATTTCTAACCACTGTAGTTTTAACTCTTTGAGTGCCAATAAGTTTTAAATTTACTGACCGGTGAACGTTAAAAACTGGAAGTAAATTTGCTCTCATAATATCTACTGCCGCTGCAGCCTCCGTTCTACCATTGCGATTCAATTCGCAATGTGCCGTAGACCGGAAATTGTTGAAATCCCATGGACCAGCAGTGTGATACTCGTAGCACCTACGACAACAACTTTATAGATTGCTCTTCCTGGCCGATGTCAGCTACGGCGTAGGTGCATTGCTTCAAAGCAGTATTGCAAAGTGGTTATTAAATGCAGGAAACATCATTATCTACAATTCTTTTAACACCCAGGTCTGGAAAATAAGCTTTCCCTTCTGCCAGCCTTTTATGTTCTATATAAGGCATCATACACATTACTGAAGAACTTTTTATGCCTTAGGGCGTTCGCTCTATGGTAGGTTGTACTAATTAGGTCGTTTACAAGAAAGTTTTTATTCCTGTGTCTTACCAATTATAGTGTAAGACGTTTTTACGACGAAATTATAGCGCCGCTTTTTTGGTTTACGAAAAGTGAGAGAAAATAGGGACGCGTTTTTAAAGCAGAGTGAAACAGTATGAATTATATTTTCATGTTATGTTATGTAATTTCGCTGAACACACACACTCATCTATAACGAACAGTAAATAATCGCGTTTTTCCAGAAAACACGTATATAAAAGAAAACCCTCAAACAATAGCTGTTTTACTAAACAAAGTACACATGAACAATGTCAGTTTACATGTTAACATACACTTTGAAATCTTTAACAAACAAATTGAAAACAATTAAGCGAAACGAACAGTGTAAGTAATAGTTTTCTAAATAACTTGGAGGACAATAGGTGGAATTTGTTTATGTTTTTACATGCTACTCTTACATTAACTTTTTACATGCTATGTTGGATTCTCTCAAACATCTGTGTTTGTTTACTACGTGGTATTTTGATAAACTGAAAAATAAAACTGCATAATACATACTAGAAAATGTTTTTAACCGGTTCCAACGTAAATATAACCCGCCATTTTTTACAGACTAAAATTTAAATGGCTATTCAGTAGTTCAAATGGAAGTCAGCTAAACTAAAAATCCGAACGACAACACGAAACCTACAAAGACACGACCAAACATGCTCTTACCCGTATTAAGTGTTATGAAGAGTTTCTTCTTATAGGTTTTTAGTTGTTGCTTTGGCTTTTTTAGTAAATCTTTATAAAATGTACATAAGTAAATTGTTAGATAGTGAGAGACTCGTGTCGCAGCTAATTGCTGCTACTACTACTCGTAGGCTACACTGAAAACCAGCGCTACAGACACATTATGTCTGCAGCACATGCTGAGTGGCTGCCTTTTCTTCGCCACAATAGTTAAGTTTTAATTTGTATTATTATTTTTATTTTTATGTTAATTGTGTGGCGTTAAATAAATATTTTTCTATTCTATTCTATTAATTTAAGAGTTATTCAATATCTTGCATAATCACACTAATATTATAAATGCAAAAAAAGTTAGGATAAATGTTTGTTCTTTTATATCTCGACAACCACTGAACCGATTTGACTGAAATTTAAAACATAGATAGATAATGACCGGGAATGGGACACAGGCTTTTTATCCCGAAAAAAATTACAGTTCCCGAGTCCCACGCTAACGAAGTCGCGGGCAACAGCTATTATAAAATAAAGTCGCCTCCCCGTAGTTCTTCTGTACGCTTAGATCTTACACAACGGTTTCTAGTGCAATTCTTCATCAATAAATTGAATGATGCAAGAGTTAGGTTTATACGTAACGTTTTATATTCAGTTTCCACGCAAACGAAGTTGCGGGTAACATCTAGTTTCCCATAAAATACTTTTACCATCAAGTTCTGTTCAGGAACCAAATAATTATTAAAGTGCAAGATATTTTTAATAATATATTATCTATCTATCTGCCTCATCAATCTATCTATTTTGCCATTGGACCATTCGACGGTATTCCGACGTCGTAGTCTGCTAGCAAATAATTAAACATTGTACCGTATAGACAGTTCTGAAATATTCTGAGCATAATTAATGATATTTACTGGCAAATATAGCGGACCGAAGCGAGTGTCAAAATACAATACTTATCTTTTAATTTGTCCATTTTAAAGGTCTCTTTATTATACCACAGATAATTAATCGGAAATAAAACCATTTCGCGAACAAAGTTTTGGGTTAAAATAAAAGTGAATTAATTTATAGTGCAATGGGATTTATGAAATAGCTTTTAAATGATGGCGGCTCAAGATTGTACATCGCGGCATTGAGTGAATGAGTTTGTACGAGTTAGTGGCCAACTCTGGCCTACAGAGTTTATAGACAAAATGTCATATTAAGTTGTTTATCCTGGTGTGTACTTAGCTATCTATTTTTCTTTTTTATTAAGTCTGTTGTTTTTTTTTTTGTTTTCTCTCTGTGTGTTTGTCAAATAAACAAAATTTCATTTCATTCATTTCATTTTACGTGCCCTCAAAAGGATTGTCTTTGGCTATCTTGTCAAAACGACATGGGTCTTCCCATTTTAATTATTTTTCTCGTGTTATTTTAAGTTTTATTGCGTAAATTTGTTGGCATTTTATCCAATTTAATTTGTTTACTTAGCACAAGTGTAAGTAATTGAAATGGAGGGGTGATGTTGGTTGGTAATTTAGTCAAAGACTTTCCAAGAGGATTTTGAAAGAAAAGTCATCGTTTCTTTCCAAATTTCGTTTGTTTACGTTGCTAAGCGACAATCAAACTAATACACTGGACACTGGCAAAATTGTGGCAAACTAGCCACAGAGGCCATAAAAGAAAAGAAAAAGAAGATGTGCCCTCAAAACACTCGTGACATTGTAACACAAAATTATAATATTAAATAAACTTTTAGATTAAAAATATTAGTGTAATTATTAAACTCTAATATCTAATATATAAATATATAATATAGTAAATATATACACGTGTAAAACTTCATCTTCAATCACTTGATCTATTAATGAAAACCGTAAGAACCGTTGCCTAATGAGGAAACGACTTTGTTTTATACTATGTAAAGACGACCGATGTGGCGCAGGGGGCGCCTGCGACGCGGAGGTTCCGAGTTAGATTCCCGCCTCGGGTCAAATGTTTGTACGATCTACAAATACTTGTTCCGGGTGTTCTCGGTATTTTCTATATATAACAAAAAAATATCTATCTATGTATTGTATAATTGTATTAAGTATATATCAGTCATAACACAGCTCTGTTTAACAGCAGCTTACCTTGGGGCTAGATGATGTTGTGTTGATTGTCAAGCATTATTTATTTAAAGATATGATACTAGGTAGAAACGAAACATTATTAGTCCTGGTTCTACACGAACAAAGCCGCGGTAGGCAACTAGTTTATTAAAATTCAGATGCATTTATAAAACTTGTCATTAAAAGTACCCTAAAAGCAATTATTCACCCTGCTGTACTAATCGTCGTATGGTATCTACCTGTAATTTAGTTCCGATGCAGCCTAATAATATTTGTATATTGCTTTGTACTTAGTCTATTTGGGGGTTTTGAACTTTTGAAATTGTATTTACTGACAAATACATAAAATTGTTGCATTTTGAAGTAGAGACAAGCGTTTGACCACTACGTCATAAAATGATTTCTTGACATTTTATTTGACATTCATTACAATACATTATTTTTTAGATAGAATTGACTTTGCACGCCTTGATGAGGCAGAATGTAAAGGATCATTTAGACTTTAATTTAAGAACTATTGTACCTACATTCTGGCGAATAAATGATTATGATTATCACGCAATGATGGTGTGGTTTACGGTGCACGCTTGTCTAGACAAAACCAGAATACAATATTATTTTGATGGGAACTGTGCAATAAGAAAGGATTTCCAGAAATTCAACTCCTAGAAGATTGTGAGAAGATTGCATGAAAAAAGTGAGTGTGGATAAAATCGCGAGGCGTCCCACTAGTTACTTCACACAAATATAATCCCTAAACGCTATCATGTAAATAATGACAGCGTTGAAGCTTGCTTAACTCGGTTGCACTGTTCAAAAATCTATATAAATCGTGTAGAGCATTTAGAACATACCCGGTACTAATTAATCATTCTCGCAAAATGGTTAAGCAGCAGAATTAGAATCGAAGCCGAGGCCATTAGATATTTAAGCCTTGTTTCTCTAAAAAACGGTAGCTACTTGTGTCAGTGGTAGTATGTTGTTTTTTATCTGCAAGCTGCTTAAATTTACCTGATATCAAGCAAGCCTGAACAACTTTAGATAAAGATCTGCATTTCCGCGCAGTGCTAAGATAGGCTGGATTTGCCAACCTTTGCGGTACTGTGTAGTGTGTATTTTTTTAATTCAAATTATCATCGCTTCCACGGCGTATAGCGGTGTCCGCTCCTAAGAAACTTGCAGCTTTAGGGGCCCACATTACGGGGACGAGCATGCGAGCACAAATAACATTAATATAAAGTAGGATCGAACGCGTTATCGATTAGACGCCGGCGTTCACAACAATTAATGACCTGCATGTCCCAGGCCAGGCAAAGCTATGGCAAAACAAATACCCGTCCCCCTTCGGTACGGGGTGTGCTCGAATTTCCGGCCCAATTCGCCCCAAAATGCAAACGACGTATTTCGCCAATGCATGTTACGATCGATACGCCTAAGTTATGCAGCTCGCGTCAATTTTGTAAGTAACCGAAATGCGCTCACACAACACTTTTGCTCTCCAAAAGAGTACTCTGAAAATGGGGTTGAGAAAACATTTTCAATAATAAAGCGGTCTCAAAGGAACTAAAGGTTTTTATTAGAACAAAAACTTATATATATAGCTTCTGGCCGCGGCCTCGCTCTCGTAGTACCATAAAGTAGCCTATAAGATATCGTAGGTCCAGAACGATTACTCTTCCAAGTTTCACCAAATCTGTTCAGCCGCTGCAGCGTGATTGAACCACAAACCATTATCCAGGTTTTACAAGATGACGACCGATGTGGCGCGATCTACAAATATTTGTTCCGGGTGTTCTAGGTATTTTCTATATATAACAAAAAATATCTATATATGTATTGTATTAAATATATATCATTCATCTAGTACCCGTAATACAGCTCTGTTTAACAGCAGCTTACCTTGGGGCTAGATGATGCTGTTTGGATTGTCCAGCATTATTTATTTATATTTATTATTCAACTGATACAGAGCACTACCAGACGAAAGCTTTTCTAACATGCTGCCGTTGAATGGCAATGCTGATGCGAAATAAGAACCAGGGTCTCGATTTGCTCCGACCAAATGGAAAAAATTGATATTGCATTGCATCGAATACAACTAATATATATTGCAATCCGTCAGTATCACTACAAGAGCTGATATTAAAAAATGCACCGCATGCTATCGAATTTTTTAAACCCGATATCTACAGCCACAAAACGAAGCAAGAAAACTCGCCACCAATAAAGGCAGCGCGATCAAAAGTGTATAGAAGTTTGATGGGAATTAAAATGTGTAAAAAAAAGCAGGATGTATAGGGTAGGGTGCTTCGGGTGTGTGAGTACCGGTGTGGGGTTGCTGTCCCGACTAAGCTTAGACAATTTTAGTATAACATGTCGCAAAATAATGCATGCAAGTTATATCGTATGCATAGCCTGTCGCGCGGGCGTGTTGTTTATGCGCTTGGCCCTTCAGCCCTTTTTGTTAGTTGTCTTTTAAAATGCAGAAACTCATTTTGTTGCAGACTCTCATCATATTCTTTGTCGGGTCTGTGTCAACATGCTCGCGGTTTGCTTCTTGAGTAGGTAATAATCCGCGTTTGGGTCTGCGTTGTGGATTATGACCGAATCACTCAAGTGTAGCTTTCTGTTCCCAAATGAACTTATATTCTTCTTAAAAATATGAATCGCTTCTAAAGAGTCTCGCTAAACCTAAAGAACGGCTGGACCGATTTATCTAATTTTGCTCTACGAATATTTCTGGGAGTCCAGGGAAGGTTTAAAGGGAAAAAAAAAATGCGAGTGAAACCGCGCGGGTCAGCTAGTGATGAATAAAATTAATCCACAGATCACCAATATCCATAAACAAAGATTATTCGAAACAAGACTACTTAGTCTACTACCCCGAATAATAAGAGTTGTTTTATTTGGAGTAAATTGGAAAATTCTTTCAGCGGAGAACAAAGCGCAAGCGGCTTTATATTTGGCACAATGGTCTCTGTGTCCTTAGAGAGCTAACGCCGTGTCTACGCCAGCGGAAATAACGCGTCTGTCGGAACTTGACGCGGAGAAAACGCACTATCTAATGTACGCAGTGGTTTTAGTGGAGCAGTGGTTTTAGTGGAGCGCTGATTTTATCTTGATACGTTCATGCTCTTTGCTATATAGTTAGTTATTAGATTACCCGTAGTTTATACCTTTTTTTTTTTATACAACTGAAGTGGCAACCAAGCGTACGGCCGACAAGATGGTAAGCGATAGCTTATGGACGCTTGCAATACCAGAGGTATCCCTCGCGGGTTGCCACCTTGAGGCTAAGATCGAAAGCCTCATGTGACAGTAATTTCACCGAAAACCGTACCCTTCACACCGGAACACAGCAATGCGAGCATTACTGCTTGGCGGCAGAAATAGATATGGTGGTAGTCCTTCCCCGGACGAGCTCTATCACAGAGAACTCTACTATTCTTATTACTAGTTGCCCATTCGTTCGCGTAGAACTCGAGAACCGTAGGTATAAGTTCTTAAATAAACTATCATATTAGCGGGGTGCCTTAAGTTTTGTCTTCATTGTCATTCATAAGTAATTGCAGCAATACATTTCTAAACTGTATTTAAGAAAGAAAAAAAATGTTCCAACTGTTGGGACACTAGCCTATAAGAGTGATTGGGTCCTAATCTACTGGCCTGCTTTCAAAGGAGAGTGATTAGGTCTTAATCCACGCGGACCCAATACTGATTGGTGGATATCGTCTTATGAGTTCTTAGTTATTAGACTTGCGGGTTTCCTCACGACTTTTTTTAAACCGTATGAGAGCACCGGCATTTAGTAACTTAAAATTAACTTGGTTCGTTTCCATCTAACGCGTGTCCAAGCGCTGGGCAGTGACAAATCTGCGGATGCCTCGCGGACTTGTTTTGTTTAAAGTTGCGTTTTGTTTTGTCCGCTCAGATATGGGTCCGCTCGCTGGGAGCATTTGTATTTGTTACAAAGGCGCGGAAATCCCGCGGCAGATTTGTCGCAACTTTTACGGGCGGTGGAAACGATCGTGCATACAACACATTTCATTTATTTCCAATGAAATGATATCGTAGGCACTTAAATACTCAAAATAATTACTTTTAAGAGTTCTTGAATTAGAAATAACAGTATTGCTATTTTTCCGTATCGTCATTCAGCTGTGAACAAACATAAAGTTGATTGCGGTCATTAAAACTTAATATTTTGCATTAGGGGAGACCAGTCTAAATTTATCCTCAGTGGGGAAAACCAAAATAGTAAAGAATTTGAGATATTTTATTGTTTTTTTTAGTATACTGGAAACAATACTTTAACAAACTTTAAGCTTTGGCTGGCACTGCATCTGTGATAGTCAGGCGTGGTGCTTAACATCAGGCGGGCACCTTGATTGTTTTATAAGCCACTTCCTCTTAAATCACTCCTTATTATTTATAAAAACCGTTAAAAATCCGTGTCATAGTTTACAAGATCTATGCGTACATTCATACTATATACATACTAAGAGACAGCAGTAGACATCAGGAGCGCCTATGTTATATCTATGTAAAGATGTATGTTCAAAATTCATAGATGAAGTAGGTAGGTTCGCATATACAATAAATCGTTTTACCTCAAGAGATCATTTTAGACTGGTCTCCCTCAATTAGCAAATGAATTGCAATTGTTCGTGGTCAGTGATGCACGCGTGCGTTTCCACGTTAGACATTTTAGCGTAAGCCCATATCTAGCAAGAACTGTTTACATTGGTTAATTATTAGAAAACTATTATAAACAACGTAGACACGCGAACAATATAATGAAAAAGTTAAGAAATGCATAACAAACGGTGCATCATAAACATTTTAAAATTCAAATTTAGCAAATGGCATGACGGTTAAGTCGTTTGCCCAAGAACTGTTTGCCTGATGTTAAGCGCAACGCCTGACCATAGCAGCTAGAGTGTCACCCAAAATATCTGATCTGCGTGACACTGCGCGTCAACCCGAGTCGTATATTAAGTCTCTTTCGCCCGGTAATGCAGTTATCTGCTTGGAGGCAAAATATCTGGCACTGCGGTGGATGTAGCACCCACCAAGGCAACTTCTTGCTGAAGTCCTACCACGTTTATTTTTTAGGGGCAAAAAGCTGCTGCAAAATGTCCGCGCGTGAAATTTTCACGTCTTTGCAACAAATATATATGTTCTGATCAGACAAATAAGAAAATGTAAAATAACATGTATCTAAGTATCATTAGGTAAGAGAGAGAGTTTTGATGTGAAACTCAAGCCAAAACACAAATATTAATTGGCTTCACAAACCAGCGTATATCGAATCGCTTGCACATATCACTCGAACAGTATTACAGACAGAAGCAAATCGAAAACTAAACGCAACGCGTGCTTCAACCAATCGAGAGATGAAAATTATTCATCTCGGCGAGAATTCCACCCGTTCTAGCGAGACCGCCTAAATTTCGAACGTCAAATTCTTAACAAGGCCTCAGGCCGGTGCTGAAAATCTCGAAAATCTCGCCACAGATCGCACGAGAATCGGAATATGTTTGGTATTTCGCAAATCGGTCATAGACAACGGTCTGCGATGCTTCTTACGAAAGTTTAATGCGACGTTTCGTCCTTTGATTTGAAATAGACACGGAACAAATATTTGCAGATCATGTGATCATGTTTGAAATTTTGTTCTGCAGCGGGGAAAGAACCCGCAATATCAGGCTTTCCAATACACACCGCACACAAGCCCGCCGCGCCAAAGAGGTATATTTAGGTATACCTTTCAATTTTCGAAAGTTACTCCTGCAAGTACTTTGCAACCTTTACAATTTTAGGAGCGCTCGTGACGTAGCTGGCTAAGTTAAGCACTGTTCCGCGTAGTCGTCATATGAATGGGTGACCGCCAGTGGCAAATTCAACTAAGCGCTCCCGTGGCGGCTTAGAAATTCTGTCACCAGAGCTGGCCACTGTCTTATACGAACTTATTTTTACTTTATAGTAAAACAACTAGTTTTTTAGATTTTAATATTCCCATCTCGGCTACAGTAAAACGTATTATATCTGAATGTAACCGCGATGCCTCCAGATTCACTGGACCGATTCGGACAGCTTTTTTTCTATTTGCAGCGCAGCGCCTATTCGATATTAGAATTTAGTTTAATGAAATACCGCAGATATCTGAGAAAGGAAATGTTGTTAGAGTATAACACCGTATTTATAAGTCGTGAGTTGAATATTTTTTCAACATTATCATTATTTTTTTAGATGAGCTTCTGTCGTTATAAAAAAGAGTTCATTAGACATTATCATCAGATTAAGTTTTGATCAGCATGACATTTACCTACTGGATAAAAAATAAATCGGTACCAATAATCAAAACTTTAAAAATTAAATCTTTTTTTTATACCACCAAGGTACAGCCCACCTGTTACCGTAACCTATCGACGCTTGCAATACCAGAGAAATAACTCGCGCGTAGTCAAAAATTCATTAACATAAATAGGTATTTAATTTTATGAAAACAGCAATCAGATAAAAGCCAATATATTGTCTTCATAAAATTTCTCGATAAATTATAGCTAATTATATTTTTTTTCTTTACAGGTAAGTTGGACCAGAACTGTTAAGCATATTCATGGCGATTCAATGCATCTTACAATAGAGGTTAGTAACTTACACCTTAACTAAGGTATGTACACACAATAAGATGTTTTCAATATCGAGTGATACTTGGAATTCTTGTATTATGAACACGGGTACTGCAATTAAGACCTCCGTCATATTGTTATTCTGAGAATGGAGCGCACATGATTATCTACTGACGTTTTTTAGCTTAATATCGAAATAGTTGAAACAAACGATAGGGTAGGTAGAGCGTAGATGCAGTGTAAGGCTGCGTTTGCACCAGAGATGTGCGAGGATGTGTAGCGAGGGATGTGTTTGTTAGAAACCAATAGAATCATTTTATTTACCTAGCCTCGTTCTGATAGCTTCAATGAAGTGTTTCTATTGGTTCCTAAAACACTTTCCTCGTTACACATCCTCGCACATCTCTGATGGAAACGCAGCCTTAGCTTACTTCATCTAAACCTGCCATAGGTGCATCGTCTGCGACATTCTTTTCCTCTTTATGTGTAGGCAAAAATGATACCTTGACCGAGATAACCAGGAGAGGTAAATTGACTACTTAGTGACCGCTGGTTGTATTACGTTTGTTAGTCTTTTATCGATTAGCCAAGACAAAACTATGCAATTTCCTAACAAATCCAGGCAATAATTATCCGCGTCTTTCTATAGAATTATACTTAGATTTAACTTGGTCCAAGAAACTCAGCTGGATATGAAAACTGCAAACCACCTAAAAGAAAAAACTCACAAACCTCGCAAGTCGCAGTGCTAGGTTTTCTAGCTTGGTAATGACTAATGACAGTTGCAACCTTTTACCCGCGGTGTGTGAAGGGTAATAATAGCGTGTACGTCGAATGTGTTGATAGCTAGCGCAATACTGACATATTACATTATAAATGCAAGTAAACAAGTTCGAACACGGTTGCATAATATATGATCAATAAAACGGGAAACCCCTTATAGGTGAGGAATCTATTTTCTGACAGTTTAAGGTGTTAACTTAGTTCCTACATATCATTTACCTTATGCGTGACAAATGTAGGTATTAATTATTTTAAACAGAAACCTGGAAGGGTTGTACCAACCTTTTCTTTGAAGTTAAATGTGAAATCATAGTAGTTTCTCGATCAAATAAAAGAAAGGCGTGAGTTTTTTATTATAAAATTCTACTAATGGCAGGCTATAATTAAGAACTCCTTTTAGCGCGCGAACAAAAAGACTATACCTTTCAAAATTTCAAATTAAGAACTCTCGGCAGCCGCCATTTTGATTTACACCGTTTCCGTAGCACAAACGAACGCTTAGACTTAAAAGCACAAAAGTGCGGGTACCTATTAACACATTACTCACACAAGCGACAATGACAAACGAGGAAAACAAAACAGAGTTTTTGCGCATCTAAAAAGTTAAAAGAGAACTCAGCTCGGATAGTTGGGTCGAAGTTCGGCTCAAAAGTTGCTTGATCGGTGTTGCCAGCTTTCGAAATACGACGGCTTTAAAAAAAATGCACGCAAACACTTGCGAGAACTCTGTTTCATAATTTTTGTTCTGCCGTTATTTTTATTTTTTCAAAGGTATACAGTTTTTTTTTTATTTTGTGCAGTTGACTTATTTACACATCCTTTGAAATGGCAACATCGACAGTAATGGACATTCGCATGAGCGTCTCGAGCGGAGTGCCTGAGGGTAGGCGTAGATAGAGCAGGCCTCACCTTTGTCGCGCCTCTCGTGACACCAAACAAGTGTAGTTAGGTGCAGGTGGAGATTTTTAAATTAAGAAAGATTCTTTTTCCGCAAAAATGCGAGCCACAAAGCTATTTGCTTATTTAACTTTGCCAGGCTAAAAATCCTGTAAGTATTAGATACGTATCGGAGTTTTAAAAATAAAAGATTGCGACATCGTTCGCAAAAGTATCCAATCTGAATTTTAAAAGCGTTCGAATGCTCATTTATGCCATGGAATTAGCTCCCGTGTTCTAACAGTTCAGAATTGCATACAACAAATTAGAAAAAAGTCTACGAGCGCTTTCGGTAGCGTATTGAATGGAATTTATGAGAGCGATATCGTTGGTGTTCGATTGGAGTCATAACATGAGCACAGAACAGCTACATACTTCATTATCTGCCGACAAACTTTCCGCGTAATAGTTAAAGCGATAATAATTCCGTTAAAAGTTCTTAAAACACGCGAGTACGTAAATTATTAACGTTAGTGCATGTGTGTGTGCTTTTTATAAATTTGTTTGCAGTTTGAAACGGCTAACTTTGACGTGGGAATGTAATCGTGCAAACTCGGAACTAAGCGGAGTCGAGCTCACAGCTCTACCTTTCATAATATCCACAAACATGAATGATATCTAAATCTAAACCATTTTATTTAAAGTCTTGCGGATATACTGACATACTGAGCTACAACGCAAAATCTAAATTGCTAGACCTAGAAACTTGAAATTAAAAGGGTGTTCATTTTCGTTGTACGAGTAGTGTCCTAAAAAACTATTTTTTTAATTCGCATTTTAACGCGTCTGAATAAGAGGTTAAAACTTTTATAAAAGAAAATTGTGCTTTTCCAATTTGGAAGCAGAAATTTGCATAAAAAATGAGGTTTCAGCAAGTAACGACACTTAAATCATTGTTTTATTTTGTCATCATTTTATGTCTGATAATGTAGAAGGTTTTTAAGAAGTCTTTATGGATGAAGTTGACCAGGATCTGATGATGAAGTAGTGGCTGAAACTCATCATCGCACACTAAGAAGATTAAGAAGAAGTGTTTAGTCTTTTTCGAGTCGTCTTCTTGAGGTATTTAATTCAATATGATTGGCCAGAGGACTTGGGGCTGAAGGATGACCTGATATTTGATATTTAATTCAATATGATAATGAATGAAACTTGAAGGCACGGACGAAGTTACTGGTAGTTCCGCTAATCTAAATATATTATAACTGTTGCGTAACTGACTGAGAGACTAACATTGCACGGCCTACTAGAGATCTAAACTTTGATATGTTGCTTTTTTTGACGCAAGAGACAGAAGTTGCACGAAAAGAAGTCAGTGCAGACAAAGTCGTGGAGCATTCCACTAGTGTTGAATATTTGACAAATTGATGAACACATTGCGTCGCTAAAACCATGCGTACGAAAATAATACGAAACTTGATTAGTACAAGCAGCATTGTGGGAGCAGCCCGGGGGAGAGTGGGGTTGAGGGGTCGCGTTACACAAATTATAAATTATAGGTGAACGTTATTTTTTCGAATACATATTTCATTTTATATTGTACGGGAAAGCGGGGTGGCTTGGAGGTGGGGGTTAAAATAAAGAGAAGCGCAATTGAATTTTTAATATTTCATGAAGAGGGACGCGGGCGAGGCCGAAGCAGTTTTAATGGGGTTATGGCGGGCTGCCGCCGAACGCATTCTGTTCCAAACTGATAACACTAAACGTTATATTAAAAAACATCAAATACTTACATACTTTTATGTACTTATTGAGTAATTTTTTTAACAGTTTCGATAAAGTTTTTTAACCAAATGTCATTATTTGAGCTAATGAATCCCACGTGTCGTGTTACCGTCTCAGTGATGTGTCGTTTTAGCCGCATATACTCCGTCAGCATCCGAAACGACAAAGGCCGTGTCCAGTCAGCTCTGTGATTACCGCACTCCGTCGAAATCATCTTTTTAAAACTATTCAGCCTTAATTAAACCTCTTTTTGCAAGACTTTTTACTTTGCCAGTTGTCTTTTGTTAATCAAAGGACTCGATAATACGCTTTTGATTCCGTACCGTTTCCGTGTCATCATCATCATGACAGCCTTCTAATGTTCCCACTGTTTGGACGCTGGCCAACTCTCAGACGAGAGTGGATGGATCTGCATCTGCGGACTCAATGTATTGGTGGATGGCACATGTCTTTTGAAATTCTAGGTCTTGAATATTTCGGTTTCCTCATGATGTTTTCCTTCACCGTATGAGAACACTGACATTGCGCGCATACACTTTTCAAACAGAAAAATCCATTGGTGCCGGCAGGGTTTACACCCACGACCTTAGGACCGGAAGACGGGGGCACATACCACTGAACCACCGGTGGTATGTTTGTTTGTTATTGTTGTTTCCAAGTAATAATGTGAAAATGTATTTCCCCCTTGTTCGTATCAAAAGATAATATGATAATATAATATGATAATGCTACATGAACTTTTGTATAAATTGCAACTGATGGTGTGTTTACAAAATATTTTTGTTAAGTACTACTTGATTGATTGGCCTTCTCTCTTAAGCTACACGTAATAATGACTAATGCATAATTACTAATAATACTTCTCACATTCATTCACAGGCTTAGGCAGGCCTCAGTTATACCCCAATGGTTTAGCAAGAATCTTTATTGCACCGACAATACATTTCATTTTGTAATAAACATCTCACTTGATTTATAACTGTACCCTCGATAGACAATTTCAAAGTTACCTTACAACGGGTTTTTCTATACTCCCCACACAACATACACTTAATTCGATGAAATTTTGTATATTAACAGAACTTACAATTATGCAGGAGTTAATAAAGTTAACCTACATACATTTGAGCTAGCTACATTTTTAAAATAATTGTTTTATTAATCGTCATTGGTCATAATAGTACCTTAGTGTAACGCATTTCATATATAAATATCTATATCTAGGGATATATTTAAATATCTAACAATACGAGAAATTATAATATAACACATAAAAATACCCAGGATACAAAACGTTTACAAATATTTATGATAATAAATGATGACGTTTTTTTTGTGTTGACAAATGTTTGGAATTGACCTACTACCTCAGCATAAAAGGTCAGTTAAAAGAAGAGAATATCATTATTTCATCAAATTGAGTGCACATTCATCGCAATAATAATAAACCACCACTAGTCTAATGTTAAAAAATCAAAATAAAAAAAAACAAAAATTATTTATTTCACTAGAATCACAAGGATCACTTTGAAACGTCTTACAAGCTAGGAAAATTTACACCAGTTCCAATGCGCGCCCATGCCGTAAAAGAACTGGCAACAACACCGGCTGGGTTCCTATCGCTTTTTTGGCATGACCCTTGCTATTGTTATGGATGCCGAGTAGATTCGATGAGAGTACGATTCCAAAACAAAATTTATAACAGAATGTTTTCGTCTTCTGCTTTTAATTAAGTATGGCTTCTGTGGCTGGGTTCTAGTTTGAGTTTGTCGAGGAACTGGTCACACATTCATGTCATGTCAGCCGTCTGTTTTAGGAACATAGGAACTAAAGCAAGCTTTGTTAAGGCTCGGACAAAGGGAGTCTCGCCACCCAGTCTTGATTTAGACACGTGGTGAAAGATGTCAATTTGTAATTATTTATGTTATATTTGGGAAATAAGTTGTGAAATAAATGTGTGTTTTATCAAGATTTGAAAATTAATTTGTGTTCTTGCAGTTATAGAATGGAAACTTATCTCTCTGAGTGGAAATGGTGTATTTTTCATTCGGCGCGTTCATCCAACATCTTTAAATTCCTATACATATTATCATCATTTAAATGCCAAGAGATCGACGCGATCAAAGTCGCAGGCAACAGCTAGTACTTCATAGTTCTCGTAAGGATCAACGTCGAAGGATGGCTAAGAACCGTCGCTTCGAGTTCAAAACCAACCATATCTATTCGGTATTCATTAAATAATTTTTAAGGTTTCGCATAACAAAAAGAAAAAATCGTACGCCTTACCTTTGAATAACTCTTTTTCTCATGTACTGGTGAAGATAAATGTACCGACCGACGCCGGCGCTTATTTCTACGAACAAAGAGATCTGTTAGTTTTAACTTAGAATACAGGCTGGTCCAAACATAGACGTCAATAAAAAAAAAATAGATTCCTGAGATCCAGGGGTATCTGAAAATACCCCATGTATGTTCCCCGATTTTTCGTAAATTTCGAGTTATGATTTTTGAAATGATTTTTTTAAACGAACGTTTGAAAAAAAAATTTTGGAGGTTTTTTCCAAGATTTTTTTTTGTAAAATCATCTCAATGTTGTACAATCATGTGTAACATAATAAATTTCCTAGCATTAGTAACATAGTGTTACAAAAGTTTTGATGAAAAGTGACAAATTTGTGTTTTTGAGAGTCAAAGTTGAATTTTTAACATTAAATTAAAAATCAAAAAACCATAATCCATGGTTTGTAAGTGTTCTTAAATACTTTCAAAAACTATAAGCTTTCATAATACCACAAAAAAATTGCAACTTAATAGGCTATTTTTTGCTGAAATCGGCCTTCAAAGATACTGAGATTTTATTTATGCTTGAGCAAGAGTGAACGCTGCAAATAGTAGTCAATATTAGTCCGATTTTTTTAGTACTGAAATCCTTTTACTTTCTATTTGAGGTTGCCAACTAGTTTATGCAATCAGGGAACACAGAAGAGTAGTTTTTTTAATTGTATTAAAAGTAAAGCCTTAGGTGGTTTGCCCACCTCAGGAGCACCAAGTGACGTGACGCAACAACCAACATCGTAATAACTACATTAAATCGATAGTTTTCGGTTCTCTTTTTATTATCGGGGGGGGGGGGGGTAGTGCCCCCGCCAAATCGAGCTTAAACACTTTACACTAGTGGTCTAGTGGTAGTGTCTGTGCCTTCTGATCCTAAAGTCGTGGGCCCGAAATCGGTCGTGCACCAATAGTTTTAGTAGAAAAAAACTATGTGCTCTCAAACGGTGAAGGAAAACATCGTATGGAAACCAGCATGCTCGAAAATTCAAAATTTGAAAGGCATGAAACACTTTCCACATTGGGTCCCTGTGATAAACAAACGACTATCAATTCAATAGTTTTGTTACCACACTAGTCTTTTGAAAAAATTGTAGCTTATTGCCTGCAAATGACTCTTCGACGGTGACGTGTGAGTCGTTTTTGTGTCAGTTCAAGTCACGTAACGCTTTCGAGATGGGCGAACCACTTTACCATACAGAACTCTAAGGGCGTGAATCTTACTCCGACTTACATTTTCAAATCCGATCTGAACGAGATTCTTCTAATTAAAGCAAAACCCTTGATACTCGGTTTTGAATTGGTAATCATTTCGTATCAAAGAATTCAATGCAACTTGTTATTCACTTACGACGCAATCGCTTATTGATCGAGTCAGACACCAATTAGTTGTAGTAAAGGCGGCACTTCATCTCGCGAGACAAAGTTTTCTCATTAAATTAACGTATGCAGTTGTGGGGATTTTCGTTAGGATCGGGTTGACGCAAATGAATCACCTCGGCACCGGATCTACTTCGCCGAAGTTCACCTTGCTACTCGCCCGTTAATCAGCCGTTGCCAGACTGGCTTCACTTCTTAATGTGGCTTCTGTGGCTATTTGTCACAATTCTGTCAGTGTCTAGTAATTAATTTAACTAGTAGATCTCCAGTCAGAAGACCTCACAAGCACAAACTGTTAAAGGCGAGCAATTTACTGCATTTTGAGGAGCTATTCTGATCATCACGCTGAGGATCCTCATCAGATCTTCACCAATTTTTTGAGATCAATTTAAAGTTAATACCATTCTGATAAAATAAAAACCATTGAAATCGGATCTCTTAGGGCAGAGATATCTAGTAGCTCCCTGTTTGCTTCTTCTTGGAGAAAGTACGCCTCCAGTCAAAAATTCCCAAAAAAAAATCCTTTAAAGTCATAGAATCTGTATACTAAGTTTCAACCAGATCGGTTGAATAATGCGACCTGTAGCGAGAACAGCTAGACAGACTGACTGATAAAATATTTTTAACCAATCTCGAAACTGAGACGCTTCGCTCGTTTCGCTTGCTCGGCCAATTATTGCTTAGCGAAACTTGAAGCCGGTGGACCCGGTTTTTTTAAAGTAGTTATGCCCTGATGGAGACCTTCGGGCGGTCTATTACCTCCGTGTCAAGAGTTGGTTACTAAGTAAGTAAGTAAGTTCCTATGAGCTAGTGGCCAACTCTGGTGACAGAGCTTTTAGGTCGCCCGAAGGCCTCTGTCATGGCCTGAAGTTTGCAATATTTTTTTATGCAATTAAATAAATAAATAATACGGAACAGCGACAGATGAGACGCCGTCGATTTTTTGTGGAGCCGATACATCTGAGTCAACCTTAATCATTGTTATAAGATATAAGTTAAGGAAGCGCCGTACTTATATTGGGGTCTTTCAAGAAACTAGGGGGTAGTTTACTAAAGTTAATGAAGTTTTTGTCATAATATAATCCTTATATGTTATAACTAACTCTCTTGAACTCTAACGATGATCTACATTAGATTTGCATAGAGGTTCATGACTCAGTCATTCTCGCTCGAGAATAGGCCACTATTTCAACTATCGGAACCGTGTCTTGTTTATAAAGCTACGCATATTTTTCACCGCTAGTACAAACAATATGGCGTCGTCAACATAGCTGTTAAATAATTAAATACCAATATAATTAACGTATAGTTTGATCATGGCTTAATAATTTATGTAAGTGATTAAGAAGGCAATAAAGAAAATTTGATGGGAACGTCGAAAATTGAATGATACCTACTTTCGTTAATTTGATATAAAACATTGATCCATTTGTACCAGAAGTTCTTGAAGTTGGTTTTATTAATATTATAGCTAAACTCATACTTACAAACTTATAGTCATTATTATTATTATTATTATTTTTTCATTATATTATACTCAAAATTTGGATTTCTGACATTTTGTTATTAATTTTAACCAAGTAATAATTCATTAATTAGATATTAGTATTGATTTTTTTAATGATTTTTTTTAGTAAGTGATCACATTTTTAACATTGTACCTACTACTCAGACCTTTATTGCTTTACCTCAACTATAATATTTGCATGCTTGTGAAGCAAAAACATGTTGTACTTCATATTATTATATTAAGACCTATAATGTTTCCTACCGTGTTTTAGCAAATAAACTTATTTCATTTCATTACATTTCACTCAATTTACTCTGACTTATCCCTGAGTTCTACAAGGGAAGTGGCATTTTTGGCACCTGCCGTATTTATTCGAATGAATACGTTTGATTTAATAAGGTTTACATAATAGAGTGAAAATAAAATTATATATTAGTGAACATGAACACAGAACTATGTTCAGCCTACTGTTTTTAGAAATATTTTTATGACTAATTTCAAGCTACCATATAATTGTTAAAAATTAAAGGATACAAGTTCATTTTGTATACTCGTAGATCTTGTGTCGCACGCATACCATAAGTATATACTATGGTTCCCTTTTTAATGTTTTTATTCTAATAAAAAAAACTTTTTTTTTTTCTAGCCTATACTGTCCCACTGCTGAGGCCTCCCCTGCATCCCTCCACTTATCCCGGTCCTGTGCCATCTCCTGCCAGCCCTTGTGGAAGACGTCTAGGTCGTCACGCCAGCGCTTTCTTGGTCTGCCTCGGCGTCGTCTTCCATCTTAAAAAAAACTTAAATACGTAAAACTATTTAGATCTGCGCAAATAAAAAAACATATTTTAATATACTTACCTATTATTATATATCATGGCATAGCAATGCTAATTCTAATACAATTCTTAATCATGACAGCCTTCTAATGTTCCCACTACTGGGACACTGGCCTACTCTCAGGCCAGAGTGATTGGGTCTTAATCCACCACGCGGACCCAATGCGGATTGGTGGATGGCACATGTCTTTCGAATTTTTAGTTCTCAGACATGCCGGTTTCCTCACGATGTTTTCCTTCACCGTATGAAAGCACTGGCATTGCGCACATCAATTTTTCGAACAGAAAAATCCATTGGTGCACTACCGGGTTTGAACCCACGACTTTAGGATCGGAAGGCGGGGTCCCTACCACTAGACCACCGGTGCTCTTTAACATATAAAAAACATACAATTACAGTTTTTTTAATTTTTTGTATTGCTTAAGTGTTGAAAATCTACAATACATTTGTTTTATTATATTTGCGATGCCTGAAAAGGGCAAATAAGTAAGTGCAATATACCTTATACTCAGTAATGTAACACATTATAAGCAAAAAAATGTCTTGATTATTGAATTTGCATTGCACTGCCTGTGTTTTTAAATGTCTTTTATATACCCATGCAACCAACTTTATTTCTTGTATCTTTATTTTTTTGATTCACTGAATAGAACGTCGATAGAACAGTTGGTACTTTCACGTTATCATTCATCGAATTCCGTCTGCCGTAAAGCGCCTCCCATTCGCTGAAATAGAAATAACAGTCTTAAATATAGGTAAGCTTTTCGAATATTTGCAAGAAATTTTTTGCAAACCTTTTTTACAACCTTTTGAATGCTAATTTCATTGATAGACGTAACTGGTCTGAAATAAATGTGTGTTGAAATCTTAAAATTTAAACATATCAGTGTGAATACTCCCTAAGTACTGCATGTATGTAGGTCCACTTTATGTAAAACCTGTCCTGGGTACATAACTGCACACATCACTAGACGTAGGCAATAGACGTACAAAACGGCTTCAATAGATGGTAGAAGGCCTGCTAGTAAGCTACTAGAATTTATGAAAAATTGAATTGCCAAACCTTTATTAAGTGTAAACACCAATCTGTGAAGTAAATAGAGCAATCGAAACAAATACTTTATAGGTTAGTACCGAAAAACGCGATAGCCGGGAGCACCCGGCGCGCCCGTAAAAATAGGTATAATATTTTGGACATCGGGGAGCTGGCGATCGTTTCTCCCTCTCGTTACAGTTCCTTCGTCCTTTTCTTTTTAATTCTGCGTATTTTTATTTGCTATGATAAATTGTTACTGTGGGAGAGCGTGGTAGGGTGAGGCAGTTCGCTTTTGTTTCGGTAATTTTTTATGTCTGGTGTTGGTATAATTGTGTGGCGCGCAGCGGAAGCGTATTGTACAATGTGGGTCGTGGCTCGCGGTCCAGACCCCGTGACCCGCTTCCTTCTATACCGACTAAGGTTTATTATCAGGTAAGAAACTGTTAGGACTATTATAAAAAAAATAGTTTTTACGTGTGTGACAATGTTTTGACTCAACTTCGAGAATTTTCTTTAGGGTGTTTAATTTGCTATGTTGCACCATGGTATACTGGTTCATTTTCTAGACCTTTACACTAAAGCATCGTCTTTGTAACATTATTTTATTGAACTGGTTAAAAATGTATGCTTGAGTGTCATGGCCCGTAGTTTTTTATACTTTTAAGGCATCTTAGTGCGGGGTCGGGCGGGACCTAACCTTTTCATTATGAAACAACAGTGGAAAATATTTCTTTCAATCACTGTTAAATTAATTTTCTTGCTATTTAGTCTCTACTTGTGTGTAGCGAAGTATACTGACTGACTGAAATGTATAATTTCAGTATAATAAAGTATATTTCGGAAACTCAAGTTGTCTAACTTTTAATAATGTGAAAAAGGCATTAGCTGCTCATCCAATATAATATATATGTCGAAATTTGGTTTAGAAACCTAATTGGTCACAACTGCAATGCATTTTATGATAAGATTTAATATCTCAAACTCAAATTTTCTATCTAACCCATCTTCTGCAGAGTTAAAGCCTCTTATCTCTTCTTCTCTTCCTTTCTCTCTTGCTTTTTCTCTATCTCGTCACTCCTTGCGATCACTGTTCTCCTACTGCCTTCACAATGTCGTCCATCCATCTGGCAGGTGACCGCCTCTCGGCCGCCACTTATCTCTCCGCCATTCTGTGACTGCTTTAGCCCATCGGTGGCCGTCTCACACA
Organism: Colostygia pectinataria; assembly: GCA_951394395.1. Lineage (NCBI taxonomy): Eukaryota > Metazoa > Arthropoda > Insecta > Lepidoptera > Geometridae > Colostygia > Colostygia pectinataria. Next base: position 16,560,172 of record OX596348.1, on the reverse strand, counting down.
CTAGGATTTCAGAAATCTCCTTCACATGCGATCATATCCGGGGATTTCTGGAATAAGCCCACCTTTTATCCAAATATCTTCTTTGCTTCTCTTTTGAGAGCCGGAAAGCGATTTTTGGACAAAGTGTTATGTAATCCCCTTCGCATACGATCATCGCAGAGTATTTCTGGAATTAACCGGTTCACTCAAAGTTGCCATTTAATGCAGTTTCCAGTAAAAAGTAAACACAATATAATACGATACAGGATATTATGATCTGGTATCAAAACTATCAGTGGTGAATGGGCTACGCGTAGGGTTGTCGAGTCGCATTAGTGGTACTCTACGTGACTTTCTGACCTCTCCTCTCTTCTCTCTGGTCCAAAACATGCACCATCTAGCTGAGTTTAGCGCTATTAACTTTAAACAAGATGGTAAGCGGCCCACAAGATGGTAAGCGGTTACCGCAGCCTATGGACGCTTGCAATACCAGAGGTATCACTCGGGGGCACATTGAGGCTAAAATCGAAATCCTCATGTGCCAGTAATTTCACCGGAAACCATACCCTTCACACCGGAACACAGAAATGCGAGCATTACTGCTTGGCGGCAGAAGTAAGTATGGTGGTAGTCCTTCCCTGGACGAGCTCTATCACAGAGAACTCTACTACTCTTGTAAATTGTATTTAGTTGAACTTTATATCTTGAATATCAAAAAAACACAGCACAGGTGTAACTATATTCTTTTGTGGTGACTCCGTTTTCTGATCCTAAGGTCGTGGGTTTGAAACCAACCGTGCGTGCACCAATGGAATTATTTATACATTATAAACATTTGAAAAACATGTAGGTACCTTAAGTGCTGACATAAAAATACGCGATTTTTTGTTATGAACCAACGTTTGCAAAACTAGAGATAGCACTCTCGCGTAGCCATCCTCAAAAATTACTGCTGAGGAGAAATAATAACTGTCGTACTTTCCCGTACGAGCTCTATCAGATAAAGTTTTACTACCCTTAAAAGCCTCCACACACTACTGTGTGGCTTCTGCCGTGGTCGGGTCGGAGGCGAAGCTTTCCAACTTTGCTCTTTTGGCGTATCCGCGTGACAACCCTGTCAACGTTGGACACTCGACCCGCGGATATGAATGTAGAATTTACACTATGTTACGTCTGCTTCGTTCAATGAAATGCGGATAGAAACAATAACATCGGCTCAATTGACCTCTCTTTAGCAAGCGTGAAACACAACCCATTATTAATCTGAATTGCATCATTCATCGGCTCATCGATTATTTAGCCAACGAGTGTTTCTATCAACTTTGTAATGTCTATCATTTTAACAAACAGCCTTCATGTTCCCATTGCTGGGACACCGGCCTATTATCGAGCGAGAGCGATTGGGTCAAAATCTATCAGGCGGACCCAATGCGGATTGGTGAATGGCATATGCCTTTAATTTTTTTGGTTCTTAGACACATCGTTTTTCTCACGGTGCTTTTCATCGTTTGAAAACATTGAAACTTATTACTCTAGTTTTTATTACTCACACACTCACCGAGTAGTATTCAATTTTGGTTGAAATTTTCACACAGCATTATCTAGCCCCAAGCTAAGCAGAGCGTGTGTTATGGGTGCTAGATTATATACATAATACAATACAATACATAGATAGTTTTTATTATACATAGAAAATACCCAGAGCACCCGGAACAATATATTTTCAATAAGTACGTAAATTCCCATAGAGACACAAAACGTTTTTAGTGATCTGTAACTCCTAAATTAATAATTCAGCTGTAATAAGATTGCTAAAAAGACAATCGTTGCTTTATGAAACTTTGAAAAAAAAGGATTTAAGATGTCTGGAGTGTCACAAAACTAGTGGGCGTGTTGAACAGGTTTCTATTCATCCATTTCAAGTAGAGGGGGTAGACTATAGCAGTAATTCCCACTAAGGGAACAATGATATCAAAACGGATGTAGACGTACTATGCGATTTAGTTACCTGTACATTATTAAAAGAGTCGAGTTCTTTGTGACAGAGCTCGTCCGGGAAAAGACTACCACCATACCTATTTATGCCGCCAAGCAGTAATGCTCGCATAGTTTCCGGTGAAATTACAGGCACTGAGTATGTAAATAACCTTATTATTTCAGCTATTAGTATTTTAAAGGTGTAACTTTAAAATCATTGGGTGAATGAAATTAGGCCTTCAGGTGACTTAACTCGGTCCCCAAAGTTCGCCACTGACTTATATACGAGTTTATTTTATAGTTAAACATGTAGAACTGGCCAAAATTTGTTGTACATATGTTTTCGTACATTCACACCTAATATACCAGCAATAGACCGCCTCCCAGACTAGCCAATAAACCGGTGAGCCAGTATAGACAAGTTACACTACGTGTGCTTTGTTCCCAGATAATATTTGCTAAGTTCGCTTCAATCATCATTTAAGCGCCGAACACCATACATTTACCACCATTACCATCACCATCATTACACCTATTGATCAAACTCACTGGTAGTCGCCTTTCGATTCTAAGGTCGTGGGTTAGAACCCGGTCGTGAAGAAATGGATTTTTCTATTAGAAAAAGGTAATGCATACCCTACGTATTGTACTTCTCTTCAAAGCTTTAATATTGCGCTCCTTCCAAAGAACTCTATTGTTCTCTAGACGTGTATTTTGTATCAATGTTTTTCACTTTTTCCACTTTTTGTAGTGTGACTGTTGAAGCTGTCGATCAAAGGTACGTTGGTCCTCTGAACACGAGTTTTTAGTGCATTGAAATCGGATTCACGAGTACCTTATTTTGTCAAAAGGAAATACAGACACATTCCGACTAGTGTCAAAGGTAACAAAGTCTGTAGTGACGTACCTGCTAACACTACACCTGGCATACTTGCTCAAGTTTTTATATCGCCAATACAAAGTCAACCCTGTGAAAGTTTTATAAAGTTTAGTTTGCATTGATGAAATATTTGAGCAAATATCCTAAATGAAGTGCCAGCATTACATTGTGTGAATGTAATGCTGTCTGAGAAAATGAGTCTCATCAAAGGTTTAAAAATTAAAATTGTCAAAACTTTTGCAAAAGCCAACTCAGTTTTCACCGAACTCTGTCAATGTATAGTATCTCCACAGACCACCGTAGTTAAACTGGTTACTATTCTAAAGGCCCATTTAAACCATACAATAACTGCATGCAAGAATTGCCTTATCAAATCCATTTTTGAACATTTTGTTCCAAAATCACAAAGGCAATTTTTGCATGAAATTATTGTATGGTGTAAATGGGCCTTAAGGCAAGATCACCAAACGAACACTACATAAAAAACAATCAACCCTGAAACCCGCAATAACGGAGTACAAGGGTACTACGTACAGCTATTGTCACAAAAGTGGGACATTCTCGAAGGTACGAAAATCGAAAAACATCTCCACGCCACGTCATTAAACCCAGCGTCAGCCAGACACCTCTAAAGAATGCGCTGTTAATAAGTCATCAGCTAAGTAGCGGCGGGCGGTGAAGGGTGTAGGGTTGAGGGGAGGCGGGTGTTGACGCGCCGCCGTTTGCACAAAAATGACACAAAGTATAAAATCTGCATACAGTAATGGGAGTAGTAGCCCCTCAGAGGTTCCAGCTACACAGAGATCAAAGGTGCCGTGCTTTTCTTCGCGCTCGTTGAGATGTGCATTGCTAAACGTATTCAAAGTTTGTGAGGCTGAAGCTGAATTATATTTAGTTATTTGTTCGCTAGTATGAGGCTACTTTTTACTAGTGTCAATTCTATTGTAGCATTTTCTAAAATTAGCTAACTAAAATTATCGCGGTCTTTTGTTATTTTAATTTATTAGAAAAGGACGACAACAATTTCAGTATGTTTTAGTTCAGAAAATGTTACAACAGAATCGACACCATTGTCGTGCGTGAGTAAGTATATAACTCTTTTTACATAGTATAAAATGTAGTCTATCTCTATGTATGTATGTACGCATAGATCTTTTAACTACATAACGGATTATAATGCGGTTTTCATTAATAGATAGAGTAATTCAAGAGGAATGTTTGTAGCACTCGTGCAAAGCCGAGGCGTACCGCTGTTCTATAAAATAATATAAAAACCATGTTACAATCTTTATAAAAAAGTAAACTCTAAGGATAGGTGTAATTGTTAAACTAAAAAGTTCAGTCAATTTATTACGTTTCTTAAAACGTTGAAGTCATCGTTTTATTGTTTTAAATCGTTCAGGCTATAACAGCAAGACGCTCAAAAGCTTTACAAAATAATCTGCCTAAATCACGACTCAGGGTTGTCAATTCCTAAATAAAAGCCGGCTGACAAACAATCGGGCTGGATTAAAAGGGGTCTCTGCTTATACCTCACTTCCGCGTCACGCACGCCACGCTCCCCACTTTCTGTTTGTCTCAATATTTTGTATTATCATATTCTATATTGTTCCAGCAACAGACTTAAATACAATGTAGTTAGTAGTTACTCGTTGCATTGTCTACTCGCCACATAGAAGGGAGTAATTGCCGCGTAAAAATTACGCCCCATATGTCGTAACCACAACTCATTACTGTTTAGAGAACTTATTTGTAATTATTTATATTCGTTATATTTAATACAAGCTGCTCTTGCAGAACTAAGTATAGCATATGGCAGTGCTTAAAGTGGTAGCACGTTTTAATAAGTTGAAATAATTGAAACAACGCAATCGTTACAAAAAATTACAAAGTCCATTAGACCATGACACCGGCATATCGGATCGAATCGCTGACAGACAATCAAACAAAAAATGACTCTTTCATTAACACCCCAAAGCTGTGAATAATACAATCGAATCGAACCATTAAGGTTTTCAAAGGATCGTAAGAAATGAAAAGGAAAAACTTGATGAATGCAGTTTAACGACAATTTTAATAGGGCTGGTGTTTCTTGTACGCTAAATTACAGCTCTTTCGTGTAGATAACGTCCAATAGGCGGCATTTTCTTTCATTGGGTGCGGAATTGTGCTGTTTTTGCAATAATTGCTCCGCCGTGTTTATTACTGTTGACAACCCTAGCGCAGCTTAATTTGGTATTACGTAACACGCCACTTGGAAAAAATATTGCAGTCCGATTTTAATATTATTAATTTTCATTTAAATATTGAACAAGTTTTATTATATTTGCATATTATTGAGCGGGTGGATGCCACTGTATACAAAGCGGCCATTCCGAACACTTAGAAATAATATTCAGTAATAATTAACGGTTGGCAGCGTGCAGATATTATTTAGTATACAATTAAAATTATTGCGGGTATTTCCAGAGGTAGGAAAAAATGTTTTAGCAAAATTATTCGCTTCGACATTGTTTCAAGCTACTTATTATAAACATGTAGCTCTGGTGGACTAGTGGTAGTGACCCCGCCTTCCAATACGAAGGTCGTGGGTTCGAAACCGGTCGTGCTCCAATGTCTTTTTCTATTAGAAAAATGTATGTGCGCATGCCAGTGCTCACACGTCCCTAAATGTAGATGGTAGGTACCTAGTTAAGACATGCCGCCCAAGCTATGCCCAAGCATTCAACCAAATACAGTCGGCAGGATATTATATATAATCCTAGTGTTAGAGCTTATAAGCTCCCACACTAGGATACCCTGAGTCGTGAGGAGCTTATTCACTTATTAAAAAAAACTTATTCACTTCGTATAAAGTGAATAAACCTTCGAGTTAGCCTTTTTCCACCAATTACAGCACACCTTGTATACTATGATCACTCTCGCCTGAAAGTAGGCCAGTGTCCCAGCAGTGGGAACATTAGAAGGTTATCATGATGATGTATACTATGAGCTCTGTGCTATGAGCGACTAGTGGGAATGGCTGACTGAGTTTTTATTTTTATAACAACTAATGTTAGTTTTAAACACCATGCAATGAGTTCCTTTATGTTAGTACAGCCACAGATAACTTAATACTAGGTACCAGCTATTCTTAGAATGTAGTTAACAATGCGAAATGCAAACAACTCTAATAAATGTTAAATGCAAGTACGTAATAGATGCCAAAAACGACACTTTTTTTATTAACCTACTAGCTGACCCGGCGCGGTTTTACTCGCGTTATTTATTTCGCAATTTTTCCATAATTTCACACCGTTTAAACATTCCCTGGACTCTTACAAACATCTCGAATCCAAAATTAGCCAAACAAATCCAGGTTTCCTTCAAATATCTGAAATATAATCGTTGCGTTACTGACTTCAATGCTGACGATGATGTCCTCCTTGACGTACCGGCAACGGCAAAAGATGTCTAGCAAAGCCAAAGTTACTGACATACTGACATATCAACTCTAAGGGTGAGTTGCACCATCTAACGTTAACGTCAAATTGTTCAATCGTCGTCGAACCTAAACCTAAACCATAAAATAAATCTCTCAATCTCTGTAACACGATCGGTATTGGACAAGTATTGTAATTTGACATTTCGTACATATGACAGCAAACCTAGGGCCAAATTCAACCTTGTTTTCAAGAGTACAAAAAATTGACAGCAGTTAATAGAAATTTGGATTGGATCGGAATTGTCATTGGATTCAAGAGTAAGGCACGAACGTACATGGTGCAACTTTAGTGTTTAAAAGATCGCTTAGAAAATAATTCACAAATTTCAACTCGCAGGGAATATGAAGATTCTATGAAAGAAAAATTTAGTTCCTCTTTTCTATTTTATATATGAACCAGTCGAGTAGGTCAGTGTTACAGCTGTTTGATAGCTAATCATAAATTCAACAACGTATTACTTAGCATTTGCTATAGAAATTGATACCGAGCATTAGGGAGTAACCGTTTATACACGGAAATAGCTTCGACACATGTTTATGCAAAAATGTGTTGCTACCACCACATCTTTTTCTGCCGACATGCAGTAGGTTTTTTTTTATACAACTGAAGTGGCAACCAAGCGTACGGCCCACAAGATGGTAAGCGGTTACCGCAGCCTATGAACGCTTGCAATACCAGAGGTATCACTCGCGGGTTGCCACCTTGAGGCTAAGATCGAAAGCCTCATGTGCCAGTAATTTCACCGGAAACCATACCCTTCACACCGGAACACAGCAATGCGAGCATTACTGCTTGGCGGCAGAAATAGGTATGGTGGTAGTCCTTCCCCGGACGAGCTCTATCACAGAGAACTCTACTACTCTAAATAAGTCTCTAAAGAACTCTACTACTATAAGTAAGTAGGTAATGCTTGCATTGTGTTTTAGTTAGTAATTAGTGTGGTTATTAGTGAAATTACTGGCACACGAGACATTTTACCTACGTCATATGATGACAACGAGAAAATAAGATTATTCTCAATGTCTTTGTAAATTATAAATACCTTTAATTTTGTGTAAGACTTTTGTAATGGATTGCGCATATTAAAATTAAGAAATAAGTAATTCGGGTTCAAATTCCAGTCATGTTCGTAATCAAATGCCAACTTTTGCTACTTAATCATACCTAAACCTACCAAATGGTGGTTCATGTAAATTATTTTTGGGGTCATATGAAAAGTAATAATATGAGGGATCGTGGGATCAAATGATAGTTACCCGTCTTGCAGTAGACTAGACATAAATAAAATAACCGTCTAAAAGGTGTGTACGCGTACGAGCTGTCTAAAACTATGTTAACAGCGCTGTCTAAGCTCAATCACTTTCAAAGTCATAACTCAAAGCAAACGAACAATACTCAAAAGTAGTTTAAAATCGAGCTTAGCACCTGCACTTCATTGTTGTTCTTTAATACATGGATCGCGTGCGACAAAATGGAACTCTGTTACAACTCTGTTTTTCACTGTTTTAGGGTACCTCAGCTCCCAAGCAATAGTAAACCGTTGTGCCGATACTTGAATGTACTCGGGTGACGTAAACCAGACTTGTTGTGGGGTTTATAAAAAGTATCTATCTTTTTTACGATGATAAAATGCATTTCGCATCCCCCTCAGTTCGGGGAGAGCAGAGTATGTAGAGTATTGGACTCTCTGTCCGCTATTAATGAGACATTAGTAGCTGATGGTATATGTACTGACTAAAAACTAATGCATCATCGAACCACTCATCACCAGATGATGACTGACTCGACACTGCATCCGCACTTCGGATTCTACCGCGGCTCTGTTGGTAATGGTTCGCCTGGGGCGGTGAAATTACATGCACATGAGACTTTCCATCTAACGTCTCAGGATGGTAACACGTAAGTGATATCTATGATGTTGCATGCGTAGATAGGCTACGGTAACCGCTTACTATATAGTAGGCCGTACGCTTGGTTGCCAGTTTAGTGGTTTATAAAAAAACACCTCGGGTCACATCCTCAGATGCAAGTGGATGCGAGTTTGCATACCCCGATGATGGTGGCCTATGCAATGTAGGGTTGGGGCTCCCCGCCCTCAAGTCCTGCTGTCCTCCATCTAGCAGATGAAGTTGGCGGTTGAATTGCCTTCGCCTTCTGCCAGTCCGTCGTCGGCGCAAATCAGCTAGAGGATCCTCCTCTTAGACTCGCTCCGCCGTCTTCTTGAGCAATAACATCCTCGCAGAAGGTAGCCATTGCCTGGCTTCAGCGCTGTCTAGCATGACCTTAACAGAACGAGTCTATTCTGGTTTAACACCCGCTATTGGTTCAAACATATGCTACATTTAACTTAGTTCTAAAAAACATTCTTATTTTCAAAATAGTTAAACTAGAAGTTTGTCGAATCAACATTAATTTATTTATTAAGGTCCATACAATACTCATCATAATAATCATTATCATGACAGCCTTCTAATGTTCCCACTGCTGGGACACTGGCCTACTTTCGAGCTAGTGATTGAGCATACATGTATAAGCACAATTCACATTTCTTGTGAGTCTCGGAGCGCTCGTGACGTAGCTGGCTAAGTTGTTCTTAACAGATCAACGAAGTTAAGCACTGTTCCGCGGGGTCATCATTTGGATGGGTGACCGCCAGTGGCAATTTCAACTGAGCGCTCCCGTGCTTCGGAGGGCACGTTAAGCAGTCGGTCCCGGCTTTTTCAAAGTTGTTAGGTCATGACCAGAGTTGGCCACTGACTCATACGAACGAACGAACGAACGAACATTTCTAGTTAGTGTTTTGATCAATTAGTCTGCCATAACTAATGGTACGTTCATTTCAATACTCAATACTCAATATTTTTATTGTCATCACATTCAAATCATACAAATTGTGTATCAAAATGTGACCTATTAGGGTAACAATAGGTGAAGCCAGACCGAGGTTTATTATTAGGTACATAGAAAGGCAAGACAGTAGCTAGTAGGTATGAGAGGTAGGTAAGTATTTTATGAAGTAGTAAATAAATAAATAAATAATGCTGGACAATCCACACAGCATCATCTAGCCCCAAGGTAAGCTGCTGTTAAACAGAGCTGCATTATGGGTATATGACTGATATATACTTAATACAATACAATACATAGATAGATATTATTTATTATATATAGAAAATACCCAAAACACCCGGAACAAATATTTGTAGATCGTACAAACATTTGACCCGAGGCGGGAATCGAACCCGCAACCTCCGCGTCGCAGGCGGACCTGCGCCCGCTGCGCCACATTGGTAGTAAGTTGATTATTATCCAAATTATTAGTTTATTTTAAAATATCGATTTGAAATTCTATTATTATTCTTGAAATCACACATTTTATCAGTAAAAAAAAACATTTTTTATTATCGCGAAACAACTGGGATCGCACAACTAGGTGGTTATTCTAAGGTGCAATATATTTTTAGCAACGTCTCGCAAATGTCATTGTATTTCATAGCGGAACCCTCAAGCGTGCAGTGCCTAAACTCACACTTAGCGTGACTTATTTTACCTTTTTTACACGTCAACGTAGTTTCGATAACGTTTGACGACATATTTTGAATGGAACAACTTGTGAATTGTAACTTTTTGTAAGATTCCAGCTATTGTTGAATGGCTGAAGTGGAAACGTTTATTTTCGATTAAGGTAGTTTAAATTTTAAGCACTAAATTTTATTCTAAGGCTTTGTTAGCAAGATTCTCTAGCGAAGTTTACACCTGGCTTAGTGATAGAACTCTTCAGCAAGAGTCCGTCTCAGTTGGTACCACCTGAGCAGTATCCAGCTATCCTGCCTTCAAGCAGTATGTTTTTTTATACAACTGAAGTGGAAACCAAGCGTACGGCTCACAAGATGGTAAGCGGTTACTGCAGCCAATGGACGCTTGCAATACCAGAGGTATCACTCGCGGGTTGCCACCTTGAGGCTAAGATCGAAAGCCTCATGTGCCATTAATTTCACCGGAAACCATACCCTTCACACCGGAACACAGCAATGCGAGCATTACTGCTTGGCGGCAGAAATAGGTATGGTGGTAGTCCTTCCCCAGACGAGCTCTATCACAGAGAACACTACTACTCTTTTATGTGCAACCATTACTGTGTATAGGTTGAAGAAGCACTGTAGTAAGTGAAATTATTGTTTGAAAGATAGTTTAACTACGTCTCAAGATGATGAGAGAAAACTTTAAAATTTTAAAGCTTTAATAGACACGGTACCTAATATGGTCATGTTCAGGCGTAGCGCTTAACATAAACAGCTTCCTCTCATATGAAAGATCAGATAATACGTATTTCTAAAATAAGTAAAACGCACGGTTGGTTTTTTTAAATGCAGTTTATATTTCCAGAAATTGGAGCGAGTTAGCTTGTGTTGGTAATATAATCGCCTTAATTTGCTCACCTGTAGCGACAGGTGTTAGATTGTCTACAAAGAGACCCCGTGTCACTATTAAGTACAATGTACTTTTATATTTTTATGGCTTTATTTTATATCCGATCTGGGTAAATAATCATAAAATGCAGAATATTTTAGTGATCGTAAAATTAAAACGATATTGCTACAGTTTGTTATGATAGCTGAATAGTTAAAGGTTTTTAAGGCGAATATTTTATAGAATATTATGTTAGTAAAAACAGAATGGCATTTTTTCGGGGCAGTATACTTAATTCACCTGGGGTTATTCACCCTGGTGCACTTAGTAAACTTTTAGTAAACTTTATTCACCCAGGTCATATGAGAATTTTGTTAATAAAAACAGAATGGCATTTTTTCATTGTTTTCTAAGGCTGGCGGTAAAATTAACGCCAAACGTCCGCGTGACGAATTTCCGCTATTGTAATCATAGTCAGTCAGTCAGTCTTCTAATTTTCCCACTGTTGGGACACTTGGCCTACTCTAGTTTAAGAATGATTGGCTTAATACGGACGTCTATCTAGAAATATAATTATCTAGAAAAGAGGCGATGATCTTCGAACAGCTATTCAAGACACCTTTAAACGACACAAACTTAACCAAATTTTCACTAAAAACGGGATATTTACCATGATTTGTGAGTTTTATTGATTCCCGATCTTTCGGCGCAGTGATCTCCCGTGATCATGGTGCATGTAACTGCGAAAATTATGATAATAACCATGATAGTTTTAAAAATTTAACCTAAATCCTCAGTTCAGGAGTTATGATGCCACAGACACACAGATTACAAGCTACATACTTATACATACCCTTTGTCGTCGGTTAAAAGTCGAGTCTGTACCAAAGATTTAAACACAAGTTAAGTTTTTTTCAAGTTTATTTATATCAACAAAACAAGTGGACTTACATCAAAATTACAATTTATAGGTTGACAATTTTGAGCACAAATTAACTTAATAATAATAGTGTGTAATAATACTACTATCTCCCACCTTAGGTAAACCTGTGTTGTGGGAAGGTAGTCTCCTTCGTCCATGTCCAATAAAAGTAAGTACTAAAAATTCTTATAAAAAATTTTAGCATGCATAATTTGTTAAGTTAATTAGGTCGCAAACTCATTTACATCCCAGTATCCGATATCCAGATTCAGACATTTATTTTGAGTTTACATTACGCTCTGAAGTGAATATGCTAAAACAATGGTTAATTAAAAACTCTCTTAGGTTTAATGATTTATAATGGAGGCGTGAACGTAGAGATGTCACGTGCGAGCCGATGCAAGCCTCAGCTCATTATTGTGCAGCTGGGTTACTTACATAATCTAAGCAAGCTAGGAAACTCCCGCTCCCTGTAGTTATGCGTTTTTTTATACCATTTCAGTGGCAACCAAGCGTATGGCCTACTTGATGGTGAGCGGTTACCCTAGCTTATATAAGCTTGCAACATCAGAGATATCATCTGCGTGTGAGACGTACATCGAAAATCTCATGTGTCTGTAATTTCACCAGAAACCATATCCTTCGAACCGGAACACAGCAAGGCGAGCATAACTGCTTGGCGGCAGAAATAGGTATGATGGTAGTCTTCTCCGGACGAGCTCAATCACAGAAAACTCTACTTCACTCAAGTATCTTTATTTTTCAATAAAAAGTAGCCTATGTTTTCTTTCAGGCGGACTATATATTTCATGTTTTATTTAAAACGGACCATGTGTTTGAGCGTGAAAAAGTAACAAACTATCTACTTTTATATTTATTACTTTTATCTATAAATAAAAGCGCATTGGACACTCAATGGTAATGTATGAAACAAACGCGTCGCAATGACTACCTTTTCTACTCTTTTGACTACCTTTTCACAAACTTTTTACCACCTTTCCACATATTCTGTTTGCAAGTATGTTTTAACAAACTCTTGTGTGATTTTAGCTATATGTTTTTATGACGTCGTAAACATTCGTTCAGTCAAAGAGAAGTTATCAATAAAGCTACAAAAATAACTTTTTATCTGATTTTTATGAGTACTTGACTAGCTAACCTACAATTCACTGTGATCTTAATGCAGGCTCGGATTATAATTAAGTGCGCTTACTATATTTAATAAACTATGGCTCAGTATGAAACAGGAAACAGCTGTTATGATATCCTTGTAAGGTACGTTTAGCAGTGCCAATTAATTATGTTGCACATTTGACAACAAACTTTGCAAATGCCTGTCGTTATTATCTATACTAATATTAGAGAGAGAAGATTTTTTTTTCTATGTTTGTATTTTTGTTTGTTACGAATAAACTCAAAAACTACTGGTCCGATTTCAGATATTCTTTCACCTTTAGAGTGCTACATTATCCCTGAGTAACATAGGATATATTTATTACTAACGACTCGCCCCGGCTTTGCACGGGTACGATATCATTGCACCCGCGCGAAGCTGGGACAAACTGCTATTAAAATATAAATCATTTAAAATGCTAATAACCCAAAAAGCTTTGAATTATTCCCATCTGCCACCCAGATCTGTTCACCTGGGTTGAAAGTTAATCTGAATTAGGGTGTTTACTTTCGTTCATGTCTAAAAACTTTGTCACCAGAGTTGGCCACTGACTCATAGGAACTTACTTTCTTTGCAGTTAATACTGAGATGGTTACTTAAATTTGAAATTAAATCGAACACGTTAATCGTCATAAATGAAATCGAGCTAGAGACATTGTATCCGATTACTATTCGGTACATTTTTATATCGATCAACTCCATTGTTCCAAGAGTTTATGGCTTTAATAAAGTGATTAAATACCAAAGTTCATGGCGTTTCGCCAGCGCGGAGTTAATTTCGAAAACTTGCACCGGAGCTGTTTTCGCGGTTTCGTGGAGGTCACTGACTTGAGGCTACGCCGTAGCTCGTAGCTGCGTAGCTCTATGCTACGACTTTGAATATCTACTTCTTTGATTTGTTTATGTTTTGATTTTTTATATGATTTTTACATCAATAGATACTCGTAAGATAAGATAAGGTCAAATTACGTTGTGTTAAAAAGTTATCTTATGGATGGGTGACCGCCAGTGGCAATGTCAACTTAGCTATTCCGTGCTTTGGGGCTTTATTTGAGTTGTTGCGCCTTTGCGATTCATAGTAATTCATAATAAATATAATAATTAAAGATTTTGGCTATTCATTATTTGCATAAAATTTAAATAAAAACATAAAATAATAATTATATTCATTAAATATTAATTTAGTTCTCAGATACACTTTCTTCTAATCTTTTTATCAGTGGTCTGTCTGTCTGTTCATCAACTGAGTACAGACACCACTATGTTTATTAAAAAAAACGAATGCTGCGGTATTGTCAATGTAACAGAGGTTTCCGCTAAAACCATAGAGGTATCATAGCGGCTTAAAGGCCTTATCACAGTGATGGGTAGGTCACAGGTTTGAGGCGACGAACCTCGCGCGTCGCAAAGTGCACCCTCCCGAGCGCCACTTTTATTATTTTTGTTTTATTTTCTATATGAAGGCCCACTCACTTATTCATGCCAGCGGAATTGTACATTTTTCTCTATTTTTCTCCATTCGCTGGTGTATAGATATTTTGGCCACCTCCTATTTTTTCGTGGCTATAAAACTCGGCCTGAGTCGTGTGCTTTTTTCGCGGTGCTCGCCCGCCCTGGGTGGGGTGCTCGCAGTTAGAGAATTATTCATTGCCTACCCTGTCGAATCGACTTTCCGTTATTTCTGTGTTTGTTATGAATTATGTCCGATGACTTTTCCCGAGCCCCGTTTCTTTCACTAATTACTTTTGGGATCACGTCCGGCGCTCCCCGGCGCGGCGGCGTGTCACGCGACGCACGGCCGCGACCACGACCACGACCACGACCACGATCGCGATCGACAATCGCCGCACACTCAATCCACCCCGCTCCTAATAAAACATTGTTTTCCTGTATAAGCTGACGTACTAAACGCTAACAAAAGATTCAAATTCACACTCTGCTGCCTACTAAAATATGTAGAAGAGCTCGCTCCCGGCCCGCTACAAATTTGAATTTCATATGTATGTTTCGCCTATTACGGATGCACTCATTAATATCTTAAGTGATGTGTAGAGGTGCGCGACGGGGGAATGTGGACTCTGCGCCTTTGTGTTGGGGGTCAGAGTCGTTTGTCGCGCGGCGGTTGTCTCCGTTTATACAGAGCACGCGTTAAGATTATGTTGGATGAAAAATGCTGCAAACTGTATGACCCCCATGAAAAAACATTATCATTATGACACATCGAGCGCGCTATCTTTTCGTATGCAAATGTCGGGTGTGATCCGACCGGGTGTTTGTCCTTAAGTACAATTTGTTTATTGTACTCAGCGCACCTGCGGGAAGGGTCAAGTGCGAGTCGGTGTTGCTTCACAGGCGGTTGACTTTGCATACATGCCTCGTTTAATTCAATAACCTCTTGTGCTGCCCCCTTATTTTTGTCCTTTGTACGTCAATTACGGGTTGCGGGAGCGTCGACACGAAAAAATAATAGGGCTTTAAACTGTATGCAAACGTTTGACAAGTTCTATTTGTACGAGAGTACTAATGGTACTAATACATATTTTTGCATATTTTTCACATTAATGTCAAACATAAAAACTTAACCGTTAAAATGTGAGACTAATAGACTATTAAAGCAAATTGGCGTAGCTAAGTTAATTTGTAAAAAACCGATCATATCAGAATAATTTCAGAATAATTTATTTATGAACTAAGATGTCCTTATACTTTGCTTAAACAAGCATGCAAATCGAAATTTTACCGGTAGACATAATATAATCAAGGTACCTAGCTAATACAATTAAAACTAACCATAAGAGACGAAACCATAAAAATAAGGAAATAAAAACAGTATGCGTTTACAACGGGCAATTCATTCCATCTCTATTTCTAATGTACTATTTTCTGTACAGTATTTAGTTTCGAGCGGGTATTCAGAGACATCCTTTGATAAATAAAGATCTTACTGAAGACTGTGTTCACATTCATTCATATGTAGCGCAAGGAGTAGAAAAAACCGCTTCCACAGCGCGATTTTATCTCAGAGGCGAATTCTGGAGGTTTTTTAGTTTTGTTTGCTTGGTTCTTAAGCTGTCAATAATAATAGTTATGTTTAGTGAAGTTCTAGAGAAATAAGGTGTTAAGTAAGTAAGTAAGTTCGTATGAGTCAGTGGCCAACTTTGTGACAGAGTTTCCTGGCCGCCCGTAGGGCTCTGTTAACAACTGTGTCTGGCCTAACAACTGTGAAAAAGCCGGGACCGACGTGCCCTCCAAAGCATGGGAGCGTTTTGTTGAAATCGCCCCCAAGGCGTTAAAAATACTGAATTATTTAATAAACTGTTTCTATGAATGTTACTAGATGGTGTAATCAATAAAAAAAAGAGAAGGAGAGATAAGGTTAAGATATTTTTATTAGATGCTCACAGATACCGAAATGAAAAATATAACATAGATATAGGTATCTTAACCTATACTTGTAGTTCTCCGAACAGAACACCTCGCAAGCACAAACTTTTAAAAGTCAGCCATTTACTGCATTTTGAGCTGTTCAATCCGCTGTAAAATCCTCATCAGATTTTCACCAAATTTTTATGAGACCAACTTAAATTTAATATATTTTAGAGGAAACAAAAACCATCGAAACCGGATCTCATATTTGGACATATGTAGTAGCCCCCATTTTGCCCCTTTTTGGAAAAAGTACGCACCTAATCCAAAACCCCCGACGACAAACAAATTAGTCATAGAACCGTATACAAGTTTTAACCAGATCTTTGAAAAATGCGACCTTGGCGTCGTCATTTCTATGGATCATAAACATATTCCTACTCCCAAGCAGTTATGCTCGCATTGCTGTGTTCGGGTTCAAATGGTATGGTTTCCAGTGAAATTACAGGCACATGAGACTTTCGATCTACGTCTCAGGGGCAAGTGATATTTCTGATGTTGTAAGCGTGCATAAAATAAGGTATAGTCGCTTACTATAAAGTGGGCCGTACGCTTGGTTGCCTCTGTAGTGATATAAATAAAACTCGCTCTGTGTAAAGGCAGCATCAGGGACGAAAGGGTGCAAACCATAATCCGCGATGTAAGCGTTTCATCGACGTTCATCAAAAGCCTAAGATAATCCGTATAAAAAATATAAACATGGATATTTTCGGCCTTTGACTTCTAATCTCATTGTGTCTTTAGTTAACCGAGGTTTTGTGTGGCTTATCGTTAAATTTCATGCAATTTGAGTTTCATTCGAAGCTTCTGGTATTGGTATATGACTCATCATCATCACCAACCTATTGCAGTTCACTGCTGGACGTAGTAGGTGTCTATCAAATATATTATTTTGCAAATGTCTTCACTGAAGCAAGATGAGAAAAGGGACGCCAAAGAGAAAAAGACTCGTCTTTCTAAGTAGCACCAAGTATTGTAAGTCGACACCTGACAAAGGAATACCTACTTTAAAAATCGATGGCCTGCTCTCAAGTACTAAAAAAGTTGGTAAGTTAGTAGTAGTTTCTATAACTTTTGGTAACACTGTGACAGGCGTTTGGCGAACAACTTGATTGTTTCGTTGTTTGCGAACCAGTTATATTTTCATTACTAGAACATAGATTGACTCGAGTGCTATGTAAATGAACATGAAACATGTAGCTACAGACTTAAGGTAGATATTTCTCTACCATCTGTAGCCATTACCTAATTACTAGCCGGAGTAGAGGTCCCATGTATCTATACCACAAGTTTTAAACTTAGTAAGGAGTCAAAACTTAGACTGGTACTGGTCTTAAAACCTTTGCACATGTTTATGGGTACCAGTAAATACAAAACATAAACAAAGTAAAGTATAAAATGGCGTAAATGTAGAGGTACCCCAGTATGTAAATCGTTACCTTCCGTGTTAGTAAAAACTGTGCTACGGCAAGGGAACGCCTTACAGTGTAAGGCGTAACACAGTTTTTGACTAACTTACACCCCTTAAGGACCAATCTGATCATTTCGATTTAAAGCTTAATTTCTATAAGATTTTAAAAGCAGGTACTTAAAAAACTTAATTTAAAAAAAAAACTAGGAATAAGCTTTGAAATAAACACTTGAAACATTAAGGATGGGTACCCTTAATACAAAGAACAAAATATGTATGTAATTAGTAATAAGATGTTTCACGTCTGTAGTTCCTTGCGTTGAATAGCTTATCCTTCATCCCCAATCCACCCCTGTGCATCTTAGGCCCTGCACTAATAGAGGTAGTGTGCGCTCCTGTGATGTTCACACAAAGAGTGACGCGAGACGACTATTTTTATTAAAACCTCCGACGGAGGTCTGTGGGCCAAACTGGCATGCAAACTGTTTTTTTTTTTTTTTTTACTAATTTATCTTGTTGTTGTTGTTGTCAGCCTGCACTGTCCCACTGCTGGGCAAAGGCCTCCCTTTGAGTTTTCCAGACTTTGCGGTCTAACGCCAATACCTTCCACTGATCGGTGTTGAGTTCGTCTCGCCATCGCTTTCGTGGTCTATCAAAATTCATCTTATTACCTCGAAAAAGTAGATTTTTGAAAAATAGTTCCATAGAGACCACTTATGAAAAAACTAAGCCTCATCTACAAGAAGTATTCAACTAGCTATTGCTCTCATACGATGAAGGAAAACATCGTAACGAAATCGGCATGTCCATGTTTTTTATTTTTTTAATTAAGTATAGGCTAACGTTTGACCACTATCTCGCCTGATGTTAAGCGACGATGTGGTCTACGGTGGAGCACGGTTGCCTAGAAGAAACCTATTCACTCGTGATTTGAAAACACCCAGGTTGTAATTATCGGGAAACACAGACTCCGGCAAAGAGTTCCATTCTTTAGCGGTGCGCAAGAGAAACGTAGAAGCGAAACGCTTTGTGCACGCTGGAATTAAAAAATTCGAAAGACATGAGTCATCCACCAATCTGCATTGGGTCCGCGTGGTGGATTAAGACCCAATCACTCTCCCTCGAGTTGTCCAGTGTCCGTGCAGTGGGAACATTAGAAAGCTGTCATGATGATGATGGATTCAACTAGTTACTAGCCGCGGTTTTTTGTCATCTCACGGGAAGATATTTTTTTTCAGGAAGAAAAAGCTTTTGCATTCATACCGGGTATCCGTTGTTGTTAAATTTCTTTCAAATCTGTCCAGCTAGCGAGAAGAATTCAGTGTAATTAATTACCCTTTTTTAAAAAGCAAGTTACCTTGAAGAATTGGATAAGCTGCGTATCTCGTCGCGATCGATCGTCAGTCGCAGCCTACAGTCTAGTCTGCAGTGTAGCCAGCTTCCCTTACTTTTTTTAATAACTTATGTACGTGCGGGTCGACTCATTTGAATTGCGGTGTGGTGGAGGGTTTTTTTTTCGAAATTGTTGAGTGCGACCTTTTGTTTGAGCTCGCCGCCTTGGCTGTGTTATATTGCGTTGGAAAGAGGTACTTTCACGCTCCAGTATCAGCTGGTGCTAACTAATCAGGTCTCAAAAGGCTCAGTATTAGATTAGGCTCAGTATTAGCTGCCTGCGACGCATGAGGTTGCGGGTTCGATTCCCGCCCTGGGACAAATAATAATAATAATAATGTCTAGCAATCCACACAGCATCATCTAGCCCCAAGGTAAGCTGCTGCTAAACAGAGCTGTATTATGGGTACTAGATGACTGATATATATTTAATTCAATACAATACAAAGATAGATATTTTTTATTATATATAGAAAATACCCAGAACACCCGGAACAAATATTTGTAGATCGTACAAACATTTGACCCGAGGCGGGAATCGAACCCGCAACCTCCGCGTCGCAGGCGGACCTGTGCCCGCTGCGCCACATCGGTCGTCAAATGTTACGATCTGCAAATATTTGTTCCGGGTGTTTTCTATGTATAATAAAAAATATCTATCTCTTATATGTATTGTATTGTATTAAGTATATCGGTCATCTAGTAACCATAATACAAGCTCTGCTTAACTTGAGGCTAGATGATGTTGTCCTGCATTATTTATTTATTGTTCCTGAACATCGAATTTCGACAATCGACATTTTAAACACGATCAAAAAGCTCTAGCGGCATTAGTTTAAAAACTTATTTGTATGGCGTAAGCTCGTATGAGTTAGTAACCAACTTTAGTGACGGATTTAGTGAAGGTTTCCGTCATGTAATAACTTTGAAACAGCCTGTATTTCATTTATTTATTCCAGTCAGTCAGCGTTCTGCGTAGTCATCATTTGGATGGGTGACCGCCAGTGGTAAATTCAACTAAGCGCTCCCGTGCTTCGGAGGGCACGTTAAGCAGTCGGTCCCGGCTTTTTCAAAGTTGTTAGGCCATGAAAGAGGCCTTCGGGCGGCCTAGAAACTCTGTCACCTGAGTTGGCCACTGACTCATACGAACTTACTTACTTTTATGACCGGGAATAGAACATAGGTTACTTTTTATCCCGGAAAATAGTACGGTTCTCCGTTGTCTCGAGTCCCGAGTTCCACGCGAAAGAAGTCGCGGGCAACATGTCAACTTGATAAATATAAAAGGATCTCTCCCTCTTTTGATAATACAGATTAATTCATAGCACTTGAACTTCACGTCAACGCAGCTCAGTTTGATATATCCAATCCCAATTAAAGTGCTCTCATACGGTGAAGGAAAACACCGTGAGGAAACCGGCTTGTCCAAGAACTAATAACTCGAAAGACTGTGCTATCCAATCCGCATTTGGTCCGCGTTGTGGATTAAGACCCAATCACTCTCGCCCCAGAGTAGGCCAGTGTGCCAACAGTAGAAACATTTGAATGCTGTCATGATGATGATCCCATGGCAAGTGCAAGATGCTGTCGTTGTAGGGTTGCTAGCACACACTATTTGTAATAAGTAGAGTAGAGCAGTCAAAAGTGAACCTTAAATAGATCGTTTTTATTTAGCCAATAGGCAAAAAATCGTTTGGCTTCAATTTCGTTTCCTCTCCGTAAAAGCTATTCTAAGTTGGAACTCAAAGTTTGACTGGTCTTATATCACTTCTGCGCTGCACGTTGTGGGTTAAATTCCCATTCGTTTTGGTGGAAGCGTAAATAAATACTAATATATATTATGCACGTGCTTCTACAGTTTCTACTTCTTCTTCCAGAAAGAAGATCAGAGATCTTCTTTCAATAAATATAGAAGTGTATGCTTCTACAATCACTTTCGATTGAGGGCAGGCCAGTGTCCTAGCAGTAGGAACAAGAAGGCTGTCATGATGAAACCGATGCCAGATTAGAGTAGTAATCCACAAAGACTCAAAGCTGATTGGTAGAAACACTCATCCATTTAGAATAGCCAATCGCAGCTTAGTTACTTACAGTCCTATACAGATGTTATGTGATTGTGTTTGTTATACGCAACATCGTGAATTAGTCAAAATGCACACACACATAATAATTTTGGACAACGCACACAGTATCATAAAGCCCCAAGCGCCAATATTATGGGTACTAAATGACTGATATACTTACAATACAATAGATACATGATAGATATTTATAATGTACATATAAAATACCCAGAACAACCGAAACCAATATTTTCAGATTGTACAAACATTTGTTCCGAGGCGGGTATTGAACCCGCAACCGCTGCGTCGCAGGCGGACCATTGCCCGCCGCGCCAGATCGGTCGTACTCGATACAATACAGAATCATACATCGAGAATAATAACATAGGCAGATGTTTTATTATACATATAGAAAATACTAAAGTAATATATTGGTTTTTAAAAGTAAATTTAAGCTTAATTATTAAATGTAAGTATTAGTATTGCTTTGTTCCGGTTGCTGGACTTGTTGCCGATAAATAGGCTACAGTAACGGCTTACAAATAGGTCCGTATGATATGCCGTATGTCGTATGTAATATGCTCCATTTTCCAATTCAAACTATTCAACGTAATTAATCTCTAACATCTGGTATAGACGTAAAAAATCATTCAAAAATCATTATGCTATATCAAAGAGCTCTCAAATCAAGCGTGCATCTAAAATTATCCATCCATAATTATGCGTGAATTTATAACCCACTAACTAAACGCAACGTCGAAATCGAAATCAGTGTAACAATAGAGGCAGGGAAAGACGAACTGAATTAAAATGTATCAAATATGAAAAGGTTTGCATGTTACATGAACAATCGGGTCCTTGCGAGCGCCATTGCTCTCCTACAACTAAAACTTATACATTAATAATGGGTTTGCTTACAATGCGCTTTAAATGTAGATTCGGAGCGTGTCTCGCTCTATCTGTCCCGCTCTGTCGTGCCTATCGCAGCGCACACGACTACCTTCATACAAAATGAAGGAAGTGACGTCTAACTAGGCACTCTCGCAACTCTCAAGATAATGCTTTGGCTATTACTGTCGTCAACTTTATCAGATTTCAGAGAGATTCTTGACGAGATTATTATTCACTTTTTAAAACTAACAAAGACGTTCCAGCGAACAAAGTTGTGTTCAAATAACAAAGTAAGACAGATTTTAATTTGATTATATAGAGAAGATTGTCTTATCTGCACAAACAGACTGGACGTTCTAAAGATAATTGAATCTTACTGTCCGTTCGTCGACCGACTGCTTTTGTTTTAATAACACATTATTATAAATAAAAACCGCCAGTGCACCGGTGATCTAGTGGTAGTGACCTCGCCTTCCGATCCTAAGGTCGTGGGTTCAAACCCGGTCGTGCACCAATAGATTTTTCTGTTCGAAAAATTTATGTGCGCAATGCCAGTGCTCTCATACGGTGAAGGAAAACATCGTGAGGAAACCGGCATGTCCAAGAACTGAAAATTCGAGAGACATGTGCCATCCACCAATCCGCATTGGGTCCGCGTGGTGGATTAAGACACAATCGCTCTCGCCTGAGAGTAGGCCAGTGTCCCAGCAGTGGGAACATTACAAGGCTGTCATGATGATGATAAATAAAAGAAAACAAATCAAATTATATATTATTTAAGTTACAGTTTCTAAATATTACAGGGTTTGGGGCTCTTCAGTTAAGTTTTAATAACCTGTGTGAGAAGAAACTTAAATGCAAAAGTTTGGGATGTAAAAATTTGGGACAGATTTCGATAATTGGTTAAATGAATACTGAATACTGAATACTGAATACTGTAATTTCACCGGAAACCATACCTTTTGAACCGGAACACAGCAATGCGAGCATTACTGCTTGGCGGCAAAAATAGGTAGTCCTTCCCCGGACGAGCTCTATCACTATTATGTGATTATGACATGAATTGAAAGTTAAGGTTAAAGTAGTTAGGCATTGACGAACGATGTGGCGCAGCGGGCACAGGTCCGCCTGCGACGCAGAGGTTGCGGGTTCGATTCCCGCCTCGGAACAAATGTTTGTACGATGTACAAATATTTGTTCCGGGTGTTCTGGGTATTTTCTATATATAATAAAAAAATATCTATCTATGTATTGTATTATATTAAATATATATCAGTCATCTAGTACCCATAATACAGCTCTGTTTAACAGCACCTTGGGGCTAGATGATGCTGTGTGGATCGTCCAGCATTATTTATTTATTTATTTATTTATTCCTATATCTATCGATTCACATATTTTCGTGCTTCATGTGGGCTCTCTTACTTAGGTAGGCGAACCGCCTAAATAGAAATATGTTCTTTCAATTCCTTATGATAGAGAACCCAAGATGCTGTAGCCGCGTATTTGCGATCTTGCTAAAACCAATTCTATCTATAAAACATAGAAGCCGACTGTTAGACTTCTATTTCAAAAGTCATACTTAATTCATCTCAATATCTCACAAATAGTTTTCTTTAACATTTTGTCTGTTCCAGATTTATAGAGAAATAGTATTTATGTAGTTACATAAAAGTTTATTAAACCTGAGATTAGCACTTCGATATTTCAAACATAACTTTGTTAAATTCAAGTTGAATTTGGAATGTTTTTTCTTGTAGCACTTTTATTAAAACGGGATCGAAAACATTTTTTGTCAAGGATTTTTTTTTTACTTCTTAGAAACCAAAAGTTTTTTTTATTCTAATCTTGTACAGATACAGGGTGTACTAGAGTAGCTATAGATACTGTGTTCTACACCCGCTTTTGTGATCTAGTACACGTTCAATAGCTTCCCATAAGCGGCCTTTCCGCCTGTTCCAGCTCAGTAGAGCAAAATAGTAGTAGGTAGGTACAGTCAGCAAAAAATTTGATCTACCACCCTAAGGTTCAGATTCAATAGATAGATAGATTTCTCAGAAACTTTTGTCAAAAGTGATAAGACTTTCTTTGCTGACTGTAAAACCATGTACACACTAAGCGCTTTTAAGCGTATTTTACGAACACAGATGGCATGCCTTCAGCAGATCTCTTTATTCTTAAAACGCGCGTTGCCAAAGCGCCTAATTTGTACAAGCTCCAACCCCTGCTCCGTCCGGATCGACTGTCGGTGGTCGCGGCACGCCTGGCTCCATCAAATCGTGTCGTGATTCCGAACTCGTGATCTGCCAATTTCTGTAGTCTCACCTCATTTACATAGCTCGTTGGAATCATCTGTTATTTCCAATAGGTATTGAGTTTTACATTTTTGGTTACAAAGTTACAGATTACCCTTAAAAATTAACCATAAGATTTAAGAGTAGTAGAGTTCTCTGTGATAGAGCTCGTCCGGGGAAGGACTACCACCATACCTATTTCTGCCGCCAAGCAGTAATGCTCGCATTGCTGTGTTCCGGTGTGAAAGGTATGGTTTCCAATGAAATTACTGGCACATGAGGCTTTCAATCTTAGCCTCAAGGTGGCAACCCGCGAGTGATACCTCTGGTATTGCAAGCGTCCATAGGCTGCGGTAACCGCTTACCATCTTGTGGGCCGTACGCTTGGTTGCCACTTCAGTTGCATAAAAAAAAATCATTTAAAGATTTGAAGCCAATTTTAGGGATAGAGATCCAAGGCCGCCTGAAAGCATTACAAGTGTAATGAAAAATATAAATAAAATTTAAAGACGATTTCACAAATGCAAACATAACCTAACTTGTGTGAGCAACTATTAGCTAAATAAACCATAAAGAAATCCCAAAAAATATTTCGCCTCAAGCGGGATTTGAACCCGCAACCACCGATACGCGGGTGCTCTACCAATTGAGCTATCGAGACATCTCGCTTGGACGAACTAATCACTGAAATGTCTTTGGCTTAATTATTACTTATATTCTTCAGTATTATTTTAGTGTGATGGTTAACACTATAAAAACAATAATAACCAAATAAATCATAGTCTTCTAATAAGGTTGACATTTTACTAGTATTTGACATTACCTTTTCCCTTTGTTGGCTGATCCAATGTCTGACGTAGCCCAATACATGTATATTTTAGTAGATAATTATTTTAGGAGTTAAGTTTTTTTTTGTTTTTTTTTTCTCTCTTGTTACCTAGTTTAAGTATCTATAGTTTAATTAACAATTTTGTAAATATTACCGATTAGGCGGTGTGGTCGCTCAGCGACAAAGCCTTTTTTTTTTATTCAATAAATTAAAAAAAAAAAAAAACCTTTTCCCTAGAATAGTTATAAAACCAAAGTTGTTCGTTCAAACTTAGTAAAGTAAATAAATACATTATGTTTCTCAACACCCTCACGTGTATTTGTTCTCAAAAAAGAAAGGGAACGTAAAACGCCGCAATAACATTTACAACAATACAAAACAAACTAACTTATTCATTTTGGAACAGCCATTTTTAGGCAGTACACAACTATGTTTTACATGCATTATGTACAGTCAATACAGCCTTCCTGAGACTGGGGAATTTGTACTGAATAAATAATGATACACGGCGTGCTCTACTAAACTATGCAATAGTTTTGTATAACTTGAGCGCCTTGGGTGGGCGGTGCTAACTACTGCTATATAATATTTTATTAAATAAACTCACTCGGCAGCTAACACGGCAGTATAGCGCAGAGAAAACAGCTCACTCACTTGACGAAGTAATTTTTATAATTTTATTTTCACTAATTGTGAAGTCGTTTTGAGCAACAGTTGCGGTGCTGACATTGCTTAAAGTTTTAAAGTTCTGCATTCCTGTGCCACCTCGCTCTTCATCATTCTCAGTTAAATTCGGTAACATAGAACTTCACTTGCTACAATACCCTCATCATCCACCTACTTGCATTAGATCCGAACCTAATTACTTTTATTCTAGAGAAGACCAGTGGCCAAGCAGCAAAAAAATTAGAAGGCTGTCATGATAAAAGTTACTCTTTAAATCTAAAAAACCGCAGATAACAAATAGTAGCGTGCAAACCGTAATATTTGCATACAACTGCTTGTAGACAAAATATAGACAGCTTTAGCCAAGAACAGATCATAGTATTATGTGTGTTAGAATATCTCGCATAGCGTTAGAGGTCTTTAGCTATAGAAAAAAACCGTACTCACAGGTCCTTAGGAAGAAGAAAAAGCGCAAATTAATCAGTAAAACCGCAGAGTTACAAGAGAATTCTCGTTAACGATACGTCGACTGGCGAAAATGCTCAGACGGAAATACCATTAGTCTTCATCCATCCAAATACTGACCAAACTAAACGACGTTTAGAGCATTCGTCGAAATACCGGACATCAGATGTTCATGAGTATGGTTGGTTACACAGTCACTCTGTAACCACTAAATGGATTAGGGTAATATTTTGAACGTATCTAGTAAATAACCAACATTCTTTTACATAAATCTACTTCCATATGATGCAGTGTTACAATTTTTTTTTTTTTTACTTTATAAACCCGTATAGTATGCACGGTAAATGTTTCCTAAGAAATATTAAAACAATGTATATTACAAGGGGGTGAGCCATTGGCTACCGTGAGCTGTAATGTTATCCAACAAACTGTAGTCCACCTATTTGTATAGTGCCGGATAAATGTTAATGACCAGGACAAACTGCCCCGCTGTTTAACATTGCTTAACTACGGAACGTAAGCTAAATCAACCTTTATGGAATAGGCTTTTCAGTGCAAAGTATGTTCTACAGTCTTTTGCATGACGATGCTCTAATATAAAAGACCATATGATTTTTCATTGGGCATATATAAAGTACTGGAACTTCGCACACAGTAAGATTAGAGAATATCATTCTATAGTAATATTCTCTAATCTTACTGTGTGCGAATTTCCAGTCTCTATCTTGAAGCTATTAATCAAAGGCTGTCTGATCATGTTTGACGAGTCGCAATCAATATTCTATTTCTATTTCTATCATTGATTAATTTGTAGGAATATATAGAAACTATTCATAGGTAAACTGTCAAAAGAGACCTGTAATTAACTAGATCAACTAAGTAATCTAAATTGAATCAACTAAGTCATTTTATTATACGATTGTAAGATGTTACTCAAGGATAATGTTGCACTCTAATGGTGAAATATTTTTTTGAAATCGGACCATTAGTTTTTGAGTTTATTTTATTTGTTAATTTAATAACAAACAAAAATAATAATCTTTCCTCATTATAATAATAATGTAGAATAATAAATAAATAAATACAATCTCTCTATAAGTGTCGGACGACCAATGTCGCGCAGCGAGCGCAGGCCCGCCTGCGACGCAGAGGTTGCGGGTTCGATTCCCGCCTCGGGACAAATGTTTGTACGATCTACAAATATTTGTTCCGGGTGTTCTGGGTATTTTTTATATATAATAAAAAATATCTATCTATGTATTGTATTGTATTAAATATATAACAGACATATAGTACCCATAATACAGCTCTGTTTAACAGCAGCTTACCTTGGGGCTAGATGATGATGTGTGGATTGTCCAGCATTATTTATTTAATTATTTATCCTGATAGGTAGACTACATTCAAGGTGACATCTGTACACAGAATAAGATCTAAGGAGGTTGTGACCTCTAAATCTAATTTGTTTTATGGGTATTTATTAAGATAACTTAGAATATATTTTTATCTATCTTGACAGGTTCTCTCCTTTTGTTACTGACTGAAAGTCACACTTTTCAAAAAAGTAAAAGAGCGGTCTGTCACCTTAGGGGGACAAAACTAGGCGACAGATGGGAAGATGGGACAGTATTAAACCATTAATTGCATTAAGAGCACCAGTGGTCTAGTGGTAGTGACACCGCCTTCCGATCCTAAGGTCGTGAGTTCGAATCCGGTGCACCAATGGGTTTTTTGCTACGAAAAATTTATGTGCGCAATGCCAGTGCTCTCATACAGTGAAGGAAAATATCGTGAGAAAACCGGCATGTCCAAGTACTAAAAATTCGAAAGACATGTGCCATCCACCAATCTGCATTAGGTCCGCGTGGTGGATCAAGACCCAATCACTCTTTCTTGAGAGTAGACCAGTATCCCAAAAGCGGGAACGTTAGAAGGCTCTCATGATGAAGCCATTAACAGTAGGGTTTTCGTTCATCGCTCGACAACCATGAACCACGTCGTCTTCGTGGAGCATGTAGTAATTGATGGATGCTGTTCATAGATTAAATGCTGTTTTTGTTCGCTCTGAGGCCGACTTATTTTCACGTGACTTGAAAGTATATGCATCAGTATATGCTTGGAGCCAGAATGTCTGACAGTGCGGTGGTACCCACCAAGACAAACTCTTGTCTAAGAGTCCTACTACCTGGTTTTACGGTCTTAGATTACTCATTCCATATTTAAATAATAATAAATAAATAATGCTGGACTTAACAGCATCATCTAGCCCCAAGATAAGCTGATGTTAAACAGAGCTGCATTATGGGTACTAGATGACTGATATATATTTAATACAATACGATATTTTTTATTATATATAGAAAATACCCAGAACACCCGAAACAAATATATGTAGATCGTACAAACATTTGTCCCGAGACGGGAATCGAACGCGCAACCTCTGCGTCGCAAGCGGACCTGCGGCCGCTGCGCCACATCGGTCGTCATTTGTTTGTTTCTGGAACAGTCGGAGTGGAAACATTAGAGTTGTGGTGCTTACAGCTAGTAATCCATTAATGTTTGAGGCTACACGATAAATGCAATAATTCGGGGCAGTTTGGTAACATGAGTCTGTAAATGCTCAATAGATATGTGCGGTGTGGGCGTCGGCGGCACCCATGTAAAACGCAACTCCCGGTATGCGGACCTTCCACGCGAACAACACGGCAACGCTCAGGGCTCAAGGCGGCTACATCTCTAGTAAACCGATTTGTCCGCGGGTTCCAACACGTAGACCTTTTTACTCTTAACATGAAATGTGTACTTTATTTAGGTCGACACAAGAATATTTTGACTCGCTATTTGAAAACTAGGATTTTTTGTACATTATGTCCGTGCGTTAACACAGTTCCGTGCTGAAGACCAGCTCTGCAGTTTACTGCAGCATTATGTTGTGCACGGACCTTTTTTGACAAATTACTTATACGCAATATTTTTTTTACTTACTACTAATACTGCTTACTATACCTACTGTTATACCAATGTTGCTTCCTTTACAACCTTAACTTATTTAAAATTAATTTCAGCAAGCGTAATAGTATTGCAATTCAACGTGGCAATACCACCAGTATTTTGACCACAAAAGATTTTTAGATTTTATCCAATAAATTTCTAAATTTTATAACAAAATTAATACTATAAATAGTTGGTTTGGTTATCCAGTTGGTGAAGCTTTACTAAATGTTTTTGTAAAATTGTAAGTCTGTTGATAAGAAAATTTCTAAATATTATAGATGGTTAACACTACAAAACAAAAAAAAGCAAGAAAATTCCTAGTAGTTCAACTAGTAAGACTACTCGGTTAGAAGCCATTACGTTTTCCGTGTAATAATTAAATACAATGAAAGCAGTTACTTCTGACTTAGCTACAAACCAAAATACTATTGTTTACAAATCTTGTATTGTCTAATTATTAAATTACGTTGCTATCTTAAAGGTCAACGTAAAATGAAAACTCTTGCTATCAAAACTGGGGGTTAGCAAATCATTTACCGCCTCGTTTCACTTTCGTGTTTCGACTCAAAAGCATTTTGCAGTCCATTTGTTCAGTGAAGTAATGCACCAGCAGTGCAGTTGACAGTTTGAAATTAAGAGTTTACCCTACGCATTCGGAGGCAGAAGGGTTAGCTGCAAATTCGAATGCCATAATCCTATGCAAGAATCACACTTGATATTACTCGTATAAATACGTAAATTTTAAGATAGACTAGCTGTTGCCCGCGACTACGTTCGAGTGGATCTTATGAACCGTACTCCGAGATGAAAAGTAAGGTCATTTTCTATCAACGTTTTAAATTTTAGACAATACTCAATTCATTTATTGCTCTCATATGGTTGGTTCATTTACAGTTGTTATATAATAGGTGGTAGTTTCACATATGAACCCTGTAAAAGGGTATGACAACATGGAGATAGGCCGAAGTTAGGAAGTAAGTTGATAAATTAAGTAGATAAATAAAAAAGGTTGTTAGCATTAATTCTCAGTAGGTCGAATACAAATACAACTACAAGTTAGGTATTATTAGTATGATTAAAATTGAATCAAGTAGCTATCGAGTTATAGAACAACAAACATTTATTTAAACATCCAGACTTTCGCATTTATAATATTAGTGTGATAAATAAATAAATAATTACATCATCATCATGACAGCCTTCTTATGTTCCCACTGCTGGGACACTGGCCTACTCTCAGGCGAGAGTGATTGGGTCTTAATCCACCACGCGGACCCAATGCGGATAAATAATTACATAAATAAATAATGCTGGACAATCCACACAGCATCATCTAGCCCCAAGGTAAGCTGCTGTTAAACAGAGCTGTATTATGGGTACTAGATAAAACATTGATATTATTAGATAGTTTTTATCCTGGTACAATTCTGTAGTAGTAAAGTTCTCGAACGATTTGGGAGTACCTTTTCATTAAAGTTCAGGTGTTTGATCAACTGTAGGGTACCACGTAGGCACTTTTAATTTGGACACTCCGACAACCAATCAAGTTGCAGAATCCGCTTTTCAAATTGAAAAGATACGTACACGGTAGCAAGTTTCTGCAATCAAAATGACAAAACTAGGGGACTACTCTTGCGGGAAAAAGCGATATATCGTGACGG
This sequence comes from Colostygia pectinataria, assembly GCA_951394395.1. NCBI lineage: Eukaryota > Metazoa > Arthropoda > Insecta > Lepidoptera > Geometridae > Colostygia > Colostygia pectinataria. The sequence goes on along the minus strand of OX596348.1, from coordinate 16,529,253 downwards.
TTTTCGTGGTTCGGCTTATCTCCGAGAACGCTCTAAACTTAGTAGTCACCGATATAAGTTGAACTACGATATTTGCCACGTATATCGTTTGTCGCTGTCAAGAGTAGACTGTGTCGGTAACGAAGTTTGGCTTTTAATTCCTCGCTTCGTACAGTCGGTGGCAAAAGTTTCTCTACACTTGACACTTTATAATTTCGTGTAAGCGCTCCCTAAGCGTTCTCCACTAAAAAGTGAGTTACTAGGTGTTCTGTTACGTAAGTTTAAGTGGGTGTAATAACGTGAATACGTACCGTTACTCGCGTATACAGTTTTTAATTGCTTTAAAGTTTTAAACGGTAAAAACTTACTGAGAGAATAACTATGATTTTCCTTCCCCGCATGAGTACTTTCAAGAAAAATATGACCTGCAATGCCTTGGCCAAGACTTTTTCTGATTGCATCCTTAAGGTTTAATTTAATTGGTATAATTTGTTTTCTACCTCTTCGAGATACGTAGTCGATCGTAGAGGGTCTACGCACGTATGGCTGATAGGTGGTAGGTTACATCGAAATACATCATCATTTTCACCGTCTTTTTATAAACTAATTAAAGGTGTAAAGGAATATTGTACTTAAATTTAAACTCTATAGGTCGTATATAAATTGACGACCGATATAGCGTGACGGACGAAGATCCGTCTGCGGCGCAGGAGGTTCTGGTTCGATTCCCGCTTTGGGACAAAAGTTTGTACGATTTGCAAATATTTGTTTCGGATGTTCTGGGTATTTTCTATGTATAATAATAATTATTGGAACTATTTATCGAACAGAAAAAAGTGTGATCTGTAGTCTATGAAGTCTGCCATATCTGTATTGTCTAGTTGAGTAAGGAAATGTCGATAGCGTAGGATGCAAAAATTAAACTGAAAACATTGTTTATTTAACTAAAGTATAATTTGTGATAACCAAGAATAATATTACACAATTATTAGTGCTATGTTGCTATACCGAAGTTTTTTGCACTGGCAGCAACCCTACACCTGCACCATCAATCGATGACAGTGGAACCTTTAACTTCATTGTGACAGCGGTACTCCTACTTCGTCGGACATTTAGCACGAAGTTCCTGAGAGCGGGACAGAACGACGAATCACGTTATGTTTTGTTTCTTTTTAATGGACTGATAGCTGCTGCATTTAAAATTGCCTACGCTTTTCCTGTAAATTTTTTAGGCTTTTGAATTTAGAATTTATTGCTTACATGTACATTTATACAGTTTAGATCTAAATATTAACTTATGTAAGTACATGAGCACCGGTGGTCTAGTGGTAGTGATCCCGCCTTCCGATCCTAAGGTTGTGGGTTCAAACCCGGTCGTGCACCAATGGATTTTTCTGTTCGAAAAATTTATGTGCGCAATGCTAGTGCTCTCATACGGTGAAGGAAAACATCGAGAGGAAACCGGCATGTCCAAGAACTAAAAATTCGAAAGACATGTGCCATCCACCAATCCGCATTGGGTCCGCGTGGTGGATTAAGACCCAATCACTCTCGCCTGAGAGTAGGCCAGTGTCCCAGCAGTGGGAACATTAGAAGGCTGTCATGATGAAGTACATGAACCCTGTAAGGGCACTGCAGTTTAGCCTTGATGCATTTTTTAGTAACAATATATTACTCACAATACAAATAATTTAATTAAAATTAAGTTACCTATTACATTCGTTATAAAATTAGCAGATTAATAATGTCAGATAGCAAAAAATAAGTAAAGTCAAGCTAGGGTAATATGTCAAGGTAGCTAATCTTTTGTTCTGCAATGCTTACAAACGAGTGTGAAGAGGCTACTCGTACTCCCGAAAAATTAAACAGTATATTTAGACAGTGTTAAGTTATGTAAAAAATATATTTATTCAATCATATCACAAGGATAATTTTGAAACGTCTCAAAGCTAGGTGAATTTACGCCAATTCCACGCGCCTAGAAGAATCTGGCAACAAACTCGGCAATTGAACTAGGTGAGGCTCATGCCATGTCTCTTAATTGACTGCCAGCTTAAAACAACATCAAAGTCTGTAACTTTTTTGATGTCCATTGGAAGTCGGGTCAGCTCAAGATTAGTTATCATAGTGCTCTTTGGGGCCTATGTCCAGCGTGGACGTTCATTGACTGATGTGATGTAGATGTTTTTTTTTTCAGTAAACTTGATGAGAATGTCAAGTCGTTCAGCAGGTAAACGCCACGCCAGACCAGTGTTAACCAAACTTTAAGTGCACTTCTAAACCGGTTACTGGCGTACCGCGTCACTGACGTCAAAGTATTTCTCTCCAGTGAAGGCTGTGTATAATTAAGATCGAGCTTTGCTAGGTAAACTCGCTAGATCATTTAATTTGCACTTTCAAAGGGAGGTATAATGTTATCAGTGTGACGGTACCTGCCAGATTGTATTCCAGATATAGTCTATGGACGGATATAATAAAAACTGATCAGCCCCCCTACCATGAACTCTTATAGCGATTCAAATTAGGACCTAAACTGAATTGTCAAAAATCTTTGTACCTTGACTTCAATAATTATTAATTTCATGTTCCATTTGAAAATATCACGTTAATTAACTTAGGTTCGATGTCCATCTAAATAAAAATAAATAAATAAATAATGCTGGACAATCCACACAGCATCATCTAGCCCCAAGATAAGTTACTGTTTAAACTGAGCTGTGTTATGGTACTAGATGACTGATATATACTTTATACAATACAATACATAGATAGATATTTTTTATTATATATAGAAAAAACCCAGAACACCCGGAACAAATATTTGTAGATCGTACAAACATTTGGTACATTTGACCCGAGGCGGGAATCGAACCCGCAGCCTCCGCGTCGCAGGCGGACCTGCGCCCGCTGCTCCACATCGGTCGTCAAATCTAGTCAGTATCAGTTGTTTTTCTAATTTTCTCAATCAACTTTCCCTGGACTCTTACTTTCAAGACCAAAAACAGCTAAATCGGTCAACCGTTGTCGAGTTTTAGCGAGCCTATTATATAAAGTCAAGCAATTCATTTTTATATATAAGAAGATTAGTCGAAAATTGAACTGGCGAGTCAATGATCCTTTTTTAAAACGCCGCTGTTCCTTTCAAAATTGCTTGTCTACGTAACAATACCTCGGCACTTGCAAAATTTTTGAAATCAGATGCTATAAATAAAAGATGAAGACTTGCTCTCCACATTTCGCAATTATGTCCCTCTTGAAATTTTCAATGACGTTGCAATCCGCAGAGTTAGAACGAACCGTCACTTCTAAAAAAAACTAAGATTCGTATAAATTCGAACGATACATAGACTCATTTATTTATCACTCGACCACTCACTTTTCAACTGTAGCACGCTCAGCTTGATTGGATTTCAAATTCGTTATTGCGAGTGATTTTTTCACTTTGGATGGCGAGATTTTTTCCGTGGACTATTGTAGCTATATTGAAGTCAGTATATTGCGTTTTTGAGTTGACACTCGTCATTGAAGCTGGCGTTGGCCGAGTGTTTTATAGCTTTTGTAATATCACCGCGGTGGGGACGCAACGCCACAGATGAAAAACTTGTGTAAACACGTAATCGTTTATTACTGCGGCTTCGAACGGGTAGAAATATATTTGATACTTTGCGTACTTGCGTACATTCGTTTACCTGGTGGTAGGACTCTTTAGCAAGAGTCCGTCTTGGGGGGTACCACCGCAGTGTCATATTCTACCTCCAAGCAGGAGTGTGCAAGCATTACTGGGTTTTGATTTGAAGGGCACTGCAGCAAATGAAATCACTGGGCGAAAGAGACTTAACAACAATGTCTCGGGGTGATAAGTGCAGTGCAGTGCAGTGCCACGCAAACACTTTAAGGCACTGCATCTGTAATAGTCAGGCATGGTGCTTAACATCAGGTGGGCGCCTTGATTGTCTTGTCACTTGCTGACATAAAAAAAAACATGCTAAAGAGTGAAATTACAGTGTCCTTTGTACATATTATAGAGTGAAACGAAGCTGTCATTGTGGTTACAGGCATCTCTACATTATATAAAACAGAGTCGCTACCTGCCATATGCTTAGATATCTAACAGAGGTTTAAAGTACGTGTGTCAATAAGATCCGTCTAGGATAGCCTTACTCGATATTCCAATGACACTGTAGTGGTCGTAGGAGTAACGGCTCAAGAACGATCGTTCTAGAAAGTTATATGAGAGGTCTATGTTTAGCAGTGGACGTCCATTGGCTGATATGAAGATGATTAAGTTATGGCAAAGCTGATGTAAAGTTAGAGTACAGCGCACACTGCCCCCAACTCACCCTTTTGACTCTTACTGACCTGGCGCCCAGTAATTTCACTTGCTACAGTGCCCTTCAAACCTAAACACAGAAATGCTTGCACACTACTGCTTGGAGGTAGAATATCTGACACTGCGGTGGTACCCACCAAGACGGACTCTTGCTGAAGAGTCCTACCACCAGGTAAAATATCTGTGGAATATATACTAACAATATAGTAACAATATACTAGCAAAGTGTTTTGAAAGCGTCAAACCTGAAACCTTACTATCTAACGCAATCTATCTTCCAAAATAAAAGTATTTTCTTACTTTCTTCCATTCAATCCAATTCTAATTTACTGTCAAACATTTGTACAAAAAGCAGGGTTGAATTTAGCGCTAGGTTATCATAATGTTAATTCCAATATTTGTCCAAGCGATCTGTTCAAGTGTAAGCCCTGAGCGGGCAAAACAAAAGACGTCAACAGATTTGTCGGCAGCCTAATAAATCCTATTAACGCAGTCCTTTTTAACTCTCGTGCAAGGACTGCAAACACAAAACCAGTTTGTTAAAAATAGCATGTATTAACTTCGTTATGACATACGCCACAGAAAAGGGAAAGCAGCAAAAAAGGACGGTACGAAAAAATTTACCGGTAAAAGTAAAAAGTGCTAAAGCTGCCAATTAAGAGAACCACGTTTTTGAAAGTATTGCATTGAATTCCAATTCTTTTATATCGTGGTGGCGTAGACTTGCTTAAAAAAATGAACACGCTGGAATATTGAGCAATATTTTGAAATGGGGCATGGAAAATTTACCCTAACTCAACAAATTCATCGTTTATTTTGTGCAGTTGTAGATACAGTATAACATATCAACCTTGTTTGATGAATGTATTGCTAATATTTAAATTGGTACTAAATGAAGCTATTAAGAAATTGAGTATATTATTACAAAATGTTATTTTAAGATCATCCCCAACAGACAGAGTTAGAGTTCCTAAGTGCATATACACCTTTTGAAACAAGAATTGGTTGCAATGTTTTTACAACGCTTACTTCTCTCATTTTTTATTTATTTTTATTTTTATATACCACTAAAGTGGCAACCAAGCGTACGGCCCACCTGATGGTCAGCGGTTACCGTAGCCTATGTACGCATGCAACGTCATAGATATCACTTGCGTGTCCACCCTGAGACGTTAGATGGAAAGTCTCATGTGCCTGTAATTTCACCGGAAACCATACCCTTCAAACCGGAACACGGCAATGCGAGCATTACTGCTTGGCGGCAGAAATAGGTATGGTGGTAGTCCTTCCCCGGAAGAGCTCTATCACAAGGAACTCTACTACTCTTAAACTACTCTGGGTTCTAACACAAACAAATCACCTATTATCTCGTGTTTCGTTGCTGCTGCTTTACCTATAAATCAGATGTCAATTAATGGCAGCTTCTTGTTAGACAATCTCAGCTTTAGTGACCACCGACATTTCCTGATTAATTTCCATATCGGTATCGCGCGGCACATGAGAGCATGTGATTAGTTCACACGTGTAATGCAAAATGAACTTTATTCACGCTGTCATATAATTCACTTTGTTATAAAAATAAAGCGTCTCGTAGTACTGGTATTTCATTAGCTTAACTTGAAATATTTGTGTCGGATCATTTTTATTTGAGCAATGTAACATTTTTTATTTTACAAAATCTACACTTTTACAGTTCATCAAGTGTCAAAAATAATAGTATGGCACTGGTAGTTCAGTGGTAGTGATCTCGCCTTTCGATATCGTGGGTTCGAACCCGGGCGTGCACCGATGGATTTTCCTGCCGGTTGGCCGGTGAAAAAAAACATCGTTAAAAACCGGGAAGTCCAAGAAAAAATTTTTTAAAGACATGCCACCAATCCGCATTAGATCTGTGTGGTGGATAAAGACCCAATCTCTCAGCAGGCTGTCATGATCTACATTTGTCAAATTAGAGGTTACTCATCCAAATGATGTTCCGGGTGGGCCGATAGTGGTAATTTTAACTCAGCGCTCCTGTGCTTCAGAGGGCACGTTAAGCAGTCGGTCCCGGCTCTTTCAAAGTTGTTAGACCATAGAGACCTTCGGGCGGCCCAGAACTCTGTCACCAAAGTTGGCCATTAATTCTTACTAACTTACTTACCTTACTCAATTTGCAGTACCTTTGTTTTCGTAGTTCTAGTTGTTGCGCTAACTGACGCCGCAAGATTGAGATGTCATTTGCACGCAAGCTGAATGACGTTTAGTGTTGCTGACGCAACCGACATGTTTACAGACGGAACCGCGGCAGGAATAGATGTGTCGTAGCTGTGGTGAATAATCGAAAGCATATTCAATAACTTCTATATTGCTTACGGCTTCAGAAAACTAAAATAATACTCGTATTAGATAGATCTTTTATTCTGTCACTGATGTGACAGAATAATTGGTAATTTTAAATTAATTACTTTGTTTTTTTTTTTAGTTAGGTATTATTATCATGTCCACACAATGCATGCTGTGTTCACTGTTTAAGAAATTACACTGTGTTTTGACTTTCTTATGTAAGCTCATTATGTATTTCATGTGAAAATTTCAATTTGTGAACCAAATAAAAAAAAAAAAAAAAAGATCTTTATTGCCTCTTAGGATACTAAAAATCAAACAGAGAAATGTAGACAGATTTGTGAATACCATGGAAGAAAGATATAAGCAGATTTGGTATAGTACTTATTCTATGAGACGCTAAAACATATATATACAATAAGCACAATTAAATTGCGGAAAATAAACCAATAAAACGAATAATACCGCAATAAAAGTACCTATAAACGAGTATTGTTTTAATATTGTTGTCTATTGAATTCGAGCCAAAAATAAAAGTGACGTAGTCATACATCCAATTCGTTACGAGAATTAATTTGTTTATATGAAATTTCGCATTTCAATAGGCGATTCGATCGCTCAAACTGCGCGGAAAAAATTCCGGCAATATTGCCTCCACGATGTGCGAGTTATCTTTAATTTGTAAACCAATAAATGTTAATACATCAGACGGGACAAGCCATCGGTACGGTTGGGTTCAATTAAATTTTTCACCCGCTGCCAAACTAATTTGTGAACTATGCTCATACGTTTTGGGTCGTCATTCCTTTGTGCGGTTAATTATTTTGTTTACGAAAATGTTTTTCCGAGTGCAATTGTAACGTGTTGATCGGCGGTCAATATTTGATCCGGAGCGACGACGTTGGTCACTTTTGGTGGCTGATGTTATTTAAATTTGATTTTATTACTGAATACGCTTTGGTACTGATCGAGTTCCGGAGTATGTACTGTATGCCCGGAGGATGTGTGTGATACACTTATGTTAAGCTGGCCGCTGGCTCGCGGTTTCAGTGTCTCACTGAAATTTTTCCCTGCCCTTAATAACCCTTATTTTGCCGTTGCCGCGTTGGTAACTAACCTTATTGTAACAGGGGCTATACTATGAGCTCCATTTGAATTTCCCTACTAACAAAACGAGCGCTGCAATAAACACTATTTCTAAAGGACTATATTTCGTAAAAAATTCATGTCACGTGTGATGGAGCTTTGATTTACACTGCTGCCTGCCAAAAATTTAGATTTGAAACAATAGTCTTGTTTGCGATGTGAACTGACTCTATCAACATATAAAAAAACCGTTTCGTGACTGACTTACTGAAAATCAGCGCAGTCGCTGGGTGGTTTTATTGTTGCATTGTTAATGTTAAATGTCACCATTAAGTCTCGGCGTCTATAACAACAAAGTTTGTATCAAAAAAGCTAGTAACCCAACTGTTTTTGTTGCCCGATTATTTTGGGCTTAGTCGTGTTGGTTTTGTCATAAATTCACTTAGCTTGTTAAACGTGATTATATTAATTTTAATTAATAAAACTATTTTGATTTTATAAAATAAACTATGACGTCTACTTATTGATTTTGTTTTGGCAATTGTTTTTTTCTAAAGAATTAATCTTATCACGCCTTACCAATTAAGTGTAATGAAATAACTGCAGCGATCTTTACAGATGAAATTAAAATAAATTGTAAAACTCATTGCACCGTATCCAGCCTCCGTGTTCACAGGAGTCAGTATTTTATAGCTTATACAATATCCACTCGGTTAATGAATTAAGCCGAACGGGACTGAAAACAATTTTGTCCGTACCACGACGATAATTCGAATTTATTATATCATTTAAATGTCGGCACGCTTACAGTAGCGGTAGTAGTGTTGTGCGTTGCTTGTGTTGCTTTTACAGAACATAGAATTCTTTGTTGTTTAATAATAATCATACATTTTATTTTATTTATTCAGGGACAACAAACAGCTACAATATAAAGTCTTAGCCTTTTATACTATTACTATAGATGAGAATATTAATATTATAGCCCACTGCAGTATCCACATATTAAATGCAAAAGATTTAAACAATAATGCGCCACTGAATCTACTTACATACTTAATTGAAATTGAACATTAAATAACATTATTAGCATTAGATTGAAGATTACTGAGAACGGTTTTTTTTTATTTTACATTTTGAGCATGCATAAATGACAATGTCAATAAAAGTAGATTTTCTTACTATAGAAGTATGTAATATATATTGATTATTTAGGTAGCGAAGAAAGAGGGATCGGAATTTTTGCGCGCTTCTTTAAATGCAAAAAAAAATTGGCATTTCTTCGTTAAGCGTCGTTTGAGTTTAGTGAAGGATTTGATAGTCCGCCTCAAGACCTACGTCACGGGCCTACAACTTTGAAAAAGCCGTGCCTACCGAAGTAGAAAAGCGCGTATTTGATATTGCCACTAGCGGTCACCCATCTTAATGATGAACCGGCGGGATAGTGTTTAACTTTGTTCAAAACCAGGATTGCCACGAGCGCTGAAATAAAAAATTAAAAAGTGAACTACCACATATATGTTACTGTCATCTGCCGATGCTTGTAAAACACGCGCATTCAACATTATTAAACGCTGTTTTTTTACAAAAAATATACTCTTTCTGCATCCGACAGTGTCCAATCCACTCAAATCGTCCGCCGAACCGAAATATATTTTTAAATTTTATTCCACAACCACAGTGACCTCTGATTGTCAAACCATACAGCGGTGGTACCGATCGCGGTGGAAGCTCTACAGGAATTAAAGCATTGTGGGACCCGCAGTCGCGTCGACGCCGACGCCTGTAGTGTTGATTGCCACGACCAATTATCACCGCGCGGTATCACTTTTAGTTTACGATATACCGTAGCATTTTTTCGGGAACCACCAAATTGCTTCAATATTCGCGGTGCGATTCGTACTCAATATTAAAATGAAATTGTTAAACGTTTACCGGCATGTAGTTTTATTTTTTTCGTTTGCGCGCAATATGAAATTACTGGGCGAAAGAGACTTAACAACAATGTCTCGGGGTGATAAGCGCAGTGCTGTGCCACGCAAACATTTAAAAACTTGAATCTTTGGGTCGCACTGCGTCTGTAATAGTCAGGCGTGGTGGTGGCTTAACATCAGGTCATCAGGGCGCCTTAATTGTCTTGTCACTTGCTAACATGAAAAAAAAATATGACGAATACTGTTTTTTTTAAAGAATCTGGTCTTTTTCTTTACAGTTAAGCCGTGTAGTATCGAACACGACTGTGGATCGGGTGCTAAAATAAAATCAAAAATCTTTATTCTAGGTGGTAACGGATTTCGTTAAAATCCGGTAGGGACAACTAACTATAAATAAAAGTAAGATGTATACGTATGGTGAATATATCAATAAAAGCGTATAGTCAGTATCGTGTCACCAGGGGCTCTACTCTTGAGGACAAAAACGATATATCGAGACATTTTTCATGGTTCAGCTTATGTCGGCGAATGCTCTGAACTTAATTGTAACCGGCATAAGTTGAACTACGATATTTACCACGGATATCGATTGTCGCTCTCAAGAGTAGACCCGCAGAGCTGGTACTTTGTCCTGTAATCGGCTTAATGAATATTGATTGTTAAAGAGTCGGTGCATTTTAGATTAAACCGAGTATTGCCCAGATTAGATCACGTAAATGTGATTTATTTGTAAAGTTACTTCCCATTCCTTTCAGTACATAAAATAATGCACAAATGCATCTTCATTACATTAGGGACCAGTACAATGTAAAATAAAAAAATATACCTTTTTCATGTAACATTGTCTAGCCGCGTCGGTTTCAATGCTATCCAGCCTATAATTTAATGTGCTATTTTGTTAGCTTTCAACAATAGGGCTATATATAACTTGCGTTTGTCAGCGGATGTCTAGTCCCTTATTATAATCACACAAGTGCTTATGAAGGAACAATTCGCAGTACTACTGCAATTATTTTATTCGCTTGGAACTCGGGACCGTACTTTATCCGTAATCATCATCATCATCAAGATCCTATTGCAGTTCACTACTTAACATAGGTCTCTCCCATGGCGCGCCACTGAGCCCTGTCTTCAGCTCTCCCCATCCAGTTTTTGCCTGCCACCCTGCGCAAGTCGTCGCTCCATCTAGCCGGAGGGCTAGATTTAGGAGTTTAAGAGTAGTAGAGTTCTCTGTGATAGAGCTCGTCTGGGGAAGGACTACCACCATACCTATTTCTGCCGCCAAGCAGTAATGCTCGCATTGCATGTGTTCCGGTGTGAAGGGTATGGTTTCCGCTGAAATTACTGGCACATGAGGCTTTCGATCTTAGCCTCAAGGTGGCAACCCGCGAGTGATACCTCTGGTATTGCAAGCGTCCATAGGCTGCGGTAACCGCTTACCATCTTGTGGGCCGTACGTTTTGTTGCCACTTCAGTTGTATAACAAAAAAAAAAAAAAAAGGGCGCCCTACACTACGTTTGCCAAAACGCGGTCTTCTTCTAGAACTCGCTTACTCCAGCGGTTGTCGGTTCTTCGGCAGACATGACCGACCCATTGCCACTTCAGCTTACTGATTCTCTGATTTATCCGTAATAAAAAACAGCATTTCTGGTAATTATCTATATGTGATTAAAATTTCAGCCAAATTGGTTCAGTGGTTATTGAGTTATAGAGAAAAAAAAAAATTATTATTAATTAACTTTAAACTAGCATTTAAACTTTCGCATTCTGAGGGTTTACTCTATCAAACTAAGCGATTCATCGTGACTATTTCCGTGGTTCAGCTTATATCTGTGAATGCACTGAACTTGGCTGTCACCGACACTTATAAGCTACGATAATTGCCTCGATTATCGTTTGTCGTTTTCAAGCGTAGACCTCCTGACGGTCTCTGGTAATGACTGCGAGCGATGTTGCAACAGGTTATTGTACAAAATGCCGTAATTTTTTTATACCACTAAAGTGCCAACCAAGCGTACGGCCCACACTTATGACACGGCTGATGGTCAGCGGTTACCGTAGCCTATGTACGCATGCAACATCATAATATAACTTGCGTGTTACCACCCTGAGACGTCCGATGGAAAGTCTCATGTACCTGTAATTTCACCGGAAACCATACCCTTCGAACCGGAACACAGCAATGCAAGCATTACTGCTTAGACAGACAACAGAACATAGAAGGATATGGAGGCCGACAATTCTGTGCAATAATGGGAATAAAAAGTGTGCAATAAAAAGTGAGCTCTAAAAAACTGTGCAGTTCGCGGGAATATCTAGACAAAAACGACTTTCTATGCCGTTACATCAAAAGATTCTCAAAGCTTGGCAGCTAGCTTTCTGACCGAAGGCTACTACTCGTACGTGCCGAATCATCAAGCATAACTGAGCGTTCGTAAGACAATACCACATGGTTCTGCTATTTTTCTGCCATCATACAGAACCGAGGGAACAAAAAAAGTATTTCTTGCATGACGGCTATATATCTGCCTAAGCTCAACTTGAACAGCGTCTTTTAAATTTAAATTAGCACAACCTAGTATGTATGGCCTTACCAAAAAAAGGGGAGGTTAGCATTCGAATTTTTTTTTATGTATAGAGCGCGATTTCTCCACCAATTATGAATTGATTTTGATGATCCTTTTTTGGTTTGTTAATCAGATTAATTAATTATTGAGAATTCTGAAGACTGAAGACCTAGTCTTCAGAATTAGATAAAATTTTATATATCAAAGTTATTATATAATAATAATAAAAAGCATATATATATATATATATATTTTATCGAAATCGGTTAAGTACTATATAAATAAATCATAAATAAACGTGTTAATAACTACATCGTCACGATCACGATCTGCTGAAACACTTTGTAGCTTGAAGTTGTTGTATTGCTTTTTCCTAAAAATAATTATGTAAACTGGAGAATAAAAAGTATCATTGCATTTTTGTATTGAAGTCGATTTTATCATTACCTGACGCACGTACACCAATTAACGGCAAACGTACATTCTTTTAAGATATAAATGATTAGATTCAAACGTGGTGGCTCTGCTGGGTAGTACCACTCATTTGTTTGAATCCATTCAGTTGACATTTGATATGCAAAACGGAACGTACGCAGGCAGTCGTCCCATGGGATAGCGTGTTCGACCAACACTGTCTCCGGCAGAAATATTACGTTATGAAATGGAAGCGAGTGAACATTGTTCTTAGTATGATAGGTGATTGAAATAACAATGTGCTTTTGTACAAAAAACTCGGAGCGGAGTCAAACAGTTTTTAATTAACAGTTTTAAAGCATAAAATATTTTGAATATTGATTTTGAAAAGTATTGCGCGTCTTTTTTTTTGGTTTTCCGGGGCGAGGCAATGCAGATACGAAACTGACTTCCGAGTTTGGCATATTATTATTTACTATATTTTTATTGAGCTACCGTGCAAGCAAAGCCAGAAGTTAGTTATTTTACATTACATATTATAATTATACTTTACGTTTACGTTTTTTTTACCAAGCGAACGAACGAACGAAGCTTCTCCATTTCGAGATTGGCCAAAAATGCTTTTGTACGTCTGTCAGTCAGTCTGTTCTCGCCAGGTCGCATTTTTCAACCGGTTAAAACTTTGCATACAGATAATTATAACAAAATATTTTTATTTGTTTTGACAAGAAAAACTGGAGGACCAAAAAAAGCAAAAAGGGAAATACTGTATCTCCGCCATATAAGATAGATGTTTTTTTAAGTTGAAAGAAGTTATAAGAAATTCAAGTTGTTCTCATAAATCGCTCATTTCAAGAAAAATATGCGACGTCCATCGAAACATAGATCGAACATCTCAAAGTTATCCGTGTTCAATACTAGTAACTGGTATATTGGTATTGAAAACTGATATCTGAACTCGGCAGGAGCACTTTTACTTGTAATATCTATATTGATTGCTGTATCAAAGACCATAATATTATTGCAGTTTTGAGCAGTAATAAGCTTTAATATCGTCGTGCAATATGTTATTATTGCTTAAAGTTGCGTGTAGCGACCGACGTCCCGGTAACCCCATCGAAGAAATTGTAGCAAACACACATTATCATACGCATGGGTTATTCATTCACAAAATACACTGGGATGTACAGTCAACGACAGAAAAATGATTCGAATAATTTTGAAGTGTCTAACCTAAGTTAGACACTTTAAAATTATGCAAGACGACCGCCAAAATTTGCCATCCAAATTCTATAAAGAAAAGATTGTACGATCATGCTGAAACATTAGACGCTATGTTTATTAGAAGTATTTGATCCAATTGACCCTAATGATCAATGTGCTATTTTTTGCATTTGTGTCAGTTCAATCATACTGGCTATTTTTTAGTTTGCTTACTTTATATATGTACAGATATGTTTTCATAAGTTAATTTATGCTACTTTAACTCCAGAAGGGCTATTATGTAATTCGGTTTCAATCGATTTCCTCATTATATCGAATAGATTTCACAGGATATCAATCAATAACTGATGAATTTTGTGTGAATATGTTATGAAATATAATAAAATATGACAGCTTATTGAAATATTGCTGAGGAAGGGAACGATAAGCAGTCGGTCCCGGTTTATTCAATGTTAGGTCATGACGGAGTCCCTTGGCTTTGTCACCAGAGTTGACCACTAATTCACACGAATTTGCATAAATTATTATCATTATTAAAAAGGCTTTTTTTAGTGTTGAGAATATTTGTATCTAAAAAATACTAATTGATACATTCGCAAGTGAGTCTAATTGCTGAGCGTCATCATCCTACTTAGTATCACTGCGATATTATATTTAGTGAATTATCCTTAATTCATAATTATAATTACTTTTAAGTTTGTGTTATGTATTGGTGATATAAACGATCCATAGACGAGATATAGTTATTATTAGATGTTTGTATAAGAAAATGAGGCGTATTTTATTATAACTGTACCTACCTACATCTTAATACTACTGTTTTATAGGACAAGCTGTTATGCAATGAATGAAATGAATGAAAAAGCTGGCAAAGTTGTTCATAACAGAACAACAATGTTGAGCACTGTTCCGCGTTGTGACCATTTGGATGGGAGACCGCCAGTTGCAATTGCAATAGAACGCTTCCAGGTTTCAGAGGCCACGACGTCACTATAAATTAGTAAGTTTGTATGAGTGAGGCTTTTACTCATACAAACTTATTTATAGGACAACCAAAAAAATCAGAGGTCTCCCTGTTAGTGTATGTAGACGCGGGGATTGTGAGGGGGACCGGCAGAAACCGTTTTTTTTTCACCTGCCCGTTCCCTGCTCCTGTTAAATTCGCAGGTTGTATTAAGCTTTCTAAAAAGTTGATCACAGTCTAACTAAAACAAAAACTATTAAATAAATAAATAAATAATGCGGGACAATCCACAAAGCATCATCTCCCAAGGTAAGCTGCTGTTAAACAGAGCTGTATTATGGGTACTAGATAACTGATATATACTTAATATAATACAATACACAGATAGAAATTTTTTATTATATATAGAAAATACCCAGAACACCCGGAACAAATATTTGTAGATCGTACAAACATTTGTCCCGAGGCGGGTTATTAAGGTTTTGAGACCGATGTAAAATTTTCGCGTAAGTACAAGCTACGACTTGCTACTACGTTTTAGCGAGATTAACGCACTGCAATTCATTTTTGTTTATAAGATGAAGACCCTACATCAAACAAATGCTTAGGGTGTAATCTACTATTCGCCATTTTGATTAGTGTTTCCCCAACAATCAGTTGCATCAAAATTATTGTTTCGCCAGAATACTCGGACATCGGTATATTAACCTGATTAGTGGGGCTTAGCGACAATTCGATCGTCAACCAAAGAGCACAAATTACACCGCTCTCTACCACCCCTCGGTTAATTGCTAAAACAATTAAACCATTTATCAACAATGCGAATTTTAAGTGTCCGGTTGCAAATGGCGAAGCTAACGTGGCTTGTGTAGTTCTGAATCAACTTTCGATGGAAAGTTGGAATTATTACATTGATTTAAGGTTTAACTTAGATTGGTTTTATTTGCGTATTTCGTTACACGTGTGTCAGACATGCGTGTTTGCACGTGATAGGTGCAAATTGTCTATTTTCATTTCAGCAGTCCTTGTCATTTTTTTCATGCACTCGAGAGACTATAGGTTTGACCGCCATGTTAGTTCATCATCATCATCATCATGACAGCCTTCTAAAATTCCCACTGCTGGGACACTGGCCTACTCTCAGGCGAGAGTGATTGGGTCTTAATCCACCACGCGGACCCAATGCGGATTGGTGGATGTCTTTTCGAATTTTTAGTTCTTGGACATGTCGGTTTCCTCACGATGTTTTCCTTCACCGTATAAGAGCACTGGCATTTGCGCACATATTTCGAACACATTTCAATATCGAATACATTTTTCGAACAGAAAATCCATTGGTGCACGACCGCGTTTGAACCCACGACCTTGGCATCGGAAGGCGGGGTCACTACCACTAGACCACCAGTGCTCGTGCGGTGCCATGTTAGTTAGCAAAAGACAATTAAGCTTTTTGGTGATTTGAATGACGCTCGCGCTCCGCTGTCGCCCTGTGGCTTGGAACGTATCTTCCAAAGTTCGTAAGTTCATTTATAAAAAATAGTAATAAAAGTTTTTAACCAAAATCCTTTTTACAAAAGTAGACTGTAATTATTTTTTTTTTATTTCGTACATCATCTTCATCATCATATCTGACGATAAACGTCCACTGCTGGACATAGGCCTCCCCCAAAGAGCGCCATGGCGACCGATTTTGAGCCTTCACCATCCACCGACTTCCTGCGACCGCTTTAATGTCATCGGTCCATCGAGTAAGGGGCCGTCCTACACTTCGTTTTCCAGTTCGTGGTCGCCACTCGAGAACTTTTATTCCCCAGCGGTTATCGGTTCTGCGAGCTATATGGCCTGACCATCGCCACTTCAACTTACTAATTCTAAGAGCTATGTCGGTGAGCTTGGTTCTTCTACAGATTTCCTCATTGCGGATTCTATCGCGTAGTGAAACTCCCAGCATAGCTCTTGCCATAGCTCGTTGGGCGAATTTTAGCTTTTGAACGAGACCTATAGTTAGCGACCACGTCTCAGTGCCATAAGTCATCACTGGCGACAAGCACTGATTTTAGACCTTTGTCTTGAGGGTCTGCATAATATTGTATAATTAAAATGAAATTAAAAATGCGTTTCGTTAGATTCAATTCAATTTATTTATTTCAGAATTTTTACCTATCATTTCAGTAAACACCAAAGCGTCATAAAAAAAAGCCCTAAGGTAATCACAATTAATATATATGTAATGACAGCATTGCGCAGTATGTGCGTGCAGTGCGACCTAGACTTAAACCAAAACGTTTCCGTTACGGTAACGTTTAGCGCCATCCAAGGAGAGTTTGTTCACAGCTGTCAACCGGGAGGGGTTACGTGTTACGTGTGAAGCGTTTATTAAAATAGAGTAGGTCGGTACTGAAAAATGTCGAGCATTCATATATTTAGACGGGTCTATGGTGTGATGATACAAAATTCTTTATGTTATTATTTTATCGTGACTGTTTATGTTGTCACCTACCTTATTTTAGGGCTATCCGACTTGTAACGGTGGATTGACATGCAATTCAACGCTTGTTTTTGTTGTAAACAGAATTATTAAAGTCGTTTTTAATTTGACCACCCAAATCTTAGGACTATTTTATGAAAAAAGATAAGAGTTAGTTACTAAAAATTAATGTTTTACGACATTCTGTATTTTATTCAATTGTATAAAACAATATATTTATGCTTAGTATAATTTTATTATTAACACCAACTGTAATTATATATAAATGGCTGACTAGTTTCTAATTATACAACATTGTATAGCAAGGATGTATTGTTTTCTAAGAAATAATCATATTTTTTATAATGATCGTTTACATTTTAATTATAATTTATAGCAGGAAAAACTTTTCCTGCATTAAATTGCATAAGGCGAGGACACAATGTTTGCGTTATTATTCTGAAACTCTGCTCCCGCCAACATTGTAACTGAATTTAGTAATGACGTGACATCGCATCTAGAAAGTATTAACGCTAGGGGGAATTGTTTATTTTATTTATTTAGGTAAAAACAGGAATACAATAGACCGATGTAGCGCGGCGGGCGAAGGTCCGCCTGCGACGCAGGAGGTTGCAGGTTCGATTCCCGCCTTGTGAAAAATGTTTGTACGATCTGCAAATACTGGTTCCGGGTGTTCTGGGGGTGTTTTTTAAGAATAATAAAAAAATATATCTTTCAATGTATTGTATTTGTATTAAGCAGGTATATCAGTCATCTTGTAGCTATAACACAAGCTCAGCTTAGCTTAGGGCTAGATGATGCTGTGTGGATTGTCCAGCATTACTATAAAAAAAAAATATTGCATCAATTGCTATTTGTCAAATAAATTATTTTACAAATATCGTTAGTTGTTCTGTGCCAATACCAAAATGTTCTACTCCACACACACACGTATCTTTATAACGTATCTATACGTCTCCTGGACGTACCACACGTCCGGTGGACGTACGGCAAGAGCGTGGTTGCTGGTCACGTCGTCTAGTAATTTGTGACGACTCAGTGCCTAAACACGTTACTGAATCAATTAAGTTGCTCTAAGAGTAGATCTAGATCTTAGACTATGCATTCGGCTTCGGCTAAAACTAAACCGAAACTACCAGAACTAACTTACTAACTTTATATTAATTGTTTTAGGAGCCAAGATGGTTCAAAAGAGTAACTAATATGCAAAAATAACACGTATGAATCCTCGAAGGTCGTCTTGTAATTAATACAGTTCTGGTCGATTTTTTTAATTAAATAGTCAAAGTATCAGTATTATATATGTATATAAGACATATATATATATATAATATCAAATATACTAATGTATCTTTCAGATATTAGTAAATTTAATTCGCATACGTCACGAAATATTTTAAAAAAATATGGAAACTTATAACCTCATTAAATTTGTAACATAGTACCTTCATAGACTCACGTCTGCAACTACTGGATTTTTTGCAGCGCATCTTTAATGCGTTTTATCTACAGTAATTTCATACAAATTGACAGTTGGACGATACTCTAACGATTGTCAAAAGCCTTATTTTGCCTATTCATGGCCTCTGTGAAGTAAGTGAGTAAGTAAAAGTAAAAAATACATTTATTCAATAATATCACAAGGATAATTTTGAAACGTCTTAAAGCTTCGACTTCGGCCTCTGAGACTTCGGCTTGTTTCGGTCTAAGGCAGCCTTTTGTCCCAACACTAGTGATCGGATGTGGTGGTCGGGTAGTTAGCCTATGGGGTTCCCTATCGGCGTCAGGTTCAAATGCGGTACAAGGTTATTAAGTCTCTATCTGACTGTAAACTTTGTTCTGGCTTTGGCATTGCCCTTCAACCTGTCTATATCATCATGGCAGCCGTCTAATGTTACTACTGAGGTACTGGCCTACTCGCAAGCGAGAGGATTAGGTTTTTTTTGTATGTTTGTTATTAGTATTTTTATAACATGTTTGTTAGTGTTTTAAGGACGCGATTTCTCCGCCGATTATGAATTAATTTAGTTTTTTTATTATAAAATCTGTATAAATTGAGTAGACATTGTAAAATACTGTATAATTTGTAAAGCCTGACTACCTACTCTATTAGAATAACCAAGCTGACAGTCCACTACACAAATGCGTTTTATTTACACTTAATTTAGTATTATCTACTGAAGCGTACCATTCTATGCATTATGTTTACCGCTGTTCATCAATCTGCCAACGGCTGGTGTGTTTTATATAATTACTAGCTGTTGCCTGCGACTTCGTGTAACTCTGAAACTGTAAGTACTTTTTTCCGGGAATCAATGAAAAATCGGTTATCAATAAACTCGCAATTTTTTAAATTTTATTTTACAGTTTTAGGAAAACTTACAGCCAGGTACAAAAAACAAATACTTAAACAAGCACACGCCATAACATGTAAGCTGAGGGCCAATGAAAAGATTCCACATATAGATATAAAGTAATAGAATAAACACAAAACAGTAGACGAAAACTATAAGAAATAATTTCTAAATAAATAGGAGTTGTACACAAAGATAGAAAACAAATATACATAGGTATAGGTCTCGCAACGGATCTCGGCCGTAGTGAAATTAGCCGTTTCGATGCGCAATGGAGCTTTTTCAAACTAAATTGTCTTTGCGCATCACAAACGGCTAACTTCACGGAAGCCTAGATCCGCTGTGCGAACTATACATACATATCAAAATAGACATATCAAAATAGAAAATGTAAATATCCCGTTGTGAAAATTGTGTTAATAACCATTATAGTTTCAAAAACTATACAGGGTCATTCATTATCAACCTGACAAACTTAAGGGATAGGTTCCACACGTAAAAAAAAATATATATGTACCTATAATTTTTTTTTTTTTTATGTATGTTTTGTCTTAAAAATCACAAGTAAACAAAAAAAATCGATTACGTTTTTCCGCTTAATTATTATTTATCATTGTTGGGAATCGAGTTAAGCGACGTAATAATGAAATATTCGAGTTTGCGCGCCCCGTAGCGGGTCAAGGACACGCGCAGGTCAAGGACGCGCGGGTTAGTGACCCGCAGTTCATTGACGCGCGGGTCACTAACACGTGCCGAGCCATTGACGCGCGGGTCACTAACACGTGCCGAGCGCTGCCTTTTCGATTTCTAACAAGGATAACTAATTATGAAGCAGAATTACGTAATTATATTTTTAAAATTTTATAAAAAAAACGTTTAGAAAAAAAAAAAAAAAAATGTACAAGTATTTTTTTTTTAATGTGTGGAACCTACCCCTTAAGTTTGTCAGGTTGATAATGAATGACCTTATATAACTTATTTTAGTTTTGAATTTCAGTTATATCGGTTCAGTGTTTGACGATTTATAAAGAAAAAAAAAATTCATCCGAACGTACAAACATCCAAACTTTCGAATATATAATTTTAGTGTGATTAATGCAAATATAAATTATAAAAACCGTATATATGAATTTAAATCTGTATTTTAATACAATATTGTGGAAGAGAGTACTGCATCGGAGAAAAAACTGTGAGGGGTTAAGACAATCCAGCGGACGTCTTTTGTTTTTGTGGCGCATTCGTAACATTTCTACTTGTTACAATGGTGCGGAAATTTAGCGCTATTGTCGCTATAACTAGAGCTAGAAATTGTCTACAAATTAACCCCTCATCTGCACACGGCTAGTGTTTTAATGAGAAATAATATCAGAAATGTCTAACATCACTTAAATATAAAAATGTATTGCTGATCGTTGTCTTGCTAGAACTCGAGAACCTCTCGACCAATTTGGCTAAATGTTGTTCTTCAAATATTTATTTTGTGCCTTAAACGGTGAGAAAATATGGAAAAGTAACGCGGGTGAAAACGCTCGGGTCAGCAAATTTATAAGATAGTACTGGATAAGTACTGTAAAGCTGGCAAGTAATTCGACAATTTCTTTAGCACAGGTGTTCCTATGTGCTAGCAAAATCACTGTATCACCAGTGTGAACGTAGTTTCTTCTTTCCCCGTGTGCTGACAGGCTGAGACCTAGATATTTTAATTATTCCTACACAATATAAAGAACAACATTGTGTAACGCGCTCAAGCGAACAAAATTTACAGTGTGCCTGCTCATGTTTATTATATTATTTCGCGGTAACCGCTCTACAATAACATTTCTCCATACATGCTCGCTTTTACTCGCTTTAGGCTTAGTTCACACGAAGCTCTATCATTCTCTAAAATTGTAGCGAGCGTGGAGCACTCGTGACGTAGCTGGCTAAGTTGTTCTTAACAGATCAACAAAGTTAAGCACTGTTCCGCGTAGTCATCATTCGGATGGGTGACCGCCAGTAGCAATTGCAACTGAGCGCTCCCATGCTTCGGAGGGCTCTTAAGCAGTCGGTCTCGGCTTTTTCAAAGTTGTTAGGCCATGACAGAGGCTTTCGGGCGGCCTAGAAACTCTGTGACCAGAGTTGGCCACTGGCTCATACGAACGTCGCGTAATTCAAAAGTCATTCATTGCAGAGCTCTTTTTCTATGGAATTTAAAAGTAATTTCTTGTATATTTTTGTTCATTCCCACATGTTCATCCCAGAAGCCAAAAGTAATCATATTTTTTGCGTTTTTTACCCTCACAACGTGTGGGTTGAAACTGGAATGAAACAGAAATACACCTGATTGCTATCCTAGCATAGAAAGATAGCAATAGCGGAGGCCTTCGGGTGGTCTATAAGAGCTAGCCACCGCTGTACGAACTTACTTTAATGTCTAATTGATGTCGGTAGCACGGTGTCAGGCTAAGAAGCAAACTAATACTTAATCGCCTTAACTACAGTTTAAACTTTTATACTTGCCTACTTGATCACATTACCAAATCACCAAAACCCTATTAATTATTTAAATATACTTATAATTGTGAATTCTCACATCTTCATTTTCCTATCTATTTTATTTTATCTAGCATATTTCTTTATTTTCAGGTAAGTTACAAATCTCTAAACTTCAAGCTACTGTGAAGATCGGCGTGTTGTAAGTACTAGATTAAAACCACCTGTGTCTACCTTAGCAGGATAGGTTAGACTTTGGCTTAGGATAGGTTAGATTATATTGTGACGTCACGAAGCTTATGACACGTCCCCTTTTTATCACACGATCTCGCATTTCGATTTCCCAATCCCTCGGCTTTAACTTTCGACGTAATTTATGGATGGCCCTAAAGAGAAACGTTATCTACAGTTCTCATGCCAGCCCTGCTGATCATATCCAAAAACAACAGTATAACACCTGCATTGGGTCAAATTTAGCTTGAAACACAAACACGTCCCCGCTACTCAAGCGTAAAATTCAAAAATACAGTGACTTGCGGCGTACCATTAGGTATCTCTCTCACGATCGTCTGTCTCCCGCAAAAATCTCACAGCTCCCGATTGCTTTATTTTCTCATTGAGCCGCTCGGAACGTCCCCCAATTAGTAGCCAACGCCACGTGTGAAGTAAGAGCACGGATGCCGGACAGATAAAAACTCACTCCTTTACCGAAACGATCGATGGTCGACATAAAAAGAACAATTCGAAGTGCATCGCCTTTTTTGCCCCCATAGGGCAGGGTGGGGTGGCCCCCTTCGAGTGGTTAACGCGTCGGGAAGTGCTTTTCGGGCCCCGGTGATGGAGCGACACCGCTCACCGCCGTAGAATTAGCTCTGAGACGCGCCTTTGAGAGGCCTCCTAGACAGACAGCCTGCGTAAGTTGTGCTTTGTTCTCGCCGGCCCTGTATTGTTCCAAATAACTTTCTTTTACACTCAAAAATGATTATGAAAGCGTTCACCAGCTAAGTTCTGAGACTGTTTTTTACTGTTTGTTTATCACGTTTTCAAAGTTGTTATTGGCTCCGTTTTAATTAGGCACCTAACTAATTCGATGTCACGTTTAGACTGGTGTGACTGTTGCGTATAGTGTGTTTTCCCAATACAAATAAGTACTTACCCCATTTTAATTAGACGTTTTTTAATTACATTCATATAACATTTTTTGGTTCCACACAACTGTATTTTTGTTTTAATAAGCATTATACAACTGTAAAACAATGTCTTTAAGTCTCTGCGACCTCGTTCATATAAATGGATCTAAATGCATTTAGATGGTTCTACACCTTAGAGTGGACACATCCGCCTTGGATGCTGGATGCGTTTAGGGCAAGCGCACATCTCGAAGACGGGGATTAGAGGCAAAGAGACAGAAGTGTTTTAGGATTTTTCCGTTGAAGTTTTTAACTTGAAGTCACCGATGTGGGAATTCAACAGACTTTTGCGTTTTATGAGATAAACTAGGTCATTGCTCTGAATGCAAAATGGTAATATTGATCGCTACTATTAATATTTTTTTTATGAACATAAAATTAAAATATGTACATTACAGTTTTTAAAACTATCATGGTTAATAACATAATTTTCACTAAAAACGGGATATTTACCTTGATGATGTGAGTTTTATTGATTCCCGATATTTCGGCGCAGTTACAGGCACCATGATCACAAATCATGGTATTTTTTTTTACAACTGAAGTGGCAACCAAGCGTACTGCCCACAAGATGGTAAGCGGTTACCGCAGCCTATGGGCGCTTACCAGAGGTATCACTCGCGGGTTGCCACCTTGAGGCATAGATCGTAAGCCTTATGTGCCAGTAACTTCACCGGAAATCAAACCCCTTCACACCGGAACACAGTAATGCGAGCATTACTGCTTTGCAGAAATAGATATGAAATATTCCGTTTTTAGTGAAAATTATGTGCATTACAATTACACATTACAAATATACAAAATACATATGAAACATTTGATCTATCTATAAACCGTTTCATACGGTCAATATTAATCCAACTATTCTAGTGATCATCTAATTTAAAAAGCCGTTTAATGTTTTTGGGCGCGCAGAATTTAACAGAACCCCGCATTTTTTTGCCTTGACCGCTAGACCAACGCCCGATTACCATTTCGGTTATAAACCTTGAATGATATAAACTTATTTGTAGTAGACGCACTAAAAATCAAAAAACTAAAGAAATAAGTTTAGTGTGTTAGATATAATACCTATAACTTTTGACCACTTTCGTGTTAAAGATGTTCTTCTATCACTCACTTGGCAACGCGCGAGTGATACCTCTAGTATTGCAAGCGTCCATAGGCTACGGTAACTACTTAACATCAGGTGGGCCGTATGCTTGTTTGCCAACTTGGTGGTATAAAAAAAAAAAAAGTGGGCCGTATGCTTGTTTGCCATAAAATAAACTCGTGTGCTTTGAGCCTAAAATCTTTGCGTAACCATACATTGATCTAGTTTCTAGACCCTAGGTTTGTCTTCAATTGCTGCATAATAAAGAGTGATGGACGACTCGCTGTATTATATTATAAGTACAGTATAACAGTCAATTTTTTTTTTTTTTATTTCACAGGAAAACAAACAGTCATACATTTTTACAAACGGGTGTTTTCACGTACCGGTATATCGGTGAAGAGGTACCGACACTGTTTCGACTCAATTTCGAGAGTCTTCATCAGGGTTGAGTGACAGGGGTTGTAAAAATGTATAATATAGTTCACGATAGTTTTATGAGTAAAACAAACAGTCGTTAAAAACAAAAGTATTAGTATTCTAAAGATACAACTATAGACCATTTAAAAGTTTTCGCATATTGCAATTAATTTAAGCTCAACTAATTCAAGATTTGAATCTGTCGTTCTTAGTAATAAAATGTAGATACAGATATTATTTTTTTACGAATTCGGTTAAATACTAAATCTCACATAAAAATTATGTGTTGTGCAGCTTCTTAATGTTGCAATTTATTTATTTATTTTATTTATTATTTTAATATATCCATACCATCCAATTACAATAGATAAATATGATTAGACGTTATTTGAAATGTAACAATAAATACAACATATTTGACGACCGATGTGGCGCAGCGGGCGCAGGTCCGCCTGCGACGCAGAGGTTGCGGGTTCGATTCCCGCCTCGGAACAAATGTTTGTACGATCTACAAATATTTATTCCGGGTGTTCTGGGTATTTTCTATATATAATAAAAATATCTATCTATGTATTGTATTGTATTAAATATATATCAGTCATCTAGTACCCATAATACAGCTCTGTTTAACAGCAGCTTACCTTGGGGCTAGATGATGCTGTGTGGATTGTCCAGCATTATTTATTTATATATATTTTTTTAAATGTTGAATAACGTGGATTTTGTGCTGCTAACACAAATATAAAGTGTATAAATCTATACATAACAGAGATAAGTTTATTTAAGTGGTATTCGCTGCCAGTGTAAATCTGCAACTTATTTGCCATTCAATTTCAAGTAACCTCCTTCCAATAAGACATAATATTCAAACAGAATTTGAATTCGTATACGTAATTCAGGCACTGTAATTGAATCTGCGAACAGTATCTTATTCCTATCCCAGAAAACAACCACTTTGTCTGAATTAACAGTTTTCTCAAGATTTTTATTGAATATCATTTTTTTACCATTTTTCCAAGCTTCTCGTAGCTTGGGACTTCCTCAACAGTAGAAGCAGTATTGATTTCTCTAGTTGACAGTACCAAGATCATGCAAATTTAGTTTGATCTTGAACTTGGCATTGTGATTGTCGCGCACAATAGCTAAATTGTGTCCCGTGCCTTGCAGAAGCAGACGACACCAGTCGGATGCTGGTAACAATTCGAATAGATAATTGTTTGATGGGATGCCAACCTAATGTGTTAGCTGTGCCATGGTCCTGTGGACGGCTAGACTGGGAAATAATATTTGCATGTTGTATAGGTGTCACAACGGATCTCGGCCGTAGTGAAATTAGCCGTTTCGATGCGCAATGGAGCTTTTTCAAACTAAATTGTCTTTGCGCATCACAAACGGCTAACTTCACGGAAGCCTAGATCCGCTGTGCGAACTATACAAACACAGCTCTTGAGGCGAGAAAACGTCTCTTTATATTTTATGGTGATAGTTATTACGGTCACCATAAAATATACAGGAAAAGCAATTTGAATTTAAAACATAGTCTTGATCACTTAATATTCCCACTGCCCTACTCTCGAGTAATTTATTTCCACATCACTATAGAGATATAAGAGTAGTAGAGTTCTCTGTGATAGAGCTCGTCCGGGGAAGGACAACCACCATACTTATTTCTGCCGCCAAGCAGTAATGCTCGCATTGCTGTGTTCCGGTGTGAAGGGTATGGTTTCCGGTGAAATTACTGGCACATGAGGCTTTCGATCTTAGCTTCAAGGTGGCAACCCGCGAGTGATACCTCTGGTATTGCAAGCGTCCATAGTAGTCCATATACATTACCATCTTGTGGGCCGTACGCTTGGTTGCCACTTCAGTTGTAAAAAAAAAAAAAAAAAAAGAATTAGAGCGTTAGGCTCGCCAAAGAACGGCTGTACCGTTTCACTAATTTTGGTCTTGAAATATTCGTAGTAGTGAAAAATCGCGGCAGCAGTTCATTACACACTTTGTCATATTTTTTCTTTACCTTTCTTTAAACAATGTTTTTTTTATTGTTGTTTGTGTTGACCGTTTTTCGCCAGATTTTTTTTTCTTTATCCTTTACTCGTTACAAGGTGACCCTTGTAAGGAGAATATGTTATTTTACTAGGATTTTGTTTATCTAGGACCGCCTCTTATTAGTACTAATTTAATAGTTTTTAATAGTTCTAGGCTAGCTGACAAGCTAGTATCTACAATTTAACTAAAGGTTAAGACATCATATCTTATTTTATTTAATAGGCAACGCCAACAGTACACATAGCAAACATGTGCTAATTACAGGCATGCGCAGCATTTTCCATAAAATTACAGACAACAGCTATAAATTAGAATACTTACAACCTACAACTAAAACGAGAAAAAAAGATAAGAAATATTAATCAATCAATTATAAAAAAATTATATATTATAATTAATATAATTAATTATATTTTTTTTTATAATAGATTGATCAATCATATCACACTAATTCCAAGCGAACGAAGTCGCGGGCGACAGCTATTACAAAAATAAACACGCACAAGCTCTACTAGAAACAGCATTAACTTAAACGAAGCGTAACGACATTATTTTCAGCATAATAAAACTCATGCTAGTGCTACCTTTTTTTTTTTTTTTTTGTTAACGGGGAGGAATCTGCATCCAGACATCCCGTCGCATAAGGGTACGACGGGGGTGTGTGAGGTTGTCGGACTCGACGACTCACTAAACCATCCCCGGTGGCCAGCCTCGATGCATGCCAAGGGGCTCCACGGTCCCCTAGGGCTATCAGTGGTGCCCCTCTCGCATCGCGCTTAAAGCACTTCCCGGGGCTAACAAAAGTCAGCCCCAGCACCTCGCAGTGCTGCGGCAGCACAGGGCCACCCCTGTGCTACCGCCCTTCCCGGGTTCGCTGAAAACGGACGACCAGAGCCCTCACTCTAGACCGCCCACGAACCCGAAAGTTCCCCTGCTCGGCAGGGGATACCGCTTGGCCCCTTATGGGGCAGGCAGTGCGGGGCGGCCGTTGCCGTCACCCCGCCGCCGCCTTCTCCGAGCGGGATCGGCTCTCTCCCGATCTCGCTCAGCGGCCTCTTTCCGAACCATTACGGTCTCACAGAAAGAGGCCACGGCCCTCCACGCCGTTTCATCTGCCAACATGGCCTCAACCACGCTTGGCAGAGAAAGATCCTGCCCGATCCTGGTGACCAAGATCCCGCGCTCCGGGCACCACGCTGAGCACTGCTCCAGCGTGTGCTGCGCGGAATCTCGGTCCCACCCACAATGGTGACATTGTGGTGTCGACTCGCGACCGATCCTACTCAAGTACTCACCGAAGCATCCATGTCCGGTGAGTACCTGAGTAAGTCGATAGGTGACGTTGCCGTGCTCCCTTCCCAGCCAGGCTTCGAGGTTGGGTGCAATTGCGCCGACGATGCGCTGGCGCGAACTCCGCGGCTCCTCGAGCCGCTCGCGCCACCTAACAAACGCACGCCGGCGCTCTTGCACTCGCACTTCACAAGGCGCGATTCCGCTCCCGTCATCATGTCGGAGACGAACGTACACACGCGCGTCAGTCTCCGCCAAGATATCGAGGGGCGGGAACCGCGCCAGGATTGTTGCCGCCTCTAGGGATATCGTACGATACCCCCGTGCGATCCTGATGGCCATAGGACGCTGCAAGCTGCTATACAGCAACCTGTAGCGCCTAACACCCGCTAGTCTGTGGGACCAGACGGGTGCTCCGTAGAGAGCCATCGATCGCACCACCCCCGCGTACAGGCGGCGAACTCCTTCCCGTGGTCCCCCGAGATTTGGCAGCAGTCTATGCAGTGCACCCACTACCTTCTGAATCCGGGGGACGGAGCGTTTGAAGTGCTCCCCGAAGTCCCAACGGCTGTCCAAGGTGAGGCCCAGGTACTTGAGGTACCGCCCCACCTGGACATCCACGTCACCTATCCGAATCGACACGCTGGGTGGTTCCCTACTCCTCGGGAGTTTGTGGAACCACAGCGCCTCGGTCTTGTGAGGCGCTGTCCGCAGACCCAGCTCGTGGATCTTGTCCACGACACAAGCCACCCCAAGCTCGGCGAGCTCCTTGGTCCTGTCGAAGCAGTCCCCACCAGCTAACACTAAAGTGTCGTCTGCGTAGCAGACAACGTGTACACCAGCAGGGAGATCGACACGCAAGACCGCATCGTATGCGAGATTCCACAGCAGCGGACCCAGAACGGACCCCTGTGGAACCCCGCAATACACTTCCCTCTCGTGCAATGTACCATCCCTGCCTACATACTGCACGCACCTATCCCGCAGGTAAGCGCCAACAATGCGCTGCAGGTAGAGGGGCACTCGATGGTAAATGAGCGCCTCCCTGATCGCCCTCCAGGGCAAAGAGTTAAACGCGTTGACGATGTCCAAGGACACCGCCAACATCCTCCCGCCCCGGGACACTACCTGGTCCGACAGTGATCGGACGCGTAGAATCGCGTCCACTGTCGAACGCGCCCGCCGAAAACCATACTGGTCTTCCGACAGGTCGGGACCTTCCTGCACCAGGTGCGTGCATAGACGGTCAGCAAGTATTCTTTCGAATAGCTTGCCGGCTTCGTCTAGCAGGCAAATGGGACGGTACGCAGAGGGAGAGTCTGCGGCCCTGCCTTCCTTCTTCAAGAGGACCAACCTTGCCTCCTTCCATTGCTTGGGGAACACACTGAAACATAAACAGCTGTCAAACAGCCGTCTCAGTCTGTCCCCCAAGCCGGCGCCAGCACCCAGGCCCGACCGGGAATCCCATCGGGTCCTGGCGCCGTGTTACGGGCCCCGAGACGCTTTACGGCTCGAACCAGCTCCTGTTCTGTCACCCCCAGTTCATCGGACCAGATAGTCGGTGCCGATGGTGACACGGGGGGTGAAGGACTGTCCTGGACCCTAGGAAAGAGTGTATTAACCACTCCCCCCACAAACTCAGGATCCAGGGTTTCCGTCACTGGAGGGACCCACGGTCTGAGCTTGCCTAATACCATCCTGTACGGGCGCCCCCATGGATCCCTATTCAGTCCCTCCAGGAGCTCGCTCCAGGCCCGAGCCTTGGCATCGGCTATTGCCGACTGGAGCACCTTGGTAGCGTCTCTGTATGCCCTATACGCACTATCCACCTCTTCGGCAAGGGCTCGGCGCCTTCTTCGGGCGCTAGTGTACTGGCGTCGGGAGCGGAAAACTCTGCCTCGCAGCTCCGCTATCTCCTCCGACCACCAGTACACCCCCTTTAGCTTGGTTGGCATGGCTCGGGGCATCGATACGTCGCATATCGACGTCATCGATGTCCGGAACCATGCTGCCTCCCTCTCAGGATCGGGCAGAATCTCTCCGGCGTTTCCATCCGGCCAGGCCGCGACAATGGCGGCGGCTTCGAGCAGATCCCTGTCATGCTAGTGCTACCTACTGTAGGTATTTTACTATGCACAGGGTGAAACAAGAGTCTTCCGCCTTTTATTAAAAAAAAATCCAGCAATCGTTATTCTACTTCCTATTATATCCTACTAATATTATAAACTAGCAGTCGCCCGCGACTTCGTTCGCGTAGAACTCGGGAACAAATTAAAATAAATTAATTATTAATATTTTTTTATTGAATAAACATTCACGTTTTTAATAATAGGTAACTATAATAATTTAATACTGTCAAAGTCTAAATTAAAATTATTTTAACATAAAATCAATTTTTGATTACCTATTTATTTAATAAGTTATTTTATTGCATTATATTTAAAAGTACTATATTTTGAAAAACAACATTTTACCCCAGAAAATTACAGGTTGTTTCGATGAGTAAGAGAAATTTTGTGCCACCCTGTATAACCATAGTAATAAATAAAACTAGTAAGCAAAAAGTAATACAAAGAAGCCATTTTATGGTTACCATCGTGTTTATAAATTAATTAACATGGTTACCATTCACTAAGTAAAATAGCAATTAAAATTACAGGTTACTGCACAAACAGACAGAAGATATTGAAAAAAATAAAAATTTTGTATATATAAAGGGTATTTTTCTTATGCAAGTACTTTGTAGTTTTTTTAAAATAATAATTTTATTGTACACTATAAAAATTTAATTGTCTTCAGCCCTATAAGCTTTGTGCTGATTATGTAACTTGGTTGCATTAAATTTCATTCACACAAAACGGGTTATATTTATAAAGTAAGTGAATCATCATGATCTTTCAAGACGTGAACCATAAAGGGCTGGTCACACCGCCTGCGTATGCGTACGCGCAAGCGTAGACGCGTACCTTAACGTTGCAATGTATTAAACTGTGTGTGACATGGCACACCGCTTGCGTGACAGCTCTCAATGAAAACACGCGCGTGGCTACGTCTACGTGCTGCATACATCCGGTGTGCCGTGGCCTTTAGCTGGACTTTTAATAGCTAAGCTGGCAATTAAGTAGTGCAGTAAAAACATAGTCTGTGCTCTCCAGAAATAAAACTTTAATTATCATTACTAATTCACCTTAATCTTAGTTCCATTCTTATGAATACTTAATCGAATCCCCGTAACCGCATCGATTTCATCTTAACAATTTACGAAACCGGAACTTCGAAACGACGGAAAACTCTTCAGAACCGCCCTTTCGCGTATCGTCTCAAGGTGAACGACCGGAGTTACTTTACCGCCCGCCCGAGCACGTGACCCGCCCAGCACTTGAGCTAGGTCAGGGTCGCTACGACATCTCGCCCGATTTACGCTGACCCTTCTACTCGTATCTGCGTAGGTAGAATACAGCTCAGCCTTCGGTGGAGACTTGGCTGAGCCGCGTCAGCGATGTATCGCCTGATTTTTCCGTTCGAATAGTTTCTGATATCCGATGGGTCAGGTCGATGACCTGTGGGTCAAGGATATGTGGCATTACGTGTTTGCGCGCGACTTTCCCAAGAGAGCAGCTTTGTCGTCGGGACTTCGGGAGTCATTTTTGGTAGTTCTGCTTTTTTTATTACTACCGAGGTTATTTCATTCGTTTTATTTAGGTGTTGAAAATGATTTTATTTTTTGTATTTCAACATTCTTGTCAAAATTTACTATACAATAATGTAATAGAGATGGTTATATTTTTATTTCGGTGTAGTTGCGTATTGATAAAAAATTATATAAAATTTTTTTTTTTTAATGGTAAGTATAAATTTATAATTAAGTACTTATCTACCTACTTAACAAACTCTTATTATTATCGTAATATTAGTACCTGTATGCTTTTCAACAATTACATATAAACAAGGACCAACGGTAACACTACAAAGATTTTTTTTTTCTCTGCCTAGAGTCCGTCAAAAAAAATCCAACCAGATAACTCAGACATCTCCTTGCAAGTTTTTCCAGAGCGCGGGCCGTGAAACGGATCTTTAGTATCACACTTTATTAATATTCTCAACATTATAAATAAATAATATTGCTATCATAAAGATAATACTCGTAGGTACCTACTAGAAAAGAAAGTTAAACTAAAAATTTGAAACAAACTAAATAATTTAAAGTATCTAATCGAAATAAGTGTATGCCAATAAAAACAAGTCTATTTCGCATGAACGTTAAATAAAACAGGATTAAAAGGAATGAACGGCCTTCTTGACTGTGCAAAAACAAAGTGTTCAATTACACCCTGCGGAAATAAACACGACTAGTAGCGCCATCTCTACAAGAGAAAGGAAAGTTGTAAGCAAGTTCTGCACAATGTTTTGATATCCATATTTTAAGAGTAGTAGAGTTCTCTGTGATAGAGCTCGTCCGGGGAAGGACTACCACCATACCTATTTCTGCCGCCAAGCAGTAATGCTCGCATTGCTGTGTTCCGGTGTGAAGGGTATGGTTTCCGGTGAAATTACTGGCACATGAGGCTTTCGATCTTAGCCTCAAGGTGGCAACCCGCGAGTGATACCTCTGGTATTGCGAGCGTCCATAGGCTGCGGTAACCGCTTACCATCTTGTGGGCCGTACGCTTGGTTGCCACTTCAGTTGTATAAAAAAAAAAAAAAAACTACGTATTCGCTTGTTTTCTTTTGCACTAATCAATGTATATGTTCGATATAAATACTTCATAACAACGCGCAGCTTAAATTGTCAGGAAAAGATATTTTGGAACCCTCCTCTAAAGGTCTAAAGCTCAATGCAAAAATGATTTGGAAAATCCGGAGTAACTTTATAACTTTTATACTTTATAACTTTATTTATTCATTTTTTCTTAGTGCTAATACAACTTATAGCTAATTTAATATTTATATAAAGAGCTAATAAAAATATTGATATGCCTGAACTAGGAAAACCTGTATTTCAGGCAAAAAAACTAAAAAAAACTAAAAGTACATAAATAATAAATTAAGAATATCTAAACTTATACATATTTTATACATATACTTAATAATATTATCAGAGAGTTCAAGTCAGTCGCGCCTCCCTGTAGCGACGGTATACGACTCCGTAGTAGATGTAGTATTTCCAAAATTAGTATTCTCTGTTATTATTGTTGATAGTTTCATCGGTTTTAGGTTTTTTGAAAAAATAGTATTATAAATCTAATTAACATCGCTGGGAGTAACAGTTAAAAGTAAAAGTATTCTGTATAATATGAACTACATTAGGTAAAATACGAGGCACATTTAGCTAGTCAGATAGTTTGCATAATTTAACCACGAGAGAAAATAAACGTACCTAATTACAATAGAAATAAGTAGGTTTGTACCGCGGCAGCACAAACGCGCACAATTATGTATTATATCATTTTATATTATTATTAGTTTATATCTAGGTATGTTGGTAAGGTTCCATCGTGCTGAGTATTCCGGGCCAATTTCATTATTATTTCAATCAACTGAATGTAAATTTATTCAACAATCTCACGAGGTAATTGCGATGTTGCCGTCTCGTTCTATATTTATTTGCCTCTCTGTCTGGTGTATTATAATATTCGCAACTCCCCGCATTCTTATGCGTTCAATCAAACCTAAGCGCGGGTGCGTACGGACAGAAATATATTTACATTAATTTTGTAAACTGGAATTTCTCCTGTTCAAAATTTATCTTGAAGGAAACTCCAATTTGAATACACAATAACGTAATTATCAAGTTAACTTATTCATTTTATAATAATACATTTTATTTCAGATTATAGTTTAAACTAAGAAATAATGGTTTTTTTTTTAAAGTATTTATTGGTAAGCATACCTACGCAAACTCATCAACATTATAATTAGTAATTATGATAAGTGGTCTGATGGAATAAAAATTGTTGGATCTAAATAAATGTTTTAAATGTGAAACACGTTTATTGCAAAGAAACTTATTTTATTGTGGCACGTTTTCTATCTTTTTTATATATTTATTGAATGTACCTACTACTATATTTAATTGCGGTTATAGACCATAAAAAGTTCGTTATAGTTCTCTCAGCGGATCTAGGTTTCCGTGAAGTTAGCCGTTTCGATGCGCAATGTACCTTTTTCTAACTAAATTGTCCTTGCGCATCACAAACGGCTAACTTCACGGGAGCCTAGATCCGCCGAGAGAACTATACCTAGTTTAGTTCCATGCCACGTTTAATTAATACTATGAATACATTTTATGTAACTTCAGTATTATAACGATTCGATAAACATCCACATTGATAATT
Organism: Colostygia pectinataria; assembly: GCA_951394395.1. Lineage (NCBI taxonomy): Eukaryota > Metazoa > Arthropoda > Insecta > Lepidoptera > Geometridae > Colostygia > Colostygia pectinataria. Next base: position 16,494,744 of record OX596348.1, on the reverse strand, counting down.
CATGGTTCTAATAAATAAAAATATCTTAATTGTCAAACGGGCTAAAATAAATATAAAAAAAATCTAGGCCATGATGGAGGCTCTCGGGCGGCCTGTAGGCCTCACCTATAATAAAGTAAATGGTTATGCGGATTTCAAAACTTTTTTTGAGACTATTGTTCATGAATGCCGGACATCCCCTTCGCAGGGGATTATTTAAGGAGATTTATTTCAACACCGAACCATTTATTTCAACACTTAATTTTTTTTTAAAGATTATTAATAACTAAATAAGTAGGGTTCTTTAGTATTTTCTTTAATCATCATGACAGCCTTCTAATATTCCCACTGCTGGGACACTGGCCTACTCTCAGGCGAGAGTGATTGGGTCTTAATCCACCACGCGGACCCAATGCGGATTGGTGGATGGCACATGTCTTTAGTATAAACACTAAACTAATTGGTTCAAAAATACGTCCAAAAACCTCTCGATTGCGACGCACATTAACTTTTGCACTTTAACTTGCTTCATTATGAATGTGCCACATCATAATTCCATGATTTCCATGACTCGTTTAACAGAATGTGTTGCATACTTAATGTTTCAGTTTCCGAGCGAAGTGTGCTCTGTTAGGGCTCTTTCACACGATGCAGTCACAGCCTCATCATCATCATCAACATGACAGCCTTCTAATGTTCCGACTGCTGGGACACAGGCCTACTCTCAAGCAAGATTGATTGGGTCTTAATACACCACGCGGACCCAATGCGGATTGTTGGATGGCACATGTCTTTCGAATTTTTAGTTCTTGGACATGCCGGTTTCCTCACGATGTTTTCCTTCACCGTATGAGAGCACTAGTAGTCCTTCCCCGGACGAACTCCATCACAGACAATTCTACTACTCTTATCTTTTCTTACTAGCGGGCCTTTATGTATAACAATAGAATGCTTTAAGGCTAGAGTGAACAGGTTCTTTCTAGGCAAGCGTGCTCCATCATCGACGACCACACCATCACTTACCATCAGGCGAGGTGGTGGTCAAACGCTTGTCTACAACCAATAAAAAAAAATAAAAAAAAACCCCGACTCTACCATCCTTTTTCTCGTTGCATTCTTCTGCAACCTCAAGGCATTAATTTAAGTGCCTAGTCTTCTTTCTTAGTGCAACCTACATTAAACACCCTGTAAATATCAGGTCTGTTTTGGCCGTATGCTTGATAATTACCTGGTGGTAGGACTCTTTAGCAAGAGTCCATCGTGGTGGGTACACTCGCAGTGCCAGATATTCTACCTCCAAGCAGTAGTGTGCAAGCATTACTGTGTTTAGGTTTGAAGGGCACTGTAGCAAGTGAAATTACTGGGCGAAAGAGACTTAACAAAAACGTCTCGGGGTGATGGGCGCAGTACAGTGCCACGCAGAACTTGAAAACTTTAAGCTTTGGGTAGCATCAGTTATGGTCAGGCGTAGCGCTTAACATCGGGCAGGCGACTTGATAGTCTTGTCATTTGTTGACATAAAATAAAACTCAAAACGCTACAAACATCTACTTCATCTGAATTACAATCAGACCTGTGATTTCAAAATAGTAAGTAAGTGAAGTATGAGTCAGTGGTCAACTCTGGTGACAGAGTTACTAGGCCGCCCGAAGGCCTCTATCATGGCCTAACAACTTTAAAAAGCTGAGAATGCTTAACATGCCCTCCGAAGCATGGGAGCGTTCAGTTGAAATTGCCACTGGCAGTCACCCATCCAACTGATGACTACACGGAACAGTGCTTAACTTCGTTGATCTGTTAAGAACAACTTAGCCAGCTACGTCACGAGCGCTCCTTTCAAAATGAATCTTCAAAATGACTTTTCAAACCAATCGTTTTACGACAATTAGAGGATTCAAATGATCGCTTTGCATCTTTAGTACAAAGACAGTGTAGTACTAAAGTATAGGTAGGTGAGGGCTAAAGGTCATAGAACATTTACACGACTCTGCTCCAACACCGCTCCCACTCAACACCCAGCCCTAAACTAAAACGACTGCTGGCGGTCCACTCGTCGACAGCTAGCAAACGCCCAGCTGTCCACGCGCCGACCGCTCTCGCTTTTCGCAATGGACAGTTCGCGATTGGTTTCCATTGAAGCAACTCGTATTTTCTCAACTAGCAGTCAGAGCGCGGACACCGCGCTGACCGCTCGTCTACAGCGTGTGGCCAGCGAGGCGTCAACTACCGAGCAGTCTGATAATTTAAGTTGTCTATATAAACTATATCGCAAGGCCACGATGGGCTTAAAGCCCATATTTGAATGATATTTTATTAGTCGGGTGGTAGCAGAGTCGTGTAAATGTAAATGACCTTAAGCCAACCCGCCGCAGCCGCAAGTCTCAAGCTTCGTGTAAAAGCACTCTTATAAAAATACATGTTGATGCATGCTTATCCGTTTCCATCGTTAATTATTCAATATTAATTCGCTCACGGCACGGCGTATATAATTTAAAACATTTTCGCGATAAAAACACTTTGTTTTATTAATGTGGAGAGTGAAATCTCTGTATTTGCATTATTATTTTGTAGCATGTGGATGTGGTTCTTATTAGGAATATTTTTTTAATTAATAGCAAAAAAAAAACCGAACTTATTTTTACAATTAGGCCTACATAATATTCTTGTACCTATTGCGTTTGTTAAAAGTTTATTTAGTATTCTATGACTTTTTATTTAAATACTTACACAATATTATTTTTTCCCCCAAAGTCTTCTATACGTCTTTCCCCCCAAAGTTTTCTATACGTCCTTGTCCTTGGCAGTCTCCCACCACTCACTTAAGCATTCAGAGACCTGTGCCTAGCAGTGGGAAAAGATAAATAGAGAACATTTTCTTTTTCTATTATTATTTTATTTTATTTGGGACAACAAACAGTTTACATTTGGGTATTAGGTATAGTTCGCACAGCGGATCTAGGCTTCCGTGAAGTTAGCCGTTTGTGATGCGCAAAGACAATTTAGTTTGAAAAAGCTCCATTGCGCATCGAAACGGCTAATTTCACTACGGCCGAGATCCGTTGTGAGACCTATACTAGTCTTCTCACACAGGTCATTAAAACTTAACTGAAGAGCCCCAAACCCTGTAATATTTAAAACGTGTAATTCAAATTAAAAAAAAACAAAAAAAAAATTTGAATTTGAATTTTTGAACTAGTTACTTAGAGCAATTATGTTAAACTAAGGATAAGTAAATTTACAACCCACTACGTTATCCTCGGGTAATTAAATCATATATATTATTCTTAAAATATTGTTGTAATAAAAAAAGTAGACAAAAGCGTAAGATTGTATGATTTATAGTACGTTTATTCATTGACATGTTTATCAATTCTTTTTTTAAATCTATGTTCGGACAACAAATGTCAATATCAATGAACTTATTAATAATGTTTATTTTGTAAAAAACTAAATCTTCTAGCAAGTTTGTAGCAGCGCATCGACTATAGTCAGGCAGCTTGAATTGACGGTTTACAAGATGATCATTCCTCTGTTGGCCCAAGATAAACACGATCTTGGGATTGCATTGCGATTGAAAGTGACAATCGCTGCCGTGTCTCGAATACCTATTACAATCTAGAATCAGTTGTAGCTAAGAGAACAGCTGGCACAATCTTACCGTACCTCAGGAGTATAACGTTGCTGGTTTACCTAAATAAAACAAAAATAAACCAGAGTTAACTAAGTAAGTTCGTATGAGTCAGTGGCCAACTCTGGTGACAGAGTTTCTAAGCTAACAACTTTGAACAACTTTGAAAAAGCCGGGACCAACTGCCTTCCGAAGCACGGCAGCGCTCATTTGAAATTGCCAATGGCGGTCACCCATCCAAATAATGACTACGCGTAACAGTGCTTAACTTCGTTGATCTGTTAAGAACTACTTAGCCAACCAGCTACGTCACGAGCGTACTTATTAGCGAAATTAAGAAATTACGTCATTATATTTAGTTGAAAGGATGAGCGACTGTTGCCGAAGCGTGTATGCTGAATTTTTTTGTTTATTCCTTCATTTGTTTTTATTTTTGTTAAGTAAAAAGATGTTTGAGGAACTAAATACACAAAAAGCAACTGTTAACAAGCATTAAGCGTAAAGTTAAAGCCTGTCTCGCAATAAATGACCAATAATCCAGTAGATAAGGGGATGAATCACGAGCGACATGTACACATTTTGTCGATATGCACTCGCCTGTAAAAAACAAAGTAGTGAATCTCACAAGTTCATTTCAGCTTATTGGAAAACCGGCCTAGCTGTGTTTACACTTTCGGGGCGACGTGATTTCTGATTTCGGGCGTCGCGTGTTTGCGCGTTTCGACCGTCGTGTGTTTGCGCGTTTCGGGCGTCGTTTGCGTTCCATTCCCAGTGACAATATTTTAGGGTTTCAAGATCTTATATCGATGGAGTGGCCCAACTGTTCTCGCGACCAGCAAGCCGTGCTGGGTAATCTCACTAAGCTTAGTACAATGTCTGGCAAATCCAGACTTAGCACAATGTCGACTACTTGGTTATTGCGCAAGTGACCTTGCGAGCCCAAGCCTCGGTAAATGACCTCTAATCTATCAGTTAGTTGGTGAATCACATTCGTATTTGCAATGGGAAACTTGAAAACTAGTGCTATGGGTTCACTAGTCTGATATTTAGTATACTTTGCCAGTAGTGTGCACGTTTTTAAATAAGATTATTTTAAAAGCTCGTATAAAATGGAGGTGAAATAATAAGTAAAATAATAATATGAGGTGGACTTTGAAGTTATTACGAAAGGGTTTAAGTCTTGGTGACGTTTTTGGCGTTTTTATTGCTAGTACCGAGGATGCTCTAAAACATACTCGTATTACACTTAATTTGATGTTTTCACCAAAAACAGCCTAATTTTATATTATTAGAAAAACACCAAATCCTTGCATAATTTGAACCAAACAGGCTCACTCACAAAGAGTTGAATGCTTCCATATATTAATAAAAAGAACTACATGATCATTGCATTGCGCTAAAAGTATTTTGTTGTGGAGCACCGTCAAAACCCGCCTTGCATTTTAGTCTATAAACCAGCCTTTGAAATCCCAAAAAGAATGAATCGAGACCGAGGCACACAATTTTTTCATAACTACATTCCACGCTCAAAGCCACAGTCGTTAAACGTAAGTGCACGCCGGCCGAACATTTGACTTTTACCCTCAAATTCGACCAACAAGACATTATTGGAACAGCCGAAATCAAATCGAGGACCGCTTAGGTCGAAAAGTTAAAAGAACGATTTCAAGATTGTTTTTGTCTGAACGTTCTGTTTGTCCGAAAAATGCAGCGATCGAACGATCTGATAGAATATTGAAAGCAAGCGAGATGCGGGCCGAGGCAGGCACGCACTGGGCGGCGGGGTACGACCCACCCCACGCGCGCCTCCTTTCCTAAACCTCCACGCAAACACTACCTACACGTTTGCTTGGCAACATTTCATGCTTAGTCTATACAAATCATGGTGCCGCAGCCGACCGCGCAAAGGGAATTTGGTCGTGAGCAGCGTCCGATTCATCATACATTCGCCGATAATCATTCATAACAGGTAATTTTACGTGCTGCGTCCACGGACCCGTCCAGTTTTGACGGTAATTAAAATGCATGAGCCCTTTTAGAAGGCGAGTAGAAACTTTGAATTAGGTATCTTGTATTCCTAGGATCTATTTCGGGAGCTGATAATTGATAACCCTTATCGTAGGGCGATTCACATTAAAAGGTGTAAAATCACAACACTTTAAAAATTAACTTTAAGCAGGTACTCTGTTGGTGACTGAAAATATCAAATGAACTAGTCTTTTCGAGTAATAAGTCCATTCTACTCGAAAGTCGGGAAAATAATCTTAAATATCTTAATTAATTCCATTCCAATAGAGAATTTACTAAAAATCTATAAGAATGATCTCTAGATCACATACGTAGTAAAACAGTTACACACTGATCTTCATTCGGGGTGAAGCTATATTTCTCTAGAATGACTTTCGTCTGTTTTTCTTTTACAAAATACACTTTATATCATGACCACATTTACTGTTCTGCACATCATTAGAAAATTATCTTTATATATTTCAATAGATAGATTAAATGCTATGCTAGTTCGGGAAATTCCTATGGGATGGGGAGGTCCGTATTTTAAGCGTGCGTAGCCGCGGGCGTACACTAGCTCTGCATAAATTAGGTAATTTAGATGGTAATGCCTCGGCCAGCTGTTTAGAAGTGTTGCCATGCATATTCTAAACGCATAGATGCGGGTACTGTTAAGAACTAACGGTTATACCACGCATACTTATTGAGTTTTTACAACCAAGCTTTTTACACTAACAGATAGACAACGAACATAGTTGAAAGTGTTTCCGAATATCACCAATTTTTTCTGCACACTCTGCAAACAAGTGCTCTGCACACTGCAAGGTCGGGCTAATCCAGACCGAGTTGTCTTACCAGCAACCTGGAATTTTCTTCCCAACAAACTTCGCTGGGTGTCATTTTTTTGCCATTAGTTTTACTTATCAAAATTTATAAAACAAAAATTAATTGTCCGCGCAAAGTTTAACCAAAACATTTCTAGGCCTGAGAGCTAATCACTAATAACTAGCATAAAGTCGTAAACGTATAGTCCAGCTGTCAATTTGTATGGAATTCTGGTAGTCCATTTTACGTACTAAAGAGGCGCTGTAAATTCTATACAAACGGACATCAGGACAATTCATTTACGTTTACAATTGAACGAGTTTTTTGTGATTCGGCCTCTAGATAAATTAACACAGTAGAAGTTAATCAAACAGAGCTAAGTTGAGTCTCACCGTGAGACCCTAAATAGGTAGGGTTGGCCCCGATAGCCCGATCCTGCCGCAGTAAAAGCGAAACTCTCGTTGCATTTGTTTTGTTAACCGTATGTTTTTGGAACAAAACACAAACGATACCGCTCCGGTACGATATATTTCTGAACGAAGCTGCACCGCAAACGGCAAAAGACTGAAATTGTCAGCCAGTATTGATGGTGAATGCCCATTGATGCGTCTTGTGTGACTGGCGATGTGCGTGGAACTTACGGAAACCATTCCATCTGATAACACTGGCATGAAAGGGATTGTCTTTGACAGTTTTCTGATAGAAACCTTTTGGATTTTTGAATAATAGACTAGTGTAATGTATGAGTAAAATACGCAAGAAAGTATGCTTGTACGAACTTCGCTGACGAAGTTTATAGGCCGTTCGAAGGCCTTCGCCATAGCCTAAAGACTGTAACGAAAATATAGCGTGCCTTCCAAAGCACGGAAGCTCAGATGAACTTGCTACTGGTGGTCACTCGTAGAACTCGTGGCTTCGTAGAACGTTGCTTAATTTAGTTGAGAAGGTTTATGCCACGACCATTTCTAACCAGATCTTAAACATTCAAAATCTTATATTATATATATGTATATAAAAATGAATTGCGTGCGTTAGTCTTGCTAAAACTCGAGAACGGCTGGACCGATTTGGCTAATGTTGGTCTTAAAATGTTTGTAAAAGTTCAGGAAAGGTTTAAATGGTAAGAAAATATACAGGGTGTAAAAAATATATAAAGCGAGTGAAATCGGGCCGGTTCTACTAGTAAATAATAAAATCAACGTAGGTTGGTGTACTATTTGTGTTTTCAAGTGTTTTTAAGTTTTGTTTTTAAACAGTCAACGTTTCTATTAAATTCTCAATCAAACTAATATCATAAATGTGAAAGTTTCGATGTTGGGATGTCTTTCCTCTATAACTCGACAACCACTAAACCCGTTTGACTGAATCCTAAAACACATATTCGCTTCCTACTGGTAGTGATTTGGATCAGTTGAGCTATCTATAGGTCGTTTGTAACGGTCTTTAGATGGCTCAACTGTTTCATATGTATTTTGTATATTTTGTAATGTAATATAATTATGTATATATTTTATTTTGTTTAATAAAAATATTTAAACATATATAATTAATGACCGGGAATATTATATAGGCTATTATATGTCATCGAAAAATGTACGTATCCCGAGTTTCACCCGAAATACGGCAACAAATGGTATTCTAATTAATCCAACATCAAAGAACCCGTCAGCTCACTGAAAGCATAACCTACAAACAGCACGTTTGATAAGCTCCAACACACGTGTGATTTAATCACAACCAATCGCCATCAATCCAGACCAAACGGTTTAATTAGAAGAAAGAAAGAAAGAAAGAAAGAAAGAAAGAAAATACATTTATTGAAACCCACTTTAGAAAAAACAATCCTTGTAACAAATGACTACAGAACAATCATGTAGGTAAGTATGAGATAAATCTAAAAAAGTAGGATACATCATCATCATGACAGCCTTCTAACGTTCCCACTGCTGGGACACTGGCCTACTCTCAGGCGAGAGTGATTGGGTCTTAATCCACCACGCGGACCCAATGCGGATTGGTGGATGGCACATGTCTTTCGAATGTTTAGTTCTTTTGACATGCCGGTTCCCTCACGACGTTTTCCTTCACCGTATGAGAGCACTGGCATTGCGCACATAAATTTTTCGAACAGAAAAAACCATTGGTGCACGACCGGGTTTGAACCTACGACCTTAGGATCAGAAGGCGGGGTCACTGGACCCCGCCTTCTGATCCTAAGGTCGTAATATAATAATAATAATATAATAATAATATGCAATACCAGAGGGTCTAGTGGTCTAGTGGTAGTCCACTAGACCACTAGACCCTCTGGTATTGCAAGCGTCCATAGGCTGCGGTAACCGCTGACCATCTTGTGGGCCGTACGCTTGGTTGCCACTTCAGTTGTATTAAAAAAAACTAATAAAGTAATGAATTCGGCTCAGTCGCTGCCCTTTTGTCCACGATAGCTAGCTTAGCACAATGACCAGAGCAATCCCAAGTCGCACGTATAGGTACGATTGCAAAAGGCAGAACCCGCAATCTGCGGGTGACGTCGACGCATAAACACCATACTCCCTCGAGTGGGAGCACAAAGTCCGTTTGATTCGGAATGCAAAACGCGTAGGAAGCGCTATCTAATATTGCTCGATGTATTTTGAATAATTGCGGGGCAAAGCCGGTGCTGATTGCGCGCACAAAGAGAGACCAGCACCACGGAAAGTATCTTCGGATTTGGCGCGTCACACGTCGCTTTGCGGTGAAGGCTGTTGGCGCCAAAACTCAGACTTGTTTCACCAATTCAGGGAGAATCGTCCGGAGTAGAGTGAGCACATTCTGTCTGCGCTGAATGTGCTGGAGTCGGATTAGTTTGCGGGAGTGACACTGTTGAGTGCTTCTTTCAGCGGCTGTTCTCAAGTAGCTTGATGGGGATTTGTTTGCTTGTACTTTCTGACTTACTTTCTGGTTGCAGTGATATTGCGTTTTATCGTAAATCTTCTTATTTAGGTTTCATGTATTGAAAATAAAACAATAACTAAGCTTTATATTATTGTTTTTTCTGTAAAACTAACTTTGTTTTTTTGTTTTTTTTTTTTATATTTCTATCACATTATTAGAAATACTTAGCTTAAATTATTTTTCAGGAACTAACTTCTAACTTATTCTTAAAGAACTTTTACCCAAAGTTTTCATTTCATGTAAGGCGTGGCGCTTAACATCAGGCAAACAGCTTTGACCGTCACGTCATATAAAACTAAAAAAATCCAGTTTCTTTCTTAAAATAAAATGGTTAATAAAAACGCTAACACAAATTTACAATTAATCTTTGTACAATTATAGAAATTGGATGGGAGGGGTTCAGGTGTGGTGGTAATGAAGGAAATAGGACGGCGGTGCACCACACCGGCCAGTGCTAATATTGATAGATTACCACAAAGCATTCAAAGCAACTACAGCAAGGGCTTCATCATCATCATAACTGATGTTCCCACTGTTGGGACACTGGCCTACTCTCGAGAGTGATTGGGTCTTAATCCACCACGAACTTGCGAATTGGTGGATGGCACATATCTTTTGAATTTTTAGTTCGTGGACATGCCGGTTTCCTGACGATGTTTTCCTTCACCGTATGAGAGCTGCTTTGCGCACATACATTTTACGAATAGAAAAATGAATTGATGTGCGTTACGCTCGCTAAATATCGACAACGGCTGGACCGATCTACCTAATTATTTTAGCTTCAGCTGGCTGTCTATGTGCGAACATAAGAACGCTGTCATGATGATGATGGAATTAAAAGCTAAAAAAAAAAAAAAAAGTGTGTATATTAAAAGCTAGATACACGCTTTAATTTTTTTTATTTAGCTTTTATATAATACGGTATTTGTCTGTTTTTTATTTTTCCTATCAATCAATGGTGCAAACATAACTTAACAGTTATAACTAACCAGTTACGTTTGCTACATTAATGTGGCAACTCAATGGTGAAAACGCAACTACACGGGATCCTAGCGAGCTGTCGCAATACAACACAGCTTTTGTTCTCCGACCGACAAATTCAAACACAGCACTTCTAATGGAACTGTCCTTACTGACAATGACAACACGCGATTTCACGCACAATTGTTGTACTGTTACAGCGGTGCGAGCCACTGATTTTGCCATTGATATTGCTAGAAGCAACAGTTGCTTAGCAGTCGTGAAAATTCAGAGACATTGTAACTTAGCCTAATTAGCCATGCATAAATTCAAACACTGCACTTCTAATGGAACTGTCCTTACTGACAATGACAACACGCGATTTCACGCACAATTGTTGTACTGTTACAGCGGTGCGAGCAACTGATTTTGCCATTGATATTGCTAGAAGCAACAGTTGCTTATCAGTCGTGCAAATTCAGAGACATTGTAACTTAGCCTAATTAGCCATGCATAAATTCAAACACTGCACTTCTAATGGAACTGTCCTTACTGACAATGACAACACGCGATTTCACGCACAATTGTTGTACTGTTACAGCGGTGCGAGCAACTGATTTTGCCATTGATATTGCTAGAAGCAACAGTTGCTTATCAGTCGTGCAAATTCAGAGACATTGTAACTTAGCCTAAATAGCCATGCATAAATTAAAACACAGCACTTCTAATGGAACTGTCCTTACTGACAATGACAACACGTGATTTCACGCACAGTTGTTGTACTGTTACAGCGGTGCGAGCAACTGATTTTGCCATTGATATTGCTATAAGCAACAGTTGCTTATCAGTCGTGCAAATTCAGAGACATTGTAACTTAGCCTAATTAGTCATGCATAAATGGCCATGCAGGCATATTGTGGCAGCACAATATGCCTGAATGGCCGCAGTGATAATAAATAGTCGAACTATATTTTTATGAACATTATGAGACTCGAAACAAATTGATTAAAATAATATAATAATAATAAAATATTTATTTTCTCCTACAAGGTGGTACATGGTGGTCTTAATGCTAGAAATAAGAGCTGAGCTGAGCAGAAGAGTTTAGTCAGTACCAACTTTGCAAGAGTCTGGTGCTTAAGGTGGGTTTTAAAAATAAAACCTGTAAATTCAAGTCACCTTTAATTTAAAGATATAAAGATTAAGACTTTTCTTTTCAAATAGGTTTTACACAAAAACAAACCTTAATAAAACACTGTAGATTTTTCTAGCCAGTAAACTAAAAACATGCTAAAATATGCTAGAAGTTTCACTGCGCGATCGACTTCGTAACGAGCAAATCCGTAGAAGAACCAAAGTTATCATAGCTCTTAGAATAATCAAGTTGCAGTGACATATGTCAGTGCATAACCGCTAAAGAATAAAGTTTTTAAGTTCTGCGTGGCACTGCACTGCGCTCATCACCCCAGGACGTTGTTGTTAAGTCTCTTTCGCCCAGTAATTTCACTTGCTACGGTGCCCTTCAAACCTAAACACTACTGCTTGGACAAAAATATCTGGCAATGCGGTGGTACCTACCAAGATGGACTCTTGCTGAAGATAGGACTCTTCACCAGATATCCAACTCGCATCTATATCGCTACGTGACCAGCAATAGTTCAAGGGTAATTGATAATGGCGTCTCTATAACAGCACTGAAAGGTTGAACTATCTGTGTTGAATTCTAATCGCCTTCTTAAATATTCATAATGTCCTTCCACTTAGCGCTCAATTTTTTGCTGTTGTACCGCTAAGTGTGGTTAAATGGAGGGTGGATTGTTTTTCTATTTATTAAGGCGGTTCTATGACCCAGAACAGTCCATAAGACGTCCTGATTTCTAATTGTTTTTAAAATGTATTTTAAGAAAGTTTATTTAGAACGTCTCTATCCATTAGTCAAAGTCAAAGTCAAAGTATTTTTATTGCTTGAAATACATGTCATGTTGAACTTAGATGTTAATTATTTAGACCGTGTACCAATGTATTCTACCCTAAGAGGCATGCAATATAATATTATTTACAATGTCAAAAAAATTGAGAATAGAAAAAAATATAATAAAATACAAGCAATCAATAATTAATAATATGAATTAACAATACTTAATAATAATAATTGGAATGCAGTTACAATGTCAGTTTAAGAAATAGAAATAATTTTAAGTAAGTACTAACCTACATAACACTCAATCACACAAGGCTCCACATTCATACTTTCATCATCATCATCATGACAGCCTTCTAATGTTCCCACTGCTGGGACACTAGCCTACTCTCAGGCGAGAGTGATTGGGTCTTAATCCACCACGCGGACCCAATGCGGATTGGTGGATGGCACATGTCTTTCGAATTTTTAGTTCTTGGACATGCCGGTTTCCTCACGATGTTTTCCTTCACCGTATGAGAGCACTGGCATTGCGCACATAAATTTTTCGAACAGAAAAATCCATTGGTGCACGACCGGGTTTGAACCCACGACCTTAGGATTGGAAGGCGGGGTCACTACCACTAGACCACCGGTGCTCATACATTCATACTTTACATGACTCTAATCATACCAAAACTTTACTTATGCATTAAGTATCAGTCGCAACCTAAGTAGTATGTAAAGCGCTAAAGTAGTATGACGACCGATGTGGCGCAGCGGGCGCTGGTCCGCCTGCGACGCAGAGGTTGCGGGTTCGATTCCCGCCTCGGGACAAATGTTTGTACGATTTACAAATATTTGTTCCGGGTGTTCTGGGTATTTTCTATATATAATAAAAAATTATAATATCCCAAAAATTATTTTGCCTCAAGCGGGATTTGAACCCGCAACCACCGCTTGATACGCGGGCGCTCTACCAATTGAGCTATCGAGACATATCTCGCTTGGACGAAATAATCATTGGGATGTCTTCGGCTCGAAGCGCCGATAGCTCCACCTACAGGGGAAACGTTGCAGTTATCCAAGCCTGTTCAATGACTAAAGTTAATTTAGTTCATTGACGAGAGGTATCGCATTGCTTATTCAATATCAATGAACTAAATTAACTTTAGTCATTGAACAGGCTTGGATAACTGCAACGTTTCCCCTGTAGGTGGAGCTATCGGCGCTTCGAGCCGAAGACATCCCAATGATTATTTCGTCCAAGCGAGATATGTCTCGATAGCTCAATTGGTAGAGCGCCCGCGTATCAAGCGGTGGTTGCGGGTTCAAATCCCGCTTGAGGCAAAATAATTTTTGGGATATTATAATCTTTAGTATTCCCTTAGTGTGATGGTTAACACTATAAAAACAAAAATAACCAATAATAAAAAATATCTATCTATGTACTGTATTTAGTATATATCAGTCATCCAGTACCCATAATACAGCTCTGTTTAACAGCAGCTTACCTTGGGGCTAGATGATGCTGTGTGGATTGTCCAGCATTATTTAATTATTTATTTATTATTATTAAAGATTTTTTATTTGATTGATTGTTTGTTTGTATAAGTTAGTGACTAACTGTGACGGAGTTGATCGGCCGCCCGAAGGCCTCCAGCATGGCCTAACTTTAAAAAGAGACGAAAAAGTGTTCTATAAATGGTATTGGCCGGTCGGATTAAGACCCCACAGGTCCTAGTTAGTAATTCTAGCCTTATGTTTCCTAGATCAAAGAACTTTAAACCAGCCCCTCTAACTAGCTTTTAGCCGGTCACAAATAGGATGTTAATGTGATTATGGTGCTACCACACGTGCTGACAGCCCGACTGAATCAATAGAAGAGGCTGTTGCAGCCGTTAAAACCGGCTTACGGGCCATCAATTCATATAAAAGATAGCTCAATTTTTTTTTCCATTTTGTGAGTATCTGTTATGCAGCGTGTGAGGTAAAGCAGCAACGCATTCTTAGAGATGATTGCTGATAGGATGGACTCTGTCATCCTCAGTCGATTCATCGATTTACATGTGAGAGGAGTAAAGCGATGAATCGACACGACATTTTATCAGTGACATTTTAAATTTGAATTTGAATATATTTCTTTTTTGGTTAGAATTATGAACTATATAATTTGCTTTTGTTTAATTTATCGAGTCTACCTACTATAAACTCGTGTCCGAAATAAATGATTTTTATTTTATTTTTAACTAAGTATTTTTATTATTTGCTGCTGCCACGTCTGGAATTGCCTATAGGAATAACGTCAGATTTTGAGTTTAGTTACCGTTCAGTGGTAGGCTGCTTCGTAGGCGTATACCAACATACACGTAATTTCTGTTAATCTCTGATAATCACAAAATAAAAATTTTATATAATAACAAGCAATGGTTTTTTCATGTGGTGCTAATCTAACCACACCCCGGACACTCAATAAAATGTATGAAGCAAACACGTCGCAATCACCAAACGCATAGTTTGTGTACGTAAACGGTGCCGTTCTATGTGTGAGTGTCATTGTTAGCCCCACTCAATTATAGCAAGAGCGAAATAGCACACTTTCGCTGGCATGCGCGCGCTTCGACCTACATAAAATCAAAATAAACGCTTGCCCAACTAGCTTCAAATCCGGCGAAAGGTGCCGGCAAACTCGCGACCGGGTAAGTAAAACCGGTAGGATGTAGGCAGTGACCATTCTGTACGTAGTACTAATATATGTTCTGTGCCTACAGCTTAAACCGACCAATCGAATTATATGGGAAGCATCTCAAAGTTATACGGATCTGTGCCATCCCCTATGAATACTTAGCTCGATGTATGCGCGCGTGTGGGGCTACATTTATGCCCCGTTTGCCCCGCGCTGTGTGGCAAATGCTTTATTTAATCAATTGTCATTTGGGCGATAACGAATGTCAAATCAATGACTGGAGGTACTACGGGCGCAGTCTAGTTATGGTTGCCGGATTCAGATTGCGATCTATTAATGTATTCTTTTGTAAGACCCGGATACGTGCTGATATGCTCTGAAACTAGATATGTGAAACAGGACATAGCTTCACCTAGAGTCTGAAAAACAGTAAAAGCCGGTTTTCGGAGTCCGTAATAGGTTATGACTTTTTAAAATTATGCTTTTGATTTCTATTACAATATTTTTAATTTGAATTTTAAATAAGTGTTGGTAGATATACCTCTCCTATAATACGCAGACTCCGTAAATAGGTTTTTACTGTTCTTCAGATTTATACATAATGTTAAAATTACGAATCGCACTTCCGCTTATTTAAGCGTAATCTCATAGAATAGAATATAGTAACGTCTATGACAATTTATAAAAGCAGTATCACCCAAAGCACAGGACTGATATTAGTACTAAGTACCCGAAGTGGTCCTTCCCATAGACCATGGTAGTTCGAAACTAAACTTTTTTATTGTAAACGTTTTTTTTTTTTTTTTTTTATATAATTTGGAGACAAACAGGCTGACGGCCTGCCTGATGGTAAGCAGTTACCGTCGCCTATTGACCTCAGCAATACCAGAGGTACTGCTGAAGCGTTGCCTGCCTTGTAGGACCTTGTTTGTTCAGGTCAAATTGAAATTGGAATGAGCTTTGCCTTGGCATTTCTAACCACT
This sequence comes from Colostygia pectinataria, assembly GCA_951394395.1. Taxonomy (NCBI): domain Eukaryota; kingdom Metazoa; phylum Arthropoda; class Insecta; order Lepidoptera; family Geometridae; genus Colostygia; species Colostygia pectinataria. The sequence goes on along the minus strand of OX596348.1, from coordinate 16,478,839 downwards.
TCGCGATCCCTACTTCTTCTAAATTTTGGAGGATCCTCAATGTTTATTAGTTTAAAAATATTGGTTTAAGAATCAAAAGCAATGTCCCCATCCATCAAAGTAATATCAAAATACCATCTTCAAATAACGTAGAGTTCCTGAGATCCAAATCAAAACGTGCGCCACTTACTTACTATTTTCCTAATTATTTTTAACGTTTTTTCACTTCTGTGGAACAATAGAAAAAATTTGAATTTTAATACTAATATATAAATATTACCTGTAGTATACTGAGTTTTTCATCGATATTTGTGACTAATAAAGTAAGTAAATGAATGGCCAGCTCTGGTGATAGAGTTTCTAGGCCGCCCGAAGACCTAATGTGACCAATGCATGGGCACAGCAAATAACTAAATAACATATATTTTATGAATGACAAACATTATTACTAGGGTCTTGTTAATTGCACAGTGATATTTGATAGTAAACTTTAGTAGGTTCTTCCCTAGGTTTCTAATACTCACCCACAGCCATACTAGGGGGTGGGGGGAGGCCTCGGGTGGTGACCACTGTTAGATCGATTCCTATCGTGGTTATTATTCTGCGGTAATTAGAATGCGCGCTTCTAGTACATTGTTAGACGGCGAACACAAAATTTGCAATGAAAATTTTGTTATTGAGAAAATCTTACATTCAAACTTATTAAAAACACAGTATGGAATAAATCTGGTGCCAGACATGACATTATTTTAACCGACTTCAAAAATAAGGTTGTCAGTTCGATTGTTTATTTTTCTGTTTCTAATGCGATTTCCCGCCAATTTTAAATCAATTTTTATAAGTACTAAAGCACAAGTCCACCAGTTAGTAGGTTATCTTGCTTAAAAAATGTCATGTTGTTTATCCTATGTACCTACTTACCTACCTATTTTCTTTTCTTTTTATTATTTAATTCTCTTGTTTTATATTTTTTTTTTGTTTTCTTTCTGTGTGTTTGTCAAATAAACCGAATTTCATTTCATTTCATTTCATTTCACAAGCCTTTTCGATTTCGATCATTGTTTATAAAATGTGTTATTATGTAGTTTTCACACATGAGTTTCTGATGTGTTTCTATTAGTGAAAACCTGTTATTGGCTTTCTTTAGCTACTTAGTAGTTTCTAAGAAAATTATATTTAACTACTGGTTTTCCTATATATTCCTATTTCCTATATAGAGCACTGGTGGTCTACTGGTAGTGACCCCGCCTTCCGATCCTAAGGTCGTGGTTTCAAAACCGGTCGTGCACCAATGGATTTTTCTGTTCGAAAAATTTATGTGCGCCAGTGCTCTCATACGGTGAAGGAAAACATCGTAAGGAAACCGGCATGTCCAAGAACTAAAAATTCGAAAAACATGTGCCATCCACCAATCCGGTTTCACAAAATTTTTTTGATTCCTTTTGAAACAATCTATTTTATGATTTCATATTTTCTATTTCGTAGTCTATAAGATCTAAGCGTACATAATACAGACGAACAGACAGTGGAAAGTGACTATATTTTATGTAAAGAAATTAATGAATAAGATTCAACTAGTATGGACACATCCTTACCTAGCCAGCACGATGAGGCATTTCCAATAGTTTAAGGTGCGTTGGTTATTGGACGGTAATTGCTGGCGGGATTGCTCCTAAATTTAGCAAATGAATATAGTAACTATAGTATGGTGTCTGCAGTGCTTATAGATATCGCACGGCATAATTGCTAACACGGAGCGCTCGTGACGTAGCTAAACACTGTCTCGCGTAGTTATAATATGGATGGGTGACCGCCAGTGACAATTTGACTGAGCGCTCACGTGCTTCGGAGGGCACGCTAAGCACTCGGTTCCGGCTTTTTCAAAGTTGTTAGCAAAGTATATTGCAAATTTCCGCTGTATTTAACCATATAAAAAATTCTAGGAACCCAGCCGAGTTTGTGGCCAGAATTCCTAGGCTGGGGCGTGTGAAACGGGCCTAAATTTACCTAACAAAAATATTTTAGTTTAAATTTAAATTCGTTCTCATTTAGATAAATACTTTATTTCAGCGTGGTAGATTAAGACCCAATCACTCTTGCTTGAGAAAATGGTGTTTTTTTTTATATTATCTAAAAACATTACTAAACAATATTTTACAAAAAAAAAAACCAACCGTATTTTCTATCTGACGTCTTAAAAACTCTCATTCGCGCTTTCTACGCTCTACGCGTCCTCGTCCTACGTCTTCTCTGTGTGGCCAGCCCCTTACAAAGCAAGCGTCTAGCCCACAAAGTTCGGAAGATTCATGTCGATATTTATTATAAAGGCGATGGAGCCGCTCTAGTTGTTTCTGTATGATAAATCGGTTTCGAATAGTTTTCCGGATATGTCCAACAACTTTTGCCACAGCCTGTTCCAACTTCTGGCCGAACCCAAGCCGAGTTGAACCTCTCGACTTGGATATGATTTACTGCTAGCTCACTACTGATTGAGCTGACGAGCTCATTGAGTGAGTATAGTGTTGCACTCAAGATTTACTAACCTAATGGTCAATACAGAGTTAGTTTACGTTTAATTTAATTAATATTTCATTAATGATATTAATTATAATTTAAGTTTTAATGTTTACTAGCTGACCCGCGCGGTTACACTAACTTTATTTTTTTCACAATTTACCATATTTTTTTACCGTTTTAACTTCTAGAAATATTTCAAGACCAATATCAGCTAAATCGGTCTAGCTGTTCTCGAGTTTTAGCGAGACTAACGCACAGAAATTTATTTTTATTTCTATGATAAGACTAGCTGACCTCGCGTTATTATTTTTAGCAATTTTTCCATAATTTCTCACTGTTCAAACCTTCCCTGGACTCTTACGAATATTTTAAGCTCAAAATCAGTGAAATCGGTCCAGCCGTTCTCAAGTTTTAACGAGACTAACGCACAGCAATCCATTTGTACTTATATAATTATTTTTTTATCATAAATGCATATAATTTAAATACGTCAAGACGCTAGACCGATTTCCGGTTAAGCAGTCGGTCCTGACTTTTTCAAAGATGCCAATTGAGTAGTAAATATGAATAAACATTGGTTTACCTACATTTTTAGTCCTATATTTATTTGATATTACTCATGGTACTATGCTATGTAAACAAAAATCTCTACCCTCTATCACCTAATTAACAAAACAGGCTAATTATTTAATCTTATGCAGTTAACAACGCCCTAACACAACAAAAGCCGATGTCAAAAGGACGAAACGAAAACGCAGCCGGAGTATTAATTGGTGAAAGTTGCTAAAAGTACCTAATTGGCATTGCATCGCCGAATATCTCCGAACAACACATTCGCCAAACAAACACGTGAAGTTCTTGTATACGTTTGTACGGCTGTACGGCTGTACGGCTGTACGCGCCGCCACCCACTCGCTGAGTGGAGCGAGCCATTTGACTTTGCGAAAATAGTCGCGCCGAACGAACAATAAGGTGAGGAAAGTGGCGGGTCCCGCTTACCCCTCCGTACGACTTCTCGGCGGCTTTGTTCAAACCAACACACGATAGTGCCGAAGAAAAGTGTACTTGTATTGGCGAATAGTGACACAAAATTCATTAAAGGCGAGCTGAGCGTGTTTGAGTGGATGCTAGCGAGAGGGTGCTTCCTCCCCCTGCCTCTCGCACGCCCGCAGCCCCAGCCTAATATTTTATAAATGAATATTAACGCGCGGGTACATTTGCTGCGTATTGTCAAATTTAGAAGCGAAATGTCGCAGTACTACTTCATGCGAATAATAACCTTATCTACGGTTTGCGGAACGGCCGATATAGACTCGTATTTGTACACTGTCACTCATGGTCAGCTTTTTTAGATAAAGCTGACCACCTGTCCGATGGGCGGACGACATTGTCAGGGTAGTGGGAGAACGATGGATCCGCCTGACATAAAATCGCCAGGAGTGGTGTGATAGAGAAGTGGGTGCTTAGTTTGGCTTGCCCAGCACCTAAACCATCCTCGCAACTTAGAATAATAAGGCGCAAGGAAAAACCGAAATAGCACCAGTCAAACTTTTGATCAGAAGCACACGGTAACTTGGCTCCGCATATAATGCTAGTGCAAAGTTTGAAACAACAAAACCACCTTAACCTGAAGCTATAGACGAACCAAATAACTTAAACACAATTTAATATAAAGTTTCGAACATATACCTTACGCCACAGAACAGTTATTAGTACTGCGCCTTAGTTCTAGTTTGTTTAGAATGGATATCCAACGCGCTATTTTCATTCAGCACGAGTATGGAGACCAATTTCACTGTCATAAATAATAATTTACATGTGCCTACTCTGTTTACGTTCAATTGTATTGCGACTCGAAACAAACATAGTATTATTGTTTAGATTTCAATCTACTCATTAGAGTGAGCACAGGGCTAATCCATGTGCACAGTGCCTACCTAAAAAACCTTTGCATAAAGGTCAGCTTACTATTATAATAGGTCTAAAATGTCGTTGGATTGCTTGGGAGTCAATGTATGAAGTTTTAAAATCAGAGAACAGTCGATTTTGGATTGTTGGAACTAACTCGCAGAAAATATCAATCTGTGTTTTATATAGCTGCTTCTGACTCTTCTGAGAGAAGAAAGAGCATACGTATGTTTTGGAAGATCTAAGAGGGCGAGAGATTCAAATATTTGGTTTGGGATAACACCTGGTAGAGGTCAAGATTATTGGGGCTACCGAAACCTCATAAAGATATGCATATAGGTATAGTTTAACCAGGGTGATTTCACAATAACAATCTTCCAAACCGAGCAAACGCGATCGATTCGGCAAGCAATTTAAAATCCACTTTAAGACAACCGCAGACTAATCGAAAACTTCGTCCAAAGTTAGCAATCCAACGGGAACCTCTAATTGCCGATATTAAAATAACTGGCTTGTGTCAAACATATCTAGGGCGGGAGGCAGAGGCGGCGCTAGAGCAAACTCTAGGAACCTTTCTTCATCATCAACCTTTTGCAGTCCACTGCAGACTCAAAAAACAATAAGAAAACCTAAAAATGTAAAGGATTATAAAATACACACATCTAGCAACAATTAAAAGTAACAATTTTGAAAATATCTTAATTAGTGTAGTCGTAGCAGCTAAAATAAGAAAAAAACTTTAAGCGCGTTTTTTTCGAAACATGCCGCTGTGCACATGCAAGGTTTATCATAGGGAGGGCAGTGCTAGTTACGAGTCCGAACTTCGACTTTTCTCATCCACTTTCTGCCAACTACAGTATTCATCCTTTTAAAAAGCTTCATTCCATACATAAATGAAACATGCTTAAAACTAGGAAATCCATTGATTTATAACATCAGGTTGAGGGACTCTTCATGAGTAGCAAGTAAAATTACCGGGCGAATGAGGCTTGGATTATTTCAAAGTGATCCTTGTGAACTGAATAAAAGTCTTTTGACTGTGACTTTGACTATGCCTCGGATGACGCAGTGCAGTGTCTGTCGGTTCATTCACGTTTTACGACTAACACCCCTGTCACCAGAGTTGGATACTGACTCATACGCATTTGCTTACTTACTAACACCCCTGTTGTATGGAGACGTGACTGGTTTGCGTTTACAAGCTGATGTGCATTCTCTAAGGTCCCTAAGGTTGGATTCGACCAAACTCGAATAAATAATAAAATAAAATAAATAATGCTGGACCATACACACGACATCATCTAGCCCCAAGGTAAGCTGCTGTTAAACAGAGCTGTATTATGGGTAGGTACTAGATGACTGATATATACTTTATACAATACAATACATGGATAGATATTTTTTATTGTATATAGAAAATACCCAGAACGCCCGGAAAAAAATGTTTTGTAGATCGTACAAACAATTGACCCGAGGCGGGAATCGAACCTGCAACCTCCGCGTCGCAGGTCAATAATATATATAATATATAAATTATAACCTATATGAAGAGGGATCATCAAAAAAAAAGCTAGGTACCCAGCCGAGGTTGTTGCCAGATTCTTCTAAGCTGGCACGCGTGGAACTAAATTCACCTAGCTTTAAGACGTTTCAAAATGATCCTTGTGATTTTATTGAAATAAATCATTTTTGACTTTGTGTCCAAAAACACATAGGTACTAAAGGACCTGCAGGGGTATTTTGAAACTGTCGGAAAGCCAATTCCTTCGGTATCGGATTCTTCCCGACGGAGATTCCGTAATTCGAAATTCGAAAACGTTCCTGACAAAATCGTAGTTTCAGACCCGACAGTTTCAAAATACCCCTGATTGTCTTAGTATGACCAACTTAGCCCTGCCCTGGCTACCTCCCTGTAGGTGGGCACCTCGCAGGCTGGCACGGTGCTTCACATGTTAATAATCATTATGATAGCATCTAGTGTACGATAGCCGGGCTCACCCCCCCTCCCGCCCCTCGCGCCATGTGCTCCTTTAGCACACGTTTCTAGCAAATGGAAACATCATCATCATTAGCATTCTGATGTTCCACTGTTGGGACTGTGGCCATTACTTTTTTCACCCGGGATCAAAACAAAGGCACGGCACGTGTGCCTTGTAAAAATAAAAAATAATATATCCTACTAATATTATAAATGCGAAAGTCTGTGTTTGTTGCCACGTATCTCCGTGACGACTTTACCGATTGTGATGAAATTTGGAATGTAAATGGCTTAAGTCCTGAAATAACATAGACTACTTTTTATTCCAGAAAAATACTGTTCCTGTGGGATAAAAACTGTAAAAACACGGGTGTAGCCGCACGGGTCCGCTTGTGATAAATAAAATAATAATGAAATATATAAAAAAATGTTTAGATAAAGTAATTTACTCGCATACCTAAATCCGTAGCGAAGTGGTGATTACTTACCATTGTGATAGATAGCACAAGCAGGAAGGAATAAAAGGTTGTCTGGAAGAAATCGCTCATAAGCGATAAGACCGCCCATTGTACCTATTAAATTGGTAATTTTAAGTTTTATTTTCGGTGTACAATAAAGAATTTTTCATTCATTCATTCATTCAATAATCGCCGATCACGATCGTAGAGTATGTATCAAGTAGAAATGCTGGTTAGCTCATAGAACTATTTAGGTAGATCTCAGTAGTACCAGATTAATATACTTGTACGACACTAGTGTACCAAATTAATTAAATAATATTAAATTAATCGTCTGGGGAAGGACTACCACCATACCTATTTCTGCCGCCAAGCAGTAATGCTCGCATTGCTGTGTTCCGGTGCGAAGGGTATGGTTTCTGGTGAAATTACTGGCACATGAGGCTTTCGATCTTAGCCTCAAGGTGGCAACCCGCAAGTGATACCTCTGGTATTGCAAGCGTCCATAGGCTGCGGTTACCGCTTACCATCTTGTGGGCCGTATGCTTGGTTGCCATTTCAGTTGTATAAAAAAAAAAAAAATATATATATAATGCAGTGCGTCAAAAACAGTGAACTTTAATGCAGGCACAGTACTTTATTGAAATTACTTTATTGAACATGTAAAATCCGTATTGACATGAGGAATGCTAATTCTCATTACAAATTAACACAAATGTAAAATTTGAGAGACGAATCACATCGAAAACCTACCTATTATCTAACTAAAAATACAACATACACATCAGTACGAACTTCGGTTGCATGCATCTGTCAAATAATAAAGATTAATTAAATTTCAATTTCAATTTCAATTTCAACTTATTGCATCATGTAAAAATTTTGTATAAGGTCTTAATAATACAATGTTTTTCGTCAGGTACATGAACCCTGTAAGGGCGCTGCAGTTTGAGTTTGATTCTAATTTAGGCACGAGTAATTTTATAAATGTGTATATAAAATTAATAATATCAAGTAATAAATATAAACCGTAATCTAAATATTAGCAGACTCAATAATTGATCGAAGGTGTCAGAGGTCGTGGGTTCAAACCCGGTCGTGCACCGATGGATTTTTCTGTTCGAAAAATTTATGTGCGCAATGCCAGTGCTCTCATACGGTGAAGGAAAACATCGTGAGGAAACCGGCATGTCCAAGAACTAAAAATTCGAAAGACATGTGCCATCCATCAATCCGCATTGGGTCCGCGTGGTGGATTAAGACCCAATCACTCTCGCCTGAGAGTAGGCCAGTGTCCCAGCAGTGGGAACATTAGAAGGCTGTCATGATGATGATGATGATGATGTCAGAGTCGAGTGCTTTGAGTACCAAACTAGCAAGGTACCTAATGTTTTATGCAGTTAGTATAGAAATTATAGTTAAGCACTGTAGGGTTGAGCCTATGGGAATTGCTAGTATTACTGCTACCACAGATAGCATAATACTAGTACTGCATAAGGGCCGGTTTTTCGATCGCTATTCAACGCAAACAATTATCAAAACGTTTAACAAAGTTGTCAAATGAATAGTAATTATTTTCATAAAAGCTAGCGAGCTGACCACGAAACAACTTGGCTACTAGCGCTTTGGAACTGGCGTAAATTTAACTAGCTTTTAAGACCCATCATACCTATTTCTGCCGCCAAGCAGTAATGCTCGCAACGCTGTGTTCCGGTTCGAAAGGTATGGTTTCCGGTGAAATTACAGGCACATGCGACTTTCCATCTAACGACTCAGGGTGGTAACACGCAAGTGATATCGATGATGTTGCATGCGTACATAGGCTACGGTAACCGCTAGTGTAGTGGGCCGACGCTTGGTTGCCACTTTGGTGGTATAAAAAAAACGATTATTTTAATTCTCCTTGTTAATTTTTAGGGGTGCAGGTTCATTCATTTTCATTTGCGTTTCGTACCCCGCACCCCTGTAAACTCATAGTGACGTTTGAGTTATGCAGAATGAATATGAACTCATTTGGGCCGAATCGGTCGAACATTTTTCGGTCGAAACGTCACTTACCTTACCGATCCACATGCTTATTGAATAACTAGTGAAGCCCCGCTGGCATTTTTGGCATGAAAATGACAAATACTGTTTCCCGCCTCGAAAAGAGAACAATTTCGGGAATTAATTTTCAAATACACCCCTTTGAAGGAACGCACGCTAAAAATTTTAGGGCTCTAGGGTGTACCGTTCTGGCTGTGCGTTATTTTTAGTCAATAATTAAGTAACGCAACGACTTTTTTTTTTTGTTTTTTTTTGTTTTCTGTCAGAATACCAGTGCTGCTCCGCTACCCGCGTCGTCATGACCCGCGTCGTGGCTCAAAACATCAAGGGAAAGACTTGACAGTATTCAGTATTCAGTATTCACAGTATTCAGTAGGTTTATTCACAAAAGATATACATTTTACAGGTGGAAAATGTAAATTATAGAGCTGCATATCTCGCCCGAGTACAGGCAAGTGAACATCATAATTATTAAGTACACATTATATTGAAGTTATTAATTCATTTAAAAATTGAACACATAAATATTAAGTTAGAATAAATGAATTACCAAAATCTGAATTAAATGTCATTCACAACTGTTGTTACTTGCTGGTATAAAACAAACCGATTAAAACGATTTAAAATTACTAGGCGAAAGACTACATTTCTTATGACCGCGTCGTGGCTCAAAACATCAAGGGATATACTTGACTGTTGTATAGACACTTGCTGGTATAAAACAAACCGATTAAAACGATTTAAAACGTAGGCACGTGGGCACCATATTCATGGTTGTTGCTATTATTCTTATGTCATTTATCCGGGTCCCATCACTAGTCTGTACAACACGTGGATATCAGTAGTTAGCAGTTGAAACTATGTTAGGAATGTTAGATTTGAACACGTACCAGGGACGAATCAACCCTAGGACACTGATTATAGTAAATTACGTCGGCTGGAGTTCAGTTCAGCAACCTATTACAACCCATTAAAATATTGTTTGGCGGATTCGTTCTCAGCTGTGTATAAGTTTTCATACGTCTATAATAAATAAATAAATAAGTAAGCTGCTGTTAAACAGAGCTGTGTTATGGGTACTAGATGACTGATATATACTTAAAACAATACAATACATAGATAGATATTTTTATTTATATACCCAGAACACCCGGAACAAATATTTGTAGATCGTACAAACATTTGATCCGAGGCGGGAATCGAACCCGCAACCTCCGCGTCGCAGGCGGACCTGCGCCCGCTGCGCCACATCGGTCGTCTATTATCGTTAGTTGTCAATAATTGCAATTGATATCAATACCTTCGTCTCTTATATTACTAGCAGTTCTCCGAACAGTAGACCTCGCAAGCACAAACTTATAAAGTGAGCTTTGAAAGTGAGCATACTGCATTTTGAGGAACTATTTTGCTCATCACGCTGAAGATCCTCATCAGAAAGTTAATACTTACCTTTCAAATAAAATAAAAACATCGAAATCAAATCACATTAGGCTGAGATATCCAGCAGCCCTCTCTTTGTCCCTTTTTGGAGAAAGTACGCCCCCTATCAAAAACCCCCGACGACAATCAAATTAAAGTCATAAAAACTGTATACCAAGTTTCAACCAGATTGGTAGATAAATGCGACCTGTAGGCGAGACCCGCCGGACAAACTGACTGACAGCTAAAAGCGTTTTTGGCCAATCTCGAAACTGAGACGCTTCGCTCGCTCCGCTCGCTCGGTCGATAAAATAAAGAAAAAGAAAGAAAAAAATATTCATTGCCAATAGGTATAACTGCTAACACAATGCAAAATTGAGGTTAAGGGTTAACAAGCTATGACTCGTCAACATTTTTAGATTACTCGTCCGGGGAAGGACTACTACCATACCTATTTCTGCCGCCAAGCAGTAATGCTCGCATTGCTGTGTTCCGGTGCGAAGGGTATGCTTTCCGGTGAAATTACTGGCACATGAGGCTTTTGATCTTAGCCTCAAGGTGGCAACCCGCGAGTGATACCTCTGGTATTGCAAGCGTCCATAGGCTGCAGTAACCGCTTACCATCTTGTGGGCCGTATGCTTGGTAGCCATTTCAGTTGTATAAAAAAAAAATCTTCTAAAAATTCTCTACTACTCTTCACTAGTTTCACTGTACCATTAACTACAGCTGTCTCGGTGCTGCCTGTGCAGAGCGAACTAGACTTCCGTTTCCGTTACGTTAACGTTCAGCGCTATAGGCCCTTCAAACTAAGTGTGACAATCACACGCACGAAGTTCACTAGAACACATTACGATAACACCCGTGAAATGGAACTACTAATGTTTAGTTAGCAGAACCAACTGCAACTTGCTAAGTTTAGTAGCTAAGTTGACTAAGACGGTAGCGGCACCATTATTAAGCGCTCTTCTAGACCACAAACAACTGAGACATGGATGTAACGTAAATAGTGTAAATAACTAGTAGACCCGGCGCGGTTTCACTCGCGCCATGTTTTTTTTAGCAAATTTGTACACCCTGTATATTTGCTTCTGTATAGTTCTTATTAATTTAATTAAAAAAATACAAGGTGTCCCAAAACATGTATTTCAACCCGAAGAGGTTGAAACTGAAAAATAAACATCTTAATTAATAAACAAACCACATAACTCAGACGTGTCCCTGTCTGTTACACAGAGGGGCGCGGGTGCTGTTGTGAAAGATACTGTCCACCAAAGCATCAAAACTCATAACTGGGTATTATCTAAATCCGTAGAACAATAATCAGTTAGTACATTATTCCACGCACGTTTCAAATAAGCCTTGCCACGCTGTAATTTAGCAATTAACGCCTGTCGGACAAACATCAAATAGGCGATTACAATAAATTAAAAACTAATTAATATGGAGCATTCGGCACTTCGCATCGACACCTTTTAAGCGGCAGCAAATGGGACAATTTCCGGTACCACTCGATACACATCTCTCGATTATTTTCCAATTTTCCGACTTGATGCACGCAGTTCAACTCGATTCGACCCGTATTTCGGCGAGAAGCCGATATGTATGAAAACTATTTATAAATAAATAATGCTATGGTAAGCTGCTGATAAACAGAGCTGTATTATGGGTACTAGATGACTGATATATATTTAATACAATACAATAGTATAGTTTTTTTTTTTTTTTTTTTTTTTTTAGAAATTATTTATCTTCTTTAAATATTTGTCTTGTATTTATAACCCGACGATGCTCATTATGAGTATGCTACGGATCCTGCGCAACATTCCAGGCTTAGTCCCCGTACACATTAAAAAGAACCCACTCAAAAAAAAACTAGTATAAAGTAGTAAAGAGTAGTAGAGTTCTTGTGATAGAGCTCGTCCGGGGAAGGACTACCACCATACCTATTTCTGCCGCCAAGCAGTAATGCTCGCATTGCTGTGTTCCGGTTCGAAGGGTATGGTTTCCGGTGAAATCACAGGTACAATGGACTTTCGATCTACGTCTCAGGGTGGCAACCGTGAGCAAGGGTCATGCCAAAAAAGCGATAGGAACCCAGCCGGTGTTGTTGCCAGTTCTTTTACGGCATGGGCGCGTTGGAACTGGTGTAAATTTTCCTAGCTTGTAAGACGTTTCAAAGTGATCCTTGTGATTCTACTGAATAAATAATTTTTGATTTTTGATTTTTGATTTTGATACCTCTGGTATTGCAAGCGTCCTTAGGCTGCGGTAACCGCTTACCATCTTGTGGGCCGTAAGCTTGGTTTAAAAAACTGATTTCTACAACTGCAGTTATTGTTCTGAGAGATATCTACAGCTGTGTGATTACAAACAGTCAGCCAGTGAGTCGATTAGTAATTAAATCATAAAAATATTTCGAGACAATGAGCGTGCGATATTATAGTGGGTAATAAATGTGATAGTAATAATAAAAAAGTTTATTTCGCGACAGTAATTGTAGATCGTATGCCGTTGAAATAGGTCGCCATTCAGAATTTGCTAAAGTAGCGTGTAGTATCCGTAAGGATAGTTATGTTCGTTGGTACTATCAAATCAAATATAATTTATGTTTTTTACCGAGAGGTCATTCCAAGCCGTGCGTTTTCGTTAGCGCGATTCATGATTGTTTTACTAGCGAGTAGCGACATCTAGTATATAACGCTGGTCTTCCATGACGCCAACGGTAACTGCAGAACACTAGTCACTCCAGTAAATTAGTAGTTCTCCGAACAGAAGACCTCGCTAGCACAAACTTGTAAAAGTGAGCGATTTACTGCATATTGAAGAGCTACACAAAGTTCACCAGTTGGTTGAAAAGGCGACCGAGGAGGTTGAAAGGTTGAGTAGGCGAGAACAGCCGGACAGACTGACTGACCGACGGACAAAATCAATTTGGCAAGAAAGAAAAGTTCGCTTCGCTCGCTCGATCAATAAAAGTTCAAGAATGGCTGTAAAAAACGCAACTTCATTTCATTGCTCTGTTTTATTTCTTCTGTGGTAGAACTGTCTACAGTTTTGCCAATGTCAACAAGAATGGGCCCCAAGATTGAAACAATGATTTTATATATTTAAATTGTCTATTAATTGACGTTTGACACTTGTAGATAGAGGTTAAGTGTGCACCTTCGCTCGACAAATGAGCAGACTGGGTCCGTAGTGACCGCACCGCGTTGTAGTAGTAGTTTACCTAGGGTCAAATCTTAGGTCTCCACCTCTGACCCTATAAACATGTTATCACTCAGACAGGTCTTTTGAGAAAATATTCTACATATTTTATTGCATCAAAATTGTAAGGTTAAATTTGTGTCTAAAGCCATGGGGATTATCGTGCTAATTATTAACGTAACGGCAAACTGCGCGGACTGCGTAGTGCGCAGCTGTCACAAGCACACTAGCACTAGCAACGGTCACTTCTGTGCATTATGGTCAGAACGATTTTATAAATTAAAGTTAGATTGATTTTTGTAAGATTTTATAAACACACGAACAGAGTTTTTCAAAAAAAAACTAATTGTAAAAAACTATATCCAAAAAGCCCTTGTTTACAGGTTTTTGCTCGCCTGAGAGCAAAAACCTGTAAAATAATAAAAAATAATGCACAAACTCTGCCCGGCACGGGAAAGTTATACTTTTTCATCTGGTCCCAGCTGGCGCAGGATATTAATGCATTTCCTCAGCGTACGGCGCGCGATTAGTCCGCTAATGCGATTAGCTCGCGACAAGCCATTGACCACAGCCAGTTCCGATAATTATAATTATATGAAGTAATTTTCACTAAAAACGGGGTATTTACCATGATTTGCGAGTTTTATTTTTAAGTTTGTTTTTTAAGTTCTCCCGTTATAATCCCGTAAATATTTTTAGTGAAAATTATGTTAATAACCATGAATTTAAAACTTAAAAAAATTATATGAAATTTGCGTCATTTTAATTCTTGAATGATACCTTGCCATAAGTAAATAAGTAAATAATAAACCTATTGATACTAGGCACTGGAGTGGAACCCACCAAGGCTTTTATGAGATTCAAAGTCAATTTCAAATTCTAATTTTCAATTTTCAAATTTCAAAATGTTTTTATTCGTTAAAATCACAATAATTAATTTCACGCCAGTTCCACGCGCCAGCCTAGAAGAATCTGGCAACAAACTCGGCTGGGTTCCTAGCTTTTTTTATGTTTCCCCTTCATCATAAAGCTCCAGTGTGGTGCTAATTGAACTAGGTTAGGTTTATGCAGAGCTCCATGCTCGTTAAGAGTTCCACTATTATGAAGAACAAGCATCTTTCTAATTCATATCATAGTCATGCTAGTTTGTAGTAATACCTTAACCTTACCTTAACGGTAACCACCGGGGTTACCGTAACCTTCGTAGTTTAAAGCGAGCTTCTCAATTAAAAATGAATTTGCAGACTAAAAGTAGTTCTTTGTGATAGAGCTCGTCCGGGAAAGAACTACCACCATACCTGTTTCTGACGCCAAGCATTTGTGCTATGGTTATGCTAGCGTTGCTGTGTTCCGGTTCTAAGGGTATGGAACTGACATTAAATCTACGTTTTAGGGTGGCAACGCGCAAGTGATATCTCTGATGCAAGCGTACATAGGCTACGAGACTACGGTAGCTTACCATCAAGTGCCGCACGTTTAGTTACTTTGGTGGTATACAGTAAAAAATAAGCGTTCGGTGGACAATGGGCCTAGCGTATTACTCTCGTATACATTCTATGAGTTCCACATACGTTCCGGGGAATGTAATTACTCGATCGCAAAAGTATTTTGTTCTAAAGTCCAGCGCGCCGGACGTTCCAATCGAGGGATCCTAACAAAAGGCGATAATCGCTTTTATTTGCGGGAAAATATCGCGGGATTGAAAGTATATTGTGCTTTGTGAAGTCATAAAGTGAGCAATTAAATACAAAGAAATGAGAGTCGAGCAAGCGTGTCGCGCCAGAGCGCTCCTGCCGAGAGCCGGACCCGTGACGTCGCGTCGCTGTTGCTCGCTGTACATTGCGCTCCAGAAAGGTTTTTATAGGCCTCCCAAGAAGGCAAGCGAACCGTAGAGATATAAATCAACTTCATATTGTGATTTAGCAAGACTCGTTACTCCAACAATACCCCATATTTACATATAAACATTATTTTCGAGACTTTATTTATCGTTTGCTGTAATCCAATATGTTTCTTTCCACTGTAGCGAGGGCTAATACGCGTACTCCGGTTACTTGCTAAAGTATTAATTTATAACGGGTCTTATTTTCTTATTGTTTTTCTTTTTTTCGTGTTGTATTTTTATTGTGTGCCATTTCCTGCGCTGTTAAAAATATACGTGTAGAAATATTCGTGTAGAAATGTGGCCTGGCTTATTTATTGTTGCTGTATAAGCTTGGAGATTGACACTTTATTACACCTATTCCGAATGAAACTCTGAAAGAAAAATGGTATCCAGTTCATAAGAGCAAGCGTCGCTAGAAAGACAGGAATAGCGAGCTTTTATTTTCTTGCACCTGAAAAGTACTTAAAAATCTCCAATCGAATTTAAAAAAAAAATGTTAAACTGTAAAGTGCTTTCAAAGTTTTTTTCTACTTAATTAAGAGCGCATGTAAAGCGCTCTTAATTGAGTAGAAACTAACACTTATTTTTTTGTGTTAGTTGTCCTAGTGTATTGTTTCATTTAGATAGCCTCTATTTTTTTATACTGTTACAACGCGCTTTAGGAGTTTAAATCTTCCTCGCGACCGAGGCCTTCAGGCGGCCTAATAACTCCGTCACGAAAGTTGGCCACTGACTCATACGAACTTACTTACCGGAAGCCAAAATCATGGTTTATCTTTTATACAGAAGTAGCATTATAGCAGCATATTAGAAGTAGAAGGTACCTTAGCCGTTCGTGTCTCTATCGACACAACGATATCAATACTTATATAATACTTTTCCATGGTAATTATGAGTACTTCCAAAACACCTGTTTTTCAGAATACGGGTACTGGTGATCGTTATTATAGTTTTAAAATAATTGAGCTGTCCTTACGGCGTAATTGCTTTATTTCTTATAATTATTGGACCGAGCCACTATAAAAGTATCTAAATTATTTATGAAAAAAAATAATAGCAGTTCAATGACAACTTGCTCGCTAGTGTGAGTGCTTGACACGGCTTACTGTCAATGTTATAACAAGCTAGGACAGTAATTGTAGTGAGGACTGTCTTTGGCTATCTTGTCAAAACGACATGGGTCTTCCTATTTTAATTATTTTTCTTGTGTTATTTTAAGTTTTATTGAGTAAATTTGGTAGCAGTTTATCCAATTTAACTTGTTTACTTAGCACAAGTGTAAGTAATTGAAATGGAGGGGTAATGTTGGTTGGTAATTTAGTCAAAGACTTTCCAGGAGAATGAAAGAAAAGTCACCGTTTCTTTCCAAATTTGGTAAAATACACTTGACACTGGCAAAATTGTGGCAAACTAGCCACAGAGGCCATAAAACCAAAGAAGAAGAAGAAGTAATTGTAGTAGTAAATAAGTTGTTTTTTTTTGTTTTTTTTATAGCATCTGTCATTTTTGTAATTTTTCCAGTACCAAGCAAGAGTATAAAAATTGTTCACATTGATGAGATGCACTGGTGGTCTAGTGGTAGTGATCCCGCCTTCCGATCCTAAGGTCGTGGGTTCAAATCCGGTCGGTTTGAACCCACGCCCTAAGCATCGGAAGGCGGGGTCACTTCCACTATACCACCGGTGCTCAATACATATAATTTTAATTTATGTTATTAAGCGTTTTAAAAAAGTCCCAGCTGTGGGAACATAAGATAGCTTTCATGATGATGCACAAATTTGACCCGGAAATCGAACTTTTCTCAACCAGCCCTCCGTTCCACCTCTGTGGTTACACCGAGGTAGTTTTCAAAGTATTTCCGATTAAATAGGACTAGAAACTTGCTGTGTTCCGGTGTGAAGGGTATGGTTTCCGGTGAAATTACTGGCACATGAGGCTTTCGATCTTAGCCTCAAGGTGTCAACCCGCGAGTGATAACTCTTGTATTGCAAGCGTCCATAGGCTGCGGTAACCGCTTACCATCTTGTGCCACTTCAGATGTATAAAAAAAAAAAAAATAAGGGTTTATTATATCTAAGGGTTGTAGCGCGTCAGGGATGTTTGCAGACGCGAGAGTAGACTGCTTCTACACAGTAATGCGTAAGCGCTGCACATCCCTGGTGCGCAGGGTTCGGGCCAGCTCCAACAGCATTCTGAGGATGTTTGCTGCTAGGTTTGACTGTCACTATTTGAACCATTGCTGTATGGTGCATTTAGTGACGGTCAAATCTAGGTTAGCAAATTAATAAATTGTGCCTAGCCTAATATTAAGATGATCCTATGATGATTGAATAAATAAATAAATTATTATTATTATTATTACCATCTGTCACCTAGTCCCCGATGACCCCTAGACCGCAGAGTATATACAGACAGAAACAGACAGACAGCCAATAACAGATAAGTATAGCTTAGCGAGGTGAAAACTCCTTCAGATGTTTAGAACATAAAATGAAAAATCGAATTCGAATCATGACGAACGGGCAACGGCGCACAGGAAATAAAATCTAGAAGGTGACATTTCAAATCGAGCTCTCGGCTCATGAAAGTAGAGTTATACAAACTACTAGGTACGCCACACGGTTTCACCCGTGTTATGCAGTTCAGAGAAAGATAAAATGAAGATGTTTATTTTATATTTTAAAAGGTAGGATTAGTTTGCTAGTCAACCTAACTTATAATAATATATTTAAACTAAATAATAATCCATCCTACAAGAACCGTATAATATTATCACCAACACACATACTATCAACATTTTTGTTATAGTGTGGTTTACGCGGAGGACGGCGCCTTTTTACCTGTCGCCAGTTTCCCGCGGGGTCCGCGCTATAGCTCGCACTGACTCGACGTTTGAGTTATTTGGCTTGCGTCGGCCAGCTGTCGGCTAGATTATAGTGTTCGTTCGTTCGTTCGTATGAGTCAGTGGCCAACTCTGGTGACAGAGTTTCTAGGCCGCCAGAAGGCCTCTGTCATGGCCTAACGGGACCGACTGCTTAACGTGCCCTCCGAAGCACGATTATAGTAATGAAGATCAGCAGTCTTATAATTTTCTGTAAAAACAAATAAAACCTCTAACATTTCAGTATCCTAACATAAATCAAATAGTTAGTTTTTTTTTATATCAGCAAGTGACAGGACATTCAATGCGCCCACCTGATGTTAAGCACCACGCCTGACTATTACAGATGCAGTGCCACCCAAAGCTTAAAGTCAAAAACACTTCAAAGTGTTTGCGTGGCACTGCACTGCGCTTATCACCCCGAGACATTGTTGTTAAGTCTCTTTCGCCGAGTAATTTCAATTGCTACCTTCAAACCTAAACACAGTAATGCTTGCACACTACTGCTTGTAGGTAGAATATCTGACACTGCGGTGGTACCCACCAAGACTCTCGTTAAAGAGTCAGGTAAAGTTAGCCTTTAGCCAGTTAGCAAAAAAATAACCAGTAGAACGAAGATCGGAGGCGATGTGACACGCGACCTCTGAGACTCAAATATAAATAAAGTCTGCTCGTGTGCGTAGATTCCGTCTGTGTGTAAGAATTACATTTCACAAGCGGGCGAAACAATACACTCCGTTCCTACTCCCGGTCCACTACAAGCTGTGCTATAAGATATACCACGTGACGGTGATATATTAATAAAGAAAGGCTCGTAATATAATATTATAGAACTTGGATCCCTTAATATTTTTTTTTTACTTGCTTTCTTGGCATGAGCCGAATTGGCACATGAATAGATTATCATATCCTGGAATAGCACCTAGGTTTCTTTTTATCTAGTTTTTATCATGGAAAAATGTAAAGTTCCTGTATGACAGTCTGAAAACTGCTTAACCACAAAGCTTTTTTAGGTCTAATTACTGTAGCACGTAACTTGCTTATTGTTAAAGATCAATTATTGTCTCTTTGTAAATAATTGAGTAAGAGCTCAATCAATTATTACCGGAAGTCTATCTACATTGACGCTACAATGTTTCTGATATGCAATTACCGTAAACAGCGCACTTCTGCAGTAACATCGTGTGGTCACCATGCTGTACTACACAAGACTAGTATTTACATGACTAGTATTTTCGCAGCAAATACATTTGAAATGGTAAAACCACCGTGATTTGACGGAATCATTGACGCGTCCTAAATGCGTGATCCGACATTTAAATTTCAAATTACCGCTATACATTTTAATAACCTACCGTATCTTCATAAGTTCTAAGGGCGTATATTGACGTCGACCAAGATTTTACATTTATGAATCCATCGATTTTTAAATGCAACTCTATGAAGTAACATTTAAGCGATACTTTATATTAAAGCTTAGATCTCAGTGTGTTACAGAATTAAACATTAAATGCATGAAATATGCTCTGATTTGAAACAATGGCGAAATATACATATAATAACATCAATGAATAACAATGGAGTATAAATTATCATTTAAACTGTTGTATATTTTATAAAATATAGCCTTGTGTTTTGTGTAAGCACAATATGTACCTATCATTTGTTGGTATGTGCTAATAAGGCCTCGAATGCGGGCTGCATGCCTCGGGAGATGAGAGTACGCGAAACGCCTAATCTAAACAGTGATACAATAATTGACTAAAGCTAAACTAATTGCATTGATCTCTACAATACAGCACTTTGAGCGCGACTGTCAAATCATATTCGTTAAATCGTAATAGCCTGTACGTTATTCTTGCTCGCGGCTTGGCCGATTTGATCGTAAAGTATTTATACGAGTCTAGGGAAGTTTTGAACGATGAGAAAATATGAAAAAACAACACGAGTGAAACTGTGCGGGTTTTTTATTTTGATATTCAAACAAAACGGTCAAGATAAATGTACGAAGGCTAGAGATATTATTAAAGCAGATTTTGTAATGTAATTATCGTCATTAATGTAACAATAATAGCAGTTAGCTGCATTCCGTTATTATGCTATTACGAGATACAATGTATTAGCACACCGGGGAAATTAGCTGATGCGTACGATTCGCAATTGTTTAGATATTTTAAATAGAATAAATTAAGTACGCGCAGTCGTACTAGTATTATTTGTTGGTCGTTTGCATCTTATTTCCTCTTAAACCTATACGCAATCAAACACCTTTTAATTACCATTAGCTAGAGATCAATGAGGCGCGGCGGGCGAAGGTCCACCTGCGACGCAGTAGGTTGCGGGTTTGAATCCGGAACAGCAATGCGTCTATTATGACTTATAAATCGGAAGTATTAGTTGAAGCATTTAGCTTTCATTAATAAAAACTAAAAAACCGAGAGCATTGGTGGCTAGTCTAGTGACCCCAGTTTCAGATCCTAAAATCGTGGGTTCGAACACGGTCTTGCACCAATGGATTTTCTATTCGAAAAACGTATGTGCGCAGTGCCAGTGCTCTCATACGGTGAAAATATCGTGAGGAAACCGGCATGTCCAAGAACTAAAAATTCAAGAGACATGTGCCATCCACCATTTTGGATTAGGTGCGCGTGGTGGATTGAGACCCAAGATGTGAACATTAGAAGGCTGTCATGATGACTACAAAAAAGTAACGGTTATATAATATAATAGTAAGAATTGCGACAAACTCGCTGGCGGTACGTAAACGAAACTGCTACTTAGAGTTGCTACCTGCCCCCCGGGTTTCCTTACAATACACGACTACCGTGAAACGGCCTCACGATCGCCTTGTAAGATGATTTTTTCGTGATCGAACTATTCATTGTTCGGTAGCATTTATTCAATTGGATTGAAATTGTTTACATCGTGCGGTTGTCGACTGTATTTCGCTCACGTACCGAGTAAGTAATGGACAAGACTACGTGGCTTGTTGCTCATGCTTTAGCGGTCGTGGTTTTTGACACTAAGGTTCAGCTTCTAGAAAGAGTTCGCCGTCATTATAGCGGTCGTCATCATCATCATCATCATATCAGCCGTCGTACTACTGAGAAATAACAATAGCATGCGTTATGCCTAAAAGCGATAGGAACCCGTTGCCGTTGTTGTTGCCAGTTCTTTTACGGCATGGACGCGTTGGAACTGGCGTAAATTCATCTAGCTTGTTAGACGTTTCAGAGTGATCCTTGTGATGTTATTGAATTTTTGGCTGTGAACAGTATTTATTATTTTAATCCTCGCATTATCTCGATGGTGTGGTAGTTCCGGCTTTAGAATTTTTACCCCCCGTATCCTCCCGTGGATATCGTAAGAGTATCGTAAGAGACTAAGGGATAACACCAGGGAATGGGCAGCAGCATTCTTCTGAGGATCAATTACCGATACTGCGATCACCAATCCGCCTGCCAAGCGTGGTGATTATGACAAACCCCCCACTATGAACAGAACAACCTACAGAGCGACCCCCAGTCACGGCAGCGACGCTATTCCTGGCACCGGTAGCGAAAGCGGTCGTAGGATATCGGTGGATGGTGAAGGCTCAAAATCGTCGTCATGGCGCTCTTTAGGGGAGGCCTATGTCTAGCAGTGAACGTCTATCAGCTGTTATGATGATGACGATTGTATAATTTCGAGATATTCCCTCGAACTGCTCGACAGGTGTAGGCAATAAACTGTCAGGCAGGAGTCAGAAGCTTCATTTTTGAACGCTATCGGTATTGGACAAGTATTGGAATATAACATTAATCATGACAACCTTGTGCCCAAGAGTACAAAAATTTGACAGCAGTAAATTAGAATTGGATCGAAATTGGGATTGATCTGTATGATTGATTGATTGATCCCAATGCCACTTCCATTTTCTATTTCCGAGAGCTAGTATCACTCTCCAAAGTTATATTGAATAACATTCTTGCAAGTTATGCTGTATTCCATTGGCAGTCAGTCGATTAGTAGCATAACAATTATTTATATTCAAATAGGTTACGCTGACCAGCCGATAACGGCTTGTTAAATGTTGACGAACCTCATACCGAACACGGCACTTTTCTTCAACACAGGAAACATTTATACCGATAGCGAAACGACCTCAACTGCTGTGGCAAATACCGAACAATACGAATAATTTTCTATTCAAACCATTCTATGCTTCTTCTGCGAACTAGTTTTGAAGTTACCTATATTATATGTGTTTTGATAACCTAAATGGTGCGGTGGGCGAGTGCCCTATAAGGAAGCGAGACATTGCGGGTTCGATCCCAGGTTTGGGACAACGGTTGGCATGATCTGCAATATCTGCTTCGTATCTTGGTGTTTCCATAAATTATTATAATTATGGTATACTAGCGACCGGCAAGAAAGTAAGTAAATTACAAGAAACTAGATATAATGCCGGTTTACAAAGATATGCAATGTAGTACGTACTTAAAAAATTCCTCCGTTAATATTCCTCTGTGTTTTCACACTGGTGTATTTTTTGCTTTTTTCAACTTACCTTGTAGTTTTTGTTCAAAATCATTTCTCATTTGTAAACGATTGTTAGTCGTTTTCTAATTCTGTAAGAAATAATTTTGAGGTCCAGTTTTAGTCATGACAAGTTGACCCCCAAACCAAACTTAATCCTCGTAATTTGACTTATAAAATGATTATGAATAAGTAAAGGACTTCCCGAAGACCTGTATCTAAACTACAAGAAATGGAATAAATAATAAAAAATAAAAAATGTATTTATTTCCAAGAAAAGGTTACACAAATTTTGTAAAACTTATACAATATAGATACAGATAATAATAATATGACTTTGTTCATAGTAACATTGCAGTTTTACTTATTGCTATTCATGTTTTGATTTAAAATAATTATAAACCTTGTAGTTTAGCGTCAATACTTTGATTCCTCAATACTGTCAATACTTCTGAATAATTTGGATATTGTTACTCAATCACGTTTCTCAACCAATTTATATAAAACGTGGTATACAAATAGGTTATGACCTGGATTCAAACAGGGAATCCTTTTAATCCTGGCATCACGGGAGCAAAGCCGCTGGCTGCAGTAGGGGAATAAAAACTAAACAATTAGAAGCAATGAAGAAAGGCACACTATTAATTAAGTTGAATCTTTGCTCTAACATTCAAACCTGTTTCTAAAGGAAAATGAGGTTGGAAGCCTTATATTGTTAGAAAGACTGATGAAACTGGCACAGTTTAGTATAAGCCAGCTTTGGAAAAATTTTTTAAGCTGCCTTTTTTATACCACTTAGTTGGCAAACTTACTTAGGTCCCAACAGGTAAGCGTTTACCGGATTAAATATGGCACTTCAGACCTTCAAACAAATTATAAAGTCTGAGGATGATAAGACTCTTCAGCAAAAGTCCATCTTGGGTATTATCGCAGTGCTAGACGTTCTGCCGTCAAGCATCAGTGTGCAAGCATTTGTGTAAAGACACCACTGTAGCTGAAATTTCGGCCTTTTTTATAAAGCTTTGTCCACCAATTCGCAAATTTTCATCCAAAAATCCACATTGAGTTCGCGTTGTGTATTCCCATTCACTTTAAGCTCGTGCTCACTGGGCTAGTGTCCCAGTGAGAACTTTGAAAGGCGGACCATGGCGATGGTGGTTAAATAGTTTGCCGAATGCTCTGCCGCAGCCCACTGCCCTGTTACCTTGTGAGCACTGGTGGTCTAGTGATAGTGACCCCCACCTTCCAGTCCTAAAGACGTAAGTTCAACACGGTCGTGCACCAAAGGATTTTATTATTCGAAAAAATTATGTGCGCAGAGCCAGTGCTCTCATACGTTGAACGAAAACATCGTGAGGAATCATCAAAAACAAACATCACCAGCATGTCTAAGAACTAAAAATTCAAGAGACACGTGCCACCAGTTCGTATTAGACCAATCACTCTCGCTCAAGAGCCAGTCAGTGTCCTAGCAGTGGGAAAATTAGAAGGCTGTCATGATGATGATGACTGCCCTGTTGCACTTCCCGAGCAGCACTCCCGCTGAACTAGAAGTGCGTTGCCATTCAAGCATGTTCCACAACGGTCCGCCTACTTATGCAAACATGATTGTCCGCCGTATTGTTGGATATTTTTACAATTTTCGTCCGTTTCTCCGGTAATTTTCCGCGCGGTTGACTCCACTTTGTGCTCCTACTGATGGGAAAATAAGTTCTTGTGAGGTTTGAAAGTTGCATTGCATTGAATTGTAAATTTCTGTTATTTTTCATCTGCAAAGTTCTATTCATATATTCTGTTTAAGTGTTTGCTAAAATAGAATTAGATTGGTTTTTCAGATTCTTCTTCGTAGAGTGAGGTATTTCTCGTGGTTCACCTAGCTGAAGCGCACAAATTAATTGAGGACGACGCACAAAAAAACATGGATTACACGCGATATAAATAAGATTCAAAAATTATTATCTTCTAGGCTTAGTTTTTTGTTGAAAAATATTTTATATCCTCATTTTAATTGTTTTAAACTGGAAAAATAATTGTGTCATCCATATTATTGTGTCTCTAAAGAATTACTTAGTCGTTATTAATATTAAAAATATTTTTTGTGTATTATACTTAAATTGTTATTAAAAATGGTATTCTGCAGTAAATAAATAGGTTAGGTATTTTGCCTGTTATTATTTTTCCAATCAATGGTTTCTGCTATGATTTTTTTAGCTTTTCCTCTTAAATTACTTTGCCTAGATTTATAAGGAAATTGTGTACTAATCAACTAAAACTTGCTAGTAATTAAAAATCGTTGTTTCCCGCCTTTTCCTATAGATTACTTTGAATAAGTACCTACCAACTCCGTACAGGCACCATAGTTTGATCGTTTGATTGAAAACAGCGAGATTACAAAATTAGTCTGGGACAATGAACCCCAAGGAGTGGGGGTGAATCAAGTTATAAATAAGGCATAATCGGCGGAACAATAAGTCGTTGGAATTTCGCGCAGCTAGTCAAGCGTAATCCAAAACTTTTTTACCTTTTTAAGTTTGCGATTAATAACGCTTTTATTATGAATGCTGGAGTTAGCACAGGTTTGATGGTAAGAATTGACAGCGATAGTTCAGAATCAGAGTATTACGTGAATTGGAACTGTTGACCCAACTTAAAAAGATTGAATATACTCGTAGGTAATACTAACTTATTAATGAAACTTACTTTTTTTTTTTTTAAATGCCCATAACAACACTGATTGCAAAATGTCTTTCTTTGTCATTCTTTTGTCAATAAAGACGATGGTAGCGATGATAGATATAAATGACACATTCGCTAGCAGGGTTTTAAACTACGGATGAAGAAAACCCTAAGATATCGTGGACTGGTAACTAAGTTCGAGTTCGGCCTTACTCTTCAACGCAATCCCACTCCCAACTTCGATCC
The DNA here is from genome assembly GCA_951394395.1 of Colostygia pectinataria. Lineage (NCBI taxonomy): Eukaryota > Metazoa > Arthropoda > Insecta > Lepidoptera > Geometridae > Colostygia > Colostygia pectinataria. Next base: position 16,453,123 of record OX596348.1, on the reverse strand, counting down.
AATTCTTATTTACTGCTGTCAAATTTTTATACTCTTGGAAACAAGGTTGAATTTAGCGCCAGGTTGTCATGAAAAGACATTTCCAATACTTGTCCAATACCGATCCGTTCAAGACTAATGCCCCTGTTAGGAACAATTTAGCCAGCTACGGCACGAGCGCTGTACTGATCGATTCGGATCGAACACGTTTAAACTAGTGTTAGTGGAAGTGTTTGATTGGTCCAAGTACTTTTAGGTACTAAACTACTTATAGGGTGGTGTGGATATCATCGAACATCTTTTATATTTCACGTTGTTTCTAATCATTTGTGATGAAACTACTTTAATATTATTTTTTCGCATGTTAATTGAAAGTATATATTAGGCAAAGCTGGCAAAACACTAGAGGTCGTGGGTTTGAAGCCAGTCGTGACTAATGGATTTTTCTATTCAAAAAATGTAAGTGCGTAATGCTTCTGCTCTCTCATACGGTGAAGGAAAACATCGTGAGGAAACCGACATGTCAAAGAACTAATTCGAAAGACATTTTAGTAGATCCGTTACTAAAGTCTCACACAAAATTAAAGGTACTTACTTCTAATTAACAAAGACATTGAGAATAATCTTTGACGCAGGCAATTTGTACTTTACCAAACTTTATACCAATTTTTTTTTAAACGTTTTCGTTTTAGTATTTTTTAAATCTACCTTTGTTTCTAAGCGACCAACAAGGTAGCAACGAATGTCATTACACTATACAGCGCACACGGTTTCACCCGCGGTACTATGCTATCCCACAGAAACCGTCACTTTTCGGGTTATCTAATTTGCTATCTTAGTGTCAAACTTCATCCAAACCGTCCATCCGTTTGAGCGTGAAGACAAACTAACACATACACACAAACATTCACATTTCTTAATATTAGTGTGATTTAAAACGCTCTACTCACTCGTTCTCACAAACTCAGTAATCATAACGTTCCAAGAGAAATAAAACTAAATATTTACTTTGAATAACAATAAAACATGGAGCTGGCGTCCACATTCATCATTAAAAAGTGGGCAAAGTTCTGTTTGGCAGTCTGTTGCTAGCTAAAACAATGATGTGCGAGTATAAAGTTACATAATATAATCCGTATTCTAATTTTTATATTACCTACCCGTTATTCTAATTTAAAAAGCGAAAAGCCGAAATAGCAACCATTCTCAAGACACGAGAGAATCCAAGGGGAAAATAGCTAGTGTTTTTATATGCGATTGAGACGGTTTCTCGTCAGAAAACTGGCGCCTGGCTCCTTTTATCTACGCTAATAATAGGTACATTTGTTTAACATTATATCAATAGCGCTGTATGATAAATGAATGTCTTTTATTGTAATACTTTCACAGTTTTTATTTAGATTAGTTATTGTGTGCGTTAAGATTAAACTATAGTACCTTTTTAATAGTACTTTGTTAAGTTTGTCTAGTGAAGTAATTATTTACGACAAGTAATGCTCGCATTGCTTTTCTGTTTCCGATTCGAATGGTATTTTTTCCGGTGAAATTACAGACATATGAGAATTTACGAGGACGTGTCTCAGGTATAATTTACGAACAGACTAAGCACTCGGCGTGCTTATCTGTTTTTGCCAATTGACAGCTGGACGATACGTTTACGATTGTCAAACGAGATTTTCGTGCTAAGCAATCAGGTGAGCCGTTTGCTTGTATGCTTTGCGAACCAAATAATTCAGACGTTTCCCTGTAAATTCACGCGCGCAGGGGTTGAGGTATGAACGGGTCAGAAACGAGCTCAAAGGATCTGCGTCCCGCACAGTCATATATCTCAGGGGGAACTAAACATTTTCCGCGATAAAAAGTAGCTTAAGTGCTATTCCAGACTATAATCTATGCTTGTGCCAAATTTCATTCAGATATGTTTAACCGTTCTTAATTGATCCCACAAACATACGAACATTCAAACTTTCCCCTTTAATATTAGTCAGATAATAGTAGTTAATACATGCGTATATGCTTGTGCCAAATTTCATACAGATACGTTTACCTTTCTTGCGTGACGCTCCAACAAACATACGAACATTCAAACTTTCGCATATAATCATGACAGCCTTCTAATGTTCCCACTGCTGGGACACTGGCCTACTCTCGGGCGAGAGTGATTGGGTCTTAATCCACCACGCGGACCCAATGCGGACTGGTGGATGGCACATGTCTTTCGAATTTTCAGTTCTTGGACATGCCGGTTTCCTCACGATGTTTTCCTTCACCGTATGAGAGCACTGGCATTGCGCACATAAATTTTTCGAACAGAAAAATCCTTTATGCACGACCGCGTTTGAACCCACGACCTTAGGATCGGAAGGCGGGGTCACTACCACTAGACCACCGGTGCTCAATAATATTAGTCTTTTATTCAGATAGCATTAGTTAATACATGCGTCCCTTGTTGTACAATATTGGCAGCCCTAGAGGCGAGGCGCCGCGGGAGTCGGCGCCTCGCCGGTCCACACAGATATAACAATACAGATGAGCGCGACTCTACATCAAAGAACGCGCGGTTTGTTTACACCTAAACCACCATCGACTAATCAACTGATTAATTTAATTAAACATTACGAGAAAGTTTTGTTTACTTTACGTTTCCTTGGGTCTACATGCGAGTTCAAAGGAATGGGAATGTAAACAGGCGTATGTGGGCGAGCGGAGACGCGTCGCGACAATCCTGAGGCCTCACTCTTCAACGCAATTTCAATTGATCGGTATTAGACAATTTATATATTTACTTTAATTAAAACGGGATTAACCCCAATTACAATAATTAAAGACAGAAAATAATAATATAAATGATAAGTACAATAATAAGTACAATTGAAATATGACATTTTCTAGCGCAGAATTCAGCTTTGTTTTCAAGAGTAAAAAAACAGCAGAAAATTAGTTCGAAATTGCAAGAGAATTGGATCGAAATTGGATTGGAATTGTCATTGGATTCAAAAGCAAGATCCCAAGGGTAGTTGCGCTACTGCGGACAATATAAGACTAATATGCTGTTAATAAGATCTAAAACCAACTTTTTTATTTATTATTATTATTATTTTTTTATTATTTAGGTCGTGTTATTCTATCCAATTATTAATAATATGTACGCTATGCTAGTGTTCTACATACGGTGAAGGAAAACATCGCGAGGAAACCGGCATGTTATATCTTGAAATTAGTTATGAGTGCTCAGTGAAAACTCGATATCCAATTAAAGTTATATAAAAACATATTACTCTTCTTTAGCTTCTCATTTTCTTTTTCTTTTCTGTTAAAGTACAAGAGTACAAGACAACAAAGATATAAGTCGATATCATGCAACAATGCGATGAGAGTTAATATACCACAACGTTTGTGTAAAAAAAATAGACTTGTCCGTCCTTAAATCCACGATTTACGAGACGTACGTGAGTTTCTTAAGCATTAGTTGCACGTAAAACTTGTCTCTTTAACATAATAGATCATCAAAACTTGCAGCATTTTTCATAAACTTACTTAATCTGACTTACCAACTTACCGAGTGCATTATTAAGTAAGGTACTTGCATAGTTTAAGTAGCTTAGGGTTTGTACACACTGAGACGAAACGACTTTGTAAGATGTTGAACAAACACTAAGGGTGAGTTGCACCATCTAACGTTAACGTCAAATTGTTTGACGACCATTGAACAATTTGACGTTAACGTTAGATGGTGCAACTCACCCTTAGTCTTATTCATAAACATACTTTAAAGCTGATGTGTCTTTCAATTCTATTATCGCCTTTGCTCATTGACTTAAGGAAAGCAAATAGGATTCAAATAAAATCACAAATAAATCGGAGGAGAATTCACACGCACAATCACCATCTAGTCTCATATTAAGGGAAACTTGCATGGGAACCAGGTAACTCATAGAATAGAATTTTGCCTTTACATACTTTGTATAGCCCTGGGTGGGATTCAAACCTGGGACAAGCAGAGCACAAATCTAAATAGCTACGTATAATATATAAAATCAGTGCGTTACAATTCAGAGCGTGTGTTTCTTAATGTGGCGTAAATACACCTAGCTTTGACGTTACAAAGTGATCCTTATGATTTTATTGAATAATTTTTTTTTTTTTTTTATACAACTGAAATGGCAACCAAGCGTACGGCCCACAAGATGGTAAGCGGTTACCGCAGCCTATGGACGCTTGCAATACCAGAGGTATCACTTGCGGGTTGCCACCTTGAGGCTAAGATCGAAAGCCTCATGTGCCAGTAATTTCACCGGAAACCATACCCTTCGAACCGGAACACAGCAATGCGAGCATTACTGCTTGGCGGCAGAAATAGGTATGGTGGTAGTCCTTCCCCGGACGAGCTCTATCACAGAGAACTCTACTACTCTTAAAATATTTAAAAAATATTTTGAATTAGATTTGTTTAGGGAAGGACTAAAAATATTACTCCGAAACCCCGACTCCTAGAAAACTTTACTCCTTGTAAAAATCCTTATCTTCTTAAACTATGCAAGTTAACCTATTTAAAAATGCAAATTCGCAGGACGTTCTTTTTGTTACCATTATACAAGGTATTTCATTACAAGTGCATATTGTTCAAAAAAATAGACTCGACACACGAAAAAATTCATTGCAAAAATACAAAAATACTATGCATGGCGTGTGTCAATGAACCGCGCTTCAATAAACTGCGCGTCAATGACCTGTAACAGCACGGGGCGTGCGCGCTCGATTATTTTATTATTACGCTGCCCGTCTTTTGACCAGATAAACTTTATCGATTTAATCGAGATTTTTAAGACAAGATGTTTTAAAAAAAGAGGTACTGTATTTTATTTATTTGTGTGTTGAACCTGTTCCTTGCATAATAAGCACTAATAATGAAAGCCCTCTTTACGAAAACAATTACAATTTCGCTCTATAAAGCTCAAAGTAGCTTGATAATATTATCATATTTTCATAGCTCATGTTAGACACGGAACGTTACAAATTGAACAAAAACAATCGCTTTTAGCAAATGTCTTGTTTTTATTAAATTTAGTACACGATGATTGTGTAATCGTTTTGTTTCAATAAGGCGAGCATCGGTGAATGTTATTTTCTTAGATAATTTGTAATTTAGTCTGCGTACGTCGGCGCTTTGCAAGCAGAAATTGCGTTGTGATTACAATAGAAATGTTTATTATATACTAAGTTCTCTCCGCGACTCGCTTCTAGCATAATTGATGAACATTATTGCAATTTTCATTTGAATCGGTTCAGCCATTAACGTGATTGAGTGACAAGCAATCATTGTACAAACTTTTAATATATGTAATGTTTTTAGGTTTGTTAAAATGGCTACGCGTATTTATAAACATACATAAAAGTTAGCCTATTTCCTTCCCCTAACTTAAGCTACAATAGCAAATTTCAACCTAATCGGTTAAGCAGCTTAGATGTGAAAGAAGAAAAATAATAAAAAAGTGTGTGAATTCACCAGGAAAGTCAATACATAGTTAGCACCCATGCGAAACCGTGTAGCTAGTTATACTTAAAAAATTAAAAAAGCTTGATTATTCTGAATATTCTACGATTGTACAAAACGTCCAAACACGGTCAAATTCAGTAGAGGTTCGGGGGGACTCCTAAAGCTAAATCATATTTTATTCAGCTACAATTAGTTAGTTACTCGTACCTTTCAACTGAACCCTCTTACACAATAGCAATAAAATACCCAAATCCATCATTATATACCTTAGAAAACAGTTAAAGTTTCGTGTTATTCATTAAAACTATTCTAATGTTCTGAATGCACGCACACCCGGAGTTATTCCGTGAAATAACATACAAGTAATAAATTATTAATGTATACGAAAAGCGACGCAACTACCTACCCTCTGTTAGGGTTGCCTCGTTCCAAAAGCCAGAAGAAATCTTTAAAATGGCCGGATATAAGCTAAAATTACTATCGTGATACGCGTATATTATAGGTAGGTTGAGTAGTTAATTTTATTTTCTTACATAAAAAGTAATTAAATACAATTATTTTATATGACGTAATCTGTACGTTTTGGAAACTCATTCTTTTCTAATTTTTTCTTGCGTGTCTGTTCAGACAGAAGAAGCTGTTCTTTAGATGTTTTTGGCTCGAAAATCAGCCAACTGCTTGCTTCCCTGAACTCTACTTACTAATTGTCATTGTCATGTTAATTACAACTAAAATACGACCTAAATCTCTTAAAAATCCCTTTTCAAGACAAAAAGCAAGGCTTAGTAATGCTCCAGCATCCGGCTTCTTCCGGTTAAAACCTACACTAGCAACTACCCGTCGTGGCATGAATTAGTTAGTAGTATTCTTATAATATGCCATTGGTTAATATTTAATTTTCATGGTAGTTAGCGTGTTTTGTTTACGAGTTACCGGGGCTAACTTTCGGTAGGTAATTTACCTGAATAATACATTGTCTTTAATATTATATTATGTGCCGTTCTTTACTCAAACTACTGGTTATTTCTTGATCCCTGGGGCAGGTTCATAGCTCTTGTGATTGTAATCAAATCATTGTATGATCCACAAAACCTTTTGGGACTTAACTTAACTAAGTCATAAGCTAATAATGCTATTGTTGAAATAAGTTACAATGACATTTTGGCATGCCGAATCATAATGCCGAAACAAAAGAAAGAAAGATCGAAAATCGATTGGAAATATCTAGATAATTGTATAATTATCATTTTTGTAAAATGATAATTATTCATCATCATTTTTGTAAAATGATAATTATTTAACAACATCAGTTTTAAAGGCTACATAACGTTAAACACTGGTGCTTGCGGCACTATGCAATAATACTATAACAAAGTCCTTGAAAACACAAAGCTTTGAGCACTTGTTTACTATAAAATAAGGCAAAGTGTACATTAAAAGCAAAACAACGCAAACGCGCTAAAGTTAAGCGGCAACTAATTAAAAAAACAAAACGTTAAAACGCTTCTCGTACGAAAAACTGGCGTTGAATTATAAAACTCGTCTTTTTTCGCACGTTTCGCTTTCGTCCGGCTAATTAGGGTTAAAGAGATTGAGGTGTTCCGTTCCGTTCTGCTCATTTCAGTAACCCTGTTTATTGGCGCGATAATGAAAAGACGCCTGTCTTTTTACAATAACATGTGAGAGGTGCAAATTCATTACTCGCTGAGTGCATTAAATGTCCGGAAGAAATTTTAAAGGAATATCTTATTAGCGTGCTTCGAAGAACACGTTGAAATATCGGGCTCTTCCATAACAGTCGCTAAGATACGGAGGCCTAGGGGCAGCCTATAACAAAGGACGAAGCGCAGTACCTACTGCCAGTAGATCTCGGCTGCCCTGAAGCCGTTTGTGATGCGCAAAGGCAATTTAGTTCAAAAATCGAAGTTTCAATTTTTTTTTGGTCTCAAAACTGTTTCACAAACGCTCTAAATCAGTAGGTATTTTTTGTTTTTTTAGTGTTAACCATCACACTAAGGGAATACTAAAGCACCCGCGTATCAAGCGGTGGTTGCGGGTTCAGATCCCGCTTGAGGCGAAATATTTTTTGGAATATTATAAGCTCTAAATCAGTAAACCACCGTAACTAAGTTTAGTACCACTAGCGCTTCTAAATTGTAAGCGTTCGTCCACGGCAATGTGTCCGCGCCTCCACGTAATTTGTAGTCGCGAGGGCGCGAGAGGGTGAAAATTAACATGTTTGTCTTGCTCATGTCGCAGCCAACACCGAAACTACGCGAAAGTCAAATAAATTCTCTCGTATTTTACATAAGTACCCGTTTACTTGTGTTTAAGTTAAGGCGCCTGTTTTACTTTGGAATTTAAAATGGTTACTTTGTGTACTGTTTTAAGGGTTATGATTTTATTTACGGGTCCCATAGTACAAGCTTCGCTTAGGGCTGTGTAAAAATATGTTGTATAAATATATATTTATTTGTTGCTGACCCGCGCGGTTTTTTTCTCGTGTGATTTTTCCATTTTCTCACCGTAAACCTTCCCTGGACTACTAAAAATACCAAAATTAGCCAAATCGGTCCAGCCGTTCTCGAGTTTTAGCGAGCCTGGCGCACTTTTTTTTTTGTATATAAAGAAAGAGAAGACAAAAACGAATATATACCAAAGATATATACAAGTTCTTGGCATTATTGCGCTACACGATAACGGAACGACAAAAAGCAAGTTCGTATGAGTCAGTGGCCATTTATGGTGACAAAGTTAATAGCCTAGAAAGCCTCCGACAAAGCATCTATTTGATAGCAACCCATAGATATAACCTCATTTTAAATTCTTATCCAATTGACAATGCAAGTAGATAATTACTATACTGGCATTATTTTCCTTTTCTTCACACCAATTGCCTTCACGCCTGCTTAAAAGTAAACACATTCTTTGACAGTTTTATTACTAGTTAGCAGTACACATTAGCAGTACACATTAGCAGTAACAGGCACTGTTTGGTGAATAACAGTATTTTGTTAAATATGGGTATTTTATGACGTTTTATTAACTCTCCCCGACAAATGTGTTATACCTATTACTTAAATAAGTATGTTTTTATTACAAATTCAAAGTGTGTTTGATAAATCTAAGTAAGAGACTACGTGTAACATGTTAGAAATAGACATTGTTGTTGAGTCTCTTTCGCCCAGTAATTTCACTTGCTACAGTGCCCTTCAAACCTAAACACAGTAATGTGAAAATGTTATATTTTGTTACTGAATAGAAAACTTTTAATATTTAATCCGATATTCACAATCTCTCCTTAAAATGGCCTCATGGTAATGTGTAAGTCAAACACGCTTGCGACACGGTTGCTCCATGTTACTAATGCTAAGAATTAAAACGTTTGTTTGCTGCTTCCCAACTTTGTATTTAAACTTGGAATGAATGGAAATGCTTGGTATTCAATTATGAGACTCCGTTATCGGAAAACTGTACTCTTTAGAGAGGGTGTTTTTTTTAAATAGCTACGTAGACAATAATAATTAATATCCTACTGTTTTTTTTATACTACTGAAGTGGCAATCAAGCGTACGGCTCACAAGATGGTAAGCGGTTACCGCAGCCTATGGACGCTTGCAATACCAGAGGCATCACTCGCGGGTTGCCACCTTGAGGCTAAGATCGAAAGCCTCATATGCCAGTAATTTCACCGGAAACCACACCCTTCACACAGCAATGCGAGCATTACTGCTTGGCGGCATTAACGGAACACGGTTTATAGGGACATCGGGAATACACGTAATTATAAGTATTTTTAACCTGTAGTTCCACTGCCAGGCAAAGATCTACTACAAGTTCAAAAACTAATCTATTTTTTTTGGAATGCTAAACAACTTATAACTCACTTAATAAATAACTACTTACTAAAACATGACAAAAATACTTGGGAAAATATTCTCCAACTGTGCTCAGCATCAATAACAAAAGCAAGGTAAAAGTTTAAATATTTGTTTAAAATAGTATTTTTTCTGAATCTGGAATAGAATTTAGGCTACTTTTTATCTAGATAGCTAGATAGCGCAAGTAAAGCCTCGGGTAGAAGCTACGTAGTATATATTATAAGCAAAATAGGGCTCACTTAACTTAGCAAGTCGGTTCCAAATGACATACACCTGCTTCGGGGTAGAATGGTGTCACCCTAAACAAAGTAGGTAAGAAAGTGATAATTTATTAATTTCAATATTTACCGCCCCTAAGCCGGGGGTGGCACAAGCTTTTAACAATTTCGCTAGACGTACTTTGTAGAGTAATATTAAAAAAAATGTGTTTTGACAAGTCTACTTGTTTTTGGGATTTTATTTTTATAATTTTAACGTCATAACTGAATAGAATAAAAAGGAATTTCGTTACAGATCAACGCACACTTCTCGCTTGACCGAAATAATCATTAGAATGTCTTCGACATAAACAGACATTTTATAATGCTTACTTTAAACGCAGACAAGTGGACTTTTGCCTGAGCAGCTCTTCGAGTATTTTGTACCTACAGTTGCTCGTGAGCGTGCAGCCTAAGCGACTAGCTTTATTAAATAATTAATAATATGCACAAGTATATGATATTTTCAAAACCTTGAAAGTTTAAAGTGAGTGACCGTATAAGTCAGTCGCCAACCTCTGGCAACGGAGTTAATTGGCCTCTGTCATGGCCTAACGACTTCGAAAATACCGGGACTGACAGTTTAACGTGCCCTCCGAAGCAAGAAAGCGCTCAGTTTAAATTTGCACTTGCATTGGCACTAGCGGTCACGCGGAAGAATGAACTGCGTTGATCTGTTAAGGACAACTTAGCCAGCTGCTAGTCTAAAAATCACCTCGAACCACATGTGACACAATCGATTCAACAAAGCACAAAATAATAACGTAACATTGTATGCATTTGTTACATGAAACCCATTATTTTCTGCGCTTACCATTCACCTTTGAAACCGTATATCTAAACAGTTTCCGTTTCTCTCTTCCTGTATCAAACGCTTGCTTGCAAACGATCGGACTGATAAACAAAGCAATATGTAAATACCATCATATTAAACTTCATATAAAAAAACGCGGACAAGAAACAAAGGCTCCTCGTAATAGAGGCTGTCATGCCTTCAGACACTGTAAACATCATGGACCGTTATTGTTCTTTAACAATAAGAGATTTTTCCACAATTGACTGAGACCATTCCGAGTGAGAGCGCAATGGAAATAATAACTACTGAATACCGCATCGACGTACGCTTAAACAATCAAATGAGGGAACAAAAAGACACTAATGTGGAAATGGATATGCAGTGGTTAGCGGGCGAGGCCCGTATGCTAGCGGTGCCTACGCTGCTCTGTTTACGTACTCGTATTGTGTAGCACGCGTAATCCTTTGTGCTTATGCACGGCCAATCAATCTAAATTGTAGGCTACTGATGAACGTTAGATTGAGGGATCATGCAAAACCGCCGTCACCGCGTTAGATCTCTGGTAAATACAGCAATGACATCGTGTGATGGTTAGATATAAAGTCACGAGTACACCGTAGTGTACAGTGGCACGCACAGTACAGAGATGTGCGTATTCAAACTTGTTTGATTTGGCATGTAATAAAGAATATCCGCTCTGTGTAGGATACGCTGTTTGTCATTTGGGAGCTGTCATGCATTACGTCTACGTGCACGTGAAGTGCACGCACGCAACGTGCTAGGTCTATACAGTTTAATTTAATTTATTTTATTTATTTATTTAATTTTATGGAAAACCAACAGCTAAACATAATTATCTTAGAACTAGTAAGTAGCTACAGAAAGCCAATAATTTAATAATAATTAATTACAGTTTCATATATTACGCAAAGTGGTAGTTGCATTTTTACGAGCACGTCTATGCGTACGTACGTCTACGCGTAAGCAGTCGGTGTGCTGTGGCCTTTAAGTGTGTAAAGGCTATTTAGTGGCCTGCCTATCAAATTGATTGACTGTACAATATCTGTGCTGTAATCTAACTGGTTCGCAAGCTGCTTTTTGTGTGATTGTTGATGCTGATAGGTTATTACTGCGTGTAATAGCACGTAAGATATACACTGCCTGGTTACTCTTCAGCTTTTGCTCCGTCATTGTGGGCACCACTGCAATGCACTAAATGTTTATAATTTTATGAATGTTTATTCATAATGTTTATTCATTCATACATTGGTATAATGCATACCTATTAGATATTAGATGAAAAATATTTTAAATTAGATCTAAAGAGTGGTGTATTTTGTATAATAATGTTTATTTAAAAGACTTTTAAAGGCGTTACAGCGTGCTAGTTACTTTAATCTTGAGTTTTAATGTGCTAGACTGTATTTAGTTTTGTTATGTATCGTGTTTATGTTAAATAAAGAACTTTTAACACACTGCAATGCACTACAAATAACTAATTATGAAAATAAGAATAGACTTTCCATAGCTGGTTACGAAAATGGATATTTTTTCCTCGTCTGCACTACCTTTGTGCGTTTCTGTGCCAAATTGGCACTGCCAATGATAATTATCTGTGCTAACTACCAACCAACAGATAAGATAAGTTAGGATAAATGTTTATTTCAAAACGGTCATCATAGTACACGAATAAAACATATTAACAATGGTAGGTAAGGTGCAGTTAAGTTATTATACAAGTACATACACATGCCGGCAAAATTAGGGGAACACAAGCGAAACGTTAGGACAGTTAAAATCATTAGTTTATTTATATAACTGATTTTAACTGTCCTAACGTTTCGCTTGTGTTCCCCTAATTTTGCCGGCGTGTGTATTATACAACAGTACCAAACCAACCTTTTTAGAAGCGCAATACCAATTACTTGAGTATTGGCTTAGTGAAATGGGCTCCAGATGTCGTGAGTTCAAATCTGTATTTATTTATCTTTAATAGTTAATAGAGCAAAATACCCATTGGGTAGAAAATTCTTCGGTCGAACGGGTAAGCACTCATTAAAGGCCTTACTTATCAAATAAATAAAATATTTATGGAAGAGGTCAAAAAGCATTGTAATGTACTAATTTAGTTGTACATTGTAATTGTGTGTAATGTACTATTAATCTGTTTCTTTTAATCGCTCATCGCTTAACGCTTAAACTCTGACCGAGCCCGACTCGCCGTAAAGAGGACCGAGGATGTATGATTAGTTTTATACTTCCCCTCCTCTCGCTTCGCCCATTTTTTGCAATACAACGTAACAAATGAATCAACTTGTGATCGAGTAGCAAATATACCTACAATTTGGCTTTTATTGAAAAAGCTTTAGAATGTTATCAATATTATAATATTAAAGATTTGTTACATTTGAAGAAACTTGGTGGTAGGCAGTCCACTTTTTGTATTTCAGCATATAACGACGGTCAAATCGTTCGCCTGATGATAAGTGAGCGCCTGACAATAACAGCGGCAGTGTCACCCAAAAACGCACCGAGTTAATAAGAATTTTCTGTTACACTGCCTTTCAAAGCCAGATATTCTAAGCAGTAGTGTGCAAGCGTTCATGTGTTTAGATTTGAAGTGCATTGTAGCAGGTGAAATTATAAGGCGAAAGAGGTCTAATAATTTAGACGTGCAGTGTTTCGCAGAACTTTTATGGTCATGCGTGGCGCTTAACATCAGGCGTACGCCCGTCATTTGCTGAGTAAAAAAAGTTTCTTGTAGTCTCTGATACTACACGCTATAATTGAAGGGGTTGTACTATCTTGGGTAGTCTAAAATTCAATTATAACTTCATCTCACAACTTTTGAATGGAATTCTCGAGGTAATTGCAAATACGGAAGCTTATTACGCTCATATGCAGTTTCGATTAGAGGGAGCCACCGCCGACTGGATACAAATAATGAGCAAACTAACGCGTAAGATTGCACTCATTTGCTCTCAACAATCCATTCGTAGATTGCAACGTCTAATATAATAATGACTTGGAGAAATTCATACACATTAATAATAGAATTTAGAAATTTACTATCTCAATAATGTTTTCGCCTCAAGTGTACTTCAACCCACAACGCATACGCCATACGCGGGTGCTCTACCAATTGAGCTTTTGAGACATGTATCGCTTGCTCAAAATAATATTTAAAAAATTATGAGCCATTTTCACATCACAGATGATTATAAAACTAGGTCAACATTAAATTACTCATTAGCCTAAACATAAGGCTAGATCGTAATATTATTAAACTTGCTAAACTGTATTTAAAAAAGAGAAAAAAAAAGATAATTATGTATTTTAGATGGCTAGACTACTTCCCAGACAGGCGTTTACATGAGCCTGGCAACATCCTAGATAGGCCTTTTATAAGGCCTGGCTATGTTATGAGAAAACGCGATTTTCGTTACTTACCGCGTAGTCATCAATTGGATGGGTGACCGCCAGTGGCAATTTCAACTGAGCGTTCCTTGCTTCGGAGGACACGTTAAGCAGTCGGTCCCGGCTTTTTCAAAGTTGTTAGGCCATGACAGAGACCTTTGGGCGGCCTAGAAACTCTGTCACCAGAGTTGGCCACTGACTCATACGAACTTACTTACGTGTTAAATAAACAAGTAGAAAACAAATTACGTAAAAAGCAAACCTCGTAAAAGTACAAACTAAATTATAATTTGTTTCCAACTATTCAATCCAATATTGTAGTTACGTACTCTATAACGATCGATGACAAAATGTGGGTGATAAATGGTAAAATTGAGGAAAATTATCAGTTACGCTACGGCGGTAACGAAATAACTATCTAAGGCACTTAGGCTATGAAAACGGCAGAGTAAATATACAGTTTTGACTTTATTAAAATAGGCGTCGTCGCACAATGTAAAACTAGGCATAGCGTGACCTTGTTCGCGCGGAACACGGGAAAAGTAATTTATTTCGGGATAAAAAGTAACTTAAGTGCTATTCCAGACTTTAATCTTTCTTTGTGTCAAATTGTATCATACATACATACATACATACATACATACAAACAAACTACGGCAATTGCGAAAAACCCAAAGATCCTAATGAACATCCCTAAATTAATAAATAATAATAAATAATGCTGGACAATCCACATAGCATCATCTAGCCCCAAGGTAAGCTGCTGTTAAACAGAGCTGTATTATGGGTACTAGATGACTGATATATATTTAATACAATAATTACATAGATAGATCTTTTTTATTTTTTATAGAAAATACCCAGAACACCCAACAATATTTGGAGATCGTACAAACATTTGACGACCGAGGCGGAATCGAACCCGCAACCTCCGCGTCGCAGGCGGACCTGCGCCCGCTCCGCCACATCGGTCGTCATTATATATTTAATCGTTGTATACTGACTGACATAATTATCACAACTGTTTCATATGTATTTTGTATATTTTGTAATGTAATGTAATTATGTACTACATATTTTATTTTGTTTAATAATTATCACATACATTCAAAATGGGAAGTCATATAGACCCGAAATTTCAGGACGTGTTCCTCTTGATGCGTAGGAGTGGATCTAGAAAATAACTCCAACTCGGGGAGAAGTTTGCAAGAAATAAGGAACCTAGTGGTTGGTCTTTTCAGCAAGAGTTAGGTACTACTAGTCCTGTTAGGTACTACAGCAGTGCTAGATTTTCTGCCTCTGAGAAGCAGTGTGCAAGTTGCACTTCTAAAGGCACTGTAGCAAGTGAAATTACTAGGCGAAAGAGACTTTATAACTACGTCTCGGGAATACAAGCGCAGTGCAGTGCCAGGTTTGTGTACTGGAAATGTTATGGTCTCACGTGGAGCTCAATATCAGGCAAATTAGTACATTAAATCGAAATAGATGTAGTCATTTACATTATTTTTTTTATGTTATCAAATGACAGGACAATCAAGGCGCATACCTGATGTTAAGCACTACGCCTGACAGATGCAGTGCCACCCAAAGCTTAAAGTTTTTAAGGGTGAGTTGCACCATCTAACGTTAACGTCAAATTGTTCGACGACGATTGAACAATTTGAACGAAATTGAACTTTAACGTTAGATGGTGCAACTCACCCAGTGTTTGCGTGGCACTGCACTGCGCTTATCACCCTGAGACATTGTGTCAAGTCTCTTTGGCCCAGTAATTTCACTTGCTACAGTGCCGTTCAAACCTAAACACAGTAATGCTAGATTACGTGAATTAGGTTCGGCGAGAGCGGATCCCCTTGTTTAACTCCTCGTTCTACGCGAAATAGAGGGCCAGCTGACTCTAATTTAACTCTTGCTGTACTGTTCTTATATATTTCTTTAATGTGATACTGCAAATGTTATGGTATGTCGTGGAGCTCAACATCAGGCGTATCGTCTCGGAATTTGCTGAAATTAAAAATAAAAACGTTTTGGGCGTTCCATTAGTACTTTTTAGCTGAGTATCTTAACGCAGTACTAATTAAAATCGTCAAAGTAAAATATTATTTCTAGTATACTTACTTGCTCAAAGTGTTTTGCAGGAAAATATGTAATCTGTGGACATAAAGAGCAGCGAATCAAACCTGCAAAAGGGTTCAAAGCCTTCACGACGCGCCGTCGCGCAAATATTTTAAAGTTACTTTGATGCTGCGTCGTATCTCCAAAGTTTTACCTTGAGATGCTTTTCTAATTACGAATGTAACATCACTAAAATTAAAATCAAATATAATAAGTACAGTCGCAGAAAGTCGGAGGATGGTGTGTTGTATAACATGTAAACTCAATAAAAATTAATGTCAATGCTATCTGTCTGACAGCTAGATAAATGAAATCACACTTTTTCGTGCTTCTCACGCCACGCTACGCTATTTCTGTGCACCTGAATTCCTGCTGCTTTTTCATCAATATCTTTCATGGTGAAGGCTAAGTCGCTAGTCGTTATGCTGCTCTTTGGAGGACTATCCTCATCATATCAGGCGATAGACGTCCAGCAGTGGACATATTTCGCCCGATGTCATGATAATGAAGTACAAGTGCTTTCTTGTGCTTGTGCTCTTGGCTCTTGGCACTCAGTTCGTTTATTATTAGCGAACTCGTTACAATAAATTCGTATGAGTCAGTAGGCAACTTTGCTTACAAGTTGATATTATAACACTGTTGGTTAAAATAACCCACTGTAAAAGTAACGGTCAACATAGCCAATTCATCACTCTGACCAAAAGTCCTTGCCCTACCATAACATGTGGAGGATGTACAATTGATTGAAACTTCCAATAATTTGAATTTGCGACAGTCCATCTCCCCTCTACCGTTACCCGTCACCCTCTGGTAAGTGTATTAGACAGACTATTATCGTTCTATCAGGATTATTTCACGGGCGACAGGATGCCGAGATTTCAGCAGTTAATTACGATATTGGTGTATATATAAACCAGCTATCGCCCGTTTGCGTTATACATAAGTATTATAATTAATTTTTAGATGAAAAATAACAAAAACCGACAAAAAATATTTGATGGATTGCCAAACATTTTTGTTCAAGTGTACATATATTTCAAATAATACACTACTTCATATTTTTTTAAGAGCGGGATCAGTTGAACGAAATTAATTAAAATAATTATTTAGTCTGGTCATCCCATAGGATGAGTTGAGCGAGATGAGTTAGTAAGGGCTAAAGGCGAGGTTAAGAGACTAAAGGGCCTGTTGAGATACGAGAAGATGTTTAGAGAAATAAATTTACCTATCAAACAAAAAACTAATCGTAATATACCAATTTATTGGATCAGCGGAGAAATCATACAAAAAAAACATGTACGAATCGAATCGAAAGTCGAATTTTTAACCTCCTTTTGGAAGCATATTAAAAATCAATATTTCTCATAAATCACTCTATCTATTTTACTTTTAAAAACTTTGTCTATTGGTGAAAATTAGTTTGCCCAATCAAAGTCAAAAGAGTTTTATTAAATAAAATCACAAGGATCACTCTGAATTGCTAGTTCTCGCTAGTTCCAACCCAGTAACTGGAGAGTTTCTTCATTCATTCAGGTCAGGTCATTTTGCCGGTACGTCATGGTCTCCCATTTTAATTGTTTTTCTTGTATTATTTTAAGTTTTACTGTGTTTCGGTGGCAATTTAACCAAGACTCGTAGTCTTGGCATAATGAAAGTGATTGAAGTGGAAGGGTGATGTTGGTTTGTGATTTAGTCGAAGATTCTCCTAGATTTTGTTGTGTTCATCAAAATTGTGTTCAAAATTGTGTTCATCAAATTCAAAATTCTATTTTGATTCGTTTGTATACAACTACTTGCCACTGGCAAAATTGACTGAACCGACAGAAAGTCATTAAAAAAAAGAAAAAAAACCAGTAACTTTACTTGCTGCAATGGTGAAGTTGTGTTTTATTTTGCCCGCTATGTGGTGCTTGCGGGACTTTTGGCACGGAAATTCTGCACGCAGATCCGCGTCTGTTACGTCACAAGCTTATGCCGATCGCAAAAGCTAATATTACAAACGGCCAGCGAATAATCCGACAAGATCTTTGTGAGGGCACTAATTATACTTTACTATGATCATTTTTATTACGAATTCCACGAAAAATTGGTTACAAACAACATTTAATAGATTAACAGACATGTACAGCAGGGTGTATTATTATTGATGAGGGGTGGCCGGCGCCGTTCTTATGCAAACTGTATAAAAAAATATAATTTTGTAAATAACCGCAAATATAGGAACTTAGAACTGTGGTAGGAATGTGGGATTTTGACGAAAGCGACATGCTAGCCATTACTTACTGATTTTATTATTGTGTGAGTTCTTTCTTAGACTTTAAACTATCTCTGTTCCAAATATTATTCAAATAAATAGAATAGAGTATAAAACACTTTATTCGATACAGGCTACATAAAGATTATTACAAATAAAACCAACCAAACAAACATTATTTACTAATAAAATAAAACATTTGCATTGGTCCAAACCATACAAGTAGGTAACAAATCGGTTCAGCGGTTTAGCCATGAAGAGGCAACGTTACAGTCACACAGAGTATCGCATTTAAAATAATTACTACGGATTCTTGATAACGTAATTGTGCAAGAGTTGATAATCGAAGTGTAAGACCCCACTCGATCGGCCGATTACATAAAAGCGGTCGCAGGTAATTGGTGGATGGTGAAGGCTCTAAATCGGTTGTCATGGATTAGGCATATATCCAGCAGTGGACGTCTATCGGCTGGTATGATGATAATTAGAAATAGAAGTAGTTTATTGTGCAAAAAATATAGGTACCTAATTACTACAATCATAGTACATTTTATTTGTTACTAACATAGGTTCTAACTGGTTCTTAGGGTGATAAAATAGGTTGATAAGGAAGAGAAAATGAACATTATTACCATGTAGGTATGTAGGTAGTAATAATGATGATAATCCGACTGTAATTGCGCTCTTTGGAGGAGGCCTATGTCCAACAGTAGTCGTCTATCAGCTGATATAATGATGATGATGACAAAAAAAATAGTTATGCCAGAACTATAAAGTTTAATATTAAGTTCTTACAACATAAATTGTTTGGACGTAAAAATGAACAAGTTGTGTACATTGTACTAATAAGAATGTATTTGTCTGTCGTCGGAAACGTCTGCCGTTCTTAAACCCATAATGTCCTCAATTAAATATAGTTTATGTCTATATGTATAAACAGAGTGTAATTCGATTGACCGTGCGCGCCTTATCATATTACTGAGGGTATCCAGACGAGATGTAAAAACAGGACAATCTTCTTCTTATATTATATTATTTAAAAAATTGTTGCTGTTCAATAATCTCTCTAAAACGGCTGGACCGATTTGGTTAATTTAGAAAAATTTCTGAAAGGTTGAGACGGTGAAATAAATAACAAAATAATGGGCTTTTATTTTGCGGGCTGGTACAGCAAGTTTATTATATATTAATTTTTGTCCCTTATAAAACCATCAAGGAGACGTCCAAGTTATCTGGTTTTTGTTATATTTGTCTTAATATGGATTAATACTCTTTGGTGAACCATTCTGGGAACCAATTTAATGTATTTGCGTATATTGTTTTACTTTTATCGAATCCAGCTAAAGTCAGTCAAGTAGAGAGCATTCAAATCGAGTTGCATTGCTAATACGTACCTAGTACATTCCTTCCGGCAAATACAATCGACGTCCTAACTCTAGCAAGTCGCCGCGCGCCGCCCCCGCTCCGTCCCGGCACCGGCCCGCGCGGACATAAATCTATTTTATCGTACTCCAGCAATAAATTTTATTTCGGGATCTTTAATTCTTTGTTATTGAATTGGATTTTAGTGTTTTATTCGGGTAAACAAACAATACATCGGAACGTTTCAACCGGTACTTAGGGCACGTGCGTGCATACATACCCCCCCACCCGGCGTCGCCTCGATATAACATTTTATTTGTAGTTAACAATACCCTTGTTCTGTGCCGTGAACGTTTATGTCTGCGTTCACAATTAAAAGTTGGATAATGTTTAGTTGGAACAAAGAAATGCCGCTCTTTGCTTCGACAGTTGCCGACTGGACGTAAATAAACTTACCCGGTGCGCGCGCGCATACCTACTGGAATGAAATACAGTAGAGATCGATAAAATGTGCAACAGTAAACTTCCTGCTTGTGATGGGGAAATTGTAAATTAACTGAGGAATAATAGTTCTTTTTCATCTGACCGTTATAGTTATTGGCCAGCGATTATGGCTAATTTTAATGATGCGCATCCTGACTGACCTGCGCTGGAGTTGGCTTGGCTACTCATTATTGTGTATTGTTCGCCATTTCACTTACGAATAATTGTATGAGGTATTGAGTTTCGGTTTTATGGGAGCTTAAAATGCGAACTTACTTTAGTACCTAACTACCTACCTTTCTGTAAACTTTATTCATTGAATTGGATAAAATAGCAAGCAACCCTGCGTTAGACGTTAGAGTTCCGGGCCTTGGGAAAACACTCCAGAAATTAAATTCTAAATCCTCTTTAGTACTATTCTACGTAGGTGTGAGAAAGCCTTTGAGGAGATTTGTTTTGCACTGTCTCTTTGTGCCGGCTTCTATGCTACTCTTTACCTATCTGTAATGCGCTATTTGAAATGTAAAAAGTCCTTATTGACAGAACAAAAACAGTTTATACATTTCGTTATATAAGTTTAATAAGTTTAATAATAAGTTTATTTATTTTCACAAAAAGCAATGTCTTACATGTATAAAGTAGGTTTGTTAGCACAAGTTTGTTACAGTAGGTTAGTTTAGCAAAGGTGTAAAAAGTAGTGTCCATGCGGCAGGCATATAACCGTGACCCCACACTAGGATTCACTGTATTGTAGTATCTAAGTCACATACCAACCCCATAGGCAAGACTTATTAAAACTAGGTACTGTTTATTTATAGTGCTATGTAGGTATTATATAGCCTCTTATTTATAGGGTAAAGGGTTCACCTCTAAACTCCACACTAGGCTAGCCTGGGTTGTGGAGTTTAGTGCCCCCCGTTAAATTAAATTTTAGAGAATGAAAACAAAAGCAAAGTTAAAGTAGTAAGAAGGTATATAAGTACAGTAACAATCTACTAAGGTTCCTCACGGTCTTTAGAGAATTCAACTGTTTCATTTTATTATGTATTTTGTTTGAAAGTAATAGGTAACACACCTAGGCACTTACATATTTGAACTCAAATACCTAACTCTAATCTAATATTATTTTATCTAGGCACTAAGCTTATATATTACTTATCCAATATAAACTATAGCTAGGCACATTTACAATAGGTATTTAGACTTATTTTAAAGACAATATCAAAAGGGGCCTAAATCCCTAACAGTGGGTAGGCTGATTGCATTGTCTTAATGACTATGTTCAGTTACTTATTACTTACTGTAAGTACCTACCTAATTAGGCATAGATACATATTTTCATTTACATTTACGAGCACCGGTGGTCTAGTGGTAGTGACCCCGCCTTCCGATCCAAGGTCGTGGGTTCAAACCCGGTCGTGCACCAAAGGATTTTTCCGTTCAAAAAATGTATGTGCGCTATGCCAGTGCATATGAGATACGGTGAAGGAAAACATCGTGAGGAAACCGGCATGTCCAAGAACTAAAATTTCGAAAGACATGTGCCATCCACCAATCCGCATTGGGTCCGCATGGTGGATTAAGACCCAATCACTCTCGCCTGAGAGTAGGCCAGTGTCCCAGCAGTGGGGAACATTAGAAGGCTGTCATGATGTCATGATATTTTCACTTAATTATTAGATATTAGTAATTCTTACCACTTGTTTTAATACATTTCAGTTCTAGTAGGTTATAGGAAACAGTCGAGCCATCTAAAGCGTAACAAACGATCTATAAATAACATAATCGATCCAGATCAGATGTAAAGTAGGTAGGTAAGGTATTCACGTCTGAAAATCCTTAGGTACAAGCACCCAAGCTCTTTAGCCTTTCACACCTTTATCGATGAACTACATTCACACATGTACCCGTTTAATGATACTAGAATAGAATAGAATAGAAAAATATTTATTTAACGCCACACAATTAACATAAAAGTAAAAATAACAATACAAATTGAAACTTAACTATTGTGACGAAAATAAAGGCAGCCACTCAGCATGTGCTGCAGACATAATGTGTTTGTAGCGCTGGTTTTCAGTATCTTTATCTTATACATTTTTTTTTTTTTTTTTTTATACAACTGAAGTGGCAACCAAGCGTACGGCCCACAAGATGGTAAGCGGTTACCGCAGCCTATGGACGCTTGCAATACCAGAGGTATCACTTGCGGGTTGCCACCTTGAGGCTAAGAACGAAAGCCTCATGTGCCAGTAATTTCACCGGAAACCATACCCTTCGAACCGGAACACAGCAATGCGAGCATTACCGCTTGGCGGCAGAAATAGGTATGGTGGTAGTCCTTCCCCGGACGAGCTCTATCACAGAGAACTCTACTACTCTTCTCCTATGAAAAGGTACATACTGAAAATGTTTAATTGTATATATATTTGTATATGTAGAAAATGTATGTTGTCTTTGTGTGCACTCACACTACAGAGACAAGTGTTGACAATTCGTTGCCCTTGTGGTGTGAGTGTAGAGTGGTTTCTTCACAATTGGTTATCTTTGTATGCACTCACACCACAAGGGCAACGAATTGTCAACACTTGTCTCTGTAGTGTGAGTGCACACAAAGACAACCATTTGTGCACCTCAGCCCTCAGCACAATAACGATATTAGATCATAATAAATATCAATCAACATCAATCATATTACCCTGTAACCCAAATTACGATCGGCCATTTCTATTCTGCGTGTCAAATCATGATGACTTATCAGTTCACGTGCTCTCTAAATAACTTTTGATGTGGCGCAGCGGGCGCAGGTCCGCTTGCGCAGAGGTTGCGGGTTGGATTTCCGCCTCGGGACAAATGTTTGTACGATCTGCAAATATTTGTTCCGGGTGTTCTGGGTATTTTCTATATATTATAAAAAAAAATATCTACCTATGTATTGTATTGTATTAAATATTTATCAGTTATCTAGTACCCATAATACAGCTCTGTTTAACAGCAGCTTACCTTGGGGCTAGATGATGCTGTGTGGATTGTCCAGCATTATTTATTTATTTAAAACTCCAAGAGCCATTAAATTAACCACATTACACCTTTTTTAGCGATAAACAAAGACGTTTCTTTTTACACTGTCATTTTTTTACACTGAGGGATTCATGAAGATGAAAAAAATCTCCGTCATGACATTGAAAATTACTGTTATCAGAAATGTATTTATTCAATCACTCGTACATATTACAAATAACAAAAAACATGATTAAAAATATAGAGACTGACAATTTGACAGGTCCTCCAAGGTATCGGATAAAATTGCCACTGGCAGTCACCAGAAAACAAATCTATAAACCTTTTTTGTTTTGTTGCAGGCCCGTATGCTAGAGAACACTCAGGCTTGGATGGGAGCCGCGTCCACGTCGACTGCGCTGGCAGGTCAGTTGGGTGTGTGTCGACTTCTTACTTTTGCACGTGTGTGACTTCTGTGACTTTTCCTACTGGGGCCTTACCCTTGAATCCAATGACAAATCCGATCCAACCCCAAATTCAATCCAATTCAAATTTACTGCTGTTTTTGTTTACTGCTATGTTATTTCGGATTAGATTAGATAATTTTGATTCCCATCAGAGTTTAGTTTACTCAATATGCACGTTATTGAGATTAATTTTGCGCTAGATTTTGCACTCAAGAGTACGTTATATCGTAATTCCAATACCGATCGTTCGGAACTGCGTTGAGTAAGGCCCCAGGTCTTAGCGGGAAGGGATTTTATGTAAATATGTATCGTCAAACGTGCAAACTAAATCGTTTCTGAAGCATATTGATCAATTCGCGAATTGACTGTTGACTAAAACCGAAAGTCATGACCTCCTGTGGTTTAAGCTGGCTAAGCTGAGATAATGGTGTAGGTGCTGGGCAAGCCCACTTCTTTTGAACATGTCCCAGGCACTACAGCGATTTCACACATCTATTGTAGGCACAACCAACTTGCCACTAGACGCCTGTACTAGATGCTGTGTGTGCCACTTTAATAAATAAAAAAGCATTGCATTTTCAATACTGAATATTGATTTTGATCTAAGTTTTTGTATCAAGAACAATGAATATTAAATACAATCAATAAAGTGTTGACTGGATAAAATCAATTAAGCTAAACAAGAAAACAATGCAAAATTTAAAAATAATTAGATAATATAATAACTTTCATCTCGCCGCGAGCTTCTTTATTATTGCAATTTCTCTTGGTGGGTGGTATTGAGTGCTTAGCTCTCCTTTGTTATAAATTGTATTGGCAGTGTAAAGCATTGCAGTCGTCTTACTGTTTCCACTGCAAGTCCTTTACTTTTCACTGCACCGTAGAAAAATATCATCAGACAGGCCTTCTAATTTCCTACTGGAACCTATTACTCATGCTCGAGTGATTGGGATTTAACTCCACCACGCGGACCCAATACGGGCTAGTAAAAATATTATGAAGTATTATCCTAATTTTATTATTCATACCCTCTCCAAAGTACGTCAGAGAGGTAAGTATTCCCAGCATACTGGCGGCATTACCATCCTGAATAGTAATGCCTGCGTTGAGCCAGATCTGAACAAGATTTTGATCAGTATTTATTTAAATTGACTATTTTCTTATATTTGCTTCCATACAAAATTAATTGGTTAGTTTTGTTTTTATGGTGTTAACCATCACACTAAGGGAATACTAAATCGGAAATAATTTTCGGCGCTTCGAGCCAAAGACATCCCAATTATTATTTCGTTCAAGCTATATCTAGCTACACATATCTGTTTCGATAGCTCAATTGGTAGAGCACCTGCGTATCAAGCGGTGGTTGCTGGTTTAAATCTCGTTTGGAGCAAATTATATTTTGGGATATTACCGGAACCATAATATTTATATAAAATTAAGTTTAAAAAACGGAGTGAGAGTGTCCATCAACCAATCATTGGATCCGCGTGGTGGATGATGGAGCAATGAGTGCTGGGAGTATGGCAGTGTCCCAACAGTGGGAACATCAAAACTGAATGTTAGTGTGTCTTATCTCAGAATTCGCTAATTAACTATGCTCACTGCTCAGTAAGAAAATGTAAGTAAACGCACAAATCTCACTCGAACTTATTAATTAACTTAAACGAAAGTTTTTACGAAAAAGTTAAGTAAAGTTACACATCTTCTTCTATATTTTACTACGTTTCTACTTTTCTAATAGTTCATACAAGAGAAAATATTATTTTCTTCTGCGCGGTTGCCCTGTTATTGTATCAAGAATTATATTGCAAGATTACCTTTCATATTGAGAAAGACTTGGATGATTAGTAGTTAAAATGTATTTTATATTACTCTAAGCTGCATTATGAGTATCTACTATGTTATTGAAAATTGATTAAGAAGCGGAACTGTACCTTATGGTACCGTACATAGTCTGGTCATCCTGAGACCTGAAGGTCTCTTACAGCTCATTCACATGAGGACTTCGTGTTATTTACCGATCGTAATTTTTACTATTCGTGATTTTTGTTTGACAGTGGCAATGATTTTTAAATGGCCGTGATCACACGAGTAACAAATCGTGTAACTTCTTAAATGATGTACTGTCTCTTAAAAATTACATTAGGGTGATCAAAACATCGGAAGAATCCCAGCTCGCTAAACCACAGTAGAACCAAACTATCGATTTAAAGCAGCAATTCGCGGGTTGGTCATGATTTTGATTCGAGTAATGTAACATGGTTCTTCCTATATAAGCCAGCTCCCTCAAACCACATAAGTCATAGTTACAAGGAAGGTTAAGTTATGAAGAAGAGTCTAGAAATTTCCCTTCACGCCTAGACTGCCTCTAATGTATTTAAATTGCATGTTGTGCTGTATAGTGCAGTAATGTAATCCGAATTAATAATACAGTAACGTAACAGTTAAACACCGTTAACTAGACCACAGATTATAGTACCCATTAGACATTGTCATGGTAACGTGGGAAAGTGTAAATGCCCTTTAGAACCATCAACAGATTCCATTGACAAAATCGTTTGACAATTGTTGATGTATCGGTCAGCAGTCAATTTGTAGGATTTTTATTTATTAGCTCATTTGGAGTTTCTTCGGTCATTTTGCCCGTACGACATGTTCCTCCCATTTTAATTGTTTTTCTCGAGTTATTTTGAGTTTTATTGTGTAAATTTGGTGGCATTTTAACCAATACGACTCGTAGTCTTGGCACAAGTGTAAGTGATTGAAATGGAAGGGTGATGTTGGTTTGTAATTTGGTCGAAGATTCTCCTAGAAAATTTTGAAAGGACGCCATCATTTCTTTCAAAATGTTGTTCGTCAAATTCAAAATTCGAACTTGTTCGTGTATACGTCGACACTATTTGACACTGGCAATATTGTCAAAACAGACAGACTGCCATTTAAAAAAAAAATTAGCTCATTTTTTGTAGTTTATTTTTTCGTGATAAAGGCATCTGAAGTAAATTGCTAAAGAGGGTCATGGCAGTGCTTAAAAAATAATCAACCAGTTTTTCACTATTTTTATATACTGAACCTCATTGAAATACAGTATTATTGCGCTGAAGAACCGTTTGTTAGACATGTGGACTGTATAAGCTAACCAAATAACTCAGACGTCTCCCTGCTAGTTTTACGGGGGAATAGGCAATAGGCACATTTTTGAACCAGCGCCCGCGCTTTCGCATTTTACGCCCCGCATAAATCCACTAAAGACGTCTGAGTTACTTGGTTTGCCCATAGTTTGGTGCGGAAAACATGCTGCAGGTATTTTTCTTCGAAATTATCCACGATAATTTTATTCTTTTCAACTCTTACATTGCTAGCCAAAATTAAAAGCTTTTATCGAAGTCAAAAGTTTCAAACAATTTAGACAGTATAGTGGTATTACTAGACGCATTTAAATTTGGCGCATACAGTTGAGTTTATTTAGTTGCTTATCTACCAGACTACCACGGTCTCGCCCTCAAGCTGAAAACACCAAGATGGACGGACAGCCAGCTACAAGAAGCGATTCAAGCCGTGGTCACCCAAAGAATGCGATTCACTCAAGCCGCAACACACTACGCAATCCCAAAAGGAACATTATACGATAATATATTAGGAAAGTCTAAACGGATGGCCGTTCTCGATGACGCTGGCCTGACAGCTGACGAAGAACGCACCATCCTAGAATACTGTTGTTACACCAGCGTTTCACCGTACAATAGGAGAACCAAGAAGTCTCTAAAGGAGATTATATCGTTCGTGGAGAAGCTCCGACGCGCTAGGGATCCTGGCTTCACGTTTGTAGGGCTCACGGGCTTCAGGTGGTGGTGGGCTTTTTGTAAAAAGAATTCTATTGTATCTCTGTATTACGAGGGGTCCGTCAAATCAAGGAGTTCTAGATTGGGGAAAATCAAATCAGAAAATACTGATAATGATGAACCTGAACTATGTGTTTCTGAATATAAAAACGATAGTTAGTCTTTGTTACACTGTTTGTTATAATTGTGTGTGAAGTCGGTGCTTGTTCATGCTACGACCAACTTCGACACTAAACACGCAGATTTAGTGCTCAGGTGTGAATAAATAGGTCAGGGTATTTCTGGTCTTTTTTGTATAAAAATCCGCTCCCGGCACTGAAAGGGGACGCTAAGGAGATTTCTGGAATAGGTAAGCTGATCCGAGCATTTTCCTACACTACATTTTCTTCAGGGTTTAGACACAAATACATTAAAATATTCAGCACGACTAAACCAACTTTGTATACTTTATTTAACTAGGTTCAATAGTAATAAAACGAATCTATTTACTAAGACATTATTGTTTCTTGTAGCGCTGGCGTAACAACAATTTATTAGAAGGGTTAATATCTTGATTATATTAGTTTCTCATTTGAGTCGGACGGGTTTGTTTACCATGCGGGACGAATCTTTGCAATATCTGCAAACATTTGTTCCTGGTCCATATGTTGTGGTAACATAGTACTAGTGGAAAATTTATTATGAATTTCATCAATCGTTTTCATTTATATTAATTTCCTATTCTTCTAGTGATGTAAAACTTAAAAGTCCTTATTACGAAGCCTTTAACGTTATTTTACTAGAAGTTATTTTAATCTAAAGAGTAAAATGTAAATACAGTAACGATGTGGTCGCAAAAGTATGTCAGGAGATGGTGGTATTACCACATCGAGTAGTAAGTACTAAAAGAAGCAACTTTATCACCGAACTATTATGTAAATTGTCAAGAATACGTTAGGGCGAAAATATACATTACAATAGCTTGCATGGACAATAGCATGCCTTTGTAGCTTGCATACCAGGTTTGAGTTATATAATATATAACATAATGCCAGTAACATTACATACCATAAACGAAATGACAAAACGACATTTTTCCCTTACAATAACTAAATATTTAAACTAAATTAGGACAAACAGTTGATGTTTTTAACGAACGTTGCAAACGATTAACAGCTTAACTGATTTAGAACCCTACCAGACGAAGGCTTTACCAATATGCTAGCGGAATTACAACGTTGGAAATGCTATTGCAATAAAAAATCAAATTGCATGCAAGCTGCAACATGTACTTTCGTCCTTATGTCAATAAACTTGCAAAAAAACACAAAGATGTAACTTTGTGCTAAAATTACGACTTACAGTTAAAGTGATTTGACTTACAGTTACGCAAAAGTTTCTTTTTTGATGGATAAATTACACAGTCGTTTTATTGGTTTCCCGTACATTTTATAAAGTTGTGCCACACTAATAATTATAAAAATATATTCTCGGATTTTACGAAACATTTGCTTTCTTAAATAGATTGCAAGCTAAGAAACTATTTCAACATTTCTTACGCTTGACTTTCTGAAAATAATACATAAAAGTCGTTGCCAAAATTAGAAATAATTGTGATGACATTAATACGAAAATAATATTCTATTTATATAAAGTTAGTAAGACATTGTGTTTCAATCTACATAAATTTTGGCAGAAACAGACTGGTCTCACATACGCAACGTAATACATAATGGCGTTATTTATATAATAGATATAAAATAGATAGAAAGCCAGTACGAAAGGGCTTGCTTACTAATTATTTAATATTAGTATTAATGATAAAATAGCATTGATCATCTTAGCCAGCAGCGCAATAAAGACCGACCTTGAGCCTTCACCATCCACCGACTTCTTGCGACCGCTTTTAGGTCATCGATCCATCGAGTAGCGGGCCGTGTCGTCCTATCGTTTTCTAGTTCACGGTTGCCATGCGAGAACCTTTATTTCCCAGGGGTTAACGGTTCTGTTAGCTATTATGGTAATTATTTACATTGAGATTTAAATAGAAAGGACTAATTTCATAGTGGCCTAGGTAACACCATAGAAAAATTGCAAAAAAATATATGACTTACACTAACAAACATTTTTATTTTTAAGTAGACAAACAAAGTTCTTAAGGAAAAATGTTTATTGTTTGAGTTTCCTAAAACGGGAACACTAGAGGTCCGCCATGACAGCTATTAGTCAATGATCGTGTCGCATCTTGACTTTGACAGTACCTAATAACCCAGTGTTCGTTAAACCCGCCTTGTTGTTTTGCATTGTGTTGCACTCCTTCACAAAAATAAACTTACTTTAGATTATGAAAGAAGCCAAAGAATAAATAAACAGTGCTAAATGGTTTCTTTAAAGATTATCTAATTATCTAGACCCCTACAAAAGACCAGGGCCCGGCTCCATACTGCGTGAAACAACTCCTTTGTTATACACTATATTTATATTATTGAACACTGAGTACTGGTAATTATCGAGTTAATTTCAGAATATTCTAGTGCAAACCATAATGTGAAATGACCAATAGTATGGTAACTATTTTAGGTAATGCCAAATACAAGTGAAATGTCACGTTACCTTGGCTAATTGCGATAGTTTATTCTGAGAATAGTGCTATATTGTGTTTGGTCTAATCTTATGATCTGACTTAGTGAGACTAGTCTATTTCACCTAAAACAATTGTAATTATTCTTATATAACATAATATAATTTGCTCAATTACGTGCCTTATTAGAATTTTTATTATATTTAGTGAAAAACGCTGATAGCATCAGCTTTTTGTAAATAGTCATATTGATATAAAAGTTTAGAGATATTTTTTTAGTAGAGAATTCGAAAATGTATGGTAAGTTTTTTTTCTTTAACAAGAAGTTAATTTTTTTAATGTATTATTTACTAGCGATCTGCCCCGGCATCGCACGGGTGCAATAAAAACTTATGGACAGAAGCGCGAAGCCGAGACGGATCGCAAGTAATAAATATAGCCTATATTATTTAGGGATAATGTAGCATTTAAGTTTATTCGTAAAAAACAAAATTTAAATCTTTTCTCTCTAAAATATAAATTATTTATAAGATAAAGTAGGTAAGTAAGTAAATAATTCTACTATTGTCCACACATGACAAGTATTATTTAACATTCTTACATTCTATTTTTACTGTTAATAATAACTGTTGTTCTCTAATTACGAAATAATAAAAAACGTCTTGTATTATCAGATCAAGAAGTTTTTGCGTAGCAATAATAATAAATGAGCCATAATTAGTATGTTATTGTTTCATTTAAATGATTAAACTGTGGTATTGCTATAGTGTTTTTTTTTAATTGTATAACGGAATAGCCACCTGCGTTAAGGCGTAAAAATAATTTGTAGCATTGTATGTGCCTTAATTATATAAACAGGTTGATTCAACTAGAAACAAATATTACATTAGTAAAGTATAAAATAAATTATATTATGTAAATATTACATTTCTGACTTATTAATCTCTCAATACCTCTACAGAAATCCACATGATTATTAAATCAAAGTAATCAAAGTCAGAAATGTATATACAAGTGATTTAGTTATACATAAAATCACGCCTGTTTTCTGTAGGGGTAGGCAGACACTTGAACTTCCTCCTACAAAAACCTTGAAGTATATTTATTTTGTTACATTTGCATAAACCTACTTTGATAACAAACTAATCCGAACAAATTTAATGTTCAACTAAAGAGTTTTTTGAATGCGAATAAATAGAGCTCGTCCGGGGAAGGACTACCACCATACCTATTTCTGCCGCCAAGCAGTAATGCTCGCATTGCTGTGTTCCGGTGTGAAGGGTATGGTTTCCGGTGAAATTACTGGCACACGAGGCTTTCGATCTTAGCCTCAAGGTGGCAACCCGCGAGTGATACCTCTGGTATTGCAAGCGTCCATAGGCTGCGGTAACCGTTTACCATCTTGTGGGCCGTACGCTTGGTTGCCACTTCAGTTGTATAAAAAAAAAAAAAAACCAACAAGAATAAGTCCTCTGCTCTTCGTTTTATTTTGTTTTTTTATATGATACTGCACAACTTTTAATTTGGAGTATGAATGTCAAAGTCTAAATGAAACAAATGCAACGCTATTACTAGATTAAGTTTCAAATGTTTTTATATAAGACTGTTAGAGTACCTACTGTATTAAATATTTTTGCATTACTTATTAAAATTGTTTTAATAATCAATTAATCTATTGCTAAATATATTTTCCCTCAGATTCCTCAGGAGGTAAATATGCTATGTTTATTTTAATTTTTAGTTTTGCATGCTTTTTGCATTTTGCTGTATTAGTTTGCAAAATAAGCATATGACTTAAATGTAGGTGTTATAAGAAATAAATATATTTAATTTTCTCTTCAGTAATATAAGATAGGATTTGGTACCTACTTACAGATGGGTATAGAATTATAATCCACTTTCGGTCCATACGTGCCGCACCGTTCAGGGAGACCAGTTGTGTTGAATCGGCAGTTCTCTTGTACTCAAAGATCGTGAAATATGCCCTTAGCCTGCATCTGTAACTTTTTTGTTTTAATACAAATCGTATGCCAATATAACACAACTACAGATCATTCCCCAGCACCCAAATTTGATTCTATCATAAAGATTCTGTAACTTTATGTAAAAAGCTGAAGGAAAACTTTTGCTCAGCAGTAGAACAGTACATTATAATCAAACAATAGTCAGCTAGAACTAAGAACCCTTTTAAATTAATTTTCTATAATATAGGTTGTCCCTATACTGAAACCTTGGTTTTAGTGCAGTGAAATGAATATATTCTCAAAAAGCACGCAACAGAGATACTAACTCTATCCCCGTCTCCTTCCAGCAGAGACGTACCAATACAGGATGCAGTCCCTGTGGCAGCAATGCTGGAGCACCAATCAGAACATGGTGCACAACTTACGCCTGCGAGAGCGCGGACCGCTCAAGTCCTGGAGGCCAGAAACGATGGCCGAGGCCATATTCTCAGTCCTGAAGGAGGGGCTCTCGCTGTCCCAGGCTGCCAGGAAGTACGATATACCGTACCCGACGTTCGTGCTATACGCTAACCGGGTCCACAACATGCTTGGCCCGAGCGCTGACGGGGGAGCAGGTACGTGCATCACATGTAAGTGACATTTGAAACTTTACTTTCGAATGTCATTTGTTTTGCCGGTCTGACGGGTGAAACTCACTCTTAACTCATTGTAGATGTTGATCTGGCTCCTTACTGCGCTATATGTTACGTAGCGGAAGTTTGGTTTAAGTTTGAGAGTTTCTCTCTTTTCTCTCGATGCTCTTCAATGGGTTCTATAAATATAGAACCCATCGAAGAGCTCTATAAATATAGAACCCATCGAAGAGCTATCATAAGTGCTACGAAGGAATCTTAGTTTGAGTTGGAGTTACTGATGATTCCGCAACCGTTCTCCGATGATCGATATGAAATTAAATAAACGAAAACCAAACTTGAACCAAAAAGTTTCCTTTGGAGACTAGCGCGGTGACGACCTACCTGGGTAGATGTAGCTTACTTTATATCATTACTTGGTGTTAGTATTTTTTTATTTACTCTACATTTCACTAAAATGTTCATAAGTTGGTAGATTGTTTATCAGATTATTCGAAAAAACTATACTATATTATAAATAAATATTTTTCTATTCTATTCTATTCTATACTATTCTATTCTATACTATTCTATACTAAAACCAAGAGATACCGAAGAAGGCTATGTATACATACCAGGTATTACCAACTAATATAAAAATGAAGTAGGAGTGAGTTTTTTATAGAATTGATTCTTGGTCATATTTAGCTTAAGTTTACCAAATTTTTCTAAAAAATGTACATGGTTAAAACGGTTTTTTTGGGTAAATTAAAGCTATCTACGACAGGGTTTTTTGTAAATAACTAACAAAATTCATTAAAAATATTTAGATGAAGCGTTGACTACCACGACGATATTCTAAGTATTTTTATGACACTTGTGTTGAGTAATACTAACCTTTAGAACGGCATTCAGCTGACATTTTTAGATGTTAATATAGTTTAATATAATTCGTTGTAAACTAAAGCCATGTTTTATATATTATGTCATTAATACAATCAATCATAGAATATAGAAATAATATAAATATATACTTGTATAATAACTCTGTTTTTTTTAAAACTAATGACATAATATATTAGTAATACGGGTTCAAGCTTTATGGATGTATCGGCTGTATTCAACAACTTCAAAACCGGGCTTTATAGCTAAAAAGTGCTTACATACACTTGTTCTCCAACTGTTAAAATATTATTGTCTATTTTTTACCGGGTTGTTTCACTCTTAACACCGATTTATTGAACAGCACCATAAAGTTAGACTAATTACTTCTAGATCGCATTAAAAATACGTGTTTACCTATTTATGTTATATCAATTGGTATACATATATTTTGTTGAAATCTATTGCGAAAATATATAATAATATTACAACTAAGCGATGTCTGCAAGGCGATCTTATGTTTGTTTGCTTATTGTGTACACAGTTAAGAGCCCTATCCTTGACAATCCTTGAATTTTCTTGTAGCCCGTGAAGTTTCGAACACTATTGTGGCTCGTGTGTTTAAGATATTTTAACGAAAATAAAAACAAATAAAAGCTTTATCCCTTAAAATTTAAGCCAACAGAGCAAATATTAATTAACTCAAGACATAACTGATTAAAAAAATAATTAGTAACGCACGTTTCGTAAAATGAGCAATTCCAGTCAACTTTCGATCATTTTTTCTATGAAATAACAAAGTCTAACATATTTCCAAAAATGCAATTATAATAATCAGAGTTTTAAAATTTAAGTGAATAGAGAAAAATACAACATGTTAGTTCAATATTTTTGAAAAAAGACGGTCTAAAAAACGCGTACTTTTCCCAATTTTACGCTTGTTATTTCTGCTAAAGTAAGGAGTTTACAATAAAAATACACCTGCTTAATTAAAGTTTAAGTTTTTATTAAATAAAAACAACAAAGAAAATAGTCTAATAGCATTGACTTTTTTTAATACGAATTTTTTAAAATCACACCTTTACGCACTTATAATCATATCGATCGAAGCAGCGACTCTCAAACCGCGCTGAGCGCTTTTGGAGGGAGGACGTATCGCTCCTCGTCGCGCGCGCTATTACTTATACTATATAAAGATACATTCACGCGAACTTCATGAATTATATCGCTAAATCTTGGAAAGGCCTCTTAAGACAACTGGTCACATTAGATTCTGTTCAAACAGAATTTTTTTAGTAACTACTTAATTTAAAACTTATTAAGTAATATTATCAGGTCAAAGTTTACAAGATTTTATGGGCCAGATACTATCTTGATTTGACATTGATCTAATAATACAAGATGCATTAAGTAATTTATATAATTGAGCAGAGTCTAATACAGTCTAAAATAGTGCACCTTTGAAAAAAGTTTACTCAAACCACACTTTTTGCTTTCTCAACTTAGGCTCTTCTCTCATTCGTGCATAGTTTTTAAGCAGACCAATTTAAACTTGGGATGTAGAACTTTGATCGTATTCTAAATTACTTATAGAAATACCGTGAAAAGAATGGTAAGTATGTTTTATTCACATTACTTTACTATCTGTATTATGAAATAGTGCTTTATGTTTTCTTTAAAGACGCAATGTATGATTTTATATTATTGAATGGTAGTGTCTGAGAAAAATTTAAAGTTTAGTGTTTTTACTTGTATGAGTAGTCATTGGTAATAAAATGGAGTCGAGTCAGGGAGTCAAGATCTTACGTACTTACGTACGTACACGTAAGTGTACGTTACGTAAGTGCTCGCATTAAACGCATACCTCTTGATTGCGTAGTTTTCAGAGTTGTACCTAATAATAAAATAATAAGCAAAGGCTGCTGAACTGATACAAACATATTTTCAACAAAAACCTTTAAACTTAAAATCAATCCAAAAGTTTCTTCGTAATTCGTGAACTATCTACGAAAAAATATAATAATACTTGCTTACTTAAGAGTCCTATCCTTGACCATCCTTGAATTTTCTTGTAGCCCGTGAAGATTCTAACACGATTGTGGCTCGTGTGTTGATATTTTAACGAAAATTAAAACAAATAAAAGCTTTGTTCCTTAAAATGTACGTATACTGAACAAATATTAATTAACTCAAGACACAACTAATTAAAAAAATAATTAGTAACGCACGTTTCATAAAATGAGCATTTCCAATCAACTTTCGATCATGTTTGTATGGAATAACAAATTCTAACATATTTCCAAAAATGCAATTAATATATTATCACTGTTTTAAAATTGAAGTGTACTAATAAAAAACACCATGTTAGTTCAATATTTTTGAAAAAAGAAGGTCTAAATAATGCGTACTTTTACCAATTTTGCGCTTGTTATTTCTGCTAAATTAGGGAGTTTACAATAAAAATACACCTACTAAATTAAAGTTTAAGTTTTATTAAATATATACAAAAAAAAATAGTTTAATAGCATCAATGACTCTATATTTACGAATTTTTTAAAATCACAGTAAGATGTGTGCGCACTTATAATCATATCGCTCGAAGTACCGACTCTCAAACCGCGCTGAGCGCTTATGGAGGAGGACGTTTCGCTCCTCGTCGCGCGCGCTATTACTTATACTATATATAGATACATGCAGGCGAACTTCACAAATTATATCGCTAGATCTTGGAAAGGCCTCTTAATATTTTCTTTATAAAAGCGTACGCCCTTATAAATAAAATATATAATTTTAGCGGTAAAGAATTAAGAAAGATGACGGTTGATTTTAACTCCATGTTAGCTAGCGTAGGTTTATAGTACCTACTACCTAAACATACTACTTAAACATACAATTTATTCACCACTAAAACTAATAAACATGGATATTGTATGATAGTGCATCATACAATATCCAAATTAAAGCATTTATTGAACGGTATTATTAGTAGTATTAAATAAAATCATGCATTAAAGGTACACTTCCGATCGGAGCTCGGCAGTAACCGTCGCGACACTTTATTTGTATGTTTTTTTTTTATAATTCCGGGTGCAGTGCCTTCCATACAATTTGACGGTCTGCAGTTGCCGCCGAGCTCGAAATCGTACTTAGATCGCGTAATCATAACTTGCAGTTCACGTTTTACTATTCTGCGTAATTGCAGATTTGAGACCAAAAGGGCGCGGGCGTCCTCAGAGGATTTTGCTTGGCGTTTGGCCAGACGATCACATCCGCGGAGTCATCCGCGCCGTCGTGTTCCGGGAGACGCATGGCCCGCCCACCACGCACAACCACATGAGAGATATCGAGATGCCCGCCTACCCAGCTATCACGGTCAGTATTGCGAGCGAACGTTCCTTTCACATAACGCTCCACTCTGGCTGGCCTTAATCTCCAGTGCTAAGCAAAAATACTAAAGTTTTGCTTTCGTCTCGAATCGCAGCTGACAGAGTGGGTCGCGTTCATGTTAATCGACCCTGGATTCGTGCGACACGTTACGCTAGTTTTTGTTAATGATATCGGTGTCAGCGAAGCGAAAATGCGTTTGCGACTTCCACGGAAGTAATTAAGTAAGGCGAGGCAACTAACCGAGACATCCATTGTAGGTAGCGTGTGCGTGTTTCAGGACGGTGCAGCCGGACCGAACCCTGTGCCCGTGGGGGGTAACGGATGCGGAAACGGACGAGAGGAGCGCGTGTCGCCGAACGCAGCTGCCGCCGCCGCGGTAGCCGCCGTGGCGCACGGCCTGCGCCGTCAGATGTGCAACATGGTGGTCGCGGCGCAACGGCCCGCCGAGCACCCTCCGCACCTCGGCCTGCCGCCGCTGCCGCTGCACTCGCCGCGCCTGCCCTCCCCGATGACCGCGGGGCTCGAGTCTCCGCTGTGCTCGCCGCCGCCGCCGGGCCACGCGCTCGAGCCCACGCGCCCGGCCGAGCCTTTCCGCCCGTTCGCCTCTCCCCGCCCGGACGCCCGCTACGGCGAGCGCGATAGCGCTGAGATGGGTCCCCCGAAGACCCCCGTGTCCCGCAACGGGCAGGGCGCATCGCCCGCGTCGATGGACACCGAGCCGGTGACGGATGCCGCTCGTATGGACATATGAAGCTATGCCGCGGGCGCGGCGCCCGCTAACACGCCGCCTGCGCGCGCGCATAGTTCGCCGCGCACGTCGCCCCGCGCGACGCACGCGCGCACGCCCGGGGCAACCCCGTACTCGCGCACGTCGCCCCGCGCGCGCACCTCCCCCAACATGATGCCGCACATCCGTACGTCGCCCACTATAATGCAACACGCCCGCACATCACCGAACATGCCGCATAATTTGTCGCCGGGAAATTTTATTCACGCGCGGACCTCTCCCAATACGATGATGCATCCGTACACCTCGCCTAACATGATGCAACATGCGCGCACTTCTCCGAACATGCCGCAAGCGCATAACATCTCGCCCGTAATTTTGGCTCACGCGCGGACGTCTCCTAGCATGCTAGCGCGCACGTCGCCCAGCATGCTGGCGCACCTGTCGCCGGGCCTGCTGCAGCCGGCGCACACGCCGCCAGGCCTGCTCGCGCATAGCCCGGGGCTGCTGCAGGCGGCGCACACGTCGCCTGGCATGCTCGGCATGATGCCGCACACCCCGCCCGGCATGATGCCGCACACCCCACCGGGCATGCTGCAGCCGGCGC
Source organism: Colostygia pectinataria (assembly GCA_951394395.1). Classification (NCBI taxonomy): domain Eukaryota; kingdom Metazoa; phylum Arthropoda; class Insecta; order Lepidoptera; family Geometridae; genus Colostygia; species Colostygia pectinataria. The sequence goes on along the minus strand of OX596348.1, from coordinate 16,415,035 downwards.
ACACTCCGCCCGGCATGATGCCGCACACCCCACCGGGCATGCTGCAGCCGGCGCACACCCCGCCCGGCATGATGCCGCACACTCCGCCTGGAATGTTGCAGCCTGCACACACCCCGCCCGGCATTCCCGGCATGATGCCGCCCACCCCACCGGGCATGTTGCAGCCGGCGCACACCCCGCCGGTGCCGGGCGCGATGCCGCCGGGTCTGCCGCCGGGCATGCCGCCGCCCGCTCCCTACTTCTACATGCAGAACCGCAACGGTTCTGCAGGCTACTATTAAATCTATTCCATGTGCACCACTATTGGTACCTACCTAACGTAAATAACATCGAGGCTTGATATACCTTCTCCTCTGGAGGCCCAATTCACGAGTAGTCTTGGTTAAACTTCTGACAAAAAGCCATTTATTTTCAACTTTCTCTTTCTATAACCGGCATGTACGTTGTAGTTTTACCTCTTGTGTTTTATACTCACCATACACAGCTGGATAAAATATAAGTTTAAAGGTGATCTGGGCCTTCTGAAACCATCTTGGAATAATATCGTTACCGATTTTATGAGGGTAGGTAGTATGTAGGTAACGTTACAGTTCGGTAAAACATTAATTAATTTATAATTCTCCTAACATTTCGATATTATTCAGAACAAACGACAATTATTGATGTCCTCTCGTATTTTTTTTTATTTTGATGTAAATTAAAAATAGTGGTGTAACTATCGTATCTAGTTGTAAATCACGAAGTTTGCAACATCTGATCCAAGAACCGTAAAAATGATATCTTTCACGGTTTCAAACACCATTTCTTGTGAGTGGGTGTTTGAAGAACTTTAATTCATGTATTTCCCTAAGAGAGGGAGAGTTTATCTATGCGAACGTGTATGAAAACACGCTCTGCATGGCTTTGTGGCTACGGCATTAGAGTAATGAATAATTCTATGTAAAGACGAGACTCGAGAGCAGTCGTCCATTCGAAAGATAATTACCTACCGCGCTGCGCATTCACTGAGGCCGTCCGCGCAATTTATGCACAGTTACAGCCATGTCTACACACACCACCTTCAGCCATCTGGCAAGGATTTCCCGGTGTTTGATCAGTGTCGTCCTTACTGCTCTTTACTTATTACTCTTTGTATACGAGAAGGTTTTTTATTAACCCTTTGACATCTCGTAGTATTTTTAAGACCGTCGACTTTAGTTTTGTGTTACTGTGTTATGGTTGTCTCGTAGCCATTTCACGTAGCAAGGATATGAGATGTGAGTGAGTTTAGTGAAACAACTGGATTGTGTGTGTGTACGCCCGCACCGCTGAGCCTAAACGGCGTGTGTCTTTTAGGGTAGGGGATGGTTGCGTTTCGGTCCGAGAGACAGTATAAGAGGCTCCTAATTTGACAAACTATTATTATATTCTTGCATAACTATAATTATTTACATATAATTAACTGTAGCTATCGACATTATATTTCATTTTTAATAAATTATTGTGAATTTGCTGTGCAATACGAAGCTTGTTATTTAGTTATGATTTTTTAATTATTTTGAAGTATTAAATATCTATATACTTATTGAACGCCTGTGTTTCGTTAGATTTTCTTTCGTTTGTGTGCGAGAGTAGGCTGCGTTGAGGTGCACTCTCGCTGCCTGCGCGGTTTCATTTATTAAGTAGAATGTCGATATTTTATGTGTAAGCTTCTGAACATGACATCTTAGACCCATCTGTGACTGTAGGGATATCAAAATTTAAAAATATTTGGCCCTATTCAAAAGACTGTTTCGTATACCTAAATCATTGTAATTCAGCAAACATTCGTGTTTAAGATGAAAATTATGTATTAGCTTTAGATGTAACCCTATAGTGAATCATTTTCTTTCGGTCAGATGGATGTCATTTATATTTATGTATTAGTAGAGCGTGGGGCCTGCGCCGCCCTTCGCGCCGCGACTCACGTACGTAGACTTAGTGGTCGCCAAATGTATAGATGTATCATTAGCAAGTAGTGATTGTTCCAAATGTTAGGCTAATTATATTAAGTGTCCGCGGCGCCTTCAACTCTTGCCACCTCTATCGTTACTTCAGCACTAGCTTTTACTTTATGATTAATCGATTGTTGAATGTTGATCACAATCAAACACAATCCTGCCACTTGATTGCTTTTATTATCTGAATTTGTATTTAAACAGTTTATTTTATTGTTTGTGATAATATGATGATAGTAAATGTTCGTTGTCTGAGTTGGGGTTTCGTTGTCGACTTGTGCCGATGGCGGGAGGCGCCGCATTACTTTAGGAGCACTATTATTGCCAATGAATGTTCGTCGATCAAGCGTCTGTCTGCTACACTATCTACGCATAGTTAGGCTAACGTTTCAATGAACTTGTATTAGCTGTACGTGTAACCCAGTGGTACACAGTTGTAGTGATCGTATCCGCGCCGCGCTGTGGCCTCACTTTGCATTAAGGTCTGGTGTGGATGTACAAATTTTGTTTATCAGTGACTTCTTCGAACCCCTAATGATTACTTTATTTTGATAGTTTCGATGAAAAAATTCTTGTAAGTATTCTTCTTGCCGCAAGGGTATACCATGATTTAGAAATTGTAGACGATCTCGTTGGCGTCCTATTATAAATATGTATGTAGGAGGGTGCAGCTGCACCCAGGCAAAGTCTCGCCGCAAGAATATGTTACCGCATGTTTTATAAATAAGTCTCAGAGTGGCCTTGATACTTCAACTACTGTTTGGTGTTTGGAATTATCAGATTCGGTTCAAGTTTGGAATTTAGAATGTAAATTAAAAGACCAAATTATTAAATGAAAAAAAATTAACTGAGATTCCTGAACTAGAGTTGACTATTTGGCTGTCCTTTTGGAAAGAAAGTTTTAATGTAGGTGAAAAATTAAAAAAATTATATGGCCTATACGTTTCGGATGAATTGCGTAATTTTGGTAAATGTTACTACGCATATTTTCTATTGTGTAAGTTTAGGCTAATGTGTTCAAAAATTAATTAAAATTTAAAATTTTTGAAAGTAGAAAGTGCCTTCCAAATTTTTGACCACAGTAAGACGTGTTGGGATGGGTGCGGCGATGAGAAGGGAAGCGGGCAGCGGCGGCAGAGCGCGGGTTCGCGCCGCCACGCCGCCGCCACGCCGCCGGCACGCCGCCGCCCCGCCACGCCGCTGCCGCCGCCCGCTATGAACGTGCTTAACTTTTTAAAGTTAGAATAATAAAATTCAAAATTATTATATAGAAATTAAATACATATGACTATTATATAGTGAAAATATACTATATTATATATTCGGCCGATGTGGTATTACCCTGACAGGCAAGCGTTAGGCTATTCGGCGTCAAAATTGAATCTTAAATTTATTTTTGTTGTCTCGATCCTTTGTAAACAATGCAATTATTGCAAAGTGCCATTTTGTTTGAACTGACTAATTAGTTCATTTATTTTTTTGTATCACAACGTGGATTTTGTAGTTGTAATTATATTAAACATTAATTTATTGTATGGAAAATTATAGATTTCGGATTAATTAATTAATTAAGAACCTATATTACTTTCGTGATAGTTAAGTAAAATACTGACTTGTAGTATTATACCTACATCATAGATCTACACAAAGGCGGTCTCGGTTCGTAAGAAATAGCTACATTTATAATATCTTAAAGTTAACCGTACCTACTGGCAATTTGCACGATTTAACTGTATGACATTTTTTTTCTCCAAAAATATATTTTAACGATCGACTCTTGTATCTGCCTAGTTTTGAGTAGAGACTTCGGTATGTTGACGACTCTATCTGTCTGTCCACATCGGTACCCACCCTTGTGTAATCCTATCCATAATTTAAAGAATTCACATATTTTGCTATCGTAATAGTTTCACATTTTGAGAAAATTATCGTGTTAGTACAGTGGGTACCGATTACTAAAATTGATTGTAAGATTAGGGATTGGTCGGTGCAATACTATGCTTCTTATATTACCTTATTGAGGTTCAAGAGCTTGGAGCTCTATAATTTAATCGCTACATCATTTCCTGTTTCTGTCACCCCTGTGACATTCCTTTACCATTTCATTTATTACCAAATTGATCTAGGATGTTGTACTACAGCTTACATAGAATTACAAAATATATTATCAGCAATATATCTTTATGTGTTAGAACAATGTTATTATGCAATCTTACTCTGAAATATTAATATAATAAGATTGATGTTCGTAGTATCGACCCGCTTCGCACATTTAGGGCACAAACTAAAAAGTTTGTTCTGAAATGAATGTAGACTTTGAAGTAGGCTTTAAAGTCATACCATACTCTACTTAACGGCACCTATATGTGCGATCCAATTAATGCTATTTAATGTCTGCTTCAGTATTTAAATTTGATGTAAGAACATAACATATTATGTGTAACGTAAATATACGATAGTAACATGTATACGAGAAAATGGAATAACGACATATGTTTAAAAGTTTGGGACGTTCACCCTGATTGAAGTTTATGTTCTGTTTCGGATCTGACTTGAATTTAAGTATATTTTCCATTATTATGTATGCATTATTGAGAGTTTTTTGTTGTAAAGCATGGATGCTACGCATGAGTGTATTTCGTTGTTTACTGTAAATCTTTTCAAAATCAATGTTCACTAAATTAATCTACTTTAATTCAAAATACTTGATAGTTTTATTTGCACTCGTGCGTTTATTATTAAGATTCTCATTGTGTGTATGAATAATTTAATAAGTAAATAAATAGTTTGGTCTAAATTAATCAATACTTATCTACCACTTTAATCATAATTATTGTGATTTGATTATTACAATAAATGTAATACAAAATATTCGTAGTTGTAATTTAACGTTATAGGGGTCACAAAAACATACTGATTATTATTATTTTTAATTTTGTATTATTATTATTATTACTTATGTATGTTATTTTATTATTATCATTTGAGTCGTTTTAATTACGTTTCATTATAATAAAATATGATTTGCGACTATGTAAACCAAAACGTCGTTGTAACATTAAAAATGGAAATAGCTACTTTTATTGTTATTTATTTCTCATTATCAATTTATGTTCCTAATAAGGTTTATATTCTTTCTTATAAATCAGATTTGTTGAAATTACTTGTATCTGCTTTTCTAGGTCTTGCTGTGTTGAACATTCCATTCTATCTGTAAGATAAACATGATTGGTACCTTTGATTTTCACTAGATTACGTTGATTTATACTTATTTACTTAATACTATAATTTACTATTCAGTTTGTTTATGATACTATTGAACAACCAATGCATACCCAATGTTCTTAATGATGTTGGCCGGGTTTAGAATGCTTAAACAACTTTCTAAGTATTAATCAATTTCATTATTTATGTAATAAATAGTATACTTTGGGTAGACTGCACTGTTCAACCACGCGACAACAGTTTTTCATTCAATTAAGTACAAACCATAAATCAGTGTATTCAATTATCATTGTTGTAAAGTCGTGTAGATTAAAAAATCCGTGGAAAATGTAATTCTCTTTTAGATCAGTTGATCTAGTTACATCGTGTAGTACCTATCTGTGTCTCAATTACATTCATTATTATTTAAGTTTGTTATTACTTGTGACTATGTTGTCAATGAATATATGAAAATAGAGCATAATTTATTCTTGTTTTATTTAACTTCTTGAGCCTGGTTTTCTAGTATTTACACCTGCAGAATTGTAAGAACATTATATAATTAGTACAAGCTCATATTTTAATGAAAATTTCTAATTAAAAGGTTCATTTTAGACATACTTAGGTAGGCACTGATGGTGATGCACACTTGGCTTAAGAACTGAGTAGATGAGAATCTAAAAACAAGAGTAAGTAAGGATAAGTCTTCTGATAAAGATTAATGAGATTTTTTTATGTAGGTATCTAAGCAAAGTGTGAATTCGACCTACTTCTGGTATAACTATTCTGGGACCAAGATAAATAAAAATGATAAGTTTCTCATAAATAACTACGATTTGTCCTAACACCGTCCGTCTTGGTGGGTACTGGGTACCACCGCAGTGCCAGATATTCTACCTTCAAGCAGTAGTGTGCAGCATTACTGTGTTTAGGTTTGGAAGGGCATGTAGCAATTGAAATTACTGGGCGAAAGAGACATCAACAACGTCTCGGGGTGACGAGCGCAGTGCAGTGCCACGCAGAATTTAAACACTTTAAGCTTTGGGTGGCACTGCATCTAAAAAAAATGTTCGAAGAGTTAGGTCGTAGAAGCTGATCTTCGCGAACTAAGTGCCACCAATTGGCGTGAAACAGCGCAAAATCGAGAAGCTTGGCGTATTCTTGTGTAGGAGGCCAAGACCCACTTCGGGTCGCTGAGCCAGAGGAGTAAGTAAGTAAGTAAGAGTTAGGTCGAATCTAACCTAAGTCATCGACAACTGCATTGTTTGCTATAAGTTTGAAAACAAGCGTTTTATTGGACCTACAGTGTGATGTAAGTACCTATAAAAATCTTCTGCTATCAAAACGGCTGCACGAGTTCCAGCACCACAAACTTCAAATACAGTAGGTAACAGTGATATCAGTCATCCGCTTAGAAACTACTATTCCACAAAAGCAGTCAGACAGACTTCAAACGTTAACACCTCTTCTATTCTTTGGAGGCTTAAAAACTCGTGATCAGTGCAAATCTCTCAGACTAGGTATACCGGTTTTAGTCGCTTCTCGAAATCTCAATTCTTTTATTTGGTTCTGGTAAAAATACAATTGAAACGAAATTTTGTAGGTAGATTCAGATACTGTTATATCTACCTAGGAAGGTACGTAGGTATAGTTTCTGTAGTATTATAGTATCTGAATATAAACAGGGTCTTTGATTATTTAGTGTGCAATATTCAAGGAAAAGGTTCCTTAAATCAATAAAAATAATAATGAACCTAACATGTTTTTTCTGTAGGTATATTTTCACATAAAAATCTCGAGTAAATCGATTACGTATATCTGGTCAATTATTATTTATCGTTATTGGAAATCGCGTAATAATAAACTATTCGAGCACGCGAGCCCCGCCCCGTAGCGGTTATGGGGTCATTGACGCGCGAGTTATTGACGCGCGGGTCATTGACATGCGCCACGCGCTCCCCTTTCGATTTCCAACAAGGATAATAAATAATTGACCAGAAAAACGTAATTGGATTACTCGAGATTTTTCAGACAAAATGAAAAAAAAAGAACATACTTATTACTTTTTTGTTTGTGGAACATATTCCTTGAATATTGCGCACTAATAATCAAAGATCATATTAAGTATATCGATTTAGGTAGACAACGTTTTGGAAAGAAATCAAAAAAAATTAACCTTCATACGAAAATTTTATAAAGATCTCATTTCCGTAGAGGGTCTACGGCGTAGACCTTATCAGTGTTATTACTCTTTATTGATACGAAAACATCGTGAGAAAACATGCATGATGACGAATCAAAACATTTGAAAGATATGACAGTGCCATCCTAATCACCATTCGGTCCTCAAAGTGGATAAAGACATTCCGTAGCGGAGCGGAGTCGAGTCAACCAATAACCGGTTAAGTATAATAAAATTTAGCTACACGCAAATTTTGTACTAGGGTATATTTTAATATCATATAACATTACTTTTTTTTATTTTTATATCTTTATTTTATTAACTATACGTATCGCTGATTCGGCTCCGCTTCAGTTCTTCTTTTCGAGTCAAAATAGATTCCTCAAACTCTTCTCGACCAATAGGTGGCAACCTCGATAGCTTTATTTGTTGCTCTATATAAATCCTGCCGAGTGCAGGTGGTAGTGCATAACGGACAGGATAGTAGGTGTGGCATATCTTGTACAGGAGCTCCGCAATCACACTGTACTCTGGATGGATCTATTATGCCCCATATGGCCAGATTGCTTCTGCAGCGTCCGACCTGGGACCGAAGTCGGTTCAGAGATTTCCATATCGGCCACTGCAGATCGTGTAGGTACCTATGGGGCAGATGTTCCGCCGGGGTCACAACCTGTGCAGGAGTGGGTGCATATTTCTCCACAGATCACATCTATGTAATTAACATTATTGAACCCTAAAATAAAAAAGCAATGCGAGCATTACTGCTTGGCGGCAGAAATAGGTATGGTGGTAGTCCTTCCTCGGACGAGCTCTAACACAATGAACTCTACTAGGTACTATGAGTTTTTTGTCTCTACTTGCGTATCGGTTTTTTCGGTTTTTTTTGCCACCGATGGCAAACAAAATGAAAATCATTTTTCAATATAACATAGTAAAATTAGAATCAAGTCATTAAGAAAAATCAGTCATAATCGTACCATTCGTTGATCTATCTTTGTTGATGTATGATCACTATCTCACACTGTCTGATGACTTCTATCAGAATCTAGTGTACTCTGTCTACGTCTACGGGCTATGAGCTATTACTCTGTGCTATGAGGCTACCTACAGTGACATCTAGTGTACTATTTAATAAGTAAACAATAAGTTACAACTTAGTTACAAACAGCCAAGATATCTGTTCTGATAGTCTGTAAAATTTTCGCTAGATGTCGTAGGCGTCACCCAAAAAACCATCTAAACTTTTAATCTGGCAAAGGTGCAATGTGTTTATTACTAAGGGTGGTAAAAAGACATGAAACTAATATTAAGTAGGGTATTACCGTTATTTACTAAAAAATCCTTGTAAAAAAAGGACCAATACATACTCCGCACTGCATTACCTACCAGCAATCATTGTCAATGTCAAAGTGATTATGTCACTGTCTAAAGTCAAAATTAATTTTGACAACTCTCCAGTCCAGACAACAGACGTCACAAATTAAAAGAAGAAGACTCCAGTTTTCTTTTCGCTAGAAATTAATGAAAAGTCTCTTTCACGAGAACTAGGTTAGTTTTTCGTACCATTATATTTTCTTTCTTTGTTTTCGCATATTTGGCTTCTCTCGTCGCATAACTCGTCAGCAATTTTTGTGCAGATAAGAAATTTGTATATTGTCGAGTGAGAGACGTCCAGAAAGTGTCGTACAACAAAGGGGATTTCGCAAAGTATTGATCTCTTGTAGAAAGTCTATTCATTAGATCACCTTACGAATAACTTTTAACACTTTGTGGCCCTTTTACCAGTACTTGTAGTACCTATCATAGAAGTTGCAAGCTCTGTAGTATTTACCTAATCTCTACACAGGTTATGTAACATAAACAGTTCCCGTATTTCGTGAATCCGGTTAGCTGACCGTGTGTTGTATACTTGGTTAATTATTATTGTGCTCTGCTAATCCGTTTTTACATTTACTTAATCACAAACTAAAATATTTTCAGTTTTATGGCGTTGAGATCTTTTCTTCGCCGGAACCTGGTGAGCATTACGTTCCCAACCCTCGCCGTCAGCCTCATATTCCTTGATTGGAACCACACCAGGAAGTGGAAAGAGCAGAAGAAGCAATAATGGCCATTTTCGGAATCACATCTCACTATCTTTGGGGAGCCATACCAATAGCTGGTTTCTTTATCGGCAAGTTCCTGGATGATCAAGAAACTCTCAGGATGGTCAGCTTCCGAGACAAGTCTTGTCTGTACGGAGGCAGAGTGAAGGAAGGACAACCACCATCATGGCCATGAATGAGTTCTATACGTACATTACTTTATTTCTATAAATCATTGTAGTAAAATATCTTTCCGTTTTATTAAATAGCTTCTAAATATGAGTATCTATTTCTTGACATGTGCCTTATTTACAATATGTAGCCATTGATTAGTCATAGCTCTTTTTCTCGCCTTGTGTCTATAGTACCATTAATTTGTACCATCAATGGTACAAGTGATACTACTATGTGTCCTTAGTACCGTTGAAAAAGATACTAGTTTATACAGTGTATTTACTCGTGAAAAAAAACAAATAAAAAATAATAAACCGTGCCGTTTGCAGGTCTAAGGGGTTTTAAGTTAGATTCAGATTTATAGTGTAATTTAAATTGTGTATTTACTTGTGAAAATAAAAATCAGATTTTTTTTATTTTCTAACGACGCAATTTTCTCGTGGTCCAAGGATTTTGTCCCATTAATGGGACCACAAGGGAGAACTGTTTCTCGTAGTCCCATTCCTATGCTCAGTAACGTATTTATCCTCCTGTATATAGGTATTCTTCTTGCTAACATAACGTAACCTACTCATTTCGATCTAAGCGGATGTCACTTATTCATTAGATCGAAAAACAAATACTAAATTTCTGGCGCTTCGGCGGCCGCTGCCGCGGCACGCTCGCTCGCCTCGCGCGTAGTTTTTCACTAACCTAACCTAACCTACTCATTTCGATCTAAGCGGATGTCACTTATTCATTAGATTGAAATCAGTAGTTTAGGTTATGTTAGGTTAGTGAAAAACTACGCGCGAGGCGAGCGAGCGTAGCGAGCGTCTTGTATGTTTTCGATGCAATGGTACTAGCGACACGTGCTAGTATCGGTAGTACCATTGATGGTACTAAGGACACATTGTAGTATCACTTGTACCATTGATGGTACAAATTAATGGTACTATAGACACAAGGCTCTTTTTCTGTTGACAAGGTTATCTAGCTTTCAAAATGATTAGTGGGAATCAATTTTTCAATTTCCAATGAAGGATAAGACATGACATGACCTATAATGGGTCGGCTCTTTATACACTTTATACATCCTAAAGCATCTGAGTATCAAGGTTTGAGGTGTCTAACAAGCAATTCAATGCAATGGGCCTCAACTTATAGGAATTCTGAGACACCACTTAATGGCCTGGGACCACAAGTACAATAAATTCCTGTTAGTCTGCCATCGGATTGCAAGCAATTACAGTTGAGCCATCCCCTAAAAAGCTCATTTTGGGTTTGCAATAAATTATCTTGCCAGGTGTTCTCAGTGGATGGTGGGTAAGAACTCTGCCAAACCTGAACTGTCTAGTGTACTTTTGCCGTGCTAAAATAAGCACTAATGACAATGGTTATCTCTATGCGGTTATGCAACAGTTCTTGTTTAAATTACATTTATGTTTATTGTGCTAATTGAGTCTTGGAGAAAATCATTGTCTATGACCTTCATGGTAACTGAGCTGAGCTGTTTTGTAATCTAGTGGAAAACAACTTTAGAAAAACAAGTTATATTATTTTAATACTGTTTATCCAATCTTTAATATGAGCATCACAGTGTTCGCTTAGCCATAGAGTACCAGAGAATTATAAATGGTGCCCAAAGCCCTAACCCGAAGAAAACGCTGAAGAATGCCGTGGCCACATACCTGGAAAATACAAGTTAATTATATCTATTACATCTTCTAGATAATCTACGGCTAACTAGCTGTGCGCCCCGCGGTGTTACCCGCGGGTAAAAAGTTATATCTCACGGGAAACCGGGATATAAAAAGTAGCTTTTACCTCTACCTATGCTATTCTAGACAATCCCACAAACATCCAAACTTTTGCACATATAATATTAGTGTGAATAAGATTAAGATAGGTAGTAGGTACTAGTAGGTATAATGCCACAGGTGCCCACAGGCAAGTGTAACAAGGTAGGTACCTATTTGTAATGAGGCCTCCATTAAAGTGATGAGGAATGGTTGAGTTGGGTAGGTACCTAAATAGTTTATTATAGCAGTTCGTCATCGAGGAATTACTCTCGATGCAGTCTATGATAAGAGGAATTGTGGATTGATTGTGGATTTTTACTGTTTCGGAGCTAGCCAGAAATGAAATACGCAGGGTCCATTGAAGATGATTTTATTCACAAAATCTATGCTGCCAATGGTCGTCAACTTTAAATTGATTAAAGTAATATATTAAGATTAATGTAATTTAGAAAAACACAACAGTCGATCACAAGAACAGAAGGGCAAGAGAAGCGAGACAGAAGATACACATACGTCATAAGACATAATGACAGTGACATTCAGAGTTCGTTCCCTAATATCCTAATATCAAAAACCTAATATCAACAGTCTATAGTCTATGTTCACAGATATTTATCTATCTATACCTATCTGTGAACTACTGAGTAGTAACTACTCCCCCTGGTCGACTGTCTTGGGCGAAGTAGATATAATTCGCACGGCGGATCTTGGCCGTAGTGAAGTTAGCCGTTTCGATGCGCAATGGAACTTATTCGAACTAAATTGTCTTTGCGCATCACAAACGTCTAACTTCACGGAAGTCTAGATCCACCGTTCCACCTTTACCTATCTATCATAACCTTCTACTGTTCCCACAGCTGGGACACTGGCCCACTCTCGAGCGAGAGTGATTTTGGGTCATACATACATACTTAGTCAAATGCAGATTGGTAGATGTCACGTCTTTCGAATATTAGTTCTTGGAAATGTCGGTTTCCTCAAGACATCGACTCGATGCCTCACGATTTTCCCTACCGTAAGAGAGCGACGCAGGGGATAGCATCATTTTTCGAATAGAAAAATCCATTGGTGCACGACGGGGTCCGAACCTCAGGATCGTAAGGCGGGGTGGGGTCTCTACCACAAGACTCTTCCTACCTGGGTACCAATGTAGGCAAAAAAATATAGTCTCCGAGATAGCCTCAGAAATCTTTGGTGCGATGATGCAAAGACATTGAGAATTATGCTCGAAGGTGTGATGCTAATAAAAACGGACTAACCGATTAGGGATGGAAAATGGCATGTTGTCAAACGGCTGAGGAGGTCCTTCCTCGTGGTGGCCGAACTTCTGCATTTTGTACGGAGTCTGGATTTTGGTCAGCACAGGCCTGGCCCGAGCAGTGCGCGCGAGAAGGGATCTCAAGTGGTTCATATCGATCTAGTTGCAAATGTAAAACTTTTTCTCGACTCAAATATTTAATGTTCCTTGCAAAGGTTTGAAGGCTTTTTGTGCCGTGAAGTTGTCAAAGCTCAACAATGACAGGTGTTTTTAAAACTCCGAACTCTAATAACTTGTAAAAAGTTATAATGGAAAAAAGTAGTAGGTACTATTAAAGTAGGTAGTATTATTAGGTACCTACCTATACCTACAATTTAGACCGATACATTTTTAACTTAGTTTAACTTTAGTTTAATTAACAACTTTGTAAATATTACCGATTAGGCGGTGTGGTCGCTCAGCGACAATTTTTTTTATACAATAAATAAAATAAAAATAATAAACTTTTACTACTTGGGTAAATACTTACCTACCTATTTTTTATTATTGAGTATAGTTCGCACAGCGGATCTAGACTTCCGTGAAGTTAGCCGTTTGTGATGCGTAAAGACAATTTAGTTTGAAAAAGCTCCATTGCGCATTGAAACGGCTAATTTTACGACGGCCGAGATCCGCCGTGAGAACTTTATTATACCCTATTTTGAGTAGGTAGGTACTTAACCCTCTTTTTAAATACTTTTATTTTCGATGTTTTTTTTTACATCATAATCATCTTCTTCTTTTTTATCATACATCATTTAATAGGTACTAACGGTCAAGCAGGTCCACTTCTTTGACGAAAGTCCACTTCTTCGTCAAAGAAGTGGACCGGCTTGGATGAGGCAAGCTAGAGATAGAGATATGTGGAGAAATATGGGGGAGGCCTACGCCAGAGAGGCGACTACTGCTTAGATTTATTTTTAATTTTATTTTTATTTGTGCACAAAGTTTATTTATTTAAGAAATTCAATTTAATTAAAATAAAATGAAATTCATTGTAATCATGTTAAAATGTTTTTAGGGTAGTAGAATAAAAGGCTTTTTTTTTTTTTTTTTTTTTATTTTATTTTATTATTTTATAACGGTCAAGCAGAATTCTGATCTTTTTGTTTTACATCTTACTCATCTTCTTGCCCCCAATCATCACCGGTCATATTTTTTTCCACTCACTTTTTCATTTCGGTTTTATGAAACTAGCATGACTGAGACACTGGCAGAATTGTGACAACTAAGCCACATACGCCATAAACAAAAAAGTGAAGTGAAGTCAGGATCCTCAGGATAGGAAGGCGACGTCACCACCACTAGGCCACCAGTGCTCTTTATGAATAGAGCCGACTTAAAGTACTCGACTGTACAAATACTGATGAACAAAGGTATGTCTAACGTTTAAATTCAAGAGGCAGGTATTAAATAAAAAGCATTTACACTACATTTTTTAATTTTTTTTGGCACACATTAACTGTAAACTTACAGACTAATTTTTTTAAATACGTAAATGGGTGTAGAAAAATGAGATAGGTATAAAAAGTTAAGATTAATTATACAACTACATTTGTGCGTCATTTATTATGTAGGTGCAGTGGCGCTCAAAAAGAGGACTACTAGCAAAGCCCTATGTGATGAAAGGTTTGTAAAATTATTAGTACCTATCTTACCCGTGACCCAAAAATTGGGTACCTCTGAAATTTTTCAACGTCACTGTACCTCTTAAATAAAGTTGTCTCCACACCGAAACCGCCAAACCAAAGCATTAATTCCGGACGATATTATTTTAAAGCATTTTTAACGGGAGTTGTCATTTTAGGAATAAAACACAGACAGAACACTTTTACATCGCCACGCCAACTCATTACGTCTTACAAGCGCACATTTAAAGCTGCACAGACACAGCAAGTACCTACGTATACAAAAAATGACATGATAATTTATAATTTGACAGAAAGGGAACGAGTAGTAAGCTTGACATCTCCCGGTAATGACGCTCTAAGTCTTTCTATTTCTAAACAATAATGCTTGTGGCTTATGACCACGGGCCTGGTGGGTTTGGTGCGTAGAATAAGGCGATTCTATGACCCAGTGCCACTTACCTCGCTCTGATTTTCGTATAATTAGTAAAAATCTCAAGAGTTGTTTTCAAACATGACGTCAAACTTAGAATGTATTACACATAAGATCTATTAGTGCAAGTTGCTAATTGAAGCTAAGTCAACTTGAAGATGAGAAAGAGCCTCCTATCTCTCAAAGTTGACGTCAATTTTATTAGCCTACAGTTGACGTTGTCGCTTGAAGCGAAATGAGTAGCGCTTGGTCATAGAATCGCCTTAAAATGAAGACTTGTTACCTGAACTATAATCTATACGGGAAAAAAGGTCTGATCTAGCAAATCTCTGAAGTAAGCTTAAATTATAATATAATTGTCTAAATTGTGGATTCGACCGACCCTCGATACTTCAAACTTTACTCGGAACAAGATAATGAGGAACACGATAAATTTTACGACCACAGTGGCGCGGTGGGAAAGTATCTAGCTGAGACGCGTGTCCTGCAAATATTTGTTCCGGTCTTGGTGTGATGAGCTTGCTTGTGTGAGTCGAGTAAATGCACATTGCGTTTAAGTGCAGTTATCAAAGAATCACACAAGCAACCACAATTCTTTCTCGCATTTTGAACCAACTGTCAAGTTACAATGTCTAGCTAGTGATGTCAGTTGCGCTAGCGTCGAATGTCGCCCATAGGATAAAGCCACGATTTATCCCGCAAACAGTGTTTTACGAGCTGGCCAAATCCAGCCTTGGTATTAAAAATATAATGTAAAAAGTAAATTATAATGTTTTAGTTAATACAAACTAAATAAAAAAAAATGAGATCAATAAAACAGACAATATTTCAGAAATACAGTCTAGTTAGGATAGTGCTTTTAATTAAGACTAATTAAATAACTAATTAATTAAACGTTTATGAGATTTGAATGCTAAGATTGAATTATCGAATATAATGGTGATTCGGCTGGCGCTCGATCGCGAGAATAATTTCAGTAATGGTGATTTTACAAAATTTGCCGCAAACACATGACTTTTCTATTGGTCTTGATTTTGATACAAAAGTAGTTGTTGTTTCATTGCGAAGTTAAAAGTCCGATTGGACTGACATTTTAAAGGTATTTCAGATGTATCAGTATACCTTAGACCTTTTTCTAAAACCTCAATTTTGATATTGAAAAGATTCAATGCGCCACAAACGTCGGTATTCTGTACGAAAAGGATTTAAACGTCTAATTTAGTAGAGGTTCGGAGCGTTCTTAATGAGTCTAATCCACTCGCGTTCGAGCACCACCATAAGGGCAATCATCCACCAAAGCGAAACCAAGCGGCGCCGGCGGCGGAGGCGGCGTCAATCAACAGAATTGCATCAAAACTGCATCACGTCACATTATCGATATGAAGCCAAGAAATCACGGAGCGATTCTCACCCGCACCCGCCGGGGTTACAGTATATTGTCACCCAGTGCTTTGAGCTTTAAAGTGGTACTGCACTGCGCTCGTAACCCGCAGACGTGGTTGTTATGTCTCTTTTTCGCCCAGTAATTTCACTTGCTACAGTGCCCTTCAAACCTAAACACAGTAATGCTTGCACACTGCTGCTTGGAGGCAGAATGTCTGGCATTGCGGTGGTACCCACCAAAACGGACTCTTACTGAAGAGTTCTACCACCAGGTTTTACTTACGGTGTCCGCATCGTCAGCGAAAACCGCGCGTGTCGCGTGATTTTTGAAAGAGCGGGTGAGTCCCGCTCCATGACTTCTTAGCCTGACACGATAATATATTTGGATGACTCGGCTCCGCTCCGCTTCGATAGACAGTCGCCCTAACGGCCGTCAATGCAAAACCTACGTGTCAGTTAATATTAATTACCCGACTGCCGAAGGAGGGTTACATTTACTCTTATCATATTAAAACTAGTTGTAAAATGTAAAACTATTTGGAACATGCAAGTAGACTAGAATCAAAATAATGCAGAGCCTTGATAATCCGTTTCTGGTGTTTTCATACCAATTAGTTCGCAAAAAAGCATACGGCTTACCTGATGGTAAGCGGTTACCGTAGCCGGAGGTGGAATCACTCGCACGTGCCATGTAAGCAACGTGAGGTCTGCATAATGACCATTGTGAGCGACATTCAACGTGTTATCAGGTTTTGTTATTGATGGAATTATATCCAATTGAATTGCGTACTTACTTCGTCAAATATAACGACGCAATTGGAATGTAACCTGTAGGCTTAGTCTAATGTGGGTAGCCTCCTCCCATTGCATATACGCGTTGCGGAACTGCGAATAGACAAGGATGCAACATTGAAAATTGCTAGAGAGAGCGAGACATGCGTCGTCGAGTCGGTGTTGACGTCAACGTTCGGATCATCAAAGCTTTGCAGGAATAAGTACCTTAGAAATAATTTTATGGTTTACGGTCTAAACAGAGCGCACTTTACAAACAGTTATTTATGAAGTTGTGTAAAAATTGTTGAGAATGAACTCTACGATTTTTACATTAGTAAAGCCTCAGTTATTTATTCATAATTTCGCGCAATAATAACATGATCTTATTGGTTGACTCGACTCCGCTACGCTTTGGTGAATGATCGATATAATATACTATCGTTTTCGTGTTTCAGCTTATGTCCGTGAATGCTATGAACATACTTATCACCGACATAAGTTGAAATACGCTATTTGCCACGATTATCGTTTGTCGCTTTCAAGAGCAGACATCGATCGCGTTAGCTGAGTCGCGAGTAGCATTATACATCATATTTGTGTCATATTAAGGTTGGATTTACCCTAATTAAGAATCATACGCCGCGTGGTGCAGCGCGTTGACGGGCCGATAAGACGGCGCGCGTGTAATGAAAGGGAAATTCAGCCTTAATGTTACACATCATCATCATCATCATCATCATCATGACAGCCTTCTAATGTTCCCACTGCTGGGACACTGGCCTACTCTCAGGCGAGAGTGATTGGGTCTTAATCCACCACGCGGACCCAATGCGGATTGGTGGATGGCACATGTCTTTCGAATTTTTAGTTCTTGGATATGCCGGTTTCCTCACGATGTTTTCCTTCACCGTATGAAAGCACTGGCATTGCGCACATAAATTTTTCGAACAGAAAAATCCATTGGTTCACGACCGGGTTTGAACCCACGACCTTAGGATCGGAAGGCGGGGTCACTACCATTAGACCACCGGTGCTCTTGTGCAATGTTACACAAATACAGGTAATTATTGCAACCAGACAAATTATACCAGGATTTTAGACATTGGTTCTATTGTTCCCGGCCCTGTTAGAGCCAGTGGGTCTAAGAGGCTAACTAAAGTGCGCTCTGCATTCAACTATCATTACAAACTACGACATAGATCGACAATAAATGCGGTTATAATAGCTTATCTGCTAACACATAGATTTCCAAATATTCTATTTCATAAAGACAGTAAAGAAATTGCACAAACAATACCATTTGCGTAGTACACACAAAATAGAGAGACCGGTTTGCATTCTAAGGCCTAAACAGACACTTTGTGACAGATCTTTTTAGTTTAAGATAGCCGTTGGTGCTATTTTCCAACCGAGTTGGACTAGCAATGGTGCGAACTCTTAGAGATGGTTTTAGATATGTCATTGCTCCCAAGTACACGGACAAAGTGTAAATGAAAGAGACTACGCACTTCGTGACTTTCCCCGTGTAATGACGAGTCTTTGGTATCGATGGGGATAGCTCCTTTTAGACTATCGCGTGGCAATAGTAGAACCCTGTCACACAGTTTTGGAGCTTGGTTTATTCAATAAACATGTAAAGATGTGACTGTGTGTATCGTTTAATATCTAAATAGGCCTTATGATGCATTAAAATAACCTAGGACGCAAATAATAAGCTAATCAGTATCTGTTACATGAATTGAAATAATAATTTTGCCACCTACCAACTTCACCTAGAGCTTCGCTCGGTATGGCAAGATTTCTTGAAGAAACCCACGCCTTATCCGGGAACTTAATGCTACACAAGATAATGACAATAAACACATTTAGAAATGTTTATATTACCAGCTTGCACGTCATACTATCCCAGATCTAACATCACAATTACTCGTCCCAAAACCTAACCATAAATATTTACCCCTTTCCAAAACCCCTTAGTATAAATTTCTCATCCCAAAAACTCTTTACCACGATAAATTCCATCCAAAAACTGTACTAAATCATGTAAATAGAAATAATATGATATGATTTTGTAATTAAAAAAAAAATTACATAAAAATAAAACGCTCTTGCACGTGACAACATAAATAAGCTATGTAAAGCCAAAACATATAACTGACAAATTACAAGCGCATGTCTGTTTGTCACAGACATGAAAGAGAACAGGGAAATCATTAGAAAACTTACATCTACTAATAAGATTCTACCACATTAACACGAATAATGTCTTAAAAATTCCAATAATATTAAATGCTAATAAGATATTATGAAAAGATTAAATGTGTCAATCAATAATCGCACCTAACTTACGATGGTAGATAGTACCTAGATAGTACCTCGAAAAAATGATACGGCAACTTCGAATGAGCCTATTGAAAAAAAAGTTCAGTTCAGATGGTTATAACTCAATATCCATTGTCCGAATTCGCGAGACGTCAGGTCTCGATTGACCGATGACATGGCCGAGATGTTAGCCGATGGAACAACAAAGGTACGTTACAAACCTTTGTTATATTGGGTAGGCCTTAATATGTCACGTCTAGCTATACGCCCGCCGCACAAACACCTCACATTGGTACACGTGCGAAAAATAGACGGGGCGCTCGCATCCACGCTAATGTACGTCTCCGCGTGGTCACGAAGTCAAATGCGGTCGATGCAACGCCACATTCAATCGGTGCCACTACGTGTACGCGTGTGTACGTGTACGTGGCTCGTGACAGCCAATGGGTGCAAGTGCGCGGGCGGTACCGCCGAATTCAGATCAAAGTAGGAGGTCTCTAAGCGATGAACGATAATCATGGCAAACATCTCAACTTATACCAGTGACAACAAGTTCAGAGCATTCACCGGCATGAGCAGAACCACGAGAAGTTTCACGATATATCGCTTTTGTCCGCAAGAGTTGACCCCCTGATATTGTGTGCAGTAGTCAGAGTTGAAATGAAATCTGGGGCTTATTTGATGTAACTACTCAGCAAGTCTGCAATCAGCAAAGTGCAGACTTTGGTTATATAAAATAGGCCCCAGATCATTATCAATTATACGTTTCGAAGGATCATTTCTCTCTGTAGAGTTTACTGTAAATGCAAGTGGCATGTTGGTGTTTACACATCAGAATATCTACTCGCAATAATTTCCACTTTTATTGGAATAAATCAGTATTGTGAGATACGAAATCAATTTCAATAAAACTGATTAACTCAAGATCCGCTTCCAATTTTGGTATCATCCTTAACTCCATAGATAGCTATGCCGACCCGTTGACATTCAATACTGCGTGCGTAATTAAAAAAAAAGCCTTTCTTATGTCGCTCCAATAAAAACGAAATCTAAACAAAAAGCAGTCTCCGTTCAGACTTATTTTCAGTTGTATTTCTGCATCCGTTACAGAAAATACATCGGGGTCTAGCGGTAAAATCCGAAATAATCCCCACATTCCGAAATCTGTTTCTTCACTCCGTAAAAAAATGAAATAAAACCTTCCATCCCCTTCGGACGGTGACAACATACTGTCAACATCTAGCGTACATTCTACACTGATATGTAGCCTACACATGTTGGCCCAGCCTTGCCGAGTGAACGCCAATGCCAGCGTGTGGACAGCATCGCTTGGTGACACTGGTCGCTCGCCTAGCTGGCCAAGTCAAGCCAAGCGTCATTACATTGGTTTGTTTAAACTTAGATGTAGATGGTACAAACTAAGAGACTTATAACCTAGCAGTGGTTGAAAGCTGTGGATGATGATGTTTAGACTTGCCAAGCGTGTGGACGGTAGCACTTGGTATGTCGAGTGAAGACTCGGCCAACATGTAGCGGCTACTACTACACACAGAAATCAATTTGGCACCTGCATGGAATGTGCTTCCTCCACCACACCCCACCGCCCTCGACGCGTCAGTACGGTCGGTTTTTGAGTGAATTATCACTATGAGATCAATACAGCGAAGTGCAATATTGTATATATACTCGTATTAATATACAATAATTTGGGTGTCACTGCATCTGTAATAGACAGGCGTGGTGCTTAACATCAGGTGGGCGCCTTGATTGACGTGTCACTTAAAGAAACAAAAAAAAAAAGGTGCCAAGTTAACTTCTGCATGTTGTAGATTCACTCCGAAGAAAAATAAACGAAACAAAAAGCCGCAGTTTCAGACTCTGGTGGGTGTTTACGGTGGGGGAGCGAGCGGCACGAGCAGCTGCTCGCGCGCGTGGCGTGCGCGGCGGTTTTGGCCGCGCACCACGGGCGCGCGGGTGCGCGGGCGGCCCGGGCCCTTGCGCGCGCGCCCTACTTCAGCAGGCTGCATCTCGAGCGTCTCCAGCGGCGCATCCGATTCAAGCAACGCTGCGCCTGCATTGAAAATAACAATTTGAACAATAATAAAATCTTATACAGGATATTTTATTATTAGTGCATAATATTCAAGGAAAATGTTCCACAAAAAAAAAAGAACCTGCCGTTATAGGGGGAGTCATTGACACGCACAGGTCATTGACGCGCGGGTTATTGACGCGCCGCGCGCTCTTCTTCGATTTCCAACAAGGATAATAATTAATTGACCAGAAAAACGTATTCGATTTACTCGAGATTTTTTAGACAAAATGTAAAAAAAAGGTACCTATGTATTTTTTATGTTTGGAACTTTCCTTAAATATTAAGCACTAATAATAAAATACCCTCCATTTATAAATGAATTGCTGTGCGTTAGTCTCGCTAAAACTCAAGAATGGCTAGTCTGATTTGGCTAATTTTGGTCTTGGAATGTTTGTAAGAGTCCAGAGAACCTTTAAACGGTGAAAAATTATGAAAAATTTGCGAAAAACAAATAACGCGTGAGAAACCTAAATATTCTTAGGTGTACGTACAATAAAGATATTATATTCAAATGTCGTACCCGCAGCAAGTGCGAAGGCGTTGTCCGCGGCTAGCGCTTTGTCCGCGCGGCGGTTGCCGACCTGGCGCGAGCCGCGCGGCCGGCCACGGCGCGACCCGCGGCCCCTCCCCATGCCCGCGATCGCACCGCGCTCGGCCCGATGGACCTCCACTGGCAACACCACCGGGAGCGGTGCCGGGATAACTGCGGAGTAAACAAATATTTTATGTATATTTCAATTTATTTATTCTAGAACCAGGCTAACTTATTTTGAACATTAAATTGAGTGTAAATATTAATAATAAGTAGATACCAATAAAGTAAAGATTACAATCTGATAATGTCAATAATAAGAAATAAAAAATTGTCAGTTGAATAAGGAATATAAAGTAAAGAATAACAATAATGATTAAATATTCATATTGCCCTTCAAATTGAAATGAAATGAAATTGAAATGTTCAATAAAATAAAACACTTCCTTTATTAGCAGACTTTTAACTTAAAAAGTTAGCCGTTTCTAACTAAATTGTCTTTGCGCATCACAAACGGCTAACTTCACGGAAGCCTAGATCCGCCGAGAGAACTATACATGAAACCTGAAAGGGCCTGAGTCATGCATTTTTAACAACGAAAACGTTGATCCACGTTGACGGATACCGTTCAATAAAACGTCGATTAGAGGTTAGATCACATTATGTCGGGCCGCAGCGCAGCGCAAAATGCTTACCTAGCACATTAGTGACGGGCCGGGACGCAGTGCATTGACGGAATTACACTGCCAGAATTTGCGTGCAACTGTGGTGCAACTGTATATGTGGTGTGTGGATAGCTCTGACGAAGAACTTTCGTTTTGCCTGCTGCTATAGCGCATTGTCGACGGGGCGCAGTGTGCGATAATAGGCTCCTGATCGGTGTTCAACCATTTATGGCGGATTGCTGTATTTTGTAGTTTTATTTTATTAAAAATATTCTCGAATCTAATGTAAATAGAAATATGGTTTTTGAATTCCTTGAATCTTTTTTCATATTTTTAATAATTGAAGTGTTAACCAAGCATACGGCCCACTTAATGGTCAGCGGTTACCGTAGCCTATGTACGCATGCAACATCATAGATATCACTTGCGTGTTACCACCCTGAGACGTTAGATGGGAAGTCTCATGTGCCTGTAATTTCACCGGAAACCATACCCTTCGAACCGGAACACAGCAATGCGAGCATTGCTGCTTGGCGGCAGAAATAGGTATGGTGGTAGTCCTTCCCCGGACGAGCTCTATCACAAAGAACTCTACTACTCTTGATTTTAATGATTATTCGTTACTGTCATACAAATTATATTCAAGCGATCTGAGCGGATTTTTGCGCTCCGCCCCGACACGGCATGAGGTGCTCGAACCTTTAACAATCGATCTATCGATCGGCCGGCGTGGATTTATTCATTCCAACATCGATTATTGTGGTAAAACCCTGAAGAGTCTGTAAATGTGTGATGCTTACCTATCGGCTCCGGCGGCGGGATGTCCACGACTAGGCAGCTGTTAGAGTCGTCGTCTTCAAGTAAAGGGCTGTTAGGGCCCCACGGCTTCAGCGTTGTAATAACACTCGTCGTCAAAGGCTGAGAATACATCAAAATACAAAATTTATTATATCATGACAGCCTTCTCTCTGGCCTACTCTCAAGCGAGAGTGATTAGGTCTTAATCCACCACGAGGACCCAATGCGGATTGGTGGATGGCACCTGTCTTCGAATTTGTAGTTCTTGGACATGCCGGTTTCGTCACGATGTTTTCTTTAGCCGTAAAAGAGCACTGGCATTGCGGCACATACATTTTTCGATTAGAAAAATCCATTGGTGCACGACCTGATTCAAACCCACGACCTTGGGATCGGCGGGCGGGGTCACTACCCCTCGACCACCAGTGCTCTCGCACTGTTACACCATATCAAATATAAAACCTATCCCAAAATGTGAAAGCAAAACAGGTATGGAGTAAGCGAGCAAATGGAAATCCGATGTTTCTGCAAAAAAATGATTTTATGGGAATCCGATGTCTTAACAAACATGAGTGATTTTATGGACATCCAATGTCTTTACAAACAAGAGTGATTTTATGGACATCCGATATCATTACAAACATGAGTAATTTTATGGAAATCTGATGTCTTTACAAACATGAGTGATTTCATGGAAATCCGATGTTTTTACAAACATGAGTGATTTTATGGAAATCCTATGTCTTTACAAACATGAGTGATTTTATAGAAATCCGATGTTTTTACAAACATGAGTGATTTTATGGAAATCCGATGTCTTTACAAACATGAAAAATTTTATGGACATTCGATGTCTTTACAAACATGAGTGATTTTATGGAAATCCTATGTCTTTACAAACATGAAAGATTTTATGGACATTCAATGTCTTTACAAACATGAGTGATTTTATGGAAATCCTGTCTCTACAAACATGAGTGATTTTATGAACATTTGGTGTCTTTACAAACATGAGTGATTTTATGGAAATCCTATGTCTTTACAAACATGAGAGATTTTACCTAAGGAGATGAAAATAACGGCTTTTTCTCTATATCTTACCTGGTAGTATTTTTTGATGGTGGTTTGACTGATGTTGGAGCATGACGGTTGCTGCAAATAAAATAAGAATTATTAATCAATAAATATTAGCGAAGCATTTTACACAACAACTGGTACAATGGAAATCAGGTAAACAACCTAGGGGGTAAACAAAGCTCATATAACAATATTTAAATAACATTATACTGTATATTTTTGTATGCCGAAAGAACCAATTTCATAGTGGCCTAGGTCTTTGTAACACCATAGAAAAATTGGAAAAAAATATAAGAGTAAGACTAACAGTAACAAACAATTTTATTTTTAAGTAGACAAACAAAGTTCTAAGGTAAAAATGTTTGTTGTGTTGAGTTTCTTAAAACGGGAACACTAGATCCGCTATGACAGCTATTAGCCAATGATCGTGACGCATCTTGACTTTGACAGTATCTAATAACCCAGTTGTTCGTTAAACCCGCCATGTTGTTTTGCATTGTGTTGCACTCCTTCACAAAGACAAACTTACTTTAGATTATGAAAGAAGCCAAAATAAAATAAATAAACAGTGTTAAATGGTTTCTTTAATGATTATCTAATTATCTAGACCTCTACAAAAGACCAGGGCCCGGCTCCATACTGCGTGAAACAACTCCTTTCAATCTAAAATTATTTCAATATTGTTTTATGGTTACAGACGGTAATAAGCCCCGTGGGCCTTACTCTTGAACGCGATCGGTATTCGGCAAGTATAATATGACATTTCGTACTTTTGACAGCAAACCTAGAGCAAAATTCAACCTTATTTTCAAGAGTACAAAAATTTTACAGCAGTAAATAGAAATTGGGATTGGATCGGAATTGTGATTGGATTCAAGAGTAAGGCACCTGGTGAGTAACCCAAGCTCAAAAGCAATATTGAAACAATGTTAAACTGAAACTAAAAAAAAAACAGTACAATATTATATCGATATTGCTATAAGAGGTTGTGATAACCCCTTGCAGGTTGATTACATATAACTTAGTTAGCGATCCATCTCCATTGATCTCTTCTTCTTCTTTTGTTTTATGGCCTCTGTGGCTAGTTTGCCACAATTTTGCCAGTGTCAAGTGTATTAGTTTGATTGTCGCTTAGCAACGTAAACAAACGAAATTTGGAAAGAAACGATGACTTTTCTTTCAAAATTCTCCTGGAAAGTCTTTGACTAAATTACCAACCA
Organism: Colostygia pectinataria; assembly: GCA_951394395.1. NCBI lineage: Eukaryota > Metazoa > Arthropoda > Insecta > Lepidoptera > Geometridae > Colostygia > Colostygia pectinataria. The sequence continues at coordinate 16,389,407 of OX596348.1, read as the reverse complement.
ACATTACCCTTCCATTTCAATTACTAACACTTGTGCTAAGTAAACAAGTTAAATTGGATAAACTGCCACCAAATTTACGCATTAAAACTTAAAATAACACGAGAAAAATTATTAATATGGGAAGACCCATGTCGTTTTGACAAGATAGCCAAAGACAATCCTCCATTGATCTCTATGTCAAACTGTCATAGACAGACAGTTGGACCATAGCTCTACTGTCGGACCATAGTACTACTGATAGAAATCAATGAAGATTGGTCGCTAACAGAGTATTAGAGTGATCAACCCACCGATATCATTAATTTAATATTTTACCTGGTGGCAGGACTCTTCAGCAAGAGTCCGTCTTGGTGGGTACCACCGCAGTGTCAGATATTCTACCTCCAAGCACTAGTGTGCAAGCATTACTGTGTCTAGGTTTGATGGACACTGTAGCAAGTGAAATTACTGAGCGAAAGAGACTTAACAACAATGACTCGGGGTGATAAGCGCAGTGCAGTGCCACGCAAACACTTAAAAACTTAAAGCTTTGGGTGGCACTGCATCTGTAATAGTCAGACGTGGTGCATAACATCAGGTGGGGGTGGGGGGCCCTTGATTGTCTTGTCACTTGCTGACAAAAAAAAAACATTTTTTTGTATTATGTATGGATATCTGAAGAGCACCGTGGTCTAGTGGTAGTGATCCTTCCGATCCTAAGATCGTGAGTTATGTGCGCAATGCCAGTGCTCTCATACGGTGAAGGAAAACATCGTGAGGAAACCGGCATGTCCAAGAACGTAAAATTTGGAAGACATGTGCCATCCACCAATCCGCATTAGGTCTACGTGGATTAAGAGCCCACTCTCGCCCGAGAGTAGGCCAGTGTCCTAACAGTGGGAACATTAGAAGGCCGTTATGATGATGGATGTCTAAAGGAATAACTAAAAAGAGATAACTTACAACGATAGAAGGCAGTAATTCAAGATTTTTGCGCTCTTGTTCCTCGCGTTTCTTTTCCTCCGACTTTTGACGATCTGACACAAAAAAATCAAGTCAGAGTCTGATGATAAACTAAGACTATTTAAGACGACTAATTTGGCGCAGCGGGCGCAGGTCCGCCTGCGACGCGGAGGTTGCGGGTTCGATTCCCGATAGATGAATTGGAAAAGAAAGTAAAATAAAGTAATTTTTTTATTGGTTTATGGGAGCTGTGCTCAACAGTGTTAGGATTTTAGACGTTGCACAGTTTATTCACATATAATAATATTTACAAATCCAAAACTCAAAGAAAAGTATTTTATTTCTCTCTGAATGACATATCATCGAATAACCAAACCGTTGCCTTGACGATCGCACCAGAATAGTGTTGGGCGACGAATGAAGTGATGTGCCGCTACAGGTTATAGACTACAGGTGATAGACGTTTGACCACCACCTCACCTGATGGTAAGTGATGGTGTGGTCGATGATGAAGCACGCTTGCCTAGAAAAAGCCTGTTCACTCTGGCCTTAATAATAATAATAATAGCCCTTTATTTCAGACACATTTTTTTGTACATAAACTTACAAATAAATATAAAAAAAAAAAAAAAAAAATCATGCAACCTAAACTAAGTATATTTTAGCAAAACTAGTTATTCACTCTCTTCTTGGTTTGTGTCTGTGTGCTTTCCAGCATAGGCCTCTGGCACTCTGGCCTTAAAGACTCCTAAATTGTATTGATCCGGAAAAACAGACCCCGGCATCGAGTTCTTTACTCGTGCTAATGAGAAAAGAAGATTATTCATCTATCTATCCGATACTAATATAACAAACTAGCCAATCTGCCCCAGTGCAATGAAAATTTAAGCACCCGTGCGAAGCCAGGGCGGGTCGCTGCTAATAAATATAGCCTATGTTACTCGGGGATAAGGTAGCTGTCTAGAGGTGAAAGATTTTTCAAATGGAACAAGTAGTTTTTGAGTTTATTCGTAACATACAAAAATACAAATCTTCTCTCTTTATAATAGTATATCTATTAAAGATGGGAACTTACACTTGAGTTCGATTTCTTCATCGTCCAGCAGCAAGGACACCACTTCCTTGGGCTTCAGGGCATCAGGCTTGAAGTTGCCACCGCTGATCACCATTCTTTGGATCTGCACATTAATATAAGCAATTGTATATTTTTTGCTAAAGATGTCACCCTGTCGAAGCTAAGTCTGAAAACCAGCGTTTCTTCTTCACTATATTCGGAAGTGGCAGAAAGCTGAAACGGGACCTGTTTTGCCACACTCGCACTTAAATTTACTTAAATTACATTAGTCTTTTTAATATTATTTTATTTGTTCCTGCATATAGCTCTTTTTTATAGCCTGACTGAAGTAAATACGCAGATCACCTGCGTATTTACTTCAGTCAGGCATCTATGTTGTTGCAAGCGTACATAGGCTACGGTAATCGCTTACCATCAAGTGGGTCGTATGCTTGGTTGCCACTTTTGTGGTAAAAAATAAAGTTTTTTTTTGGTAGTTAAAATATTGATGTTCGTTTTTGTATGAATGCAGAATGTACTTTTTATCAAATATTTGTGTAATATGTCCGTCACAATTTTTTTTTCTTACCTCACTCTTTTCCTTAGCACGCTGCATAATCCTCTCTTCGATGGTGCCCTTGCAGATGAGACGGTAAACGGTCACTTGCTTAGTCTGCCCCAGGCGGTGCGCGCGGTCCATGGCTTGCTGGTCCACTGTGGGGTTCCAGTCTGAGTCGTAGAATATCACCTGTGGGACAAAATACCAGTCTGAGTAGATGAAAATCAACTGTGGGTGAAAATACCAGTCTGAGTCATAGAATATAATCTGTGGGTGAAAATACCAGTCTGAGTCGTAGAATATCACCTCTGAAACAAAATACCAGTCTGAGCCATAGAAAATCACCAGTGGGGCAAAATACCAGTCTGAGTCGTAGAATAACACCTGTGGGTGAAAATACCAGTCTGAGTCGTAGAATATCACCTGTGGGACAAAATACCAGTCTGAGTCGTAGAATATCACCTGTGGGACAAAATACTGTCTGAGTGAACCTGTTAGATGAAAATACCAGTCTGAGTGGGACAAATACATTGCAGTTTCCGGAACACTCAAAGGGTTCATCTAAGAATGCATCAAAAGGAACACACTGAGAATTCTATTGCCATAGTGTTAATGTATGTTATGATTCAACATTGACGGAGCTCGCTCACACCTCACTGGATACATAAAGTTTAAAACTCAGAATCGCCTTGGGTTTCAAGGACCAGCCGTTTTAGCTATGCGTTGAATGTCAGTCAGTCATCAATCGATTAGTCAGATTATTCTCACCGTATCAGCGGCAGTCAAGTTGATCCCCAGACCCCCAGCGCGAGTGGACAGCAGGAAAACGAATATCTCTGAGCGAGCCTAGAAACAAATTAAACACAGATTACTTATAATAAACATGATGACTGATTTTGAAAAACTGTTTTATTGTAGATTATAATATCCCGAAAATCTTTTCGCCTCAAGCGGGGTTTGAACCCGCAACCATCTTGCTTAAACGAAATAATCATTGGGATGTCTTCGGCTCGAAGCGCCGATAGCTCAATATTATCTTTAGTATATATTAGTCAAAGTCAAAAATGATTTATTTCAATAAAATCACAAGGATCATTTTGAAACGTCTTAAAGCTAGGTGAATTTACGCCAGTTCCACGCGTATGGATATCGTATGGTCCAGTGTATGGTTAGCACTATAAAAACAAAAATAACCTGTTCTATTGTGTTCAGTAGTATCGCCTTTATGCAAAAAATAACTTAATTCTTCAGAAATTAATGATTTAGTAGTAAAAAAATTGCGAGTTAGATTTGAATTTTAAAATTCACGCTTAAACTCGCGGAGTCGCGGAGTGACAGCGGTGACGTCATTATGTCAGTTTTCAATGTAAAATTTTAGCAATAAGGTTAAAAATTCTGCCATTTTGATTGATGCTACCAATCAGTGAACCATGATGCTCTGATTGGTGTTCAACCTTTTATGACGGATTGCTGTATTTTGTAGTTTTATTTTATGAAAAATATAATCAATTTCGCATTTAATGTAAAAAGAAATGTGGGTTTTTATATTCCTTGAATTCTTTTTCCTAAGGTGAAGAAGTAATTTTAGTGATTCTTGGTTACAGTCATCATGCCTATTAGCCGCGATAAGCTTGTACGAATCATCCGTACATGTTTATTCTAAAACATACTCTAAAACTATTTCAGTCTCATTCAAAAAATAATTAGTCCGGGGATCATCCAATGATCAACTAAACTTTTTGTTCTTGATAACTTATATTACTTTGGCAATGGTGCTGTGATTATGTTATTGGATCGAGAAATAATACAAATCTTATGCAACACATCAAAGCATACTGATTTCAAATTATTTCAAGACAATCAAGTCACCCTTATAGCTTATAAGCCTGATGTTACGCACCACACAACAAATGCAGTGCCACGCAAAGCTTAAGATTTTAAGTTCTGCGTGGCACTGCACTGCGTTCATCACCCTGAGACGTTGTTGTTCTCTTTCGCCCAGTAATTTCACTTGCTACATTGTTCTCTGGCATCCACCAACCCGTGTCCCAAATAGTTCCAATAAGACCATCGTCGGTCGTACCTGGAAATCTGCGACCATGTCACGCCGCGCCGATATCTTGCTGGAACCGTCCAGTCGCATGTACGTGTGTTTGCGGTAACACATGTACTCCTGAAAAACACATTTATTTAAACTTGGCTTGCATGTGCCGATGTATTTGTGAATATTGCTTGTTACAAACCAGGGGGTAACCACAAGCGCTTGATTGTCAGTCAGTCAGTCAGTCAATCAAAACTCAGTAATGAAACAAATCGATTTTTGTTTATTTAGATTAAATATTTACGTAGGTATGCGGATTGCAAGTCTTAACCGATTCGTTGCTGCACCCATTTTGAAAAACTTTTCACCAGGGCTGTGAACAAATTTTCTATGACACGACTGGCGTGTCAAGCGCCATAGAAGTCCATGGCACGCTTAGCGTGCCATCAGCCATGTGTATAAAACTACATGCTTTTTTTGCTTTTTTACTGGTCAAGACTTGTTTCAAGTTTAGTTGGAATCAAACCACGGGAGTCTACGGCACGATACGTTAATTACATTGGTTTTGAAGAGGTTAACTAAGTGTTTTTCCTGAAATGGAAGGTAAGTGACTTTACTTTTTCAGATGTTTCAAACCTTTTTTGATATTTTATCTAACTTTTACTAAAAATGTCACTTAGTGACTTGTTGCAGTAGTACAACGACGAAATGTTCGGATTATATTGTCAAATTGACCTACTTTTTCTAGATTTAAATCGAAAACGCAAATACATTCCTGAAACAGAAAACTATGATAATGATGGAATTCAATGTGAAAATGAAGAAGAAATAAATCGAAAACGCAAATACATTCCTGAAACAGAAAACTATGATAATGATGAAACTCAATGTGAAAATGAAGAAGAAACTTTGAATTATATATTTGAACAAAACTCACAATCATACTCAGATGTTGGAAATGACAAGCCTCAAAAGAAATTTAAGAACAGTGGTACATGCACAGAAATTGACGTAAAAAATACTAATTCAGTACCCTCCATAATAGATTTGCATGGATGCAAAATGGTATGTTTTTTACTTTGATTGTACGGATAAACATTCCAAGTATAAAATAAAAGACTTGCCGTACATAAAAATTGTTGGTTTTTCAAAATACATCATATTTTACAACCCTCCTCGGAATTTACTTTTTCTCGTACTTATCACGAACCTTGTGTAATTATCATAGCCTAACTTCGGAATGTTTATCTACTAATCCCTAGACAATTTCATGGAGAATCTAAATATATAAAGGTGTCAATAGGTATTCTAACGAGATAATTGCGAATATGTCGCGCGCGTGGCGCGCGTCCCACTTTGGGACGCTCAGCGTACGCTCACTGCAGAGGTCTGCCACGCCAGCGCTTTAAGCGCCGCGAGGTCCGCCCCTTGAGAGGTGGCTAAAGTATTCAGTATTGACACGCCTATCGTGTCATAAGAACGCAATTTAAAAAGGTTGTCAATCCCTGGAACTGTTGAATTCACGCAATATTGAGAGGCTAAGACAACAGGCGTAATCTACGTGGAAAATCTGTATAGTTTCGTTCTGGGCAGACTTTTCTAAAACTTAATCTGAGGGTGTTACAATCGAGGAAAAAATGACACGCCTATCGTGTCATAAGCCACTAGTTAAAACCATTGATGACACGCCTGTCGTGCCATCAGCAACGAATCGGTTAAGTGGAAATGGGCAGGACACTTGGTTAGAAGGGAAGACGGGCGATGGACTAAGGCAGTGACGGAGTGGTGGCCAAGGGATGAGAGACGACCAAGAGGCAGACCACCAGCCCGATGGTCGGATGACATCGTCAACGTGGTCAGACGACAATGGATGAGGCTGGCAAAGGACCGAAGAGAGTGGCGTATTAGACAGATAGATAGATAGATAGATTTATATTTCAATAATAGCATACCTCAAGCAGATCAATCATCTTTGTCATCTGGCTGTATATAAGCACTCTGTGGCCACTCTCCTTCAGTTTCTTGAGCAGTGAGTCAAGCACAGTCAGTTTGCCGGCGTCGCTCACCAGCTGGTTCTTGTCTGAAATATTATTTTTTTTATATTGCACTGAATAGGGTTGTATTCACTAGGAACAAAAACGGATGTATTAGTTTTTTATTATTAATTAAGATATGTGAGCGCTCCCGTGTTTCGGAGGGCACGTTAAGCAGTACCGGCTTTTTAATAGTTAAACCACGATAGAGGTCTTCAAGCGGCCTAAAAACTCAGTCACCAGAGTAGGCCAATGACTCATACGAACTTACGAGTACTATATCTATACTAATATTATAAAGAGGAAAAATTTGCATTTTTGTATCTTTGTTTATTACGAATTAACTCAAAAACTACTGGTCCGATGTGAAAAATTCTTTCACCATTAGAACGCTAGATTATCCCTGAGTAACATAGGCTATATTTAACACCAGCCGGTTCGCACGGGTGCTGTTTCATTGCACCGCGCGAAGTTAGGACGACCAATGTGGCGCGGTGGGCGAAGGTCCGCCTGCGACGCAGAGGTTGCGGGTTCGATTCGCGCCTTGGGACAAACGTTTGTAGGATCTGCAAATATTTGTTCCGGGTGTTCTGGGTGTTTACTATGTATAATAAAAAATATCTATCTATGTATTGTATTGTATTAAATATATATCAGTCATCTAGTACCCATAACACAGCTCTGTTTAACAGCAGCTTACCTTGGGCTAGATGATGCTGTGTGGATTGTCCAGCATTATTATTTATTATTTAGGTCTTACCGCTAGTTATTTATAATCTAAATAAGACTTACCGGGCACTTGCAGCGAGACCCACCCGGTGGGCGGTCGGTCGCGCGCGACTAGACGCGCAAGCGTGGCCGCGCCGTCCGCGCACTCGGCCTGCTGGTGACGCATCACGTGGTACGCGAAAGAGCGCGATACCGCGTAAGGTGCCCGAGTCACCGCGATCACCTACACACAAACATAGACATAGACATACGTTTATTCACTACTATAACACACATATAAACATTTAAAAACAAAAGATACAATACAGAGAAAATAAAAGGAATACTAAATAAAAACATAAATAAAAAAATAAAGAAAATGGTGTATATGTGCTACAGCAGCAAAATGGCCTCGACTCAGCAATAATGTGTACTGTTTTAGCAGCAGACGCTGTTATTCTGCCGAAACCATCTCTCTCAGCCATTAAACCTTGTGAGAACAGTCTATTAATAATATAATATACTAATGATAAATCTTTAATGACTGAGACACATATCAATAATCGTTAGATTTTAGAGCGTGCTATAATCAGAATAGTTGACATTTTAGCTTCACCATTTTATCAGCATGCTAGTTTTAAAAATGCTTAATTATGAGCATGTGTGTCAACAGTTTAACAAACGCACATCTTTTTGGAATTCGGTAAAAACGAGGGTTAGTTCACCTTAGGCTGCACAGTGTAGAGGAACTTGAGTAGCGGAGTCTGCATCATCGACAGCAGCACCGGAGGACGCGGCACGTGATGGTACTGCGCTAGTGGCTCGGGCTCGATCAGGATGATCTCACCGCTCTTATTCTTTATCATCTCCAGCCACTGAAACATACGTTCAGGTAAAACACAAGCAAAAAGCAATATTGAAACAATGTTAGACTGACATTTCGGCATACAAAAAAAACAGTGTAATATTATTTTAATATTGCTATAAGAGTTCGTGGTTACCACCCTGGAGCCTTCATCATTTATTCGCAATTACCAAACGCGGGCTTGTTACTATATCTGCGTGGAATCGTCGTCGACGAGCAATGTTTTAGTGCTCGTATGACGGTTTTTTAAGGTCAACTATTGATGGCGAATCTATCGCTATTGAAACAACACAGATACGCAAAACCATTTAACAAATTTCACACGATGGCAAGTTTTTTTATATTTTTTTTATTCATAATAGGCTTGCGCTAGTGCACTGGTGGTCTAGTGGTAGTGACCCCGCCTTCCGATCCAAAGGTCGTGGTTTCGAATCCGGTCGTGCACCAATGTATTTTTCGCTACGAAAAATTTATGTGCGCAATGCCAGTGCTCTCATACGGTGAAGGAAAACATCGTGAGGAAACCGGCATGTCCAAGAACTAAAAATTCGAAAGACATGTGCCATTCACCAATCCGCATTGGGTCCGCGTGGTGGATTAAGACCCAATCACTCTCGCTGGAGAGTAGGCCGGTGTCCCAGCAGTGGGAACATTAGAAGGCTGTCATGATGATGATGAGGCTTGCGCTTGACCACTATCTCGCCTGATGTTAAGCGATGATGTGGTCTACGGTGGAGCACGAGTAAAGAACATGTTACTAAGTTACACGTTATTGGTAAGGAATCTCTATATCATAGCGAATAACGCCTCAGGTGGGAAACCGCAAGCTATTAGCAATGACATTTCAGCGTACAAAAAAAACAATGTAATATTATTTCAATATTGCTATAAGAGCTTGTGGTTGTTGACCGGTCCAGGGTGTTTCGAGCGAGCTTGAGGCAGTGGTCTAGCCGTTATGATGATCCCTCTTCATCATAAAGCTTCAATGTGGTGCGAACCGAACTAGGTGAGGCCCATGCCAAGAATATAAAAGCTTAAGTATATAAGAAAAGGAAAGAAAAATAAGAAAAAATTAAGAGCCAAGTTCTTTAGGAATAGACTACGCTACGCTATATGAATTGATTATAAGTTTTGTTACCCCTCCATTATTTTCCTGGTGACGTTTGAGCCGCAGAGCGCGGTGCTCGATTGTTTCCGGCATGCTGTGCACCGTGTGGTCGGTGTGTGCGAAGAATGGACCACCTGTAACAGAGGGCAGGTTCATCATCATCATCATCACAGCCTTTTAATGTTTCCATAGCTGGGGCACTGAACCTACTCTAGAGCGCAGATGATTGGGTCTTTGGTGAATATAAAAAAAGTTTATAAAATGAAGGATAAATAATGAAGATCAAAAGTCTCATGTGCCTGTAATTTCACTGGCATTTCAGGATGCCAGTGATAAATAGCGGGATATATATATAGCTACTCGTATGGCTATACATTACAATAACCGACTGCGCGACTGACTTGAACTCTCTGATAATATTATTAAGTATATGTATAAAATATGTATAAGTTTAGATATTTTTAGTTTATTATTTATGTACTTTAAGTATTTCTTTTTTTCGCCTGAAATACAGGTTTTCCTAGTTCAGGCATATCAAAATATCAAAATTTTTATTAGCTCTATATAGAAATATTAAATTAGCTCTAAGTTGTATTAGCACTAAGAAAAAATGAATAAATAAATAAAGTTAACCACTTACTAGGTTCTAAAAGACCTCACCTTGAACCTACACTGGATCAGTGAACAGAAGATCTCTAACTAAAAGCTTCGGGGCAGAAGTACAGCATGTTCTTGAATACAATACCAGGGATTGTAATCTGCTATAAGTTACACAATAATATTAGATTCCAAAAGGCCTCACCTTGAACCCATACAGGATCAGTGAACAGGAGATCTCTCCATATGAAGCTATCAGTCGGCTTCTGGTCGAGGGTGCGGCCGTCAGGGCAGATGTGCAGCATGTTCTTGATCCGCACACGGTCGTAGTACTTGGTGGGTATGGGCTTGTTGCTTTTGCCCTTCACCTCGTACATAGTGAACCACCATCTGTTGCGGTGACGAACGCCCTCTAAGCGTTCCATTGTTTCTTCAATGTGATGCATACTTTGGAACAGAAAAAAAACAATTGAGTGACACCATAGCTGTTATGTGTGTTTCTAAGACTTGCGGGAACGGACTTTTACTGGATCCCGCCAAACTGACTGCTGTGTTCACACAGTAGTTTGCAGTGGTAAAGCTTTTTACTGTCCAGTTGCCAGTGATAAAATCGAATGACCAAAATTCGACTGGATCATTTTTTTACTGGACACCGCATATGGGATGCTCGTGTGAATGATAGTATTAAAGCACGTATACTATACTAAGCAGGATCTTTCAAAAACCGCGCCTAAAAAAAAGAGATGTTGCCGTGAGAAATAGCCGTTATTGTCAGGCGTTGCGCTTAACATCAGTAATAAAAAAAGGCAGTGACTTTTGTGTTTGATTCAAATTCAACGACAAAAGTGGTTTATTCAATAATCACAAGTATAACTTTGTAATGTCTTACAAGCTAAGTGAATTACGCGGCCGGTGTTGCCAGCGTTCCGTGATAAAGCTGGCAACACCGGCTGGGTGGGTGCCGAATAGAGTTGATCGTCTCAAGCTTTTTTGTCGACCTAAATAATTAGTTTTTTATAATAAGCATTCTGTGATAGTTTTTGTTTAATCAACTCAGTATTGACAAGCAATACTGAGTTGCTTGCTAACTTATTCGTTATGTCGAGCATCGCACATGATATAATCATAAAATACTTACCCATACAGCCACCCGCACAGAGTAATTCCGTAAATCTCCATAGGCGAGAGATTAGTCATTTTCGAGAACGCAAAAAATCCGTGAGACCACAGCAAGCCCAGCACTCTGCCCCCCTTTTCTACCACCGCCCCCTTTTCCGGTTCGGCCAGGCTCTCGTTGATGTAATCGGGAGTGAAGAGAGACAGTTTGTTGTATAGCAAGTGGCGCTTGGAAGGGATTGCGCGAATCAGAATGCCCTCTTCTGCGACTAACTTCGGGATGTGGTAATCGTCGACATACATCGAGAACGGCGAGCAAACGTCTCGCCGTTCGAATAGCTCGGGGTGGTTGCACACCTGAAAATATTATACAACTATATTATAACTATATTGTCGACATTTTTCTCGCAGCGTCACCTAGCCCCAAACTAAACCAAACTTGTCCTATACGAACTTATTATGTTAAAATGAAATACCTATTTAAATTAAGACTTTTTATTATTTTAACACATTCCTAAAATTAAAATTAGGTCAGACAAACTCTCAATTCGAAATGACTTGCAAAATAAATAATAAAAAGCTCACCTTTCTGAACTGCATGACCAGGTTCATAAGGTTCGAAGTGAAGTTCTTATCGACGTTATGACCGGTCTCCGCGCCGACGGAGTAATGCAGCAGTTCATCGATCTTTATCTTTTGCTTCAGCGCTACAAGATAATCATAAGTTTAATTATCTTGTTACTAGCTAAAAAAGTAATTAGAATCATCATTATTAGTCAGTTCAGTAGTACACTACTGAAAACGCAGCTCTTGATCTATACTTCTTCTATACTAATATTATAAAGAGAGAAGATTTGTATTTTCGTTTTTTTTTTTACTAATAGAATGCTACACTATCTATATATAGTAAGTCATTAGTATAGCAGAGTAACATAGGCTATATTTATTACTAGCGACCCGCCCCGGCTTCGCACGGGTGCGGTTTTATTGTACCCGTGCGACGGACTGCTTTTTTATATACAGAGTCTTTCATTATTAGTGCATAATATTCAAGGAATAGGTTCCACAAAAATCTTAAGTCAATCTATGATTATCTCGTAAATTAATAATAGTATATCGATAAAGGTCTATCTGGTCAATTAGAAAGTTAGGTAGGATGTTTGTTTCTCTAAAACTTGATAACCACTGAACCGATTTGGCTGGAATTTAAAACATAAGAGACATAATGACTGGGGCAAAAAATGTACGGTTTCCGAGTTCCACGCGTACGAAGTAGCGGGTAAGTTGCATACTCTACTCACCGATATAGAGCAGTTTCTGCCTGATGGTAAGTGGGCAGTGCACCATGATCTCGATCTTGTCCGAGAGCTCGTTTTCAACGTCCTTCTTGATACGACGCAGCATGAACGGCTTCAGGATCATGTGCAGTCTCGACAGGTGTTCTGAAATGTATGATAATACTCCTGCTTATAAAAAGGGTATTTTATTATTAGAGCTAAACCGGAGAATTCAGCTAGGCTGGGCAGCGTTTGGGAAACTCCGTCAAGTCTTTTCGTCGCGCATCCCTCAAAGCCTGAAGACCAAAGTCTTCAACCAGTGCGTCCTACCAGTGATGACCTATGCTGCTGAAACGTGGACACTTACGGTAGGGCTGGTTCACAAGTTGAAAGTCACTCAGCGAGCTATGGAGAGAGCTATGCTCGGTGTCTCTCTGAAGGATAGAATCAGAAATGAGATCATCCGACAGAGAACCAAGGTGGTCGACATAGCTCAAAGGATAAGCAAGCTGAAGTGGCAGTGGGCTGGTCATATATGCCGGAGAACCGATGGCCGCTGGGGCAAACGTGTTCTAGAGTGGAGACCGCGCTTAGGCAAGCGTAGTGTAGGACGCCCTCCGGCTAGATGGAGCGATGACTTGCGGAATGTAGCTGGCCGAGGGTGGTTGGGGAAAGCCGAGGATCGGGCTCAGTGGCGCGCATTGGGAGAGACCTACGTCCAGCAGTGGACTGCAATAGGTTGATGATGATGATGATTATTAGTGCATAATATTCAAGGAATATGTTTCGCAGACAAAAAAAAACCCTTTTTTATAAACATTTTGTCTCTAAAACTTTTCTGGTCAAACATTAATTATACTTGTTGGAAATCGAAAGGGGAGCGCGCGGCGCATGTCATTGACCCGCGCGTCAATGACCTGAGCGCGTCAATGACCTGAGCGCGTCAATGACCCCCTATAACCGCTACGAGGCGCGCGTGTTTGGATATTTAATTACTAGTAAAATCTGGTTTCCAATCATCATCACATCAGCCGATAGACGTCCACTGCTGGACATAGGCCTCCCCCAGAGTTATTTTCAAGATTTTCTAATATTATGTTACAAATTTGTATCGATGATTAACCATTATCGGAATCAAGAAAAGTGTTGTTTCAACAAGATGGTGCTCCACAAAACCACAGCCGCAGTACGCGTTCTACTTTGCATCGAAAGTTTGGTGAGCAATCGATCGGGACACTGGTCCTATTTCACGACCAGTGGCGTAATCCAGATCTGACGCCTCTAAATTTTTTATTGTAAACCCACTGAAAATTTCCACCCTGCAAAATACACATAACGGACGAAACGGATTCTTACGAAAGGATTTGGCTTAAAATGTATATCAAATTAAATAAATTACTCACTTTCATCGATAGTGCTCTTATTTTCGGCGTGGCTCTCGATATCCTTGGAGAACCACTCGTTGAATTCCTCGTGCGAGTCGAAGAGCGTCGGCATTATGAAGTGCAGCAGAGCCCACAGCTCAGCCATGGTGTTCTGAATGGGCGTGCCTGGTAACAAGTTAAATGCTTAAGAATGCCATTTTAGCGGCTGTATGGACGTGAATAATAAAGAGTTAATTCAATCCTTTTTAGTATTTAGTATTTATTTATTTACTTTAATTAACCGATTTGGCTGAAATTTCAAACATAGATAGATAATGACCGGGAATATGACATATGCTACTATTTATCCCGGCAAAAATTACGGTTCCCGAGTTCCATGCAAACGAAGTAGCGGACAAAAGCTAGCTATTCCTCCCCAACTTACCAGACAGCAGCAATCTGTTCCTGCAGCTGAATCCAAGCAGGAGCTTCCAGCGCATACTATGAGAACTTTTTATAGCCTGTGCCTCGTCCAGTATCATATACTGCCAGGATACGCGGTTCAGATACTTCAGATCTGACACCACTATCTGGTATGATGTGATGACGACGTGGAATGACGCCGTGCGTAAATGCAGGTCCTTGCGGGACCAGAACTGACGGAGGATCCTGCGCTCTGACGGGCTACCCCAGTACGGCACCTGTTGATACCAACTTATTACTTTCCAGTTCTGCGTAACTTAGCACATCTATTACAACACAAATACAAAATTCATTTATTCAAATAAAAGCGTGTTTACAAGTAAATGTGCAATAATAGTCATATACATATAAATGACTATAGTCTGGTTTTTAATTCAAGTCCAAAAAGGTAAACAAACAAATGTCATTGTCAAATGTCAATTTTGTGTACCTCAGAAAAGCAAAACCTTTGGATCGATATACCTACTAGGGTAACTGTCTACTAACAAAGATCAACAGAAACAACACAGGGCTCTTTTATCTATCGACTTCCTTGGTGGCGACTCATTTCATAACCCTAACGAAACTTCTATAACGCTTACTCATCACCATGGTTACCGGAAGAAAGAAAAATGACAAGAACTGTCACTTGGCTCGGAACTAAAAACTTGATGTAAAAAGATAATTTTATTTTATGATTTTTCTCTGTAAATATTTTCATCTGCATCTCAATGAAAAGCTTACTCTAAGTCTAAATCTATCTCTACCTATACCAACCCCATAGAAAAAACTGGACAAAACGTGAACAGGACAAGAAAACACAACGAGAAACCTTCCGACAAGCACATTCGATAAACGAATGAAAATGAACCAAATGTGTAAAAGCACTGCAAAACCTTACCGTACCCCAGAATGTGAATAGTACCATTAAATATTTACCCAAAAAAAATCTTATTTTTCTAAATATTTACATAACAAACATTAATATCGGAACAAAACTAAGATGGCTAGAATTAAAAATTCTTACTCAGTAATTTAGCTAGTTCCCTATCAAAAAGAAAATATTTATTTTCTATGGTATCATCATTGTTTACCTTTTTGGACTTGAATTAAAAACCAGAGTATAGTGTTATTGCGACAGCAATAGTCTATCGATAGCATCGTGATAATATCGTGGCCTTAAAAATCAGTCGCACTATCGTATCGTGAAATCGATAGTTTCGATAGAACTATCGCGCTATCGAATGTTTTTTTCAAAGACAACTATCAATAGCGAAACTATCGCTTTGACAACAACACTGGCCGTAACCCCACACTTAGATTTGTTTACCGTGTTTTTAATGTCAGAACCTACGACTAAGTACTATGGTAAGTACCTCTTCTAGTATAAGTAAGGTATTTTTTGAATATTTTTGACTCAGTGGCGGTGGGCGTGAGTGCAGTTGAGAAGCAAAAGGTTGCGGGTTCGTTGGCAAATGTTTGTAATGTATACTGTCAAGTGAAAGTCAACATCAAGAATTTTATTCTTAGAAGCTAGGTAAATTTACGCTAGTTCCAACGCATTCATGAAAGAACTGGAAACAACACCGGCTGGGATGTTATCGCTTTTAAGGCATAACCTTTGCTATTGTTCCTGAGAGCACTTACCACTTTAAAGTGCGGCGCGAACCGCTCTATCTCCTGCTGCCAGTTGTGCAGCGTGGATGCCGGGGACACCACGAGGAACGGCCCCCACACGCCGAGGCGCTCCGCCACGTGGCACAGAAACGCGATGCATTGCACCGTCTTGCCGAGGCCCATCTCGTCGGCTAGTATGCCGCTTATGCCCTGTACAATACAATTAAAGTGTTGTTATTTAAAATCTACTCTAATTGTGATTATAATCGAGGTCATTAATTTTTATACCACTAAAGTGGCAACCAAGCGTACGGCCCACTTGATGGTCAGCGGTTACCGAAGCCTATGTACGCATGCAACATAATAGATATCACTTGCGTGTTATCACCCTGAAACGTTAGATGGAAAGTCTCATGTGCCTGTAATTTCACCGGAAATCATACCCTTCGAACCAGAACACAGCAATGCGGGCATTACTGCTTTGCGGCAGAAATAGGGATGGTGGTAGTCCTTCCTTGGACAAGCTCTATCACAAAGAACTCTACTACTCTTGTTTCACCAGAGATGTACGAGGATGTGTAGCGAGAAAAGTGTTCTAGGAACCAATAGAATCACTTCATTAAAGCTGTCAGAGCAAGACTTGTAAATGAAGCGATTCTATTGGTTCCTAACAAACACATCCTCGCGCAACTCTGGTGGAAACGCAGCCTAATACGGGTTTAATAACGGGTTACGGCGGAGGTTTTCAGGCGGCTTACAATCCCCGTTACCAGATATTTTATAAAATTATTTAACTAACTGTAGTGTTATATGAATTATCCGCTCGTACGTTCGTTCGTATGAGTCAGTGGCCAACTCTAGTGACAGAGTTTCTAGGCCGCCCGAAATTGCCACTGGCGGTCACCCATCCAAATGATGACTAAGCGGAACAGTGCTTAACTTTGTTGATCTGTTAAGAACAACTTAGCCAGCTACGTCACGAGCGCCCCGCTGTTGCTCTGTAACTCACCTGATCGTACAAATTAGCAAGCCAGTTCATCCCCTTGAGCTGGTAACCCTTCAGCAATCCCGTGAATATCGAGGGTTGTTCGTAGTCCCCTCCCTTTTTGTTATCTCCGTCCCCCTCTACATCCACCTCCTCCTCAATGGTGATGCCGGTTTGTGCGTCAAACTGAATCGCGCGCGCGCGTTCGGTGCAGAACGCCTCACGTGCGTTGCGCGCCGCTCTCTCCTTCATCACCGCGCTAGAAAGAAAATCATCATGGTGTTTATAACAGATGGGTTGATGATCAATTATACCGGCTGAATTAAACAAATCTGTGTTTACCAAAGTGAAGATGTTGGTAAGTTAACGCGTTTCTCTAAGCCAATATGGTATCATAGGCAATACCTACTAGAAAAAATAGTTTTTTTTAGCAAAATGTGCTTATTTGTGTTTGATATTTTTTTAAGTGACTGCTTGAAAATACATTTCAATTTGAGGTAACCATGTTAGCGTCAGGATGGCTGGTTGCTTAGAGTGTCTGACAATGAGTGTATATTCAATTGCTATCAAGTTGTTTTTATTTGCTTTATTTTCTTAATAATAATTGTTATTAATTATATCTTAATATTTGCTGAAAAATCAATTCAGCCATTTTGCAGAATGGCTGATTGCCTCTTTGTTTAGCATAAAGGGCGCCGATTTCACAGAAGTGTAAAGTAGTAAGGTACCAATAATTGCTACATACTTGCTTGTTTCACGAATTAAATTTACTGTTTTGTATCTACATTAGTTAGGACTATTTTAAAAGTTGAAAGTAGCGCCTAACCTAAAATAAAATAAAATAAAAATAGCCTTTATTTCCCTCTTAAAAAACATTTAGGTAATATCCATTCCATTTATGTAATTATATATAGATTTCACTTTATTCTTCTAATTTCATTATTAATGCATGTCTATTTATGTAGGTATTTCTTTATATTATTTTTATTCATTAATTATTATTCATTTTTCATTAATTAAATTGTCTGTTTCCTTTCATTGTGTAAATATGATAATCATTATGTGTCATTTTCATGAATGTCGAGGGCTATCCATTTCTGGATAAAGGCCTCCTCCATCTCTTGCCAGTATTTTCTATTTTGCGCTGCGCGCACCCAGTGTTTTCCTGCTATGGCAACAATGTCGTCGTTCCAGCGGCGGACAGGCCTAACCTATACTAATATAATAAAGAGGAAAGATTTGTATTTTTGTTTGTTTCGACTTCGTTTGTTTGACTCAAAATGTACTACTCCAATTTAAAAAATGATTTCACTATTAGAATGCTACATTATCCCTATATTTTATGTCCACCCGTGCAAAGCCGTTCAGTTATAAATGCCAAATTATTAAGGTTAGTCTTATAATTTGCCTTTATAATTTGATCAGGCACTCGAGAAGAGAGTGGTGGATGTAATCTGCCTAGCGATATAGCGATAGAATGCTCATGGGTCCAGGGAATCTCGTACCATGCTGCATCAGGCTGCATCAAATTCAAACTTTGATTTTTTGACTACAGATGATCATATTATTCTTATAAGTTTTTTTATAAGCAAAACCAGTTATTAAAAATAAAACTAAATCACGACTCGACACAATTATCTTTGACAAGCTTAATGCCTGGTAGCAGACCTATGCTGCGAAACCAAAACAGCGAAACTGCGAAACCGTAAGTTTCGCTGCGAGTTGTAAGTTCTTCCCCGCTCTAAACGTACTAAAACTGACTATGATTTGTCTCTTTCTTACATTATTCTATATCAACCGCCTGTTGGCCGCCATTTCACAGCGGTTCCGCGAGTGGCATTATACAAGACGGGAGACTCCTGCGGACGCCGTGCCGCGCACCGTCTGTTTCTCAATTGCGCGGTCGCGTCACACGAATACATTGCTGACTGCTAAAATAAATAAAAACATAAAAATCGTGTTTTCTCCTGCTATAACTTTTTTTCAGACGAATGTTTTTTTGTTTGGTTTTGGGGTGCTGTACCACTCCCTTTCGTTTTTGGTAGTCGTCTTTTTACACGCTGTATACCCACCCTGAACAGGTCCGGTTGCACAGCTAAACTCAAGCAGCAGTTTCGCTGTTTTGGTTTCGCAGCGTAGGTCTGTTCCAGGCATAAAAACACAGTCATTCGATATAGAATAGATACTTTTCAGTAGAATTGCCAAGGTATATTTTAATGTCATGTTTTTTTTAAAGTCGTGATCATGACACTTTCGAAATTCAAGGTTTTACGTGAAACGGAACAGGAAATAAAAAAAAAATCAACGCTTTTTAAATTCAAATTAAATTCACTGTTCAAAAATCAAATCCCAGTACACATCAATTTCGTAAAAAAATATGAAAATAATTACTATAGTATTTTGATCTTGTGGCATTAGACTTTTTAGTACGACTTTAGGTCATTGTATTTTGATGGTCGATCTAACACATGGGTGCCCTTCCGCGATGCTAGAGCCCTCAACTTTGCTTAGCAAGGCAGGATGGAAAGCAAAGATTATGTAGCCGTTCCCTCGTAAAACGTATCGCAAGACCCGCCACTCAATCTAGATTTACATACAGCAAGACCACTTTGGCAAGAAGAAGTGTTCGACTAGCTTTTCACATAAGGTGATATCAGACGGGTAATTTTAGGTTCATTTTCGTCTTTCATTCGGCACCTTTCACTCGAAATGAAATGTTTGAACACAAAACAATTGTGCCAAGAAAAATGAAGCATTCACTCGAATGAATATTCACTCAACAACACCACACAACTGACTGATATCACCTTTAAGCTCTATGACAATTCAAAATTATCCTTCGTGATTTTATTGAATAAAACATTTTGAATTCGACCAAAATGAACGATTCTAAATTATCCTTCGTGATTTTATTGATTATAAAAATTTCAATTTAAATGTGTATTTGACTAAGAAGAAATGCCAATAACAGGTAATTTTTTAATTTGAATGTGGATTTGACTAAGATTAAATGCCAATAACAGGTGATTGTTGCTTGAAGGATGCAGTTTTCACAAGCGCGCACAGCATAAAGTACCATTAGGATCTTGGCAATAGCGACCCTTAAGGCTACAGGACCGTTATGTAAGTCTATCGTTGTCGATCGCTTGTTGTTACGTCTGGCCTTCTCTTTCACACCTACAGTGCATACCATAAGCGTGAAAGGGATCGATAGAATTACATAATAACCATACCGGAAGCGGGGTCGCGACGCATTGGTTTGTATGGAGATATTTCCGAGGTAGGCGACTGTCGCGCAGTTTGGGGCCATGACACGACCCCGCCATGATCCGAATGGTACTTTTAGAAATTAGTGGAAACACCTTATTCGCACAATTCGCATTCAACTTTACCGCACTTTATCGCTTTCATGTACACTATGATAATTCGTTACAATTTGAGGTATTATGGATAGCATAATATTAAAATGTAACCAAGACGGGCTGTATCGGACCAGCTTCTTGTCTTGAGCCGGCAAACGTCATCTGATGGAAATTGATTTTTCAAACTTCCATACTTAACCTCTCATTTTGAATTATCATTTTGTACATTTACCGGACCTTGCACTAGGGACATAGACCTCTACTCGCCAACTTTAATAGAAAGGATATCTTCTATCTTAAACTACTCTGTGCAGATCAGACAATACTTGATTATCGCTAAATCTCTAGCTTTGTATAAGATAACTGTCGCCTAACTAAGTGTATAATTCTTGACTTTGTATATTTAGTACTGAGCGCGCGCCAGCGGAACACAATCAACTAATCGCAGTGCAATAGTAACTAGCACTGGAAGGATATAAAGTTCAAAATAGATTTCGTGTTCGGAACAAGGCAAAAATCGACTGGTACTTCCGGTTTAATTCCCGTAGATATAGGTGATACATAATACTATATTAATAATTATGATTTGATGGCGTTAAAACTTATTACTATTATATTTATCTTTCTAACACTTTTGAGAAATATATCATACAAAAGATCCATTTTGTCCTACTACTAAATTCGAAAGATAACTTATTGTTACTCGCAAACGATTTGAATAAAACTTAGAATAGTACAAGTTCTGGACCTGGTATAGCTTATAGGTTCCACGAGCGAAGCCGCGAGCAGCAGAAGTTGGAGTAGTATACATAATAAATATAAAACCCACGCTAACTTAAAAATAAGGTGCTAAATCGCTTGTGATGCATTGTGCGACTTATATACTTATGGCAGGAGGAGCACCGTTGGTCTGGGGGTTGTGACCACACCTTCCGTTCCTAAGGTCTGGGATTCAAACCTGGGGCCTTACTCTTGAACGCAATCGGTATTGGACAAAAATTGGAATTTGACATTTCATGACAACCTACGCCAAATTCAACCTTGTACTGAAAAATACAGTAAAATTTGACAGCAGTAAATGAGAATTGGATTGAAATTCGGATTAAGATTGCGTTGGAGAGTAAGGCCTCTAGTTGTGTACCAACAGATTTTCTATTTAAATATATGATGTGCGCGCAACGCTAGGTTTCTCATACCTCCGGCTGTCAATTTACATGAGATTTTTACAGCCTACAAAAATACGATTCGATACGTCTACGATTTATCAAACGTGTTTTTTTTGGTCGCTGGCAACTGCAAGTATAAAGTGTGATGTGATTACCTGTCATAGGGGTCGATAGCCGCTAGTCTAGGGTCATCTTCTTCGTCCAACTGATGCAGGATCATCTTAGCTCTGTCGCAATCATCGAACGACTTGCGCTGCATAAAGTGAGCGTACAACTCCGTCTGGGTGATCAGGAAGTTCAGCTTGCGACTATGCCGCTTCACTTCAATCAGTTCCACGTCCATCTGGAGAGGAACACAGTTTAGTTTGCGACGTTGCCGCTTCACTTCAATCAGTTCCCGTCCATCTGGAGAGGAACACAGTTTAGTTTGCGACGTTGCCGCTTCGCTTATTATACGGTTCCGCCGCCACTTCAGCAAGATTGTGAATCATGACATTTTAAGGGACATGCCTAACATAGGTAACCGTTACGCTAAGGGTTGGGCCAATATCCTGAAGTTATTGTAATTTTGACTTTATTTTGTGCCATGTTATTTTCTAAAATTGTGATAATTTTAATACCTCTTCTTTTAATAATTTCTAGTTCACTGTCTTTACAAATATTAATGTTGTGTAAATAATGTTACCTGAGTCAAAAAAGGTTGATACTTCTACGAGTCAAAAAAGTTACTCTTACTAGAAAGAATATATTATTGTTTGTCGTGAACATACAGCTAATAAAAGTAAAATAAATATATTGTATTTTAAAAGGGATTCTTATGTTTTTTTGTGTTACAGCACCCTCTACTTTGGATTCAACCCAGCATTGCGCTGACATAAAAAAAAGTAAAAGTAAGTTCGTATGAATCCGGCGAAATCGCGACCGGGGTGTGGTAAGTAAAACTGGTGGGAGGTAGGGAGTGGCCATTCTAATTTGACCATTACACGTTATGTACATTGCACATTTTGGCAGTGTACTATTGTGTCGTAGGATCATTAAGGTCGCGAGAACATTATGACCATGGCATGTTGTGCATTTTGACGATGGAGCGTATTTAAAGTAAAAGTAAGTTTGAATGAGTCAGCGTTCAACTCTGGTGATAGAGTTTCTACGCCGCCAAAAGGCCTCTGTCATGGCTTAACCACTTTGAAAAAGCCGGGACCGACTGCTTAGCGTGCCCTCCGAACGGGAGCGCTCAGTTGAAATCGCCACTGGCGGTCACCCATCCAAATGAAGTACGCGGAACAAAAACCAAAATAAAAAAATATTTATTTCAATAGAATCACAACTTTGAAACGTCTTACAAGCTAGGAAATTTTACACCAGTTCCAATGCGCGCCCATGCCGTAAAAGAACTGGCAACAACACCGGTTGGGTTCCTATCGCTTTTTTGGCATGACCCTTGCTATTGTTATGGATGCCGAGTAGAGTTGGAGCACATTCGTCCCAAGCTTTTTTATCATCTAGGTAGATTATTTTATAGTAAGCTTTTTGAGACAGTTTTTTAACTTCGTTGATCTGTTAAGAACAACTTAGCCAGCTAAGTCACGAGCGCTCCGCTGTTCTGTGGTAGTGTACACATACCTTGCGCTGTTCCACTGCCTCCTTTTCCATACGCTTACGCGTCTCGCGCTCGGCGCGGTCGTACCGCCGCCAGTAGCCTTGCATCTCGCGGCTCAGACGCTTGCACCGCCACAGTGTATCTTTCATGTTCTTTTGTGACTGTTCAACAGTAACAATACTCATTATTGTTGAATACGATAACAATACTTATTATTGTTGATTATAAGGTTAGGTCATGCGTGGCGGTTAACATCAGGCGAATTAATTGTCCGTCTCGCCGTTCTCTAAAAAAATAATAAAAAAAATAAATAATCGCGCACATTTCACACAGTGACATGTAGCCCTAAAATAAGGAAGGCTTGTACTATGGGAACCAATGTAATATTTGCATAATCTGTAATACACATACAAAATTAAGAGTAGTAGAGTTCTTTGTGATAGAGCTCGTCCGGGGAAGGACTACCACCATACCTATTTCTGGCGCCAAGCAGTAATGCTCGCATTGCTGTGTTCCGGTTCGAAGGGTATGGTTTCCGGTGAAATTACTGGCACGTGAGGCTTTCGATCTTAGCCTCAAGGTGGCAACCCGCGAGTGATACCTCTGGTATTGCAAGCGTCCATACATTCCCACTGCTGGGACACTGGCCTACTCTCGGGCGAGAGTGATTAGGATTGGATGAAAAATCAAAAAATCAAAATCAAAAATAAAAAATTATTTATTTCAGTAGAATCACAAGGATCACTTTGAAACGTCTTACAAGCTAGGAAAATTTACACCAGTTCCAACGCGCCCATGCCGTAAAAGAACTAGCAACAACACCGGCTGGGTTCCTATCGCTTTTTTGGCATGACCCTTGCTATTGTTATGGATTCCAAGTAGAATTGGAGCACATTCGTCCCAAGCTTTTTTATCATCTAGGTAATCGGTTGTTTTATAGTAAGCTTTTTAAGACAGATTTTGTTTAATTAAGTTTTTAAATTTGCCAATTGATAAATTTTGTATGTCGCTTGGGACTTTGCTATAGAAGCGTACACATTGCCCTTTAAAAGATTTACTGACCTTAGTGAGCCTAACTGTGGGAAC
Organism: Colostygia pectinataria; assembly: GCA_951394395.1. Classification (NCBI taxonomy): domain Eukaryota; kingdom Metazoa; phylum Arthropoda; class Insecta; order Lepidoptera; family Geometridae; genus Colostygia; species Colostygia pectinataria. Next base: position 16,365,465 of record OX596348.1, on the reverse strand, counting down.
AGCGAGTTTATTTTTATTTCTAGTATTAACAGGAAGGAAGATGGAATTGGATAATCCAATTAAACTTGATCGGAATCACACTAATATTACAAATGCGTAAGATTGATTGCTTGTTATTTTATAACTAAACAACCACTGAACCGATTTGTATGAAATTTAAAACACATGACCGGGCATGGGGTAAAAACTACTGTTTATACAAAACATACCCGGCAACACTGCTGGGAGGAAAGAATACAGCAGGCAACACTGGCTGACTGTAACAGCGTGGCGCACGCGTCGATTTATTTTATTTGATAATCCCACATTCATATTCATATATTTCACCTTGTATGGTTTGGTCCAGAATTAAACGTTAAGTAAATCATTTAGGTGGAGTATTTTTCGAAGAGGACCAAATACCCAACAGCTACTGTCGCGGGCAACTAGTTTTCTATTAAAAATGAGCGCTTTATAGTGTTAATAATTTTATGTACTTAATGTTTATTCATGTATTATAGCCATTATGCAAAATATTTTAAATACGATTTAAATAAGTGGTGCATTTGTTATAACATGTTTATTTAAAACACTTTTTTAGGCGCTACAGCCTGCTAGTCACATCGATCTGGAGTTATAATGTGCTAAACTGTGTTTAGTTATGTTAATATGTTACTGTGTTTATGTTAAATAAAGAACTTTTAAAAAAAAAGTGTATAGTACGTAGCACTCACTTGCATAACGACAGTGCGGACATGCCTGCTGCACATATTCGCCAGTCGCTTCTTCTGCACAAGAGCCTCTTTGTGCGCGATTTGTCGGGCACGATGCACCTTGCAGACCTCCTTCTTAGCGATCATAATCCAATGGCGTCTGCGCCTGGCAGTCATGTCTTCATAAGGGTCCACCAGTTCAAGATCTCTCTTAGTCGGCCTTGGTTGCGGCGGTGGTGGTGGTGGCGGTGGCGGCGGTGGTTTGAAATAACTAGACACAGACATAGAAATAGACATACATTTATTTGCTAACATTTTTTTTTTATACTACTAAAGTGGTTAATAAGCGTACGGCCCACTTGATGGTCAGCGGTTAACGTAGCCTATGTACGCATGGAACATCATAGATATCACTTGTGCGTTACCACCCTGAGACGTTAGATGGAAAGTCTCATGTGCCTGCAATTTCACCGGAAACCATACCCTTCGAACCGGAACACAGCAATGCGAGCATTACTGATTGGCGGCAGAAATAGGTATGGTGGTAGTCCTTCCCCAGACGAGCTCTATCACAAAAAACTCTACTACTCTTATTAATTAAAATTATAATTATGGACACACAATACATGTATTTGCTAACTAATTGTTTATGAAGTTGTATTAATACGCTTGTCTGCCAAAAAAGCAAGTTTGTATGAGTCAGTGAAGAAGTTATTATGCCGCCTACGACGCTAACTTTGAATAAATGAGCGCTTGAAATTACCACTGGCGGTCACCCATCCATATGATGACTACGCGGAACAGTGCTTAACATCGTTGATCTGTTATAAACCATTTAGCCAGCTACGTCACGAACGCTCCACTGTAAACTATAGTAATAAGAGACTGTTGTACCAAATAACTATAGTTTTTTTAGATATTTTTTATTATACATAGAAAATACCCAGAACACCCTAAACAAATATTTGCAGATTGTACAAACATTTGTTCCGAGGCGGGAATCAAACCCGCAAACTGCACGTCGCAGGCGGACCTTCACCCGCCGCGCCACATTGGTCGTCTTTAAATGAAATACTAAAGCATTGGTGGTCTAGCGGTAGTGACCCCGCCTTCCGATCCTAAGGTCGTGGGTTCGAATCCGGTCGTGCACCAATGGATTTTTTGCTATGAAAAATTTATGTGCGCAATGCCAGTGCTCTCATACGGTGAAGGAAAACATCGAGAGAAAACCGGCATGTCCAAGAACTAAAAATACGAAAGACTTGTGCTATCCACCAATCCGCATTGGGTCCGCGTGGTGGATCAAGACCCAATCACTCTTGCTTGAGAGTAGGCCAGTGTCCCAGAAGTGGGAACATTAGAAGGTTGTCATGATGATGATGAAATGAAATAAGTCTTACTTGCTCTGGCTGGTGCCAGGTCTGCTGTCAGGGCCTGTGCCGATAGCCGTCAAGTAGTCATCGGTGTCGTCAGTCAGTGGGGGCAGAGTCATGCTCTGTAGGTGATCCTCCCAGTCGAGAGTGAGAGCATCGGACTACATCAAAACAGTCCCAAACATTAAATAAATAAATAATATAAATAAAAAATAAATAACTAATGCTAGATAATCCACACAGCATCTAGCCCCAAGCTAAGCAGAGCTTGTGTTATGGGTACTAGATGACTGATATACTAAATACTTATAATATAAATGACCCTAAAATACAGCTCAGCAGAGACCTAGTGTAGGGATTGAGCTCTAATTGGTACAAAAAAACGATCTACCTACTTATATTAAGTTGTTTTACCCAAATAATAAAATTGTACCGCCAAATATTGTAAAGCTTAACAAAACATTTTCGTTCATTAATTTATCCCAAGGCCCGCATCGAACCCGCAAACATTTATTAAAAAATAAACTATAATTTTAGCCACTAGATCGGACTCCTTGTCATAACTGACTATTAACTGTCACAAATTCTGTCAGCGTTTGTTTGTGTTGCTTCGTAAACTTAGAGAGGTTACAATGTAAAAAAAAAGATCAGTATTAAAAGGGCTAACTTAAATTTTGTAATAATTTTAGCTGCTTGCTATAAATTGTCTTTCCTTATCATAAAAATGATGCAAGCGGCGTCAGTGAACATGGATGATGGAGAATTTGAAAGGCCCAACAACATATAGTGTGACAATGAATATGGCCTTATTATGTATTAACCACTTAATCAAACTGATTATTATTTAATAATATAACCTTCTCCTTTTTGGAAGTCCATTAAAAAATAGCGTGAATTATATCATTTATTCGAAAAACGAGCGTATTCATTTACATGAAATCTCGTTATTATCGAGTTGAAACAGTGCCTTCTCATTGATAAACTAGTTTGTGAAGAAAATTCCCGTTTTTTAAATGAATGATCAATAAATTGTTTTCACTAATTGACCTCTCGAGCTAAGATCTCATAAAAAAAATTGGATAAACTGCTGTTATTTTGTTAGGTAATAGCAATAAAATGTCCAGTGGAATAGTAACTTACATAGCTGTATAGCGAATCATCGTCCTTTAGCGTGTAAATAAGAAAATTTCAATTAGATTATTTTTCATCACCATTATCATCCAATAGATAGACGTCCACTGCTGGACATAGACCTCCCCTACCACCTCCACTACTGTTTTCCTGTTATTTATTCGATTTATTCTGATTATTTTTAATTGGAGTTATTTTGGTGGTTTGGAATAACACAAATCTACCAAGAAATCATACTGATCAACACTTGAATTTAAAAGTTGTGTACTCACTGTATCAATGTTTACTGAAAGCGGTTCAGTAAACAGTAACGGTATGGGCGGGGGTGGCATCTCCTTAGCAGGTGCACGTTTCGGCTTGGCACCTCTGGTTCCTCGCTCGGAAACACTTTTAGACCCTCGTTCTACGGTGACTTTAGCACTTGAAGTGCTTCTAGTTGTTCTTTCAGTGGTCCTAGCTCGGTCGGGAACCACCCTTGCCCTCTCTGCTCGGGTCCTCCCGCGGCCTCTGGTCACACGAGGCGGAGGAACCGGTCGGCTGGCGCGGTACTCAGGATAACGGTCAATAGTTGATAGCAAGCCAGAAGAATAGTACATGCGTTGGTGTTTCTGTAAGTGTTATTTTATATTATTATTATTTGTTTATTTTAATAATACACAAGCAGTGTGAGGTTCTGCTAGTATCATACAGCCTAGGATAGGGCAACATGGGGCTTCGATATAAACGATTGGTATTGTTTTGAACACATGCTCACGACCGTCTCGCTTTCTTGGCCCCGACCGAAATGAATCAAGGCACGAGCAAAGCATCTCAAATCTATATCAAGTGAAATAGAGCTCTATTAGGCCATGCTAGCAGCATACAAGAAAAGCTGTGGGTGAGGATACCTAGATAGATTGAAGCCTTCACACAATGAGATGCCATCAAAAAAAAATTATTAGTAAAACTCATAACATTCACAACAACTTTTGAAATGTTACAAACAAACTTACCGGATTGTCTTTGTTGAATTTATTCTGGTACTTTAGATAAAGCCGGCGCTCCTTGAGCATTTCCTTTATTCTTCTATCCTTGCCCTCAGGTGTGTCATCATCGCTGCTTGACTCTGTGGATGTCAATAGTACATCTCGCAGCCACTGTCGACCTGGGTCATTTGATGAGAAGTTAAAGTGACGAAGCCTTGCTTTTCTTCGGTCTGAAAAAATTATATTGAATTAAGTATGAGATGAACCTTTAACCCTAGAGTGGGCGCGTCTTTTTGCGTAACGCCAGTGGGCGCGTGGGGAGCATTTTGATTGACAAACAAGTAATCACAAATCAACATACCTATTTATTAAATACTAAATTCAAAAAAATTATAATTTATTCAACAAAACCAAGACAACACAAAATAACCTAGTTTTCTACTAAACTCGCACACACTTCAGAGCTGACTTCTTACGTGCAACTCACAATACACTTGTTTTGGTGGGGAGGAATGATTGTTTATTCACCAAGAAGAAGTTAACGCCATCCATTTAATCATTTATAATAATTTTAAAAACCTGTCTTCGTGGTTATTTGTTTTTGATTATAGGATAATCAAACACAAGGTTATCTCCAATTTGATATTTTTTGAGTTGTCTTAGCATTGATCAAGGTAGTAGTGCAATATTTATTAAATACATACTGTTTTAGGAACTTTTTTTTTTTCTATTTTTTAAGGAACTTTTGTCCTAAAGGACCATGTCAGTTCCATCTTATCTTCAAAATAACCACATCAGGACCCAATGTTTTTGGTCTTCTAATAGCTCATATATGGTATAGTGCACCAACTTTTGTTTACAAACGTTTTTTTAGAAATTATAAACTTTTTAATTGACTTTTTTTTCTTAAATCTAAATTATGTTACAATAAGCACTAGGTAATTAAAATGAAAAAAACATAAGTAACAAAATTATATTATTATATTTTCTAAATCTACAGGATATGCTTTAACTAAACAATCTTCACATAAGTATGTGCAATGTTCATTGCACAGTAATTTGGAGCATCTGATATTTTCTCTAACCAAGATGCTATACGATCATCATCCATCTTGTTATACTCCTAGATCCTGTAATTATAAACGTTTTTTTCAATAAATAAACCATAGAAAATTGAGTACAATTCAATTTTGAAAAAATATTTGACAAAATTTTTACTTACGTGAGAAGGCGCGCGGTGAGCAATTTGCCGCTTAGCAACAACCGACGGTAACAACTTTCTCCTCTAGCAGCTCCCCGCGCACTGATGGCATCCTGCCTTTCGGCACGAGTAGTGAACGGTAGTGGAGGCAGCTAAAAGTGCATACTTAGCAAGCAACTATTTTACATGATCGTTTTTTTGATGAGGGCGGCAAAATGCTCATGGCGCGCCTACTCTAGGGTTAAAGACTATGGTACCTATACTTTTAAAAAATATTGTTTTATGAATAGGATGAATATAACTTGTAAATAAACTTACCTTCTTTAGTAGTCATAATTCCATTAACTTTGCGGTCTTCTCCTCGCTTCCTATGTTTCTTTTTTTTTTTCCTAGTAGCTGTGTTAGCCGATGCCCCTGCAGATGTTGACGGCATTGGATTGGATTCAGACTCGGACGAGTCATCAGGATCACTTTCGCTGGTGTTAAAGAATCTTTCCATTTGGTTCAGCAAAGGTTTTATATTGCAAGCATTTTCCACTTCTTGATGATACAAAGATATGGCGGCGTCCTGCATCTGCAGTGGCTCTTTTGCTGCAGTGCTGGACGTGGATTCAGACATCCTGACGGATCTTGAAAACGAAAACCTAAGCTGATACGCAAGTCTTATAAATCAGTGAAATACAGCTAATACGCAAGGAAAACCACAAAGATAATATGAACGCTTACCAATATTATTGCTCTAACATTAATTAGTACATAAAATTCTAGTATACTTACGGTTTCTGCTTAAGAATCACTCACCAGTACTCTGAATTACATTCACAAAATGGCGCACGAGAATAAAACGAGAATAATCGATATTCCTGTCAACGCAACGTACGCGACCATAGAATTGCAGATAGCCATACTTGTTTTCTAGGAAGCCCTAAAAAAAAACATAAATCCGCCACTAAAATCCTACTTAATGTTGCCAGCAGTCAAACTTCTGGTCGTAAAATGTCTGAAATATATGGTAAAAATGTACGTTTTGTAAAAAAAAAAACATTTAGGCTAACTGAATAAAAACCTCATAATCAGTTAGCGGATATGTTTTTTTTTACCTAACTGCAAAGGAAAATGTATTTTGTCGTCTTTGCCTTAAGTCTGTTCTTAAAATACCTAGTATATTTCAATGCTTTGATAAGCATCATTCTCGAAAGTAAAATATTTGCTTATGAAGAAAAATCGACGTATGAAAATAAAACATTGTACTTATAGTTCATAGTCACTAACATCATAGCACAAAATAATGTCACTCAGAAAGCAACTCCTAAATAATTAAATAAATAAATAATGCTGAACAATCCACACAGCATCATCTAGCCCCAAGGTAAGCAGCTGTTAAACAGAGCTGTATTATGGGTACTAGATGACTGATAAATAAATAATACAATACAATACATAGATAAATATTTTTTTATTATAATATAGAAAATACCCAGAACACCCGGAACAAATATTTGTAGATCGTACAAACATTTGTCCCGAGGCGGGAATCGAACGCAACCTCTGCGTCGCAGGTGGACCTGCGCCCGCTGCGCCACACATTTATAAATGTCGTTCGTCCAGTTATACTGAGAATGATTTTATAAGAACTAAATGAACTAAACGATATTATACTGAAATAAATGAACTAGGTACCTAACTACCTGCTAAATTATATTTCTGAACTAAATGTGTTGAACGACTACGAATGTAAATGAACTACTGAACTAAATTAATTCACTGAGCTTAGAGATTTATGTAGATATTTTCTTTTTACTGCCAATTTCGCACAAATTTTAGAAAAAAAGTAGTAGAGGGTCTTCGAATAATAGTGCGCAATATTCAAGGAACATGTTCCACACACAAAAAAGTATTTGCTATTCTCTCTGTTACACTTCCTGTATCTTGTTATAATCCTTTCTATAACAAGTACACTAGTGAAATGAACCATGATGCACAACACACACAGCGGGCGGGCGCGGGTCGGGTCAGATCCGCCGCGGGTGCTTTTTGTTTTAAATTAAAACTGTGTATGGACGACGGCTGCCGCGCTCCACCCGACCCGCGCCCTTCTGTGTGTTGTCATCCTTGACGTCAGTACAAAAAATACAACAAAAAACACTCGCAGCGGATCTGCCGCGGGCCCGCGCCCGGGTCCTGTGTGTGTTGCGCTTTTGTTTTGTTTGCCGGATCCTTGGTACGGATCCTGAAGATGTCCCTAATATCAGATGCTTGTTCAAGTTTCAAGTTTATTATAAAAATGTAAAATTACAGAATAAATATCTAAGGCGTTACATTTGATTGCGCTGAATCGAAACTGCGTGTAACTAAACGCTTTTTTGGACTGTTATATCCTATTCCTCTATCCCGCTCTTGCACGAAACCTCTCGCATAAGTGCGAGCGAGTTCACCGCTGGAATTTCGCCTCAAGCGCCGCCCGTCGCGCGGGTTGACGTAGAATGGCTGCCCTAACCTGAACACCATCCGCGCCCGCTTATTTACAAATAACAATTCAAGTGCTGTGTCTGTGCTGAAACCACTGGGAAACCCTCCACACCCTGCAGTTTAGAAACAAAAAGTACCGTGTAGCCCTTCCTCTTTTGAAAACTGTATCTAACCCAACTTATCCAAAGTTTTTGAGAACCATCCTTACTATTATATACAGTCCATTAAAATTTTCATTTTTTCGCATCAACCGCGTACCCAACATTCGTCTTAATTAATAACTACACACATCAAAAATAAAAATACAACATACAACACCCAGCATAATACACATTTTAAAAAGATAAAAGGAAAAAACAAATAATAGCATAATTGGCAAAGTAAATAATAATAAATCTCTATTCATAATAAATAATATCAATAAGGCAATTACTTTTTCTAATTATAAATATTAACACAATAGTAGGTACACTTATGTGTAGGTACATTAAGAGCTTTGCCTATGTTCAGTGCTGAACCTACCAAGGACAGCTTAGTTTCAGCTTGAGACGTGGGAAGATTCCTAATCTCTATGCATGTAGACCTGCAATATAATAATAGGGGGGTCATTGAACGCGCAGGTCATTGACGCGCGGTCATGTATTTTTTTTTGTGTGTGGAACATGTTCCTTCTAAGAGCGCAAGAGAAGTACGGGCACGCACACTCACCATTTCGATTATAACTAATTCGATGCAGTAATGTAGTACCTGTGCTGTGATGTCAACAAAAGTATTGAGTAAATATGTCTTTAACTTTAGAGTTTTTACAATAAAATTAAAATCTTAACTTGTCTCCACAATAAATATTAACACACTAAAACAAACATATTACGAGACAGTGTAGGTATTTACAAAAAGTAAATCGTTGTTAGCTAAATTCTTACAAAATGGTAAAAAAGTCCGATAGAAATCATGGTAGTACGCCAAAGGATCGCCGAGGCCCGTAATCGGACATACAAGTCCGCGTCGGTCGGCAACGCCGCCTTTAAAGCTATTCTCTATGGTATCACAAAACCAGGTGGGAGCTTATATGTATATGCATCTCTTTCTTACACATTATCAGCGCATAATGTGAGTCCAGTGCAAACAGATATATTTAGTTCCAACGCGCCCATGCCGTAAAAGAAGCAACAACACCGGCTGGGTTCCTATCGCTTTTTTGGCATGACCCTTGCTATTGTTATGGATTCCAAGTAGAGTTGGAGCACATTCGTCCCAAGCTTTTTTATCATCTAGGTAATCGGTTGTTTTATAGTAAGCTTTTTGAGACAGATTTTGTTTACCTAATTAAGTTTTTAAATTTGCCAATTGATAAATTTTGTATGTCGCTTGGGACTTTGTTAGAGAAGCGTACACATTGCCCTTTAAAAGATTAACTGACCTTAGTGAGCCTAACTGTGGGAACAGCGAGTTTATTTTTATTTCTTGTATTGACATTATGATTATCACAATTTTTTTTTAAACAGATTAACATACGGAAACGGAAACATAGCATACAAACTTTTTAGAATGCTCAACTTTAGTCCTCGTTCAGGGCTTCTACCTCTTCTCCATATCTCTAGACCATGTTATAAGAAAACTAGGCATAGCACTCCGAGATATGAAGTCACGTGACTGACATAGCACTGCGTCATATCCGCCGTCGTTGTTTCTGTGATGCCAGTAATATGAAATCAAACTCCCCGAATCCCTTAAATTCTTTTAACACTGCGTTTTCGTAGCAAACCAGTCGAACGAGGTCCGTCGGCGCTCGAGCCGCCGCCGGCGCGCCGGCAGATCCGCGCCCGCGTTGTGTGTGAAGTCAATACACCCGCGGTGGGCCCGCGGCGGACCCGACCCGTCCCGCTCCCGCGTTCTGTGTATGTTGCGCTTAAACCAATAGTGAGAGATTTTTCTGCCCTTCTGCCCTTAAATTTTAATTTATTTGTTTTAGTTTAGTTCGCAGAGCGGATCTAGCCTTCCGTGAAGATAGCCGTTTGTGATGCGCAAAAACAATTTAGTTTGAAAAAGCTCCATTGCGCATCGAAATGGCTTACTTCACGACGGCCGAGATCCACCGTGAGAACTATACATAAGTGTTACTCCCTCGTTTAGCGGTAACCTTATTGTGTAAACCGGTCACCCGCGAACCGCGATACAGGCTAGCCCTTGTGCGGTGCGGGGACCTCCAGTAAACCATTGTACCTATTTGTTTTCTTTTGGTAAGTAAATAAATAATTTGATTTTGATTTTTGAGTGATGAATGTTGGCCATTTAGTTCCGAAGCTGATTAGTGACCTAGATGCATGCCAACGCTTGCTTGCACTTAAAATAATAGGTATCTACCTACTGTAGGTACCTACCAATATCCAACCAGTATGACGACCTCACTTTTAATATCAATGTGATATTTGACATTGGGTCATGGTATGGCTAGGTCAATCGGAGCGCAGCGGTCAATAGGTACGAGTACCTACATTATTTTTGGCGGAATTATTTTCAAGCTTCTATCATGACAGCCTTCTAATGTTCCCACTGCTGGGACACTGGCCTAGCTCAACTTTTCAAGCTTACTATGTCAAAATGCTCGATGAATCCGTCGTAAGTTGCCAGCATAGTTCCAAAATTTCGAACCGAAAATGACGTTAAACTCGTACCATGAATCACTTTCTTAGTCAAAGGTTACTTGCTCAGTCTGGCTTCAGTTCAGTCCATCATTTTGGTCCGGCTGAGACTGATGCCAGAATGATGGATGAAAAACAGGGTTACACGCTCAGTCTAGACTGACAGCAGACTAATAAAACTTACGTTAGTCATCCTTCGTAAAGTGAAGACGAGTCAAGTGAGTCACCTGATCCTGCCTAGCCATGGATATTGTGAAAAAAAAAGTGCCTGCGCTATTATAATTATCGCTTTACTGCTAAAGAAACGCGTAAAAAGGAAACGAAAGGAAGGAGTTTTCGCAAAGCGTCATTTCTCTTGTATTTATTACAATATAAAGTACCTATGTGTTTTTTCCCATAACTCTGGCAAGGACTCGTAAGTGAAAATGAATTCTTTTTATATCTCGATTGGCGGTAGCGGGAGTGAAGCGGGCGGCGGCGGCAGCGCTTCGTCGCTTGGCACGTCTTCCATTGCGTCGGAGCGGAGACGCTGACTGATTGACGCGAGAATGTGTCGAGCGGTTACACGATCAGTCTGGCATCAGTCTGCTGTCATTCACAACAGAATAATAAAAAATATTTAAAATATTAATTTATTGTCATTCTGGACCATGAGTCCGTCAGTCAACCGGTTAGACGATAATTCTCCCGTCATTCTGAGCAGACTGATTGACCAGACTGACGCCAGATTGAGCGTGTAACCTTTGACTTAGATCGGTCCCAAAGACGTAGCTCGACTACATTCCTACTTATTATATTAAGTAGGCTAAGCACTTGCAAAGTTTTGGTAAATAATTTACATGGTGGCATAATTTCATAAAAGAGAAAAAAAAACAATTTTGGATATGCTTTATTTATTAATAAGTACCTACCTACCTACTTAGTATTCATCTACTATGATTCGTTAAGGCATTAACTGTAATTTAAAAAAAAAATGTGGTAGGTTAGTTAATTACCACTTTAGGTACCTACTGTACTGTCTAAGTAGGTAGTAGGTCTAGGTATTAGAACACACGGAATACTTATTCATAAAATATTAAAACAGCTCCTGACATCTACTATTACGATCTGAAACCTTTGTAAGAGGAAGTGGTAGGTAGTTCAAAATATTTTAGTTTGCGTTTATACAAACGTCCATAGATGGCACTATTTACAAATAACAACACCTATCTTCTTACACAGAAAACACTGTTTATTTGCCCACGCCTATCTTGCATATATGCTTGCTTTCTATTTTACAGTAATTAACTAATTAACTATTCTATTTATATAACAACGTAGTAGACAAATTATAATTTTGCTGTAGGCAGGCTTTGCTAATATTATTGACTAAATTTTAAATTATCAAAATAAGCAGTTGTAGCATTTTATAAACTTTGATAGCTAAATGTATCGCGGTCCTTTGGTCAAAGTAATAATCTGGCTTATCGCCACCAGTCTTGATTAGACGTGTGGTGAAAGATGACAACTCGTAAATTATCTACATATTTATTATATTTTATTTAATTTAGTTTTATAATTATTTTAGGTAGGTAGAATAATATAATATATTTTATTTAATTTAATTTTATAATTATTTTAGGTAGGTAGGATATCGTAAAGAAATTCCTTGAAATCTATGATATATTTGGAAAATAAGTTGTAAGTTTAGGATGTTTCAAAATTTGAAAATTAATTCGACGATGGCGACAAATAATCTGCCACGGTAAGCTCTGAAAAAGAAAGTAGACATTTATCTGCGTACCTACATTGTTCGATAGATGGCACTATTTTCCGGAGCAACAACCAAGCAGTTCACAAAGTACGCTTTCGTCTATGCGTACATCGATCAAAGATGGCACCACATTACACAATTACCTGGTGGTAGGACTCTTCAGCAAAAGTCCGTCTTGGTGGGTACCACCGCAGTGGCAGATATTCTACCTCCAAGCAGTAGTGTGCAAGCATTACTGTGTTTAGGTTTGAAGGGCACTGTAGCAAGTGAAATTACTGGGCGAAAGAGACTTATCAACAATGTATCGGGGTGATAAGCGCAGTCCAAAGCCACGCAAACACTTAAAAACTTTAAGCTTTGGGTGTCACTGCATCTGTAATAGTCAGGCGTGGTGTTTAACATCAGGTGGGCGCCTTGATTGTCCTGTCACTTGCTGACATAAAAAAAAAAATATATATCCTGAACATTATTCTACAGAATACCACAATTTTTTTAACGAAATACGATATTTTTTACAAAACCTACTATTAATCAATTATATTCCAGTCAAGCGCCAGACAGAAGAACCAAAGAAAAATACCTATCACAAGCACTATACGCTCGCGCGTGGCTGGCATGATGATGATGATGAAGCGCGAGTTTAGGGTTCCTAGGCTATTCAAAACATTCATATTTCCACTCCGAACTTTAGTATGCTATGATTAACCATTATTTGGCTCGGCGGTACTTCACGGAAGGACATAACAGTAATAATAATTCAATTCGTTTATTTTTTCTCATACAATGCACTTAGAAATCAACTAGGTACTGCTACCATATCTGGGATGGTTCAGCCAACTCGAAGCCCTAGATTGGATTGAACGACGTGCTGTAAGGCTTATTGGCGATGATTCACTTGGCAAAGCCAACTTACAAAGCCTTGAACACAGGCGTCGAGTTGCCAGACTATCGGTGTTCTACAAGATCCATTTTGGTGATTGTGCGCAGGATTGCTGTGTCCCTGTTTGAAGGGTATGGTTTCCGGTGAAATTACAGGCACATGAGACTTTCCATCTAACGTCTCAGGGTGGTAACACGCAAGTGATACCTATCTATGATGTTGCATGCGTACATAGGCTACGGTAACCGCTGACCATCAAGTGGGCCGTACGCTTGGTTGCTACTTTTGTGGTATAAAAAAAAAAAATTCAAGGCCTTATCCCATCATCCTCTTTCTACCACCGGACTTATAGGCATACGGTAGCGTACCACCCGTATCTGGTCGACATCCGACTCATTAGCACGAGTAAAGAATGGAACTCGTTGCCGGGGTCTGTTTTTCCGGACCAAAACAATGTAGGAGTCATCAAGACTGGAATAAACAGGTTGATTCTAGGCAAGCTGCTTCATCATCGACCATTACTTACCATCAGGTGAGGTGGTGGTCAAACGCTTGTTTATAATCAATTGAAAAAAAAAAAAGATTACCTATAGGTATTTCTTCGTTCTATGTTGTGAAGGAAAACATCGTGAGGAAACCGACATGTCCAAGAATTAAAAATTCGAATGAAATAATTATGTGCCATCCACCAATCCGCAATTAAAACCCAATACCTCTCACTCGATTGCAGGCCGATGTCCCAGCAGTGGGAACGCGTGGTCATAAATAAAGCTGTAGGTAGGTACTGTAAGTATTGGTGCGCAAATGACATACCTTTTTTTTTTAACGGAAAATGCTTTACGCATTCCCCTCGGCTCGGGGGAACCGGGGGGATATGTCGGACTCACCAGAATGACGGCATACCGACTAAAAAGCTATCGGGGTTCTAACATAACGCTCTGTACCTAGGCTGTGGGAGCGCGCTAACAATCTTCCGTAGCAAATGACATACCTAATAATTATTCATTAACTGTAATGGTCTGTTAGGCACTTTAAAAAAATATTGTGATTAAAACGTAAATACCTTTTTTTTTTTTTTTTTATATAATTTGGAGACAAACAGGCTGACGGCCTGCCTGATGGTAAGCAGTTACCGTCGCCTATTGACCTCAGCAATACCAGAGGTACTGCTGAAGCGTTGCCTGCCTTGTAGGACCTTTTTTATATTTTTTTTGTAGCTGTTCATATTGTACGACAGCGGAAAAACATCAGAAGGAAGTTCATTCCACAACCTGCACGTATGGGGAAGAAAAGATCTCATGAAGCGAGTAGTGCGAGACACCCACTTATCGATTAGGTGTGGATGAGCCTTGTTCCGCTGTCGTGAGGTACGATGGTAGAACCTCGATGCGGGTATAAGGTTGAAAAGTTCCTCAGAGCATTCCCCATTATATAGACGGTAGAATACACTGAGCGAGCCGATGTCTCGGCGAAGGCTCAGTGGCTCTAACTTGGTTGAGATATTGGGATCGTTGACGATCCTAACGGCTCTTCTCTGTAGGGAGTCGAAACGAAGCAGCTGATACTTGGGGGCACCGTGCCATAGATGTGAACAGTATTCCATGTGCGGCCGAACTTGTGCTTTGTAAAGCAATAAACGTTGCGTCGGCGTGAAATACTGTTTGGCCCGTGCCAAACAGTATTTCACGCCGACGCGAAAGCTGTATTAACATCTAAAAAACTTGGGGTCCTTAACCGTTTAAGGACCCCAAGTTTTTTAGATGTTAATACAGCTTTCGCTTCAAGATGACTCCCATACTGGACCTCGCTAGAAATTTCAACACCCAATATCCCAATGCTTGTAGAAATGGAGAGAGGAATGCTCTGAAACCTCGGAGCGATGTCGAATGAGACCTTTTTCGCTGTGAACGCACACACTTGTGTCTTAGTGGGGTTAAAGGTAACCAAGTTTTGGTTACCCCAGTCTGAGACTAATTGTAAAGAACTCTCCACTTCAGACACGACTTGACCTATTTGCCACAACTTCAGCATGAGAGATGTTAGCTCGGCCAGAGTAGAAAGTGTCACCCGTACTGTCATCCGCATAACAATGAAGACCGCTAATTTGTAGCAAATCATTGATATGCAAAATGAATAACGTGGGCGACAACACTGATCCCTGGGGTACACCAGCATTGATGGGCATAAAATCAGAGCAAGATCCGTCAACAATGGATCTAATGCTACGCCCGGATAAAAAACTGGCGACCCATTTGATCAGACACTCTGGAAGACCGTAAGCTGGTAGCTTTGTGAGAAGTGCCTTGTGCTAAACCCGATCGAACGCTTTCGCGATGTCCAAACTTACAGCCAAAGCCTCCCCCCTACTCTCAACGGCTTCGGCCCAACGGTGACTCAGGTATACCAGAAGATCACCAGCTGATCGTCCGTGTCGAAAGCCATATTGTCGATCACTAATCAGCTGGTGATCCTCCAGATAACTGAGAAGCCGAGTGTTGATCACCCTCTCCATCACCTTACAGAGTAGGGAGGTTATTGCTATAGGTCGGTAGTTGGACGGATTGGTTCGATCCCCTTTTTTAGGGATAGGATAGACATGGGCTACCTTCCACGCAGATGGAACAACACCAGTTGTGTAAGAGAGGTCGTAAAGTTGCGAAAGAACGGGACACAGTTCGGGGGCACACATCTTGAGCACTACAGCCGGAATGCCGTCAGGCCCATTCGATTTTTTCACGTTTAGGGATGAAAGTTCCTTACGTACAGCTTTCTGGGTAAATTGTACCTCAGGCATGGAACTAAAAAACCGAGTTATTGACGGAGGTGTAGCATCCCCAACGTGGATAGTCGAATTGGAGGCAAAAAGAGACCCAAGGAGATCGGCTTTCTCTTTTGCACTGTGGGCCATAGAACCGTCCGGCTTGTGTAATGATGGAAGAGATGACTGGCAAAAGTTGCCTTCAGCAGCTTTAGCCAGAGACCAGAAAGCTCTGCAGCCAGAAGGAAAATTCACGAGCTGGTCCCCGATTCTACTGATGTGCCGTTTTCTTGCCATGGCCATAACCCTCTTGCTATGCCTAGAGGCGGCGTTGAACTTTTTTCTCAGGTTTGGGGTATTGGGATCCAAGCAATCACGTGCCTCAGTCCAGGCTTTGAAGTCATTCAGTTTTTCACTTACTGAATCGGCACAGGACCTATCGAACCAGGGAAGATTTCGACCGCCAACGCGAACCACAGAGTTAGGAATGAAGCATTCCATACCTTGTAGAATGACGTCGGCAACTGATTCTGCACAAATACTTGGATCATCCGAAGAAAAACAAAGCCGCCTCCATTGGTAGGATGAGTAAAACTCCCGCAATCCATCCCAATCAGCTGATTTATAATGCCAAACCAATCTTTTCCCGGGTTGGGTGTTTGGACCGGGACGATCAGTTGGCACAGATGTTGAGACCAGACAATGATCCGAGGAACCAAAAGGAGCCCCTACAGTAATCTTGTAATTATCTGGATGTGTGGTCAGCACGAGGTCTAGCAAAAAGGGTTTGTGATTTATTATATCTGGAATCCTTGTTGGACAGGACACCAGTTGAGTGAGGCCATGAGCAAGCGCAAAATCATGAGCAGTTCTCCCTGCATAATCAGTGCGGTCAGACCCCAACCACTCAATGTGGTGGGCATTAAAGTCTCCAAGAATGATTACTTCTGCATTGGAATACTGCCCAAGTACCCATTCGACACCGTCGGCGATTCGCTCAAACAAACGAGTCGTTTCCGCATCACCACTATGAGACCTGTAAGGGCACGCGTATATGCGAGTTTTACCTCCGTAGTCAACGCGAGCCCAAAGACACGACAGATCTTTGGCTTCAAGACCATTAAGGCGGCGACAACAAATATCGTCACGGACAAACATACATACTCCAGCTTTTGGAAGAAACATTTCTTCCAATTTGTAGCCAGGGTAGTGAAGATATGATGTATCAGCCGGACAAGATATTTGTGTCTCCGTTAAAAAGAACAGGGCAGGCTTCGCTGTCTCAAGATGGTGGTGGACAGCATTTAAATTAGAGTGGAGTCCTCGGATATTGCAGAGGTCAACACTAAAAGTAGAATTTGAAGCCGCTGAGTTATACCTCTTGGGAAT
Source organism: Colostygia pectinataria (assembly GCA_951394395.1). Taxonomy (NCBI): domain Eukaryota; kingdom Metazoa; phylum Arthropoda; class Insecta; order Lepidoptera; family Geometridae; genus Colostygia; species Colostygia pectinataria. The sequence continues at coordinate 16,348,212 of OX596348.1, read as the reverse complement.
GCTCATCTTACCAGGATTTTGTTAGCTAAGTTTTTAACATCTTTTCTATCTGTCTAGCGTTTTTAAATCTACTTTATGTAGAGGTTTTTAGAATTCATACTAACATTATAATTCCAATACAATTACGTTAATATTACCTTGCTAAGTTGTGTTAAATATGGAATATGTTCTGAAATAAATATTTTTTATTTTATTTATTTTTTATTTATAAAGTCAAAAGTAACTCTGTCTATCTGTCTGTTACATTTTTACAGGTACCTAAACATCAACCAATTTTGATAAAATTTGGTATGAAGGTTAACCTTGAGCACACCCCGGACACTCTTATTAAAATGTATGAGGTAAACGCGTCGTAATCGGGTGACGTGTGGTGCCGGCAAACGACCGGGGTGGGGTAAGTAACACCGGTGGGAGGTAGTTAGTGACTGTACGTAGTACTAATATCTGTTCTGTGCCTTATAGGCTACTTTTTATGTATATTCCACGCAAGCAAAGCCACGGGCAACAGCTAGTATTCAACAGTAACGTTAGTAGGTAAACACAGGTTAGGCAAAAAAGTTTATAATAAAAACTACATTTCATTTTGTTTTATTCATTTTCAAATACAATAACATCTATACAATGGTATTTCTACGTCTAAATGATTTCTTAATATATTGACACATGCAATAAAATTAAGAAACTTACATTTTATACTTTAATACTTAAAATAAATAAATATTAAAATCTAAATATTGACTGAAATCTACGATCACAAGGGAAATAGGTAACTAATTGTTATTTAAATACAATTTTCATGTACGTAATAAACTAGTATACTTTTTTTAAATAAAATAAATAAAATTAGCTGTTTGACAAAGACTAACAATTTAGTAACTTTTTAAATTTGAATTTAAGCTCGAATGATCGAAATGTACTATTTTTTGAATACAACCTAATTATAATTGATGAATGCTAAAACTGTTGAAGTGTGCAATGCAATTAGTTTGAAACGGCGAAGGAAAACATCGCGAGTAACATGATGATCAGCATAATTCTCCTAAAGGCATTCCATGATTAACATTTGAAAATACATCAGATTTTTTCTATTATTGTAGGGCCTAAATTGAAATGAAATGGTTAGTTTTGTACTACAGTTAAATGAGTATGTATTTCGTTGGTTTTTAATATTCTTAAATAATTATTTTACTATTCCTCTTATGCTGGATTCGACCAATATAATATTTGTGGCAATAGTTTATGTCATGTACATAACAAGAATAATGTTAAGGGATTTATTCTGCCAAGAGTTTGATCGATTCTAGCATTAGATACTCGAAAATAAGAGGTAGGTTTAGTATCGTTAATCACAACTTAGTTTGAGTGTCGATCTGGACCTACGAGTACAACCGATTAATTTAAAAAAGTTCTAAAATAGGATGGGCACCTGACTCTTTTATAGGTAAGTATGGATACTTACCTCTCAACATAAAAAATGTATTATGAAATGAAATATATTTATTTGCTTGAAGTGTGGTAAAGCGGTACAAGATAAAAGCAAGTAGGTTTTCTGTGTCACACACTTCGTCGGAATCTATTATATTACCTTATGTGTTTCTGTCCGACAAGAACATTTTTCTCAGGATCTGACAATAGCTGAGAGCTAATATTTTTAAATAGTTTCCAATATCCCTCTCATCAAATACATATCTGATATAATAATATATAAGGTAAGCACAGTGCTGATAAACCTAGCTTCAAACTCTTTTCTAACTTTTGTGGGGAAAAAATATGGTACAAATGAAAAACTTAGGGTAATTTCAGCAACCTTATAATGTTGTAAATGTAAAACCTTTGTATCCCAAATAAAAGGAAATTCATCGTTTCTCCACAGTTCCAAAAATGGGATGGGATGAAAAGTGGATTATACTGTAAATATGAAATGGAGGTTTTTGCATCAGTAATACAGCTATTACTCTCAATATTACCGTATCGCCGCGATAACACGTGTCTTGTGAGGTACTTATTTTCTGTCACTAAAGAATATACAATGACAGCGTGAAATGTGTATTCTACAATGACAGAAAATAAGAATCTGCCTCCCATTTTCTTAATATAGGAGAATGAGGTAATGTTATATTAACCGAGCAATAACATAGAATTCATGTAAATTTTAGTACGTGATCGTCTATGAGTTACAGTAATAAAATAATGTTATAAGTAATAATAAATATATACTTAGTAATATATAACTAGTTTATAGTATAATAAATAACGTATTAAAAAATTACTACAAAGGTACAAATCATAATATTTATAATACATTAATCATACATCCAAAAGATTTATTTCTAATCTATTTTCTAATCAATTACGATTGCACTTTCAAAATAATCCTATTTTATATACACATTTTTCAGTAGTTTTATTAAAATGAGTTAAAAAAAATCACGTAACCATACGTAAACCTGATGATAAAATACAGTGATGTATTTTAAGCTTAGATAAAATAAAATTGGATTTTAGTGGTGTCAAAAGTTATCTCTAAAGATCTAGCCCATCTAAGTGACATGAACCGATGCGACATGGCATCACGAATGACACAGAAATACCCACTTAAAAAAGATAGTCGTTGACTTTATCTTATTTTGCAATCTGCATTTTGCACTGACAAGTTGCCAATTACACACGCTTAACAGATTTATGCTCTAGGATCTAGAGTTTAATCACGTCAGTTTAGATGGGCTAGCTTCCTAGACTTAATGCAATGGATACCACATTATGTACTTATACCCACCCAAAGGAAATTCTGTCTGTTTTTTGCTACATAGACTGTTGGAATAGACTTCTAATGGGTAGGTAGTCAATCTTTATTTTTGTGTGGTCTGAATGAACTGTAAATGGCACAGAAAATTGAGCTTCTACTTCAAATTTTAACAAAACGTGCTTATGGGTTTCTTAATTGCCGAATACGTCGATTAACTATTTGATAAAAAATGATTTAAAGATTATTATAATAATACTGAGTATCCAATCGAGTATTGGTAGATCGCCTCAATGGCGTAGGTACTAACTTACTCTAGTACCTCGTGATATTTTGCCATAACTTTTCAACTCAAGTTACAATTAAATTACAATCAAAACGTTACCACAAAATGTCACCTTCTTTTTTTTATTTTTCTGATTCATTTTCACAGTTCCAATAAAACTTTATATTATCCTAAATAAATAATTCTACTTAACTTTAATGAGTAAGTTATCTAGTATTTACATTTTTTTTATTAAAGACTAGTGTTGTAATCAGGATGGTTCACGACGTAGAATATAGGTTATGAGCGAAAAAACTACCAACAATCACAACTGCAAGTTTTTTCCCATAAAAATAATTACAAGTATCTAAAATAAAACATTTGTCTTTATAAAATGATATTGTTTCGTATTATTATGAGTTATATTTATGAATAACTGGAGATATCCTCTGAGTGATTACATGAATGAGAAAACTAGGAATTATCTCCCTTAATCTTGTATAATAAATACCATAATTATGATAACAAATACAGTTTAAAAAATGGTTATAACCAACATAATTGTGTAAAGCTAAAACTTTATAGTTTACTTTTCAAACCTGGTTTTATTTATTATTCATTTGGAACTGCTAAGATATTGATACGTTTGGTATTATTTTAAAACGGGGAATTTTTGATGTACAAGTGGCAGGGTCACTGCCTAATCGGCTGGCGTTTATTTTCCTTTGACGTCGACGGAACGTGACGCAAAACTTTAGTTTCTATGGTGAGTTGCACGTTAAATTGTTCGACGACGATTGAACAATTTGAAGTTAACGTTAGATGGTCATACCAACGTGATGTTATGATTAACTTCATAATTACTACCAAGCAGTACCAAACTTACTAACTTACTCCAGACTTACTAGCTAAGTAGTAAGTTTGGAGACGCTGAGTTCTATGTAAGTATAATAAATTTTCATTCATGTGCAGCAACACAAACTATATATTTTTTTATTTTTAACGATCCTTTCATAACAGACTATTTTGTTAAAAGTCTGACTCCTGCTGGTTTTTTTAACGAGTTTTTTGGAGCCATACAGCTGTAATATAGCTTATTAGCCGACTAACGGCTTTTATCGAATCATAATTATATTGTATGGGGTAAAATCGTGACGCTATCTTTGAAAAATACGATTTTCCCAGAGTGTTATTTTAGTGTTTATGATTAATGTGTTATGATTCGATAAAAAACAGTAAGTCGATACTCAATAGTAAGCTGGCTTTCACATAGTTTAAAAGCTATAAAGTTTTAACTTTACTAAACAAGTGTATACACAATCGTGGTCAAAATTAGCCAGGTCATGCGTAATGCGGGTAAGAGCCGAGGTGTGACGTCACGTGAGGAGGAGCCATCGAATGGGGGGAGTAGAGGTTACTTCCGCCTCCCCCCCAGTTGCCCCATGATGCCGACGGGAATATAGATGCTGGAACAAGGATACTTGCCTCAGTGATTACATACTACATACTTACTTTCTGAGCATGAGCCTCATCTAGTTTGTTTGTCACCCACTGAAGTTTTACGATGAAAAGGAATCATCAAAAAAAGCTAAGAACCCAGCCGAGTTTGCTGCCAGATTATTTTAGGCTGAGGCGCAGAACTAGCGTAATTTCACCTATAGTCTGGTTTTTAATTCAAGTCCAAAAAGGTAAACAAACAAATGTCATTGTCAAATGTCAATTTTGTGTATCTCAGAAAAGCAAAACCTTTGGATCGATATACCTACTACTACTACCTGTCTACCAACAAAGATCAACAGAAACAACACAGGGCTCTTTTATCTATCGACTTCCTTGGTGGCGACTCATTTCATCAACCTAACGAAACTTCTATAACACTTACTCATCACCATGGTTACCGGAAGAAAGAAAAATGACAAGAACTGTCACTTGGCTCGGAACTAAAAACTTAATGTAAAAAGATATTTTATTTTATGACAGTGAAATAGGTATCCCATTGTAAAAGAATGAACTACGTTTTGATGCTCTCATTTACACAGAGTCAAAAGACTATAATGTGTTATAATTTTAAGATTACTTGTATTAGGCACGGTTAAATATGGAGCTTGTGAAAGCTAAGATATATTTTACGACTGATACCGCAATCAAACATAGTTAGTTTCATACAGAACATAATAACTACATTTACTCCTAACAACTGCAACAAAACCACTGAAAAAACACCTATAACAAGATTTAAACTAAGTACAGTCGGCTGCAACTATATCTGCACAGGCAGGTAAAGTTGTAGAGCATGTGTGCGTATGACTCATCTCTGCCTGTGCAAACATTGATGCTAGATTGTTTATTCTAGATTTGTTAAATCAACCTAGTAATATCATCACATATCATCTCACAAAAATAAAACGATCGCTGGTAGTGCTAGTTGCTACTAACTGGACTAAAATGGTTTCTGGATCATTAACTAATACATAGCTTTAGACAAAATGTAGAAACCTTTCAATTTACAAACACCAGTTAATTTATTTGATAAGTGCTTCATCAGAAAAAAACGTTTGCAGAATTAAGCGCAACAAGAAAAAAATCCCATCAACTCTAGTATTATGTTATGTATGAAGTATCGTTAGTAGAGTCTTGGGGAATAACCATCAAAACACTAAACATATAATACAACTAAACCCTAAGCTTTCTTGGGAAATCACCACTAAAATCTTCAAACGGGATTCTCCAAATCGATGCTGAGCCTGCCAATGAATTTCCATTCCGACACATTCAATTTATAGTGCTCCATTAAGTCAAGTGCGCCACTCGGCCCGTGCCAATGACAACCTGATTCGAGCACCGGGCAAATATTAGTTCACGCGAGTGTACCGACGCATTAGCACGTACACAAATGCAGATTAACCCGAATGTACTTACTGCGTGTGAAGGGTGCATAACACGAAAGCTACTTAGGGTGACATGCTTTTTTAAAACTCAATTAAAATTAAATTGTGGAATTTGTTTCGAGTCAAATGAACAACGTTGTTAAAAAGGGATGATAGCGTGTTTTTTGAAAAAAGAATTTAGAGCCATCAAAGTTGATAATTGAAAATTAAACAAAGATTTCGTATTTATAGAAACGAAATCCAATAAAAAGTAAGCATACGTAAATTATATTTGTAAACTGACTCCTGCTCCTGTGAAAAAAAGGGAAATCAAAAATAAGTAGAGTCTGTATGTAAGTAAGAGAAAAAAAAAGAAACACGCAGTTTTTGTTGTCTTAATCCTCACTCAGTACTGCAACTTTTTTTTTCATCTCGTAAATGTTTTGACTTTATTCACTGCGATGTGTCGGTCTCATACCATCGGTTGGTGGGTAGCAAACATTGTGTTTGTGTCGTATTAAAACTGAATTACGGTCGCAAATATGTGGCTGAATTTTGCTTTTATTCCAAGCACGCCATCAGCCCATCAGCGCACTCACAGTCAGCTGCGCGAACAAATCTAAACGACGAAAAATCCAACCTTAATATGACACAAACAGAATGTATATTGCTACGCGCGACCACCCGTACGGCACCCTAATTATGTAAGTATATCGCTGTCAATCGCTTGTCAATCCCTTACACGCTTATGATACGCACGGGATTGACAGTGTCCCAACAGTGGGAACATTAGAAGGCTGTCATGATGATGATGATGTACTTAAATATAAAATTATTTGTGGTTATCAAATAATTCATTCAGATGTATCAATGTACTTTGATGAACATAAAAAAAAAAACACGAAAGACGTATATTTTTAAACCTTAACTTATGAAAAAAACATTAACGTATGAAGAGGCGGTATGGTCTCAGGACTCTAGCCTGCCCATTGGGCGAAAAAAAAAAAAAAAAACCACGGGATTGACAAGCGATCGACAACAATAGACTTACACAATAGCCTTACGAGACCGATAACAGCTTCGCTCTTCAGCCTCCAAAACTGAAACCACTTTAGTCCGAACAAAATCGCAATCGGCATATTCGCGGCAAATCTTACCTGTAGATGTTGGCATCGCTGCGTGCGGTGACATAAATGACGAAAGCTTGGCCGAGTGGTGGTATGAGCTCATGAAGAGATCACTCTGGTACTTGTAGGCGGGGTCGCTGGCCGCCGGCTGGGTGGCCGCGGCCAGCCCTTGGAAATCAAATTTGTACGCATACCGCTTGCCGTGGACTTTCGTCATAATGTTTTTGTCGTAGTAGTATCTGTGCAAAGGGAAGTTGTTAGTACATTTATTAACAAACCATTAATCGCTATACTATTGCTTGACTAACTTGCTCACGTTAGACTAAACTCGAACGCATTCACTTTTGCCAATAAATCATGTCATCGTTTAATAAAAACAGTGCATAAATACTTCAACCTTTCCAACAACTTGCATGTGTGAATAACGTGAACAAACCTGTCAAGATAATGCTCGTACGAACAAGTCTGCCTTTACACAGACCGACAAAACTTGTTCACGTACACGCAAGCGCATAAAACTTGCAGAGGCTATTCGCCGAGCTTTAATGGGTACCCGGGCAGTCGCAAACGCTCACTTGTTACCAAGACTGGTCACCAAAGATCACCATTATCACCAGAGGTAACCAAAAGGCACCATCACCCTTCGTTACCTGAGCGCGCGGCTGAGCTTGTCGTAGTTCATGTTAGGCTTAGATTTCCGCTCCCCCCACCGGCGGGCAACTTCGTCTGGATCGGTCAGCTTGAACTCCCCGTTGGTGCCTTCCCAGGTGATGCAGCCAGCATTGCTGGAGTCACTCAGCAGCTCCAGAAGGAACTGCCAGAGCTGGATCTGTCCTGAACCTGCAAACAGATAAACTTCATGACAGCTTTCTATGTTCACCTGATGAGACACTGGCCTACTCTCGAGAGTAATTAGGTTTTAATCCACCACGGGAACTCAATGAGGATGGATGGCACATGTCTTTCGATTTATTCGTTTCTTGGACCTGTCGGTTTCCTCACAATGTTTTCCTTCACCGTATAAGAGAGCAATGCGTACATAATTTTTTCAAATATAAAAAATAACTGATGCACGACCGGGTTCGTTTCAAAATAAGGGAATAAGTAGTATTATTTACTTATTTGAATGCTAAGACACAATACTTATCAAGCTTTCTAAATAACAGTCTGTTTTATGAATCAACTAAATTCTGAGAAAGGAATGAAAAATACATAACATTTTTACATGAAAACGATTTCTTTTTCAAATAACAAGTGCCCCTATAAAAACGCGATTCTCATAAAGCGTATTCTTACACGGATAGCGTAGTCGACATGGGTTGCCAGTTACTGCGGCCGCCCCACATGTCGTGATATTGGGCGGCTATGTTACCTCTCGCACGAACGATTCCGCCACGCACTCGTGTGGAACGGCCCTTACGGCGTCGGCAGAGAAGTTATTTTTATTCTGTCTCTATTGAGCTTTTATTCGACTTAAAAAGGTGGAAAGTCAGTGGTTTTGTTTGAATGATCATGTACTTTTAGGTTATATAATGTATGTCGAAAAATACCAGTTATTATTAGGTAAGTATTAAAGGAATAAAAAATAAAAATTCGAGAATGCCGAATACCAAAAAATTGCGAGTATGCGCCGCATCCACAATATAATTATGTGACCTGTTTTTATCTCAGAAAAAATACTATATAAGTGCGATATAGAATATCGATGGAAATTCCGTAAGCATAACCACCAGGTTTTTAATAAAAAAAAAATATTATTTAACTGAGCCAACGTAACTTGTTAAAGGCGCGTGCCGCACAACGCACAATCTGAGTTTTATAAAAGAGTTTTGATTCGAATAAAATAGCCGTCAAAACAGTGATGTCGATAAACAGCATCGTTTCTGCGAACTCTACAGCCATAAAGGCGTGCTCACACGAGCGAGCACACGTGATTTATGCTATTTTCATCTCTTATGTCACAACGTTTGCGCATCTCGGCTCGCTTGCCATTGTAAGCACGGCCCATCAGTTTTATTACTTGCAATTAATGACGATCGGCAAAATATTGGGCCCTCGCTCGATGGATGTGGGAAATCTATTATTTTTTCGGTTGAACTGAGCTACTTGATAAATTGATGCTTCTAGAGAAAGTTTTATTATCGTTACTGTCATGTGGAAATGTGATTGTATTTTAAAAATATTATTCATTTTAGTAAAGATATATGAATGTTATGAAACTATTAATATTAACACACTAAAACGCGGCTTCGCTCGCGTGGTACCAGCATCTAAAGTAGCTTATGCTATTCTAGATCACCATCTATAACTATTACAAGTTTTATCCAAAATGCTCAAGCGTTCAAGCATGATTGAGCAACAAACGTACATAGAAACACCCAAACTATGTTATAGTAAGTTACTATTAATTAGTGGCCAATTGAGTATACTTAGTAGGTACTTACCTACTCGTAGAATAGTAGTATAATATATCTCGAACTGATAATAGGACGTAAGCATACATGGTCGAACAGCTATTTAACCCCAAAGCGATATAGTCATATCGCGATTTAGTCTTAAAGCGATCTAGTCATATCTGCTGCCTAGTCAAATAGAGATGTAGTCGTAAAGCTCCTAACCCTCATCAATATCCTACTGATCAGAATGAATGAATGAATGAATGAATGAATGAATGAATGAATGAATGAATGAATGAATGAATGAATAAATGATTGAACACTTTATTGTACACAAAAAAAAATACTTATTAACTAATATAAAAAAACATTAACAAAGTACAAAGGGCGGCCTTATCACTAAGAGCGATTTCTTCCAGGCAACCATGGATGGAGAAAGTGAGAGTAGAAAATTAAGTAGTGGCGGATAATATGTGCACATAATAGGAAAAATTTAAAATTTAAAATTAATACTTACCTTATAGATAATAAACAGAGTAGGATATTGCGACTAAACAAAGGATACGATAACAGACTATCGCTCCCGGCTTTTTCAAAGTTAATAGGCCATGACAGAGGCCTTCGGGCGGCCTAAAAACTCAGCCACCAGGGTTGGCCACTGACTCATACGAGCTTACTTACTTACTATCTACGCAGTGGCAAGGTAATAAGATGTACAAAATAAATAAATAGGCATTAAGAATTTGGCCTGTCAATATTTAAGAACAGTTTTCATCAAAGTATATTCGTAGTGACCTCCCCTAAATCCCACGCCCTCCTGTGTACATAAAGGTAAGCGATACGTCAGCTTACCGCTTTAATAACCGCGTGAAACGACAGGTAAACACAAGCTTGTGTGAACGCGCCCTAATAATTATGTCAGCACGCGTCAGTAATTGTTTCACTTTTAAATTGCGCCCGCGCCGACCAGAGATTTATGGTACAAAATTATAGCTTTGATTTTTACCGTGTGATTTCTATGTTAGGATCAATGCCCACCAAACCAGTAATTAGAAATTCATGTAATTTTGTTTTGGATTCGAGCTTATCAATAGTAGTAGAAAACTATTGAAAGCATTCGCGTCGGAGCAAGGTTGCGTCTACGTTGCTTTAGTGGACTGTTGCCTTTTAACTTTTGCCAGGTGTGATTGTACGATCGATGTTAATGTGAACTAATAGTTAAGGTTCACACAAAGGGTATTACAGGTTAAACACTGTTTATTATGATTGTGTGGTGTAGTTATAAGGTGGTATATTACGTGAAAATCAAGATAGAGAGTAGGCCAGTGTCCCAATGCGAATTGGTGGATGGCACATGTCTTTCGAATTTTTAGTTCCTGCGCATGCCGGTTTCTGCACGATGTTTAGGCATTGGCAATGCGCACATAATTTTTTCGAATAGAAAAATAATTTGGTGCCCGACAGGATTCGAACCCACAACCTTAGGATCGGATCACCAGTGATCTTTATCGTTTACTACCACGTTTTAAATTGTTTTTGTCTTTTGCAAAAAATAAGAGAGTTAGACTGCCAGTGAATCTTATAAAAACAACTTACTATAGTTTGATCCTCCTGTCATAGTACGTGACATCGTTCAATTAGGCTGCGTTTCCACCAAGATATGCGAGGATGTTTAGCGAAGGATGTGTTTGTTAGGAACCAATAGAATCACTACATTAAAGTGCAAACGCAGCCTTATTAACCTATACACCTTATAAGCATTTTACTTCCGTGGTTTGATGCCTGATAACCTGGCACTCCGCTCTCACGGTGGGTGGTAAAATGACACTATAATTTGACTTTAGTGTGAGGGTGACATGACACACTCTTAAAAAAGTAAGTAAGTTCGTATGAGTCAGTGGCCAACTCTGGTGACAGAGTTTCTAGGCCGCCCGAGGGCCTCTGTCATGGCCTTAGTTGTTACTAAGTTAATCACTGGTGGTAAAGCTCTACGTGGTCTAGTGATTACCTTTGCCTTCCGATCCTAAAAGTAAAAAGTCACGGGTTTACCTAACCGTGTAGCACCAATGGTTATTCAAAAAGTTGTAAGCACAAGATGATAGAGATCGCTAAGAATTTAAATTCTGATTTGTCTCATGCATGATACACTGTGATGATGCTGTGACAACAGACACAGGTTTTTTAAACCATTACATTGATGGCGCTTACGTTTGTCATTATAAATCGGAAACCAATAAAATAAATGGTGCCATGAACGACACTAAATATTTGTGATTCGTGCAACACTTCAAATAAGGCACGCCGTTGCGTGACGTTTTGAAATATTCGCCTTATTAGCATTAGAGGGTCGATATCAGATAATATTCTGTTCTCACGGTAGGTGCTGGACTGATATGTAGATATGTTAAAAGTCACGTGAAGGTAATGCTACCAAGAGTACAAGCGCTCGTTTTGAATAGGGTACTTTGTATCGTGTTATTCTAATATCTTTGTACGATCCAATAACGACACAAAGAGATCTATAGAATTTGATAGAGCGTTCGTAGTGCAGATAGATAGCATAGTCGTTGCTATCAATTGAGTTAAAAACGTTTGTCATGGTCAGGGGGATTTTAAACTAGAGATATGTGTTTACATACCTATTTATATTCTCTCACCTAGTTCAATTGGCAACACACTGAAGCTTTATGATGAAAAGGGGTCTTAAAAAAAAGCTAGAATCCCAGCCGAGTTTGTTGCCAGATTGAAAAAGCTCCATTGCGCATCGATACGGCTAACTTCACGGAAGCCTGTTCTCTCGGCGGATCAAGGCTTTCGTGAAGTTAGCCGTTTGTGATGGGTGTTCGTGATGAACTTCACGGAAGCCTAGATCCGCAGAGAGAACTATACATCTCGCCCACTACATAGTTAAGCATCAGTGGAAACGGTAACAGTTTCGCACATCCTCGCAGCAGTGCTGCATATCTCTGGTGGAAAAGCACCATCATCATCAGGATGAAGGATTGTTACTGTTATTTGCGCTTATAAAAGTAATAAGAATAGCATTAGACCCACCGTATTGATGGTAAGCGGTTATGCCTTGTTTACATAAAACGAGTAAAACGATAAGACAGGAAAATATAGGTATTGAACCCGCGAAGCATTCCTCGTAGGTCGTCGCATTTCTCACTTCTTAGCCGGGTACTCGCCCATTACCGAGGTCGTCGAAAACAAAGGTATTTGCGTAGTGTGCCCTCCGTGTAAAGCTCGCGTGTCACCCTTGGGGTCAGCTACTTGTACGCAGGCAAGCTTACTCGCCTTACCGTGATTTAACATGCGCATGGATTTCCAGTGTGGGAACGTATTTGTTGAGTCAACTTTGCCATAAGAATAAGAATAAGAATTTGTTTATTTGACACACACAATTAGGAGAGCAGTACAGTAAAAAGGCAAGAAAAAAAGGTCAAAAACAAAAACCAATAAATTTATACACAAAAAAGAGAGAAAGACCTAGCGTTAAGTCACATAGTCTCTCCTTGTGAGTGCTGTCAAACAGGTCCATTCTCAGCTTTATGCCACTCCCGAAGATAGTGAGGAATTGACGCTAGTTTTCAGACTACTGCTGGCTGGTACTTTTGTAGTCAATATAACCACAGAGTATAACTCTGTGATATAAGCTTCTATAGGGTAACCTGACTCATCTTTCTGCGTGATATAGAGGGACACGGAGAAAACCTTGGCTTTAGGTATAAGTAAGTTCGTACGAGTCAATTGTCAACTCAACTTATTAGTGTCAACCATCAGGATTTGTTGCGCAAAGATATGGTGGCATGCAATGTTTCGGACGAAAATGTCGAGGATAGGGCGAAGTAGAAGAATAATTGTATGAAGGCTGACCCCACCACCATGTGGGATAAATAGTCAGGAAGAGAGAGAGATAGTGTTAACCATCACACTAAGAAAATACTAAAGATAATAATATCCCAAAAATATACAAAATCCCGCTTGAGGCGAATTAAATATGCTATTTTTATTGAACATTTAAATTTGAATTTGAAGGTCTCCGTCATGGCATTGATCGATCACTCTACTCAGATTTAAGTTCGTTTTTTTTTATGTCAGCAAGTGACAGGACAATCAAGGCGCCCACCTGATGTTAAGCACCACGCCTGACTATTACAGATGCAGTGACACCCAAAGCTTAAAGTGTTTGCGTGGCACTGCGCTGCGCTTATCACGTCTCTTTCAGTAATTTCACTTGCTACAGTGCTTGCACACTACCGCTTGGAGGTAGAATATCTGACACTGCGGTGGTACCCACCAAGACGGACTCTTGCTGAAGAGTCTTACCACCAGGTATAGATATCTGGAATACTAGATTCCAACAATTTAGTATCTATGTTACCTGAATTCGCCAGCCGACTGCTTGTCGGTCCAAACATCTGATATGGATCTGTAAAGAAAACTAGAGTTAGTTCATCTTCTCATTTTACTAACATAATATCAGTCATAAAAGAGTAGTAGAGTAGATATATTATAATATAAATAGAGCAATAGAGCTCGCCCGGGGAAGGACTACCACCATACTTATTTCTGACGCCAAGCACTAATGCTCGCATTACGGTCCGGTGTGAAGGGTATGGTTTCTGGTGAAATTACTGGCACATGAGGCTTTCGATCTTAGCCTCAAGGTGGCAACCCGCGAGTGATATCTCTGGTATTGGAAGCGTCCATAGACTACGGTAACCGCTTACCATCTTGTGGGCCGTACGCTTGGTTGCCACTTCAATTGTATAAAAAAAAGTCCTATCTAGATGTCATTACATTAGACGTAGCATCACTTTACTTATACAAGTACTAGCGATCCGCTCTGTAGATTCACAAATAATAAATGATTTTTAAATAAGTAATATAAATCAGTGGCCATCCAACTCAATGATGATAATTACCACGCGAGCGAAACCGCGGTCAGAAGATAGTTGACCATATTATATTTTCCTATTAATTTTTTATAACTTGACCAGGGGACTTACTCTTCAATCCAATGACAATTCCGATATAATCCAAATTTCAATTTAATTTAATTTTTTATATTTAAGCCGCCTTCGGGCGGACTAAGAACTCTGTGACCAGAGTTGGCCACTGACTCATACAAGGTTACTTAATTTTATTTAAATTCTAATTTGATGCTGTTTTTGTTTACTGCTGATGTGTTTGAAGTTATGATTCATAACGGATTAGACAAATAGATTTGCACTCAATACGTTTAGGTTAGGGCACTTAAGAATACGTAATGCCATAATTCCAATACCGTTCAATTTTAATTGCATTGAAAAGTCCTCAGTTAGTATTTTATTTGCCGTAAGCCTAGATATTGCAGTTATATCATACAGCCAGCAATTCGCAGGAAGCCTTGCAACACGATTTCAAAATTCTTGTAAAATAGTTCAAGAGAGCGCGGCCTATTCTTTCCCCAGCACTAGATCACTCAAGACATCGCAGATAGCGTTGCCACAACAACCGGGTAACAACAGTGGACGAAAAAACCCGATACACTGGTTAGATTGCATTTAAAGTAGCCGTATTTAAGTAAGGGACTGCATCGGTTTTGCATAGATAGGCACTGCTTGTCGTCGTTCACGAATACTTGTTGATAATGCTAAAAGTTAGTTATTTTTGTTTTTACGGTAATTAAACACTATGGGAATACTAAAGATATTATAGATTATTATATCCCAAAAATAATTTCGCCTTTGATACGCGGGTCAATCAAGCGGAGGTTGCGGGTTCAAATCCCGCTTGAGACGAAATGATTTTTGGAATATTATAATCTTTATAATCTAAAAGTTATCCTTCACTATGGTCACTGGCTGTATCTATTTTGTCTTAGGGAGGTCATGGGTTCGACTCCTGTTCATGTTTCATGTTCACATATTTTTTCTAAGAATAAACAATCGACACTATCTAGTACAAAAATAAAAAAGTACAAGCCAGTAAAAAATACCTAAATCATGAAGATCGTATAATAAAAAAAAAGGTAGACATTTTTACACAAAATTATCTAGCCCCAAACTAAGCTAAGCTTGTGTTATGCCTATATTCTTAAAGATACACCAGCTTGGAGCAAAAACTATGATTGGTCAAGAAAAACGCCGAATAACCAAGTAAAAAAAATAAGTACCCAACGATAAATGAGCATAATGACGTCACTATTAACGACTTGGGGTCGAGAATTAGTCACAGTCTCCCCGCTTTATAGTTCGAGAGCTAACTCAAGTGTCGTTTACGATTATTATTTTATTTTAATATTAACAAAAGGCGAGAACTGTCGTTAGGGGGTGCTTTTGTTTCAATTTGAATGTACCGCTGGAATTATTACCGTAATTTGCATAGCCACTACTGAACGTATTAAATAATCGGGGGTGGGTTTTTATGGTTTGAAGTTTAGGTCATAATTGCAGCAGGGCCCGGTCAATTTTCTGAGGGTGTCGGTTTATATTGTTTAACGGGCAGAGTAAGCTAAAGTTCTAGCCCATTTTTAGCATATCGATTTCCTTCATTCTTTTATTTTTCTTCGTTTAAGGACTCTGTGGTTCAAAAAAAAATGTGTGCCAAAATTGTGGTTATTTGCCACAATTTTGCCGGTGTCAAGTGTATTAGTTTGATTGTCGCTAAGCAACGTAAACAAACGTAATTTGGAAAGAAATGATGACTTTTCTTTCGAAATTCCCTTGGAAAGTCTTTGACTAAATTATCAACCAACATTACCCCTCCATTTCAATAACTTACACTTGTGCTGAGTAAACAAGTTAAATTGGATAAACTGCCACCAAATTTACGCAATAAAACTTATAATAACACGAGAAAAATAATTTAAATGGGAGGACCCATGTAGTTTTGACAAGATAGCCAAAGTCAAATCCTACCATATTGATTTATGAAGCAACACTAACGGACACTGGGTCATATAATATAATATAACATAATTGTGACAGATTTTTACTATTTTTCTCTTTCTTACATACAGTTTAGCAATGTAGGTATTTAATAATATTACGAGCCTTATGTTTAGTTATGAATAATATTATTTGCTAAGAATGTGGCACTTTTCTTAATGTCTCTATTTATTAAGGGGAAGTCACTATGTTCATGTGTTATTTATAAGTAGTTTTACACTTACACTACGTTAGGTACACTATTAATTTTACACTACTATCTAAGGTTTAGTCCTTTTGAGCCTTTTCACTATGTTTGTGTTGTCAAGGAGCTGGATTGCCTCGACGTTCACGTGATGATGAAGCTGCACTCGTGAGCTTCTGCATATTTTTGAAATAACTTTATGAACGACCTCTATTTTGAGATCCCGATGAAGGTCGTCGTCTCTTACGTACCATCAAGGGGCATTTACTATCTCCCTTAGAACTTTACTTTGGAATCTTTGTATGGTTTGAATGTTGCTTTTTTTTGGTACAGCTGTATACCGTAAGTCCATACAGGTACTGATAATGTGGAATTTCGCCCAAGCAACCACTACATCATTGTGACAGATAAAAGTCACGGAAGCCATGAATTAAAGAAACATAATTATTGTTGCTGAAATAATAATGTACTCAGAGAAACAATTTTTTTTATCACAATGGCCAAAATACGAATTTATTTAAAAATCTTTCTATAAATATCTAAATCTTAGAGCTTATTATTCCAAATCCTTACATTTCAAAGAGTTTTTTACGATATTCTACACTTATTGTTTAATCAACATAAATTTAATACTTGAGCTTTTTTCATAAAGCCACTTTTTATAAACATAAATATTACGAGTTGTCACCTTTCGCCGTGTTTAATGAAAACTGGGAGCGAGAAATCATAACTACATATACATATATAAAAAGTCCTTGGTTTTTTGGTTACTAATTATGGTCTTATTCATTCGGTCCGTGTATATATTTGTATATTAAATATGGAAACAATATAAAATAAAACAATCAACTTTTTCACTTTTGAACACTTTCTTTCGTTAGCTGCAAATGCTTTTCAAATAAAAAAAGTATTCACATATAGGTAAATAGGTAATCTCTGTAAAAACCGATTGTATTTGACATTCGCGTGCAAACTAAAGAAAGTAACTCTACAAACAATAACCTGAGGAAAACAATGCATGAAAAACCACTCTGTTGCCAGAACTGACTTTGACATTGGGAATTAACATAATGCAATGTTAAATTTCAACAAGTTGATCCTAGTGCATACTGCAGGTCTACCATGAATTTCCACAATCGGTCCTGGAGCCTTACTATTGAATCCAATGACAATTTCGATCCAATCCCAATTTTAATTTACTGCTGTAAATTTTTTTTACTCTTGAAAACAAGGTTGAATTTGGCGCTAGGTTTGCTGTCAAAAGTACGAAATGTCATATTCCAATAATTGTTCAATATCGATCGCGTTCAAGAGTAAGGCCCCCTGGAGCCTGATTATCTTTATTCAGTTCCAACGGTAGTTTAGTTCCTATCGGGTTTTGGTTTGTACCCAAAAAATTGTTTTATTAAATTGAATGTCAAAATAAACAAAACACTTGATCGATCATCGGCTTTAGCTGAAATAGTCGCTAATCATCATGACAGCCTTCTAATGTTCCCACTGCTGGGACACTGGCCTACTCTCAAGCGAGAGTGATTGGGTCTTAATCCACCACGCGGGCCCAATGCGGATTGGTGGATGGCACGTCTTTCAAATTTTTAGTTCTTGGACATGCCGGTTTCCTCACGATGTTTTCCTTCGCCGTATGACAGCACTGTACACCACCACCGTATGAGTACACATATAGTCGCTAGTAAACTGAAATAACCACAGCCAGTGGTAATAGTAACCGTGCGTGCACGTGTCGCTAAACAATGTAACAGCACAAGCGTGATAACCTGCGATATCTCAACACTAGTAAGTAAGTAAGTACACATACACCGGCAGTGTTTTGCTACATGCCATCCCACCTCACCAAATACTTGAACTATAACGAGATTACATAACTATAGTGGCGGTCTTACGGTTTATGGGTAGTAATACAATTTGGAGTTCGTACAATCTTATATTTATTCGGATATTCGCTGAATTTCTAGTTTGTACTTGACAATGTAACAGTTGGTACAATTTTTTATTTGTACTATGTTCAAGGGATCAAATTGTAGGGCTATTGTAGGCTAATTTTGCTCTTAAAATATGTGTAAGAGTCCAGGGAAGGTTTCATTTAAACGATGAGAAAATATGGAAAAATAACGCGAGTGAAACCGAGCTGCTCAGCTAGTACCTAATATAAATGTAGACATTTTTATTTTGGTTTTGCATATAGTTAACGCTTACAAAAACTAACTTCTTTCCGAAGCTATATGAATAATAGCTCTTATGCTATTCCAGGAATTAATACTATTCCAATTTTAATTAGTTTAGCTGTTACAGCACAATCGTTTCTATTTTGTATAACTAATATGTATAAAATATAATCAAATTCAGCTAGAGAGTAAAGGAAAAGTAGATCACTTAAAAAAATGCTTTAGCTAAGTTTATAGTTTCATTTTGATATCGTTCAAATTGAACAAACAATTGTGAACACGGTATATCAGAAAAATTGTACGAATTGAGTTGTCGGATTTTCCACAGAATACTAACAATGTGCTACGAAAGCTACAGAAGGTGCTACGGAGGTGCTACGCGCCGTAATTCCAACCGCCATTTTGTTTGTGAAGTTTAAAAGTGGAGAATTGTGATTTGTTTGTTCTGAAACATTTGGGATTATTATATGTTGTATTCTATAATATTATTGTTTTTGTGTGTATTCTCATAATATAGCATATTTTTGCAGACGAATTGTATAGTAGATTGAATTTTTACAGCATTTTTATAAATTAGCACAATTAATTTTAAAACTTAACGTAACGTAACTATAATTACAATAACGTACCCAGTTCTTATGCATATTTTCTAGATCTGAATCAGGGTAAAACCGTACTGATCTCTCTAATAATGACCGCCCAACAACCGCCCAAATGTTCTAGTACTTACCTACATAAAATTACTAGTTTCTAAAACTCTTACAAATCCAAAAGCTCAAATTAACCGACAAACCAGGCCAATTACATAAAGGAGCCTGTCAAACAATCGAAAGATGAAAGATGGTTTCTAACGGTGAGTTAGCAAAAAGTCACGGTGCCAGTCAAAAACACGTAATGGTTGGTATAATCGAGGGTGGTTAAATAGCCGCTTGGGGGTGAGGCGCGATATTATCGAGATTATGATGGATGAGTGGGGCTCGTTTGAATAGGACCTCAGCAAAGAAATGGCTAGGACAGTCCATTTTTTTTACACAACTGAAGTGGCAACCAAGCTTACGGCCCACAAGATGGTAAGCGGTTGCCGCAGCCTATGGACGCTTGCAATACCAGAGGTATCACTCGCGGGTTGCCACCTCGAGGCTAAGATCGAAAGCTTCATGTGCCAGTAATTTCACCGGAAACCATACACTTCGAAACGGAACACAGCATTGCGAGCATTACTGCTTGGCGGCAGAAATAGGTACGGTGGTCCTTCCGGACCAGCTCTATCACAAAGAACTCTCTTAGATCTTTTATCTCTTAATAAAACAAAATCAATCCAATTAGTTGCTAAGACCGAAATGTGCTGTACCCCA
Organism: Colostygia pectinataria; assembly: GCA_951394395.1. Lineage (NCBI taxonomy): Eukaryota > Metazoa > Arthropoda > Insecta > Lepidoptera > Geometridae > Colostygia > Colostygia pectinataria. The sequence goes on along the minus strand of OX596348.1, from coordinate 16,328,154 downwards.
ATCTACGTCCAAAGACCGTGGCCTGAATATACGTTAGAACAGCGGCATCCGTTCCACTTGCGTCCCCGTCACTGCAGTCGCTATACGAAACTACACTTTAAAATCGGTAGTGTAAAACTCAAGTTTGCAGAACGTGTGACCCCAGTGCAGTTAACTAACGGACAGGCAAAATCATTATTTATAGACGCTAACAGCAATTTCAATTACAATTAGGACGTGATTTCACGACAATTAGTTTGACTGAACTGCAGACCGATGGTCGCGATTGATTAGAATAGATTCATCAAACTGTGCACATTTGTGACAGCTAATTGTTAAATTCTGAGGCCGTATCAGCGGGTTGATTACTCTGTTAGCTCCGATCACCATTGATATCTACTTAAAACTATCTAAAACAGTTTTACTATAGCTCTACTGCCATATTAGACAGTTTGAAATGGAGATCAATAGAGATTGGTCGGATTCTCTTTGGCTATTTTATCAAACCGACATGGGTCCTCCCATTTTAATTATTTTTCTCGTGTTATTTTAAGTTTATTTAAATTTGATGGCAGTTTATCCAATTTAACTTGTTTACTTAGCACAAGTGTAAGTAATTGAAATGGAGGGGTAATGTTGGTTGGTAATTTAGTCAAAGACTTTCCAAGGGAATTTTGAAAGAAAAATCATCATTTCTTTCCAAATTTCGTTTGTTTACTTTGCTAAGCGACAATCAAAATAATACACTTGACACAGGAAAATTGTGGCAAATAAGCCACAGAGTCCATAAAAAAAGAAGAAGGAGATTGGTCGGTGATCAACCCGCAAAAATCGGTGCTCTGGGTATTTTCTATCTATACAATATAAAAAAAAATACCTACTATCTATTACTATCTACTTATGTATTGTATTGTATTATGTATATCAGTCATTTAGTACCCATAACACAAGCTTTGCTTTGCTTAGCTTGGAGTTAGATGATGCTGTGTGGATTGTCAAGCGTTATTTTATTTTTATCCGTCAGCGGAAAAGCGAAGGGCTGAGAATGGTGATTTACCTGAAACAACTTCACAATCACAAACGAAGTTACATCCCGCAAACATCGAAAATGGAATTGTCAAAACTGATTACTATTTCGATTTACAGACAAATTGGTGGGACGGCCAACCTTGCTTCTGTGCGCCGCGCTGTCATGATGTGGACGGACTTAAGGTGTTAATACACGGTTCAACCAAGTTGGTCACTTTGGTCGAATGGAGCAGAAATGTAAGGCTAAGCTGTCATTGAATGATTTAGGGTGAGTTGCACCATCTAACGTTAACGTCAGATTGTTCGGAGACGATTGAACAATTTGACGTTAACGTTAGATGGTGCAACTCACCCTTACTTTTTTTCTATTTATCTACAAACTATTACTACGCTACAGCTCGCTATGCCTCTAAGCACCGAGACAAACTTTAGAAGGTTTTACAGTGCTTATTATTATAAAAAATATTGTAACCCACATGTTTGAATAAATAAATACAAAAATACAAATACTTTTAAGTTTACATAGATCAATTTGGTTGCTTCATCCAATTTAAAAGGCAGAAGTGAACCGTGCACGGCTCTTAAGTATAATATAAGTATAATCCAACCCTTGTGCTATAGCATTTGGTTATAACCAAAATTTTTTTTTGTTAGACGTCTCAACACAGAACTTTATAAAGAATGTTTTTTTAAAGCGCCAAAGTGCGCATTGGTGGAGTCTTGACTATGAAGCGATAACGCCTCGCTGTAAGTCTGGAGGGCAACGTTAGAAAGGGGACTTTGTTATTAGATCGTACACGCTCCTAGTACGACCCTGGCAATGTTATAAATTGCATTTCTCTGTTTGTTTGAGTGACGGCTGATTTAATCCGAGTCGTACAGTTTTTGTCATCAGAAGCTCATCTAAATCTATCATAACGTCTGTGATTTTACTCTTAAATGTTTGCATTGTTATTCCTTTTTTTAAGTTTTTTTATATATTTGACGACCGATGTGGTGCAGCGGACGAAGGTTCGCCTGCGACGCAGGAGATGGTTGCGGGTTCGTTCGTTCGGAACAAATGTTTGTACAATCTGCAAATATTTGTTCCGGGTATTCTGGGTATATTCTATGTAAGTTTTTTTATATCTTTCTGTGTTATGTATTAGTATTAAGTATAAGTAACAGTCTTCAGACCCATAACACAATCTCTGCTTACCTTGGGGCTAGATGATGCTGTATGGTTGTCCAGCATTATTTATTTATTTTATTAACTTTAATGCCTTTATTTATAATAAAAACTTTAACTTTTATAACTTTTGTGGCTAAATATTGTCTTTCTTATTATTGCCTACGAAATAATTAGGTGCATAAGTTTGTAGGTACGTAAAAGAAATAATAAATAAATAAGTAAGTCAGGGGCCAACTCTGGTGACAGAGTTCTTAGGCCGCCTGAAGGCCTCTGTCATGTCAACTTTAAAAAAGCTGGGACCAACTGCTTAACGTGCCCTCCGAAGTAAGGGAGAGCTCTATAGAAATTCCCACTGGCGGTCACCCATCCAAATACGCGAAACAGTGCTTAACTTCGTTGATCTGTTAGAAACAACTTAGCCAGCTACGTCACGAATTCAAATCATTGAATCTAGTGAAGGTCCAGCAAACCTACATATCTCAAATAAGCATAATTTGAAAAGTCTCCCTCCGTATAAACCTTTATTTGCACTGTTTTTTCTATTGCCTAGAGTGTTTTGTTGGTCGGCGACAGACCGGCGCGGACTGCAAACAGCGGGGGTCAACCGTTGTGATATAGTACTGGGGTCTTATTCCACTAAGACGTTAACGTAACGGAAACTTTTTGGTTTAAGTTTGCGAAGACTTACGGCCAACGCACATTGGAACGGCATGGCAAGGGATTTTAAATTTTTACCAGTAGACTTTAAAATAATGCTTTCTGGATTGAAAAATCCCTTTCGGTGCCGAAGTCATTATATATTTTAAAGTAAAAGCATAGAAATTTAGAACGTATCTATTTGATAGAGTAGAGTGTCCATTGGTAAAAAATTAAAATCTCTTGCCATGCCTTCCCAATGTGCGTTGGCCATTAGTGACAGTGCAAGCATCGTGATGGGTTAGTAATAATTTAGTGTCAAAATCCCCTTTGTAGCTTCAAACTCGGAAGTGCTATAACGAAACGCATTCCAATTTAAACTTTTATTTAGCAAAAAGTTATGATTGAAATTATAAGAGCAAGTGTCATCAAACCGACTAGAACAAAAACATTTTATACTCAAAATCAGCATCATTCAAAAAAAAAATCCTAATTTAATTCTGTTTTCATACCCTTCAAACCGAAACAAAGCAACGCGAGTAATACTGCTTGACGGCAGGATATAGTATAGTACTGCATGGACGAGGTCATTAAAACCTCTTCTAAGTAAAAACTAGCTGGTCTATAACGAAAATGTCTGTCCGAAAATTTGGAGTCGAAAGAAATTATAGAGTTTACTTCAGAATCACGTGCAGTGTACGAATTTAGTTCCGAAACTTCGGAAAGTTCGTACTTAATTTTCAGGAAAGCAGTCTAGGTGTCAATAAGATGAAGGCTCCCGATAAAAAGGGCTCTCTTGTTTTTTGCAAGTGTATCAGAGAAGCACAAACCTCTTACCCCTTCACATTACGACTGATTGGAGCCGCCAAATGAACCTGACGATGTTAGCCTTTTCTACTCTAATTACGTACCATTACCAGCACTAATCTCCACCGCGGCACGCAAAGCAAAAATATACTATACTCAGACCGAATACAGTGCGTTATCGCTAAACGAGCCAATTGAGAGCCACCACCGCGCGTAGGGATAAGGGTCTTGCTGCTTTGGATGAGAGTACAGAATCGCGTGGAGTAATAGTTGTTGTAGAATAGTGGACGTTACTGCGTCCGAATTAGGTTGATATCAGGCTGTGGGGGTAAGTTGTGGGGCTGGAGGCTTCAACGAGTTAATGTGTGCGGCACAAAGGACCAAATCACTGCCCTACGTGCGGCCCCGTCAAAGAGCGAATTTGTATTCCAATTATGACGCGGGAATAGACACCCGACGATCGATGTACTTGTCGTACTTGCCGTCATATTTTGTATGATTTTTTGAAAGTTATCTCGACCAATCAAAGAAAAAACAAGATTTTCAACCCAGTGAGGGCATTTGAATATCAGCCAGATACCAGCAGCCAGTGAGTAAGAGCGTTTGTAAATTCCACGAGGTTTTAGAGAACAGGCACTGTGCTCATATTTTTTTCGAATAGATAAATCCATTGATACACGACTGATTTTGAACCTACGAACTTGGGATCAGAAGGCAGGGTACTCATTTCTACTAGACCACCAACAGTTCTGCTATAACATTGTCATTATAAAGAGAAATTATTTGATAAAAAACAGACGAAAAATCTCTAGTACTATTCCGCTTAACCTTTTAACTAATGAGGTCACACAGTTACCACAGTTAACCTCAGAAGAAAAATATCGACACGTGTTTCATCCCTTCACGGGACATCTTCAGGACCATCGACTTGTTCTCCGGCAGACGTGTTGCTCCGTCGAGCGCTGGAGCCAAAGTCCTCTTACCTCTTAAGTTTTCTTGAGGAATTATGTGTATATTTGTATTTTTGTTTTAGTATATTTGTAACGAATAAACTCGAAAATACTGATCCGATTTCAAAAATTCTTTCACCATTAGAATACTACATTATCTCATTATTATTTTAGAATTGTTTTTTAATAAATATAGAACATCGCTAAAAACCCTTGTCAACTACCATTCAATCCTATCCATCCAAAGGTTGTCTGGTAGAGATCGCTATTTAGCGATAAGGCCGCCCATTGTAATACCTGTTAGTAATTAAGATTGTTCTTGTCAAATTTGTTATAATGTGGTGTTCAATAAAGTATTTTCTATCTATCTATCTATCTATCAGTAACATAGTCTATATTTGATGTCCCAAGAGCAAAGCCAGGATGGGCCGCTAGAATGAATTAAAAACCAATTGCAAAACTTCACTGTGGCTTAGAAGCCTAAAAGAAAACCATCGTAAACCGCAATCTTAACAAATCGCGTAACAAACTGAACAAAGAACAAGACAGTTAAGCCCATAAAATAATAATAAAGGGATAATTAATCGATTTCAGTGCATTACCGACCCTCTCAGTAGTTTAGGGCTTGGCCCGACAGCCAGCGACAAAACAAAATAAAAAGACTTATGCTTCAAATAATAATTTAAATAATACCTGTGTCGACTCTCGTAACTTTTGGTAGTTTTGTTGAGAATGTTCACTTTAAACGGTTTAAACAATAGCGATCATTATGTTATACTGAAAATTATAACCTATGACACAATCATCAACACCATTATGATGATTATGAATAACTATTATAGACTCTTCAGCAAGAGGTTTGACTTGGTGGGTCCGCCAGATTTTTTTGCCTCCAAGCAGCAGGTCCGAAGGGCACTGACGCAAGTGAAAATAAGAATTTCGGAGTGGCGAGCGCAGTACAGTGCACCATACAACTCTTTGGGTAACAATGCATCTCTCATGGTCAGCTATGGCACTTACGATTAGGTAAACATCTAGTCATATCAGAAAAAGTAATAATAAAATATGCTGACATGAAAAAAAGTTAACTGCCACCCCAAAAAAGTGACACTACGATTGCGCTTGAAAACTTTGATCATAGCAATGTACCGATCAAATTATATAACAACCACGCTAATCGATGATTTACCTATGAGATAAAAATAGGCGACGGATATAAGAATTTCAGTTTAAAAAATAGTGTACGCCACAACGCTAGTACCATGCATCCTCTAAGTCTTTTTGATTACGATACGCCCTTCCCGACTCAATATTATATCGGTCTGTAGAAGTACTCTGACATTTCTATTTGTTAAGACGCATTATTGGCCAGTAATTGTTTCGGAAGATCTATCTGTTAGGGGGAGATTGGAGTAAAAATTGCTATGGTTGGTTGCAGAAAAAAATTATTATGTAAGAACTATTAATAGTAAGAAAATGAACTAGATGAATTCGAAGAAGAATGAACCCGCTGCATCTCGCTTCTCATTCACTGCTTCTCTAAGAGGGATCAACTAACTTACTACATTATTTAAGATTAGCAGAGTTCTTTGTGATAGAGCTCGTCCGGGGAAGGACTACCGCCATACCTATTTCTGCCGCCAAGCAGTAATGCTCGCATTTCCGGTGAAATTGCAGGCACATGAGACTTTCCATCTAACGTCTCCGAGTGTTAACATGCAAGTGATATTATGATGTCGCATGCGTACATAGGCTATGCTAACCGCTGACCATCAAGTGGGCCGTACGCTTGGTTGCCACTTTAGTGGTATACAAAAAAAATAAAGGAGAATAAAATACAAGCATCTCTGTTTATAGTCAATACACAAAACTCGTAAACAGTATTTGAGAATTTGAGAGGCATCACGTTTTCAGCATCAATTTTTACATCTCATATGATTCAGATCAATTTTTACATCTCAAAATTAGCGGAATTGGGACCCCGTTTCTTAGATCCGATTCTGCAATATTAAAATAATATCCTCGAGCGAATCCCGCATCAGAAATTAAATATCACTGTTATTTTTGCCTGCTCCAACCGGGACCGACGACTCCAGTATGGATATGTCTTTTGCGCTTTTTTTTTTAATGTCAGCAAGTTACAAGACAATCAAGGCTCCCAGCACCACGCCTGACTATTACAGATGCAGTGCCACCCAAAGCTTAAAGTTTTTAAGTGTTTGCGTGGCATTGCACTGCGCTTATCACTCCGAGACATTGTTGTTAAATCTCTTTCGCCCAGTAATTTCACTTGCTACAGTGCCCTTCAAACTTAAACACAGTAATGCTTGCACACTACTGCTTGGATGTAGAATATCTGACACTGCGGTGGTACCCACCAAGACGGACTCTTGCTGAAGAGTCTGCGCTGTAGTTTGTTGATAAAGATGGCTATTTATTTGTTATTTTTTGTTCCGTAGCACTCAAATCGTAACTTGCATAGTCATCACTAAAGACCCATTCACACGGTTCAAAAAGCAAGCAAGAATTGCTTTGTTGAAACGACATCAGAACAATGGTAAGTTTAATAAAAGGCTACATGCCTGAGCTTTACTGAATGGAGCATCGATTAAAAAGGAAGAAAAGGAAAAGACCGTAGGAATTTTATAAAAATATTTAAGTAAGAAGTATTTAAAAATCTATTGAGGGAAAAAATATTTTTACTTATAACTGGAAAAAATCCGTAGTGCAAGCCGGGTTGCTCTTATAAAAAAAAAAATCAAACTCTACCTTTGGAGTATGCCAACGGTTTTTTTTAAATAAAGAAAACATAGTGAAATATTAATTTCTCCTTACAAAATTGAATAATTTGATGTTAGTTGCAATAAAATAAAATTGACAACGAAACGGTGCGTGAGTTTGACTCGCATTTGGTTTATTTTAGTTACCCTTGTTTGCGTGGCCCGCGACGCCACTGGGTGCGTCCGATCAAACATTAGCAAACACTGTTTGTTTCTGTGTCACCTTTGTCTTTATAGAGGGAAGAAACGTGAGTGCGAGTTCATAATGCTCTCTCATAAACGTGCATCAAGGCATTTAGTCACAAAACCGATGTAGAACTCTATATCTACCCAAGTACGGGTAACATGTAAAAAAAAATGTAAAACCAAAAGGCGCAAATATGCCGGCCTAGATAGAGCCTACATATTTGAGCCTTTTGGAGTGGAGACCCTGGGTCCGTGGGGTACCGGGGCTCACCGCGTTTTCAAAATTCTTTCCGGGCGTCTGGTCGAAGCGACGCGTGATCCAAAGGCTGGTTCATATCTGGCTCAACGTATCAGCATTGCCATTCAACGTGGCAATGCAGCCAGCATGTTGGGAACGCTTCCTACTGGTAGTGATTTGGATCAGTTGAGCTATCTATAGGTCGTTTGTAACGGTCTTTAGATGGCTCAACTGTTTCATATGTATTTTGTATATTTTGTAATGTAATATAATTATGTACATATTTTATTTTATTAAAAGTAATAAATATTTAAAACAAAATAGTTTAAAATACGAAAAACAATAACGGTTGCTTGTGTGAGTCGTGTATAAATTTATGAACATTGTGTTAGTGTGCACTATCTTACGCCTGGCTGAGCAGAGCTGCACCAGCTGCACCAGCGATCACTAGCGCAATGTGCATGTAGGTACGCTCACACAAGCAAGGCCAATTTCTCGTATTTTGAAAATACTATACAGCAAGTTTATTCTAGCTTACATTTTAGTAATCATACACAAATGCCGCCTTGATTGCCGGCTTGAAGTACTACTTGCTGTCGATTCGGACAAAATTTATTGCTCTTCCTTGTCATTCTTATCTAAATTAACAAAAACGATAATAGATGTAAGACACATTAGCTAACAAAAGTTTATAGTTCGTTTATGAATAAAGCTAGATAATTACAAATAAAGTGAGTACCTGCATAATTCAATTAAAATAAAACACGTTCAACAATATTTAAAAATTGCAGTGAATGCTATCAATATTTTTTTATGCGTGTGTATGAAAGCCTCTTACCTCTTACAAGTGTATCCACATCGTTTTTAAATTATACACGTCATCGAAGAAAGAACATTATTAACGAGCTTTGACAAGATAACATTTCACTAGTAATGAGTGTATAATAAAAAAATCGTGTTTAATTTAACTTATTTTAAGCAAACATTTGCCGGCATTCAATTATATACTGCAAACTCAAATAAACTTTTACAAGTGAAAGTTATACCAGCCTTTAAAATCTCACTTTCATAACCAACGTTTAATAATCCCTCTTTCAGTTGCATGTTCTAAGACTATAGCAAGGCTTTCCCACTCTGTAACACGTCAAAACGGCGGTTACAATGTAAAGCGTTCGCCTGCTACGAATAACTACACGGATTTCAATGTAAGCACGTGAACATTCGACAAGTTAGTTTAACTTACCAATGTTAACAAGTATTTCAAATATTTCAAGTTTTTAAACTGAATATTCAGTTTATTTTAAAAGATAAAATCGCGATGTTATTAACTGTAGTATTAATGCACACGCATTAATTAATATTATTTACTCAGTATAGTTCTCGAGTCTAGGAGTCGAGTCTGTACAAATGGTAAGAATGCGGTTTCACTTTCAAAGCTATAAAATAATTTACATCAATAACGCAGCACAGATTTCTAGAGGCCAATTCCTGTAAACAAAAAAGCTTCTACGCAGTTGACGTTGACGAGTGTTTAACGCGTACATGTCAGGTAGAACTCTCAAGTCACGTGCGCGTCTGACTCGTTTAAAGTAGGTGCTTATTTTTAATTAAGGCTACGTCAAACGAACGTACGTGAAGTTTGCGTGAGGCTTGCTGAACGTCAGCTTCGGGTAACTGTCATAGAATCAGCGGAATCGCTCCGCCAATGATTTCTTAGCTTGTTCGCTTTGTTTTATTGACATCTGCACCGGTAGTTTCGTCGTCGCTCTACAGAATATATCTATACGAGTCAGCCTTTGAGCTATGACAGATCTTGTCACAAGATCTGTCATAGCTCAAACGCTGACTTTGTCACATCGCTCTTGTGTAGGCTTTCATACGATTGTCTTTGGTTATCTAGTCAAAACGACATGGGTCCTCCCATTTTAATTATTTACTCGTGTTATTTTAAGTTTTATTGAGTAAATTTGGTAGCAGTTTATCCAATTTAACTTGTTTACTTAGCACAAGTGTAAGTAATTGAAATGGAGGGGTAATGTTGGTTGGTAATTTAGTCAAAGACTTTCCAAGGGAATTTTGAAAGAAAAGTCACCATTTCATTCCAAATTTCGTTTGTTTACGTTGCTAAGCGACAATCAAACTATTAATAAACTTGACACTGGCAAAATTGTGGCAAATAAGCCACAGAGTCCATAAACCAAGAAGAAGAAGAAGGCTTTCATATAAGTACGCAACGTCAAGTACCTACATAGAATATTATCCCTTAGCGTGACATGCTGAGTCACTTCTAAAAAACTGTTTCTCAATTCACCATCCTTTCGAGAATATAAACAAATTTAGATAGATTTATATATATATTAGATACATAGATTATCTATCTTTGTCACCATCAAATGAATGTTGATTTTACGTTTTAAACCCCTTATTCGAGTTATACAATTAGCTAAAGCTATTGCGAAGTGATTTGGAATTTTATAATTTTAACTAGCTTTTTACTGTTGTACTATAACCAATCTAGAGCAAGCCATTGCAAAGGAAAAATGTGACCTTTACCCTCGGTAATATGAGATCGCGTGTCAGCGGCCACGCGCCGCCACGAGCGCAAACACTGTTCTAATGAAACCAAGACGCCGCGCCCGCCATTTTGTAAACGCGATTTATTAAAATGGCGCGTAGCGTTTGTCAAGTGTATTGTTTTTTCGGGGGTAAAAAGTGGATGGATATTTGTTTCAAAAATTCTAGGTCGTGTCATTATTTTGTGATTCTAAGAGCTAGGATCTCATGTCACGCATGCATGTTGTAGGTTTGCAATTATTTACCGGAAAAACCTCCATTTCAAATTTTTTGTGACCCTGTTCAAGCTTAGCCACTTTTTCTAACAAACATAATATATAATGGGAATAATATGGTTACCTTGTAACACAACACAATTTTAGACATTTTTTTTCTTGTGTCACAAAAGCAATTTCTAGTAACCTCACAATTCTTACAGGAATTAACATTTTTGCCATTCTCGACATTAATTGCCACATGAGCCACTTTTTTTTTTTGTAAATATTTTTAGCCATTCCTAAAAAGGGGTCTCGACCGACATAAAAACAGAGGGTCAACTAATCGGACTTATAAACCTAACTGTTAAAACATTATTAAGTGAAATATAGCTAATACGGATTATTAAAATGATTGAAATTTCTCTGTGAAATCGACTGTTTGCTGCCTGATTTGGCCCAAGTCACCTCTCGTGTTTGTTGTCAACGGTCAGTTACACAGGGCACATAATGCTTATTTGTGCCCGTCCGTTGTCCCCGAACATATTCTCTAGGGGACATTTTATTATTTATTCGTATAACCTTTTTTATTACATTTGGGATGTTTAGGTGCAAGTATACCTTTTTGATTTTTAAGCGGATATCTGGTTATTTTTCAGAAGCCAGCTCTGAAAAATAACCAGCTATAATTTTGCTTGGTTTGGCGCGATCCTCGCTGAGTGGCTAATGTTTGCATGATTTGCAAATATTTGTTTTGAGTCTGGGGGTTATTATGTTTGTATTATTATTTACGTATGCATCTACAAAAATGTTTATGTACAAGTGTTCTATCTTTAATCCAAACAGCGCCACCTCAATATAGTAAGTTGTCATTAAAAACACTTTGCATTATAAAGTATCATCATCGTCACCATGACAGTCTTCTAATGTTCCCACAGCTAGGACACTGCCTACTCTCAAGCAAGAGTGAATATACAGTAGATAGAACTGTAACATGAAATGAGATTTCATTGGAACTGGATTAAAATATGGTATTGATTATATTGATAAATAGAAAAACCCTGATCTACTCATTATGGAACTCTAGAAAATAGTTTGTTATAACAAGTTAAACAAGTGCCATGCCAGGGGCGATTATATGTTTCAGTTGCAATCGTTTTCACTTGTTTTAAACAAAAACTGACGTACTTTGTTTTACGAATTCAACAAAAAAATCTATTTTTAATTTGACAACTTATTGTCAGTTCGCTGATTGAAATCGAATTGCAACCGAGTGGCGTAATCGCCCAGCTGATTTAACACTGCAGGCTACTTTTTAAATTTAATTTGACGGTTCTGAAATTCGGCAGGCCAAGCTTTAAATGGGCATGTTAAAGCAATTAATCCGTAACATTTCAGTGAAAATCAGCAACGGAAATCAACTATCGTACGACGTGTTAAATTAAAACAGCTGATGCTGCAATCACTCGGCACCCAATCAGCTGTTAATTCCAGAGTATTCTACTAACGAAGGGCTATCACTGCTATTGAAGTGTAGTTAGCAGTAACTAGCCACTCCGCGGACGTGACTGCGTTGCTTATTAGTAGATGGTATCGACCAGCTACGATTTTAGGCAGGCTATTCTCGTAACGAGTAGAATAGAAAAGAATAATCGTTTATTTAGCACAGACATACACAAAGCCAAAATAAATAAATAATAAATAAATAATGCAAGACAATCCACACAGCATCATCTAGCCCCAAGGTAAGCTGCTGTTAAACAGAGCTGTGTTATGGTTACTAGATGAGTGATACAACAACTGACCTGGTTGACGCAGATGCGTGTGCGCATCCAGTGTCGACTTCGACATCGCCGATAGTGAGTTGGTGCCATAGCCTGGAAACAAGTAAACATCTAAAACAATGATTGCAAACTGAAATTACTACTAGAATTCACAAAGTACATAACCTGTTATAAGAAAAAGAGCAATGCACTTAAGAACACAGGTGGTCTAGTGGTAGTGACCTACATTCCAATCGGTCATGAGTTCGAAACCGGTCTGAACCAATGAATTTTTTATTCGTAAAACTGATGTACCTAAGGCTGTGCTTACAAACGGCGAAGGAAAAATTTTCATGCTAAAACCGGCACATACAATAACTAGTAAGTAAGTAAGTAAGTTCGTATGAGTCAGTGGCCAATTCCGGTGACCGAGTTTCTAGGCCGCCCGAAGGCCTCTGTCATGATCTAACAACTTTGAAAAAGCCGGGACCGACTGCTTAACGTGCCTTCCTTCGGGAGTGCTCAGTTGAATTCGCCACGCGGAACAGTGCTTAACTTCGTTGGTCTGTTAAGAACAACTTAGCCAGCTACGTCACGAGCGCTCCTCCTTCCGTACAATAACTGAAAATTGTCAATCGTGTCAATTGGTGAATACCAATCCTCATTGGGTTTGTGTGGTTGGACATAAAACAGACAACCTTTGCTGCTGACTCAATGTAAATCATACTTCATGCTTTGAAACGTCATCAGTATAATGTGGCGAAGGCAGGTGGCGAGTGGCCTCGGACAGAGTCTCCGTTCCGCGGAGAGTTTGCAAACGGTCCCGCAGCTCTGTCCAACAGTCATGGACGATGAAACATCGTGGGCTCTCTTAGTAGGTAGGAACCGACTAAAAAAAAAGTTAAAAAGCCTCCGTCGCAGAAAAACTGCGAGTCCGACATGGCTCGCCTGCTTCCCCCGCAGGCGGGTATGCGTAAATGCATTTTTGCCCACGTAAAACAAAAAAAAAAAGGTGATAAGTGGCCGTTTTAAGCTCACCATTGTTTTTTTTTATATACAACGTACGGCCCACAAGATGGTAAGCGGTTACCGCAGCCTATGGACGCTTGCAATACCAGAGGTATCACTTGCGGGTTGCCTTGAGGCTAAGACCGAAAGCCTCATGTGCCAGTAATTACACCGGAAACCATCCCCTTCACACCGGGACACAGCAATGCGAGCATTACGGCTTGGTGATCGAAATAGGTATGGTGGTAGTCCGTCCCCGGACGAGCTATATTAAAGAGAACTCTACTACTCTTAAAATTGTTCATTGTAAAATTATGTTATTAGGTACGGGTATGTTACGTTTTTAGAGATATTAATTTGCATTATTATTCTGTTTTATTTATGTATTTTGTACGAGTATGTTACGGTTTTAGAGATATTAATTTGCATTATTATTCTGTTTTATTTATGTATTTTGTACGAGTATGTTACGGTTTTAGAGACATTAAATTGCATTATTATTCTGTTTTATTTATGGATTATGTACGAGTATGTTACGGTTTTAGAGATATTAATTTGCATTATTATTCTGTTTTATTTATGTATTATGTACGAGTATGTTACGGTTTTAGAGATATTAATTTGCATTATTATTCTGTGCATAATCATACTTATGTCTGTTTTTGGTGATGAATAAATATATTTTCTTTCTTTATTTCTTTCTTTCAGTCACTCTTGTTTGATAGCAGGCCAGTCCCAGCAGTTGTAATATTGGCTGACCATGAAATAAATCTAAAAAAAACGTGTCTTTTCGCATTACAATAACAAACGGCTAACTTCACGACAGACTAGATTCGCGGGCAGAACCTACAGTCTCGTAGTTACGTTTTCACCATTGAGTTGCCCCTAGAATTTTTTTTAGAATAAAATACTTTTGCAGTTTTTAAAATGTTTTCCAGACGCAATAACCAACGCAATCGTCCGAACATCGTTCTTCAAAGATCTCGATTCAATTGTCTTCATAATTCAGTATTGTTTCTTTGACTGATTCCAAAGATTGAGACAGATTGATAATTTGCCAATTTTTCCTTTCTCCTGTGATATTGAGTAGATATTGTCTTGTTATTCGCTATTTTACGAGTTCTCCCGTTCTGACCGTATTGAAGCGTATTTTTATTATACTTTTATACCGTACCGTCCTATTCTATGTTTGTAAATGACTTGCGCAAAAGTAGGTATATGTATGTAATTATTTGCTACTATCACGTGCTTCAAACGGTGAAAGAAAACATCGTAATGAAACCCGTGACTTAGTTGGCTCCACACGTATTGATCATGTATTTATTGTATATAGGCTAACTAAGCTGAGAAGATGATGTAGGTGCTGGGCAAGCCTACTTCATCTAAAAACCTGTCCCGGACACTACAGCATCTGTACTTCACACATCCTATCTAACGTGGGCAACAAGAGTAACCAATGAAGTTTTTAAAACTATAGTGGTTATTAGCATAGTTTTCACTAAAAACTGGATATTTACCATAATTTGTTAGTGAAAATAGAAGTGACCAACTTGACATAGGATAAAATCATCTATATCTAAATAGACAGTAAAGGCCTTGTTAGAAGAAAATCGACTCTTTTTTTCTTAGAAATTATAAGACTAAAAAATTGTGCAAGCCTTCTTCTTGAATAACTCTATCTATTGATAGAAACCGCATTAAAATACGTTGCGTAGTTACAAGGTCAGCGTACATACATGCATAGGGAAAGACGGCGGGAAGCTGCTTTGCTACTATCTAAAGATTTAATACTCGGATTAATCGTAACATATATAGACCAGCATAATCTGTTTTAGATTGAATTTAGAAAAACTGGAAGCACAGCGGAGAACCCTTGATTTTTATTAAATCGCTTTATAATTTATCATTGCAGCCACCTCATCAGATATATAACTCTATTCGACGACAATATTGGCCATTTGTTCTTTTGGGGCGAACAAAGCCCGAGGCGTTATACAGTTTTGTCACTCAAAATTAACTCTTACACCTCGGGAGATAGACCTTAGTATTGCTTGCAAGCACACAGATAGAGGATTAGATTCTCTTTGAAGCTCTCAATAGGATTTCACGGGTAGTTAGTGTTAGAGCAACATTGTGAAAAGTACTTTGATTTTGGGTGTATTTTTGATTTCATGTTTCACGGTCCTTTGAACGACGATGCGACGACGTAGGGTGGCCCCATAGTTCAATTTTGTTAGTGGTAGCTACTTTAGTCGCAAAAAGACCGCGGTCATTCGTTTATTCGAGACTGAAATTTAATATCTGGCAGACAAAATTTGTTTTGATAATTTGAAGATTCAGCCAATAAGTATAGATATGCGGCGATTCTTTTAACTTAAAAACTATAGCTTGACAGAACGATCCAGTTGTCGTCTGCTTAAGCTAAGGATCGATCGAATGTATTGAAAAAGTAATTCTTTGGCACACAGTTTCCTATCACGGGTAGTGGACGTTCGCGAATCACCAGAGCCACAGAATAAACATTGAGCTTTTATTTATAGATCACGTTACACCACGTGATCGATAACCGGCGATAGTGCGTGATCACTGTTCAAACAACCATCATGTATAGAGGCCGAGCGGAATTGTTTTTTTATGTGAGCAAATGACCATTTTTACATATTTTTTCAACACACTTGCTTATAAAGTGGCTCTTTGGTCATCGCAATTAGGCACAGAATGACACCCATAATCAAACTATGACTTTTTCATTGCTATAACTCACTAGTGAGTTATAGATTTTTTTTGTTATTTTATTCACAAGTGTGTTGAAAAACGTCGTATGATACTCGTGTGTATTGATGATTACCGTCCTCGGCAATCTTAAGACCCTCGCCTACGGCTCGTCTCAATAGCGCCTCAGCGGTAATCACCAATGTTACACACTAGTACCATAATGTACTATTGTGCATGATGTGGTCACCTCTAATTGAGAGAGCACCTGACCAGAGTACTCTATTATTATAAACGTGTACATGTCTGTGTATCTTTCGTTGATAATAAATAAACAAGTAAATGACAATACTTCTGGTGTTGCTGAGGTCTATAGGCGGTTACTGCTTACTGCTTACCATCAGGCAGGCATTCAGCCTGTTTGCCTCGAAATTATATTAAAAAAAAACATTAAGCCTTTTTTATCGCAGCAAATGACGACTTTTGCTTGCACGGTAGGTAGGTACTGCTTCGAGGCAGAATGGTAGCCACCAGGACGGACTCTTGCTAAAAAGTTTTAGCACCGCAAGTCTGAATATTTATATATTGGGGTGTAGTGTCACGCAAAACTTTAAAACATAGTATCCATGAAAAATGAGAATGGATTAAGATAATATACCTCTAGCAGCTCGATAAATATTCAAAATCAATAAACGACGTTACAATTAATCCGGGATTAAAGGTTTAGTAAACGTGCTTACCATTGCTGTATACTCTAAGTGATACTGCAACTAAAATCGCGGAAAAAATACATATATAAATCTCACTCAGAGTTCATCAATAAGGATGTTAAAATTAGTGTAGACTCTTTTTGTTTTTAGCCTATTCTTCTTCTTCTTTTGTTTTATGGCCTCTGTGGCTAGTTTGCCACAATTTTGCCAGTGTCAAGTGTATTAGTTTGATTGTCGCATAACAACGTAAACAAACGAAATTTGGAAAGAAACGATGACTTTTCTTTCAAAATTCTCCTGGAAAGTCTTTGACTAAATTACCAACCAACATTACCCCTCCATTTCAATTACGTACACTTGTGCTAAGTAAACGAGTTAAATTGTATAAACTGCCACCAAATTTACGTAATAAAACTTGAAATAACACGAGAAAAATAATTAAAATGGGAAGACCCATGTCGTTTTGACAAGATAGCCAAAGACAATCCTTTAGCCTATTATATTGCCGATGGAATATATGAACCACAGACTGTGATATAAACACCCTGTAAAGTAACAGCGACCGATCTGTAGCAGTTGTGTGTTCTGTCAATACTTACTGCCAATAATAAGAGCAAAGACAGAATGCATAACAGTGTTCGGTATATTAATGAGTTACAGTGACTAAAGAGCAAGAAATGCAATGAAAATATAATAAAACATTTGTTTAAAACATAAGAAATTTTGTGTAACTAAGGTAACTATAGAAAGGGCCTTATTCATAAACGTATACTATCACGCCACGAGGCTGGATTCGACCAACTTATGGAATAACTGTTCCGCTATTGATATGTTAATATAACAAAACTGTCAGTTTACTCGAACAACTACGATTTTACTCGAAAAATAGTGCCTATTCGAGTTGGTTGAATCCAACCTGAACGGATTTGTACGAAATTTAGCACAAGGATAGAATAGCCTGGAGCTGGAATAGCTCTCAGTTAGCTAATAATACTTTTTTTTGCGATTTATTCAAAAAGTACAGAGCTGATTTCGATAAAATTTATATGGGATACCCTGTGAAGTATTAACTAAAATACAAAAATACAAATTACAAAAATATTCATTGAAATTTTTAATAAGTTCTTCATTTAAGTGGTTTGGGATCTACCGAACAAAAACAAAACAATACGTAATTAGCGGGAAAATCGCGTAGCATACATAAAAATACAATCGAATTTAGATCCTCCTTTTTTGAAGTCTGTTAAAAAAATAAGTTACCTATTTCTGCCGCAAAGCAGTAATGCTCGCATTGCTGTGTTCCGGTGTGAAGGGTATGGTTTCCGGTGAAATTACTGGCACATGAGGCTTTCGATCTTAGCCTCAAGGTGGCAACCCGCAAGTGATACTTCTGGTATTGCAAGCGTCCATAGGCTGCGGTAACCGCTTACCATCTTGTGGGCCGTACGCTTGGTTGCCACTTCAGTTGTATAAAAAAAAAAAAAAAAAATAAGTAAGTAAACATAAAGCCAATAAGCACGTCCCTCTAAAGTACTCTAAACACAGATACCCCCTTCAAGTGGTTAAAATCTCGTAAACAGCAGTTTAATATAAAACGATGGGGTGTGCGTCAAAACCACAATTTAGATAACTCATTGCCTCACATCAAAGGTTTTTCGTGTCTGTTTGTCACGCGGCAGAGGCGGACTGGAAGTAATCGCTTGTTCAAGGGGTGTTTTGCTGTAAAAGTTTTTTGGATATATTGGAACTCTTAAAAAAGCTGGAAATTCCGGTATTACGTTCCGCATTCTTTATTTATTACGAGCTGACCCGGGCGGCTTCACTCGCGTTTTGCAGTTTTTACGCTATCCCACAAGAACAATCATTATTTCCGAGATAAAAAGTAGCCTATGTGTTATTCCAGGACTTAACTACATTCCAAATTTCATCACAATCGGTTAAGTTATCACGGAGATACGTGGTAACAAACATACACGCACACAGATACATACGTATATAGACTTTCCCATTTATAATATTAGTAGGATTATAGAAATGATTTCACTGGTACTGTTAAAACAAAAAAAAACAACAGTGATATTTTTTTTGTCTATCTAAAAATAGTACCGTAAGTAAGTAAGTTCGTGTGAGTCAGTAGTAACTGTGTGATGAAGGCAAACCGGGAAAAAAACTGCTTAACGCGCCTTCCAAAGCACGGACCGCTTAATAGTAGGTACTAAATAGTATTGCCGATTCCACTCACTTTAGAGGTATATCTAACTGTAGTTTATCGAAGTTATGTGGATAGGTATTCACTCTGTTAATCGAACTCGTATGATTATTTTCTGTACGTTTTAAATATTATTTATTTATTTTTATTTCACAGGAAATCAAACAGTCGTTAAAATAAAAAATATAAGTAATCTAAAGACACCGCTATAGACCATTTAAAAGTTTTCACATATTGCAACTAATTTAAGCTTGCTTGTTGAATACAAAATGGAATACAAGAATTTTTTTTTTTTTTAAACTGACAATAAAAACACCATATTCATCGATATTTCAAGTATTGATTTTCAGTTGTAGTACAGTTTTTCAGTAGAGCCCAAACATGTGTTTTATGAAATTTTAATCTCAAAATGCCTGACTACGCCACGCCTGAGGTTATCCTAATTGGGGGAGGGAGGTATTAGGTACAAAATTTTCAAAATTACGATCATCTCTGTCTAACTTGAGTATACAGTGTACAGCTAGCAGCGCAGGCTCAGCCACTTCCGCCCTTACTCCATTGTTATAAGGAGGAACTAATACGTTCGGTATTAGCCGCTGCCTGTACCCCCGTTTTCACATTATGACGCGCAAAACAATAGGGTGCTTACTGCTTCCCTCCGACGCCTGAAGCGCTTTCTCCTCTATCTTCCGTTTCCTTCACTCGTACTGATGATTCACGAGTGGGAGGGGTGCGGAGAATCTGTACAAAAGGTACTAGCAGCTAATTTTCCCCGCCGACGTTTCGCCGCTTCTCATTTCATCGCGGTCTCGGCTTGAAATATTGGTTTATTTTAAGCACCCGCTTTAGAAATGAAACGTCTATTTTATAATGGGTATTTTATA
The DNA here is from genome assembly GCA_951394395.1 of Colostygia pectinataria. Classification (NCBI taxonomy): domain Eukaryota; kingdom Metazoa; phylum Arthropoda; class Insecta; order Lepidoptera; family Geometridae; genus Colostygia; species Colostygia pectinataria. Next base: position 16,308,324 of record OX596348.1, on the reverse strand, counting down.
TTATCCGTCGGAAATAAAAATAAAGCGTTATTACGGCTTGCAATGTATTTTTGTAATATATAAAAAGATGTAGAAAACTTAGCTTGGTATTTGAAATCGTGTTTAGACGCTTAACTAAAACGAGATTCTCTAGATGAATTAATTATTTTTTTCATTCGAGGTAATCAAATTATTTATCATCAGGAAGACAATACTTTACCTTATAATATCATAGTCTTTGCTTAATGAGATATGAGTAGGTAATGAGCTCCCATTGCATATGAAAGAGTTTTTTCATGACAGCAAATGACCAGTGGTAGACAGAGAGAGACTATTGCCCTTATATTAAAAACTGTAATTTTAACAGCTTGCTAAGTCAAATTTTAAAACTCAAAGAATCGACAGCAACTCAATTTGGATGACATTGCAGCTGTTTATGGTCAGGTGGGCCGCTTAACATCAAGCAAACGATTTGACCATCTCGTTATATTATTTGCTAAAATAAATAAAATAAAAAAAAAGTTGTGTGTAATACACACCTTGCAAAAAAAAAAAAAAAATGTATCCTCTGTAAACTTTATGTTAGCTAAATACCCACCATTATTAGTACATTATGAATTCAGACACCTAAAATGTCGCTTCTAATGAAAACGAATGAGCTCAAAAAGTTACATAAAAATTAATGAACATAATCACGGCAGCCACCTCAGAAATGCGAGTTAATAAATGGTGTTTAGTTTATGGATGCCATGGGTTAGTTATTCAAAGTTCGTTTGGGGTGAGGGGTCGGTCGGGTCGACTCGGACACGCTCGATGAATTGTACAGTAAGTTAGATACGGCCGCTTGTTATATTTGTACGTGGGAAAGTGTATCCTATAACACCACTTTCGTTATAAAAGCTCTATAAAATGGTTATTTTTATTTTGATATGCTAGCCAGTTTTTATGATATGCTGTAAATTTATTTTTTTGCATTGCCATTCTGATACAATCAAAAATCTCACGTGTCAAGTAAAAAGAGAAAAGTAAAAAAAAAAATATAAAGAAACCGTATACGAGGAATTGTAGAGTTAAATCTTTTACTGGTATTTCTAAGTCCCAAAAACAAAGAGCATATTGTGACTGTGTATTATCGAGTAGTTTAAGAATAATGGCATAGATAATCGAGCGCAGGGGAGCGTTGGTTAAATCGCTCGTGACGATTGTCTAGGGTAGTCTGGGGTAGATGTCGTCACGGGCGGCGCGACGCCAGTCTCGGGGGAACACTTTATGAATTACGCATTTTGTTTGAATTGATATGTTGGCGCATATTTATAAAATTAGCTACATGACTCACATAAATACGTTATGTTTTAAAGCATAGGGTTTATTCAAAATAATTATAAAACATAACATTTTTATCATCACAACAAAAAATGGTTTACGTAATATTACAATATAAAGAAGAATATTTATTCTTCATTTTCAACAATTGTTACTTACATGAAAAACATAAGAGTATAGCTAGCTAATAGAGCTTTTTTCCGACATGTATAACGGCGTTGAAATTGCTATCTCAAGATCAATATTTATGAAATTGTTTAAAACACTGTGTTTGTGTTCTTATGAATCCAGCAATGAGAATATTAGAAAGTCGACCACGATAAAAATATGGCTTAAACCAAATCTGTATCCAATTTCATATTCTAATCCAGAGTCAAGAGCGCGTCGAACAATAGGACGCATCTAGCGAAGCGTGTGCTATAATAGGTTCGCGTTCCGGCGCGCCTGTAAATGATAATCATCAAAATATTGCATCACTTATCGAAATATTGTAAGTGTCAATCAAAAAATTAAGTTTGTATTGTTAGGTTGGCAGCGGCGCGTGTTCGGCGCGCGCCCTCACGGTTGGCTGAACGTCGCGTGCGACATTTTAGGGGACCATTGTTTTGATTTTCGCGCGTGAAATGAAATGACGTCATAGTTTAAAATTGCGCTGAAAATGAAAGGGACTTCAGAAGGTTTTTACGAACTGTGTGAAATGGGGATTTGCCTTGATACTTGATTATTCTTAAATCCACCGGACTAATAGGCGTACGGCAGCGTACCATCCGTATTTGGTCGACATCCCACCATGCCGAACCAAACGCTTTTCATCCTCTTTTCTCATTAGCACGTGTAAAGAATGGAACTCGTTGCCGCGGGCTGTTTTTCCGGACCAATACAATTTAGGAGTCTTTAAGGCTAGAGTGAACAGGTTCTTTCTAGGCAAGCGTGCTCCATCATCGACCACACCATCACTTACCATCAGGAGAAATGGTGGTCAAACGCTTGACCATAATCAATTAAAAAAAAACCTGGTTTTGATCACTATTGTGGCTACAAAATCACACACAATATTGCTAAAGATATTACAAACTTTAGTAAAGGAGTTGTTTCTCGATGTATGGAGCCGGGCCTAGGTCCTTTGTAGGGGTCTAGATATTTAGATATTCAATAAAAAAACCATTTTAAGCTGTTGGTTTAATTTATTTTAGCTTCTTTCACAATCTTATGTAAGTTTATCTTTGTGAAGGAGTGCAACACAATGCAAAACAACATGGCGGGTTTAACGAACAACTGGGTTATTAGGTACTGTCAAAGTCAAGATGCGTCACGATCATTGGCTAATAGCTGTCATGGCGGACCTCCAGTGTTCCCGTTTTAAGAAACTTAACACAACAAACATTTTTCATATAGAACTTTGTTTGTCTACATGAAAATAAAATTGTATTATAATGTTAGTTTTATATTTTTTTCCAATTTCTCTATGGTGTTACTAAGACCTAGGCCACTATGAAATTGGTTCTTTCATCCCTTTAAGTAAGATATTTTAAGCTCCAACAAATGTCATCCTATCACAGTTTCACACTAACTATTATAAATGTTTTTATAAATGTTTGGATGGATGTTTGTTCCTATATAACTCGATAACCATAGAACTCTATGATATGGTCCACTAATACAAGCGTCCATAGGCTACGGTAACTACTTAACATCAGGTGGGCCGTATGCTTGTTTGCCACCTTGGTGATATAAAAAAGTAAAACTCTTAACTAAACTGATGGCTCGTGCCATTGAGGCAAGTTGTATAAATAACTACATAACTAGATAAACAACTAACCTTGTGTGCCCTGTGACGTCGCGTGTGCTGACCATGTACTTTTGTATGATGCATCTGAAAGAAAAACACATTTTTAAGAGTATGTCCAGAGAAACTAGTAATTTTCGCATTATAAGTAACTATAAGTTACCCGCGACTTCATTTGGGTTGTGTAGTATTTGTGAAAATTAAAAATAAATCGCATAGGAACCGTACTTTTTCGTGAATGAAAAGTAGCATTATGCTAATTTATTTAATTATAAATTTAGCAGAGAGAAGAAGAAATAAAATACATTTAATCATGGATACAAAGGCAAAGGTAATACAAAGAGCAGTGAGTAGGTGCATTTTGGACAAAAAGTGAACAATTGAAAAACACAAAACATTGAACCCTATATTCCTTGCAAGCATTTGTTTGATAAACATGGCACAAACATGTTGCCGAGTTTAACATAGTTGCTGTGTTAACTCTGGTGTTGAGCAACAGTTGTGCAACAAAATAGCACATTTTATTTAATATACACACATCAACATTGTCTAGGGATATTCAACATTTTGTTGATTTTTACAAAAACTGAAAATAATTTCTTTTAATTATTTTTTTAAATATTTTTTATTATTAATAGGCTTTTATTATTATTAATAAACAACACAAAATAAAGATTCTTGCCATACCTAGTTTTCTGAAGATATTATTTTCAGTTTTTGTAAAAATCAACAAAATGTTGAATATCCCTAGACAATGTTGATGTGTGTATATATTTAGCATAGAGATTTAAAGATTTTCCAGACTATAATCTATCTCTGTGCTAATTTTCATTCAGATCAGTTAAAAGTCTTTCTGCTGTGATCGAGTGTAAAACGTCCATTCATCCAAAGTAGCCTATATCCTTTTTCCTGCCATTTTATATGATATTTGTCTTTTAGATAAAGATAATTATGTGTGTTATTGTATTTTAGCATTAGAATTTATTTATTTTTTGTGTTAGTTTGTGTTTGTTTGTGTTAGCCTATGTCTTATGTTAATGTAGTATACCTACATAATAATAACTATTATTATAACGAAACCAGGTGTACCTAGTGTTCCTATGGCCAATAAATATTATGATTATGATATGATTATGATTATGATTATAGATATTGTTTTAAATTTTTGCGAAATCGGATCAGCGGTTGTCGTGTTATAGAGGGACAAACTTTGGCATTTTTGTTAATAGTAACGGTGTGATTATACTAAGATTAGGTTCCGAGTTGTGTTTTTGTAGAAATAGCTTAAAAAGGCAGTGGGCAGGCCATATAGCTCGCAGAACCGATAACCGCTGGGGAAAAAAGGTTCTCAAACGGCTACCGCGAACTAGAAAACGAATTATCTAAGACTCGATGGACCGATGACATCTCAAAATGGCTTAAGATCCGTCGTCATGGCGCTGTTTAGAGGAGGCCTATGTTTAGCAGTGGACGTATATTGTCTGATAAAAGAACGATGCTATATTTTTTTAAAAGCTAAGGTACAAATATTGATTGACTGGCTATTTTTGTTTTTATAGTGTTAACCATCACACTAGGGGAATACTAAAGATTATAATATAATTAATAATACAATTGAATAAGCAATGCGATACCTCTCGTCAATGAACTAAATTAACTTATGTCATTGAACAGGCTTGGATAACTGCAACGTTTCCCCTGTAGGTGGAGCTATCGGCGCTTCGAGCCGAAGACATCCCAATGATTATTTCGTCCAAGCGAGATATGTCTCGATAGCTCAATTGGTAGAGCGCCCGCGTATCAAGCGGTGGTTGCGGGTTCAAATCTCGCTTGAGGCAAAATAATTTTTGGGATATTATAATCTTAAATATTGACTGAGCTCCGACACACGCTTTTTCATTCCATTAAGATTTGCAACATCGAAACGAATCGATAGCTTACATTGTTAAGCGATAGATGTTCAAGGTGCACTTAAGAGATGACAGTCGCACTCAAAGAGCTTTCAGCCTCTTACGGCACCTCGGCACCCTTTAAGAGCCATCATCCCGTAAATAGCCAAGATACTGAATAAGGGTGTGCACGGTAACAAAAATTTCAAGAGCAGTAGAGTTCTTTGTGATAGAGCTCGTCCGGGGAAGGACTACCACCATACCTATTTCTGCCGCCAAGCAGTAATGCTGGCATTGCTGTGTTCCGGTTCGAAGGGTATGGTTTCCGGTGAAATTACAGGCACATGAGACTTTCCATCTAACGTCTCAGGGTGGTAACACGCAAGCGATATCTATGATGTTGCATGCGTGTTACATAGGCTACGGTAACCGCTGACCACCCAGTGGGCCGTACGCTTGGTTACCACTTTAGTAGTATAAAATAATAATAATAATAATAAGCACACTTACGTTCTTTTGCAAAAAGCAGCTATTTTGAATACGTGCAGAATTGTGCGAAAATTTCTGCAAACTGAACTTTCTAAAGAAGTTCAACCTATTACTGATGTGCACTTGGCTTAGGCCCGTGTACTTCAGATAACCCCAGTATGAATAAAACTGAGTAGAGTAAAATCTAGAAACAAATAATAATAATAATAATAAAATTTATAAGGTGTCTTCCACAAAACATTACGATTGTTTAAGCGAGTAGCTCTTACTTCTTTCTTCGTTCTTTCGCAATAAGTATTCTAAACGTGAAAACCTATTAATGGCTTCCTGTTTTGTCATAAGATAGTATATAAAGTTTTATCCGCTGTTAGTATTCCTAAGAAATAAAAATAAAATAAATAAAGAATACAGGGTGCCATTCAGAATGTATGAGGCCAGTCAGAGATGGCTAGCCAGCGCAATACAGTAGTACTAATATCCTGTTTTGGCGCAATACCAAGATACCCCGCAACTGTAGTCAATGAACGCTTGTAGTAGCATTACCTTTGTTTTTGATTCTTGTTAATTACAAAATTATTTAATGTGAAATAAAGCGCAACTTATTCACATTAAATAGAGTAATGTGCGAGACGAGTGTATAGTAGGTAGTTTTAAAGTATAATTAAATAATATATTTGATTCAGAGACTTATTTAATATCCTACAATAAAATTATTGAATAATTTAATTAAAATGGAGCAAAATAAAAAAAACTATTACATAAAATAATTTAATGATATATACATTTTTTTTAAACATTAAACAATTTAAAAGTTTTAATAACCTATCCTATTTATAAATACATACTGCATTTATTAAATATAATACAATTGATGAATAATTACTTAATCTATTTTATTTTGAATAGATTAAAACTATTCTGTATGGGTATTCTAATTAATTACAATAAATAAATAAATAAAATAAATAAATAATGCTAAATGATTTTAAGTAAGTTTATTAGTAATTCAGTTAGATATATATTAGTTTTTTATAAGTGAGGAGCTCCGGAACAAAACCCGTTAAAACACTTTCCTTTTTTTTTCAGAAAACACAACATTAAATTAAACTTAAATAATTGATAACCAAATGAAATGAAATTTAAATATATATTTGTAATGTAAATATGTATATGTATATGTATATGTACATATTTTAATTTTATTTATTTAATAAAGATTTGTCCTTAGAAACACTATTATAAAAAACAACTTTCAGTCTAACTTTTTTCATTGAGTTGTGAGGACCATAAGACAAGTATTGGAGAGATAATTTGTATCTCATGTCGGAAATAAATTGAATATTATGTAGGTATCTAAATCCGTTTCAAAGTTGAAAGTTTTTATCTTACTTATTGACCGTAGAGTATAAAAACCATCATAATGTTAAAAAGGCCTTGCGTTAACTTTAATTTATTCCAAAGAACACCATTATTTAGCCTCATAAGCGTTCGAAAAACAGCATTCAGCAGCTTGAAAAGTAGGTATTTTGTGTCTTTGTTACTCCTAAGTAAATGAACGGTAAGTGTACATATTAGTTCCATGCAATAAACCAAGAGAATGTAAGCACTACGTTAAGACGATGATAGATTTGAAAGACACATTAGCTAACAGAGGTTTATAGTTAATTTATGAGTAAAACCCTTAAGGTTTTCATCAAGCCCTTAGTGCGCGTTGAAATCTATTGTACTGAAAATAAGTAATTTATAGTTGTCTTTGCAGTTTTAGTTGTTCGATTTTTTTTTTTTTTGACAAGTGACGTGACGTGGCAAATGCCACGCCTGACCATAAAAGTTGGCTTTAGTCCCATCTCGTAGCCAGGTTTGGTAGCTAGCTACGAAATGAGAAATGTGCTTTCCCGTCTTGCTAGCTTCTAAATGGGAACGATTTTCCCATCTCGTAGCAACATTTGGCAGCTAGCTACAAAATCTGGTGTGCAGTGTCCCCCAATATAAGTTTTGAAGTTTGAAGTTATAGGTAGGTAGTTTAGCATAATAACATCTAACCAATTCGAGAAAATATAATTTTGTTATGATTGATTGCAGCATAAAAATGTACGAAATGGAAAAAACAAGGATCTGTTCTATAACATAGATATTGAGTGAACATAACTTCAGTTGGAATTAATATTATTGTCTAATCCGTTACGGACCAGAAAAACAGCAGAAAATTAGAGTTAGATTGAAACTAGGATTGGATCAGAATTGTCATTTGATTTAAGGGGCCTCTGATATTTATTATAGTTGATTAATTCTTACTCTTCCTTAATTAGCAAACACACACAAGCACAACTATGCTGCATGCCGGCGCCGGCCGTGTGCGCCGTCCGGCTCGCCGCCGGCGTGTGTCGGTGCTTACCCATGTTGAAGATAGTAATATACCTGGCTCTAGACACCAGTAAACCTGAACATAGGGAGTTCAAACCTTTGTTTCTATGCAAAACACAATGTTGTTCTTTGAATAAGAGATGATTTAGATCTTGTTATGTGGCGGTAATCTTTGACACTTCTTTTCAGAGATTTTATTAGTAAAACACAAGGTTTATCTAGTTTTGCCAAACATTAACCAACCATGCGTCAAATCTTGTAACAGAATTTATAATTAGAATACAAAACGATGCTGAAATTTGGCATGAATATTCTTACAGATGACTAAAGATAGACGTTGCAGCCTGAACCGATTTGTTGCACCATAGACTGGATCGTCTCCCCAGCTTCAGAATTTTGCCACTTTAACGATAGCTACCTTACCAGACAGGTTACATGTTGCCCGACATCTGATGTCGTCTACTGCCGTACTTACAACTTTCCCATACCACCGTTTTATAAAGAACCCTTCACACACCAGCACAACACGTGAAACACTTCACAGCACGGATAAAAATTAAGTAATATTCACCCGCAAATAGCATCGAGAAGTTGGTAAAGGTGCCCGACCGACTGAGGTAGTCGGCGGAGCTCTTTATGTCGAGCATGGTTACGGCGTGCTCGGTGTCCACATGACGTCGCAACGCGCTGCGGCGGCCGTCTGACGCGACGCGCCCTGGTGGCGGGGGCGGCGCGCGCGACACGCCCACACACGCCCCCGCGCACCCCCACGCGCCACCCCGCCAATCGCATACCACTCCGGCTAATCTTTATCTCAGAAAAATAAACATGGTGGGCGGGAGATAATGACACTATGACAGCCCGATAATCAAGAGGCTTTGTGGCCCGCGACGCTCTGTTACCGACCGGCTTATCTGACGCCAGACTGTTTGGCGAAAATTGAACGCTTCGATACTTTTTTCTTTCAGTTGAAAGAATTTCATTAAAGCCTATTGAGTGCAAAAGTTGGCACTCGGCCTATTCGGCGAGACTGTTTGTCACAAGCGCATATTGTATTTTTTAATTCAGCTGTCCCGTTCGGGCGAGGACAAAGCGCGTGCTCGCGGCTATTGTGCTGGAGCCTTTATTTTTTGTTTTAAATTGCTCGACAGCTCGGCTTTTCCTATCTCGATAATTGTCCATATAATTGGTTGCGCTTAGGCATATTGTGCGCTGAATTTTGCCGTAAAGGTTTTTCAGGTGCCGTAGGGCGGATATTACATCCGTTTTGAATTCGGTGTTTTAATATAAGTTTGGTCGAACAGAAACTGCGTTTAGTATGTACGCTCTACTACGCTGCGTTTTCCTGTACTTATTAATAGATAAAGTACACATCGACCATATCTATTACAACCTACTTTTAGGTTTTAGATTATTTATTTCTCATAAGATTTACAAAATCGCTTACTGAGAAACATGATAAAACTTTTACAATATTATGCAGTGAGCAGGAAAATAATAATTACAAATTTACTTACAAATTAATACAACTAAGCTTACAGTCACGAAATATAAAGATTTTTGCACGAAATTGTGGGTAGTTTTTGTAAACGCACGACGACTTTGCACTCAATGCTAGACAAAAGAATCAGAACTTGTAACTTTGTTTAGTTAGGTAGCGGGGCCGGTTGCACCTAATAATAATGTTGTTATCACTAAGTCACCAAAACGTCGGTTAAAAAGTTCAAATATGTAAATTAGCTAGAGAAGAGAGAAAAAATAATAACAATATTTCTATAATTCATCATCATGACAGCCTTCTAATGTTCCCACTGCTGGGACACTGGCCTACTCTCAGGCGAGAGTGATTGGGTCTTAATCCACCACGCGGACCCAATGCGGATTGGTGGATGGCACATGTCTTTCGAATTTTTAGTTCTTGGACATGCCGGTTTCCTCACGATGTTTTCCTTCACTGTATGAGAGCACTGGCATTGCTCACATACATTTTTCGAACAGAAAAATCCATTGGTGCACGACCGGGTTTGAACCCACGACCTTAGGATCGGAAGGCGGGGTCACTACCACTAGACCACCGGTGCTCCATTTCTATAATTAATTAATAAACTGAATTTTATATATTAGGTAAAACATTATTTACTTACACAATAATACTTACTTAATACAAATATGTACCTAGAGTTTTATAATGTTATATAGTACATATTCATACACTTTGACTTTATAATACTTACTTACAGCATTGACGAAAGCTTTCAAAAACTAAAAAAAAGCCTACTATTTGATGAATTTTTTACAAAGAACATTGACAGTTTCCAGTCAGAATGATGATTGTTGCTCACGTCCGTAGGAAATGCCACTAAAACCCTACACGTATATCCCCTGGGTGGCGCTAAACGAGCAACAACACTGACTGCTGTACCTGTTACCAAACCTCACAGCAACTGAATCGTTCAGCAACAATATAAAAAAATGACAAATTGTAACATTAAACGATTGCATGCAACGCCATAAGAATAAATAAATAAAGAACATTTTACGTATACTCTACGCAAAGAACTGTACTAAGCATAACCGAGCCTGACATACCTACTTCCCCTACATACTCCCTTCCCTCCTTGACATACATACTCCCTTCCCTCCGGACCTCGATACCGAGCACACGTCTCTGAACCTTTATCAGTTTAATTCTTTAATTAATTAACTAATATAGTAAAATATTCATGGAACAAAAATTAGGAGTGCATAATTTCTGAAGAGGTGCATCGAGCTGCAACTACGACAAGTGATTCAACGTGCACGCACACTAAAATCAACACACGCATAAGGTGACTCTCTTTCACTGTGTACTTGTATTCATTAAGAAACTCTGCACCACTACTACGTAAACTCCGCGCTGCACGCCCCACCCCGTCGCGCCAGCACCCGCACTCACCGAAGACCCACGCTGCCGTACTCGTTCTCCAAAGCTCCATTGATAACCGGTTAGTCACCTCCTTTGCATCTTTGTGCGCCTAGTACCTGGATCTAATAGCCGTGCTAACGCAGTCGTTTATTCTCACTACAACAGTGCCTAACTAAAAATGTCGCGCAACCGCTCACCGTCGCCTGCCACGACAGTTTTGGAAGTCCCGCCGACATCATCTCATCTGCTTCAATCCTCTTCCGAGCCAAGCCTAAATGTGGTCAATGCCTCAAATGAACTCCCTTCCAACGCATCTCGCTTTCGAAATGCCAAACGGAAGCTAGCTAGTGAGGATGACCGATTAGAGTCCTTTATGGCCGAGATGCGCACGATGTTTTCGGACTTCAAAGACCAAGTTAACACGAAATATGACAAAATTTTGACTGCCGTAGAAGAGATACGTTCATCGGTGGAATTCTCAACTCAAAAGTGCGAGGCACTAAAAACACAAGTTGACCAGTTGGAAACGCGCCATCAAGAAAATGTACAACGCATGAAAACATTAGAAGACAGACTGGACTACTTTGAACGTAGTTCTAGGTCTACGTGTCTAGAGATCCGCAATGTACCTTTCTCTCACCCAGAGTCAAAAACTACCCTTGTGAGTACATTCATCAAGACTGCAAAAGTTCTGAATCTGGATATACGATCAAATGAAATAAAAGATATCTTTCGCACCAGCTCAAAAGATCCCGCAGCTAAGACGATTATTGTGGACCTCACGAGCGTTCTGCTAAGAGAGAAAGTTATCTTAAAATTTAAAGAATTTAATAAAGTAGGATCTAGACTCACTACAGAACATTTAAAAATTAGTGGCCCTGCTAAACCGGTATTCATATCCGAAAACCTTACGAATAAAATGAAAAGGGTCTATTTCCTCGCACGAGACTTCGCAAAGGTTAACCAATACCGATTTTGCTGGGTGGCCAACGGCAACATATTTCTTCGCAAAAGAGAAGGGGCTCCACTTGTACGGGTCACCTGTGAAGCTGATCTAGCCAAATGCTCAACGCAAAAGTGACTCCTCATATTTATTGCGAACATAAGAAGTCCACTTAGTATAGTTTACTTATATTTTAAGTTTTCGCTTTTGTTGGTTTGTTTAACAAAAATGCTCTACACAAATTTAACACTATTTCATAACATAACATTTTCACACTCACACAACATCATAAAACACTCATACACCGTCACACTTATAAATCTCTCTAACCCTAATATTGATAATGTTTGGAAATCGTTACCTAAAAAACTGAACCTACGGAACTTACAGAATAGGAGTCGTGTTTTTTCAGGTCTGTCATATGCAATTCAATCTTTGCTTTTTTGTTTTATCACAACCCTCGTGTTCTTGGTCAAAAATACCTACACGGTTTTTGGGCCTGTGTTTTTCCTTACATCTTGTAATGGATGATACGAGCATTATTTCTAGTGATATCGAAAACATTACTGTTTCCGACTTTTACATTTGTGCTCCTGAAGAATGCGACAAGTACATTACTTTGAATTCTCTAAAAATTTTACACACAAATATACGTAGTCTAAATTGCAATTTTGATGACTTTTTGGTTCTATTAGGAAGAATTTCTTTTGAATTGGATGTAATAATTCTTTCTGAATGCTGGCTAAGTAAATGCCCTTGTATTCCATTTCTCACTGGCTTTAACTCGTATTCGTCAACTTTTAACAATCAAAATGAAGGCGTCGTTGCGTACGTGAAATCGGGATTAAACTGCAGTGTTGAAATTCCAGTCTTTAATGATGCAAATTGCCTTGTTCTTAAAATTTCAAATAAACTTGCAATAATAGCATTATATCGCTCCCCCTCATATAGAAACATAGATCGCTTTATTGACAGTCTCGAATCTACCTTGAGTATTCTTAGAGACTTCTCTACTGTCACTATAATCGGTGACCTTAATATAAATATAGCCCCGGAAAGTAATGACCCAAATACTGACTTATACCTAAACATGACAGCAACGCATGGCATGCTTCCGGCTTATACCGAGCCAACCAGGGATAATAATTGTATAGATCATGTCTTGCTTAAAACCTTCAACAGAACCACCACACTAATACTAAATTCTCTCATAACTGACCATGCTCCAATTTTATTTAGCTGCGATCTCATAGTACCTATTCATAAATCTTTGAGATTTACTAGTCGCCTGGACTTGACGAGTATTGTGATAGGCCTTGAAGAATATGATTTCACATCACTCCTAAGCTTGACAGACGCAAACAGTGCGACCGACCTATTAGTAAATATTGTCTCAAGTATTGTAGATGCTAACTCCCAAAGAGTTAAGGTTTCATGTAGAAAAAAAATCATCAAACCCTGGATTACTCCCGGCTTACTCAGATGCATCCGAAATAGAGACAAATTACTCAAAAAATATAAAAAAAACCCGGATAATCAAATTATCAAAATTTCTTACAAACGCTACAGGAATTTTTGTAATAACCTACTAAAAAAAATAAAGCGCGAATATGAGCAAAACGAGTTGAAGAAAGCTGGAAAAAATACAAGAGCTACGTGGAAAGTGATAAAAGAGATTGCTAAATTAAATCGAAAAGTTTCTCCGTCATCTATACTTCTTAAGATAGCGGACTCTCCATCAAGTTCCGTTGACATTGTAAATTGTTTCTTTGCCAACGTTGGGAAGTCTCTAGCTTCCGAGTGCTTAAAGCATAGGACTTCTATCCTTGTTAACACTCCTCTCCAGCCCATTTTTTCCCAGTCTACGTCTTCTAAATCTTTTAACTCTATGGCGCTATTCAGTGTCGACAGTAAGGAAATCGAACTCATAATACTTACTCTAAAAGAAAAATGCGCTATAGGGTGGGATAATATACCAACTACAGTAATTAAAACTGCTAGCCATGTCTTAGTACCCTTATTAAACTTCCTATTTAACCTTTGCATCTCGTCTGGGGTATTCCCTGATGCTTTTAAGAAGGCCTTAGTTCATCCTATTTATAAGAGTGGAGATAGAGGCAGTGTAACGAACTATAGACCGATATCAGTTCTTTCAGTTTTTTCAAAAGTGTTTGAAAAAATTCTTAATAAAAGGCTTCTTGAATACTTGTCTCACAATGACATCCTTTCCCAAAACCAATATGGCTTCAGGAGAGGTGTGTCAACTGAAGATGCTGTTCTAGTTGTAACCAATACAATAGTTCAAAACCTTGACAAAAGACAAAAGACCATTGGTATCTTTCTCGACCTTTCTAAGGCCTTTGACACTGTCTCTGTCTCCATCCTTTTGAATAAACTTGAAGCTGTGGGAGTAAGAGGTGTTACCCTCGACTTATTCCGAAGCTACCTATCAAATCGCACACAGCGCGTTGTAGTCGATGGCTTCAAAAGCAATGAAGAACTCATCACGTTTGGTGTACCGCAGGGTAGTGTCCTTGGACCTACTTTGTTCCTCATTTACATAAATGAACTCTGTCAGCTGAATATCCCAAATTGTAAAATTGTAACCTATGCTGACGACACTGTGTTACTTATTAGTGGCAAAAGCTGGACTGAAGTTACACAGCTGGCTGAGTCTGCACTTAGTACCGTCATGCATTGGCTTACTACTAACCTTTTGACCTTGAACCTTAATAAAACCAAATTTATTGCGTTCTCTACCAACACACTAAGTTCACCTCCTCTATCTTATTCGATCCGCGCACATACATGTAATTCCTTACCCACAGATCAATCCGACTGTGACTGCCATATTTTGGAACAAACCAGTAGTCTCAAATACCTGGGCGTCACCATTGATAGTTCATTGTCTTGGAAACCCCAGATTGACTCTACAGTCACGCTTACTAGAAGACTTATCTATGTTTTTAAGAACCTTCGTCATGCTCTAGGCTTCCATAGCCTTAAAACTGTGTATTTTTCTCTCGCGCAATCTGTGCTGTCTTACTGCATCACTGCCTGGGGTGGCTCCTCCAAAACCTCATTTCTGAGACTCGAAAGAGCTCAAAGAGCTGTTTTAAAAGTGATGTCAGGAAAGTCTTGGAGACATCCCACGGCAGATCTCTACAATTTCTGTGACGTCCTTACAGTCAGACAAATATTTATTTTTAAAACTATTGTGTTCACGCACACTCAGACGACATATGATCCCAATATGATTAAGAAACGTAGATCCGATAAGATATGCAAAACGCACTTTCGTAGAACTACACTTGCAAGCCGGCACAACTTTTACATCAGCTCACTGCTATACAATAGAGCAAACTTACACCTTAATATCTATTCACTTACTTTGCACGAATGCAAGAAAAAAATATTGCCGTGGCTTCGATCACTTTCCTATGAGGAAACCGAAAACTTACTGAAAGTTATTAATTAATTAACGTCATTTTCAATACTTATTATTAATATCTTATTGCCCAAAATGCCCCTCTCCTATGGATATACTGTGTGAGGCTTCATCCGACACACACACACACACACACACACACACACACACACACACACACACACACACACACACACACACACACACACACACACACGCATGTGCGGTTCTCCTGTGAACCCCTGACTCTTGAGATGAGTTATCAGGAGAACCCATTCACACTTACTCACGTTCTCACACACACACACACCTACTCATTAGTTTTTGTTTGTAGAGCTTTACTTACTTATTTATATTGATTTGTTAGTACATCATTATTCGTTAGTTATAAATCTACGTACATAATGTACCCTTAAGTACCCTGTGGAACAAACTGCACCTAGTTTTTAAGGAGGGGGGCGTTGGTAGCTGCAACACAGTTTTAACAACTATTTGTAGTTATCATCGTTCTTCCCATTTATTACTGTACCATTGTAATTGTTCCAAAAATAAACTTTTTTTTTTTTTTTTTTTTTTTTTCTACATCTTTGAGCGTGTTTTGTTAGAGTCTTTTTCTGTTTAGAATATAAAGCGAACCAACTTTCCATAATCTCGTCCATATCACCTATCATGCCATAACAGAGGCCTTCGGGCGGCCTAGAAACTCTGTCACCAGAGTTGGCCACTGACTCATACGAACGAACGAACAAACTATCAATTGTACAGCTGTTCCACAATTATATTACTAACTCAAAGTAAAAAGTAACAAATTAGTAAGCAATTAGTTTTGATGAATACGGCCACGGTCACGGCACCCCTGCCCTGGACTTTACCAGCTGAGCTCTAATTTATCAACATTAGTAGGTTCAGCGCGAGGTCAATGCAACCAATTTTACATTGTTAGCTTTTGTTTTCAAGGTAGCATGGCATAACTAGCATTTCTTTCTTGGCTAACAGTCACTAACAGACAAAACGACTCAGTAGTCCGAAGATTTTAACCACCGAACTACTGAGACGACAAAATCTCACCAATCCGGTCATTATCGGACAATCTAATTGGACTACGGCCATAAGATATCTCAAACCAGAACTTTTTTTTATGTCAGCAAGTGATAAGATAATCAAGACCTGATGCCTGATTTTTACAGATGCAGTGCCAGCCAAAACTTAATTTTTTTAAGTGTTTGCGTGGCACTACACTGCGCTTAGCACCCCGAGACGTTGTTGGTAAGTCTCTTTCGCCCAGTAATTTCACTTGCTACAGTGCCCTTCAAACCTAAACACAGTAATGCTTGCACACTACTGCTTGGAGGTAGAATATCTGACACTGCGGTTGTACACACCAAGACGGACTCTTGCTGAAGAGTCCTACCACCAGGTACACTTAGCTGACGGATTTTTTGGAAATTGACTTAGCTACAATCTACCTATCTGTTAACTACTTAGGTATCAATTAAATTAAATTATGTACATTACATTCATCATGGAAGCCTTCTAATGTTCCCATTACTGGAACACTAGCCTGCTCTCGAGCGAGAGTGATAGGGTCTTAATCCGCCACGCGGACCCAATGCGGATTGAATTACAGTCTAGAATAGCATACAGGCTACTTTTTATTCTATAAAAGTGCACTCGTGTTTCACACGAACGAAGTCGCGGGCAACATTTAGTACGATAATAAAAATCGACAATCAGGCTATCAGTTCTCGCTATGGTAGTTCACACGGCTGAGTGGACCGCTTGCGGCGCTATCTCCGTCCCTAGCCCCGTGCAGTCCCCTCGACGCACCATGTTGTCGCATTAGACCTATGATATTTTGGACAACGATGATTTTTATCTGAGTACTATTCAATCACATAACCCAAAATTGGTTAATAGATAAATTTTAGACCTTTTTGTAACTGTATTTCATACATACTTGATGCGAAAGTCTGTGTGTATGTTTGTTACCACGTATCTCTGTGACGACTAAACCGATTTTAATGAAGTTTGGAATGGAGACGGTATAAGTTCTGGAATAACACAGGCTATCCCGGAAAATTTTACTGTTCCTGTGGGATAGCTATAAACTGAAAACCCGCAGGTGGAACAGCGCGGGTTCGCTTGTTGTGCAATAAATGCTTCAGATGTGGTTCAAATAAAACAAGAGGTTTAATAAATCCCTATCATTCCTTTTGAGTTTATGAACAAAATACCGCAGAATGATCAAAGGATCGTAAGTGTCGTTTAGATGCGGGCTCGGCGTAACTTGTCGCAACTTGTCGCAAAGTGTTGCAATTACGCAGCATTTATGAGACTTGGGTTCCAGACACAACCTGCTTATTGCATCGCTCGTCGTCAACAACATGACATATTGCCTGTCTCCTTCAGCAAGTCTGAACTGGGGACAGATTCCGCTAATTATATGACGCGTATATTCATTGGAAATGCAAAGAGCCAGTTTTAGCATATCCACTTGTCGTTAATACACTTTGCTCCTGCCTTTACATGAATTTCGTTTTATTGAGTTATTTATAGCCCTAAAGCGCGATAGCTGTTTTTTTTTATGTCACCAAGTGACAAGACAATCAAGGCGCCCACTTGATGTTAAGCACCACGCCTGACTATTACAGATGCAGTGCCAAACAAAGCCTAAAGTTTTTAAGTGTTTGCGTGGCACTGCACTGCGCTTATCACCACGAGACATTGTTGTTAAGTCTCTTTCGCCCAGTAATTTCACTTGCTACAGTGCCCTTCAAACCTAAACACAATAATGCTTGTACACTACTGCTTGGAGGTAGAATATCTGACACTGCGGTGGTACCCACCAAGACGGACCCTTGCTGAAAAATCCTACCACCAGGTACCTGTTTGCGGTACGGATAAATCAAAATGAAGGGAAATGCAACCTTAATTTTTAAATTTAAGGGTGATTCTAATTTGCTGCAAAGTGCCGCGCGATGGCAGCGTAAGGCTGCGTTTCCACCAGAGATGTGCGAGGATGTGTAGCGAGGGATGTGTTTGTTAGGAACCAATAGAATCACTTCATTTACATAGCCTCGCTCTGACAGCTTTAAGACAGTGAATCTATTGGTTCTCAAAAACACTTTCCTTGCTAGCGACTGCGCAATTCATCGATTGACTAGTGCTGGTGCACTCGTAAATTTTGTTCTAATCTAAGCACTAGAGCAGTGTTTCTTTGTCAGAGTCCATCATGAATCCGAATGTACGACACTTAAAGTTGCAAATCTAGGTATATAGGAAAATCCGTTTCCGTTGAAGTAAATTTGAAGTCACCCGTGATCCCGCGGGATAAGTTCGAGCGGGATGAGTGGACTAAAGAGCCTTCATTTAGTGTACCTTATGCTATGTTGTCAAATAAAATGTTTTATAAATCTGCATATTATTTTAACGCGCAACGGATGTCAGTATTGTCCTGAATCCGGGTTTCAAAAGCTTCAGTTTCATGTAATAGTGGTCACACATTTGCCATAATCGCACACGAATAATGAAATATGAAAGCTCCATGTGGTGCTTCCAAACGAGCGCGCCCGATAGCTGAGCTTAATTCCATTCTGCATCGGGGTAAGTTGCCTTTGCCTGTGTCAACTTGAATGCTTTTACATAATGGGTCTTCGTAGCAGTTCAGTGCATAAGTTACGGTGAAAGTACTAAAGTTTGGCAAGGAGTGCCTAAGCTCTTTTACACTGTCATTTAGGTATTTAGAAAAATCCATGATTCTCGAGTGATAAATGTTTTTTTATACCATTAAAGTGGCAACCAGGATACGGCCCACTTGAAGATATGCGGTTACGGTAGCCTATGTACGCTTGCATTATCACTTGCGCGTTGCCACCCTGAGATGTAGATATAAAGTTTCATGTTGCGCCTGTAACTTTACCGGAAACCACACCTTACAAACCGGAACACAGCAATGCGAGACTTACTTGTACTGCTTGGCGGCAGAAATAGGTAATAGTGGTAGTTTGACTGCAACATATAATGTTCATAAATATCTGAATCGCCGGCAAAGCCAGGAAAGTGTGCATCAACAGCCATTGTCATAAGATGTCAGATAGCAATGCACAATGGGATAAGTCAGGCGACGGTTGCGCTGCAAATGCGCTCTAAAATTTTGAATAAAGACTTTAGTCAGAGGTGGTCTATTAATAAGTAATAAGTAAGTAATAAGTAATGCTGGACAATCCACACAGCATCATCTAGCCCCAAGATAAGCTACTGTTAAACAGAGCTGTGTTATGGTACTAGATGACTGATATATACTTAATACAATACAATACATAGATAGATATTTTTTATTATATATAGAGAATACCCAGAACACCCGGAACAAATATTTGTAGATCGTACAAACATTTGACCCGAGGCGGGAATCGAACCCGCAACCTCCGCGTCGCAGGCGGACCTGCGCCCGCTGCGCCACATCGGTCGTCATTGGCAGTAGCTTTTTGATCCTAAGATCGTGGGTTCGAACCCGGTCGTGCACCAATGGATTTTTCAATTATTTTGACATTGGTGGCGCGGTGGGCGAGTGCCCGGTTAAGGAGCGTGAGGGTTCGATCTTCGCTACGGGATAAATGTTTGTATGACTGCAACTATTTCTACCGGATCTGCGTGTTTCTATGTATTATAAGTGATGTATCTAAAAAAAATAATAATATAAGAACTATTAACAGTTATCTGGTTCCCATAGTACAAGCTTTGCTTTGTTTAGCGCTAGAAGGCGATGCGTAAAAAGTGTCAGCCAACGTCAGCCAATAATCGAAAAAATATCATAGTGCAAAGAAAAACATCGTGAGGAAACAGGCAAATCTAAGAGTTAGAAGTTCGAAAGACTGTGCCATCTACCTATTCACATTGGGTCCACGTGTTAGATTAAATCCGAATCACTGGGTCACCTAGTTCCTCACCTAGTTCGATTGGCACCACACTGAAGCTTTTTGATGATCCCTCTTCATCATAAAGCTTCATCAAAAAAAAGCTAGGAGCCCAGCCGAGTTTGTTGCCAGATTCTTCTAGGCTGGGGCGCGTGGAACTGGCGTAAATTCACCTAGCTTTAAGACGTTTCAAAATGATCCTTGTGATTTTATTGAAATAAATCTCTTTTGACTTTGACTTTGACACTTATCTCCTGGTATATAATTATTGACTACAACCTGGTATAAATTAGCCCATGTCCTTTTCAATACTATCTTTGTGCCTCATCTAAACCGGTTTCCTGGTTTAGTCGTTAAAACATCACAAACAGACAGTTATAATAAATTAAGACAACTAGTGTTGTGCCCCGCGGTTTTTGAGTTTTTATTTTATTCCACAAGAACATTCAATTTATCCAAAATAAAAAGTAGTTAGGTGTTATTCCAAAACTTAAACTATCTACATTCCCATCGCATCGGTAACGACGTCACGGAGATACGCATTTAAAATATTAGTAAAATATTATAGACGACTGTCGCATTTAATATATTAGTAGGATAGGATGGATTCAGTAAGCGAGCGATGAGTATTAATGTAGTATTCATGACAGTCAGACAACCAGTCCGTACGAGCGTGTACCGGAAGTAGACGGATATCTAGCCTTAGGGTGGAATCGAACATCTACCCCCATACCATGAACTCTTAGAGCGATTCAAATTAGGACCTAACCTGAATTGTCAAAAAAAATTGTACAATGAAATTAATAATAATTGAAGTCATGGTACAAAATTTTTTGACAATTCAGTTTAGGTCCTAATTTGAATCGCTCTAAGAGTTCATGGCTGGTATAACTATTCTGCGGAATAAGAAATGTCAAATACAAGAAAACTGTCAGTTTGCTCGCGAGTAAATACGATTTACTCGAAAAATAGAGCTTATTCGAGTTTGGTCGAATCCAACATAGTTTATTTCATTGCGGATCAGAAGGTTCTGGGAGCTAAATGTACCTACTTGGGTACATATTGACTATAATATAAAATGCTCTGAGAGCAAAACGTCTTCAATTTACAATGACTACTAGTGCTCAGAGCACTTAGTCCTTAATACTGAATATTCGTTATGTAAAACGACATGAGAGTAAAATGTCCGCAATTTGAAATGTTCGTGTGGATGCCTTAATCCTCGAAAATACTTAGGTGATGGTTAATATATTTTATATACACGATAGGCTTATACATTTCACATAAGAAGGATGTTGGCACATTTCTGTTTATTCTTTTTTGCAATTGCTGGATAAATGATTTATCCAGCAATTTCAAAATTATAAAATACAAACAATTAACCACAATTTATAAATTTACGAAAATACCAAATCTGCCAGCACCTTCCCTATGTGTTTTTTTTTATGTCAGCAGGTGACGAGACGATCTCGACGCCCTGATGCTAAGCACCACGTCTAATAATAACAGATGCAGTTTTAAGTTCTGCACTGCGCTCATCACCCCGAGACGTTGTTGTTAAGTCTCTTCCGCCCAGTAATTTCACTACAGTGCCCTTCTAACCTAAACACAGTAATGCTTGCACACTGCTGCTTAAAGGTAGAATATCTGGTACTGTGGTAAGACGGACTCTTGCTGTAGAGTCCTACCATCGGGTGAATAGACTATAGATGCCGATATCTCATTCTAAGCTAATATGTACGGAGTAGAGATAGGTAGGTGGAATTTCTTCGGCCATCTTGCCAATACAATACCACAGAACAGATATTAGTACCGCGTACAGAATTGCCACTCCCTACCTCCTACCGGTTTTATTTACCCCACCCCGTTCGCAAGTTTGCCGGTACCACACGGCACCTTTAGCCGGCACTGAAGCTAAGGGCTAAGGTACGCGTTTATTTTGATTATGTGTAGGTCCAAGCGAGCGCATGCCAGCGCGAGCGAAAGTGTGCTATTTCGCTCTTGCTATAACTGGATGGGACCAACCATGACACTCACATATACAACGGCACCGTTTACGTTCACAAACCATGTGGTGATTCGACGTGTTTGCTTCATACATTTTATTGAGAGTGTCCAGGGTGTGACAATACAATACGTTTTCGACAGCCTAACATAAAAGCAGTGGAAAAACACGCTTGTTATTTTTTTTTATTGTCATCATAATTTCATCTCGGTATCACCTACTGCTAGGTATAGGCTTCCTTTCGATTAGGGATGTCATTTTTCTCGATCCTGTGCAGTTCTAAGCCAAGTTATTTAATGTATTATATTTTATTTTATTTCATATCAGCGAGGACGTGAAGTTTTCTCTTTTGCCTGATGATGATGATGCGCATGACCTTAACATATAAAGTTTCAATAAAAGCTTGCGGGTCACTACAATAGTAGTTTTTACGTCTCTTTCGTTCAGTAATATCACTTGCTAGGTATAACTTTCAAACCTAACACAGCATTGTTTTTTTTTATACAACTGAATTGGCAACCAAGCGTACGGCCCACAAGATGGTAAGCGGTTACCGCAGCCTATGGACGCTTGCAATACCAGAGGTATCACTCGCGGGTTGCCACCTTGAGGCTAAGATCGAAAGCCTCATGTGCCAGTAATTTCACCGGAAACCACACCCTTCACACCGGAACACAGCAATGCGATCATTACTGCTTGGCGGCAGAAATAAGTATGGTTATTCTTCCCCGGGCGAGCTCTATCACAGAGAACTCTACTACTCTAAAAATCTTGCTGTAGAGTAAAAAAAATATCGAAATATAATTTTATGGTAGAGGTTATTCCATTGGTAACGTAACCAAGAAATGTTAGCGTTGAAAGCAAAGAATAAAATCAAAACCTCCGTCGGAGTAGAGATAACCTAATAACCGGCATCGCCTGATTCAAACAGCCTTAGCACCTCCAGGCGTCAAGTGCGAGTGTGCGTGCTCTAGATGTGTGTGTGCGGCCATGATCGATGCGCGGGGGTGTTGCCGCTCCGCTTGTTTCCGGTGTAGCGACGTTGCCGCTACTACGGTTAGGCAGCGTTTCTACAATGTGGAGCCTATTTTTGTGAGAATCCAGTTTTCTCCGCTGTCTGATTTTCCAAAAGTCGGGTAAAGCTTTGGGTAGTGCTTTGTTTGAACGACCTTTTCTTTGAATGATTTGTTTATCATTGAACAATACAACCTTATCTCAGAAAGTTGAATTGTTGCACTCATGTTTTTAGTATTCCGTACAGTTTAGGAAAACGCGCGGAACCCTTTATATTAGATATTACAATGGTAATGATGTACTTCGAGACAATCGGTTACACGACGCAACAATAACTATTATCTTCTTATATTCTTATATATAAAAATGATTGCTGTGCGTTAGGCTCGCTAAAACTAGACAACTGCTAGAGCGATTTGGTCATGATATACTTGTTTACAGTCCAGGGAAGGTTTAAACGGTGAGAAGTTATGGAAAAAATGCGAAAAAATAACGCGAGTGATACCGCGTGGGTCAGCTAGTTTGATATAAAAAAACATGTAATCACTATATAAGAATTTACAGGAATCATTAAACCAATATTTAAAAGTTTGAAATATTACTGAAACAATTTATTTTCAGCAATAACTAACTTGAATCTCTATTTCCTATCAAATGGCTAAGGAATTTGCATAAAATCGAATAAAAGTCGTATTTCCATCAAGCATTGGTAATGCTAAGATTGCGACCCTGCTGGCAAGAAAAAGGTGCACTCTCACTGCGGATTGGGACCACGCGGACCCAATGCGGATTGGTGGACATGTCTTTAGAATTTTTAGTTCTTGGACATGCCGGTTTCCTCGCGATGTTTTCCTTTAACGTATGAGAGCACTTGCGTTCATATTTTTTTGAAAATTCATTGTTGCACGACCGGGTTCTA
Organism: Colostygia pectinataria; assembly: GCA_951394395.1. Taxonomy (NCBI): domain Eukaryota; kingdom Metazoa; phylum Arthropoda; class Insecta; order Lepidoptera; family Geometridae; genus Colostygia; species Colostygia pectinataria. The sequence continues at coordinate 16,284,365 of OX596348.1, read as the reverse complement.
CCTTAAGACCGGAAGGCGGGGTCACTACAACCAGTGCTTATCTTTGTCAGTTTAATTGTGGTGTCTAAATTATATACATCTTCTCAACCCCGGTTTCACAAAAGACACTTACATACTCTAAAAGCAGCGCAATAATCTACACACTAATAAAACAAGTAAGTTAACAATTGCAATTGATGTATAAATGACATCCCAGGTGCAAACTAGTCATCCCATACTCTTAATAACATAATAATTTTTGGAATAATTTGTGGAAATGAATACGTTTCAGTGGTGTCGACGCCGGCAGCCGACGGCCACGAACAAAGGGCTTCCGCCAGCACTGGCAAATCGTCCAGCAATACGCCGCTTTAGCTCACATTCTAATTAACACATTTGATATATAAACAAACATTTCTGGAAATTGACAGCTTTAAAATTAATACAGCCAGACGGCGCGCCGGAAATGAGCTTAGACTGTCGATGTCGGAGCGGAGGGCGCGCAGCCTCTGAATTAGTTCGAATTGACGTCGTTTTTTCCGATTTATCAGATTATTTTCTGATAAATCGGAAAAAAAGACGGGAATTTTCTTAACGCTGCCGTTCGTGAATCAAATCATAGAGCTAAAGAGTGGTGGAAAATGGTGAAACAAGTATTTAATGTATCTCGGTCTTTAATTTACTTACGCCATCTCCAAAAGACGACATTCCGGGGATGTTTTTTAATTTAATCTCACCAGTCGAAAGAAACATAAAGTGCTAGAGATTTGATAACCACAAACAAGTACCAGACTAACAAAAAACTTGACAATTTATCAAGCTCTTAGAGATTATTGATCGTTTTTTTAGAAGAAGTACAGACAATATGCGGCTGGCTGTCAAACTAGCCAGCGAAACGCGGCAAACTGCCATACCACAAACATGGAGCGCTAACTGCAAACTATTTGCTAAACCTGTTCTTTGACAAGCCGATAGTTTTCAAATTGGCAACGGTCTTGCTCAGATCGATACAATAGTTCCGAAGCAGGGAGGATCTCAGATACCTCATGTATTTACTAACTACGAGACATACAAACTAAATCTAACCTCCATGACCCCGTTGGCGCGGTGCGCGAGAGGTTGCGAGTTCGATACCCGCTAAACATGTTTTCATAATCTGCAAATATTGGGTTTGTCTATGTCGAGGTGTTTCTACGTATATAAACGTATTATGTTTATTGTATCGGATATCTTTTCCCAATAATACAAGCTTTTGGTGGGTGCTAGATGACGCTGTGTAAAAATGTCCGCCTGGTTTTTTTTTATTGCTCTGGTATTTTTTTTTTCATGTCAACAAGTGACAAGACAATCAAGACGCCCGCCTGATTATATATATATGCAGAGCCACCCAAAGCTTAAAGTTTTTAAGTGTTTGCGTGGCGCTGCACTGCGCTTATCACACCGAGACATTGTTGTTAAGTCTCTTTTGCCCAGTAATTTCACTTGCTGTATGCAAGGATGTGTTTACTGCTCCTCTGCTTAGCTAGCAGCTAACGAATTTTGCTCACACAGAGCGCTGTTTTGTTATGACCCGCGGCCCGCGGCTATTGTTGAGAGCTAAACGAAATACAAGAGAGAATATTTTGCACGGTACAGTGGATGCGTTTTGTTAGCACACGACGTGGCTTAGAAATATAATTATCGAAATATTCCATTACTAGCAACTCGGTCTGGCTTTGGACGGATGCTTAAAATATACACTAAACCTTCCCCTTGAATCACTCTATCTATTGATAATATCCGCGTTAAAATTTGTAGAGTACCAAGTTGAAAACATCTATGCGTACACATATTGAGGAACAAACAGCGGGAAGCGCTTTGTTTTATTTATATTATACTATTTAAAGACAATTTTTTTTCTATCACAATCACCTATTTAAAACCATTCGAATAAAGTCATAGAGATAAAATTATATATTGTAAAGTCTGTTTCTTGTTATTCTAATCACAATGAACAGAGATGGCACTACACACCAACGAATAAAGATTAAATAGCGTCCATTTATAAGTCAGTTGGCACCTACGTTCGTGTCTTTTAGGGCCTTTATGAGTGGCTTTTATGCTACAAATTTAATTACGAAGTTTGAAAATATTATCTTCCCATATTTTTACAATCCTTGCAGTAGCAATATTAGAACTAAATGAGAGCTCTGTCAATTGCACTTGACTCTGACAACCACGGAACTAAACGAGTACTACCTAGCCTACTAAAGGAACTTGAATGCTAAAGTGCGGGCATAGCGTCCGTGTGATTCCAACTCAAAGCTAACTTTATTAGACTTTGAAGTACCACAGGGTGATTCCGCTTGTGCCCCGCTTTCGTATTCTATTCTAAAGGACCCTATACAAGAAGGCCAGCGCGAGTGAAGGCGAGCGTAGGCAAGACAAGGAAGGGTTTTGTCTCAAGTTATTAAAAAAAAGGTGTCTTTGTAGATGAATGATTTCAACTGGCGAGCTATGGTGAATGTGTAGGGAATTCAACCTTGGTTGCTAGCTGTCTGTCACTGTCAGTCATACCTCTGGCTGGTGTCAAAATCATAGTACGTGCTACGTAGTACATTAAATTTGGTCGTACAGAGTGCTTAGCACGTTAAACTCGTTTGACAATCGTAAACGTAAACGTATCGTCCAGCAGGATTTTTTTTTTTTGATCAAAAGTGCTTTATTCAGTACAATCAAACAGGTCACTTTGAAACGTCTGACGTCTATGTAGGTAGGTAAGGTATCTACAGGCAGGTAGGTTAGGATAGTTTAGTTGATTGGTAGGATATTAGCGTTCATTGCGGAAATCCATTGATAGCAAACGTCTAAACCTATCAACACAATCATGATCAACACTAATTAATATCTGAGGGCCTTAATCTTGAACGCGATCGCTATTGGACAAGTATTGGAATATGACATTTCGTACTTTTGACAGCAAACCTAACGCCAAATTCAACCTTGTTTTCAAGAGTAATCAAATTTTATAGCAGTTAATTGAAATTGGGATTGGATTGGATGTTTAATTAGGAATATAGTATCGCAAAAATTATTTCGCTTCAAGCAGGACATGAACCCACAACCTGCCGCTTGACACGAGATGAAACAAAAACGGAGTTACCAACATTTTCTTGTTTTGATAACCTTTTCCAGTATGACTTTGACATTACTTAGCACATGAACGGACGGGGGCCGTTCATGATTGTCATAGTTTATATTTGTGTTGTCTGTGTTGTGTTGTCCTATTTTATTCAGGATGTAATAACAAATCACCTTGTTACAAAATTATGGTCTCCCTCTGTTAAACCGACCATCTTAAGTCTCAGATCCTCCATTGTCTTACTGTTTCAACCCTGTCGACATTGACATTGGCAAAATTGTGGCAAACCCGGCCACAGACGCCACAAATTAAAAGAAGAAGAAGATTGTCATAGTGCTAACCACCACTCACGCGTTCACCTAGGGCAGCTAGCGCTATCTGTCAAAGCAATCGGAACTACTTTTTTTTAAATTTCGAATCGAAAACCCCTCAGTGCAACCGTCCACACGTTTGGCAAGTGTAAAGCTCAAAACACACAGAGGACGGGTGCGGGTCCAGCGCGGGTATATTTTTTTAAATTTGTATGGACAACAAGGATGACAACACACAGTCCGTCCTCTGTGAGTTTTGCGCTTAAACCGAGTAATGCTGTCCACACGTTGGCATTGGCGTTCACTCGGCAACGTGTGTAGCCTACTTTAGCTTGTTAAAGTGTATAACGTGCTTTAGAGAACTGTTTACGCTGTCTATGACCGTGGCATCCATGCGGGCTTATAACTACGGCAATAACTTTGTCAAATAGTCAAATTGCATTTAGTTGATTAAGTTTATTCTGTAATTGGTGTTGTGTATATATAACGCTTTGTCAGTGTCTTTTCTTGTGTATGTAAGAAGTCTCTACGAGGCGCTTTATAATCCTTTCTTCATTCTATTACTACTTCATTACTGAATACTTCATTTTCATACGTTTTTTCACCAACGAATACTGCCCCTTTTCATTTCTATACTTCGCCAAGATCATGAGGCAATCGAGCAGAGAACTTTTGACCAAAGAACAAACGAACGGGACTAACGGTCTCTCACCTCTACACATAGTAGCTAGGCTAAAAGGCATGGTCTCCATTGAAAAACTTTACAGCGAGAACTCGGCGAGGACTTTAATTAGTTTACAGAGTCCGTACGCCCCAGCTCGAGGGTGAAGAGGGGGGTAGGTGGGTATAAGGGGGTTTGACACCAGCTGTTTGCTTTGTCTGATGGAAAAAGTTGGCTGCAGGATTACCGCTAGGTACAGTGGGAGTTAAAAGTCACTTGACAAGTGGCTGGGATAGTAAAGTTTGATTTTATAACTCAAGCCTCCTGCATTGTGGTTCAAAATTGACGATATACTTTTCAATAAAGACGGCACTGCCTATATAATTTTGTGTACTTAAATAATGTTAGGCCTCAGTAGTACCTACCTCAGATTCTACTCTATTATAAGATTTAAAATAAACTATTTAATTTTTTTATTAACATTACTCTAGTTATAAAAAAAAAATTACCTCCTAATTTATTAAAAACATACTTCCTTTTTATGTAATGGTATATACCTTTATAGGTATGTATTACAAATCATAGCTTTCTGATATATAAAATAAAAGTTTCAAAAAAATTTGTTTGTCACTTTTCCCACTGTTTAAAATTTTTCTCGCGAGAAATAAACTGTACCAGGTGATTGAATCCATCTTAAGTATCTACCTACCATAATTCGGAATTTGACCAAACTGGAAAAAGCACCATTCGCATAGTCATCATGACAGCCTTCTAATGTTCCCACTATTGGGACACTGGCCTACAAGCAAGAGTGATTGGGTCTTGATCCACCACGCGGACCCAATGCGGATTGGTGGATGGCACATGTCTTTCGAATTTTTAGTTCTTGGACATACCGGTTTCCTCACGATGTTTTCCTTCACCGTATGAGAGCACTGGCATTGCGCACATAAATTTTTCGTAGCGTAAAATCCATTAGTGCACAACCGGATTCATACCCACGACCTTAGGATCGGAAGGCGGGGTCACTACCACTAGAAAGACCACCAGTGCTCTTTGAGTTTTTTTTTTCAGATTCGCAGAGTAAATCGAAGTTATTCGCAACAAAACTGACAGTTTACTTGTATTTGACATTCATAATACGCAGAATAGTTATTCCAATGTCGGTCGAATTGTTTATTCTAAGTTAATAAAAAAAGCGCATACAAGTTTCACAAGACAATAATACATATCATTGCCACGGCAGATTAGAGTAGGAAGGTATAAAGAGCATTGTAGTTTTCATCGGATACGACTACCCCCGCAGGAAGTGGTGGAGACAGCGGTATCCTGCACCCCCGGGTCTCCACACCCGGGTCGGAACAGCCCGACCCACTTTTGGAAATTTGCGTTATTGCCGTACCTACTCCCGGACCGGTAAATGAGGAATTGACCTTCCTCCGCGTGGTCAGCGATCGACCGCAGTGATGGATGGCGATGTAACCTGTACAGGATGTGACGGCTAAGTGCACGACAGCTTGGAAACCTAAGATTATTTCGAGAACCTGAATCTTTTTGTTTCTTTTACTATATGTCTGGATAGAAAACGCAAGGAGTGCGTCCAAATGACGCTTTAAAATTGACAGTAATCTCTCATTATCATTATGTTCACCATTGCCTAGTTTTTAGTATAAGTGTGCCTTAAGATAAACTACCAGTGGCGAAGGAGTTCCAAACTTCTTCTGCTAGTATTGATTTTTTTAGTTACTTAATAATATTTGTAAAGTTAAGAAATTAATAATAGGCCGGTGCAAAAGTTCAGTATGTTTATTATTTAAATACGCAAGTACTTAAACAAATAAATGATATTCAAGGTAGTCACAATTTCCACCGTAACCATACCGTAAGCAAAAAACGATACCCTATAACAACTGCTAGTAGTCGTCAACATCTACGGAACCCCAAAATCAGAAATTAACTTTACGAAACTCTATCTTGCTTTGAGGAGAATACCTATTTGAGTAAGGAGAGCAATAGCGTGCAATAATACAAAAGCGCCATCTCACAGCAACTAAAGAACTGTGAGTAGAAGCAGCCAACGCCCTCTCCTTTAATTATCGCGAACTAAATTGATGAGAGGGTGTAAAGGGAGCGAAGTTCAACCCCTAACACCCTCCCTTGTGATATATTGCTGAACTCTGCGAGGGATGGCGCTATTATTGTTTTTCAACGGATTACGTTACACAAGATAAATGTTGGAAATAAAGAATAATTTTTACTTTTGGATTTACTAAAAGATTAATTTTAAAATGTGTTACATCAGATAAATGTAAGAAACATAAATTATTTTTGGATTTTTATATCGAGTTTGCGAACGAGACCGCCTAAGGTAGCGGTCACTTGGCCATTTAGAGCCTGTTGGTCTCTGCAATTTCTAGCGCTGGGCCTAGCTCACAAAGAACCAATTATAAACATCTTTGTGAGTGTAGTTTGCTTACTTGTAAAGTTTTACTACTTGAATTCTATTTTGTAAGCCCAAAGTGACGTGATTTCACAAACTACAAAGAAATATCGCTTGTAAGAGAAGTCGTCACTGTAGGTACACGCTCGCAAAATGTTCAATAAAATATGAAAATAGAAAAAGTTATCAGGGTTTATCAGAGAAAACCAGACAAGTTTATTGCCAGGTTCTTTTAGGCTAGGGCGCGTAGAACTGGCGTAAATTCACTTAGCTAAAGACGTTTCAAAATGATCCTTGTGATATGATTGAATTAAGATATTTTTACTTTACTTTACTTTAATAAAGTAATAGAAAGAAGCTTTAGTTTCATGCCTAATGTTCCCACTGGTCACTGGCGTACTCTCCAGCGAGAGTGATTGGGTCCTATTCTACTAATTTTTAGTTCTTGAACATGCCGGTCCACGATGTTTTCCTTCACCGTATAAGCACTGGCATCGCAAACACAATGTTTGCCAATAGACTACCAGTAGACCACCACTCTTACTTTCGTGACGTTATCATAACATTATTATTATTGAACTATGAGTAATTAATGTAATTACTTCTTACAAAGTTAGTACGATATAAAAACGTAAGTATATTAAATATATATATAGAGAGAGATTATAAAGTGGTACTGTATGTAATTTGATTCATAAACCAATACAATAGTTACACTTGAGATTTTGTTAACGGTTCTACTACTACTACGCAACGAACCAGAAAATAAGTCTCATGTAATTAGGTTAGCTTTCATCCTTTCTTCTCAGCTTTTTTCTTGTCCGCCTTCATTTTATACACCAGCTGAGATTCTAACATCAACATGTAGTCTAAGTACTTCTCGCCCCAAGGTGAGTATGACTCGTACCATTCCTTAAATATCAAGGCGTCTTGTTCATCCATGTACGTCGCTCCTTCGTAATCTAAAACGGCTCCTACCACTTCCATAGGCTCCAGAGGCTTATGGTACAAATGTGCTACTCTTTCGCCGTTTAGTACCGACTCTACACCTTTCCTGATACTGTTAATGTCATATCCTCTTAGCGCTTGTGCAACACTGTGGACATTAAACTCCCTGTTAATGCCGTGATATTTCATCAGCATATGCGTCAGTATGAACGAAATACTTCCATAATCTGTCCTCGGAATCATGATCAAGGAAGGGAAGATTTTATACATTGCTGGACCTTTAGCCAGCCACGGTTCAGTAGCCGTTCCTAATACCAGAATCTTATCATCGAACGCTATAGGTTTTATTAACTCTTTGAATATATCTTTCTGCAGACGAGTTGGATCAAACATTTTCTCTTCTTTGGGAACTTTCTTTAAAAATATTTTGTCAGCATTATCAATGAGTATCACTGTTGGTTGCATTAGTTTGCTTATTCTATTAACAAATTGAAACATAGTTTTCAAGTTTTTAGGTCCAGGAAATTTGTTGTATACGTTCATTGGCGACAGATCTATTAGAATAGAGTTAGTTTCCGTTGCGATGGCATAAACCAGGGTTCTTTTTCCTGCAGCTTTGGAACCGACAATTAGTTGAGCCCTGCAGGCGTTTGGGCAATTTGATCCGAGAGTAAGTACGCATCGTGTTCTTACTTGCTCCCGTACGTCACCCATACAAGGAGGTGGAAAATATGGTGTCCATAAAACAGCTCTAGTATCAGCAGACGCATAGTTTTTATCACCCCAGTAGTCATCTAATGTTGTTTTTGGATATTTTCTGACTATGCCTTCATCTACTAACTGCTGGAACATTGCTTCTGGACTAACTTTATCAGGCTTTGGTGGTTTTACTTTTCTTGGCTTTTTCCTCTTTTTGCTCTGGGGAGGTTTTGCAATACCGGCGGCTTGGTAGTCCATCTTCAGTGAGTTTTTTAAAAGATTAAGTTCGATTCTCATCATATCGTCAACTATAGGTCTGAGTTGTAACTGAACATCTTTGTAAGCGTTTTCGGTGATAAGGTACATTATGTATCCTTTTAACGTTTCTAAAGCAGCATCTGGTACGTCAATATCTTTCCACTGGCTTTCATAAACGTCCCAGGCACCGAGCACTGGTTCAAGATTTTTTCCTATTGATATGTAAATACCCGGGTCGTTATCAGGGTTGAGACGAGATTTTTTATAATCCAAGAGACGTTTTTTTTCTCTTTCACGAGCCTCCATTTCCAACCTTTTTTTTTCTTCGCGAGCTGCTAGTTTGTCAGCTTTGATTTGTTCTTTACTTTTAGGACTACCAGCTTCTGCCTTTAGCCTTTTCTCTTCTGCAAGACGCCATTCTATAAATTCTTCAAGCGTAAAAGTTTGTCCTTGAACTACAAGTATAGAGCCACCTTCATCGGGCCATGGATATTCATCAAATAACCGCACTTCATTATACCACTCTTGAAACCATTGCCTCACTTCTGCCGATATGTCTTCCATGATATCACCTTCACGAAGCCTCAACACTCTCGTTTTTTCTTTAACATTTTCGGCCATCCACTTTTCATAGTACTTGCGTCTAAAATTACGTCTATCTTCTTTAACCTTTTCTAATTGAATTTTAGCCGAAACGGGTTTATACGATGGCATGATCATACCAAGTTTTTGTTTTAGCTTGTAGTCCTTTACATGCTCCCGTTTGATTTTCATATAGCGTCTATAAACCATCTGAATCAATTTACCAGCTCTTTGTTTAAGGGATTCCTTAGCCTGTGGTACTTTCAATCCTGACAACTCAAGGTACAAATTAGCGTCTTTGTTGATTTTATGAACTTTCTCTCTAGTTGCAACTCTAGCTCTTTCCATACGCTGTATAGCATTTACGTGTGATTCATATTCTTCTTGCGCTCTGATTGCTTCAATCTCTTCAGGAGACAAAATGACCTCCTCGATTGATTCCGGTATATCTTCTCCCATTGCTAGCATCCGTTTGATTTCTGCATCTTTCTCCTCCTGTTTAATTCTCTCTGTTTCAAGACGTTCTTCCTCTTTTCTTTCTAGTTCAGATGGTGTAGGCTCAGGGTCACCTATTCGATTGCCGGCAAAAATCTGATCGATGATATATTGCATTTCTTGTTGTCTGATTTCAAACGGGTAGAAAAATGGACAAAGTACTTGTATGTCTTGGGGCACCATAAGCATTTGCTGCAGAGCATTATCAGGGTACGTATATTCAAAAACTTCGACTTCTTCTAGCGTCCATTTCAGTTCAAGCAGGCGGCAAGTGACAGCGTCTATTATACTCTTGATATAAGACCGCCGCTGTACTTGTTCCATCTGGTCGTAGCAGTCACACAGCTTGTTGTAAAGATCACAGTATTTGCAATATACTCTGGCTACTATTTCGACGGCAGTTGCCTGAGGCTTGATGCCGACGAAAGCATTAGCGAGCTCTTGGAGGCGGATATCCTCTGCTACTGCTGTTTTCAGTTGTTCTTTAATTTTCAGCCATCGTTCGTAGTAGTCTTTGTTTGACATGTTTCTGGTTAATAGATTTTATTGAATTTAAATGATCAATTTGTGTAAACATGAAGACATAAAAATTCTAGAAATAATACTGTTGTCATAAATAGATAAAGTCCTGTCATATTTTAAAATGTGAAAGAAGATTTAATTCAGAGCAAGAAGATAGAATAGAATAGAATAGAATAGAAAAATATTTATTTAACGCCACACAATTAACATAAAAATAAAAATAACAATAAAAATATATAGTCATGTTTAGTTTAATTATTTCGGATTATTCCAAAACATCGCAGCAACTTTAAAACTATTAAGTTACAAACATTATTTACTAGTCAGCTAGTGGCTATTTATCGAAGTATGCGTAAAGTAAACCGAAAAGTGATAGATTCACACACAACCAAAGAAAGGAATTGTTGGTTGTCACGAGCTAACAATCGAGGCTGGCTATCAAATTGGGGTCAAAACTAACAAAAAGCAAGTCATTAGCCTAACCAAAAATGTTCACACATTTATTTTAAAACTTGAAATCTGTATCCAAAAATGTAAGGGATAATAACAATGACTAGGGCCCCTCACCGATTACAATAAAAACTGTTTTAAGTGCGCCTCCGTCCTATTGAATGCTGGAATGATCGGAGATGCGCGTGCGCTCCTCGTCACCCGCTTCCGGTGCGTGACGCGTGCCACCTAACTAACGCCGAGATACCGGGACAAGCGGAGCGGCTAGCAAAGCGAGTAGCGGAAAGTTATTATTTTTTATCAACCTATCCTGTTCTACTGCTGAGCAAAGGTCTCCCCATAAGTCTTCCATTCATCCCGGTCCTTGGAGAGTAAGTAATAATATTAATATCTAAACGTAAATATTATTTATTATTTTATTTATTTATTCAATTAGAGAACGGTTATACACGAATTACACTAATTAATATACTTAAACATGTCAAAATTAAATCTTATTTATAGATTATATATTATAAATATAAAATCTTAACTTTTATGTGGAACTTCCTTATCCGTAATTGGACTCGTATTTGGTATATTGTGCGATTATCGACCTTATTTACAGACTCACTGACGAAATAAACATTTCTATTTATCTATCTATAGTAGGTATTAATATTACCAGTGACTCTATATATCTAGAAACCCCTTGTGTAGATAATAATAATATAATACTTGATACGAAATATTTATTATCTTACTAGCTGACCCCGCGGTTTCGCTTGCGTTATTTAACTCACCGTTTAAACCTTTTCTCAACTACTTTATTTAATATTTCAAGATCAAAATTAGCCAAATCCGTCCAGCTGTTCTCAAGTTTTAGCGAGAGTAAGGCACAGCAATTTATTTTTATTTAAACAAAAGATAAGATGAAAAAAATATAGTAGTAATCCTACAATAGAAAATATACTATATCTAAAAACTGAACACATATACGTATATGTTTGAGCTTCATTAATAATTTTGACTTCTCAACTCGTCAGCTTAGATACAGAATCACTTTGCATATCAAAAATCGCTCCGCTCATATCCAAATTGAACCATAACCGCAGCACCCAAAATGCAACGTAACAATGATTTATCCTCAACCCCTGGAAGTATTCATTACGGGTGTAGAATTTAAGCCATTTATTTTGTTACAGCAATAAACGGGGTGGGGTGCACTTTGTAATCTTAATGTTTGTATTGATACCATTTCTGGGGAATTGAACAAATATAATGATTATTAAGTTGCTTATTAGGTGTTAGCTATAAATAAGTTAACTTATTTTAAACAATTTTACTTTTGAACAACAACCCACGCGTAATCTGTTGCTTGGGCAACTATGTAGATGCGCAATCATATCATACCTACTTACTAATAAAAAAAATAATGAATAAAAAAAGGTCACAAAGAAGCAACACAGTTGCTCGTGTGCGCTCAGCCTGAGCCTTTTTTTCACCATCCTTGAGCGGTAAGCGAATACGCTAAATTTCTAGCCCAATTGAAGATCTTATCATGAGCCATAATCGAAAAACACTTAGATGTAGTCAACAAAATTATCGATCATCATAGCACTCTTTGGGGGAGACCTATGTCCAGCAGTGGAAGTCTATTAGCAAATCTGATTATAATATTGATGGTGAACTTAACATTTTAACAATAATAGCGGTTCATCATCATCATCATGACAGCCTTTTAATGTTCCCACTGCTGGGACACTGGCCTACTCTCCAGTGAGAGTGATTGGGTCTTAATCCATCACGCGGACCCAATGCGGATTGGTGGATGGCACATGTCTTTCGAATTTTTAGTTCTTGGACATGCCGGTTTCCTGACGATGTTTTCCTTCACCGTATGAGAGCACTGGCATTGCGCACATAAATTTTTCGTAGCGAAAAATCCATTGGTGCACGACCGGATTTGAACCCACGACCTTAGGATCGGAAGGCGGGGCCACTACCACTAGACCACCAGTGCTCTACAACAACGGTTACTGCGACCGTTGCTTGCGGATACAGCTACAGTATGTGCTCGTGTAATTAATGTGGCAAATGCTTATAACATGCAAGAGTGTTTGCAAATCTCAGTATCTACAAATGTAATCCAAATTAATCCACCCCAAAGCGAAGTCAATCACACTGCCATTAGTTTCCGGTGGGACCAGCGATGACGAGCGATTGGGTGGCAGCGTGACGGAGCGATTGGATCGGGTCTCGTCTATCACGGTTCACGGTATAACGTGATGAGTATGTGAGAAACCGTTCAATTATTGAGCAAAATTGTTAGTGCAGTCATAGCTCAGTGAAGTGATCCTCGAAATTCAACTTCTTGAGCTAGAGGACGCAGCAAAGTCAGCGCGGCCTTCCTATTGTTCTGAGTGCATATCACGAAAAAGTCGATTCGAGATTTTAAAAAAAAAGTAGTTCCGATTGCTTTGACAGATGGCGCTATCTGCCCTACTGCCATACCGGGAAAGGTTATCAAAACAAGAAAAAAGTTGGTAACTCCGTTTTTGTTTCGTCTCGTGTCAAGCGGAAGGTTGTGGGTTCATGTCCTGCTTGAGGCAAAATATTTTAACTCCAGTACGACCAAAGTTAATGTACTACGTAGTACATAATATGACTTTGACACCAGCTAGAGGTATGGGAGACAGTGACAGCAGGAGCAACCAATGTTGAATTCCCCACACATACATCGCCAAACGTAGTGCTTACATACTCTTGGGCTCACCAGTTGAGCTACCGCCATCTAAATAGACATTTTTTTTTTAATAACTTGAGATGAAAACTCTTTTTTTTTTTTTAAATGTGTATGATGCTGTGTTGTATGTTGTATTTTTATTTTTAATTATTAATTAAGATGAATGTAATGCCTTAGATATTTATTCTGTAATGTTACATATTTATAATAAACTTGAAACTTGAAACTTGAACTTGCTGACATACTTACCTGTCTATCTACTTTTTTAATATGAATACCTAATGCATAAACCTCGGCCTTTCTCCATGTTGCAATACCCTAAATAACAGGGTTCATGTGTGGTACTACTTATTCTGTAACAACTACATAATGTACCTTAAGACAGCAATAAATGTATTGATTGATTGATTGATTTAGCAGCAAATCCATAACAGCCACGAGCGATAGAAAAAAAAAATATGCACGTCGCCTTTTCCTTTTTTATGTCGGCTTAAAAACCTACGCAGGTAGGTAATTGAAACGGCTCCGCCGCGCGTTGGCAGGCATAACAAAGACCTACTCACGCAGCAGGATATTAAAAACTTTTCAGTTCGAATAGGCGCCGGCCACACCGCCAGCTTGCTATTAAGGTTCGAGCACATTATGCCTACCGGGCCGCAGCCAGCGTGTCGGGGCGGAGCGCAAAAATCCGCTCAGATCGCTTGAATACAATTTGTATGAATTATCGCACACTATGTCTCACATAATATACAGTTGCGCGCAAATTTTGGCAGTATACTGTGCTCAAAATCTATCAGTGCACTGCGACACGGACAGTCACTAATGTAACTAGTGCTAGGTAAGCATTTTGAGCTGCGCTGCGGCCCGCTCCGCCCCGCTGCGGCCCGACATAATGTGCTTGAACCTCTACTCTGTGTTGCGAGTGAGAGAGTGAGTTGCCGGGCAAAGCAAGCTGGCGGGCGAAGCTAGCTGGCGGGTGAAGCCAGATGTGGGAAACTATACGATGACGTAGCTTAGCTTGTCTAACGTAGCTTAGGTATAAATCCGGAATAATACTTTTGACTTTCGTAAAAGTTAACTTATCGTCCAGCTATCATTTCTTAGGGTGAGTTGCACCATCTAACGTTAACATCCAATTGTTCGACGACGATTGAACAAGGTGCAACTCACCCTTAGGGAGTTTTTCTGGCAGAATTGTAACAGATAAAAGAAGCTATAAAATAAAGAAGTCAAGTAGTTTATTGGACGTACGAAAGAGGCACTGTAATATAACCATGGAACATATAAGTAATTCCTTGAAAATAACCCATACAAATTGACAGATAAACGATGCGCTAAGCGCTAACCTTTAAGATTGTCAAAAGCATTACTTCGATACGGCCTTTGCAGTTCGCGGTATGAAGTTGCGAACCGAACTATGATAAGAGGTGAAACGATGCTCACTAGACTCGCTCGCTCGCGCGTCCGCTAGCGGTGTGGCCTAATACTCCGTAACTAATACCGGTAATGGTGTAACAAATACACCGGCCAACGAGTACAATCTACTGCTTTTATAATACAGGTTGAAACAACTGTGTGGGATGTGCCTATTTCCTGCTGCCTGGAAAGTTTGAAAAGTTTGTTTGTCAGAAACGTGCTTTTGCAACGATGCAATGACGGGTGTTCATAGAAATCTGTTTATTGTATTCTTGCCTATCATCGTTCTATCTTGCAGGTACGTTATATTTTCCATGTAAAAATAGCAAGTCTGGGAAAAATAGGTACCTACTAGCTGTTTTCCTCGTAAGCACAAACTTGTAAAGTAAGCTTTAAAGTAATTTACTGCATTTTAAGGAGCTATTCTGCTCATCACGCTGAAAATCCTCATTTGATCTTCATCAAATTTGTATAAAATAAACTTATAGTTAGTATCTTTCAAATGAAATAAAAACCATCGAAATAGAATCTTATGAGGCGGAGATATCCAGTAGCCCCCTTCTTGCCTCTTTTTGGTGAAAGTACGTCCCCTATCAAAAATACCCGAAGACGTAGAACCTGTGTATCAAGTTTCAACCAGATCGGTTGAGAAATGCGACCTGTAGGCGAGAACAGCCGGACAGACTGACTGACAGACAAAAACAATTTTGGCCAATCTCGAAACAGAGACGCTTCGCTCGCTTTGCTCGCTCGCTCAATAAAGAACTCTACTCATTTTGTCTCCTGCAATTGATTAAAGTGATACAATTACCGTATTTATTCAACCCTAAATTGCCAGCCCTATGATGGCATGGGAAAACCCGGACAACCGATGGTTGTCACCGCAAATTGGCAACATGCGCACACGCAGCTCGACACGCGGCATCGATGCCTACAGAAGTGATTTGGGAGTGGTATAAATAATTTTTGATAAATTAATTTAGCAATTACGTAAGTGCTTAACAAACTTCGAAAATAATATTGCATTTACAAGGTTTGATTTGATTTGATAATAGATTTTTAACTCAAATTATCCTGTAAAGTTTAAGTTAGAGATTCTGGTTTTTAATGGAATAATAAAATACTAAACCAACACTTTTAAAATATAGGAAGTGGTTCATCAACCAATAGCAATCATCATCATCATATCAGACGTCCACCGTTGGATAGACCTCTCCAAAGAGCGCCATGACCATCGATTTTGGGCTTTACCATCCACAGACTTCCTGCGACCGAAAACGAAAACGTTGTTATAAATATTCTTGCGACCTTTATTGTCATCGGTCCTCTGAGGCTTGAGCCTCAGTCTCCACAGCCAGGTCGCAAGAATATTTATAACAACGTTTCGGGGTAACGAGCGCAATGCAGAGCTAAGCAGAACATTAAGTACCATTTACATTGGGTCATTGCTGAGTTTGAGAACTTACTTTATCTGTTTACAAAGGGTCAGTACGCAACAATTCGAATACTGACCCGAAAGTATTTACGTTGGGTCAATAACGGGTCAACACTGACTCAAATCATACTTTAGAACTAAAATTTTGAGTGACACTGCAGCTTTTATGGTCAGGCATTACGCTTAAAAAACGATTGACAGCGTCGTCATTTTCTGAAATAAAAAATATAATGTGTTTAAAAATAATACCTACTTCCAGTTACATACTTGTGACCATTGAATCTAAAATAATATGGCAATCGATATCAAACGTGGACTAACAAAAGCGGTTGCTTAAATGAGAGGTACTTAATTAATGTGCTACACGTGACGCCACGTGCGCGAGTTACGCCTTCGTGTTTCTTTTGTTTCTCAAGCACTTTTAATGTTTCAGTTATTTTAAAATGAGTCGATGTAATATCGTCGTTTTCATCACAATTATAAGAACTTGCTTAACTGCTTATGAATGTGATTACGACGATATTACTTTTCCGCGTAGACACTATTAAATCCGGTGGCAATTTCAACTGGGCGCTCCCGTGCTTCGGAGGGCACGTTAAGCAGTCGGTCCCAGCTTTTGCAAAGTTGTTAGGCTATGACAGAGGCCTTCGGGAAGCCTAAAAACTCTGTCAACAGAGTTGGCCACTGACTCACATGAACTCATTTACTTTTATCACATTCATGTGATGAAATAATTACAGTGAAATAATCACCAGAGTCGCCACTGACTCATACGAACTTACTTTAAAACTTACTTTAGGCTGTAAAACTTTGGAACGCACTTCCCATCTCTATCAGGTTTGCTAAATCTCTACCGATATTTAAAAACCTTGTATTTCAACATTATTTATCATTGTTAGCAAGGTCACAGGAATATTAGTTCTCCTTTAGCTTGTTTTATGTATTTATGTAAGTGTATTATATTATTTCAGTTTTTATTTAATATGTAGGATATAATATATTTATTTATTTATTTATAACTGTAGTAGGTATTTGTAAGTAGGTGTATTTGTTTATAACTTATAATATTCTGTAGTCTAATGGTAATTTAATTGATTGAATTTTCTGCCTTCTATCGCTGTTATTTATTAGTTTATTGTATGCCACCGTCCATATAATGTTTTAACCTATCCAGTCCATCCAAAGGTTGCCTGGAAGAGATCGCTTTTTAGCGATAAGGCCGCCCATTGTAACACTTTTTTGTTGTTTTTTTTCGTTGTTTATTTTTCTTTTAGTATCATAAGGTGTGCAATAAAGATATAATCTATCTATCTATCTATCTACTTTTTATCACATTCGTAGATACTTTACAAATTTTCTGCAACACTAAACCAAGTAATATTACTTGAAGTAACCTAACCTTTACTTTGATCTTGAAGTTCATGATAATTTGAATAAATCGTTGCAATTAAAACTGATACCGCAGCATCAAACTGGAACTAACGGAGCGTTACTTCAAACGCGGGAGCTGACAATTGTACCTCTCTGAGTTCAAAGGACACATCATTTCGCTTGGTAGCACTAAACGGCTAGCGAGGTCTTATTTTCGTATTATGCACCGCTTCGCGAGAGACTAGTTTAAAGACACAAGCCATTGCTCCCGACTTTGCTCGGATCACACTCACATTATAAAGTGTAAAGTTTGAGTAAGGGTGTATGTATGTGTGTTCGTAAAGCTGAACGGATGTAGATGAAACTTGAAACCCTCATATGTATAGGTTATGACTATTTCTGGATAGGTTATTGTTTTTTAGAGTATTATTATACCTTAGGAAGTAGCTAGGCCATGACAGAGGCATTTGAGCGGCCTACTAACTCCGTCACCAGAGTGGACCCCTGACTCATACGAACTTACTTAAGTAATACGAGCCGAGGACACCCCAAAGATAATTTCGAGTAAGCAAGACATGAGTCGATGGCCCAACTGGTAGAGCACTCGCGTATCAAGCCTAGTAGAGTTCTCTGTGATAGAGCTCGTCTGGGGAAGGACTACCACCATACCTATTTCTGCCGCCAAGCAGTAATGCTCGCATTGCTGTATTCCGGTGTGAAGGGTATGTTTTCCGGTGAAATTACTGGCACATGAGGCTTTCAATCTTAGCCTCAAGGTGGCAACCCGCGAGTGATACCTCTGGTATTGCAAGCGTCCATAGGCTGCGGTAACCGCTTACCATCTTGTGGGCCGTACGCTTGGTTGCCACTTCAGTTGTATAAAAAAAAGGAAGGTTACGGATTCAAGTACCGCTTGGTTCCATTTTTTTTTATTTTATAAAAACTATTTTTATGATTAATTCCATGAGTCAGATAGTGTTTTACTTATAGCCTGCAAATAACTGAACTGTATATTAAATACCCCATGTTAAAATGATGATATCTTATTCCCTTTCAATATTATTATTCACTGCCGCACGATAATATATTCCCGCAGAAGTTTAACTTGTTTTCTATGTAAATGTCGCCGACGGTGGCCTATCTGAATGGTGACGTCACACTGATTAATGACGTCACGCCCAGCCGCCGAAGTGTACCTACTTCACCTAATAATTGATGGCAAAACTGTTGAAATTATAATATATGTATAAATTCTGACAGCAGTCTCTCTTCTGGAATTCAGGAACAAATAAATAGGCAACATACAGCTTGTACAACTGATAACACTGAAAAAGTTAAGATATTGACTATGTCCAGCAGTGGACTGGCTAATACGATGATAATAAAAAAAATACAAAAATCTATGGTAATGGGAATCTGTAGAATTGAGAATCAGTAAAAATGGGATTCTGTTGATAGGAAAATCTGTAGTAATAGGAATCTGTTGAATTGGGTATAATCCTTTGTTCTAACTCTTTTGACAATATTGGGAAAAGAGTCTATCGGTGAACTAAATAACTCAAACTTTTCCAAATTTGCAGGAGCTGGGCATCAAACGCGGATAATTTGGAAGAAGCACGAAACAGGTGGCCAAAAAAAATACGCGTCGAGAACCTTCGCCGTTTTTTCGTCGGTTACAAATATGCCGCCCTCCTCTTTATCTAAGTCACATCGTCGTCAAAGTAGAGACGTCTAATTTATTTGGTACGTTGCTGGTTCAAGTTCCAGCATATAAGTAACAATTTGTTCCTAAGACTGACCTGTGCACTTTGTGGCGCGGAGTGTGTCTGAAAGCGTCGGTGTGGAGTAACCCTTACTGAGTCCACCGCTGAGTTTATCTGACCCTGTTAATAATAAAAAATAATATAAATTAAAATAGCCTTTATTACCACCACAATAAAACATTTGGCTTGTAACTCGCGCGGTGGCTGTGGATGTGTAGGTAGATAGATAAATGGATAGGTAGGTCAGGTACCATAGTTTTATAAAACAAGTAGCAAGATCTCTTCAACCTAGATTTTATAGTAAGTTGTGGATAACGCTGTTGGTTATATGTTAATTAAGTCTGTTTCATATCTACCATTTACTCAACCATAAATGTATAACTGTTTGTTATCCCGAATAAATAAAATAAAAAAATAAAAATAAAACTGCATGCAATTATAACAATTATTAAAACATTATTTCAGTGAAGTTCGTATGAGTCAGTGCTCAACTTTAGTATCAAACTTTCTAGGATATAAGATTCCGATAATTATATTATACTTGATTTCACTTCTTTCATTCTTAAAGTTTCATTGTGCATGTCTCGGGATGAGTTCTATCACAAAGATCTACTTACTACTTATAAATTAATCAAACGTGCATCGCGGTGACACAACAATTATTTTATTAAAAATAAAAAATGTAATTCTCCCACGCGCGGTGTCAAACGTATCAAATCACTCCGCACAATATGTTATCAGCTATTTATTTGTGAAATAAATACGCTAGGGTCGTTTCGACCGTAGGGTACTTTCCACCGGTCATGTTCGCATAAATCTAAAAGAGGGTTATCATTGCTGGCCTATTCGCACAATTAAGTTACTATTGTTTAAGCTACAGTTCTCATGAACGTAAGCAACATTGAGATTGTTACGAGTATAATGATCAATTTTATAGTTTAACTAAAATTCTAACTAATATAAAAATCACGCGTATGATTAGTCAGTGTCCTAGCAGCGAAAACATTGAGACTGTCATAAAAACCAAATATGTATGTATTGTATTGTATATCAGTCATCTAGTATCTATACCACAAGCTCTGCTTAGCTTGGGGCTAGATAATGCTGTGTGAATTGTCCAGCATTATATTATTCATACTAGAAAAAAATCTGCCTAAATATTATGAAATTGTTGCATTAAAACTAATGACAATGAATAACGAGTGGGGAGTCTACTAAATACAATTCAATTAATTAGTTTATCCTTCGACAAGTTACATGTTCTTGGACATGTTATACATACTTACAAAACATTATAATATCATTATGTAGATAGAGATACAAAGATTTAAATTATTAACAAATTAAAATATGTACATAATTACATTACCTAATAATTTATACAAAATACATATGAAACAGTTGAGCAATTTAAAGAAGATTTAATTAAATGGTTTTAAAAATACAAAGTAAAATGTCTCTAATAATAAGCAAAACAAATTAAGTTTTGGAATAACTAAAATAGAGTAGATCTGCTGGGTTTCAATCCATTTACAACCAGCATCTTGTCAGTAATCCGTCATTATCAAACTATAATAAATAAACTTTATTCATAGTCTTAGTACTAAGGTTTAGAATATAAAGGGATTAATAACTAACTAAGAGTAAAAATTATACTATGCCTGAACTAGGAAAACCTAACTATGATCGTAGCAAGTGGAAATCAGTATAATTTGCCTACTCCTCTGGGATACAGGCGTATTCGACGGCGATTTCATTGAATAAAACAAAGTAGCTTTCCGAACTTTTTATGCGGTTTTCATTAATAAATAGAGTGATTCAAGAGAAAGGTGTTAACGCGTGGGTCTTAAACTATAAAATAATACGAAGCCGTAGCATATCGTTAGTGTATGTATATTAAAGTAATATTCACTCGTACGTCGGTTTTCGATCGAAAATAATAATAATAGAAATTAATTGCATTTACAACACAAATAATATTTTTGTCTATAAAATTGACACTACAAAGTCATGCAATTAAATCGCCCCGGCTGTATACCCATCCCAGTATTTGAAATGCGTGCGCGCGCCCGGCGCTACGCCATCTATTGTCAGTCTGCGCAAACGCACGATGACGTCACGCAACGTAATGTCACCATTATCATCGCTGATTTATAAAGCACAGACGAGTGCGCATTGATTGTGCATTAATCGTTTGTTTGGGGATGGGGATGCTCATGGGAACTCGAGTGCTTGGCTTATTGGCTTACTGGTGTTAATGTTTAATTATCTGTGCGAAGTGTTTTGCAAACTTTGTAGGAGGGGCGCGGTGATAATGACTTGTCCTTTTTGAGCTATTACTTGCATTGTTTTTTTTACATAATTTTAATACAAAATTATTTGTTTGTTGTACTTTGAAACGAGAGTTTTTTGTGCGGACTACTCGCTCCTCGTCAAAAACGTAACAAAGCATTTTTTGTAAAATATACGTTAAGCCCCCGTAGAGCCTGCGTAGAATTTGCGTAGAGCCTGCGTAGAACATGCGTAGAGCCTCTGTAGCACATGCATATAACCTGCGTAGAGTCTGCGTAGAGCCTGTGCAGAGTTTGTATTAGAATCTGCGTAAGCCGTATGGTACGTTCCTGCGTAGGTTTTTGTGGTATCTTTTATTTTGTTTTTTTTTATGTACGAAAACTAACAGTCATATCATCATCATATCATCTGTCATATTATGCCAATTATGGCATAGTTTTTGAGTTCGCCTGGTCGAGTTTTTGAGTATCGAAAGCCACCTACATCTAAGGCGTAGATAAAAGAAAGAAAGAAAGAGAGAAAAAAAAATTTATTTATGACAACACGCTAGGACAGCACAAAGTGACATTTAAAACAGTAGATAGGGTAGATAGTGAGGTAGAAATAAACAAAAATATTATGACTCTGTTCCACCAGAGGCTGTCTCGGGTCAAGCGGCTGCCTCGCCCGGAGGTCACGCAATTGGAGACGTTGCTTCAACCCGAGGCCCGCCTTCAGACTGAGGCTGTTTGCTTCAAGTCGAGGCTAATCGACTCGAGTCTGCCTCTAGTGGATAAGCTCTCACATTTGACTCTTACTACGACTAAGCTGAGCTGGCTAAGTTGTTATTAACAGATCAACAAAGTTAAACACTGTCCGCGTATTGCGTAGTCATCATTTGGATGGGTGACCGCCAGTGGCAATTTCAACTGAGCGCTCCCGTGCTTCGGTGGGCACGTTAAGCAGTCGGTCCCGGCTTTTTCAAAGTTGTTAGACCATGACAGAGGCTTTCGGGCGGCCTAGAAACACTGTCACTAGAGTTGGCCACTGACTCATACGAACTTACTTACTACTACGTCGCACTGCTGGGAATAAAATGACCTAAGTATCTCCTTTTGCTGTTTTCAGGTGTTGACCAACTCATATTTTGTAAGTAAAGTTCAATAAAGTTTGAAAACGGGACAATACACCGACAAAAAGCAAGTGTTTGCCTATTGATGTAGTTACGTTACAAACACACATGGAAGTGGAAACTGGTGACTTCCCGACGCCGGCGGACGGCCGGCGAACGGGCGCGACTGTCCTGTTCTAATGAATATAAATTGTTGCCCGACCCTTTCGAAAATCAATATCTCGCACCGCGCGTATCGGACCAGTTGCAACGTGATTTATTAATAATATTTTACGCAGATACAATCTAAAGTACGGCATCGTAATTGATGACAATTGCTACGGCTGAGATTGTGATAGGGTGCCGTAATCATTTTCGTGTTAACAACTCTTTAGTGCCCTCGAGACTTATAAATTTTAATATGTTTCTCCTAATGACTGAGATTAGGGGCTGGGTATTTTTGCAGTTGTTTAAATATTATGTAAATCGTCTCTTTCTTTGTTTTATATTCTTGGCGCGTTCCGCTCGGTCTATCCATCAGGGTAATGGAGGCGGCGCGTGCCTGTTTCAACGTTAACACATTACTGTTTGCTTACTCTTCGTTCATGGAAAACTAACTTTCGTTTGCGGATTTGCTTGCGTATATTCATATAAAACCATATTATTTAGACTACGAGTATAAATGATATACTAACAAGTGAAATTTCATCAAAATCGTTTAGTTGCGGTAACAGTACAGTTATAATGTAAATGTGAATATCAAAGAATTAAGTGTATTCGCGAATGCGAAAATGTATTGTTTAACAGTAGCCTTGGAGTATTATTTACAATTTGATAATATATTTAAATCGCTTGATGTTTCAACTTTTTTCGAATATATATTTCAATGGTTAGTTCTTTATAATATAAGCAGGTTTTTCCAAGGAATAATTACGGAAGACCCCAATCTACCTTCAGAGTCGCGAACCATGCTTAGTCCACAAAGAGGGGCCGCTAAAATTTACATTTTTTCCAATGTATTGTGAACTTTTTAATGGCCAAAAGAACTTTTAATGGTAAAAAGTTATTGTCTTTTCACTGCCTTTGTCATCGAGGTCTTTTGTGCTCGTTTCTCTCGAGAAATGTGAAAATATATAATGCCGGGCCGTTGTTTCATGGCATTTTCTGGGACAGAAAAAAATCAGTGAATGACTAAAAGACAATCCATTGTCAGCGTCATTTCAAATAATACAGTGAGTTTCAAAGGGTAAAGCCTTCTAGCCTTCTGAACTCATAGACTCGTAGAGGAAAACGTTCATAGGGAGTAACTTTCAAAGATCTTAAAATCATGTATTACTAGCGACCTGCCCCAGGTGATAAAGTTTTCATTGCACGTGCTAAGCCGGGGCGGGCGTTCGTAATAAATATAGCCTATGTTGCTCAGGGATAATGTAGCATTCTAATGGTTAAATATTTTTTGAAATTTGACCAGTAATTTTTGAGTTTATTCGTTACAAACGAAAATACAAATATACAAATATTTCCTTTTAATTCATTATAGATTAATATTAATAGTATAGTATAGATTAATCCTTTAGATAGAAATAGTAACCATCCAGTAGACTATTCATTAGAGATGATTTATACAGAGTTTAGTGGCAACTCATGTTATCCACACTAGATGTAAGAAGTACGACATTCTTAGAGATGCTGCATTGCCTTGGACAGATAGTATATAATTATTAGTTTATAGTCATTACGTTTAATTCTGTCTAGATGCCTACTTTGAATTATATAAATTTACACCTAAGTCCTAATTTTTTTAGTAAATAATGTACCTAAGTGACACAGATAAGGGAGCTCTTCTAACACAGGTTATCAAAACATAACTGAAGAGCCCCAAACTCTGTAATAAATAGAAATATATTTTGATTTGATTGATTGAGATTAAGTTTGCTTGCCCAGCACCTACACAATCTTCTAAGATCAACCAGCCTAATCGACAGGAAAAACGTTGGTCTATAGGTGTGAAGAAGGGTTTTGATGATGCTACGTGAAAAATAAAAAACCATGTCTTATTCAAAGACACATATTTAATCATCAAAGTTATCGTTGCTTTCGCTTGTTGGTGTTCTTGTATCTTCATTCAACTTATGATAATATTATCACATTTCATACGCGTAAACAACAAAAACAAAATAAACGACTGAATCACGCGAGTCATAATAAAGACACATTCGGCAATAATTCGGCGTTTACGAGCTCGTAGTCTACCTTTATAACGTCGCTGATAAAAACAGTGCCATTTGTTTTCGCTAACTGCCGAAAATCTTTAAAAACCTGCACTGAAAATGCAGCGCTATTTTTTAAGCCAGAGATTTCCCCGTCGACCCTCGTTAAAGCGGGGAAGTACCGCCCAAGCCGACCAACTTCCCAAATAATGAACCGAATAATACAATTTTATTTTCTCAACTAGTATTTATGAAGGCTGTGTGCGATGATCTTTAGGGCGGAGTGTGGGCGGGCGCGTTACCATAGTAACTATGGGGTATATATCCCCCACGCCTCGCGTCTCCCTTGAACCGATTGTCATCTGTGGAAGATGCCTCCACTTTTCCTTTATTACCTAGCAGCATCGCTTAATCTAAAAGGGTTCTATCAGTGTTCGCGGGAAACAGGACTTTATCTCTGCCTTGTATGCTAGAGAGTGTGTTGGCAGACGGGCGAAGACGCGGCAATCGATATACATTGTGAGCTCTACTCGGGGATAGAATACACATCGGGGTCGCGACAATGAGGCTCTGGTATCTTTGTTGGAGGTGTAAAAATTTAAGGGCTCTGATGACGTTTATCGCGTCGTTTAGATATATGCATTGGAATGTGGCAAGCTTGACGTGGTTATGGTACGTTTTGATTATTGCACCATCTCGATGCTAATAGTAGTAAGACTCATTGTTGTGAGCATCTCATATAATTTTATTACACTCTCATTTTAATTACTATCCTCGAGGATTTAAACCTTTGAAATGGGCAAACTGTCAGACTATTTTTGTATCTTACATTTATAACAATTTTCGCAATTAATATTACTATTCAGGTTCAGATTCCTTTGAAAATGAAAGTGAGTGAATTTATAGAGTGAATCATTATTTTTTCAAATATTAAATATAGGTTTTTAGATAGAGACTTCCTTTTACAATCACATTACCAAAATGCGAAAGTTATTTTTACTCAAGTCGTAACATTGAAGCGATACCAATTAAAATTTTGAATAACATTTAATTAACAATCATTTTTATCCTGGTACCACGTGAGCAAAACCGTGCGCTGCAGCTCATTTTATAATAATTTTCTATTAGGATTTAAAACCTTAAACATTTTCATTTTTTTTTTTCAAGTTCATCCTACGAGACTACGATAATGATTAAACAATTAAAAAAATTACGGTTCAGGGTTGCAAAGACTACGTACGTATTTTTTATTCTACTCACACTCACCGGCACTCTTCTTGTCCATCCCCAGCATGTCGTCATTCCTCGTCCGGCCAAATCCAAGAGTCGCGCTTGCATCCTGTCCCAATTGTCCTCCATAGAAGTCTCCGAAAGCCGTCGCGGTTCCTAGCAACCCAGACCGGTCCTGCAACGCCGCCTTAGCCTTCTCAACACTCTGCTTCAGTTGTTCGAATGTGGACTGGTGGAGACGGTAGGGAGGCCACTCGGTAGCCGGCCAGGGTTCCTCTTTCAGAGCGCTGCGCTTCAGTTCCAGGGCTCCGGCATAGGAGCAGCTGCTTTCGTACATGGCAGCTTTGACGCCACGGAGTGCGGTGGCACACCTCAGTCCGCGAAAGTCGACCCTAATAGAGCAGAAATACTGTTTATTATTAAACATCATTGTGTGCTTCAAGCTTCAATACAAGAACAGGTTAATTCATTTATATGTCACATGCTTGCTGAGCTAAATTTTGGTAAAAATATGCAGTCGAATTTCACTGTCTAAAAACGAGGTAAAGACATAATAGACGGCAATTTTCTGTGGCGATTTTAAGCCTATTATGTAAAACTTAGAGCACCGGTGGCCTAGTGGTAGTGACCCCGCCTTCCAATCCTAAGGTCGTGGGTTCAAACCCGGTCGTACACCTATGGATTTTTCTGTTCGAAAAATTTATGTGCGCAATGCCAGTGCTCTCATACGGTGAAGGAAAACATCGTAAGGAAACCGGCATGTCCAAGAACTAAAAATTCGAAAACATACATGTCTTTCGAATTTTTTCGGATTGGTGGATGGCACATGTGTGACAATCCGCATTGGGTCCGCGTGGTGGATTAACACCTAATCACTCTCGCCTGAGAGTAGGCCAGTGTCCCAGCAGTGGGAACATTAGAAGGCTGTCATGATGAAATGAAAAAAAAAATGAAATGAAATACATTTATTTGATACACACAAACACAGAACGATTGAAACACAATACTCATACAAATAATAAACTTAATCTTAGGTACATACACATAGATACTGATACTAGATAAGTAAAATAAGCAACTAACATAATTATAATACACATATTATTAAATATACTAAGCACCTAAGAAACAAAAAAAAAACGCTCCGTGTTGTGTGGTCAAAATGGCCTAGTCTCAGCTTGATGCTACCTTGTACAAGACAGGGCAACGCTGGTTTTCAGACTAAGCCAGAATAACAAATGATGATGTAAAACTTGAACTTTCTTAATGCACTGATATTATAAATGCGATGGTTTACTTGTTTGTTTGCTTTGTTACACTAAATGGATTTCGATCAAACATGGATTTAATTATAATGACCTATCTAGATTTTTTTTTTTTTTTTTATACAACTGAAGTGGCAACCAAGCGTACGGCCCACAAGATGGTAAGCGGTTACCGCAGCCTATGGACGCTTGCAATACCAGAGGTATCACTTGCGGGTTGCCACCTTGAGGCTAAGATCGAAAGCCTCATGTGCCAGTAATTTCACCGGAAACCATACCCTTCGAACCGGAACACAGCAATGCGAGCATTACTGCTTGGCGGCAGAAATAGGTATGGTGGTAGTCCTTCCCCGGACGAGCTCTATCACAGAGAACTCTACTACTCTTTATTTTATCGACTTAGTTACTTTTCTAATAATAAAGATTCATTCATAATTAATAAAGATTCTATAATCTTCATTACCTCCCCTAGTTCAATTGGCACCACACCGGAGCTTTATGATGAAGAGGGATCATCAAAAAATGCTAGGAACCCAGCCGAGTTTGTTGCCAGATTCTTCTAGGCTCGGGCGCGTGGAACTGTTTCAAAATGATCCTTGTGTTATTATTGAATGAATAAGTATATTTTTTACTTTACTTTACTTTACTATTACAAACAGAAAATTGGCGGCTTGGAACTAATCATATTTAATTTTAATTTTCAAAACCGTTATCTAAATTAAGTGGGGCTCTGCACGTGTTATCTGCCCCATGCATCTATATCGTTTAGTTAAATTATGGACTAACATTCAATAAACAAGTGATATTAGCTACTGGCTGGCATGACTTTACAAGATATATATGTCTGCAAGGGTTTTAAGCAAGTATGCGTTAAAAAGTAAGTAAAGTAAGTTCGCATGAGTCAGTGGCCAACTCTGGTGACAGAATTTTAGGCCGCCCAAAGGCCTCTACTTTGAAAAATCCGGGACCAACAGGTTTATATAATCTAAAAACAACTTGGTCGATTATAGGGTTATTCCCATCTGATCATGTGATCAGATTTTGCGTGCATCTGATCATATAAAAAGTTATCAGTGGATCAATAATCAGTTGCATGCAACTGCTATTTTTAATTAAATTTTGTCCTAATGGATCCCGATATCACCATGGGTTCAAAGATTACTAACATAAGACAAATAAAGGTGTGGCTTAAGCTCTTGTGGATTTCACTGCCTGCACTTAAAATAATACAAAAAGCGCTGTAAGCGAATTTTTTTACAGTTACTACATTTGTTACGTGGCCTATAGACAGTTTTCTGATTGTATTCGGTTTGAAACCGAGTTGCCAGCCTAGCAGGATCACAAAGTTCATTATTAATTAATTCTCTATTTTTTCTTTGATAAAATCTTTTCTCTTCTTCTTCTTAGATATAAAAATGAATTGCTGTGCGTTAGGCTCGCTAAAACTCGACAACGGCTAGACTGATTTAGCTGAATTTGGTCTTGAAACATTTGTATGAGTCCAGGGTTTAAACGGTGAGAAAATATGGAAATTATTAACCAGCATTGCAGTAAGTTTTTTGATGAAATAAATTATCAATCTATCTATCTATTGTTTCTAGTCCTACGCTGCCGGCGTGGTCAAGTCTAAATTGTCCAGTACCTAATTACGACCGGATTCACGATAACTCACCGGTTCCGGCGGTGATCTGCTCCGCAAGGTCATTTGACACCCACACGTTTTTATTAATAAACACTGCGTGTAACGGAGGTGTTCCATCTTGCTCCTCGTCTTGCAGCGAGACAGCAAGATGGGACGACACTGACAATATCGCGAGATATACAGCTCGCGATATTGTCTTGTTGAGGCTACGAACGTTATCGATATCGACCGAGCTGGATAGCATACACTGCTTTGAATCAGGCTGTGAGTGATGATCTTTATCATATGATAGAGATGTCAGTTATAGTTTAACTGACTGAATATAAAAAAAGCCCACCGATCTTTTATATTTTTTAATAACTCTATTTATTAACTCCTAATAATTAAATAAATTAATAAATAAATAGTTATATAATTCTATTAGGGTTTTTTTGTTGTTTAAATATGACGAAATAATTCAGTAAGCTGAAACGCGGGAAGCATTCTTGCAACTGTACAATGTTCGGATGATCTGCAAATATTTGATCCTAATCTGGGTTTAAGCACGATCTTAGTTTCTGTTTATCAAAGGCACACACGATAACTATTGTGATAAAAAAAACAATATTAGTGAGAATGTCTCTCCGTACAAGAAAACACCATACTTATTGGCTCTTCTTACACCTAGGTCTAGTGGTAGGTTTAGTGGACCTACCACTAGACCTAGTGAACGGACAAACATCTGAGCAGGCTGAATGTACTACTCGTACCCTGCGCCATAATCATGAGTCTCACCTCATATCGGAGACTCTCTTTCGCTTCAGTCGTTTTTTGTCTTTCCTGGATTTATCCGTCGTGAAAGCTGGCACGTGGTATCACATGTCGTGATACCACTTCAAGTTAAGAAAACACTTCGTCTACAAACAAAATCCAACCAAATTAACACAGCCCTATTACACGGTCCATTTTGTTTTGCTTCTACACACTAAATTCAATATACGCGGTCACTAGTGCGGTGCTCGCGGGTTATCGATTATCTCGTGCGATCAATTATCGATCGGTAGAAGTGATCAAGCGACGAGCATAGTCGTGGCTTGCGGCGGACTGCCAGCCGCGCCCGCGCACAAACGACCAAATTGAACGCATCCGGCAAAAGGGAAATATGTCGTACAAACAATTTATTCACAGTTTGATTTGACTTAAATTCTCTGGTACACAATGCGTACGTTTTGTTTTAATTATGACACCGGAACTGTTGGTATTCGCAGCCGCAGCACTGCACGCGAGGCGTGGCAAGCTATCATCGACGTCGATAGTCGATACTCGGGTAACTGAATTACTCACCTAATTGTTTTGGACCGAGTTGAATTTGTCAAAAATAGGATAAATACCCTATTTCTGCTGAAAACTAGAGATGTGACACCGAACAAAAAATTAGTTTGATTCAAAAATGAAAATATGATATTGTAAAGAAGGTATGAGCCATGCAAATAAAACTAAGATAAAAAACGAATGCCAGGATGGTAATATCTGACGTGTCGGGTATAACGCAAGTGAATATCTGTTATATCTACTTGCCATTTTGGAAAGCGGCCTAGATTTTATGTTGATACTTACGTATTTAAAATATCTGTTCTTATAAGAGCGCCAATATGCTTAGTTGTGCTCGATGGTTCTGCCTGAACAAGCAAACCTACAAGCATAACTGAGCATATATGAAAACGACATATGGTTTTGCCTGCCAGCATGCAGAACCCTGTGAATACTAAAACAAAAACTGCTAGCTTGCCAAATACAATTGTACCGTTTTTCTGATACCTACAAATGGGATTGTGTTAGAAGTTTTTTATATGACTTCCGACAGGCTTGCAAATAAAGTAGTACATAGATTCTGTGAAACGTGGTTATGGCATGAGAGGCATCACCATCGAGCTCAAGAGCCAGCCGAGTTTGTTGCCAGATTTTTCTAGGCTGAGGTACGTGGAACTGGCGTGAATTCACCTAGCTTTGAGACGTTTCAAAATTATCCTTGTGATATGATTGAAAAAAAATATTTTTTACTTTTTACTTTACTTTACTAACATAGCGTAAATGCCCTTTATCCTAACCTATTCTTCTAATATTATAAATGCGAAATGTGTGTAAATGTTTGTTACCACGTATCTCCGAGAAAACTACCGATTGTAATTAAATTTAGAATGTAGATTAAGAGTAGTAGAGTTCTTTGTGATAGAGCTCGTCCGGGGAAGGACTACCACCATACCTATTTCTGCCGCCAAGCAGCAATGCTCGCATTGCTGTGTTCCGGTTCGAAGGGTATGGTTTCTGGTGAAATTACAGGCACATGAGACTTTCCATCTAACGTCTCAGATAACACGCAAGTGATATCTATAATGTTGCACGCGTACATAGGCTACGGTAACCGCTGACCATCAAGTGGGCCGTACGCTTGGTTGCCACTTTAGTGGTATAAAAAAAAAAAGTAGATGGTTTAAGTCGTAGAATAACAAATCGGCTACTTTCTATACAGGAAAAATTAACTGTTCCTATGGTAAACATGAAAAAAAACTAAAACGCGGAAAAACCGCGCGGTTCAGCTCATTATAAAAGGCTTCGTGACTTACAACGTAGAGCCTAAACCGCTCGACCTAGAAACTTAAAAAAGCTATGCTCTTCTGATAGTGTAGAGGTGCACTAAAAAAGGATTTTCTAAAATTCAACTCTTAGAGGACGCAGCAGGAAGATGAAGCTTATGTGTCGGGCGTTTTTAACTCACTAAAAACTAGTGAATTCCAAATACTGTCAAAGGTTTGTCCGGTACCTGATAGATTACTATCAGGTACCGGGCAACCTTTGGCACATTATTAATATATCTGTAACTGAGCTAAACTGTTATTAAAAAAATCTCGTGCAATAAGACGGACTGTACTGTCATTGTGGGCGCGTCGACAGGATGTCTGTGTTACATGGCATTACCTTATTATAAGCGGCAAAAAGATGCTTCCGCTGTTGGCCAGTTAGTGCTCTAGTGGCTATCTAGCTGTCACGGGGCGAGTGCTACTAGTATGCCGTTTAGAAATGATTGGTTGACAAGATTGAATTTGAACGTGGATACCAAGTGTTATAGTTATAGGTGTTAGGAGAGCTCGTGACGTAGCTGGCTAAGTTGTTCTTAACAGATCAACGAAGTTATGCACGCGTAGTCATCATTTGGATGGGTGACCGCCAGTGGCAATTTCAACTGAGCGCTCCCGTGCTTCGGAGGGCATTTTAAACAGTCGGTCCCGGCTTCAAAGTTGTTAGGCCATGACAGAGGCTTTCGGGCGGCCTAGAAACTCAGTCGCCAGAGTTGGCCACTGACTCAATACGAATTTACTTACTGTAGACTGATTTTAATCAGTCTATATTAAATTACTAGTATAATAACCAATGAAATATACACAGCCTTGCATTATTGGTCAGATGGTCTATAAGTGACCATCATGCTACTACTAATTATTATAAAGTGCCCATACAAATGCACACAGCAATTTGAATGCGAGGAAATAGCATCCCGTGATTAGAAAACCACTAGTGCAGTGTTTTTTGTAAAAATTTATGTTAAAAATAGTTATCATAAATTCAATTTTCAAGAAATAAAAACCATGTTAGTGAAATAATGGTAGTCTGAAAATAACCTACGCATAATATTGTTATAAGTGTTTTGTGCTACTAACCTATTATGGATTCAAAATGGTCTGAAATAAAAAAATATTTATTCATTTATTATTAATGTAAAATTTTAACAATTGTTATAATGGTACCACATGTGTTATTATTATTGCTATTATTTTGAGGGTTTCATAGACACAACAGGACAAAGCAAAACCTTATAAAATCGCATTTTTGTCCGTGTATCTATCTATCTAAAGCATTTTTCTCAGGAACCTTCAATGGAAGGTATCGATACCTTCAACCGAATTGTTTTTTTTTTTTATATTAAATTGTAATTTCACAAATAACGTTTAAGAAATGCGGGAGCTATTTGATGTGTTTAGGTAAAGCATAAAAGTATCTTCAATCTGAATTTACTAGCAAAACATGACTTCTAAAAGTACAGTCGAGCGCAATAATTAATTCGAGCATGATTTATGTGAATATTATTCATCCACTCCGAGACTCCGACTTACGTCTGTACATCGCCAGGATTTATGCCTCTATGGTAATGACTATACCTACTACTACAACAAATGTACGTATGTATGTATGTAGGTACACGCTGAATACATTTACGTCACAGAACTTGGCGTTATCTTGTGTGGTCAAGCGTATTTTAAAATTTAAAAACGTTTTCGACTTCCGTTTCGGTAACATAGAAAACTTTGAAAAATGTGGTTAAATTTAGTTTAATGTAAGAATAATTTGCAGGCGTTTTACCTAAATGAACAAAGAAACAAGTAATTTGGGTTCAAATGCCAGTCATTTTCGGTATCAAATGCCAAGGTTTGCTACTTTCTCATGTTATTTATTTTTGGGTTCAATGAAAAATAATAGTAAGTGGGATCAAATTCGTGGTATCAAATGATAGTTACTACGCTTACGTTGTCAACAATAGTCTATTGAAACAAGTAAAGTTACGAGGTAGGTATGTATTTTGATGATCATTTATTTATTCTCTATTATGCCTAAATAGAGCGGAGATATCAGTAAATAACCAATAAAATCGTGTCAATACTACATCACGTAATCTGCCCCTGCTGACATTGGTTGGAAGACCAACGGGTTGATTTCATGACTCTGTACCAATGCGACCAATCACTATTGATCTCCATCTAAACTGCATCATAAGACAGAGTTATGGTCAAACTAACGCTAACAGAGTTATGTGATCAAGTGGCAGTAGATACTACCCCGGTTCAACACTGTCCGTTCTTCCCGTCTTCCGTTCGTTCTGTTATTCTGTACCTATTTTTAATCAAAACCCACAAGCTGAAAGTTATTTTTTGCTAACTCAGCTGTAGGTTTAAAAAACAGTTACACACTGTTTGATAAAAAAACGTCTTACGTGTATTAAAATCCGTTTATCATCATTTTCGCAACATCCTTTTTCATATTATTTCGTTAAAATATCCCATCTATTAGCGATAACAACGTTATCCAACAAGCTAATAAGGTAATGAAACATAAAAATATGCTGAAACGGCTACATGGCATGCATTCATTCCCGGAATGTCTGGATTTGCTTGCACTATGTTCGCTTAAAGGCGCAGTCTCACCGCGGCGCAAGTTGTGCGGCGTATTTTAGCTGCGTATGATGTGCGGCGTATTTTAGCTGCGTGGGTTAATTTGTTTGACAATGTGGGTTCACGTATCCACACGCAATACACGTATATGAACTCACGACTACGTTGACCCACGTTGTCGAACAGCGATGAGATACGCTTTGTGGAACAAACCTTGTACCACATGCGTACATAGCTATGTAACAGCCGGTCCTTACCAGTGGTCCACCTTTCTAGTTCACCTAGGTGTACCACGGGTACATTTATTTTCCCGTGGTTCACCCAGATGGACTAAAGGTGGACCACGGGCATTTCAATTTATTTGAGCAAGCCTCGCAATAATTTCAATTGACGTGTAGTCTGTCTGTGGGTTGCAGTGAATACAATCACATACACTTCTTGCAAAGCGAAGCAATACACGTGCATAGCCTCTTCGTGCGCCGTTGTGGGACTGCGCCTAAAAGGTTAGACTACACCATCACAATATATAAACAAATGCCCGCGGCTTTGCTGTCGTGTTGCCTGGAAAAAATATCATATAAATATATTTTAACCGACTTCAAAAAACATACCACCTATCTTCCTCCAGTTATCAATAATACGACGGTATTTTTTTTGTATTTTTGTTACGCGATTTCAACGCCAATATAAAATTGATTTGGATGATTTTTTATGAAATACTTCACAGGTGGTCATATAAATGTTTTTGAAATTAGTCGTGATTTCCGAAAAAAAACAAAAAAACGCGTCAATAAACTAGTCAAGTGCCTACTTATTTCTCTCGTATAAACCATTTTTTTTTTATTATATTTACCTACTTCCGACCGATATAATAAAAAATATATCTATTTATGTATTGTTTTGTATTAGGTATATTAAGTAATATCAATCATTTAGTACCCACCCAAGTAACCGATGGACCGATGACATTAAAGCGGTCGCAGGAAGTCGGTAGATGGTGAAGGCCCAAAATCGGTCGTCATGGCGCTCTTTGGGGGAGGCCTATGTCCAGCAGTGGACGTCTATCGGCTGATATGATGATATGATGAGTACCCACCCATAACACAAGCTCTGCTTAGCTTGCTGATGCTGCGTGGATTGTCTAGCATTATAAAAAACGGATATTCGCAGAAGTTGATGAAAATGGATGAATCTTTTTCAACAAATAATTACACATTTTTATGTTGCTGGCAACTAAGAAAAAATGATGATTTAAAACTCGACCAACTTTCAGCAATGATTTAATTTAAGAAAATCGCGATTTTGTTAGAGCTGAAACTCTAATCACAAAATATAGTAACGAAACTATGATACAAGCGATTAAGTGTAGTTCAACCCTAATGTACCATGCATGGTGATGGTGCCAAAATAGTAGTGAATGTTTGTATGACGTCGTAACTACTTGTTTAAAATCCGTTGAAATGTACAACAATCACACTATCAAACTCTAATATTATAAATGTGAAAGTTTGCATGTTTGTTCCTCTATAACTCGACAACCACTAAACCGATTTGGCTGAAATTTAAAACATAGATAGATAATGACCGGAAATAGGTTAAAAGCTACTTTATATCCGGGAAAAATGTACGGTTCCCGAGTTCCACGCGAACGAAATCGCGGGCAACAGCTAGTAAATAAATAAATATTGGCGGACATTTTTAAAAGGAGGTTCCATAGTGAAAAATATAAACTTGAAGCACATCTTTTCTGTTAGTTTGTTCGAGATGTAAAACGATAAAACTACCTACAGTTATTTCATTTTTTTGTTTTTACGACTGCTCGCCCGGTGCAAGTTATACCATTCAAATAAGATTTAAATTGCAATGATTCACGCACGTTTGTAAACACTAAATACTTATAATAAAATGCCCATTAATTGCTGGTATATGAAGGGGCTGAAACGAGTTCGTTCATTCACATCCATTTGCCCATAAATTAAAGAGTATAAGTTATAAATAAATAGTTTAAAGGCTTGGCACGCCGTAGACACTTTATTGAAAAAACATTAGTAGGTAGGTAATTACATGTTTTAATTATATGTTATACCAACATCGCATTTAAAAGTCTTTTGATTTTTAGTACTTAGTATGTTTTCAAAATGTGAGCACCAAAAGGCAAGCACTACATTAATATACAGCGCACCAGTAAGTTATTAGTTAGATATATGGTATTTAAAAACGAAGTAGTTTAAAATTTTGTAGAATACTGAACACTAAAATAATGTTTTGTAGGACTATTCTACCCTATTAACTTACAATGCTTTTTTACTTTCAGCTGCTGTTAAAATTATTTTTCTACCTTCTACGTGCTCTATCATCTATGATAATACCCCTAAATGATATATCCGATAGTAAAATAATGAGAAGATACGTGCCTCCTGGAATTACTGTTTTTTAATTGAATATTTACTGTGTGTTACCTACAGGTTTAACCTAGCACAGCTTCTCAAATACTGTTTATTGTTCAGATGTTTTAAAAAAATGTATTATTATTAATATTGTATCCCACATATCTTTAAAATATTACCAAGACACTGAATAACCTTCAAGAGATCCAAGAGTAGCTGAGACACAGCAAAGCACGCATCACTGCTGAAGACTCACCTTCAATACACCATCTTCCGGCCTTGATTCACATCCATGACACTGCACAGTCACTCGGAAGGACACGAACAAGTTATTTGTCGTTTAAAAAATAAACAGATCGATAGATGAGAGCTACGCGCGCGTCCGCGGACAGGAAACCGGGATAATACGAGTGAGGTGCTTCGTCCGGTGGCATGGGGGTGGCAGGCAGCAGGGTGGCCACGCCCTGGGGCGGGGACTGCGGCCGCCTGCGCGGGATCATCCGGCTACAGCTATGGATGATGGACCATATCGCGCTACATACCGATACGGACCCCTGAACGCTTCCAGGTGGCGATAGCGAGCCTCGTTGGAAGCGAAAAGAATATTTTTGCTAGTTTTATCACGTTTTTACGATGTGTTTTCTCATGACAGGTACCCACATAAAACCTCTTTGATTTATTTAACGATGACTCCTGCAACTAGTGACAATAAAGTTTACGACAAGATCATTAGGATAACGACTGCTACGGAAAACTCATTTGTTGATATAAGTACGTAAAAAAATATCGGGGGTTTGAATGGCACTGAAAAAATACACGTCTAAGGATCTCACAAGTGCTATTCAAGAAGCGTGATTTAAATTGTGCGCAGAACTTTGCGTGTGGAAAACAGGAAAAAATACGAAGAATGCGCCACCTAATTTTCACCAAGACTTGCTGAGTCTTGCTTACTTCGCCGGGTATTCAAATCCTATTTTTTAGGCCACTGAGGCAAAGACAAGTCCTTGCACTGAGGTGACAATTGTGACAAACCGTCCAAATCGTGGCTTGTGGCAGTTTTTTTTTATCGCGGGCGACTGGCTATGAGCGAGTTGTCGCCAGTAAATGAGTACATGTAAACAAAAGCCAGTTGGCGAGTGAATTTGCTTTTTGAGCAAGTAAATAGTATAACGCCCATCGCTGGCGGTGGGACAACTTAAGTTGCTTAAGTTCTCTTGCAATATCAGAAGAACTGCAACTGCCCATTACCGCGCTGAGACGTCGATCAAAAGTCTTATTGCCTGTAATTTTGCAGCCATAACCCTCAAACTTATGCGAACATTACTGCTTGACTGCAGAAATAGGTCTATATCTGCATCAGTAATACCTGTATGGTTGTAATACTTCCCCGGAAGAGTTCATTACAATGAACCCTACTCTCTACACCTAAGTCTACACCCACTTGAGCCCTGTGATTCGTAAGCAAAGCTTGGTAATTAAGCCAATGCTCATTGAGTATGGCTAATCGCAGATCAGGGCGGGTCGCGCCACCCTTCGACCATTAGTTAGTGACTCGCGACAATAACGACCAAGCTCACTGACTGCGGGCCTACCACAACCTCTTATTGTAGCCCGTTTATCAGTTTTGAATGAAACCGGTCAAGCTCAGCGCTGCAATGAAGCTCGTGGTAAGGCCCTATTGTTTGTGGTCGTGTGTTTGTTTTATGCTTGTACTTTAACCTACGAAGGTTTTGCGTCGATCTCACAACGCAAGAAGTCTTTAAAATTTTCTACATACAAGTTTATACTTCGTTAGAACGAGGAGCTCAACGTATCCTCCGGTAGCGGGTCATTTCTTACACACAGTAATACATTACTTGTATTGTATAATAATAACTTAACTGCACCTTGCCTACCATTGTTAATATGTTTTATTCGTGTACTATGATGACCATTTTGAAATAAACATTTATCTTATCTTTAACAATATGAGTTTACTAGCTTGCTGAGAGAATCCACATGCAAACGAAAACAGCAATCCACATTGCGTCACTCTCGGTCGTGGGGAGATCATGGCTGACCATGAGCATATTACCTACTCGCGTGGACGACAAAAAAAAAGGTATATGTACTTAGTGGACATAATGGCGC
The DNA here is from genome assembly GCA_951394395.1 of Colostygia pectinataria. Taxonomy (NCBI): domain Eukaryota; kingdom Metazoa; phylum Arthropoda; class Insecta; order Lepidoptera; family Geometridae; genus Colostygia; species Colostygia pectinataria. The sequence goes on along the minus strand of OX596348.1, from coordinate 16,245,742 downwards.
CAGGTGGTGGGGATGATGAGCACGCGAGTGGTTACAGGAGATTTCTGAACCACACACAAACATACAATCGCAAAACCTTTGAAAAGCTCACGCTTTGCACTTCCAACTTATTATGGATGGATTCGAACAAACCCGTAAAAGCTCCATTCTCAGAATAAATCGTAATTATTTATTAGTAACTTGACATTTTACTTGTATTTGTCAATAACGTATTCCCAGAATACCAGAATTTAGTCGGATCCATTCTAAAAAACTTACCAAAACAAGCAATACTGCAATGAATCATACTCACTAAAATATACTTACGTATAGATAGCTTGTAAAATTTCTCGGGAGGGTTAGCCTCATTCAATAAAGACCCCTGCGTATAAAACAAAGCACGGTGACGGGCGATAATAAATTGATGGGCGATAGGTAGGTGCGTAAGTTACGTAACACGTTGATTTGATAACACATCGCATCAGCTGGCAAGGCGCGGCTGCGAAACACGCAGTCTGTCTAATTGTGTATCCCCTTTCGTCTTATACAGCTGAGACAGACGATAGAGATATAACTTTAGGAAACGTAGTATTTACAATAAGGTATATTTGTTTGAAAACCAATAAAGCAGTTAAGTACCATTATATAAATACCGTTACAAACAATCTATTATGTAGCTAAACTGATCCAAATTAATATAACATAAAATAAATAAATAAATATTGCTGGACAATCCACACAGCATCATCTAGCCTCAAGATAAGCTACTGTTAAACAGAGCTGTGTTATGGTACTAGATGACTGATATATACTTAGATAGATATTTTTATTATATATAGAAAATACCCAGAACACCCGGAACAAATATTTGTAGATCGTACAAACATTTGACCCGATGCAGGAATCGAACCCGCAACCTCCGCGTCGCAGGCGGACCTGCGCCCGCTGCGCCACATTGGTCGTCAACAATCTGGCATACCAAAATGCTGGCAGAATTACCACATTGAATAGCAATGCTGATTCGTTTATCTTTGACTAGCTCATCACCTCTTGCAAGTCAAAGTCTATTCAATAAACAAGCATCATCATCGAACATTTAGCTTTTACAGGTTTTTCAGAATGATGTCAACTTACTAAGGACTTACTTTTTAAGAGTAGTAGAGTTCTCTGTGATAGAGCTCGTCCGGGGAAGGACTACCACCATACCTATTTCTGCCGCAAAGCAGTAATGCTCGCATTGCTGTGTTCCGGTGTGAAGGGTATGGTTTCCGGTGAAATTACTGGCACATGAGGCTTTCGATCTTAGCCTCAAGGAGGCAACCCGCAAGTGATACCTCTGGTATTGTAAGCGTCCATAGGCTGCGGTAACCGCTTACCATCTTGTGGGCCGTACGCTTGGTTGCCACTTCAGTTGTATAAAAAAAAAAAAAAAAAAAAAGGACAATCGCCCCGCAATCGATTTCTGATCTGTTCTATTGCCCTAGGTGTTCAAAAGCCATAGCTGTGTTCCTGACTGGCGACGACTCAATGATGCGTGGCGGAAGAGTCATATCCTGCGATTGCTACCTACAATACATAGTTTTATTGTCCTGTTGTTATTCCGAAGTTTGACCGTTTAAAGGCAGCCCAAATAGTCATGAAGATATTTAGGGTTGTGTTCGACCGTTATTATATTTATAATCGATCCCTGTAATGTTTCTACAGAATTTTTTGAGACTGTGTAACAGCTATTAATTTTGCTTCTTTCAGTTGAACTAAGTATCATATAATCTCATTTACAAATTAAATCAAAAGTCGAACGTTCATAGTTTGGTTTCATATCTTTATTATGAAAAACGGATTATTAATAAAACCTACTAAACAGTTAACTTTATTAAGGTCCAAACAACCAAATATAATATTATGTATTTTAGTTGTTAAGACCAAGTATTAATAGTTGTTTATACCAACAATATTATATAGTACCTACGTAGATATACCTATTTACAAGAACGTTTAATTAAAATGTACTAATAATCTATTTATAGGCTCTCATCATAAACCACAAAACAATCTGGAAAATACGCGATAAAATAATGTTAACTTTGCTAACTTGCCGGACTAAAGAAAGTTTCGTAATAATATTTTATTCATTTCATGGCAGTCGAGCAATTACGCAATCAATTTCACGAAGCGAACTGTCATTATCACAGAATATATTTTTTTATATTCTGTGGTCATTACGTTTTAAAATTACATTATCGCTCCTTTTTAGTTCTGACTGACTGTGGCTCTGTTGTATTGCGTTTTTAAAAGAATCAAAAAAGGTACGTGCAATTGTAGTCAGGCACTAGCATTGTACAAGTACTAACTTGTACCATTTACTAGCCATTAAAAGCTCTCAGTACAGCACGTGAGTTCAGTAAAAAGATCGGAAAAGGTACGTGAAATTGTAACAAGTCCTCTGTGACATTTTACTAGCTAAATAAAGCTCTGCAACATATTGGATTTGTAGACTCGTGGAACCGGTGGTATGGTTTACACCTACAGCACATTAGTTCAGTCAAATGATCGGAATAGGTACTAGTGAAATTGTAGCTAGAACTTGTGCCATTTACTAGCTAAAAAAAGCTCTGCAGCATATTGGTTTAGTAGACCCGTGGAACTGGCGGTATGGTTTGCACCTCCGCGTCCAAGGTATTGTCGATGACCGGCCGGTAGGTGATGGTGACGGCTCCTGTGTTAAGGTCGCAGACTGAAAGGCTGTGTTTACGCCAGTGCTCCTCTATCGGCTTCTTGGTCTGAAAACATAAGGCTTATTTACAAACATACTGGAAGAAATCGCTCAAAGCGATAAGACCGACCATTGTATGTTGTTTGTAAATTGTTAATTTTTATTTTTATTTTCGGTGTACAATAAAGTATTTTTTTTTCAACAAATTAAAGAGCAAGCTAGCTAACAGAGTTTTTCATACATGTATATGTATGTAAAACTCTGTTTGCTATTGTGTCTTTCGAATTTATCGTTGTCTTTGTCATACGAATGACATGGAAAATCATTATTTAGCAAGCCGCTGTAATCAAAGTTTATTTTGAATAAGGGCATAAAAGTTCATTATATTTTTTCAAAGACGACCATGAAAAACTGATTAATTTTTATTTCTAAATTGTATTTTTGTGTTTCTTTTTATTGTTTTTTGCATACTGAGTTAAGCGTCGTATCTTTATTAGTTACGAGCTGACCCGCGTGGCTTCACTCGCGTTTATTGCAGTTTTTACGCTATCCCACAGGAACAGTACATTTTTTCGGGATAAAAAGTAGTCTAATTTAATCCATCTACATTCCATCATTACGATCGGTAAATTCGTCACGGAGATACATGGTAACAAACATACATACAGACTTTCGCATTTAATTAGTAGGATGTAATAAGACTTAAGTAACCATATTCTTGCAAAATAATTCATGAATCATAATCACCACAGTCGAGCATAGTGCAACAGTGTTTAGCAGCTGTAATACGGGTACAACCTAGCACGTCTGCTGAAAGAATTTGTATAATACTTCATCATGACAGCCTTCTAATGTTCCCACTGCTGGGACACTAGCCTACTCTCAAGCGAGAGTGATTGGGTCTTAATCCACCACGCGGACCCAATGCGGATTGGTGGATGGCACATGTCTTTCGAATTTTTAGTTCTTGGACATGCCGGTTTCCTCACGATGTTTTCCTTCACCGTGTTAGAGCACTGGCATTGCGCACATAAATTTTTCGCTCTATCACCAGGGTTGACCACTGACTCATACAAACTTACTTACTTTAACACAATGTAATGTAACACACCTGTCCCTCAGTTGACTTGGAGTAGTCCATCTCGTCCATTCGCTTCGGGAAATCATCTCGAAAGTGCGCCCCTCTGCTCTCGGTTCTGTTCTTGGCACACGCCACCACCTGTATAATAACAACATACGAAAAACGTAGCATTTTTGATCATCGAAACTGATACAAATCGCTCGCTCGATCAACTAAAGTGCCGTTTACATTGGGTCAGTGACTGACTTCAAATGAAGTTAGTGCTGACTTTGGGAACTGACTTTCTCTGTTTACAAAGGATCATTACGCGAGAATTTGAATTGAAAGCGTTTACATTTGGTCAATAGCGGGTCAGCACTGACTTTGCTCGAATTTGGAGTCAGCACTTACGTCGTAAACGGTGAGAAAATATGAAAAATTGCGAAAAAATAAAGCTAGTGAAACCGCGCCGGTCAGTTTTAAATAAATAAATAAATAAATAATGCTGGACAATCCACACAGCATCATCTAGCCCCAAGATAAGCTGCTGTTAAACAGAGCTGTGTTATGGGTACTAGATGACTGATTATATACTTAATACAATACATAGATAGATATTTTTTATTATATATAGAAAATACCCAGAACACCCGGACCAAATATTTGTAGATAGTACAAACATTTGACCCGAGGCGGGAATCGAACCCGCAACCTCCGCGTCGCAGGCGGACCTGCGCCCGCTGCGCCACATCGGTCGTCAAATAAACATGTTTCATACTTGCACAGCCATCTGGAGCATGTTCTGCAGTTCCAGCGTCTCTATCAGGTCGCTGTTCCAGTTGAGGCGTCGGTCCGACACGCGGATCTGCTCGAACGCCTTGAACCAACCTTGTATTTCCTTGTCGCCTGAAATGACCACACTTATTTCCGCCGCCAAGCAGTAATGCTCGCATTGCTGTGTTCCGGTTTGAAGGGTATGGTTTCCGGTGAAATTACTGGCACATGAGGCTTTCGATCTTAGCCTCAAGGTGGCAACCCGCGAGTGATACCTCTGGTATTGCAAGCGTCCATAGGCTGCGGTAACCGCTTACCATCTTGTGGGCCGCAAACTTGGTTGCCACTTTAGTTGATTAACGTTTCCTTGTGTAGGTGTGGCTAGCCTGTAGCTGGCAGAAAGTGGATGAGAAGAGCCGAAGATCGGGTTCAGTGGCGCACTTTGGGAGAGACCTACGTCCAGCAGTGGACTGCAATAGGTTCATGATGATGATGATGATGATGATGAAAGCCTTATATTTTTTCTAACATACAACATACAATTTATTTGTACAAAAATATATTTTGATTTATCAATGCAAAAATAATAATAAAACAATATATATAGCATATAGCAGAGTTCTTTGTGATAGAGCTGGTTAGGCTAAATAGATTAGATTTTTCATAATGAAGAACTTTATAACTAGATACATTTAATGTGAATAAATTTAATTTAATTTCGTTTCAGAGCTCGTCCGGGGAAAGACCACCACCATACCTTTTTACATGGCGGCAGAAATCTGCGCTATTTATGTTCGAATTGCTGTGTTTCAGTTCGAAGGGTAGGTACCTATGGTTTCCGGTGAAATTACAGGCACATGAGACTAGATCTACGTCTCATGTGGCCACGCGCAAGTAATATCTCTGATGTTGCAAGCGTGCATAGGCTACGGTCACCGCCATCAAGAGGGCCGTACGCTTGGTCTGGTAAAAAAATTGTTTTGGATATGTGATTCTAATTTCTAAATTTTAGAAGTACCTTTAGAAACGTTTAAAAAAGGTCACCTCCATTTTGTTCCAATCGACTATATTTTCTGCCTGGTCTAGTCAGACAATAATGCATAATTTTTTTCTTTTCAGGGTCACCATTCGATTTTTCAACGAGCTTTTTATCATAGGTTAGGACAGAGCCACCTCAAGGATTTTTCACGAACTGTTTTTACCGCACGCCAAAACCATGATGGTTAAAATGATCATGAACCGTGTATAATGACCGAACTTTGAGTTGGCAGCTACGTAGTTATGCAATTTTGATGTAGATGGCGCGATGGCGTGGAAAAAGGACCTACATGACCTGCATCGGCATGTTTGGATGCAATTTAAATTTTTCGCTAGTAGGATCATAAATTAAGGTCAAATGAGAACACTAGTACCTACTGATAATAATGGATTGAAGAAAAAAATAAAATGTTTCAGGCCTAGAAAATCTTAGAGAGGACGTACCCTACTAAAAAAACTTTTTGTAAGTTGTTTCATATTGGAGCTCTATGATGAAGGGACATCGAAAAAAAAGTTATAAACCCAGTCGAGTTTGTTGCCAGATTCTTCTAAGGAGTGCGTAGAACTGGCATAAATTCTTCTAAGTAGCAATAAAACGTTTCAAAATGATCTTTGTGATTTTATTAAATAGTCGGTCCCGGCTTTTTCAAAGTTGTTAGACCGTGAGAGGCTTAGAAACTCTGTCACCAGAGTTGGCCACTGACTCATAAGAACTTACTTACTGGTATAATACTTTATCATATAACATTGGTTGCTCGTGCTGTCACTGTCTGTCATACCTCTGGCTGGTGTCAAAGTCATAGTAAGTACTACGTAGTACATTAACTTTGGTCGTACTGGAGTTAAATTATTTTGCCTCAAACCGGAAATGAACCCACCACTTTCCGCTTGACACGAGACGAACCAAAAACGGAGTTACCATCTTTTTTCTTGTTTTGATAACTTTTCCTAGTATGGCAGTAGGGCAGATAGCGCCATCTGTCAAAGCAATCGGAACTACTTTTTTTTTTATCTCGAATCGAAAACCTTTCATTGTATCTTGATATTATTTATATCTGTACCTTTTTATTATTTTAAATTAAAATATTACCTACATAATATATATATATATATATATATATATATATGTTTATACCACTGAAGTGGCATCCAAGCGTACGGCCCACAAGATGGTAAGCGGTTACCGCAGCCTATGGACGCTTGCAATACCAGAGGTATCACTCGCGGGTTGCCACCTTGAGGCTAAGATCGAAAGCCTCATGTACCAGTACTTAGAATCCACAACAATAGCAAGGGTCATGCCAAAAAAGCGATAGGAACCCAGCCGGTGTTGTTGCCAGTTCTTTTACGGCATGGGCGCGTTGGAACTGGTGTAAATTTTCCTAGCTTGTAAGACGTTTCAAAGTGATCCTTGTGATTCTACTGAATAAATAATTTTTGATTTTGATTTTGATTTTGAGTAATTTCACCGGAAACCATACCCTTCACACCGGAACACAGCAATGCGAGCATTACTGCTTGGCGGCACTATCTTTAATTAATGTAATTGGAACTTCTGTTTGTGTTAATTAAAGTAAATAAATAAATAAATAAAATCATCATCCCAGGGTGTATGGACCGTATTCACGGATTCCTAGATCCGCCGATAGAGCTGTAAGTACATACATTCGGCGAGTAGCGGCGCGTCTCTGAAGACGCCGCACTTGTTCTGCATGGTGTTGCGCATCTCGGCTCGCAGCTCCGCCGTGGGAGCGCACCCGTTCGCGTTGCGCACCTTCTCCAGATTGTCCAACGACGCCTCGCACAGGTCCTGGGGGCAGAGGAATGTAGTGCAATAAAGTAAGTTCGTATGAGTCAGTGGCCAACTCTGGTGACAGAGTTTCTAGGCCGTTCAAAGGCCTCTGTCATGGCCTAACTACGTGCCCTCCGAAGCACGGGAGCGCTCAGTTGAAATTTTCACTGGCGGTCACCCATCCAAATGATGACTACGCGGAAAAGTGCTGTTAAGAACAACTTAGCCAGCTATATACGTCACGAGCGCTCCGCAAGTTGTAGTGCAATAATAATCATCATCATGACAGCCTTCTAATGTTCCCACTGCTGGGACACTGGCCTACTCTCAGGCGAGAGTGATGCAATAATAATAATGCATTTATTAACAGTGAGCAAGTTACAAAGTAAAATGACGAGACTGCAAAAAGTAGTAAACTCTGTAGCAGCCTGACCGCCCATCTCCCAGAAAGAAATAAATCTTATTTAAAAAAATGAATTGCTTTGCGTTAGTCTCACTAAAACTTGAGAACGGCTGGACCGATTTGGCTAATTTTGGTCTTGAAATACAAACATTTCAAGGTTAAAATTAGGAGTCCAGGGAAGGTTTAAACGGTGAGAAATATTTATGAAACCGCGCTAGGTCAGCTAGTGAATAAATAAATATTGGCAGACATTTTCACACAGCGGCATCTTGCCCCAATCCGTAGTACTAATCTGTTCTGTGCCTGAACTGCACTGCAAGAGTTGTAGAGTTCTTTTTGATAGAGCTCGTCCGGGGAAGGACGACCACCATACCTATTTCTGCCGCCAAGCAGTATTGCTCGCATAGCTGTGTTCTGGTGTGAAGGGGTATGGTTTTCGGTGAAATTACTGACACATTGTTGCACGACCGGATTCGTACCCACGACCTTAGGATTGGAAGGCGGGGTTACCACCAATATACCACCAGTGCTCAGCTAGCTGGTAGGAGCTTCTGCTGGGTGCTGGGTTCGATGTAATACTTGTAAAAACAAAACACTCACATCTTTTAAGTTGGGTTGCTTTTCTCCCGGTCTGGCGATCTTAGAGATATTGTCACCGATGACCTTCCCGAAGACCACCACGTCGAGGATGGAGTTGGCTCCGAGCCTGTTCGCGCCGTGACAGTTGCTGACCGCCTCGCCAGCGCCGTGTAGGCCCGGCACCACGCAGTCCTTCGATCCTTGGTGAACGACCACCTGATACAGTATATAAAAACATTTTTTTATAATATATAATATCCTAGCAGACTTGCGTTATTCTTTTCTTAGCAAATTTTTACATCCTGTATATTTTCTTACCGTTTAAACTTTTCCTGAACTTTTACAAACATTTAAGACCTAAATTAGCCAAATCGGTTCAGCCGTTGTCGAGTTTTAACGAGATTAACACACAGCGATTCATTTTTTTAAATAAGATATTTTTTTTATGTCAGCAAAGTGACAAGAAAATCAAGGCGCCTGTGCCCGTCTGATGTTATGCACCACGTCCATGTCTGACTATTACAGATGCAGTGCCACCCAAAGCTTAAAGTTTTTAAGTGTTTGCGTGGCACTGCACACGTCAATGTTGTTAAGTCTCTTTCGCCCAGTAATTTCACTTGCACACGTGCCCTTCAAACCTAAACACAGTAATGCTTGCACACTACTGCTTGGAGGTAGAATATCTGACACTGCGGTGCTGTGGTACCCCCCAAGACGGACTCTTGCTGAAGAGTCCTACCTTCAGGTAACAGTTATATGACTTAGTAGTGCCAAGAAAACGTACTGCAAACTAAAATATATTTTTTAAAATTTACGCTAATACATAATTTATGTTAGACGAAGGGTCGAAGCAAAGCGAGAAAGGTAGAATAATGTGTCTCGGTATAAAAACCTTAGACCCACGTAATGGTAAGCGGTTACCGTAGCCCATATACACTTGCAACATCAGAGATAGTACTTGCGCGTTCCCACCCTAAAACGTAGATCTAAAGTCTATGTGCCTATAATTTCCCCGGGAACCATACCCTTTGAACCGGGACATAGTAATGCAAGCATTACTGCTTGGTGGCAGAAATAGAAAGAAAGAAAGAAAATGAATTTATTTAAATAGGTAAGGTGGTAGATCTTCCCCGGCCGAGCGTTATCACAAAGAACTCTACTACTCTTTCAACTATTTCTTATTAAAAGCTCCCAACAGGCACATTCAGGTTCGTTTCCAAGCTTAAATTCCCTGGTTGTTACTGGAATAAATATTTGCTGATCGTGCTTACATATTTGCACAATAAGCAAATAGTATCACTGTCTCAAAAATGTGCTGATCTGTACCATTTGCGCTTGCTCCCACGCCACCCACATTGGCAAAGTTTAAAAAAGATGTAAAGATATCGAGACGTGGGTATCGTTACTTTTTTTTAACTCTATGCTGGCTGACCTTATGACTAAATTTACAAAGATAAGAAAGTTAAAAATAACTCAACTACTAGAACCTAGTCCGACAATATTATTGCATCGTCGTCTAAGTATGTGAACTAAAAATGAAGTCAAGTAGAGGGCGTACCGGCTGGTGGAAATGCATTATCTGGGTAAAGTTACCACTTACCTCTCCTTTATAGTTGATGGGTATTCCTCCCATTGTGTAGTGCACAGTGGGGATGACAGGTATTGGCTGGGTGAACACATCGACGCCTGTAAACGTCATGGCTGTCTCGGAAATGCCCGGCAGCCGCTCTTTTAAGGTTTCAGGGCTCAGATGGTGGAGTTGGAGAAAGATGTGATCTTTTTTAGGACCCACGCCTCGGCCTGTTGGTTAAAGATGGATTTATATCTGCAAGCATTGTAGGCCATGACAGAGGCCTTCGGGCGGCCTAGAAACTCTGACACCAGAGTTGGCCACTGACTCATACGAATGAACGAGCATTGTAAATGTAAATATGTTTATTCAGTACTAAAGGGTTTACGAACTTACCATCTAGAACATTCTTACATAATATTCATGTTTCTTAGATCAATAAAAAATAAAATTACGTACACGTACGAGTTCTACGGGGCTTACAGTACATTATACATACAGTACATATAAGTAGAACTAACTATAGGGTTGGTAAGTTAATAGTTTTCACTGTATGGCGGCAGGCCGTCGTTGCTATTCCATGTGACTTATTAACAATAAAGTTAGGCGTTCTAGGTAGTAGGTATCAAAATATAACATTCTCAAACTTAGAAGTTAGAAGTTAGGCATTGAGCGTGTCAGACACGTGGTGTGGCAGACACGTGCTGAAAATGACAGGAAGGATGGCAGACCCGCTAATGTAAATACACCTACAGACAGTGTTTAATGAATATTATTTATCTGCAATGCCACGAGGTCGTTTTTTTTTCAGACCACGGCAAAGATAGAGGGACGAAATTGATGCCTACTAAAGGCCTGGCATACAGTAACCCAAAACCGTGATGATTGGAGAGAAGGAAGGGAGGCCTTTGCCCTGCAGTGGGACACTACAGGCTCTTAATAAATGCCACGTGCCGTGGCAGTCTGACACGCTCAATGCCTACAGATATGAATCCACCTTAAAATAGGATAATAAATGCAGTTCCCAGTTAACGATGAACCTAAGGAACTATGGCTTGTATTTCAGAATAAGTTCTTTAGCGTAAACCACGTGATATCAAAGAAAACACATTTTAACACGAAGCTTTGGGTGGCATTGCATCTGTATAGTTAGGCTTGGTGCTTAACAGCAGGGAAGCGCCTTGATCGTCATGTCACTTGCTGACATAAAAAAAGCCAAGGCTTTTCCCATCTACTGGATTGGATATGATTTATACAGCATCTAGAGGCAAGTCAGCTACTCTTGTTACTTACACTGGATGTGTGAAGTGCAGATGATGTAGTGCCTGGTACAGGTTTTAGATGAAGAAGGATCCATGAATGAATGATGAATCCAATGATGGATTTCTGACATTTTTATATGATAAAACAGATAAGCGCCGGCCACTACTTATCTTTTTCGAAGATGATTTTATGACGAAGGCCTTCGAGCGGCATATTAACTCAGTCACCAGAGTTGAACACTGACTCATACGAAATTAATTACAAGATGCAAGATTTCTTCTTGCATGTCAAATCTATGCTTAAAATGTCTAAAATTACGATAACACTATGTTTTTAATGTGTAGCGTGCCCTATTTTATAAAACAAAACAAAATGTCGTTTGAGTACACGAGTAAAATCTTACCTTGCCGTATTTCGGTGGCCATAGACCTTGAGACGACATCTCGACTGGCTAAGTCCTTCGCCTTTGGTGCGTATTTCTCCATGAATCTTTCTCCAGCACTGTTGACGAGGAACCCTCCCTCGCCGCGACAACCTTCAGTCATCAAGCAGCCGGAACCATAGGAACCTTTAAAACATGAAATTCAAAAAAATATATGTATATAAAAAAAGAAAAGCATTAAAGACATGATATTAGTTAGATCGACAGATTGATATTGGTAGCCTAGAGGCTGCGTTTACCAGAGCACTGGTCGCCTAGTGGTAGTGACCCAAACTTCCGATCCCATGGTGATAGGCCAGTTGTGCACCAATAAGATTTTACACTCAAAAAATGTATGGGCGCAATGTCAGTGCTCTCAAACGGTGAAGAAAAAACCTTGGAAGAACAAACCAACTTGTCACAGAACTAAAAATTTGAAAGACATAATAGGTGCCATCCACGCGGATCGGCAGTGGGTCAGCGAGTTAAGAAGACACAATGACTCTTGCTCAAAGGTCACATGTAATTATCAGAATACGTATACGTTAGCAAAAGTACTTAATAAAAAATTGTTTTTTGTAAGTTTGTAAGTTGTTTACAATAGCACGTAGACTTTACGACTCAATGCTATATAGAGTCGAATTTACACTCACTTGGGTGTAACGAAATGAACTTAAAATACGTAGACTCCGCGATTCATTGCTATAGAGTCGAATTTAGCTTACCTGTAGGATGGAACTGGATAAATTCCATGTCCTGTAGGGGCACGCCAGCTCTGTGGGCCATAGCGCATCCGTCTCCAGTGCAAGTGTGCGCCGCTGTGCATGAGAAGTACATCCGAGGGTACCCGCCGGTCGCTATCACCGTGTTCTTAGCTTGGAACCTGAAGAACCCTCATCATCATTATCATATCAGCCGATAGACGTCCACTGCTGGATATAGGCCTCCCCCAAAGAGCGCCATGACGACCGATTTTGAGCCTTCGCCATCCACCAACTTCCTGCAACCGCTTTAATGTCATCGGTTCATGTCAGTCATGATCAGTTCGTGATCACCATTCGAGAACCTTTATTCCCTAGCGATTGTCGGTTCTGCGAGCTAATGGTCTGCCCATTGCCACTTCACCACATAGTTCGTTTTAGAAAAACCGCTCGTAGCATGTAAGTCGTTTTCGGAGAATCACATCATGATGACAGCTTTCTTATGTGCCCACTGCAGAAACACTGGCCTACTCTCGGGCCGGACCCAATGCGGATTGGTGGATGGCACCAGTCTATCAAGTTTTTAATTAGTTTTCGCTTTTCTCACGATGTTTTCTTTCACTGTATGAGAGCACCGGCATGTGCAAATACCTAAATTTTTTGAAATAAAAAATCCATTGTGCCACGACCTTAGGATTGTAAGGCGAGTGCACTACCACAAGACCACGTGTTCCACTCATAATCATAGGTAGTGGTGAATCACATCATCATGACAGCCCTAAAGTTCCCACAGCTTGCTGGGGACACTGAATTTCAAGGAGAATCACATAAGTTCTCTCGGCGGATCTAGGCTTCCGTGAAGTTAGCCATTTCGATGCGCAATGGAGCTTTTTCTAACTAAATTGTCTTTGCGCATCACAAACAACTAACTTCACGGAAGCCTAAATCCGCCGAGAGAACTATACCTATACTAATATTATAAAGAAAGAAGATTTGTAATTTTGTATTTTTGTTAAATATAAACTCACAAACTATTAATCCAACCTCAAAAATTCTTTCACTATTAGAATGCTACATTATCCCTGAGTAACATAGGCTACATTTATTTCTAGCGAACCGCCCCGGCTTCGCACGGGTGCTTAAGTTTTCATTGCACCCGTGCAGAGCTGGGGCAGACTGGCTAGTTGATTCATAAAGAACTAACAACGTGATGTAACCTGTGCAGACTGCTGTCGTCCATATCCATAGCAATGGCGCCGACCACCTCGCCGTCCTGTACCAGCAAATCCATCACGAAGAACTCGGAGAACAGATCTATATTCGGGAACTTCGTGCTGTACCCGTAGAGAGTATGCAGGAGGGCATGCCCAGTTCTAAAACAGTAATAAGAATTATATACGCATTTATGACCTCTTGTTATTTTTTAATTTGTTTTATACTAGCGACCTGCCCCGAAAACTGAGCATCCGTGCGAAGCCGGGGCAGGTCGCTCTTAATACATATAGCCTATGTCACCAGGAGATAGTGTAGCATCCCAACGGTGAAATATATTTGTTTAATAAATAAATAAAAATAAATAGAGCTGTCTGTCAGTACCTACTATGTTTCATTAGCATTAGTCATCATTGTAAAAAGCGATCTCTATTAGCGACATATCGAATCAAATCACACCCTTCATCGCCCCTTTATTTTACGGCACCCCTTATTCTGAGTGTCACAGTGCGTGCAATCTCCAGTAGATGGCTCTTTTTCGATATGATAACTATTTATTAGTTACTAGCTATAGCTCGCGACTTACAGTACTTTTTTCCGAGATTTAAAGTAGCGTGAGCCTTATTCCTGTTCATTATTTATGTATGCTTTTAATTTCAGCAAAATCGGTGCAGTGGCTGTCTAGTTATAGATGAACAAACATACAAACAACAACTTTCGCATTAAAATGTATAATAATAAATAAAATAATAATATATAATGCTGGACAATCCACACAGCATCATCTAGCCCCAAGCTAAGCAGAGCTTGTGTCATGGGTACTTGATGACTGATAGACATAATACAATACAAAACATTCACAGATTTTTTTTATTATACATAGAAAATATTCAGAATGTACAATAGTACCTGTCTTCAGCACAGCAGGTGCGCTTGGCCTGTTCCTTGCCTAGCTTTATAGAGCCGCCTCCGAACGCGCGCTGGTAGATCTTCCCCTCTTTCGTCCTTGAGAACGGCATGCCCATGTTCTCCAACTCGAATACCACAGTGGGCGCGTCTCGCGTCAGCTGCTGAATCGAATCCTGGACAGGAGTTTATTAAAAGGATATTGAGATATAATAATGCAATGCAGACGCCAAGACCTGGAGCCTTACTCTTGAACGCGATCGGTATTGGACAAGTATTTGAATATGAAATTTCGTACATAACACAGCAAACCTAGCGCCAAATTCAAATCAAATCAAATTAAATCAAATACATTTATTGCTGTCATATGGTACATTATGTAGTTGTTACAGAATAAGTAGTATCACACATGAACCCTGTTGTTAGGGTATTGCAACATGGAGAAAGGCCGAGGTTTATGCATTCGGTATTTATATTAAAAAAGTAGATAGATAGGTAAGTATGTCATGAATTGAATGATAATGTTGGTACCTAATAATAAATAAAATTGTTAGTGACGTAGTAGTAGTCATAATAATAGCTTATAAAATTAGTATTCATGCAAAACTGATCATTTATATATATATATATATATATATATATATATTATTTGATTAATGTTAATATGTACCTAAATAATAATAATTGTATAATAATTGCATCTCAAGAATATACTATGACAGTTGTAAATAGAAATTGGGGTTGGATCGGAATTGTCATTGCATGCAAGACCCCTTTGGGCTTGTAGGGTTGTTACACCGTGTACATGCCTCTATAAGTGCGACTAAAAAACCCCTCTAGTCTAGCGTCGGTTAAAAAACAGGTTGATTTCAGCTTTAATATTCAGGAGCGAGCAAAAACGCTGCGTAGCACTGAAAATAGATATTGAGGGGCATATTCACACAATACTATGGGTACTAGATAACTGTTAGAATACAAAAGATTATAACCTCCCAAAAATTATTTCACCTTAAGCAGGATTTGAACCCACAAGCTCCGCTTGATACGCGGTTGCTCCACCAATTTGAGATATCGAGACATTTTTCGAAATAATCATTGAGATGTCTTCGGCTCGAAGTGCCGATAGCTCAACCTACGTTTTAAGGGGAAACGTTGCAGCTATCCAAGCCTGTACGATGACTAAAGTAAATATAGTTGATTAACGAGGTTTCTTGCTTGAGGCGAAATAATTTTTGAGTTTTTATAATCTTCACACAATAAAAACAAAAATAACCCATAGATAGAGTACACTAATTACATTTTTTTTGTAAATATATACATCAAACACATAGAAACACCCAGACTTGATTGTAGATCATGCAAAAGTTTGTTGGTGTTTGCAGGGATAGAACCCACAAACATCTGCTTCTCAACCGATCCTACGCCCAATGCGCCACCGACGTCGTCAAGTAACAATTGTTCTACTTAAGTATATCTTCAGTACCTAGTATTTTGATAGAATCATCTTCTAGAAAACTTTTAATGAAATATTGTTTAAAAATGCAACATCAATCAATTTTCTACCATAAAAGATTTAAGTTTTACCTGGTCTCCCAACCAATCAGACCCTTTGACAGTGTCATAGAAATGCCATCTCCAATCATCATCATGCATGCTTCCTGGAACAGAATACGTCTTTACAAAAAGATTATAAAAACCCGACATAACGCAAAACCGAGGAAAAGTCAGTATCTACGTAGATACGAGACCGGAGAACTATTAAACTTTTTAATTTGTGGCTTTAGATCCCAAAAAGTAAAAAGACATAGAAAAAAATTATGAATAATTAGTAGATTTGCGCACGTTTTGATTAATCATAGGGACCTTAGAAGCTCTATAATATTTCAAGATGATTGTCACCCTTATACAACTGTTTATTCGGTTCCTAAAACCAGTTTTTGATAAATGTTATAGTTTTTTTTAAAACAAGCAAATTAGTTTAGTTTATTTTTTACTTGCCAGACCGCGTGGTAGTCAGAAGTGCCGCGGCAAAGCGCATACCAATTTCAACTTTTTAATGACTTTTTTCGTAGCTGTTTTCTCGTAGCTTGTTGCTACGTAGTCTACAAAGCACTACGAATATTCGTAGACCCTTTGTAGCGTCTACATAGCAAACGCTACGGCGCGGAACAATAATAATGGTAGCATTACCAATAGCAGCGTTCATGCCTCCCTGAGCGGCGATGGTGTGCGAGCGCGTCGGGAATAGCTTGGTGACCAGCGCGACGGAGAACTGGTTCTGCGCCAGCCCCACCGCGGCCCGCAGCCCGGCGCCCCCGGCCCCGATCACCAGCGCATCGTGCTGGTGGTGGTTTACTACGTAGCTTGCAGAGCGTCTCGATGCTGGAATGTTTTTCACTATAATTATTACAAAAAACCGATTTGAAACAAAATAAAATTGTTCAAATAAAAAACTAAAAAAAGTTTAGCAGATTGTGATTAAACGCGGCAATGTGGTTATTGACACGTTTTTTAATTCTTAAAGACACCGATTTCGATAAAATTTATATGAAGTAAATAGCTATAAAACAAAAAAAAAGAATCTTCAAAATCAATTTAAAATTAGTTAAAAAAAGAGTAGGTGACAGAGTTTTTAGGCCACCGAAGGAATCTGTCATGGCCTAACAACTTTAAAAAAACCAACACCGACCGCTTAACGTGCCCTTCAAAGCACGGGAGCGCCCAGTTGAAATTGCCACTGGCGATCACCTATCATCATCACAACATTTTGAGCAAAAATATAAACTGCTCTCATTGGTTAGATATAATTAAGCTTTATACTTGGTGTGACTTACCTCTAAAAGGCAGTTTTGCATTAGACAGTTTATGTTGGATCGAGTTTTTGAAAATCTGAAATCAAAGAGTGCAGAAGGTCACATAGTCCTTTAATCAATATACCAACTTTATTGACACTGTTGGACAGGCCATGACCAGACTCATACGAACTTACTTATTGCAACTGTTAAAAATTATATATGTAGATCAGCTGTTTACATTAAGAGTAGTAGAGTTATTTGTGATAGAGCTCGTCCGGGGAAGGACTACCACCATACCTATTTCTGCCGCCAAGCAGTAATGCTCGCATTGCTGTGTTCCGGTTCGAAGGGTATGGTTTCCGGTGAAATTACAGCACATGAGACTTACCATCTAAGGTCTCGGGGTGGTAACACGCAAGTGATATCTATGATGTTGCATGCGTACATAGGCTACGGTAACCGCTGACCATCAAGTGGGCCGTACGCTTGGTTACCACTTTAGTAGTATAAAAAAAATTAAAAAAAAATTCAGCGGAGCTTTCACGTAGATGAAATTAAATCAAATTCAACTTATTTCAGACAAGTGTCCATATTAGGTTAGTAACAACCTTGGTTCCATAAGCAATAAATATCTTTGATCATTAAGAGTAGTATCATTGATATTTAAGAGTAGTAGAGGTCTCTGTGATAGAGCTCGTCCGGGGAAGGACTACCACCATACCTATTTCTGCCGCAAAGCAGTAATGCTCGCATTGCTGTGTTCCGGTGTGAAGGGTATGGTTTCCGGTGAAATTACTGGCACATGAGGCTTTCGATCCTAGCCTCAAGGTGGCAACCCGCAAGTGATACCTCTGGTATTGCAAGCGTCCATAGGCTGCGGTAACCGCTTACCATCTTGTCAAAAAAAAAAACTTATCTATTATAATAAAATATAATAAAAATAAAAATCATGTTAGTAATAATTATAAATAAAATATAAAATTAAAATTGGATATGGAGCTGAATCATCTGCCACATTAGGGGGCAGTCCACTCTTTCAGCTACGACGCGCAAGATGCTGTTGGTGCTGCCGCGGACACGGCTTAACATCGAGGCAGCACTATTTCTGAGGGTGGCATGAAAGCTGTCGGTCTGAGCGTCAGCAAACATGCCCGATGCACTGCAGTATCTTGACAACTGCGTACTGCACGCGTAGTGCGTTGATTGTCCCATAGAGTGCACGTATAAAAAGACTGGCAGAAATCTTTAAATAGGACAACTTTTGCTGCTCCCGTGCACCGTGCAAATCTACGAGCCAACATTAATATTGCTTCGGATAGCCAACGTTCGACGCTTTCTCTCAATGTCCTCATTATTTTTGAGGTTATCGGCAACCCAAAGTTCCAGGTATTTGAACCGAGAGACTCTAGGTAATACAACGCCATCTAAAAGCTCAGGGGGACAATAGTGATTTAAGGGTCTCTCGGTTGAAATACCGAAAGCTCGCTCTTTTTTACATTGTACCTAAGACCGTGAACCCCGGCATAACTCTCACATACCTTAAGAAGCTTTCTGATAGCGCTTATAGAGGGAGCCAGCAGCACCATATCATCAGCGTAGGTAACTTAAGTTGTTTATAAATTTACCATCTATCAAGCAGCCGATCCTGGTGCTGGTGAGTGCCTCTATAAGTCCATTTACATACAAGTTTTAAAGTCGAGGCGAGGTCAGCCCCCTTGTCTGACTCCACACCTCAACCTGTACGCATCAAAAGTCACTCCTTAGCGTAGAGCTTATTAGTCACTTGGGAGCTTACCGTTGATAACATGGTTTTTAAATACAACACAAAATTACAACAAACTTTAAGCAAAATAATAACAAGTTGATTTGTCAAAAGTAGGTACCACTATCTTTTACATATTTTTATGGTATGAAAAAGTTTATATGATGTTGAACTAAAAAAGGTTTATTGAAATGTGAAACAACCGGTGGTGTCGCCAACCAGTCTTGATGGGAGTAAACGTTGATTAGACACGTGGTGGAAAGACTCGTAAATGATTTACAAAGCTTTTTTTGCCGTTTTTTCATGTGCCTACTATTTTCTCCTATTAGTAGGACCACGAGGGAGACCTATTTCTGTCTTTCCTATTATATACTATAAATAGAAACAACCAATAATTTATACACGCTGTATATATTATTGTGTAATTACATCCTGTATATAAAAGTATGTGGTTACCAAAAGAAACAATGATAATAAAAGTATCAACTTCATATTATTTAGAAATAGGTCTCCCTCGTGGTCCTACTAATAGGAGAAAATAGTAGGTCCATGAAAAAACGGCTGCTTTTTTTTTATTTAAACAACTTTTCGTAGCAACTGGAATTATCGATAAATTATTATTGTTTAAATAATACGCATGTATTGTCTAGAAAAAATTCTTGGTTGTTATTTTCAGATGTGTTTTCTAAAGATTTGAAAACTAATTCGTGTTTTGACGACTCGTGAAAACAGACCGTTTATGAACCGAGAATCGTACTCCAGCTCCAGGCACAGACACAGACAGCCCATCCTTATGCATGATAGGTTCTCTTTTAACGTAATAAACGCCACCTTGTTCAAATGATTTGAACTTGTCTCACGTAAAGCCGGGGTTTTCTCAGAGTAATTTATATAACTTTATTAGGCAAAAGGATCTCTAGGTAAACCTAATGCTATTTTTGTAGGTACTATCAAAAACCTAGATGGCGATTGCAGTTAAATTTTTAGGTAGGTAGGTACGAAATCTTTGGTAGGTACCTAATCTAAATTTTACAGCAGCAAAACTAAGATAGAAAAATATATCATGAAAACAAAGTTATTTAATTTAAAGATCGTTTTTACAAAATGGCAAAGAACAGTGTAATCACGGCAGTAGCTATCCACGACTTGAATGCGGTGTCCATGATGTCCTTCTTGGAGAGCAAGCGGCCAGCGTTCCACGCGCAGAACCTGATGCCGTTGAAGTAGTGGAATGCGAACGGAGCACCCATTATAATCTGAAAGTTGCTTAAACGTTATCATAATCTTACTAGCCGACAGACCACTAATTACTAGGCATAGGTCTAACACAAAAAGCGATAATTCAAACGGAGCCCCCATTATAATCTGAAAATCGCTTATACATTATCTTAATCATACTAGCCGATAGACGTCTAATTACTACGCATAGGTGTTTTGTTCTTGAATACGTCCCTTAGATCACAAGAATCTTGAAACAAATATTTACAGATCATGCAATCAATAACGAGGATATATAACCACCAACATTAACTGATCGCGGATAAAAATAGAAAAAAAACTACCTTTATAATGAAAGCACTCGGCCTGGACAAATTCATGCTCTGTATAATAGAGACGTAGGTCTCTATTCCATTGGACAGGAACAGAGCACCGCCAGAGAGCAGGATTGCGTACACCGTCAGTAACACACCTGTATAGCAAAAGGAATATGTAAAACTGTGAAAACGAGCATTCCACGTAGAACAACTTTATAACTGATAGAAAGAAAGAAAGGAGGAAGAAAATACATATATTCTGGACACACATACACACACAACAAACAGCGCACAATATATAACACATTGATGATTATGTTATTTAAGTTAAATAATGTAATTGAAGGCGCCGCACCGTCGTGGTCGGCCAAGAAGACATTGGCGGGACGATCTCGACTCCTTCGAAAGAGGATGGTGGGACATTGCGAAGGAGAGAGATGATTGGTGAAATTTGGAGGAGACCTTTGCCCAGCAGTGAGATAAAAATGGTTGAAAAAAAATGTTATTGACCTCGGTGTCGGAAAAAAGTGGGACGCTTCGCGACTTTGTCCGAGTAGAGTTTTTTATACGCTTCATCTTTTTGCTGCGTTCACTAGGATTTGAATTTCGGGAATTCCGCTCTAGTATACCCCTTCACCCAATGAGCAATGTACCTTCCAAATGTTTCTAGGACGTATATTTCAAGCTATGCCTTGATCTGTCTGTCACTTAGTCACGAACGCTCTCTTGTCTGATCTTATAAAATAAAGGTCGAAAAATACAATCAATCTAATGCTAGTGTGCTAATACTTGTACCATGATCATTAGCACATGCGGACTAGCGCTAGCAAGATGCCTTCTGATGCTAAGGTTGACAGTTCAAAACCGGTCCTGCATCAATGGGTTTTTTCCACCTGAGAAATGTATGTTTTCAAACGGTGGAAAACATTGTAAAACAACCGGTATTAAATAAAAATTTAGTAAGGTCAACTATTAATTTACAATGGATCAACTATTATATTTGCTATTACATTTTTTGTGATATGGGTGTACATACTGAGTACAATACCTGAAAAAACGAATTTGATTTATTTATTATTATAAATTTGCATTGGTTCGGCGCGCGCCGGCGTAGTGAATTAAGACCAAATCCCTCTCGCTCGAGAATAGCTCCAGAAAAGGAAAGATAAGAGGGCTTTATGATGAATACAAATAATACAAAAAAGTGTATTTCTTATCTTCTCTCTTTAATGGGAAAGATAAAGTAAAAATCGTTGAAAACTTTTAAAGTCGACGATCCACTAATGGTTCGTTATTCCGAAGCTCGATACTGCAATCAATATTAGTCCGTGTCACGTTTGATCGTTAGGTTCTGTGCAGCCACTTCTTATATTTCACTTTGCTTGTGGAATTGCAAAAATGCGCAATTTCGAACGTAGATAAAGCGTTTTAGAGCATATTGTTGCTATTCGTGAAATTACTGCAAGCATTGCATATTTATAATTGAATATGACGCCATGGGAAGGCAAAAGAAAGAAAGGGAGGCAAAAAATGAGATGGCGAGATATCTTTACACATAGGTGTGGACCGGACTGGATATCAAAAGCACGAGAGAGGGACTTAAGGATGGACTTAGGGGAGGCCTACGCCGCTCAGGCGACTGCTACAGATTAAACTCAATAATAATTGTCATAAGTAGCAGAGTTAAATTTTTTTTTATTGTTTAATTGTATAATATTATGTAGTAGAAATAAAGGCTTTTTTATTTTTACTTTTAATTTATAATTGAATATAAAATACTATTAACTGCCCGCAGCTTTTGCACGTGACTTTCGATCTTAGCCTCAAGGTGGCAACCCGCGAGTGATACCTCTGGTATTGCAAGCGTCCATAGGCTGCGGTAACCGCTTACCATCTTGTGGGCCGTACGCTTGGTTGCCACTTCAGTTGTATAAAAAAAAAAAAAAAAAAAAACGTGGAATCTAAATATGCTTTTTATTGTTATTGTTGTTATACTATTTCGGGTTTATAACATTCAAATATTTTCCATCAAAATCGCTCAATCCTAGCAGCGTAATTAAAACACAAACGTACAACTTAAATCGAAAATTAATCGGATAGATAATCAAATTAGTGGGATAGGATACATAATTTGATTGAACAGAATATCATTTTGTATCCAATATGAATTGTTATTTCAGACTCAAAGCCTTAGTTAACTCAGTGGCATGACGAGAAGGGTCTGGCCAACAATTAGTGCGGGTTAGATTCTCACTGTGAAACATATATACGATTAGCATTGGAGGAAATTGTTGCTGTTTGATTCTTTTATTTACGGGATCAACTCTACATATCAATATAGAGAACTAGGCATCGATTAAAGGCACGCTATGAAACGACAACTTAATGGCACCCGTGCGAAGTCAGAGCGGGTCGCTAGTCACACAATCACACTAATTATAAATGCGAAAGTTTGGATGTTTGGATTTGGCTGAAATTTAAAACTTAGATAGATAATGACCGGGAAAAGGACATAGGCTACCTTTTATCACGGAAAAATGTACGGTTCCCGAATTCCACGCGAACAAAGACACAGGCAACAGCTAGTATAACATAAAAAGCTATTTGTTTTATGAGAATTTGCGCTACAAAACAATACGACTGATTGAAGCAGTGTGCATCTCGATTTACGAGGAATTTACACAGAGCTTTAGTAACAAAACACCACCCAGTTCTAACGACCTGTAGCGCCTCACGGGTTTTATCTTTATTTTAGTTTCCTATGAAAACTTATAGCTAGTTAGCGGAATACTTGAATAAACATGGTCTAAAGGGCCAATTAAAAGTTTTCAGTAGCCAGAAACACTATTGCATCGGTTCTACCTGCCTGGTACACGACTTTTAATAAACAATGCAATGTGAACCAAATAACGATTCCAAGAAACACACCACACAATCCCACATGTTTACGAGTGGTTAGGTCTGAATGTCATAATGTACTGATCTATATAACGTACGTACTTCAAAAAGAACTATTCCCGAAATGACTGAATTTCTATAGGTCTTCATTATTAAATGTCGGAAATCCGTAAAGCCTGACACAAAAGGTACACTCAGCTACATTATAAACACACTCTCAAGGGCTCTAGGACTTAATCTAATGACTCCTGACCTGGGACTAAAGGTCTCTTGTATCTGAGGACTAGCTTTATTCCATCCAGTCCTACCAGTAGTTCGATAGTCGAACTGTATGGATGTTTTTTTTCCAAATTGTTATACTGACGGATCGAACCCACATTTGCTTTTGACACCATAGGATAGACCATGATATAACTTTACAATCCTACTAATATTATAAATGCGAAATTCTGGGTGTGTGTGTGTGCGTGTTGTGATGAAATTTGAAATGTAGGAAAGTTTTGGAATAATACAAAGGCTCACTTTTTATCCCGGATAAAACCCTGTTCCTGTTCCTGTGTTCCTGTGAGTGTAAAATATCCAAAAACACGGATCAACTCGTATAGTATAAACAAATTTTGTATGTTGTATTTGAATTTATTTATTTTACTTTAATTAAAACGATTATAAACCAATTGCATTAATTAAAGAAGAATTTCAATAAATAGAGATTGTTAACATAGAAATTATAGACACATTATTAATTTATAAGCACATAATAACAGAAAATAAGAAAGATAATCAACAAGTCAATAAATCAGATTTAAAATTAGAAATAAACAAATGTCAAATGTCAACAATAATAACAATGGAGAAAAAATTAAATAAATTAAAAAATATTCAAATCAAAATACTTACAAATTATAATGTCAGAAAATAAATAAAATATAAGCACTGTCATACGTCGCGCTCACAGAACCGTAAGCATTCCGATACTATCTTTGACCATCCATCCACATACAGGTCAAAATGTGGATTGGCTTTCAGGAGAGCGTTTAGCGCAGTAAGAGCTCGAGGAAGCGGGGATTGGGCTCGGGCGACTGTGCGCGATGCAGGCACGGCAAAAAGTCTATGCTTTCGTATTCTGCAGTAATTGTTAGGGACAAAGAACCGACACAGCTCGTCGCTCAGGTCCGTAGCATCTATTTTTCCGCGCAACACTTTATAGGCCATCATCATCTGGTCATAAGCCCGCCGAACCTTTAACAAGTTATACCCCCAAGCAGCCGAGGAGAAATTTGGTGGGATACATGTAGGGATATTACCCGTGCAGTCTCTTGTAAAGAAACCGTAGAAAAGCTTTTTGAACCTTTTCAAGTAATAGACAAAGTTGGTTCCTGCCGTCTCTCCCTCGGTACTATGTATGTATTAGTTTGTTCCACTCTGTTCTGTGATTTGTTCCTTCAAGCTCGATAACCACTGAACTGGTTTGGTTTAAATTTAAACCTTAAAGATAATAAACGAGAATAGGACATAAGTACTCGTAATATGTTAACTTTTATCCCGGAAAAAGTACGGTTCTTTGCAAAAAAAGTCGCGAGCAACATCTAGTGAATAAATAAACTTGAACACAATGGTGTTAGAGGCACTGCCTTATCCAAGTCATGCTTCATCATCATCATATCAGCCGATAGACGTCCACTGCTGGACATAGGCCTCCCCCAAAGAGCGCCTTGACGACTGATTTTGGGCCTTCACCATCCACCGACTTCCTGTGACTGCTTTAATGTCAGTCGTATCGAGTGGGGGCCGTCCTACACTTCGTTTTCCAGTTCGTGGTCGCCATTCGAGAACCTTTATTCCCGAGCGATTATCGGTTCTGCGAGCTATATGACCTGCTCACTGCCACTTACTTATTCTAAGAGCTTTTGGTCACCGCGACCTTGGTTTTTTTATGGATTTCTTCGTTACGTATGTATTTTATTGTTGTATGTTTGAACTAAAAATACGTCAAGTTAAGTTAAATTATGAAATAATATGTAGAAAGTACGAGCTCAGTGAATTCCTCGGAATAGGTACAAAATTCAACTCAAGAGTCGTAGAAAACTTCGGTGCCTCAGCTTGTTAGGCGTTGTGAGCATTGTTGCGTGACAAAATCGGTGAGGCGTTGTGACCATTGTTGCGTGACAAAATCGGTGAAGATCGTCGTTAAAAATTCTAAACTTTGCACTAGTTGAATTGAGAATCAAATAATATCCGTTACTTTTATACAACATGGAAAAAGCATTTATAATGAAAAAACTAAGTTTAAAAGCATAGTTCGCATTATATTTTGAAGATCACGTAGGGTGTAGTGATCGTGTGCCCGATTGAGAAACGAAAGGTTGCGGGCTCGCCCCCAACTGTGGGGCAAATGTTTGCATGATCTGCAAATATTTATTTTGAGTCTGGGTGGTTCTTTATAAATAAAATATCATTATCATCATGATGATATATTTTTTAAAATTATAAAAAACTATAGTGAGTGTGAATGTGAGTGTATTCTAAGCTTTTTTTCTTCTCGCTTGCTTTTTTTTTTCAACAACCCAGCAACCAAGCGTACGCACCACTTGATGGTAAGCGGTTACTGTAGCCTAATGTACGCATGCGACATCAGAGATATCACTTGCGTGTTACCACCCTGAGACGTTAGATGGAAAGTCTCATGTTCCTGTAATTTCACCGGAAACCCCTCGAACCGGAACACAGCAATGCGAGCATTACTGCATGGCGGCAGTAATAAGTATGGTAGTCCGTCGCTTTGCTTAGTTTAGTTTTTTTTTATTAAATCCTCACCTGAAATTCTCTGGAATATGGAAGTGGCGGCTGGTATAGTCGGTGCGTAAATAGTCAAATGTGGTGACATAGGTCTTCTCAGGGACATGTTCTTGTGGTCATGGTCCAGGTGGCACGGCGGGACGTAAGGCTTGTACTTGATCTGGTGCTTGCCCTTAGATGATGATGATGACCCACAGGATGCGCTGCGTTGGATCCAAAGCCAAGGGTTCAAAGTGCGGATGCTAAAACATAATTATATTATTGTGGCGCGGCGGGCGAACGTCCTGCGACGCGGAGGTTGCGGGTTAGATTCCCGCCTCGGTAAATGTTTGTACGATCTGCAAATATTTGTTGCGGGTGTTCTGGGTATTTTCTATTTAAAATAAAAATATCTATTCATTCATTCATTTATTCAAGCTCTGCTTATCTTGGGGCTAGATGATGCTGTGTGGATTGTCCAGCATTATTTATTTATTATTTATTTACTATAAAAAATGTGTTTTATTATGCTGCCCGCTGTTACTATTTTGTATCTCTCTATGTACCTATAAACACTTGGATCTTTTAAACTACGCAACTCATTTTAATGCAGTTTTCATTAATATATAGTTTTTTTGTAATATTATTATAATTATTCATGGATCACCAACAAAAGATACACAGGCATACACATTTATTAAATACAGAGGCACTCAGGTCAGGTGCTCTCTCAGAGGTGACCGCATCAAGCACAAAAATAAAATGTAATAAATGTTAGCAAGTGACAAGACGATCAAGCCGCCTGCCTGATGTTAAGAGCCCTATCCTTGACAATCCTTGAATTTTCTTGTAGCCCGTGAAGTTTCGAACACTATTGTGGCTCGTGTGTTGAAGATATTTTAACGAAAATAAAAACAAATAAAAGCTTTATCCCTTAAAATTTAAGCCAACAGAGCAAATATTAATTAACTCAAGACATAACTGATTAAAAAAATAATTAGTAACGCACGTTTCGTAAAATGAGCAATTCCAGTCAACTTTCGATCATTTTTTCTATGAAATAACAAAGTCTAACATATTTCCAAAAATGCAATTATAATAATCACAGTTTTAAAATTTAAGTGAATAGAGAAAAATATACCATGTTAGTTCAATATTTTTGAAAAAAGACGGTCTAAAAAACGCGTACGTTTCCCAATTTTACGCTTGTTATTTCTGCTAAAGTAAGGAGTTTACAATAAAAATACACCTACTTAATTAAATTTTAAGTTTTTATTAAATAAATACAACGAAGAAAATAGTCTAATAGCATTAACTTTTTTTAATACGAATTTTTTTAAATCACACCTTAGCGCACTTATAATCATATCGATCGAAGCAGCGACTCTCAAACCGCGCTGAGCGCTTATGGAGGGTGGACGTATCGCTCCTCGTCGCGCGCGCTATTACTTCTACTATATAAAGATACATTAACGCGAACTTCATGAATTATATCGCTAAATCTTGGAAAGGCCTCTTAAGCACCACTCCTGACCATAACAGATGCAGTGCCACCCAAAGCTTAGTGTTGGAATCCTCCACCCACCTGGGAAGTCACCGCTTCCTTATCGTTACGCTGGTTAATTGTTCGCTGAGCTGTAGGTCGTCAAAATCTTGATAAGGGACTAGTCTCTTTGGTACGTAGACAAAGCAAGTGCTAACGTATGGTGCGTGCGGCTCGCGCGGTCTATATGCACAATTATAGTGACATAACTTCAAGCCAAATATCAAGTGTCGATATTTATACGATGAACCAACACAGGTGCATCAATATACGCATGTTATGTGCACCATGTCTACGTCTATTTATCTACAGTTTAAGTACTCACTTTTGAAAATGCATCACCCTTAATGCATTGTTTTGTGTGAAAGTATTTGCTAAACACAGCATGTTTACTTTATTTACTACAGACTGAAATATTCTAAATTTTTTAACTAAATAGATCAAGTGGTGAAGCATACAAATATCGATTTTTGATTGGTAATACTTTTCGAAAGACGAATTTGACACCGTAATAATTTGAGGTGTTTTCAAAAATAAAAGGTTAGATGTAAAGAGGTTAGTTGCGAGCCATTATTAAAAAAAATAAAAAAATTCTCAGGGTTTTTATTCACTCATTTATTATATAATCATATTTTGTATACGCTTGTCAAGGAATTTATAAGTAAAGAACCTAGAAGTCCCTACAGTGGACTAAGAAATAAAATTGAGAGGAAGCAGAAGAGTATCACATGCCGCTTGAAAAGAAGCCACATCCTGGACAACCTCCAATAATGAGGGAAGAAGGACTAATGAGCCCGGATCCCAAACGCCAGAGAAACATCCAACTCATCCGCTTACAGTCCACCAACTGATCGCGGATAATCAGAACAAGTAAAAAAAAAAGTAATAAGTAAGTAAGTAAGTTCGTATGAGTCAGTAGCCAACTCTGGTGACAAAGTTTCTAGGCCGGCCGAAGGCCTCTGTCATGGCCTAACAACTTTGAAAAAGCCGGGACCGACTGCTTAACGTGCCCTCCGAAGCACGGGAGCGCTCGGTTGAAATTGCCACTGGCGGTCACCCATCCAAATAATGACTACGCGGAACAGTGCTTAACTTTGTTGATCTGTTAAAAAAGTAATGGTAGTATATGACACTTGTAGTGTGTGTCTGTGGACCTGTTTGACTGCTGCACGATTGGATCATAAGTAAAATAGGGGAGTTTCCGGTACGACATGTTCCTCCCATTTTAATTGTTTTTCTCGAGTTATTTTGAGTTTTATTGTGTAAATTTGGTGGCAGTTTAACCAATACGACTCGTAGTCTTGGCACAAGTGTAAGTAATTGAAATGGAAGGGTGATGTTGGTTTGTAATTTGGTCGAAGATACTCCTAGAAAATTTTGAAAGGACGCCATCATTTCTTTCAAAATGTTGTTCGTCAAATTCAAAATTCGAACTTGTTCATCTTTGATGTATACGTCGACACTACTTGACACTGGCAATATTGTCTAAACAGACAGAAGTTTTTTGAAGAAAGTTTTCTTCTTGTTTCAGGCCTTCAGAATATAAGCACTCAGACGTTTGAAGATCACCACCACTTTCCTAGTTGATGAAATTATAAATAAATAAATAAAATCAATAATGCTGGACAATGCACACAGCATCATCTAGTCTCAAGGCTGTTAAACAAAGCTGTATTTGTAGATCGTACAAACATTTGTTGATCGAATCGAACCCGCAACCTCCGCGTCGCAGGCGGACCTGCGCTCGCTGCGCCACATCAGTCATCAAAAATGTATTTACGTTATAAGTTCACAATATACACATACTCGTACCTACTTTGTGAAGCGAACCATAGTCGAAACAATGACAGAAAAGCTCCGTTTCCATGAAAATGGTTTATTCGTGAACAATAAAGTCGGTACAGTCAGCCAAGAAAGTTGTCTACCAGTTTTGACAAAAGTTTTTGTAAAATCTAACTATTATAATAATAATAAATAAATAAAATGTTTATTTCTTCTCACAAATAGGTTTCTTATGTACTAGCCCATGAGTATTTGTACTTTAGTTAATATAAAATTAATCTCAATAAACCTGATTTGTGAGAGACTGGTGCCTGAATTAGGTTGTGCACCTGTATAACCGGTCACCAGTGCTCCACTCCACGGTTATTAGGTATATATATATTTTTTTTTTATATTGAATTGGTGCGGCTAATATAACACTGCGGCCATGCAGGCCTATTGTGTTCGCCACTTATTTTGTCGCCCTAAGGGGGGCGTTTACAGTTCACCTCCAAGCCCTGCCGATACTAAGAACTGGAGGATTTGCTTGGGGGAGATGTCTGATGTATTAGGTATATAATGTACGACAAAAAAATAAAATAATTTAAACGTTGATAAACTTATACATTAACGATGATAAACATAAAATACAGTAGCAAAAAATAAAAAAATAAAATGATTATAGAAATACAGGAAAAAGGGAACTTTCAAAAAATATCTGTGTATGTAGAGCATCGAGTGTATACGGGTATAACTATCGCCACACCCCGGACACTCTCAATAAAATGTATGAAGCAAACACGTCGCAATCACCACACGCATAGTTTGTGTGCGTAAACGGTGCTGTTGGAGAGTGAATTTCATATTTGTTCCCACTCAACTAGCGAGAAGCACACTTTCGCTCCTTTCGCTCCTTTTGACCTACACAAAATCAAAATAAACGCGTGCTCTTAGCTTCAGTGCCGGCAAAAAGGTGCCGGCAAACTTGCGACCGGGTGAGGTAAGTAAAACCGGAGGCAGAGAGTGGCCATTCTGTAAGTAGTACTGTTCTGTGCTATCGCTAAGGTTTATTTTTCTAACGTAGTGAAGAGATGCACAATTTTTGACGTATTGTCTGTTACCTGAGATGCCTGACAACTGTCATAATAGTATTGCAAAGAAAAATGAACCTTGTTGTTCAATGACTTTCAGATGAACTTCAACCGTAGGGTGGTATATCACTTTTTTTGCTGACTGTACATAAATAAACAACATCCCAGAGAACAACAGAGTACGCTAGTTAGCACGCGAGTAATGCTATAAGTACGACAAAAGCATGACAGAGGCCTTCGGGCGGACTAAAAGCTCTGTCACCAGAGTTGGTCACTGAATCACACGAACTTACTAACATAGTACGAAACAAAGAAATAAGTTTTAATTACTTTTAATATATATGTTTTTTATGTAACATTAATGCTGAGTTGCACCATCTATGTTCGACGACGATTGAACAATTTGACGTTAACGTTAGATGGTGCAACTCACCATAAGTAAATTGCTAGTTCCCGAGGTCACCCATTTCATAAATTCGGGTAACTACAAATAGCCAATGATAGCAGTGGTACCTCGGTGGTCTTTTGCAGATAACTTTTTAACCGATAAAAACGAAGGAAGTCAAGTACAATATTGCAGACTGAAATTTGTTCTTGTTGGAAGATGGTTGGGTTTATACATTTCTTTACTCTAATCCTAAGGTTATACCTACTTACTATAAAAGTAAGTAAGTAAGTAAAATTAATGACATACTGTAACTGTAGCACTGGTGGTCTAGTGGTAGTGACCCTGCCTTCCTATCCTAAGCTCGTGGGTTCGAATCCGGTCGTGTACCAATGGATTTTTCGCTACGAAAAATTTATGCGCGCAATGCCAGTGCTCTCATACGGTGAAGGAAAACATCGTGAGGAAACCGGCAAGAATTAAAAATTCGAATGACATGTGCCATCCACCAATCTTCATTGGGTCCGCGTGGTGGATTAAGACCTAATCACTCTCGCTCGAGAGTAGGCCAGTGTCCCAGCAGTGGGAACATAGAAGATTGTCATGATGATGATGATGATTGTAACTGTTATGGTATTACTAATTCGTTCGTACGTTCGTATGAGTCAGTGGCCAACTTTGGTGACAGAGTCTCTAGGCACCCGATAAAAAATAACAAAGTAATACAATACCAATAAAGTATTGTATCGTATTATACAGGGTGGAAAAAGTAAATGGGCCATGAAGGGAAACCACTTTAAATCCATAAGATATTTATTTCCTTTATTATAATAAAAGAATTTAAAATAATGAAGCGGTTTCCTTACAGTGCCCATTCATTTTTTCCAACCTGTATTGTAGTTAAAATAAGCACAACGTGTCATGGTTTTTTTTTGGAGTGCTGAAATTTTATGAAGTAAGTTGTAAAATAATTTTCTTTTGAGCTTTTTTGTGTATCCTAGATACGCATAATAGTTTACAGAAGGTAGGTTGGAAACAAAAAAATATAGAATTACAAAAAATAAAGAATTTATCAATACTACGGTGTCTGTACTGTTTAGAATAAACTGTGACTTAGATTTTTGAAACGGGTAGAAAAATTGTGGGTTGAACTGGTAAGCACTCAAATGGATATACCCAATATCACATTAATTAATGCTAGACTGGAGCCCTGGAAGTCAGAAACTATTTGGTACACATGCACACCATGCAAATACCTTTCCGGACTCACGGCGCATCTACTTCTTCTTCTTTTGTTTTATGGCCTCTGTGGCTAGTTTGCCACAATTTTGCCAGTGTCAAGTGTATTAGTTTGATTGTCGCATAGCAACGTAAACCAACGAACGTTTGGAAAGAAACGATGACTTTTCTTTCAAAATTCTCCTGGAAAGTCTTTGACTAAATTACCAACCAACATTACCCCTCCATTTCAATTACTAACACTTGTGCTGAGTAAACAAGTTAAATTGTATAAACTGCCACCAAATTTACGCAATAAAACCTAAAATAGCACGAGAAAAATAACTAAAATTTGAAGACCCATGTCGTTTTGACAAGATAGCCAAAGACAATCCTACCTACGATACTCCGTTGCGTTACCAACTAAAATCGACATTGACTTATGTCAGTAGCATATGTGTATAAACCTCTGTGGTTTTTTATGTGCTATTGTTACCTTTCTGTACTTATTATTCTTTATTTGGTAAATAAATAAAAAAAAAAACCCTTCTACTCAACTAATTATAGTTCGCACAGCGGATCTAGGCTTCCGTGAAGTTAGCCGTTTGTGATGCGCAAAGACAATTTAGTTTGAAAAAGCTCCATTGCGCATCGAAACGGCTAAATTCACGACGGCCGAGATCCGTTGTGAGAACTATACCGACACGGCTCAACTCGAACTCACGCGGACTCACGGCACAACGAGTCTGGCAGCAGGAAACAAACCAGCACTTCTCACAACTCAGCTGGCACACGGTTGAAAAATAAAACCTGTATTGCTAATCCATAAATAAAATATTTGTATGCGACCTACAAGCGCTTTAGTCCCATCTCGTAGCCAGATTTGGTAGCTAGCTACGAAATGCGAAATGTGCTTTCCCGTCTTGCAGCTAGCTTCTAAATGGGAACTATTTTCCCATCTCGTAGCAACATTTAGCAGCTAGCTACGAAATGGGAAATGTGCTCTCCCGTCTTGCAGCTGGCTACTAAATGGGAACGATTTTTCCATCTCGTAGCCAACTAATGAAAATATATTCTGAAGGAAAACACTTTTAGGTTTTTTCACTTTCACACTAGTTTTTCCCTTTTCCCCTATTAAAAAAAAAAGAATCTTCGAATTGGGATTATTTCTCCGATTTTGAAGCCAGCTGCCAAATCTGGCTACGAGGTGGGACTTAAGAATTCCCGTTTGGTAGCCAGCTTTGACTCGTGAATATTTCTCCCATTTTAAAGCCAGCTACCAAATCTGGCTTCGAGATGGGACTAAACGGAAAAATTTATGAATCAACATCCTTATTAAAGTCTCATCTGTACTTAGTCTGCTCTATAGAGGTATCGGTTTATCGATACAGATACAGCCTATTCATATGGCGTAGCACTTGCCGTCGTAGCTAAGCCGTAGTTGAGTCGAAGCATATTGTATACATGCTGCAAATCGCAATTATTACATCTATGGCTCTATCGGGTTGTGAGTGAGGGTGTGTAAGGAGCGGTTACGATATATTTTCTCGTCAAAGATACCACAGCGCCGCAAGACAAAAGTCTACAATAAGTGGTTGATGATGACGGTGAATAAGGAGTATTCGTCTTAAGTTATTAAAAAAAAAGCTGTCTATTTAGATGGCGGTAGCTCAACTGGCGAGCCCAAGAGAATGTAAGCACTACGTTTGGCGAGCTATGGTGAATGTGTAGAGAATTCAACATTGGTTGCTCCTGCTGTCACTGTCTGTCATACCTCTGGCTGGTGTCAAAGTCATAGAATGTACTACGTAGTACATTAAATTTGGTCGTACTGGAGTTAAATTATTTTGCCTCAAGCAGGACATGAACCCACAACTTTCCGCTTGACACGAGACGAAACAAAAACGGAGTTAACAACTTTTTTCTTGTTTTAATAACCTTTCCCAGTATGGCAGTAGGGAAGGTAGCGCCATCTGTCAAAGCAATCGGAACTACTTTTTTTAAATCTCGAATCGAAATCATCTAATTTTTGGCACTGAGATTGGCACAGTTCAAGATTCAATGACATTCCATCGGTTTTTAACTTGTAGTGCTTACATTCTCTTGGCGTAGATCTGCAACTGGATTGTTTTCAAATAGCATAGATAGCCTACATATAATATAAGATCAAATGAACTTCTTGAAGTGAAGTTCGATCAATATTATATGAGTCTTTTAATTCGAAGATACAATTAACATAGGTAGTGCCTTAAGCCTACACGAGGAAGTCGCACGTTTAGAGAATCGATTTATTAGGAATCGATTTAAGTTTTTTTTTTTTTTTTTTTTTGTGGGTAGTACTCATTATTTCCTACGGCCGATCCGACTAACGTTGCTCATTCTTATTTAGAGTAACATATAAATTGGTTTTCTACGCTGGGACCGGGTGGGTGGGACCTTGTATCTTCGAATTAAAAGACTCATATAATATTGATCGAACTTCACTTCAAGAAGTTCATTTGATCTTATATTATATTATCGTCATTTTAATTCGAAGATACAATTAACATAGGTAGATGTTTAGAGTCTTGAGTTCTTAGATTTTTTTTTTTTTTTTGAGACTAATAAAAAAGAGTTGGTATTGAGTAGAAATCAATTTATTTTATAACAGAACATATTAAGCCTTCTTACATGATAAACACTTAACAAAAAATCATCAACAATATAATTATATAATTATCATGTTAAATAACATGCATACGATGCAGTCAGCATTGCAATTAACTAACCTAGCTTAGATTATTTATCGCACAAACAGAACGAGCAAAGAGTCCTTCGTCTGCCACTGGACGGTTATAGAATCTAGCAAACGTCATAGATGAGGTGGACCATCCAGCTGTTTTCCTAATAGTATCAATACAGACTCCAGCGGAGGCCGCTGCTGAGGTGGAGGCGTGGCGGGTGCTATGCGCACTGAATAATGATACATCCACGCCACTCTCCGCTAGAGTCTGCTTGATCCACCTACTTATAGTTTGTGATGAAGCTTTTTTATGAGGCATTTTGTGAGTAATCAAGAGGTTATCAGTCCCTTCAGGTCGCAACTCAGATGTTGCTATCAAATAGTCATCGAGAGCTTTTGCTGGGCATATACTCGGGTTATCCCTGAAGTAAGGGATAAACAATACTGGCTGCTCTCGATTCGCTGCTGACGTTTTTATCATGTCAGTTATTATTATCTTTACTCCTGAAGGAGACCTTGTGATATTTGAGATTTTAATTAGAGAAAAAGTTTGAACTCGATGTGAAGTACACAAAGCTAACAAAACTGTTAACTTTTTGGTTAGTTTTATTAAGCTGAGACTATTATTAGGATACCATTCAGATACGAAGTTTAATACGGTTTTTGGATCCCATGTTGCTGTATATTTGGGGCGAGATGGTTTTTGTCTGTAAATACCTTTTAACAAACGTTTGATGCGTTCGTCTGATCCTATATTATTCCCTAGGAGTAATGATAGGGCAGAACGATGACTATTGATTGTTCCGTATGATGCTCCTTTATTAAAAAGATCTACTAGAAATGTTATTACAGAAGAAAGAGGAGCTTCAAAGGTGTTTAGGTTATTTTCTTGACAGAAAGACCACCATAACTTGTATGTGACTGAATATTGCTTCATGGTGTTTTGAGAAATAGATGCTAACATTAAGTCTAGTGCTACGCTTGGAGTATTTAATCTTGTAAATGCTGCCCTGAGAGCGTCGCGGCCCCCAGTGTAAGGCTGGTGTGTAACCGGTGGCGTGACCTGAAATGTGAACGTAAAAGATCCCGATTGGGCTCAAAGAAAACAATATCTGAGATCAGCATTCTTTTAAGCAGTGGAAACCAGGCTTGGCCTGGCCAAAAGGGAAAAACTAAAATGCCAGTACTTTTTCAGTTATGATTTTTCGTAAACACTTTAGGATTAGAGCAAACGGTGGAAAAGCATAAAAGAACGTAGAGTTCCAAGTAACCGTAAAAGCGTCAACTGACATTGCATCGGGATCCGGTCTCCATGAAATATATTGATTACACTTTGCATTGGTTCGAGAAGCGAAAAGATCAATTTTAGGTTGACCTAGAGTTTGAATGATGGTTTGGTATGCCCAATCCGATATTTCCCACTCTGTGTCTTCGTTTATTTTTCGTGATTCTTCATCGGCTTCGATGTTATCGTGTGTGTTAATATAAGATGCGAATATAAAGATATTTCGCTTTTCGCACCACTGCCAAATCATCTTGGTCAAATCATTTAAATGTGGAAACCGGATTCCACCCATGCGGTTTATATAACATAAAGCAGTTGTGTTGTCTACTCGTAGTAAAATCGAACAGTTGGAATGTAAACTGGCAAAGCTTTTTAACCCTAGAAACACAGCTAGTAATTCTAAGTAATTGATGTGATAAGTTAGTTCGCTAATTTTCCATCCACCATTTGCTCGTTGTCCATTACATGCAGCGCCCCAGCCCGATCTAGAAGCGTCAGTATAAATTTCCAAAGCGAAGTTATTATCTAGCCTCAAAACATTATCGATTGAAGTAATATTTTGTCTCCACCATTGTAGGTCAGGCAAAATAACATTTGAAAGTTTGATCTTTGATTCGAAATCATTGTATTTTTGAAGTGCTAAGTATTTTTGACGCTCGAGAGTTTTGGTGTATAACCAACCATATCGAACTGCAGGGCAGGCTGCGGTGAGTACTCCAATTAGTTGAGATAATTCCCTAATGGAACATCTAGGCAGCAGACAAAATTTTTTGACTAATTGCATGATACCTTTTCGTTTATCATTAGGCAAACTTAGAGTCATATCGATTGAGTTATATGTGAAACCTAGGAATCGACAAACCTGGCGAGGCTCAAGGTTGCTTTTCTCATAATTGATGACAAAACCTAGACATTTGAGCAACGTTACCGTTGCTTTCACATTCTCGTAACATTCGTCAAATGTATTACCTATACATAATATGTCATCCAAATATATTATATAAGCCAGTTTTAGGTAAAAGTCTGGCTGCCGTCCTATGGTCTTCCATTTTAAAATGGGTAGTCAAAATAAATTTATTTAATTTCTTTAGATTTAAAATAAATCTTTTAGTTCCATTTGGTTTGGAAGCTAGAAAAACATTAGACTCGAAATCATTTTTGATTCTGTGACATGGATGTATAGCACCAAGGTCTAACAACTTTTTAATTGATTGTGACATGTCGAAATGCTCGCTACTAGCTATTGACTTATGCAGGGTTGAGACTTGTCTCACCTCCTCGCAAAATGGTATAGAGTAACCTTCAGAAATCCATTTAAGTATTTCTGAATTTTTGGTAATATGGAGCCAGCAGTTATAATAATGTTGAATTCTCCCAGCATGTACCTCTATTGTTGTTGTGTTGGTGCACGCTGTTTGTTCTGGGCCGATGGTTTCGGCTGAGTAGCGTTGCCTGCTGCAGGTCTCCGAGTCGTTGGAGCAGTCCTCTTCTGACCCCCTCTCCCCCCTCTGGTTGACGAGTAGCGAGAGGGGTTCCCCCAGTTTCCCTGGTGAGATCCTCCCCAGTTTCCTTGAGAGCGCGCGCGGTTTGATGTTTGTGATGACTGGTATGATGCAGATGTAGTCTTTGGATTCGGAGCTGGTTTTTTGATTTGTAATCCATGTTTTTCAATTACCTTTGTAGCTTTAATTTTTTCTGAAAGCTTACTTCCGAAAAGCATTTCGTCTCGTTCCACATCTTGCATAATATTCAGGAAAGATTTATCCAATCCTGGAGTAACAAACTTTTTTCTTGCTTCGGTTTCTGTAAAGTGCAGGTCGCACAATATTCTGCAGCTGTCACTGAGAAACTTGATAGCTTGAAGCCTGTCTTTGCCATCGTCTAAAAGAAGTTCTAACCCTTTATTAAGGGCAGAAATGCTTTGGCCTAGTTGATGCTGTACGGCTTCTACCTTTTTATCGCGAGCACGGGTGCTCTCGTTCACAGCGGCCGAAATCTCGGGATTTAGTTTTGGGGCTTGAAGCAAAGGGCAATTTTCTGGTATGAGATACTCTTTTGCTAATTTATCTTTTGTTTCCTTATTCATACCCTTAAGGAGAATAGGTATCCACAAGCTGGATAATTTTTCGTGTATTTTTGGACCAAATTTTGGCAGATCTTCGGTGGTTTCGCCTAAAGCAGTAAGAATGTCTGGGTCCAATTCTGGTACCGCATCAGGTTCTGGGTGACCTTCAGTTTTTGCTTCTTCACTGTTTGAAATGCCTAGGCCATCCGGTACAGTATCCACGTGGTCGTTGATAACCGAGTTCTCAATTTCTAAAAAGAAATAATAACTTGAGTTATTAAATGAGGGTAGAAATAAAATTATTATCTAAAAAATATATAATTTTTATTCTATTCGGTAAATATATTTTATTTAGGCACTTCTAAAAATGTGATTAAATTACCATCGTGAGGATACTCGATCCACCTCTAGGCATCACATCTTTGCTATCTTCGACATAATATTGTATAATATATCGGACTGGCTCTTTAGACAGTTCCGAGATACCTTTGTGTTAACACACGGTTAACCTCTAGGCATTAAAATAACCTTCGTGAAGACACACGGTCAACCTCCAGGCATAAAATCGAGTAGATAATTTGTTCATATTATATACATATAGTTATCCTGATTATTTTTACTAACCTGAGCTGCTGTCCGAGTCTTCAGACGATGAATAAATGATCCGTTTAAAATTCCGCTGATGTTGTTCCATTTTTCGAATTTTTTGTTTGTACCGCTTTAACTTTTGTTCATTACTCCTTTTTGGCATAATGACGACGAAATTCAAAACTTTTTACTGTACGAACACTATTATGTTGTAAGGCACGTGCGAACGCTGCCTCGCACAAGAAAGGAATGAGCAACGTTAGTCGGATCGGCCGTAGGAAATAATGAGTACTACCCACAAAAAAAAAAAAAAAAAAAAACTTAAATCGATTCCTAATAAATCGATTCTCTAAACGTGCGACTTCCTCGTGTAGGCTTAAGGCACTACCTATGTTAATTGTATCTTCGAATTAAAATGACGATAATATAATTTGCAATGCCTGAAAAGGGAAAATAAGTTCTAAGTGCCATATTACTTTTGAGACCTTCTGTAACACTTATTTATGCAAATAAATATTTTGAATCTTGAATCTACGAAAACACTGTAACAGCTACAGTTTAGTTAAATAAAATAAATAAATAATGCTGGACAATCCACACCGCATCATCTAGCCCCAAGGTAAGCTGCTATTAAACAGAGCTGTATTATGGGTACTAGATGACTGATATATACATTACAATACAATACATAGATAGATATTTTTTATTATATAAAGAAAATACCCAGAACACCCGGAACAAATATTAATAGATCGTGTTATAGAGTTGCATTTTGTTATGGCCTACCCTATTCTCTCCAGACTTTTCGATCCTAGGCTATATTGCGCCAGTCTAACATGAGTTTATCTAGTTCATCCCGCCATCTTCGTTTTGATCTTCCGCGTTGACTTCTCGCGCCACTCGATGGCTTGCTTTTCCCACAGTTCACTTGGCTGACGGTCAGCCCAATTCCATTACAGTTAAAATTATGTTTTAAAATTTAATAACTACGTAAATTTGTAAAATCTAATAGAAATATTACAGGACACTTTGAAGTAATCTTCAAAGTGTCCTGTAATACCCTGTAATGTCCTGTAATGTGTCGCGTGGCCGTTATACGTGCCACTATGAACCGCATTTTAATTTCAACTTTAATTAACAACTTTACGTATCAAATAAAAATGCATTGCGTCGAATTGATCAACTAAACCTGCCCCGTCCATAATTTATTAACCAGATAATCTTTGTCCAGCGGTTATTAATCATTTTATCAGCTACTAACGTATGGTCCTAGCAGCTTCCTAGGTAGTTTATAGATGCGCAGCCGTGAAACCCATTTCGACGTGGGTGGGGAGGGGTGGCACCCCGTGCTCGAAGCGCACTATTGCAAGTGGGTGGTTTGCAGGGGAGAATCAAGCACAGTCTGAACTTGACCGTGACGGGAGCTCTCACTCCCTCCAAACGTTTCCGATAATGCCGCTCGCGCAACATGTCAACAATCTGTTTTGTTTTGGGTCTTACCTTTGTATCTTTAACAACACTAACAGCTTTTACTTAGATCGACCAGGTTAGAGGAAATATACCTTTAATTTTGAAGTGTTTTATAACTATGTTTCTGTGTTTTTTAGAAGTTAAAACTTTTGATGTGTTTTGATTTTTGGTGCTCGTTCAAGTTGTATATATTTTTTATTTAAACGGCATATTTTTTTTACGGAAATGGAATTCAACATTAAAGTATCGTGATATATTTTTTGATAACCGATAACGGCGTTTTGACTCTGGTTCCGTAATCGTGGTCACGGACAGTCGTATCTCTTTTTTTCCAAAATGCACTTAAAAAATAACGTCAATGTTTAAATAATGTGCCCTCTCTTTAAATATTTAAATGCGTATGTGAGTGAACCATTCGTCTATCAATGTAAGTACATTATATTTTTTGAACTTAACGGAAAGGCCATTTTTGATTGACGGTTTGGTAAAAAAATAATAACACGACCTATAATTATTTAACCTGATTGAAATATTTACGTGGTAAAGTATAAAAAGTACTGGCTGTAGAGTGCATTTCCGCGTTGTATTAGCAAAGAAGTTCTTTAAACAAGGAATGAGTCCGGCCCTTTTGTCACTAGTAGCGTCACAAAAGAGACATTTTTCATAATAACGTTGTGTTTCCCATAGTTTCTTCACTTTCTGCACCAAGTGACGCAAAAATGTAAGGCCTCTATTCCCATAGTTTCTTCACTTTCTGCACCAAGTGACGCAAAAATGTACTCGCATAAACATGGTAACCTTTCTATCTTTCGAAAAATGAAACATCAAATTCTTAAATCCATAAAACGTTCGACAGAAATCTCAAATACAGATATTATTTTTTACATAATCTTATAATTACATTTAACTTAAGTTTTATTTGACAGAAACACTTAAGACACAGATTATCAGTTCTTTTTTTATCAATCAAGAATTTGACAGCAATATTTATTTTTTTACAAATAAAGTGGCATCCAAGCGCACGGCTCACAAGATGGTAAGCGGTTACCGCAGCCTATGGGCGCTTGCAATACCAGAGGTATCACTCACAGGTTGCCACCCTGAGACGTAGATCGAAAGTCTCATGTGCCTGTGATTTCACCGGAAACCATACGCGCCGCGGCAGCGGCCACCAAGGCGCTAGAAATCGTGAGTGCAGTTACTTATCCACCCAGATCGACGATTGAATTTACAAAATACACAACTTTCTTCACATAAAAAATAAATTAATTGTACCTACCCTAGGTACAAGTAAATATGAAAACAAAAACTGGCTCTATAATAAATTTGCCCTCGCCATTCGTAACGCTAACAATAATTTATTAGTTAAGACTACTAGTAGGCGTAATTTTTGTCATTATTGATTTTACTACTAGTTTAAGGGTAGATTCGACCAACTTTTGGAATAACTATACTGCGGAATAAGAAATGACAAATACAAGGAAACTGTCAGTTTACTCGCGCTGTAGCCGCTATAGGCTGCGGTAACCGCTTACCATATTGTGGGCCGTAAGCTTCGTTGCCACTCCAGTTGTATTAAAAAAAAACTCCTTTCAAACTGACCAAAACCGACATCCAAAAAGCATGAAAAATCGACTGTTTGTTTTTTTGTTTGTTTGTTATGCAACTTCACGGAAGCCTAGATCCGCCGAGAGAACTATACTTTTTGCAATAAATCATAAAAAAAACGTGTCACTGACCACATCCTCTCGCATCTCAACAATAAAATCATTTTTTTTAGTTTGTTTCCATCCAGACACTAACTTAAATGTCAAAGCACAAGTGCCGAGCGCCCAATTCGAAGTCACCCTTTCCCTCCGACATTGATTACCAAATAGTTACTATGCCTCATACCGATGGTACACTTGCAGTGAAAAGTTAAAACTAAGTTGACTTTTATAAGTATCTGCCGCACTTTAACCTACATAATATTTCCGTAGTGAAAATAACAAATAGCTCGAAAACTCCTTTGGTAAATTCCTATCATGTTATCTATATCTAATTAAAATATTTTGTAAAACATTTTGTAATATTGTATTTTTGTTTGTAACGAATAAACTCAAAAACTACTGGTCCGATTTCAGAAATTCGTTCACCATTAGAATGCTACATTATCCCTAAGTAACATTAGGCTATATCTTATGTTCACCCGTGCGAAGCCAAGACGAGCTGCTAGTTAAAAAATATATCTGATAGCTAACTTACTAAGCGTCAATTTTATAAATAAAGATATTTATTTGCAGTGAATATGGTAGATGATACAGTTGTTATGTATAAACATAGGTCTAAACATATTCAGCCATTTGTCATGACGTAAAAAAATATATTTAATGTTTACTATCCAAAATTAAATTTTAACATATTATACTTAACTAGAAAAATAAATATATATAACAGAATTTAGTATATTGTTTATTACAAACAAGCGCTGAAATAAAAGCATAAAACAAATAATAGTACTCAAGATATGCAACTCAAGTGACACGCGATGGTTTGAATTTAAACGGTATGTTGGGTTAATTTCGTTCTCCCCCAATCCCGTTTTCACCCGGACCGTTCTCACCCGGTTTAGGTACGCTCAGTTTAATTCAAAGCATTTTTTTTATTTAAAGTACTGGCAGGCACAAAATGTGTTAAGATTTACCGGCCGGCCGGCCGTTCCGCCATGCTCACATCCCAGGCGCGCGGAATATGTCGTCAACACTGCAATTTTGATTCGAGCAAATTAATGCATTATGGAAGTTGCTATAGGGATCGTGTTTTCGACTCACATAAGCTTTGTCAATAATCTTCAACTATACCCATCATGACTGTCAATCAAATGCTGCAGTACTGTCGATGTAACAGAATATCTTGCTAAAACCTGTGACGTACTAGGAGAATATGCCAATTATGGTGAAATATAATCCTGCCTGCAGCTAGCCAAAACTAAGGCTTTTGTGTGGGATATTATTACCAGAGATAGGCCTATGTGGTTTTAAACTCAGTTTGCGAAGGTCTTGTAACAGAGTTTATAACAACGCATAATATGGGGATGTTTTACTTCAATACTCAATTCATTTATTGCTCTCATATGGTCGGTTCATTTACAGTTGTTATATAATAGGTGGTAGTTTCACATATGAACCCTGTAAAAGGGTATGACAACATGGAGATAGGCCGTAGTTTAAATAAGTAGGAAGTAAGTAAGTTCAATACTAGATGTTGCCCGCGACTTCGTTCGGGTGGAACTCACGAACCGTACGTTTTACTATGATAAAAGTATTTGTGTTATTCCAGACTATCTATGTTTGTGTTAAACTTCTTGCAGTGTTTTTTTGCACATACAAACATCTGAACTTTCCCCATTTAAATGACTTTTCAACTGTTTTAAATTGTATTTCTCGCAACAAATGCATTTTAAAGATTTCATAGGTACGTTTTTTGTAGCAATATTGCAAAAGTATGCATAAATTAAAATTTTCTCTCATGTTATTGATATTGAGTCAGAAGTTTGATTTTTACGACACTCTAATAAGCTCAAAGAGTTTTCTATACGGTACCTAGATGTAAACCTCAAGATGATCTTCAGCCAGCCATCTGTTACTGAGAAAAATGGTCTTGAAAGACAGACTAAAGTAGAGATGGACAACAAAGAGATCATATAAAGATAAATATTTCATTTATTTGCAACAACAAAGAGTACGGTGAGGTAGACTATTAATTTATTAAATTATAGTGAAGTGTTTATCTATCCATCTATTTCGGCACTCAGATTAAAATTCAATTTGATGATTACGTAATAACGTAACGTAAAAAAATTTGCATCGAATACCAGTGTAGGTAACAAATGTTTGCAACGAATACTCGACGCATAGCTTACAGCA
Organism: Colostygia pectinataria; assembly: GCA_951394395.1. NCBI lineage: Eukaryota > Metazoa > Arthropoda > Insecta > Lepidoptera > Geometridae > Colostygia > Colostygia pectinataria. Next base: position 16,201,533 of record OX596348.1, on the reverse strand, counting down.
AACGCTGAAATCGAGCCGGAATCCCTATAGAAAAACAACTGAACTTTCGTATGTGTTTGCTCGGGTATTCGGCTCAAGCCAACGCGTTCGCAGTGTTCAATAAAAGAAAATAGAAGTTACAGGCTATCGATTTAAAGCAGAGTGCTTAGCACGAAAAACTCTTTTGACAATCGTAAATGTAAACGTATTGTCCAGCTGTCAATTTGTATAGGATTTAAAAAAGTGCCACTTTAGTCCGTTAATTAATTTAACTTATTACTAAAATTCAAATTTACTAAATATCATTTATCATTTATCTAATATATTAGGTTGGGGAAAAAGTCTTTTCGCATTTTAGTATCTATGAACTTGTAATAGAATTTGAATAATTAATTTGAATTTGGAATTATATTCTTTAAAATTGAAACTTTTATTGATACCAAAACCACATACAAATAGTATAGCCAAAGAGATTTTATTACAAGTTCATAGATACTATAATGCGAAAAGACTTTTTCCTCAACCTAATATATTAGTAAATTAGTTAAATTAATTAACGCACTAAAGTGGCGCTGTTTTAAATCCTATACAAATTGACAGCTGGACGATACGTTTACATTTACGATTGTCAATAGAGTTTTTCGTGCTAAGCACTCAGGTATACGTGTATCGGACGTAACTGGACCACGAGTTACGTCATTTGGTGATTTTTAAATAGGTAAACTATGCTAAGCGCAGGATACACCGCCAGCTAGCAAGCAAGCGGGGGCGAGCCGAGAAGTGAAACTAACTGACATAACTTGTCAGCTACAGTTCGCGGTGTCAACCGAAATATGAAAAGAGGTGAAACGACCGGCTTGCTGGCGGTGTAGCCTGCGCCTTAGTCGCGAGGTTGGGGCGTTTTTCATCTTTTCTCGAGTCTCATGTAATTGTATTCTATCAGTCAGTGACGTAAACAAAAATAAGTTTGATGACTTCTCAAATATTTGGTCCCGTTCTGAGTGTTTCGGTGTATTATAAATATTTATTAGCAAATTGTGTATTCTGTCAGTTATCTGCTTCCCATTGCATTTACAAGATTTGCTTGTTTTCGGAGTACTAATAACTGTTTTGTGGTTTGGATCAAAATAGCGCTGTGTCAAAAAAACAGCATGAATATTTATTTTATGTGAGCGTCCCTGTCTGTGGACAGGTCGTGGGTTCAAAGTTAGTTGTGCACTAACATCAATTTAAATTACCATATCACCAATCAGCATTGAGTCCGCATAGTAGATAGACCCAATCACTCACACTCAAGAGTACACTGTGGCTGTCACAATGATGATGATAATTCGTGTCTGAAAACACGGATTTCTCAGAATTGAAAACGAGTGGGTAAGTCAAGAGCGCATCGCAGTGAATGTTGATAAGTAACGGTACTATTCCTAACCAAGTATTCCTTTGAAACGAGGCTTATAATCACGTGCACTGCTATGTCAACATGCCAAATAAGTTTATTAACAGGCTCTTCTCAGAAAACCAAAGCTTTACCTGCCTGAGTTGGGCGGGCTTAGGTGGAAGTTGGTTTGTTTCATCATTTTAAGTGTGGTACCATTCTCGTGTATATTTTTAATGATATTTTATTTTGGCACTCTTTAACTTCGAGCATTAGTGTCTTTGCTCTTTGATTTTTAAAGTGTGTATGCGTTACCATGGCCGCCTTTCATTTTAAGCGAAATTCTCTTCGCCGTAACCATTATGACGTCCACGCTGTTTATAGTAAGAGTAAAGGTCAGTATTTTTTGATACTGAACTATGCGTTTGTTTAGTGACTATAAAATTGTCACGCTTTATAATCTACCATGCGGACTTAGTTCGGACCCAATGTGAATTGGTGGATAGCCCTGTCTTTGGCTGGCATGTCTATTAATTTGTTTGACATTCCCCACGAAGTTTTTTTTATCAACTGAGAGATGCCAGTGGCATTGTCAATTTTTTCGAGTGGAAAGCTCTATTGGCCACGGCCAAGTTTTAACGTGGATGACAAAGTCCTTCGTTTTAACCTTTATGATCGAAATGCGGGGTCTAGTGACGCCCGCTCCGCTTTCGCGTCGCCACGTTGGTTTGAACGATGTATTAGCGCGTCTAGTGTGCTTAGTCTAGTGGTGGTAAGCGGAGCGGGCGCTGCGTGATAGCGACGCGTTCAAATGCGTGCGCTCCTATTTTATATCATCAAATTAAAAAACTCCAAGATTACTTTGAAACGTCTACGAGTATGTCTACGACAGTTCCATACTCCCCAGCCTAGAAATATCTCAATAAGAAATGACCGTTAAATAAAGAGACTCAATTAGACATATCAAATTCTGTTGTATGTTTCTGAGATGGGAGCAAAAAATATTGTGCCATTGTTTAGACACAAGTTGATTTTTATCTTCTTCCGCGAGATGGAGACGTGATCACGTGACGAAATAAAACTATATTTCGGATAACAATTGGGTATAACAGTTGGGTGATTCTTTTAATTTATTATAATTTTGTTTGATTATGTTTGTTAGTTTTTTATGCTTTAGCTTATTTTTGTTGTTAGTAATTTCGTATAAGTTAGTTTAGTGGCTAACTCTGGCGACTGAGTAAAAAGGCCGCCTAAAGCCTTCTGTCGTAGCCTAACAACTTTGAAAAAGCCAGGACCGACCGACAGTTTAACGTGCCCTCCGAAGCACGGATACGCTCAGTAGTAATTGCCACTGACGGTCACCCACCTAAATGCTGACCCCGTCTATCTTCGTTAATCTGCCACTACGTCACGAGCGTTTTACTATAAACACCTTGTAATAGTGTTTTGTGCAGTTTGTTTAAACAGCATGCACCTCACTCCATTATAGGCGTCTATTCTCCGCTTCCGCAAATACCCGGCATTATATTGGTTTGGCACTTCCACCAAAGTTGTGCATGGTTTTGCAATGTCTATAAATGCTCGGCAAAATGGATTGATTGCAAGTTTAGTGTTGGAGCATCATATAAAGCTATTAATACGCATCCTTGCCTCGCATATTTTTATTGAAACACAAGCAAGCAAGCAAGGGAAGCAGTCGGTCCCGGCTTTTTAAAAATTTAAGTAGTTTTTGCCTTCGAGTGGCCTATTAACTCCGTCGCCTGAATTGACCCAATGCGGATTGGTGCATGGCACATGTCTTTCGAATTTTTAGTTCTTGGCCATGCCGGTTTCCTGTATGTTTCTGACGGTATGAGAGCACTGGCATTGCATTGGCACACTAACATTTTTCGTAGCGAAAAATTCATCTGTGCACGACCGGATACGAACCAACGATCTTAGGATCGGAAGGCGGGGTCACTACCACTAGACCACCAGTGCTCTATATATATATATATATATATACTTACTTACTTTAAATTTTAAAAACAATAGCGCAACGCAACAGTTGCTTGCAGTTTTCAGACTAAATTATGCTTATGATTAAATGTTGAACATTCCTTCATTCATTTTTGTATTGTATTAGGTATATATCAGTCATCTAGTACCCATAACACAGCTCTGCTTAACAGCAGCTTACCTTGGGGCTAGATGATGCTGTGTGGATTGTCTAGAATTATTTATTTATTTATTTATTCCAGATTTCAACCGCGAGGCCTACCGCGCTCGCCGGAGCCGCGAGCGCTCTCGCAAATGGTATGCGCAGCGCCGCGAACCAGTTGCCTCAACAAGCGGACGCAACTCCATCCCCGAGAAGAAACGAAGGGTGCACTTTGGTCCTGAACTTGGACCCTGTCCTGCAACTAAGCCCCGTTTTCCATCTGGACCCAGTCCTGCACTTAAATCTTGTCTTAAAACTAAACCCTGTACTGCACCGGAACCCTTTCCTGCAGATGGACCAAGTCCTGCACTTGGACCCTGCTCTACAAATAGACCGAGTTCTCCACCTGGACTCAGTTCTGCACTTAAATCTTGTCTTAAAATTGTACCCTGTCCTGCATCTGGACCCGGTCCTGCACTTAAATCTTGTCTTAAAACTAGACCCTCTGGACCCAGTCCTTCACTAAGACCCTGCCTTACAACTAGACCATTGTCTGCACCTGAACCCCGTCTTTTACCTAGACTCGGTCCTGCACTTAGACCCTGCGCTGCAACTAGACTCGGTCTTCCACCTGGTCCAACTCCTACACCTCGACCCCGTATTCTACCGAGACTCCATCCTGCACTTGGACCCTGCTCTGCAATTCGATTCTGTCCTCCACCTGGACCCCGTCCTGCACCAAGACCTTGGCCTGAACCTGGACTCCCGAAGCGCGACATGGTCGTGAGTGTATCTGACCGAAAGCGCAACGTCGAGGTCTTCGTCTGAAGGCCGGCTGCCGGCCCACAGACTGGAGCCGAGAACTGTATTCCTGGTATCCAGATGGTTCCGGTTCGTCGTAAAGGTATGACAATAATTTTATTATTACCTGCTCCTTTTTCTTTTTTATAGCAGTGTCAGGAAACTAAGGTTGCCTACGAGTAACTTTTGCCTGGGCATTTAGCTGCGCGAGCATTTTTTTTCCAAACAAATAAAAAAATACAAATGTATAAAAAGTAGCGCGTGCAACTAACCGATCAGGCAACAGTAAAATTGTTCTTGGCCGCTTATAATTTTGTTATTTCACAAAAATATACTTTTTGATATAAAATGTCCTTGTAATATACTTCTATTTGAGTATACAGGGTTAGTACTCTCGACCGCCCTCTTTGGGTAAAATCTAAACAGCTATAGTTATGGAAAAATGATGTTAGGAGTCACGGACTCGATTTTGATAAAAATTAAAATTGGGTTCCCAATCAGAGATTTTGAATTTGTTTTGAATTTAGAATTTTGTTTCAGAGAGATAATTAACAAATACCGCTCTGAAACAAAATTAATACAAACGCGGTCCTGTATTGGTACAGCTGGCTGACCGCTGTTATATGACTCTTTTAATACCAAAGTGAAAATATGGTTGTGTAGCTAACGCTTTTGTTATAGAAAGAAATGAGTTGGATAAAAAGAAGCATTACCCTTTGGCAGCGGTCGCGGACAGTTCATCATCCGGACTGATGGAGGGCAATGCATCTTTTGTGGCAGCAGTTACTGAATAAGATGGTACGTAAATTAGCACTTAAAAAAATATAGGTATATACTAAGCTACTTACAGGGGAAACAACAAAGTAACTAGAAACTACCAGCATTAACTAAGTTACCACAACACTCAGACCCGGACAAGTATTTGCAAATCATGCAAACATTTGTCCAGCAAACGGACTCGCAACCTATATCTCAACCGGGCAATAGCAAACCGCGCAACCGAGATCGCTAGAAAATAATTTTCAATTTGTAATTGCACAAGTTCTGGTTTTGCGAGTTCATTATAATGTATTTACAGCTGGCAATGCGTGCAAGTTATGAAAGCATCTACATGTGAATACAAGTGAACGTATTTTCATAAATTGAAAATTCACAGAGATCTGATGTGGTATACCACTAGATCATAAGTTCTCTTTTAAACCTACTCCCCTCAATATACAGGGTCATTCATTATCAACCTGGCAAACTTAAGGGATAGTTTCCACACATAAAAAAAAATATATATAACACCTATAATTTTTTTTATGTATATTTTGTATTAAAAATCCCAGGATTACAAAAAAATCGATTACGTTTTTATGCTCAAATTTTATTTATCATTGTTAGGAATCGAGTTAAGCGGCGTAATAATGAAATATTCGAGTGTGCACGCCCCGTAGCGGATCATTGACACGCGCAGGTCAAGGACGCGCGGGTTATTGACTCGCGGTTCATTGACGCGCGGATCACTGACACGTGCCGAGCGCTGCTCTTTTGATTTCTAACAAGGATAAAAAATTATTAAGCAGAATTACGTAATTTTTTTTATATAAGTATAAAAAAATGTTTAGAAAAATAAAGTACAAGTATTTTTTTTATGTGTGGAACCAATCCCTTAAGTTTGCCAGGTTGATAATGAATGACCTTATATATTTCATTATTTTATATATCTTTAAAATAAAATAACTCGAAGTAGTGTTAATAGTACACCTTTGTGTTGTGATTGTGTATGATTTAAATCTACATTTTATAATGTTGTTGCAGGAACTTTCTGTAGGTTCAACAAGTTGAACATTGAACACATTTCTGGAAAATAGCTTCTTCGCAAGTTGCTCACTGCAAATTGAAACTTGGCAGTCTCAAGTAATATCCTTCGTAGTGCTGATTTACAACTAAATGTTTTAGTAACTGTAAGTAAACTAGTATTCATGTTTTTTGTAGTTTCTTGAACAATATAAATTAAGCTTGCGAACTATGTATATAAAAATTGAAATGACTTTAGAATGTGGCAAATAAACGAAGCGCAACGGAACGGATGCGCGCGCGACCGCTCTGCCCTGCGGCAGAAATAAATATCATCTAAGTATTTTTAAACATAATAATATAATGATTTCCGCCTGACACAAAACACTAAAAAACATTCTGAAACTATTTCAAACTGGTTTCAAATGTAATAATATAAACCTAAGCGCGCAAGTGTTGTATGCGAAAAGGATTTCCATTTGGCAATTAATAAATGGTAAAAATTCTATTAGATATTGTAATGCTCGCCGACTCCGTCCAACTCCGGGCGTCCAGTGAGAGCCGTACTTATAGAGAGGATTTTTACGCAATCTATTTCCAACTTCCTGTATTTTCAAAGCACATAATCGATAAGCTTCTTGTAGCAATTTATGCATTATTACATTGCCTCTTCATCCTGTTTACGTTAGCATGTTTATAAAACGGATGCACCGTTCAATTTGAAAAATTGTTAAAACGTAATGTTTTCTTTACTTTGTTCCGCTTGTCTAGTGTATGTAAACTTTTAATAATTATGATGTTATGAATAGTGACAAATCGTACGAAGTAATTGTAGGAATAGAAAAGTTTCGTCCAAATCGGTTTTTATTTTTATAATAAAAATCGTTCCACGAAAAAAATCTTGAAAATATACTTAATAACAGCGCTATAAATAATGCATTCAATTTATGTAAGTGAAAATAGTGTGAGTGTATATCTGTAGAGAGTGAGTAATAATATATTTCAAATTTTAAGTCGACAAAGTACGTCGCATACGTTAAAAAAAGGCACGCGTTCGAGCTAACTTAGGGGCATAAGAAATAAATGAAAATTATTTATTAAAATCTAAAATAATCTATAATATTAGAGGCAAGGCAACCTTATAAACCCCAGTTTCTTATCAATAAATAATAAAAATATCCGCTGTTTAAAGGTTTAGAATAATAAAGTAGATTTATTTATAGATAATAGTTATAATAATTATGACATGCTTTCTGCTGTACAGAAACAAGCATCAGCGTCATCGTCACATAGGCTCTTATGCGCGCATGCTATCCTCAGATTTCTTATTTGCCAAGCTAATATAAATTATAATTAGTTTGTCTCGTATTTTAACGAAGGCTCCTCTGTAGTGTCTAATGAGCACACTAGAGATGAGCCTTTAAACCAATCTATTCGTAAATTTACCTCTCGTCTAAGTTTATATTAGCGAACCATAAAATTGATATATCTATTCGAGGCTTGTTACCTCAAACGAAATTTATCTGACTATTACCGACATAATCTACCATGTTTCACCGACAGTAGCCCTATCACTAAAAGATGATTAAATATGCATTGATATTTACATCTCAATATGCAAGAGTAAACCTTGTTGGAGGGTATTAAACAGAGAGGTAATCAATTCTTTTTGCAAAGCAGATACTCTTTGGCTTTTACAAAATAATTAGGCCATGACGAAAGTAATTTGGGTGGTATATTTTACCTAGTCACCAGAGTTAGCCACTGGCTCATACGAACTTACTGACCTTTAAACTACTTTTTTTTATAATAAATTAAAATTTTAGAGAGTAGAGTTGTTGCAAAATGGTATAGTTAGATACCTTAATATAAAGATAATAAACATAACTCATGTATACGTTATATTGGTATCTCTTTCTAAATAGTGTGTGTTATAATATTATAATACTTGTATTTTAAAATATTATTATTTGGATTTCATATTTATGAACTTGATAAATTGTAAAAATTTGGTTATTTTTTAATTTTCTGTATTCGGCTCGTTATAAATAATTATAATAGGTATATAACGAGCGAATACAGAAACATTTTTTTTTAAATTAGGTATGTTTTTTGTTTAAATATGTAGGTAGTTCAATTCTATTATGTAAATAGGGAATGTTACATGTTAGTGATTTAATCAAATAAACATGACTGTGAGTATATAAACGAGTACCTGCACGGAGTAACAAGTGATGAAAAACCTAGTATTTTTGTATTGTATGTTCTAACCGGTTAATGACTGTGGTTATTGCCAACATATAATCTGTAGCTCTGCTGTTTAATGGAACGCCCTTTTTCTGGAAAACTTCTTTCTCCTGTAATTCTTTTCATAATGCACCTACACATTGAATGGTTGCGTCTTCAAAACTCTACGTCTCTAGGAATTGATGTGTTTGCTGTGCGATGATTGTCAGTAATGCAACGGTTTTAATATATCTGGAGGGCAATTCTCGTGTATAGATAAATAGTTACATGTGATTTAAATATCGTCAGAACTGTCAAAATTTATATACACATGTTACCTCTTTGTATCTATTTGTATGTGATTTTTGGCACGAGAATCGCCCTCCAGCAATGTGTCTACATAGTTTGATTAAAAATATATTTTTTGTAATAAAAAATATTATTATTATGGTATTGCAAATAAATTATAGCAATTATCTTAACAAATCTATATTTTATAGTAAGCAATTTTAATAGTGCAGAATAAGTAACATTTTTCTCTATAAAAAGCGGTGTCTTTCACTTTTGAAATAGTTCTGCATGAAAATTATGTTATTTTTTATAAATATTAATACTTTAACAACTGTTTAAACTATAATTATGTTATATTTTTATAGATATTGTGCTATATTTAGATATTTATGGCAAATAAATCGTAGACCTACGATTACTTTAAATTAGTTAAATTCAAGTTTAAAGTACCTACTTTAAATTCAAATTTAAAAAGTTCAACAAAATCTTATAAAAAATTGTACTTACCTAGGTAGTAAAACAAGCGATTTATCTCTTATTAACATGTTAAATTGTACATAAGTACCTAAGTAGTCGTAAAACAAGCGATTTATCACTTATTAACATGTTAGATATGTATGTTGATTGTTAGATGTTTATTTAAATAAATATGTATATTACTTAATATTTGGTGTTTCAATTTTTTTACTCACAATCTATAAACTTAGTAATAAATAAAATAAAAGGTATAATTAAAACTAGCAAATATATTTTTTGGTTTTGAAATATTTCGAGGAGTTCAGGGAAAGTTTTAACGATGAGAAAATATGTAAAAATAACGCCAGTGAAACCGCGTGGGTCAGCTAGTTTAATATTTAAAAAGATAAAAATATTTATTTTCAAAATTGTAGGTACAATTTCTTTTTATCATACCCTAAATCTACATATTAGATCCTAGATATAATTATTACTTAAAACTACGGCCTTGACCAATATTGCTTGCGAAGTAGGTACATAATATAGCGGTAGGTCATTAGGAATAGTTACAAAACCTTACCCTCCGTGATATCCTTATCCTTAGATTTAACTGAGTTACAGCAGGGTAGTGCTCCAACCTCATAATTAACTGAGAGCTCTTTAGTGCGCGATATTCAAGGAACATATTCCTTGAATACCGCGCACTAATAATCAAAGATCCTTTATAATGCTAGAAAATTAGCATTTAGTATGTGCAGGTACAGGTAGGTACACATAAGCATTACCTTCTCGCGCTAGCACTATTTACACAATTAATGTAAATAGGTCTGTCACGAAAACTGATCAGTCTCCCAGACGCTCCACACGTTCGGACTTCGTTTACGGGCGACAATCCTATTACGTAAGTACCTTTTACTATATTAATATCAATACAATTGAAAAAAACATTTTATTTTATTACAATAAACATCATTAGAAAACATCAATGTAACCATTAAGAATTACCATCGAACAGACACTACGGATAAAAACGATGACGTGAAATGCTCACCAAAATAAATTCACGCTCAATTTTATATTTAGCGCAAGCGGTCGGACGAGGCCGTGTCGGTCAGTCCAACCGGGATTCTCAACCGATCACTGATCATTTTATATTAAAGTTTAGAGAATTATAGCGTGTAGTGCATCTAACTGCAAACAAAGGGATGGAGGGCTGAGGGTTGGCCGGTGTACCGCACGCTTCAAGGTAAACATGCAATGCACCGTGCATGAGTCCAATGTGATCCGTGCCGTGGTCATAGTACACAACCTATTCACACCTATTTCCACACAGGCCCACGCAAACATAACGTGTTTTCAGTCACCGATGCTCACATTGGAACGATACGTTGTGCTCTTAGTTTATACGGTGATAAATTGAACACTTTGCGGGGCCAGTGAAAACTTAATTCAAAATTTCAAAAATCGTGTTTTAATTGGGCAAAATATTTACGAAAAAATTTACGGACATATACATTATACTTAGCATATAATTTTTATAAATTAAACATATGGAATCTGAATTGTCGCCAGATAATGAGAATGGTATACCACCAGTGCCAATAAAAACATACAAATGGGAAGATTTACGGAGAGCTCGTGACGCTGGGGGCTACCCTTGGACTCATCTTCTAAAAGTTCCGCTCGAAGGTGAGGTCACGGCCGAGGATATCATCAGAGAGACGACACCGAGAAGAAGCATGTCGCGAGAAGTTTCAAGGTCAAGGACGCGTTCGCCAGTCGATGGTGAGGTTCAAAAGATTTTGAACTTAGACTCCTCACCGGGCAGTAGTCGTAGGCATGGAGAAGAAGGTGAAGATGAAGGAGTTCACATACCAAATTTCTCTAAAGAAGTTTCTTTAGAAGAAGATGATGGTGCTATGATTCAAAACATGAACGTGTACGCTATCAAACGTCCTGAAAGCCAATCTAGCACTCACTTGGTAGCACCTGTTGAAATACCCAAAAATGTTTCACCAAAAAGTATATTAAAAAGGAGAGTGCCAGAACAACAATATAGCATTGGTGTTTCCGAAACTAGAGAAAAAACAAAATGTTGCCATCCTTTAGTGAATAAAATCAAACACTTGGCTGATAAAACTTTACACAAATTGGAAAGAAGTGAAAATGAAAAATTACCACAAACACCACTTTCTAAACGAAAAAAAAATGATATGGGTCAAGAAATAAGACAATTAAAAACTTCTCCAAGTGCAGTACGCCGGCAGAAGTTTAGTGCTATTAAATTAGGAGACTCAGATGAGATGAGCAAAACTTTATGCGTTGATACGCCACCACCTAGAAAAAAGAAAGAACATATTTATGAAGACATAGATGATTCAAAGGGCCACGAGCATGAAAAAACCTTACATTTTTCACATGATATTGACAACATACGAAAATTCGATGATGAAAGCAAAAGTGGTAGCAACATAGAAAATGAAAGCTTGTCGAACATAGAGAAAAAATCTATCGCCTCTCAAGACCCCAGTCTAGTTTCAGAAGATACTCCACTAAAAACAGAAGAACATATTATGGAAAAGTTACACAAAATTGATAATGTAAATAAAGAAGCGTTGCTTTTGGATGAAGAAATGGACGCTGAAGAGCCTAATGTTGATGAAATTTTTCAAAATCAACTTGATGAGAGGGGACCGAACAACGAGTCACCAAACATTACTATCACTGAAATTACTGAAGACGATCCAGCAGCCCAAGGGGACCGGTGTCATGTGACTCCCATCGAATCGTCTCCAAGCCCTAGTCCACAAGAAAGAGGAAAAATAACCGAAGATGTCACAGAATGGTCTAAACCCAGCAGGTAAAGTAGTACTCATACATTCATATTAAATCATCAATTAATAATAAAAAAAAGTCGATACTAATAAATTAATGTATTGTAAGCTCCGCTAAAATACGTAACTGTGACATAACGCATTACAACATTTACAACACACGCAAAGCGAACGCGCTGGCTTATGACTGTTCGTTAATTATAGATCGGTCGTACGTTCTTCCTGCACATTGGTAAGCTCTTTAAAATTGTCATCAGTGATCAGTGCTCGCGGCTGCTTTCACGTCTGTGATTAGTTCATTTACAGACCGGCTTTGACAAACACGCTCGATGATTCATTGACCATTGTCTTCGGACAAATAATGGTCCAATCGGTAGTTTACGGGAAACTTTAACAATGCCTAGGGTCCGGTAGTTGATAGTAATGAGTACGCTTCGGCGATGGACTTCCGAGGGTGGGACTCCGCTAGAAAAACCTGTGAGGCCGACCCGAGAAAGCAGCGTGCAGCAATTCACTCCGGATGTTCGGTGCGCTTGCCAGTTCTTTCAATGCGATTCTTTGCTGCCGGAGCGGCTGAATCCGATAGGCACGAGGCCGACGTCGCGAGCGAGCAATTTCCTATCGTACGGGAGGTGAGTCCCACCAACGTGTTTGATGATTTTGTTGACATTTTATGACTAAGATTACGAGGTGCAAAATAAATTCATGACTTTCGCCCGGCGGCTGCTGCGTCTAAAACGAGCGCCGGCAGTTGGCCTAATTGTGACTCGAGTAACATCACAGATGTTAAATATAACTCAAATCTTGTGCGACAATTCAAGTTTTTTGCAATCTGCAATTATATTTCATACGACTTTTTTTTAAGTTCTTAGCGAATGACACTACCGTAACTGAACTTTTAGCGAATTATTAATGTCATTATTTACACAAAATTATTAATATCGAATTGTTCGTTAATTTTAACACATTTATATTATTTACAGTGATCACGAATATGAAATTATCGAGAAGCCACAACCAAATATGGTTTACAATGCTCCGAACGTAGACGAAAAAGCAGCAATGGTAAAAACAGATGATGAATTGTCTAGTACGACTTCTCTAGAGCGCAAGTATTTGCAACACACTTCAGATGAAGACGAAGGGAATGATGATAAAGAAAATCTTGGGAGTAACAATGCAATAATTAATGCAGAGGCACTTCAAAAAAATATTGAAGATAGGTTTTTTGTAAACACACCTTCAACAGTATCGAGAACAGAATGTGAAGTTAGCACCAGTCAAGTAGATTCATCCGCTTTAGAGCAGTTACCACTAAAACGTGATAGTAGAGCAAAAAATTCAGAAACCACAGACAATAAGTTTCAACAACGAATTCGAGAAGGCACAGGAAAATTAAAGACACAAGCTGGTAAATTGAAAACAAAACTACAAAATATAAAAACAAGTAAGTTTTCCATACCTGATAGACCAAAAATAAATTTTCCAGATCGGTCTCGATTTAAAATGCCAGAGCGGCCTAAAATTACACTGCCTGATAGACCAAAGTTTACTTTGCCAGACAGGAGAAAGTTTAGTTTACCAGATCGCCCAAAATTTAAAAAGATAAACATATCGGAAAAACTGAGCCGTAGCAAATTCACACTACCCGAAAGGCCTAGATTTAATGTTCCTGAAATGCCTAAGTTTAGGATGCCTGAAAGGCCGAAAATCAACTTTCCCAGTTTAGGGAGAAAAAAAGAAAACAAAAGAGGTACAGATACTACAGACTCAACCACTGAACTAGACAATGCTGCTACGGTAGAATTTGAAAATAGGACTTACCCTAGGTGGTTTAGTAAGAAGAAAAAGTCTGAAATTCCTAAAACATCATCTTCGCCAACACTCAATAGAGAAGACACTCCACCACCAACGTTTACATTTACACGTGTTAAAAAAAATAGTGAAAGAACCGAAGAGCCTGCTTCTTTTGTTCTTGATAGCTCTGATCAGCCGCGTGAATATGGTAATGTGAGTAGTGAAGACATCAACTATGTAGGGAGTATTCAAACAGAGGGTGCACGACGATATGATACTACATACGATTTTGATAAATTAGCTACAGATGAATACGTAGATGAAGACTTAGAGAACCCTGATTTTGATAACAATCATACCTCTTATGTTCGCGATTCATCACCGTCTAAACAAGACCACACACCTGTTATAACCGAAATTAATAACGACGAATTTTTTGTACGACCGAGAGGAATTTCTCGCGAAGATATTCAAGTAAGAGAATACTTGAGTGACGAAACACGACAAGCTTTCAAAACTCCGAAGAATATTCTTGCTTACATGGGAAGTAGTTCGGAGATAAATGATGATCAGATGTACATGAACGATCCTGAAGCCGATCCAGAACTGATCGAAGATATCGATGCGATGTATCCAGAAGATTTGAATGACAAGGACGATGGCTACTATACATTCCCACCTGTACGCCCGTCCCGAGCCAAGAGAAAGAAGAAACTACCTGAGTACGAGACTGACTTAGAGGTGACTCAATACATCGACGACAGTGCAGATCCTAGCACTCAATTTACTGAAGTCGACCTAGGCCACGAGGATCAGCACCACGACCATCAACTAAATGAACAAATGTTGCAAGATCATGTTGAACATGGCGAGATAATTAACGGTAACAGCCACCTCCAATTTACTCATTTAACGGATTTGCATTCTATACATGAATATGCCAACGATGACGTGATTCAGTACCCTGAGAATGTGCCCATACAATCCCAGACATTACCCATGCCACCTAAACGGAAAAGAAAATTTGGTAGTAAAAAAGATATGAAGCATACATCTCTGAGTGATTTCAACAAAGTTCCGAAGGAGGAGTTGTGGGAAGAATCACTACAACTTCAACACGAGCATGCCGACGATGTAAGTAGCTGCACACAGTTTTTATTATGAATAAGAAACCATTAACAACAAGGCTTTTGAGTAGAGAGTTTGGAATGGTAACTTTTTGCTTTTATTTCATTAATACCAAGGTAATTCAAAGATTTTTTCTGAACTGAACTGTAAACTTAGTTTGACTGTATTACCCCAATTTAAATACTCTTGAAATTATAGAAGTGACCTACAATATGATCAAGAGTTAACTTATACATTTTTGCTACATTTTCTGTGTCCAAGTCTTTAAGTTGTTAATTCTAAATATGTGTCCTAAAATCTAAAAAGCCCTGGTTCAACTGGTTTTTTCATTAAAATTATATCGTAAAATATTGGTTAAATTAACATATGAAATTAGTTTTTGTCAAAATAATAAATAGATATTCAATTTTTTTCTATTTGTTGACTTCATTATTTTATCTAAGTAATCAAGTCAATCGGCACCAAGACGTTAAAATTGAACTAAACTAAAAATATTACTTAAAAAATTTGCTCAGCAGTGGGGAAAAAATAGATTGATAAAAAAAAATTAATAAAATCAAATATTCATTATCGCAAGGTCAGAAACTAATTTTACAGAAAACAATTTTAATGAAATCAATTGTTTGTTTTTTAGATTTTTTCTCAAGGTCAATAGAGATATTGAGTAGATTATTATTATATTGCGCTAACGTCATTGCACTTCATAGTCCACATTGAAATGAAAGTGAAATACAAACATATCGCGGTTTTAAAAATTATTTTATTGTTCTTGGCACGCACCCAATGTAGAATCATCAGAATTATATTTTTGGAATCCGTTTTAAGCCGTGTGTTGACCTAGTTCATCTGAGCTGTATAATTTCTGCAAAGATGCTGTTTTTAAATGACCTTATTTATATTCGTGTTCTTTAAATCTTAATTCATGAGTTTGTTTGAAAATACACAATCAAGTCTACCTATCAACTTTTTCTACCTTTAAGTTTTTTTATAGGTCGTTTCGTTAACTGTTCAAGGACAATAGCTAAAATAGATTTTACGGTTTCTTAGAATTAATTTGTCAACATCAATTATTATTGCCTATGTAGTTATGTTAGTTAATTTATTAGTTCCATTTTGCTATATGATAGATAACTAGATTTATTAAAAGATTTCACAAGGTCTTTAATATTGCTATTTTTGACGGATTACAGATAATTGTATATCGGACTGAACATGAGTACATCGTGCCTCAAACCGAGTCTGCGACCGCCACCGAGCAGAGCCCAGTGCCGCCGCGACGTGCACGCTCGCGCAGCTCCAGAGCCACTTCACTGTGCGACGATGACAGGACTTCGCACGGTGCAGACTCGCTTACTCTCGACACACATATGCCACACACAGACGAAATGGAAATTGAAAGAAATTTCCGACAGGAAAGCCCTGGCTACGCCACCGTCGACAAAGGACCCTACGCTCCACCAAAAGGTATTCGGCGATCTATCAGCAAAACCCCACCAGCGAGGAGACGCAAAAGCAACAGCTCCGAACGTAAGTACTATACAGTCGGCTCGAACAAAACTGCACTGCCTGATAGACCACCGCGAAAAAAGTCGTCTACTAGCCTAATGACTCTCGACAGCTTAACCAAACATTCAGATGGAACCCAGTACGTCGAAATAGATGAGCCTTTTGAAGAGCTTCATAAAGATCTGCAATCTGGAGACGTAGTAAATAAGATGAAAGACAGACCACTTCCCCCACCGCCTCGACCACCAAGAGGATCCAGGAAGAAGAAGAAAGGTAGAAGGAACAGGGATGAATCACATACTTCACAACCTGAAACTACAATGGAACTATCTCATACGTATTTGCAGGAGCACCAAACTGATGATGTGGTAGAGATTGAAGTATCAACACAAACAGATCCACTCCCAGACGACATGGACTTTGAACTGGGTTACGATGAAAATCTTGACATGTCGATGTCTAGTTCACTCAGAGACATAATCGATGATGATTCTATTTTCGCTAAGAGTCATAGCAGGTTGATTGAAAGTCCACGAATTTCTCGCCCTACATCAAGATCTGAAGCATCTGTTAAGCTTTCGGACCCAAAAATATCTGAGCTTTCTAAGCCAAATATAGGACGTACATCTCCAACAGTAATATTGGTCGAAAAACGTGTTTCAAGTCCAAGTCGAATCAATGAACGCAGCGAAATGGTGACAGAAGCATCTTTGACTGTGCAACCGATAAATATCGATGAATCTCAAATTCCAGATGTACCGCCGCTACCGAGGTCAAGACGCATATCCAACACAATTCAAAGTTCTAAAAATACTGCGCCGTCGAGCGAGGAGCGAGCTCTTGAGAGAGTTTTTGACGCAAACAGAGATGTTCAGCTGGATAATCTAATTACTCAGCGACTTCAAGTAAGGGATTTAGATGTAGGACGACTCAATGTGTCCGAGTTGCAAGCGAATAAAATTTTGGTGTCTGATATAGAAGGAATGACTTTACAAGTCAGTGAACTAAACTCAAAATCTGGTCACATATCTGTCAGCGGAATAGAATTCTCACAATCGGTCATCGACGAAATTGTTAAAAAGTTTGCAGAGATTTCTACCAATCAAGCTCCGGCACAAGATAGTTTGACGGTACCAGAATGCCCAAGACCGGTTAGCAGAGAAGAAGAAACACAGACTGAGCAATCGGAGGCTACGGTAAAAGTGGAAGTCAAGACGGAAACAAAAGCTGCAAACATTGAGGAGGGCGTAACGCTATCTCCGCCACCGAGGCCAGAGTCAAGGGCGGAAGATGTAGCAGCCGCTCCTCAAAGACCTCCACCTCCAGATTTGACTCCGTTATTGTATTCGTACCTCCAAGATATGACGATACCGCCGGCGTCAGTCTACGGACCCCGAGGGGGTGGTTCACGAGCGTTCCATGAGTTTCACGAGTCTCAGCCATCAACGCCACTGCCACCAACGCGGCGCATTAAACGGAAACCAGCGGCACCACACTCAGAGTCCAGTTCTGATGAGGCGCTGGTGCGCCCCTCCCCGCGTCGTTTACCGCCTCCGGTACGCTCGCACGAGCCAACAATAGCCGAGGCTGGAGCGCAGTTCCTTCGCGTCTGCCATTCCTCTATCTCGCGGACTCTGAGAAATATGTTTAATGTGTTCATGTCTTACGTGAGCGGCACCGAAGACAAAAAAGACGCACAGATGGCGCTGGTAATTTTCTTGGTCCTGATTGCCGGCTTAATAATGTTTGGCCTTAGCGACAGCCGTGCGGTGCACCACCACCATTGGGAGTTCTTCAACCCTCCTGATGGAAATCAGTGAAATGTGTTATCCCTGTTTATTTAAGCCTGATTGTTTTTCTCATCTTATGCCTTTCAAATAAAATTAAGTTTGTTTTTTTATAAATATGATGAAACGTGATGATTATATTTTACCCTGTTAAAGTTTGTTATTATTTATAATCGGATTGCTGCAAGTGCTATGTCTATAAATTGACTCTAATTGTTTTATACCTTACATTAAAATAGATTGTAGCAAATAATTTTTTTATAGATACTTTAGCTGCAAAATGCGGCGCAGCGCGGCTTTAGCATGAGCTACTGTGGCCAATAACTGGAAGTTACCCGAATCACAAAAAAGGTTGTAGGCAGAACTTTTAAATCATAACATTATAGTGATGATGAACAGCGTAATAACGTTAGGAGCATGAGTTAAAAAAACCGGTTCACACTGCGTTATAGCATCCTAGTAGTCTGGATCACAATATTGAATGCACAAAGCTATGTTCGGCGTTCGTGCATTTTTTTAAATTTTTGTGCTTGCGTGCTTTTGCACGGAGTTGCTTCTTTTTGCAATTGTAGGCACAGTCACGAGTATTGTATTATATTTATTGTGGGACTCATTTCCTAGATTTGTTGTAAGAACACTCATTTTTCTTCATTTATTTACATTGAGCAAAGGGCGAAAGCAGACGATTAAATTACTAATTGATTGAAACTTTTACCAAACAGAAGTATATACTTCGGAGATATCCAGTGGCATCCGGTCTTTCGATTGAAAATGTACGAAATTAATCTTTCCACCTTCTCGTCTCGTCATTATATCGTCGTTGGTCGTAGTAACGACCAACGACGATATAATGACATAACAGAGTAGTTTAGCTGCTCTGTGAATAGAACGTCACACGCGGAGTTTAGAAAGAAGAATGTTACTGCGCGGCATTCCGATTTATCCATCGGCGTCGTTCCAAACTGTATAAAATGTGCAGAAAATACCATTTTCCAACTACGCCGACGGATAGGAATGCCGCTTTCTGAAACGGCAATTCGAAACGCGCATGTTTGTGCACATTTAGATGTGTAGGTAGGTAATATAAGTAAACTAATAATTTTATCCTAGTAAATATTTTATGTAAAACAATAATCCTAATAGACAAACTACAAAACAGCGAGGCACAACTGTAAATAATATAAATAATAGGTAAATCAATATTTATTCAGAGTCAGTTTCACTGTCCTAAAATAATCATATTATAAATATTTCATTCATCATCATGACAGCCTTCTAATGTTCCCACTGCTGGGACACTGGCCTACTCTCAGGCGAGAGTGATTGGGTCTTAATCCACCACGCGGACCCAATGCGGATTGGTGGATGGCACATGTCTTTCGAATTTTTAGTTCTTGGACATGCCGGTTTCCTCACGATGTTTTCCTTCACCGTATGAGAGCACTGGCATTGCGCACATAAATTTTTCGAACAGAAAAATCCATTGGTGCACGACCGGGTTTGAACCCACGACCTTAGGATCGGAAGCCGGGGTCACTACCACTAGACCACCGGTGCTCTTCATATAATATTTCATTATCCTCCTTGAATATTAATAATGCATTCGCATTCTCGTGCTTTCGCATTCGTCTGGGTGTGTGGGTGTGTGTGTAAATGACTGTTACCACGTATCTTCCTGACGACCTTAAGTTACATAGTTAATATATTGTGTTATTCGATGACATAGTTCAGTAGGTACTGTTTTTTTTTTCATTGATTATATTCAAGCGTTTGACCAACACCTCACCTGATGGTAAGTGATGTTCTGAGATAGCATAAAACTTTTTGTTTACCGCGGATTTTCCGTAAATTTGATTAATGTACAAGGGTAGTAGAGTTCTCTGTGATAGAGCTCGTCCGGGGAAGGACTACCACCATACCTATTTCTGCCGCCAAGCAGTAATGCTCGCATTGCTGTGTTCCGGTGTGAAGGGTATGGTTTCCGGTGAAATTACTGGCACATGAGGCTTTCGATCTTAGCCTCAAGTTGGCAACCCGCGAGTGATACCTCTGGTATTGCAAGCGTCCATAGGCTGCGGTAACCGCTTACCATCTTGTGGGCCGTACGCTTGGTTGCCAATTCAGTTGTATAAAAAAAAAAAAAAAAAAAAAAGGGTGGCTTTTCCCATTCTTTTTTTCAAATGCATTTTATTTCTTCTATATTTTTTTTTCCAAGACTTTTCGGTATTGTGTTAGTGTTTCTGGACTGGTATGGAGCATTATCGATTACTACTAAATTGGGTTTCAGTTCAGGAAAGACCCTTTAAGCACTTTATCTTTAAAACAATCGGCGTTGATCTCATTGTGGCAGTCTTCTTGTTTACTCGAACTTAAGAAGACTGTCTTCCGCAAATCCTTCTTCCCCGCTTATAATGATATATATCTTTAGCCTATTCCTGAAAGGTCAGTCAATCCAGTGAACAGCACACCAAAAAACGCCTGTCGTGATGATTTCACGTTGGTATTCTATGTTAGTGGCTGTACGTACCTACCATGGATACCACAAAACTAAGATGCATCTTCTTCCAGTGTACAAGAGTTATCAATAATCGCAGATATTCGGGTTCTCGAATCCTACAGTGTAATAACATTGATTGTTGTATCTACTTATACAAAATTGATATAATGTAGATAGTGCGAGTTTGCTAACTGACCATCAAGACGTCTATGTGACGTAATAGGGTTCCAATTCTCGCGGTTTGGCGATTATAACTTTGAAACTATAATTATCGTGCCATATTATAATTATCTCAGGGCAAAAATTTAGTCAATGTAATTAATAGTATATCTATCGGCTGATATGATGATGATGATGATGAATTAATAGTAGTATCTAAATAAAGTGATTTAACAAGCCATTTGTGTTAAAGGAAAGAAGAAAGAAAAAAAACACAGTTTTCTTTGAAAAAAATTAAATTTTAGTCGACACGTCTGCACAGAAAAATGTCGTCTATGGTGTCTACTAGCACGGCTGAGTAGAAAAATAAAACATTTAAATAGAGAAATAAAATAGTAAGAAGGTACTTATTAGAGATAAATAATATAAATGTTTTACTCAGTTGTAAAGGTTACTTTAGCATTGCAGACAACAAAAATGTACGCATCTAATAATTTAACATCATAATATTTTCCCTGCAGGCACTTAGCCTCAAGTCAAAGGGATTTCCTAAGCTAACCTTGTCTGCGCCGTAAACGAGTTTTAGCTATTATGCTGCAGATAGAACCTATTATAAATATTTAAATTTAAACGTTGTTTACAGTAAAGTTGTTTATCTAAATATATTAAGATGTATTGTAATCGAATAGGCATTGCTAGTCACTAGTGTACTTTTCATTGGTCACTAATTGAATATTGCAATCGGTTTAGGTAATAAATGCATTGACACACAAAACACATTCATGACAAGAGTGAAGTCCTTTCTAGACAAGTGTGCTTCATCACCACACAGGCGGTGGTCAAAAGCTTGTTTAAAAAAGAATACTTAAACAGACTGAAACATCATCTGCTATTTTATTGTGACCTTAATTAGACAGGGTCTTTGATTATTAGTTCGAGTTAGACTCTATATATTGCTTTGATTTTATGCCGAAAGTGAAACTCCTAATAACTATCAGGTGGAACTTCACATTCGGTATAAAACTCAGTAAGGAACTGGGGAGTCAAGGCTATTTTTGCTACTGTGGCACACAATTTTTTTCTACATGACATAGTGAACTTCTGTGCCATTCTATTAAAAATGTAATATAATGTATGTAGGAATAAGCGCGATAAGAAATCATATTCCGATCCGGAATTCGGAACGCTCGTCAGTATCATTCTTACATATTGAGCTGAGAAATTTATCAGTAGGTATTGATATTGTATGGTATTCCACTTTCTGAATTAATAATATGAATTCAGATTATGAATCCAGAGAGATATTCAGAATGTGTGAATGGGCAGCCCTACAGTGTTGTGTGCCAAGTCGTAAATAATTTGTCTATGTTTATTTAAAAGTCGCTCTGTCTGATGGTCATTAAACCTCCTCATTTTATTTATCCATTGGTAAGATTAGAAATGATTTTTTTAGTACCTGCCTGCTAGGTCATAGATTAGATCTACTCAAATTAAGAAGATCTAAGATCTAAAATCAGGACATTGGGTGAGCTTTCTTTATGTTTAGCAGCTAAACTTATTTATAGGTAGGTAAGTTAAAGATACTAAAGTCCGTGTTTTTTTCATAATCATATAAACTTCTGGTAGCTATCGTGGTGTAAAAATATGTCATCATATTTGTTATTTTATATTACGAATGACAAGAAAAGACTTTATCCTAACGAGCTGTTAAAATGGAATGCGCTCCATAGCGTATTATGTCACAAAATTCGATGTATAATTCAGTATCTATTCCAGGTACGAGTCAAATGTTTATAAAATACTAAAATTCCACATTTTTCTTAGGTTTATAGAAAGTGAAAACTTGATTTGAAAAAAGCTAGCTTTCTATAAACAAATCTGGGGGCTCGGTAGTGGAGTAGTGGGTAGTGCCAAGACGAGCCAAGTGAAGCGAAAGAGCACTACCTACCATTTCTCAAAGAGCTTCGCCGGTTTTTTGAACCCTCATAACAAGTGGGTTTGGATTATACCCGATAAACATAATTTTCATGATTTATGATGTCAATAGTAGACCCATTAAATATATTAAGTTTTGATTGCATGGCAAAAAAGTGATGAACTAATGTAGGTACTTATAGCAAAAAACTAGTGAATGTGAATACATTTTTAACCTTACGCTCATGTAAATGTAGAGTTTGTGAAGTTAAAGCCTAAGAGTTAAGCCGTGTAGAGTTAGAAGCTTGGCGTCATGATATCATAACTTTTTGACAGTTCTCTTTTTGGCAACATTTTACATGAAAATGTTTTTGGTGGGATATAATTATAAACAATAAGATAGCTCGCTCGCGCTTGTTTTCCTCGTATTTATTGAAACTTTAAATCAACCTGTCTGGACGTTTTATCTAAAAATCGCTATATTTTTAGCGACTTGCTGAATATGTATTTCTTAAGTCAATGGATAAATTGATGAAATGTGACAGATTTGAATCCGACAGAAGTTTAGTATGATTATGAAAAGGCAAATACACTGCTTTTTAATTTTATCTCTTAAATGTTATTAGTTAGTAGCGTATCATAATAAAAAATCTTGAAAAGTGTACATGGTGGAATGTATTACGCATTTTAAATATACTAACCTATATCATGTTGTTGTGTACAGATAATAAAGTTTGATATATTATTAAAATCGTTTGTTTTATAAGCTAATTAGCATATCTTGCCTTAGAATGAAGCCCTAAAAAGTAAAAGCACCACGACATTTTTTTTAGACAAATATTTGTTGACTGAGTGCGGATAATCTAGGATGAGTAGATCCCGAGATAAAGCCGTTCGATTTTAAGTTTTATGTTTTAAAAATTTTTTGTTGCATTGTTGTTTCCTTAATCTAATGTCGAAACCCTTTTTTACGTGTTTATACAAATCATAAAATGTATCAATGGGATCAGTTGCCCGATTCAAAGTATTTATTAGGTCAACTGATCAAAGATGCTGCGTAACCAGTTGTGGAAACATCACAGGGCCTGTAATTATGAAACATAGGTATTGTGTCCCACCACAGAAAAAATACAACACGCTGCTTTCGTCCAGACTGCGTCACCGAAGTCGTCTAAATCAAGAAAAGTAGAAAATATCTGCCTGCAGTAAAAACATTTAAAACAAGCGTTGCATTGATTGAACGTAAAAATAAAATATGAAAAATTACATTGTTAAAGGCGGTGGACTGAAGGGGAAAATAGAGAACAATAATCAAAGAGAGACGTATTGTAGTTTGATCACGCACCAGGCGGTGGTGGGTGGCGACGAAACGCGACGCGGCCGTTTGCTGCGCGGCGGCGGCGCGGCAGTGGCGGCGGCGGCGGCGGCGGAGGGTGGCAGCCGGAGGATAAAATCAATCATTTATATAGGATGGATTCGACCAACTTTAGGAATAACTGTTCCGCGGAATAGGAAATGTCGAATACAAGGAAACTGTCACGAACATCGCGAATAACTACGATTTACTCGGAGAATAGCGCCGATTCGAGTTTGGTCGAATCCAACCATAGTAGTCTATGTTTTGCACAATAGAGCTTTTTTTTGAAGAGGGATTATCGAAAATAGCTAGGAACCCAGCCGAGTTTGTTGCCATTTGACTGGACCGCGGAAACTGGCGTTAATTCACCCTAGCAATAAGACATTTTAAACAAAGGGATTCTGGTTATTTTAGGGAATATTTTTTTTTTAAAGTGATTGAAATTTACATTATTTTGCACACTAGCACAGAACAGATATTAGTACTAGTTAGCTACTAAATTGTGTAACACAATGTTAAAACATTTCAAAATTAAAACAAACCTCTACTAATTAAACAAGAACAATTAATTGCCAGTTATGTGCAAACATTAATTAAATTACACTTAATTCAAAGATCGTAAGTAGTTATTCCAATGACGAAGTTTTTTCAACTAAAACCGTTATACACAATAATACTATTAATTAGTTAGATTGTGCCACTAATTAGGATATGTAATCGAAATGGCTGATTTATAAAGATACCTGTACTTTTCGCAGTTTTCGCAGCTTGCTAAATATTTTTTTCTTATTATATCTTATACACGACTGATGTGGCACGGCGAGTGAATGTCCGCTTGCTACGCGGAGGTTGCGGGTTCGATTCACGCCTCGGGACAAATGTTTGTACGATCTGCAAATAATCCGGATGTTCTGGGTATTTTCTATGTATAATAAAAATAATATATCTATCTATGTATTGTATTGTATTTTATTGTAATAAGTATATCAGTCCCATAACACAAGCCAAGCCGAGTTGGCCACTGACACATACGAACGAACGAACGATAATACAAGCTGCTAACCTTGGGGCTAGATGATGCTGGGTGGATTGTCCAGCATAATTTATTTATTTATTTTTAACAATGAACAAAGTAGATGAAGGATTTAAAAGATTTATTAGCTAACAGAGGTTTATAGTTCAATTATGAATAGTAATTAGCAATATCTCCTATGACAAGTATTTATTACTTAAAGTAGATTTTATCGCTGTTAACATTGTTATATCTTTTGGTAACGCAATAAAAAACTTGTACTTATTTGCCAATACCATTTAGGTTGAAGTTTCAACTAAAACCCTACAAGAGTGTTCCATGAAAATTCCTAATTATAAGTATTACTTTGTGCTGTTGTGCAACTAATTAGGACGTAATCAAGATGATCTGCGTCAGAATCGTTTTTAAATTACGACGAATGTAAGTACCTAGACAAACCTATATACGTACAGGTCTCTACTTAGTTAGAGCGAGGAACTCAATGCAACACTACTGGCACAAAGGTCTTTTCACACAGCATTATTTACTTACAAGAAACACTATAATTTGTTAATATCATATAAATTAATGTTGTCTATGACCCTTTTTACTAAATAAAGATTTTTGGTTTGATTTGATTTGATATAGGTTTATAAAGTACAATATTAAATACTTTGTACTTAATATTGTAACTTTGTACATAGTTAAATTCATAATGATCATCATGAAAGCCTTCTAATGTTCCCACTGCTGGGACACTGGCCTACTCTCAAGCGAAAGTGATTGGATCTTGATCCACCACGCGGACCCAATGCGGATTGGTGGATGGCACATGTCTTTCGAATTTTTAGTTTTGGACATGCCGATTCCTCACGATAATTTCCTTCACCGTATGAGAGTACTGACATTGCGCACATAAATTTTTCGTAGCGAAAAATCCATTGGTAGTGTACAAATTTGGTACACGACCGGATTCGAACCCACGACCTTAGGATCGGAAGGCGGGGTCACTACCACTAGACCACCAATGCTCATAGATAAATTATCTAAAAAACAAAATTAAGGGCCCACTTTAAAATAAATGGCAAGCTTAAACAAATTTAATGCCCTTAATGACGTATTGTAAGTTTATTGACGTTTCTTTACCCTATTTTGAAAATACATAAATACCGTTTCAGTGTTCGGGCATTAGGAGGACTATTCCCAGAATTTTCCACCACTGGGAGCTTTGTTCTCAGTAGACTTAGTAAAACAAAATTCCCAATAGTCCTACTCATTTATGTAGACCTGAGAAATTGATAGACATACATCATATAAATTCATAATCATCATATCAGCCAGTCCACTGCTGGACATAGACAACATCTTGGGTTTGAAAGCATATTTTTTTAAAAGTTTGCACTGGACATTATGGTGCGTTTCCATCAAAGACCGGAGTTCTAACTGTGCGGAACAGTAACTGTGCTGAACAAATGTTTGATAAGACGGACTCACAAGAAAAAATGGTTGCACACATTTTGTTCCGCACATTTTGGTTCTGAACATTTTGGCACAATTCGGAGCAAATTGTTCTGAACAATATTTTGGTTGAATCGCACCGTGACGAAGGGACGCTCTTAACCTACCCTAACAGCTTTGTGATAGAGCTTCTCTTGGCAAGTAGGCAATACAACATTATT
The DNA here is from genome assembly GCA_951394395.1 of Colostygia pectinataria. Classification (NCBI taxonomy): domain Eukaryota; kingdom Metazoa; phylum Arthropoda; class Insecta; order Lepidoptera; family Geometridae; genus Colostygia; species Colostygia pectinataria. The sequence goes on along the minus strand of OX596348.1, from coordinate 16,174,813 downwards.
ATATAAATAATACCTAACTATCCCATCTATAAATATTGCATTGTCTTTCCTGGCAATTGATAAAAACGATTATGGATCAACAAAGGTTTAAATTTTGATTATGAATGACCTTATATATAGAAAAAAATACAGTTTAGTGGCTCTAAGTCTTCTTATTTATTCAATGAATGAAGAAAGACATATTGGCTAACAGAAGTTTAAAGTACGATTATAAATAAGACTAGGTATGTTGTGTTTAATTCGAAAGGCGTGTTTGATCACATCCGCCTCTTGCATCTTTATTAATACTAAGTACTACCTATTTGAAAAAAAACTATCAAAAATAAGTAGGTACCTACTTAGTTATACAATAACGTGTATCTAGTCATAATTGCCTTATTATTTTATTTTTATTTTGTTTTAAATATACTGATTGAATCTTTTGTAAAACAAGTGCTTTTATGTACACGCTTAAGCTGAAAGCGACTGATAAAACGCACCATCGAAGCCTTATAATCATATTAGCGCGTCAGTTAACAGAACAAAGGTCCTATCTAAAAGTCCAAGCATGGTGTGTCGGGTGTAGGCGATGCATGTGTGAGTGCAGTTATGGCGGACCAAGCCACGCCTCTAGGCTCGTAAGGTAGAAAACCGGTCACCAGCGCTAACTTACCTGCCCATGGTAATGTCATTCTGCGCAAAGCATGTGGTTGCGCGTCCTTCGACGCGAAGGCCGGCTTTCCATGTTGAAATATGGCCTTCGGAACGGCTTTCAGAATCAGGCTCACTAACGCAATGGCAACTGTTCGCGGAGTTCGCTCGTCCTTGGACTGGTGCGATTCGGAAATTTGTTCTAAGTTGATCCGCGTCGGTATTGCGGTTTATTGCGTTGAGATTCTTAAAGCATAAACTTTTATTTAAAAAATATTTTACTTATATTAAAAATTAGTTATAATAAATTTTGCACTTAGTTGATTTAAATTTAGTTTAAATTCGATAAGGTAATTAGTCGAGTTGACTTTTAGTATGGTACGGTAACAAAAAATATGATTGATGTAAATTTTAACATGAATAGATATTTAATTCAAACTTTCTTTAATTTTCGGGAGAGTTTGGGTTTTTGTGACATTTTTGTAAGGAAAAAATAAATAATGACACCGCGGAAAAAAGTTACGGGCGCTCCTAACAAAGTCCAAGCGTTTTGGAAGAGAGTTAAAGAAAGAGTTAGAGGAAGACCACCTGAGCCATCGACGTCAAGGTCGACCACTGTCAGTCGTATCCGGTCCAGCTTTAGCGGTATTTTCAAGGTAAGTACCTACCTACCTAATTATTTGTTAACTTTTATTAACAGGTTTATGAGGTTTATGAGGATACTCAAGCACGACGGAACCTGGAAACGGAACACAGACGTTACAAAAAAGTTGTGTGTCTTTTACTTGTTTAATAAGAGGAAAGAGGAAGAGGCACATAGATGAATGCAGCTACAACGTCTCGTCGATACAGATAATAGAACTCTGAACGGTGTTTGTTAGATGAACTAAATGCAGTAGGTATTTATTGTGTTAGATACACTACCTACGCTAGTGAACTAGTTTTATTCAACGGGTTGTAAACGGTTTTATATTATACGGTCAAGCTGTTTGTTCTTGTTGGATAGTCAAATAAGTAGGTAGGTAATTGAAATTTTACCCTCTTCCTGTTGACAGATAGGTAGATATAATTTTTAACCGACGAAAAACGGTGGAGTTTCGCATTGTTACCTGTAATAGTTCTGATGACACATTAATTTAATATTACTGGTTTAGCATCATTGTTAATCCAAGATGGTCGCCGCCACGAAATGGCGGACCACCATCGTTTTTTCAAGAGGCATAGCATAGGTAACTAGTTACTAGATCTATTACTTTATGCCCTTTGTGAAAAAATATATGTGGTCCGCCATTTTGTGTTAGTACCTACACTATGACAAATTTCAAATCTAAGATGGCCGCTGGCACAAAATGCCAGGCACCTACTATTTATTTAGTTTAGTTTCAATATTTCAAAATAAAAACTAAAAAATTAAAAATTAAATTAGTAAAAAAAATATTTTTTATTTTAAGTTACGTAAACGGCTTTAGAATTAAAATAAAGATAATAATGTACCTACTAAAATTTGGTAGGTCTTAGTTATGTCATAATAGGATGGATCAGACAAAAAAAAGAGACAGTAGTTATGAGAGCACTAGCCTTGCGCACATAAAACTATTCGAATAGAGAAATCCATAAGTCCACGACCGGGTTTGTACCCACGAACTTAGGATTGGAATGCTGGGTCGCTACCACTAGACCACAAGTTTTCCATATTTTGTGGAGATATTTATATTATTTAGATATTCTTACTATCCTATAGGATATAGGTTGTTTTTTCTCATAATTTAATTCAAAGCACTAGATTTTGCTGCTTTTTTACTACAAACTTTAGTGAACGTAAAACTCATTTTCTGATAGGTTTTCATATTTTGAAACCTGGGTTATTTACTTATTACAAAAATAATATAATATAATAATAACAGCAGCTTAGCTTGCTGAATATTACCAAGACTACCTCTACTTAAGGTACCTACCTAGATGTAGATTTAGTACTAAGAGAACTAGGTACCTCTACCTAAGTAGGTTAGGTACTACTTAAGATTTGTAATATCCACTTAGACAGGGTATTTAATTATTATCGCGTAATATTCAAGGACGAACTGGGAACATTTTTGGTAGATTGGAAGTTTTGGCTCGGGATAGAATAGAATAGAATAGAAAAATATTTATTTAACGCCACACAATTAACATAAAAATAAAAATAACAATAAAAATTAAAACTTAACTATTGTGACGAAAAAAAAAGGCAGCCACTCAGCATGTGCTGCAGACATAATGTGTCTGCAGCGCTGGTTTTATAGCGCTGGATAGAGACGTCTGGACAGTTTGGAGGATGCCTTTGCCCAGCAGTGGGACACTAACGGCTAATATAATAATAATAATAGTAATATTCAAGGCGTAGGTAGCACACACATAAAGAATACAACACATTGTAAGTAGGTACCTACTTACTTTTTTTAGGCATTTTATCTTGAAAATATCGAGTAAATTGATTAAGTTTTTTTGATCAATTATTATATTATATTATACTGATACTGGTGCGCTCATGACGTAGCGTAGCTAACTAATAAGTTGTTCAGATCAACGAAGTTATAGAGTAGTAGAGTTAATTGTGATAGAGCTCGTCCGGGGAAGTACTACCACCATACCTATTTCTGCCGCAAAGCAGTAATGCTCGCATTACTGTGTTCCGGTGTGAAGGGTATGGTTTCCGGTGAAATTACTGGCACATGAGGCTTTCGATCTATGCCTCAAGGTGGTGGTAACACGCAAGTGGTATCTATGATGTTGCATGCGTACATAGGCTACGGTAACCGCTGACTATCAAGTGGGCCGTACGCTTGGTTGCCACTTTAGTGGTATAAAAATAAAACCTGGAGACATCCATTGCTGGACATATTATGCTCGAGAGTCATGACGACCGATCTTGCTTGACCCCTCACCATCTCCTGCTTCGATATCATCGGTCCATCGAGTGGGTGCCTACATATAGGTACTTCGATAACTAGTTTGCGGCTAGATATTAGTTCTGCGATCTATAATTTTGACCTGCTTCAACTTGCATAATTTGCCGACCCTATAAAACGATACGTAGTTTTCGTAGTATTCTACTAATTGATTGCGGTTAAATTAGTACGTTTTAGATAAAGCATACTATTTAATATTCTATTCTGTGGTTATAGTCAACGATCGATCGAGTGTTCTGTTACATTTTGGCCTTTATTTATAGAATAGGTATTTGAGCAAAGAAGTCAAAAGTTTTTCGGGCTTAGAAAAATGAAACTTGATAGCTGCTAACCTAGTTCCTATCGAGTTTCGTTATAGTTCCGAGCTATAGTACCTAGTACTTACAGTTGGAATTCAATACCTAGTGCACGGCCGAGATTCGAACCCGCCTCAGCCGGATCTCATCCTACTCAGTTAACACGGCTTTTTGCCGTGTGTGTGTATCTATACTGTATTCTATGTATATATTATAATCCATAGAATACCCATAAATATACGTAGTTTCTACAGTTTGATAAACAGTATCTATTACAGTTTGTCTACTATTCTACAGTTTGATGATCTGTAGAATAGGTTAGATTAGTTAGAGTAACACAAACTGATATTAATAGTTAGCCACAGAATGGGGTTAGCGGAACTTCACTAATAATACAAGTAGGTCTGTTCAGTGAGTTCTGAAACCGCACATTTTCTTGCGCACAGTTCCAGCAAAACTTGTTTTGCAAGACAAATGAAAAGATATCGCCTGGGTACGGGCACTTTAGCCACATTACCTTAGGTACCTAGTAATAATATCTGTTATGTGCTTAGCTCTAGCCGTGGAACTCCATAATCTCCTTACAAATGGTACCTAGGTAGGTATACCTAACCTAGTTATAGTTCGCACAGCGGATCTAGGCTTCCGTAAAGTTAGCCGTTTGAGAGCTTTTTCAAACTAAGTTTGAAAAAGCTCTATTGCGCATCGAAACGGCTAACTTCACGACGGCCGAGATCCGTCGTGAGAACTATACCTACCCGGCAGAATTACATACCACTCTGTGTTTTTCATACCTATGCCTTGCTTATGCCCTATCCTTAAAGCATTGATTTGGAGTATTATAAGTCAATTGCTCTATCGAATAAAAGCGATATCTGCTACCTTCCACCACACACAGTGTAGCGAATGTCGCTTCCTTATTCATAATATTCCTATAATGCCGTAGGTAAGGTACCTAGCTACCTAGTGTACCTACTCGTACACTGGTATACAAGATAATAAAATTAAGTAGGTAATATGTATTTTACGTGAGCGCCGCTGAACGGCACTAAGTACCTACCTACCTACTTAGAATGGTCTTCTTCTTATATGGTCCTATTTTATCACAGTAGGTAGAGAAGTTCCAAGTTCCAAGAGAATATAATTAAGCACTACGTTAGTTGGAAGTTTTTCATTCTATTCTATCTATTTAGTACCACAGAACACTAAATTAGTCTATACCTACCAAAAGTTATCTGTGGTCTATAATTATGTACCTTAACTACTACCACAGAACAAATATTAGTAGGTACTACCTACCTACATAAAAACCTATCACTTAAATTAGAGGTTTACTAGAGGTGGGCTTCGCTTTCATTTTTGACAGAAGCTGCGTGGTTTGATACAAAATTTTCACCAACTGTGCTTCGCAACAATCTGTCATGACCATGAGCTGTCATCATCATCAGCAAATCAAGGGGTATTTCGTACAGTTTGGGAACGAACATTTAATATTCAAAAGTCATTGGGAACGAATGAAGTGAGCTTATTTTCGTTCTACCTGGCGTTTTGGTTTCGAAGTGAGCGCTCAAGCAGTAAGTACCTAAGCACTTTGCGTAAGTATTAGATTTCCAATCCACTAAAACTAGTTGGATTGGATAAAAAATACTTTCAAGAAAAAGCTGCATTTGCCAGTAGATATAGAATAGAATAGAAAAATATTTAATTAACGCTACACAATTAACATAAAAATAAAAAATAACAATAAAAATTAAAACTTAACTATTGTGAAGAAAAAAATTCCGTTTAAATGAGATGCGAGAAGTCAGTAAACATAAAAACACTAAAAACCAAGTAGGTGTAGGTACCTACCTACCTACTCATTTATTTAGGCTCATTTCTTCAACCGATAACAAAATAGATTCCGCCATACCAATTTATTACTACAACACAAGATAGGCCTAAAATAATTAGAAGGATATAAAGATATACCTACCTTTAAAGGTAGGTAGGTACTTGCATACAAAATAAAAATGTAAGTTTCTAAACAAAAGTCCTATTGTAGTTTTTAGATATGTATTATATTGTGACCTTATTTTCAGGAGAGCGATTCTCGTGCATAGAAAAATGATTACGTGTGATATATATCGTCAAAACTGACAAAATTTCTATATTTTTTGACAGTTTTGACGATATTTTATTATATATCACATGTGATTATTTATCTATGGCACGAGAATCGCCGTCCGGAGGGCGATTCACGCCCACAATGGTTACATGTGATATATATCGTCCTGTCAAAATTTCTATACATATTTGACAGTTTTGACGATATAATTATGTAAGCATGCAAATTTAAAAAAACTCAATTCCAGAAAGCAAAGAAGTTGAAAAGTGCTGAAAGGAGTTTCATATTAGGTAGAGGATCTTTTTTCTTAGAAATTTTAAACCCAGAACACAGAATACTTAACAGTTTGGAATGGAAACCACTGAGCTTCCTGCTTCATTTGACGTTTGCCATGAAAATCGAATTTACTCTGATGTTCATTTTGTCCCTAGAGAATACCTATAATAGTGTCAAATTAGTCGGTTTCATTTGTTTATTGGGGCGTTACGTTTACGTTTGTTGCCATGGACGTAAATGTTATTGCATACACTGGGATAGCCGGTGAACATCGATTTTTCAACAGGCGCCATTGGATTTATGCAATAGGGATGCAGGCCTCAATAAATGGTTGAATCTTTGAAAGTGTAGTTTACATAGCATGATTAGTCAGTCAGGTCATTACCTAGCAGTTACGTAAGCAGATATTTACTTTTAGTACGTATTAAGAAGGTACCTATGCCTTTAGCTGTAAGTAGATATCAAGGAAGTCTTTAAACTATAGGCAACGCCTGTACGCGCGTACTTAGCAACATTCCGCCGCGTGCGTGGTCTCTGACTTTGCCCGGGCGTTTTATAGAAAGTAAGCAAGGGAACGAAAACGCCTCGGCGAAACTCAAAACAATAAACATTTTTACTTTAGAACTTTGCTTGTCTACATAAAAATAAAATTGTTTGTTACTGTTAGTCTTATATTTTTTTCCAACTTTTCTATGGTGTAAAAAAACAAAGACTTACGCCACTATGAAATTGGTCTTAAGTCAACTAGCCTTTGACATATCCAGTGATAAATGACCGGCAGATAACATTTCTAATGCTTCTTCTGCTTTTATTTAGGGCGTCTATTGAGTTTGCGACAAGAAAGCCACTTTTGATTTTTTTGGCTGTTTCTGAACGAAATTTGAGCCTACACAAAGCAAACCAATCGGTGACACGCGTACCTTGACAGAGATATTTCTTCTTCTTGTTTTAGTTTGTGGCGTCTGTGACTGCTAATGCCCAGAGATATTTCTTAGCCCACTACAGTATTATACCTATGACTTTGACTAATCAGCATGGTGATTGGTGACAACCAACACGTCCAAGGTCAAATTGGCCAAACAGGGCGACCACGACCACCCACCACCCACCTGACCCCCGATTCTTAATTTTTTAGCAACTCGTTAAACCTACCTAGTCATATTGATCCTGCAATAACATTTTTTAGGCTAAACTTAGTAGGTACCTAGGGTAAAAGCACCAGTTATTGGCTACCTAAGCACCTAGGTCAATTTAAATTAAAATCCAAATGATGTTTTTATGGGTGTTAGTGGAGACGGAAAAAGTTCTAATATCATTTTAATAACAATAAAAATAATTAACATTGTTTATAAAGTTTTTATATTCATTCAAATAAAAATTGTGTTACTGGCACCCCAGAATTAGTTACTGGCATGTTTGGTTTCAGTTATTGGCTGTTGCATTTTTTACGAAACACAGCAGATTATAGTCATTTTTTTTAAGAAATACAAGGAACATAATTATCGAGTTCTTAGCTCTGGAATAAACGAACTTTTCGAAGCCCTTGTATAAATAATTACAGTATATAGTTTACCAGACAAAATGAATTAGTATCGGTTTCGGCACAAGTTTATTTCAGGCCATCGGATCTTGAACTGATCTCTGCATGCGGTGGTTACTCAACTGGCCATCTATGCTGTGCTCTTCAGCAAACGTCAGATTGGCGGAAGAAGGCCAATTTCGCCAAATTTGACAAATTATAAATTGAATTCGTAGGTGACTGGCGGTGATGTACATGTATGGTCAGTAACTTAAAACTTAGTTTTTTTTCGTTTCTGTTATTGGCTATACCATAATTTAATGTTTTAAAGTAAAAAAATAATAAAATACATTAAAAATTAAGATAATATAACTTAAATAGTAACGAAATATGGTTTAACTACAGAGATATGAGGTATGAGACAAGTTTCATTCGAATTGTAGTCAAACGCAATCCTTACCGTTTTCACAACAAAACCCCACCATAGTAGCCGGATTGCCGATTGTCAATAATTTATGTTTTTTTTATACGAAATTATTCGAAAGGTGGTACAAATCGGCACAAATATTAAAGCTAAATATGTAAACTATTCTCTAGAATGAAGGAAGATATTGTACTTAGCATCAGTAGCTTTTAAGAAGTGTTTGAGTATGAAGTAGCCAATAACTACTGCCAGCCAATAACTCATTCATTTACCCTACCAATATCAGTTCTGTGGCTAAACTAACTAAAATTGTTGCCGGCCGTCCTTTTTTAATGAATTGAAATACAAAATCCCGCGTTATTTTTAGTTAATTAGGATTAACAAATGCTACAACAGAATCGACACCAATAATCGCTTACTTAGCGAGTGACGACTTGACAAGTTACCATTAGCAACAAACAACCACCAGCTAAAACATTTGTGAAGACAATCAGAAACTCTTTTCAATCGTAACTCTTTTTCATGAAACGAAAACGCTGTTTATAGTCAAAGTTTGAGATAAGTAGGTACTAATAGTTTAACCTACCTACGTAATATTATTTATATAAAAAAGGCGATTTTAGGCTATTTAAGTACTTTACACAGAAGATTTGGTGACTTGAGATTCAGAATTAAGCGAAAATACCGGGCAGTGGGGTTTTAAATACGCCCTCCGTGCAAACCGGGACAAAGCCGGGCCACCGCACCCACCGGCACCGTGTAGAAGCGTAAACGTTGTGTGATTTACATTGGGTCAGAAGTAAAGTCGGTGCTGGCTGATGCCGACTCCAAATTCGAGCAAAGTCAGTGCTGAGTCGGATTAGTCAGTACCTGACTTCAATACTCTCGCGTAACTATACTAGTGAAAGTCGGTTCTCGATGGAGTCAGTGCGCTGACTTTACCGCACCAAGGAAGGCCAAGCAAGGGTATGCGGTCGGTAAACCAACGTCATTGTAGTGCGGGGCTTTAAAAAACTGGCGCAATTAATTAGTGCATTCAGTCATATTTAGCATAATTATTTAGTCTTTTCAAGCAAGTTTTCACATCCACCCACCCTTCACTAATCATCACCTCCTAGAAGTTTGTTGATCAACTTGATCAACACACCTCACACGGTCAGTCAGTCAGTTCAAACAAACAACTCAAACAAGTCAAGTCAGTGACAAAAGGATCGCGTGAGAGCTGAGTCGAGTTTTTTGTTAGCTCCTTAGCGCGCGTCATTACGGTCGGTTCACACAAAATTCCAAAAAACATTTGTTATATGGTAAATAAATAAGCAAACATGAGCCGAAACCGAGTTTTTAGAGCCCGCTCAGGTCCTCTAGAAACAAAAATCTGTGTTGATAATATTATCAACATAATAATAACTATCTCAAGTCATATCCAAGCGCACAAGATAAATCTCTGCTAAGATCTCGTCGTTTCTGAAAGATAATTGTATTTTAGTGATAAACATGTCGGATATACACAAGTGCGGGTTTTGTGGCCTTCTCACTGGACTGATGAGGAGAGTTATGTGCGTTGGTAACCGTCGAGGCAGCAACGAGTCGCATTATCGAGAGTTGGGTGATCAAGATACACTGGTGAGCTTTGATTGTTATTATTATTGATGACAATATTATACCAAGTCGGCATTGTCGGTGCTATCATACGTACTGTCTATTCATACTGTTTATCATCGACTACGCGTATGCCGTGCATTATAGCAAATGGCCATCAACTTGTTTACTTAAACATCTCTAAAATGACACTTAGAGTGTCCAAACAACCTCGCCACTAACCATTCTATTAGAACTAACTTCTCGGTAAATTGTAGGTATAACCTATGTCATGTAGTTTTATATACAATATCCTGACATGCAATTAACTCGGTTATATAATTATGGAAGCAGGTTCTAGTATAATTATGTTTTATCTGCAAACACTTATTGCTTTTGTGCTGGGGTGTAGGTAAAGTGAAAGTTGAAATTTCTCTTGAAAGTAACATAAAATAATTGTGCTCATGCTATTTACAATCATGTATACAATTGTTAGGGCTATTTCATAAACCAAAAAGGTAATTCAGTTTTAAATCTTAACCAAAACGATCTTACTTTTAACTAATTTAGAGTTATGGGTGTTTTTTGATGAATTTGGTTACTTTTATCATAAGTTTGTTTTTGACCAAGCCCCGGCTTTTGATCGCTAGTCAAAACCATCAATTGTCAAAGACTGCACTGTAAGTGCTCAATTTCCAGTCTTATTCCCTTAAAGAAAACGCAGTTAACTATTTTGACAAATTATTACCTACTTAACTAAACCATAGATGAGAAAAACCCAAGCTCTAATAGATAAAATAAGTACCATAGTAAGCATTTTTGTAGTTTAAACCAAACCTGATATTAAGTATTAAGTACCTACATACACAGTAATAATTATGAAATAATGAATGAAGCATTTATTTAACACTGTAATCTAACATGGCGACCTGCATTCAAAAGAGAACAAGTAAAGTACCATATCTTATAAATATATTTTACTAACATTAACAAAAATAAAAATAAAATGATAATTTGTTACCAAATTAGCCCGCACTCCCTAAGTCCTTTCAACATGAAAATAATGTTATTCAAAAAATAAAATATTGTGCTTATTAGCTTGATCTGTTTAAATCTGACAAGTTATTATTGTAATTAGCAAGCAACAATCAATTTTATTATAACTTGTGCTAGCCCACCTAAGTGATTCATATAGAATTATTTTGTTTTCCATCATTAGTATAAAATTTAAATGTCACATTTATTATGGATTAACTGTGTCCTTTTATCCTCCTTAGCTAAAAATAAACAAACTTTTCAATACATGAGATTAATGATAATGGCAACTTGCTATTAAATTAATATAAATACTAAATTTTTTCAAGGAAATAGGTAATGTCTTATTTTTATTGTGATTATCTTGATTCATTCTGGCGTATATGTATGCTTTGACAACTTAGCAATCGTAGTTAGCGAATCAATTGGCATTATAGGCCACAGCATACCACCTCCATTATGCAGGACGTAGACGTCACACGCGTAGTCACACACAGGACGGCAATTCTCGGTACCTTCAGTAACTACGTTATATGATCATCTTCATTTCGTAGCTCGTTTAAAACGACGTTGCTTGACGTCGTCTGTGCCACTGTATTGTATCTAATAAGCTTTAAATGCGGATTTCATCAATTAGTAAATTAAATTGGAAGGTTTATACGCCCGTGCGAAGCCGGGACGGGTTGCTACATAGTATATTACAAAGTTGATTCACACTGTCTGTTTCTATGTATGCTTAGATCTTTAAAAATACTTAACGGATTTGGATGCGGTTTTTTTAATAGATAGGGGATTCAAAAAGAAGGTTTATAGCACCCGTGCGCTTAATATCTGATCTGCACGTCAGTGCAGATCTTACACCCCCATTTAGAATTAGAATTAGAGCTCCCGTGCGAAGCCAGAGCGGGTCCGCTAATTTACCAATAAATTAACGTACATGTTTATAAGAAAAATAACATCATCTTAAAAAAAAACGATCCTCGGAAATCTTATTTACGAGAAAAATAGATATTTGAGTGATAAAGAATGCAATTTAATCATAAATATTTTTGGAATAGCCACTCAACGCACACAAATCCTCGGAACACCAAGGTCACTCATCGAAGCCTGCGAAGACCCCAGGAAGCTTCTGTGTTTCTGGGAGGAGTTATTAATATTTTCTTGTGTTTCAATTTTAATTTTGCCGGCGTGTGTTTTGCTGACTTTAATTAATCAGGCGCTTTTTTAGAAAATGTTTGTATAGTTTAAATCAGTTATAAAAATAAAACCACTGCATAATAATGATATATTTCAACACGTACATACTAAACACAATACGTACAACAGTTTTTGCTTAAGCACAGTAGCGTTTATCTTTCCTAAATACATAATCCAAGGTGGCTCTGCTAGGAAGCATCCTTCCTGGCAGAGCCACTAGCGAAGTCGATTTTCTCAGTACCTGACGAACTTACAGCAATAAACGGCATACGTACACTATGTACGTCTAACGTACATTCTTTTAAGATATAAATGATCGGATTCTAACGTGGTGGCTCTGCTGGGTAGTACCACGCAATAATTTCGTGTCGATTTTTTTTTTTTATATTATGGGTGGATAGAATGCAAGTCAATGTTACTAGAATTAAATAGGTATAAGTAATATATAAATTAGATTTTTTATTGATATTGCATACAGTTCTCTACTATTCATATTGTACTTTGCAACGTCGAGTATAAATGAGTACAAATGTTTAGTTCGCCAGTAGAACAATTAGGTAATTAACCTTCCGCTTTTCGCTCCCCGAAATTCGCCGTACCGTAATAAAATAACGCAAACATTACTGCCAAATTTTCAGAAAACATCGTACCACTCGAAGATTATGTTACATTTTAACAACACACATCAAACAAATTTAATCGTAAAACCAAAAACCAAAAAAGCAACAAAATACTCTGAAACAAATATTTTATAAATGTGCTGTTTCAAATTATTTATTTTAAGTTTTGTGTTGTTTATTTTGGTTTTTAATTTTTACAGTTACAGTGTGCCCAGGACACGATAAAATATATCCAAGAAGTCCATACATACAAGCGTTTTGCGTTTGGTTCGATAGTTTTGGCAGTACAGTTTTCAGTACTGAATACTGAATACAGATCCTACCATCTACTAATATAATACATGCAAAAGTAACGGTCCTTACCCGTTTCTCTCTGTCTCTTATCTTTTCTTAACTAAACCACTGAACCGAGTAAGATTAAATTTAGCACGTAAATAGTTTTAAATATACATAACCGAAAGTGACAATTAAATATAAAGAAAGGCCTATTACCAGCAGCGCTTGGTGAAGTCAGAGTGTGAATAATGATGATGGTAAAGACCTATACTTGATGTAGTACCATGCGAGCGAAGCCGTAGGCAGCAGGCAGTTTTATAAGTTCAACCATTAAAACAATTTAATCCTCTGTTAAGTTACGTCTAGTCTGATTATGTCTTTAACAATGTGCACGTTTGCCCCCGTCTGCCCTCTCTTTGTGATTATATCGGGTACCTACCTAGTCACTGTCATCACTGTGAAGTCATATAATCATTTATTTTAATTATAATTTTACCATTCTAGCCGGTTTCGGCTAATACAGTGACTGAATCTATGGACATGTGTGTTTAGTCCGCATATGGCTCATATTCATTATGTTATCAAATTTTATGTGCACTACCTACATATTATGTATCCTCGCTACCCACAGGTTAACTGGCAGATAATGTTCGCATTTGTAAACATATTTTAAGTTGTGCAATAAAGTATTTTCTATCTATCTATCTATGGCTATATCTATAGATTTTAATTAAGTTTTTGTCTTGAGGCTACTATTGCGCATGCTGTGATGCCCTATAATTATGGGAACACTAGAGTGTAATACCTTTGTAATATATTTTTGTGTGTATGGTGTTATCCTGTGTTGGGTGTCCTTAATAAATAAAATAAAATAAAATGGCTGATATAATCTAATTTTTTATAACATTTTTGTAATCAAAATAAAAAACAGACGAAAAATCTCTAGTACTACTCCGCTTAACCTTTTAACCAATAAGGTCACACAGTTAACACAGCTCTGTGTTCATTTTAACGTGTATTCAGCGAGAAACCTTAAATAGGTTACCTAGGTTAAAAATATTAGATTTACTAAATTAATGCATAAGTACTTACTACCTGTACTGTACTATACTCGTAAGTACACATTGATTGAGGTAAAAATATCGGCATTGAAACAGTCGTTAAAAGCAATTAATTAGTATCGTAATAATATTGAAGGTTAGATAAGATTCCTGGCGTGTGTTTGTACTTCGTAGCACTCGTTCCATGGCTTGTATTTTGATAATCTCATCAATAGCGTATTAATGTTTATGCCCATATTCATAAAAACAAATTTCAGAATTGTGGGGTTGTAAAGGTGCTTCGGAGGGCACGTTAAGCAGTCCGTCCCGGCTTTTTCAAAGTTGTTAGGCCATAACAGAGGCCTTCGGGCGGCCTAAAAACTCTGTCACCAGAGTTGGTCACTCCATACGAATTTACTTACTTTACCTTATATTGATTTGCATACAAATGTTAGACATTTATTGTCATATTTTTTTTAATGCCTAGTAGAAGCTTGATTTTTTACGGCACTATAAACTCACAGATTTTTATAAAATATGGTATGAATTTCTAGTTGATACATTTAGCCGTTCCTGAAAAATAGGCTCTTCACATTCATATAAAAATGAATTGCTCTGTCTGTGTCTTGCTAAAAATCGAGAACGGCTGGACCTATTTTGCGTAGTATTTAGCTAATTTTGATTTTAAAATATTTGTTGGAGTCTATTAGGTTAAAACGGTTTATTCACCGTTTTAATGTTAAAATCAGGTTCGATCAGGTGATCGACTCCTACAAAACATGGAAAAAATTGCTATAAAATCAAGGCGAGTGAAACCGCGCGGGTCAGTTAATATTTATCGCATAATCTATCATAATCGTGGTTTCAGATATCTGTGTGCTTGTAATTTACTTGCCTAATGTGTTTAGATTGGAGGTTTTTGGCTCGGGACCGAGACCTCTGGAGGGAATGGGGGGTAGGCCTTTGCCCAGCAGTGGGATACCAACGGCTGATATAATATAATAATAATAATTTGTACTCTTTTTTTTATCTAATTGGTGCGTTTATTATTATTATTATTATTTTTTATACAACTGAAGTGGCAACCAAGCTTACGGCCCACAAGATGGTAAGCGGTTACCGCAGCCTATATATAGCCTATATATAGGTTATTATAACATTATTTTCTTTCTTTGCAGCGCTTTCGTCGTCGATCGGGCGCTGGGCATTCTGTGTTCGTCGAAGAGCCAGGTGAGTCAAACAAACGATTTTTATCTTATTAACCGACGAATAACGGATCAAAAAATTCTATATAAACTAATATAAAGTAACATAGATAGGCTATATTAATTATTAAAAAAAATACCTTACTAAAACTTCAATAATGTAGTTACATTTGGGTTCTGGGGTTCTCTGGTGTTAAAAAAAATTGCCATAAAATGTCTTTCATCGCATGCGCTGCGGAAACTATTGATAATAAAACAAAAAAATGTTCTGCAATATTAAAGAACATATCATAATAGGCTACTTTTATAACTTAGCTGAATTAGACTTCTACATGTTATAGTAAAAGGTATTTGTTCGTGGTTCGTACAATCGTAGTCATAGTACATGGATAACCAGTTATGTTTAGAAGCAACGTAATACATTTTCCCATAACTCATTGAATACACTTATGTTTATTTTTTTTTTTGTCAGCAAATAAATAAATAAATAAATAAATAATGCTGGACAACCCACACAGCATCATCTAGCCCAAGGTAAGCAGCTATTAAACAGAGCTGTATTATGGGTACTAGATGACTGATATATATTTAATACAATACAATACATAGATAGATATTTTTTTATTACACATAGAAAACACCCAGAACACCCGGAACAAATATTTGCAGATCCTACAAACATTTGTCCCAAGGCGGGAATCGAACCCGCAACCACCGCGCCACATTGGTCGTCAAATAACGATCAAGTCGTTTGCCTGATGTTAACTGACCGTTAAATAAGGCACCTAACCTGACCATAACAACGACAGTCTCCCAAAAATTTAGTTTGCATACAGAATATCCGGCGCTGCGGTTACCAAGACGAAGCCCTACCTCCTGATAAAATCTTCACAATAAAACGTGCGCTTAATTGTGTGTTCAATCTCACGTGCTTAAATCTCTAGCCTCGGTTGACCTTAACCGAGAGGTGAAACGTTCAGTAATCATTTCCATATTTGATCTAATATTAGCGTTGACATTTCGTTCATTTGGGACTAACTCTGATACTACAGTACGAGTCTTATCGATTTTTATATACAAGTTAAAAGTATTTTTTTTTTTAATTTCGTGCGACCAAACACTTGCAACTTATTTACGTGTAGAATGCGATCTAGTTAGAGCCTATAGAAGACCATAGGCTGGAGTCAAAGTCCGCCTTAGTAAGTCTTGTGTAGCATTCTAAAAAATTCTGAATTCTTGTGAAATAATTTTTTAATTTCGAACAAGTAGTGATGGAGTTTATTCGTTACAAACAAAAAAAAAACAAACGATACAAAAATACAAATTTTTTCAATAATATTAGCATAGTAGTAATAAAGCCCTAAAGTTATATGACATTGTCTAAAATGTATTCATATTATAGTTATGCCTATATTACGTTATTATTGTTAGTTGGTCGATTCACACATACGATAAACACTGGTAACCATGATAGCCTAGAACTCATCAACGAGAGTAATACCGAAGTTAGATTAAAATCATAGATATTACGAGTATTGTAATTACGGTTTATGAACTGCTGCCGTCTGAAAGCGGCTTAAAACTGGGCGTTTCTATCCTGTACTTAATTAAAATTGGATGGATCGTTTTAGTTCTCACTAAGCTGATTATCGCATAATTACTAGCCCGTTTTAATCGATTAAATCACCGGTGTCTAGATCGTTATCAATGATGTTGTAAATTGTAATGCTTTCAAATGACGATTTATAACCCTGCTGAAAAAGGCAAGAGCGGGCGCGAGAGCGCGTTAACATTCAAACTATTCATAACCAATGTACAAACCAAAATGTCACGTAGAAAGCTGCAGGTTATTAATTACTCGCGTGAATTGGCCACAGTTTCGGTTTTGCTGTTTTACCACAGTTTTACTATGCCGCTTTTAGAAAGCTACTTGTGTACCTATATTCACGAGCCGGAGAAGTGGTGCGCAAAAACAATAACAATAACATTAATAAACAACTCGCAACGTCGCGACGTAATTTAATTTGCTGGGATCAGTTCCAACTTTGTTATTTTATAAATTAATACATTGTGGTACGTGAGTGCAAGTAAAGCCATATCTTGAGGTTTGTGTTCTCATGGAGCAGACATTTTATGAAATGTTTTCTTAGTAGTTTCTATTTCTACTCCTATTTAGTAATAGGAGTAGAAATAGAGTAGGTAGGTAAGGTAGTCCTTACCTACCTACTTAACAATGATGCATAAATGGGTGGATAATGTATACTACACTCAATTGCGTCGAAACGGCTGGATCTGGATGAAGTTTAGCGCAGAGATAGATTATAGTCTGGAATAGCACATGGGCTACTTTTTATCAAAGAAAATGTATGGTTCCCGTGTGACATGAACGAAGTCGCGAGCAATAGCTAGTAAATTATTAATTAAAAAATTTAAAATATCTAGAAACATATACCTACTCAATGTTTGTTTTCCTCCATACTTAGGTAATTTTTAAAAAACCCTAAACAAATATGGCTCTCCACTTTATTTGAAAAATATTACGTTTGAAGTAAATTCAACATAATACTTTGCCAAGCACTCATTAATACTCATTTTCATGGAAGTTTATGATGGACTCTGGAATCCACATTTAATTTTCTTGGATGATTAATTATCCTTAGTTGAACTAAACTGCGTTAAAATTTTCCCACATAAACTTTGCGCCCGTTGACATTTTCAAGATAGTTTTTGATGATTTTAACTAAAAATTTTATTTAATTACTTGGTTGCTAGGGTTTATGTGACGCTTCACTCAATATATTTGTATCACTTTAATTTTATGCCCCCATTCGGAACCACACAACTTAGTAACCCTTTGTTTGATTTACCTCAAACTTACTAACCGATTTCACAATTATACAAGTACAACCTGTCGACCTACCAAATTTCATGCAATAATGAAACAACGTGTCGATACGATAGCTATGCGCGAACAAACATCTTTTAAAACACAGTTACAAACTTTGCCTCTGTATAATAGAATGTAGAAACGTTGCTTACGTGATAATAAAAAAACAAAAATTACGTAAGTAATTACTACAATTTTCTTGGTAATAAAAACTGATACCATAAAATTTCGTGTTAATTTTCAGAAGTTTTATAACTAATGCCATATAAATAACCTTCTTGGTAAAAGTAATTGACGTTGGCAAAAACATTTCGTAAGTTGTTTATTGTTTACAAAATTGTAACTTTCGATATTTTGCCAAAACTAAAACAATGTAGAGTTTTTCTTGGTAAATTTCATCAGCGTTTGCGAGTAAGCCATTGTTACAAGGTACAATGTGTCACGTTAGCTTGTTTATACATAAACATGTTTATTATTAGCGCATGCATTTTATTAGAATATAAAGAAGAACTAATAATTGACCTGATAAAATCGATAAACTTTATCGATTTACTCGAGAATTTTAGCACAAAATGTATTAAAAAAGCCAGCTAATTCACGACTGCTTAGTACTGGTATGCATCAATCAAGCAGCACAGAAGTAACCGCAGGTAACAAGTTTTAAACCTAGTTAAATTGGGTATGCTATTTATATTTATTACTTAAACCTATTCCTATTAGAGAGGTTCCGTGAAGCCACACAACACAGCCTAATTCAATCGACTTTTAATATATATTTTTATTCGTTCGTTCGTTCGTATGAGTCAGTGGCCAACTCTGGTGACAGAGTTTCTAGGCCGCCCGAAGGCCTCTGTCATTTTTATTATAATTATTGGTTTGATATTGTAGGTAATAGTCTGATACCGCCAATAAGCTAAGCCAATAATGTAACCGTAGCTGCAATTTCAATTTTCCGATACCGACGACCGTACGCTTATGCATCCTGAATTCCTGATCCGATAAGATGGTGTCCGAAATTTTGTCACCCGTGATAACAAGCTTAGGTCCGGCGTGGAATCGAGTCTTAGAGCTTTCCTACATGAAATATCATTTCGTCGGTTTGGTCATGGAAGCGGATCTGGCTCAAAAAATATTGTTATAAAATGATTTTCTTAATTACAGAGTTTCATCTTACCGTTCAAACTTTGGCTAGAAAAACATGAAAAAAAAACAGCTCTAACTATTAATAATTTTAAAGTTACTTTTCTTGTTATGTTGAGATGTAGTCGAACGCGGTGTCGTGTTCCGTAATCTAATCGAATTTTTAAGACCTTACTCCTTTAGTTAAATCAAAACCAATACAAGATGACCCATTGATACAAAATTTTAATGATTTCAAGTATCAGAAGTAGTAGAAGAAAGTATCAGAAGTCAGAACTTACGAGTCCTACTAGAGTATCGGAATTCGGAACCCATGGAAATCATGCAACCATTGTAGACAGTTCTGAGTTCATAATAAGTACTTATAAAATGTAAAGGTTACACCTAAATAAAAATAAAATATATTAAGGTGTACACTTTAATATAAATTTTACATATACCTAGTTTTTTTAATACTTACATACACAATACATAGAAACCGACACGGAACAAATATTTGCAGACTATGCAAACTTTTTTTGTTTAGTACTGTCCCGCGGTAGGACTCGAACCCGCAACCTCTCAATTCTCAACCGGACACTCGACCAACGCGACACCAAGATCGTCGTAACGATGAGATACCCGTACATTCGTCACTTGGCACAATCAATTCTAAAGATAGATCGACTATTGCGATTATGTCAGGATTGAAGAGACAAAGGCATCAATTCAATTCTAATGCAATATGCCTTCGCCGGCTTCTACATCTGTGACTTAGAGGGACAATAGTGCTTAGAACTGAGATAATGGATCAATCAAATACGTACCAATGCCTCGTTGCATTATGTGAAAGGAAATCTACCCACCGAATCTAATACATTAACGCCAATTCGCTAATGCTTGGTTTCAATATATTGTTTACAGTTAATCAAATCAAAAATGCTTTATTAGGAACAAAAACACATGTACAAGAATATTTAAGTACGATAACAACTACATTAGTCTACAAATGTGACTGTGATGCAGCTAGCAACGCCCATCTCCAGAGATATTATGTTCCATTTTAACATTATATATATAATATATACTTATAAAATATAAGATGTTATACAGAATTAAATGTAGCCAGAATCGAGCCATTAGTTATGTAAGTGTGATGGGTAGTGTGTGTGTATGTAGCGAGAGTGTCTGTGTCGGTGTGATGGTGGATGTGTGAGTGATTGTGAGTGTATTTGTGGGCTTCCATGTTCCTTCCAGTCTCCTAAGAGTCTGACTATATTAATGTTTTCTGATTATTCACTTGTGTCCCCAGTTCCCACTGGTGGTGGTCTTGACGTGTTCTTAAAGCTTATATGTGCGCAATACCGTGCTCTCTAACGGTGAATGGAAACATTTAAACCGGGCATGTCCAACCTATTGAAAACCGGAATTGCATAATCCACCACGCAGACAATGACCCAATCACTCACAAAGAGAACAGGTTATTGTCCTCAAAGTGGAAACAATGAAAGGCACGGTATGATGATTAATCCGATATTGAGAGAGCAGTGTATGCCATTCGAAATGAAGTCAATGGGTTAGCTACTTTGCCCTGCATACTTCGCATCATCGTTTGATGTTATACACGTATGTTGTTCGCATTTCCATGTATTACATTTTTAAAACCGCTCATCTCTGTATTAACACAGATTTATCACGATTACTTCTCGGCTTCAAACACTGACGATGGCACAAAAAATAAACGGAGTTAAGTAAGTTCGTAAAAGTTGGTTCAACTTTCATTAAACAAACTGAACTTTTTGCTACTGGTTTTGCTGTTCGGTGAAAGTTAGATTTACAAAGTCAGGTAAGTATAAAATGGGTAATAGAGGCGTTCATGGAGATCGATGCGGGCGCGAAGCTTGCACGGGAGTAGCATAGTATATAGCTTCGGGCAACGTGTCGTGTTGTTCGCCAGTTGCTCAGCGACCTCGGCCTTTTTAACTATAATTTTATCTACTTCTACATACTTTATAAGGTTAAATGTTTAGCCTCACACCATGTTTGTAATCGCTCCATCTTACTTAGAAGGCGATTTAATAGCTTTTATTTAGGCAGCATTTTATAGGCTCTATTATGTTTGGTTTTCATTTTTAGCATTACAAATGCTCAAGCAATGCTGATCTCTCTGCATTCGAGAATATATGGAAAACTAAAATACTTACTTTAAAACACGTTTCCCAGTTGTGGAAAAGAGTTAAATAAAAAAAAAATCCGTTCAAATTAACAACGCGTGAGTGAATTGATGTATTAAAAGTGTCCATAGACTACGGTAACTGCTTACTATCAGGTGGGTCGTATGCGCTTATGTGCTTCTTAAGCGTTAAAAAAAATATCAAACATATAGATAGGTGTTTCAAAGGTAGATTTTTGTTTCAAACATAAATTAATTTGTGAGTGAGGTAAGTTCTCATAAAGATTATCATCGTAAAAACGACCGTAGTAACAATAAATTTAGCAAGACGATAAGTACGATCTAAATAAGAGATATTACCAATAAAAATTTTCATCAGGTTGCCTATCTTCATAAATATAAAAATGAATCGCTGTGCGTAAGGCAGGTGTCCGACCGTCGGCGAGTGAACGATAAGCGATAAAATATTGAAGCAAAATCACTCGCCGACTGTGTTTTGTTTACGTGTATTTGTTTACCGGCGACAACTAACTCATCGCCCCTCGCCCGCTGTGAGACACCTGCCTTAGTCTTGCAAAAACTTAAGAACGGCTGGACCGATTTGGCTAATTTTGGTCTTGAAATGTTTGTAAAAGTTCAGGGAAGATTTAAACGGTGAGAAAATATACAGGGTGTAAAAATTTGCTAAAAATAAAATAACGCGAGTGAAACCGCACTGGATTTACTAGTTATTTTTGTAAAAATTCACTATTTGTATTTGAAACTTTGAGCACATATTGTGTGACATTGACGTTTTGCAATATTTCTTCTCTAGATAATTCTAATGTGTGAATGTGAATGTGATGCATTATATTACTCGTAACTCTGTATTTTATCCGGTAGGTGAATACCAGGCATAGGTCTAAAAATGCGCGCTACACAAAGTGCACATACCTACTATTTTATAATCATAATGCTATAATAGGTAGTAACTATGTTTAGCTGTAAGTATAATAAGATTTACAAAGTTTAACCTAGCATAAATAATAATTTTATTAAAAAACTTATATAGGCGCTGCAGCCTGCAAAGTTATAACTTATATTAATGTTGTGTTATACTAAACTGTGTTTAGATTATAATACTTGTATTTTTAATGACAAATAAAGAACTTTTAAAACAAAAGGCATAGGTGAAGCTGCCTGTACCGTCTATAAGTGCTTGTTAGGCAAAGAATGGACCTTGGGATTTCGGACGGCTTATTACCTCCGGCACCAGAGTTAGACATTGACCCATAGATAGATAGATAAATCATTTATTTGTATCTTCAAAACACACGTACATTTTAAAGTGCAAAAAGGCAAACCATACAGTTTCTTAACAGTAACCTAAATCAGGTAGGAATGTATTTTTGCCCTAAACATTGACCTCGTAAAAACAAGCTAGGCACCTACCTATGTATGTACCTAGGTATTTAAAACCTAAAAGCACGTGTGTGTTGCAGTTGACAAATAGGTTATAGCTCAGCGATAATATTTCTCAAGGAGCAAACACTGATTTTCAGCTATCACCTACGATATAACGAGACGAGAGAGTATAAGTACCTACAATTTGTGGAGTCTGTAATCTGTAATGTGTAAAATTGGATTTAATGGATTTGTAAATGTATAAAATAGTGATATGAAAGAAATGACCAGGTGACCAGGTGATACGAACTTACTTTAGTTGACCGACTAAAGTAATACTTGGCACGAGTTTCTCCTTGTTCTATTGACACCACACTGACGCTTTATGATGAAAGATCATATAAAAAAAAGCTAGGAACCCAGCCGAGTTTGTTGCCAAATCTTCTAAGCTGGGGCGCGTGAAACTGGCGTAAATTCGACGTTTCAAAATTATCCATGAGTTATGATTGATTAAAGAGATTTTTGACTTTAACTTTGACTTACTGAAGCCCTATTTGCTGGATCGAACTATGCGCGCATTTTTTTGTTTTTCAAGGCTTTCGAAGACATCGTTGACATGCAGTAGTTATAGCATTTTGAGGGCCATAATATATATATAATCTAGATAGGTATAATAAAGCCAAGCTTAACTCGGTCGACGGAATCTTAATCAATATAACGTGCTCAATAATTTGTCTTTTTAATGCGATGTAATCCGTTAATCGGTATTGATAAAAAGCAGCCTTGTCTTTTACAAATTTAAACAGTTTTGGTAATGCGCGTACGCCAGTTGCAATTGCGTTTATGATGTGGCAATTATTGATAAATTAGAAGGTAGGTAAACGCGTTATCGCTTAAAGTTTATTATTAAAAATAACGTTATCATCGGTAGTGTGCTGCGTATTAATGATAATGTCGTTTAAATTGCTTCTGTGACAGTTTATCTAGGTTTTTTTTTGTGGAGAAAGCAACTTTTTGAACTTTTCTTTGTTTTACGAAGATCTTACTCCTCTTACCTACCTTAGCTTACCTTAGTCTGGTCTACTGAATCATTATTTAGAAAGAAAGAAAGAAAGAAAGAAAAAGCTTTTATTTGTGACAGTAGATAGATAGGTACATGAAACAAAAGGTTTAAAACTAAATAGTAGAAACACAACACAAACAGAATAATATAGTTAAGTATTTAGTAGAAGGTATGTATGTTATAAAGATTTTCTAAATGAATAAATAAATAATGCTGGACAATCCACACAGCATCATCTAGCCCCAAAGTAAGCTGCTGTCAAACAGCTGTATTATGGGTACTAGATGACTGATATATACTTAATACAATACAATACATAGATAGATATTTTTTATTATATATAGAAAATACCCAGAACACCCGGAACAAATATTTGTAGATCGAACAAACATTTGACCCGAGGCGGGAATCTCACCCGCAACCTCCGCGTCGCAGGCGGACCTGCGGCGCGACATTTGACTTTCTTCATAAGATTATTGAAGGTTTATCTAACAGTGGTGATATAAGCAGTGCCTTATTCTCGAAGTTATTGTCATTCTGACAACTTCGTGGCGGGGTGGGCGAGTGTTCGGAGAAGCGAGAGGTTGCGGGTTTGTCTCCCGTGACCGATTTCTTTATCATTTTTATATGTCAATGGAAAAAAGACGATTGATTAAAAAGACACATGCCCTTACACCCATATTCTAAGAAGTTTCCACGATTCTTCCTCCACTCGACTCAAGGTAAGGTAGGTTTAGACGTACCTTGAGTTTGACAATCATTTCCTCACCTCCGGTAAGGAAAACTTTCGAGTGGATGTAAGTGGAGAAGAATTTTTGCAACTAACAATACGAATTTATTTGAGTAAGTCGAGCCGAGGAATTCTTGAGGAATCGTCTTAGAATATGGGTGTTAGTCTTCAGAACTGCTTTCCGATTTGTAGGTATCGTAAGTATCGTATCGCTTTGTACCTTTGGATAATTCGTACCAAATCAAAGCTACGATAACGCGTATCATTATATTTGGCCTTCGTGCATAACTATATCAGGTCCAATCTCGCAATATTTTGTTATTATTTTGGAGCTAACATCACAGAACAGACAATAGTATACGCTAATGTGTAAATATAAGTAAAATGTTATCTCTACTCTACCACAGACTATACAGTACAGCAGGTAATATACAGTAGTATATTACACTAATATTATAAATGCCGCTAACCGCTTACCATCTTGTGGGCCGTACGCTTGGTTGCCACTTCAGTAGTATAAAAAATAATAATGCGAAAGCTTGTATGTTTGTTACTCTATAACTCGACAACCAATGAACCGATTTGACTGTAATTTAAAACATAAATAGTTAATGACCGGGAATAGGACATAGGCTACCTACTTTTTATCCCGAAAAAAAAGTACGGTTCCCGAGTTCCACGCGAACGAAGTCGCGGACGACATCTAGTAGTAGTATATAACAATGCCGTTTCTTGGCCTCTGTCCCTCTGTATATAAGCTTAGATCTTTGAAACAACCGTTACCATATTCGTATAGTTTAAGCACCCGTGCGAAGCCGGGGCGGTTCGCTAGTTAGCCACAATTGTTTTGTATATAAAGCTACTCATTTTGATTAAACGTACTTCTGTTCCTACTAAGCATGTTCTCGCTACCCTACGGATCTAGGTAAGTCTTTAGAAAATGTATCCAATACACTTAGCGTTGTCTGTACAAACACGTTCTTGGAATTCGTCGGGAAATATATATCAATAACCAGCGACTCGCCCCGGCTTTGCACAGATGTTGAAACTATTGTATAAACTTTCCTCTTGAACCACTCTAGCTAGATATTGATAAAAACCGCATTAAACCGCATTAGATTACTTTTATATTACGGCAAAGTCGCAGGTCATTAGAGTTAGAATAGAAATACGTGGCATTAAAATATCAGATATCGTAGCTACGTGATTAAGTGATATTATTATCCTATAGAATGCAGGGTCTAACTTCCGACGAGTAATATTATAATTATTAAACTATCATAATAATTGCCTTGTGTTGTGCAAAACAGTAAACAAACTGTATAATGTGGCCAACGAACTTTTGAATTTGCACTTAATAAACCTTTATTGTTGTTATGCATAAAATTTAATTGTTATTAAAAACCTATTTCAATAAGCAATTAATACATTTCAATAAGCTTTATCAAAGGCAATACAGCGCTGTACAAGCGGAGGTTAGTTGAATTATGTACATAAGCAAGCTTGTCCATCGACAATTTCCTCTGTCGTAAACTTACGACTCTAACACGCATTAAATAAACAATTATTGCATTTACTTTTATACTAAAAAAAAACATCGGTGGCATTGTGGTATACTGCTTGTCATTCAGGGTTCGGATGAGGTCTGATCCGACCGAGACTGAGATGGCGAGATGAACTAGACTATTCTATTTAAAGATAGGTCCTTCGCTAGTACAAAACACAATCAGTAAAGTCGTCACATACGTGTGGTAACAAACATACACACACACAAACACACACTGACTTTCGCATTTATAATATAAGTACGATAATCTTAAATGTGATCTCAAAGATAAAGTTCTTACTTTGGTAGAGTAGTTAGGTTATGTAGGTAAGTACTTTAATTAATTAATCCGATTTCTAACTTCAGTTGGATGTCGGCATAGCGTCGCTTCGCTAACATTTAGCTTTCATAGGTGCCTTTCACTGATATACAGGTTTTTATATTTTATTTGTAATGAAGGTTATCAATTCGACTGTAAGTTTGTTTTTTCTTACGTGATTTTTCCACTAACATTATGATATGAATCGAATTTGATGGTTCCTTTTTTTAGTTTGATAGAATACTTCAGAGGTAGTTTAGGTAGTAGATTAGTTTTTTTAATTTTAAGCTTTTTCAAAGTTGTTAGACATGACAGAGGCCTTCGGGCGGCCTAGAAGCTCCACCAGAGTTAGCCACTGTGTCATACGAACTTACTAGGGGTAGTTTTTTTTTTTTTATCGAAATTATCTCTACAATCCATCAAAAAATATTTCAGAAGTAGGTTATTTTTTTTTGTAAAATTTAATTATAAATTAATGAAATCTCGTAGGTCATGTTTGTCCTATTACTGGTTATCAATCGACCCTGGAATATGTAAGGGCATTATTCCATCTAGGTGTAATGTAACAGTTTTTTTTTCTGTGGCCATGAGTTACAGTTATTATAATAAGGTTGATTTAATTGGTTTACTTTAGAAATTATAGATTAGGCAGTCGGTCGGCTTTGTCAAAGTTGTCACTATTAAATCCGTCACCAAAGTTGGCCACTAATTCATACGAACTGAGTTACTCGACTAACTAATAAAATATTTTTTTAAAACAAATTAAAATATGTACATAATTATGTTTCAAAAATACAAAGCAATGATATTATCAAAATTGTCAAAAATAGCACAAATAAAAGAGTTTTGGTGGTCTAGTGGTAGTAACCCCGGGGACTTTCCGATCTAAGGTTGTGGGTTCGAACTTCGAACCCGGTCGTGCACTAATGGATTTTTCCATTCGAAAAATGTATGTCCGCAATGCTAGTGCTCTCATACGATGAAGGAAAACGTAAAAAAATGTCCAAGCACTAAAAATTCTAAAGACATGTGCCATCCACCAATCCGCATAGGGTCCGCGTGCTGGATTATGACCCAATCACTCTAGCGCGTGAGTAGACCAGTCTCCCAGGGTGGGTACCGGGTACATTAGAAGGCTGTCATGATGATAATGCTGATCTGACCCAGGTGTCATAATTCCATGTTGCTGTAAACTCTTCTAATAAAAAACTGCATGCATCGTTCGTTACCGAAGCACCCATGTCGGAGCTCACACGGAGAGATAAACAAAAGTACAACAATCACAGTTTTTCACAATTTTTTTTCACAAAGAGG
This sequence comes from Colostygia pectinataria, assembly GCA_951394395.1. NCBI lineage: Eukaryota > Metazoa > Arthropoda > Insecta > Lepidoptera > Geometridae > Colostygia > Colostygia pectinataria. The sequence goes on along the minus strand of OX596348.1, from coordinate 16,147,128 downwards.
TTTTATCGTGTCTAATCTAAAGTTAGGCTGATTTGAATCATCATAACAGTCTTCTAATGTTCCCACTGCTGAGATATTGGCCTACTCTCAAGCGAGTGATTGGGTCTTAATCCACCACGCAGACCGAATGCGGATTGGTGAATGACACATATCTTTTGAATTATTATTTGTTGGATATGCTGTTTTCCTCACGATGGTTTCCTTCACCATATGAGGGCAACTGCGCACATACATTTTGAAAAAATAAAAAATCAATTAGTGCACGACCGGGTTCAAATCCATCACCTCAGGATCGAAGGCGGTCATTACCACTAGATCACCAGTGCTCTTAGTTTATATTAAAAAAAAACTAATAATAATAAATAATAAATAAATAATGCTGGACAATCCACACAGCATCATCTAGCCCCAAGGTAAGCTCCTGTTAAACAGAGCTGTATTATGGGTACTAGATGGCTGATATATATATTTATTACAATATAATACATAGATAGATATTTTTTATTATATATAGAAAATACCCAGAACACCCAGAACAAATATTTGTAGATCGTACAAACATTTGTCCCGAGGCGGCAATCGAACCCGAAACCTCTGCGTCGCAGACGGGCCGGCGCCCGCTGCGCCACATCGGTCGTCAAACTAATACATTTACGGTACTTTTTAATTGAAATTATGTCTAATAGCATGGCATGGCTGCCGCTTAATAAACTAATTAAACAGGACGGAAGCCTTCCAGCAGCCTATAAATTCCATCAGACTCAAAGACGGTTACTGGCTCAAAAAAACGTTATTTTTTTCACCACGCTCCGAGTTCTTCCGGCGGAGAAAGCGAGGTATTTTTCAATAAAAAATTACTCTAAAAATCTGGAAATATTGTAAACTTTGAAAACGTCTACTTCTCCGCTTCTGTTGTTGCGAGTATGGTTACTGACAGGCGAATATCATAGAGCAGCGATGAAACACCCTCGCAACGCAATCACTCATCAAAATCAGTCATCAGAATACAAAAGGCTTTTGTGACTGGCTGACATAATATGAATGCACAGCTTAAACCATAAAGTCCTAGATCCATGAAACTTGCAGGGTATAGCCATTTAAACTTTCTTCTTTCGAAAGATTATCATATCCCAATTTTTTTTTTATACAACTGAAGTGGCAACTAAGCGTACGGCCCACAAGATTTTACGCTTCCACCATCTATACTTCCTGTGACCACTTTACGACGATTACAAATACATACAGAAAGAAAGAAAAGAAAGAAAAACACTTTAGTGGGTCCGCACATTTTTACATAAACTAAGTATAACCATTAGGTTTTTTTTTTATACAACTGAAGTGGCAACCAAGCGTACGGCCCACAAGATGGTAAGCGGTTACCGCAGCCTATGGATGCTGGCAATACCAGAGGTATCACTCGCGGGTTGCCACCTTGAGGCTAAGATCGAAAGCCTCATGTGCCAGTAATTACACCGGAAACCATACCCTTCACACCGGAACACAGCAATGCGAGCATAACTGCTTAGCGGCAGAAATAGGTATGGTGGTAGTCCTTTCCCGGACGAGCTCTATCACAGAGAACTCTACTACTCTTAAAATTCGGGCTAAAAAAAAGCGGGATCCCGCTTGAATCTAATTTTATAATCTATAAAAACTAAAAAAAAACTATTAAAACAAAAATAACCAATTTCAATAAGAGCACTGGTGGTCTAGTGGTAGTGACCCCGCCTTCCAATCCTAAGGTCGTGGGTTCAAACTCGGTCGTGCACCTATGGATTTTTCTGTTCGAAAAATTTATGTGCGCAATGCCAGTGCTCATACGGTGAAGGAAAACATCGTGAGGAAACCGGCATGTCCAAGAACTAAAAATTCGAAAGACATGTGCCATTCACCAATCCGCATTGGGTCCGCGTGGTGGATTAAGACCTAATCACTCTCGCCTGAGAGTAGGCCAGTGTCCCAACAGTGGGAACATTAGAAGGCTGTCATGATGATGATGAACCAATTTCTTCTTTCATTGACACAGTGAAAACTAACACAGAAACCAGTAAATCACTACTGTGTCAACATTTGTATTTGTGGTTAATAAAATATTTGTATTAGTATCTAGAATCAGAAGATTTTGGAAGCTAAATGCTGATGTTCTTGGGTGCGATACAAAACAATCGTTTATTTCTTGTAAGTAAATGATTTACTAATGTTAGTAAAATAATTGATAGATCACTTTAGCGCCAGCGCTCGACGGAGCAACACGTCTGCCGGAGAACAAGTCGATGGTCCTGAAGATGTCCCGTGGAGGGATGAAACACGTGTTGATATTTTTCTTTTGAGGTTAACTGTGATAGTAGAGATTTAAAAACAAAATTATATCAACATAGGCATTTACCTACCTTTCTAGCTAATTATTATCATGTGCCGAACTCCCAGACCCTTTTGTCTACAAGGTAGGCGTTCACATTATAGTAAGCCTTTTGCGTAAGCATGGTTTTTAATATTTTATTTCAATTCATTTTCAGTTAAGTTAACAATGTAACTTGTTATTTTATTAAAAAACTTAACGCCTTGACCAATAAACGAGATACCCACTTTAGCCAGTCTAGACTTACACTAGTACTTTAGTCAGTATAGTGGTGGTTGGACAAGCTTATCTCTGTTTCTAGTATTGTGTGCTTGCCCATCACCAAGCTTCTTAAATTCTGTTGAACTTTTCCTAATGTGCATAATACTCATGTAAATATATATACAATGATGTCATTGTTATTATGTTTATAGATTTGAATAGTACTTTATGAGAAACGCGTGAACAAAGCCTATAAACTGCACATCGACAATATAAAATGCTCTGACGGCAAAACGTCCTAAATTTAAAATGGTTTTACAAGCTGAATTGCCTTTTCAATAGTTATTTCTCTAGTCATAATGTTTTTGAATCAATTTAACTATTACGGAAAAACAACCAAGGAGCAGGTCGACTTATTTTCAAAAAGTGTTTAGTACAGGTGGCCTTTAAATCAAAATCAGTTTAACGCATTGGAATCCTTCATATCATTTGTACATATTAAATTTTAATGACAAGTACCTAAAGAGGTTTAAAAAATATACTATACTTTCCGTATTAGTTATTCGTTTAGTTTTGAGGTTTTGTTTAATATTTTTTTTTTTTGTTATTTGTACTTCATGTCTTTTTATTTAGTTAGATACCTAACTATATTATTTTGTTTGAGTTGTGTTTCTACTATTTAGTTTTAAACCTTTTGTTTCATGTACCTATCTACTGTCACAAATAAAAGTTTTTTCTTTCTTTCTTTCTTTATTATTACAGATAAAAAAATATTTATTTAATCTTTGCCATACATTCAGTATCATATATTCTCAAAAGAGGATTTAGGCAGACAGGATTTAAAAATGTCTGGTACATTTGAAATGGCGGACAATATCACTATGACGTTTTACATTGCGAATATTGTAATAAAGAGTTTTCGCTTTGAAAACTAGCGTCATTTATATTGAGGACTCGCTTTCAGAGCATTTTATATTATTAGCAATATAGTCAAAGATTATTAGAAACCTCCTGATCCGAAACGTATTCCTCTTAATATAAAAGTGCTCTAAGTTTCAAAGTTCAGCTCCTAGAAGACGTAGCGGAAAGATGAAGTTTGTAAGTATAAAAAACTCAACGCGGACAAATTAGCAAGCCGTTTTTGTGGTTAATAAGGTCTAGACGCAATAGGTTAATTTAGATGCTTTGGTCAAAGCTCCAATGCGAGCCCTACCAATTACGACTTGGGCCTACTATTATTACCCTTTGAATTGGTTACAGCTGTGATTGCCAGCATCCATTGCAAATGTTTGCAATTTACACGCGTTAACCATCGTGTCGGCAATCACACCCTCTACCGAACATGTATTGTTGTTTTACACAATCACACTACTTATTGTATAAATGTAGCTACACCATTATATTCCCGGAACCCCGTATATCGTTACATACACTACATAGGTGAGAACTGAAAATTCAACGAACGTATTCAAAATATTTGGAGTTATTATTGTTACGGCGTCTGTCAATTTCCACGAAACACGAACAATGTTCACAATATTTTTAATCTCTAGCGCAAAAAGAATTCGTAGAGTAACCAGCAACTCGAACAAAATTGGTTAGCAACGTGAACAATATTTCAAATTTTAAGAAAATGGTGGCCGTTTTTTTAGGAGAGCCCTAGAGCTTCCATTTCAATTGCCTAATCTCATGACAGCCTTTTAATGTTCCCACTGCTGGGACACTGGCCTACTCTCGAGCGAGTGATGGGGTCTTAATCCACCACGCGGACCCAACGCGGATTGGTCCGCGATATTTAGCAATCAAGAGATTTTGGTGAAAATGAAGTACCACCAAAATTACACAGTAGCACTAAATATATCACGAGAAAAACAATTAAAATGGAAAAGCTGTTGTATTTGCAAAATGTCCGAAACAACTCTACATTTGGAGACGCATATTTGCTAAAATATTTTACATTTGTAACTATTGCTTTGTCAAAAAAAAAGCACGGCGGCGTTGTCTGGACTGATAAAATGAAAATAACGGGAGAGTATGTGTAAAAAGGTCGCATAAAATACCTGGGCAACGCGTAACTTTGTCGAGTGGCGGCCGTCGACACGTTATGTGCGTGAAATTGACATTCCTTTGATAAAACTCTCTCCCAAACCGGCTGAAACCTGATATACGCGAACGCTAATATAATTGAATTGACTCTCGATATTGGGTTTCCTGTTACACATAACAAGTTTATTGATAATAATATAGAAGTGCGTGTGGCTAGGCTTTTATACGGACTACTAAGTTATAGTTATACAACTCTGCTGCAAAGCCAACAGCAATATTAGCACTATGGTATAGTACCCTTAATACATTGTAATAATTGATATTACGTGTACAGTTGGGACGGTGTTATTTCTTTTCTGTGGCACCATTATTTTACCGATCTTGTTAGTTTGCTTCACTCTGTTTTTTGTTTAGGTTGATTCATAAACTGTAGATTTATCTTATTAGAATTTATTATCCATGAGCCCTTCTAAACAACTTTAAACTTTCACATAAACAGGAGTCAGTAAAAACTTACAATTAATGGTAAATATATGGGAGATATTTACCATTATTTACTTTTTTTCATCAAGTTTTAATAATTATGATAGTTTTAAAAAGTGTAATTGTATTTTAAGTCAGTGATCCGCCACTACTAAATATGATAACGGCTCGTTGTCATCTTAAAAATCAGAAACGTTTATCATGCGCGTATTAGCCGTAGTTGAAACGTTACGGCGGTCGTCTAATTCGCGATAATATTGACATTCCTAGAACGTGGCCGACCACGGGTTATGATTGTAAGCACTATTTATTTATAACATAGCTCTCTGAATAAATATGGAAGTGCGAACTTCTAGCGCAATGTCATCTCGATATAACCGGCCGGCGTGAGTCAGACTCGAAAAAGATTATTGCGACGCGACACCGATGCTAGGGTGAAAATACTTAATACCTATATAGGGGCTAGGAACATTCCACGTAAAGCAGACAGGTAAAAAAGTTTGATATTTCCGATATTGATAATATTTTATTATGTGACATCCATACATACAGCTGGCTTTGAAAAATGTACTAAGCGGCAGGTATGCGCTACTGCAAACCCCATTACTCAGTTATAAATCGATGTAATTTGTAAATTATGCCATGTCCTTTTTTAATTTAAATCAAACACACAATATTTACTGAAACCACAACTAAATTCAGCTGATGTAGGTATTGAGTACTGAATATTTATTGAAACTCTGCTGATTGCAGTAGAAAGCCAGCACAATTTCCACGAATCATATTCGTGTGTATCACAAACGTATAGTTTAATATTTCGTTTCACTAGTCGACATTTCAATTATTATCCGACGCATTCTGAGAATCGCCCCAGGTTGAGCGAGCAATCAGCGTTCAAATATTTGAACATTTTGCCCAGGTGTTACTGGAAAATAAAAATAACTTATAATTTTCGAGGAGGGTTTAAAAATTGCAGAAATATTTTGTTATGCTACGTGTTTGGACGAATCATTTTTATTATATCCACTCACCTGCAAAAGTATTATGCAATTTTCTTGTCTTTAATTCTAAGATCGCTCTGTGTTGATAAGTAAAATTAATATGAAAGCACCGTATACAATACAGGCCCGCAATATCCCGACAGCTGTTTTTAAGTTTGAAGTAGGTATACAATGTGTATGTCTTGAATACCCAAACAAGCCCGCAACGTAGCTGAGTATAAAGGCCGATTTACACTTCAACAAGTACAGTAGCGAGTTTAGAACTCAGACAGTTAAGTAATAAGTAGTAAGTTGTAAGTAGCGTCCAAACGGGCGGAGTGAATAGTTATAGTTGCACTTTACAAATTTATGGACTGTACTAAACTCGCCCGTCCACATGCCGGCCAATTAAGTTGGCGGGGCGCGGGAGACGCGAGAGAGAGGGCTACTTCGCTCTGGCTGGACTCGCCAAAAAATAGGATCGCGATCTATTCAACTCAATTTAATCAACAACTTACTACTTAACTCGCTTTTACCGTTCAAACAACATTAACAGCTTAACTCGCCGATGACGCAACTCGCTACTGTACTTATTGAAGTGTAAATCGGCCTTAAGTTTATTTTTCATAAAGATGACAAATAAACTTAAGGCCGATTTACACTCGATTTACCGAACATTAGAATTACTTGTATCCGTCTGCAAAAGAAACGTGAAAGATATCTCAAAAATCATTAAACGAATTATAATTTACTTTGATTTAATTAAACAAAAACCACCTCAAAAAGCTACTTAAACAGCTGTTTATAAAGATAATCAGTTGTTTAAGTTGGTTTTTGTTTAATTAAATCAAAGTAAATTATAATTCGTTTAATGATTTTTGAGATATCTTTCACGTTTCTTTTGCAGACGGATACAAGTAATTCTAATGTTTTAGGGCTTGGCACAAAACTGCAAATAGGCGCGATGCGAATTAGCGATTTGCTACGCAGAAAACTGCGACACGAATTGCTACGATGCGTAAATCGCAATCGAAAATGCGAGACGTCTCGCATCGTAGTTTTGTGTATGTACATGCACTTAAATGTGGATAATTTTGATGAATAATTGTCTTTATTTCTCTAATTCATAGCGAAATAAGCTCTGAGCTAGTGAATGTCTTTTTTCTATTATCATCATCATCATTATAATTTATTAGTCATAAACGTCCTCTGCTGAATACCTAATCCTCCCCGAAACAATCCTAGTATTCTTTTTTTTACTTGTATTGTATTTTTTGAATCTACGTCATCCATTACATTAGACTTTAATTTGAATTTGTGGTACGAGTAGGTAAATAAACTGCTATTTGTAAACCATTAATCGCTGTGGTCGTGACTTCGTAAGCTTTCAGTGTTGCCGAAAATAGAACAAATTCAACTGCCCGTCAAACACATTTTGGAAACAAAGCTTTTCCGCTCTAGAAGTAATAAAACTAATTAAAACATTTGCTTATGGCACGCCCGAGGCTATTAAATAATGTTTCTTGGCCGAGGTCTTTTTCACACAATGCGATGGCAGTCGCGACCGGATATTAACTTCTAGTGTTGTATATAATATGAAGGAGGCCTGTACCTAGCTATGGTTGGATACGGGCTAAATAATGTTGATAGTACTTACTTAGAAACTAAACACTAATCGACCACGGCGGCGGCGGCTCGCTCGCTCCAGGTTGCGGCTTCGGTTCCCGCTCCGTTACAAAACTTCTTCTTCTTCTTTTTTTTCTTTTGAGGTTAACTGTGGTAACTGTGTGACCTCATCAGTTAAAAGGTTAAGCGGAATAGTACTAGAGATTTTTCGTCTGTTTTTTATCTTGTAATGGATTTCCGCAAAGTAACGCCTGAATCTATCAATTATTTCCCGCTCCGTTACAAATGTTTGCATGCCCTTCATTTGTTCCTAGTTTGGGTGTTGTAGTACCATAGTACTCGTAGTTGCTGATCACGGAATCATAGTGAGGGTCAGAACTGTGCGGGCTTTAATGTGTTTTATTATTTGTACAACTCACCTACACAGTAATAAATCATTTTTATTTGCATTTTTCCGAATTAATTAAAACAAACAGCATTTCATTTGGCCGGGTAATTTAAAGTGCCTCGGCCAAGCTCAGCCGCTAGAGTGAAAGCCCGAACGAGCGCTGAGTATTTCTTGCTTCCAGTAATTCTAAAAAACGGGAAAATGTCTATCTTTATATATACTAACTGACCCGCGCGGTTTCACGCTATTTTTCTTAGCGTTTAAATCTTCCCTTTACACACAAAAATATTTAAAAAGAAAAAAAAAACATAGCTGCTGTTCAATTTTACATTTATTTCATGCTTTTTATCATATTTAAAGAAAACTACAAACTTAAAAACTTATTGAATATCACGAATAATTTTGAACACATGAATTGAATATTTCCTTTGTTCCTATTTATAAAATTATTAGTACTTTTTTTTTTTTTTTATACTACTGAATTGGCAACCAAGCGTACGGCCCACACGATGGTAAGCGGTTACCGCAGCCTATGGACGCTTGCAATACCAGAGGTATCACTCGCGGGTTGCCACCTTGAGGCTAAGATCGAAAGCCTCATTTGCCAGTAATTTCACCGGAAACCATACCGTTCACACCGGAACACAGCAATGCGAGCATTACTGCTTAGCGGGAGAAATAGGTATGGGTATGGTGGTAGTCCTTCCCCGGACGAGCTCTATCACAGAGAACTCTACTACTCTTACTATACATAATGTTAAAATCCCGAGCACAATGAGCTTGCACTATGCCTACTGGTGGTGGTGACAAAGTGTTCCCCTTCACAGAGGGCTTATTATGGGGAGGGAAAGGAGATATTATACCTTGAAAGGTGTATCGGTTTTAATTGGCCTCCGTTCTGTTGGCGAATAATATTGAAAATTGATACGTATGCATTTAAAAGCAATCACGCACAGGATGCTTCGCCGCTGTTTTAAAAGATGATGCATTAAATTAGGTATGCTTTTGCTTTTATAGTTTTTTATTTTTTTTTATAAATACAGGGTATCCGGCTCCGACCGATATCTTTTCGGGTATCTAGTGATGGTATTTTATAGTGCTTTATACGCTTATCGTAACTACTTAACTTTTTTGGCTAAGTGATTACCATAGGGTAGGTATATAAACCTTTTTTTGAACGTTTTCTAATGTTTGCAGTAAATGTTGTTCTAAGGATGCCATATTACTGAACAGTTCTCCAGTATATTTTTTTATTTTTATTTTATTTATTTTATTTATTCGGGATAACAAACAGTTATACATTTATGGTTGAGTAAATGGTAGATATGAAACAGACTTAATTAACATATAACCAACAGCGTTATCCACAACTTACTATAAAATCTAGGTTGAAGAGATCTTGCTACTTGTTTTATAAAACTATGGTACCTGACCTACCTATCCATTTATCTATCTACCTACACATCCACAGCCACCGCGCGACCCAACCGCGGACCTCGCCAGTGTAGGTCTACTAGAGTTTGGTAATGTTTGATTTTGGTGGTAGATGATTTAAAGTTTTTGCTATTACAAATGACGAAAGTGTTTCAAAACTTTTTGACAGAGATTCAACATCTACACTATACACATCTACATCATCATCATCATCCACAGCCCGTTTAACCCACTGCTGGGTATAGGCCTCCCTTTGTATGTGCCACTTCTCTCGGTCTTGTGCTAGCCTCATCCAGGTTCGACCTGCGATTTTTGTTATATCGTCTGCCCATCGCGCTGCTGGACGACTAAAGTTCCTTTAACCACTTCTCAGACGCCACTCATTCGCATTATTTTCTATATTTTCTAATCGTTTAAATAGAGGAATTTACTAGACAGACATGTCTGTCGGAGCTCGCTACTATAGGTCCGTGCTAGTGTAAGACCGTCTTTAAAAAGTCTTAGTCTTTATCAAAAAGGGCGTTTTAAAATTTTTAAAGGGTCGGCAACGCGCGATACCTCTAGTATTGCAAGCGTTCATAGTCTACGGTAACTACTTAACATCAGGTGGGCCGTATGCTTGTTTGCCACCTTGGTGGTATAAAAAAAAAGTCAGTCCAAAAGACTAACTACGTACTACGGCGAACATGTTCATCTAGTGAATTTCCCGCCTGGACTTACAAATATTCCAAAACCAATATTACCCAATCCAAAAAAAATATAGTTTTAGCGAGCAGTTCGAACAGCAGTACATTTTTTATACGTAAGCTTTATGCAAACTTTCAATAAAATCCATTAGTGGTCTAAATGTGAAATCAAATATTGTTCAACTTTGTGTTGCTCTGGTTTCTATATAATAATAATATATTTTTCCAATTTTCGGTGAATACGGATTTTACCATTCAGCGCGATGTGTTTTTTCACAGATACTGGCTTTATAGTGATCGATGATGAGAGTGGTTGGCAAAAAAGTGAACTATAACATAGATTGATGCGTGTTTGATATTAATTTGACGTATTTTCACAGGTGCATTTGTTTATAGGTCTGAATGTGGCTTACCAAATTGAGAAAAGTCACCGCAAAGTCACGCCAGAATCAATCAACTAAGTATTAGTACTAACTTCCATATTGTCTTTTTCCTTTACTTTTTATGATTTTTGTAAAACTTTAAATTTTCTTTGCCTCTCAATGTGTTGTTTGTTATTTCTACCATCATACGGTTATCTGATTTTTTTAAATATTTATAAAGAACCAATTTCATAGTGGCCTAGGTCTTAGTAACACCATAGAGATATTGGAAAAAATATAAAACTAACATTATAATACAATCTTATTTTTATGTAGACAAACAAAGTTCTATATGAAAAATGTTTGTTGTGTTAAGTTTCTTAAAACGGGAACACTGGAGGTCCGCCTTGACAGCTATTAGCCAATGATCGTGACGCATCTTGACTTTGACAGTACCTAATAACCCAGTTGTTCGTTAAACCCGCCATGTTGTTTTGCATTGTGTTGCACTCCTTCACAAAGATCTTCAAACTTACATAAGATTGTGAAAGAAGCTAAAATAAATTAAATAAACAGCTTGTAATGGTTTCTTTATTGAATATCTACATATCTAGACCCCTACAAAGGACCTCCATACATCAAGAAACAACTCCTTTATCTATTTTATTTTTACTTGCCTTGTATGATTGCCAATGTTCAATAAACCTGAAATCTAACTCGCCCGTAAACTCGAGCTAATGGTTAAAAAATATTTTTTCATAGTTTTATTTCTGAAGATTTCTCATTCCTTTCGATAAATTTCAAGCGTATAAAATAAACAATTTGCTTTTTCCGTCGTTTATTTTCTGCTTTTCGCATTGGATTTACCCGTCTCTAGCTTGTTTTTACTCAATTCACCCTCGCATTGTTGTGAATGTTGTTTTGCGGTGTTCCTTCATTTGGCTTCTAAATATTGCAATAATTTATACTTTACAAATCATCTTATGCTAGTAGTTCTCCGAACAGAAGACCTAGCAAGCCCAAACATCTCAAAGTGAGCAATTTACTACATTTTGAGGAGCTATTTGAAGAGTAGTTCTTTGTCATAGAGCTCGTCCGGGGAAGGACTACCACCATACCTATTTCTGCCGCCAAGCAGTAATGCTCGCATTGCTGTGTTCCGGTTCGAAGGGTATGGTTTCCGGTGAAATTGGCACATGAGACTTTCCATCTAACGTCTCAGGAACTTGTATACTAAGTTTCAACCAAATCGGTTGAAAAATGCGACCTAGTTCTAATATCTGTTCTGTGCTACAGCAGATATTAGTCACCTACTATAGGTGAGAACAGCCGCACAGACTGACTGACTAACAGACAAAAGCATTTTTGGCCAATCTCTAAACTGAGACGCTTTGCTCGCTCGGTCAGTTATTAAGACAATAACATAACATACCACTGGTTTTGCTACTAAATCGGGTCATTTCAATATGATTTACTACCAATGTTAAATTCTTTAGAGTAAGTAACTAATTTAAAATCATGATAGTTATTTATAAAGAATGTCTCATGACGTAGCTAGATAAGTTGTTCCTGAAAAATCGTTTTGAACAGCTTAGTTAATCGTTTACAAAGTTAAACACTGTTCCGCGTAGTCACCATTTGGATGGGTGACCGCCATTGGCAATTACAGCTGATCGCTTACGTGCTTTGGAGGGCACGTTAAGCAGTCGGTTCTGGCGTTTTGAACTTACTTACTTTTTTAAGACTAATGGCAAAGTTTATAGTTTTATTAAATAAAATTACAATGGTCACTTTAATTGTCTTACATAGTAGCCATGCGAGCGCTAAAACACATATTGTTGAGATGCGACATCGCACTACCAAAATCGGTGACGCTGTCCTGTCTGGAGCCATCACGCGTTCACATCGCGTTATGTGTTTCAAAATTAAGTCTTATGTTATGTAGTTTTACCATACAACTTTAAAGGCTAACGACGCGACATCTCTCTCTCTCATCTCGTCAATGGCGCTTCAATATCAGAGGTAAACATTTATTTCCCATTTTTATATCATGAATAGTACCTGAATAAAAAGTGCTACGGCGTAGCAGCGAGCGCTACGCCAATTTTATTACAGCTCAAACTCTGGCTTTTGTAGTTTCGATAGCCTGTCGGTGGGTAAGTTAATAGGGCTTCGAGCCCACTTTTATTAGCAGCTTACCCATTGTTTTTGAATATCAGATATCTAATTGCATTCACTGTACTTTTATGCAAATCTTTTTAACGAACTGGAAATATTGAAGAGTTTTATAAATAGATGAAAAATACGATTAAAGTAAATTTGCTTATAATCTTCGACGACTCGGCTTATGACGCGGTTTATAGCACCCCAAAAGTCTAAAGTAGCTACATGTTGGCCAAGTGAAAGCCACTTACTAATGTAACTGAAAACGTCCTTAACTCGCCTTCCGCACTTTTATAAATGCGATTAACGGTTACCCATCTAAATGAACATGCTGAACGATCAACTTAAATGGTTGAACGTTGATCATCATCATAACAGCCTTCTAATGTTCCCACTGCTGGGACACTGGCCTACTCTCGAGTGAAGTGATTGGAAATCCACCGCGCAGACCTAATGTGGATTGGTGGATGTGGCACATAACTTTCAGATTTATAGTTCTTGGACATGCCGGTTTCCTTCACTGAGAGCACTGGCATTATGCGCATAGTTTTTTCTACATAATAATCCATTGGTGCACGGCCAGGTTCAAACCCCAAACATACCATATGATCGGAAGGTGGGGTTACTAGACTACACCACAGCTCTATCAGGTAATCAGTAAGAAGTCGTCTCACGAACAAACATTATTTGATTATTTATGTACTGGATTATCCATGATGAGAACAAATCACTCGTTACCAAGTAATGATGTACTGAAATCAGTAGGCGAGAAACAATATAAGGAAAATTGATCTATTTCAATAAATTAATAGGTTAGGTATAAGATGAATCATCTTCGGTACAAGTAACTACGTGGACGAACGTACGGAATCTCGTCTCAGTGCTCTCTATAATTACACTCAGTATCTACTGGTATATCAATAGTATTATTATAAGAATCTTTGTCCTGATTGACGTCCTGACAACGCACACCCTAAACCGCTGGTCGTAGAGACTTGAAATTTTTAGAGTATATCTGTCTTGGTGCGTAGGGCTGGTCTCTGTACTAGGATTTTTAGAAATTCTACCCCTAAGGGGGTGAAAAGAAGTAAAAACGTTTGTATGAAAAATCGTATTCCTGGTACTTAAAATTAGTCAATCTTGAAATTGGCATTAACGTTCTTCAATAAATTTCCAAAACTCAAACATCCTAACAAACATCTAACTAAAGTGTGACTATGCAGGTAATATACTAATGCGTACGGAGTCGCGGTCATCAGCTGGTGTTGAATAAAATGCTCATTGGAGCATAGTACGTAATAATTTAATTGAAACATTTAATTAAGATCGGGTGGGCAAACAGGTATTTTATTCTCTCAACCATATAGTGCAAATTAACTGCGCGGTTACTATTAATTTCGGACAAAAATTGTTCAGATTGTCTTTTTAAAGTTTTTAGCTGTCGACTAACTTTACTTCTATAGAGATTTATTATATATCCTGATCTCTAATCGACTTAATACCGATATGGGTAAAACCCTATAAAACCCGTTGTATTACGTATGTCGTAGTACAAAATGAGTCAACAAGGTGACTTTGCTGTTTAGTTCTAGTTTTTTTTCGCTCAGCAGAATCGGAATATATCGACGAAAAACTGATGCGTAGGCAAGTTAAGGCATGTATATTTTTTTATCATGTCGAAGGATTTCAATAATATCTTCACGACAGCCTTCTAATGTTTCCACTGCTGCGACACTGGTCTACTCTCGAACGTGTGTGATTGGATCCACCACGCACCACAGTACCATGGGTAATATTACTAATAATATAAGTTATACCGATATTGGATCCGTTTTTTTTTTATACAACTGAATTGGCAACCAAGCGTACGGCCCACAAGATGGTAAGCGGTTACCGCAGCCTATGGACGCTTGCAATACCAGAGGTATCACTCGCGGGTTGCCAACTTGAGACTAAGATCGAAAGCCTCATGTGCCAGTAATTTCACCGGAAACCATACCCTTCACACCGGAACACAGCAATGCGAGCATTACTGCTTGGCGGCAGAAATAGGTATGGTGGTAGTCCTTCCCCGGACGAGCTCTATCACAGAGAACTCTACTACTCTTAAAAAATCCGTGTAGCAAACAAAGGAAAATGGTTCGCGGTTCATGAAAATAGTACCATGTGAAAACGACAACTGTATTTCGTCAATATTTCTAGGCCAGTGCTCGACCTATGTGAAAACAACATGTCTTTCGTGCAGGTTCAAAGTCAGCGCTCGACCTATGGGTATAATTGAGCTTGATTTGTCGTTCGTTATGGTTCGGAAAGTAACATTCAATATTCTTGTCGCAGTTACCGCGATGTGCTCGTGCGGGCGACTTGTCCATCCACTTTATATATAATTAACATGGGAATTCTCGAACATCATTGTCAATCGAAAGCCGAAACTGTTAATTTCTTTGCCGTTCGTTTTTAATTATCAATCAGCTGTTGTTATTGCTGTTTACGGCAGCCGTCTGATTATATACACATTAAGTCTGTGACACATGCTGAGTGGCTGCCTTTTTTCCTAGTTTTAATTTGTATTGTTATTTTTATGTTTATTGTGTGGCGCTAAATAAATATTTTTCTATTCTATTCTATAGTTATGTGGCAAATAAAAGTAAGTTAGTGATATAAATCGGAATAGTAAAAAGATACAGGCACACGCAGTTTATTCTCTTTGGTTTCTATGATAGTGACAATATAAATAGGTATAAAATAGATGCATGTACTTTCTTCCCTTTTTTTATTTATGGCGGATGACAATTTCAGTCAATTATACAATCCCACTAGAAACATTTTCATGTAAAATGTTGTCAAGACGAAATCAAAGTTAGTAGATCTCATGTTGAGCCAAGCATCTAACTCTACACTCTACAAGCCCAAAATTCACAAACTCAACTATTGACACTATTTAATAAAATTTGTAGTTCTGCGAAAAGAAGATCTTGCGACCACTAACTACTAAGAAAAAAAGAAAACATGTTCATTGACCCACACAATCTTACAAGATAATAACATTTATAGGTTAGGTAGGTGCACAATATAAACTAATTATGTAGGAATTAAGTACATTTCTACGAGAAATAGGTATAATAAGAAACCTACCCGGATAACCTAACTACTAAGACTTTTTTTTTAATACTACTAAAGTGGTAACCAAGCGTACGGCCCACTTGATGGCAAGCAGTTACCGTAGCCTATGTACGCATGCAACATCATTGATATCACTTGCGTGTTACCACCCTGAGACGTTAGATGGTTAGTCTCATGTGCCTGTAATTTCACCGGAAACCATACCTTTCGAACCGGAACACAGCAATGCGAGCATTACTGCTTGGCGGCAGAAATAGGTATGGTGGTAGTCCTTCCCCGGACGAGCTCTATCACAAAGAACTCTACTACTCTTAAACTAAGACTAATCCTCGAATGGTTTTCCCTTTGACTACAGATAGAAAACAGTGTTAATATTGTTTAATATTGAGGCGTGTACTTTGACTATAATACATGTCATAATCTTTCGGCGTGTATCCAGGACATCCGTTGAACTAAACTGATGACTAGAGAAAGTAAATAATATTTAATTTACACAAAAAATATATTCAAAGAGCTGACCCGCGAGTTTTTTCGCGTTTTTTTCTTCATATTTTCTCAACTCTACAAACATACAAATATAGACCAAAATTAGACAAATCGGTTCAGCCGTTTTCGAGTTTTAGCTAGATTAACGCACATCAATTCGTTTATCTAACTATGAAAGATATCATATACTTTCATTCATTAAATAAACTGTCATTTTAACGGCTTATGTCTATGAAAATCAAAGTAATTAATAGTTGCTAACATTTCTTAAATATGATTATAATTAATACCCCTAATAAAGTTGAATATACTGATTTATAATTCATAACTATGATTATAATAATAACCATTGTTTTTTTGTTGTTTCAGTCGATTCCGAACCAGAAGAAGAACGTAAGTACTTGTAGCTTGTACCTGCACTGCGTGTCACTCAGCTTTGAAAGCTATAGATGTCTAACACCCTTATTCATAAATTAAACTGTCATTTTAGCGCCACACTTATGTATTGTTATTCTTTGTCATTCATATTAGTTCGACGACCGATGCGGCGCGGCGAGCAAAGGTCCGCCTGTGACGCAGGAGGTTGCTGGTTTTTCGCCTTGGAACAAATGTTTGTACGATTTGCAAATATTTGTTTCGGGAGTTCAGGGTATTTTTCCATGTATAATAAAAGTATCTATTTATATTTATGTACCTATTGTATTGTTTTAAGTATATCAGTCATATAGTACCCATAGCTTGAGGTTAGAGGATGCTGTGTGGATTGTCCAGCATTTTTTTTATATGCCATATGTATATGAACAAAGACGATGACAGATTTGAAAGTCACGTTAGCTAACATGGGTTTGTAGTATAAATATGTATAAAGTCCTAAATATTGCATTCCATTCGGCTGACTGACTGATTGTCAGTTAATCGAACTGACAATCAGTCAGTCACGCACAGCCTAATAAAACTTTACCTTAATAATATACAAAAGTCAAGCGAAGACTTAATTATTGCTTCAACTGTACTAAAGTATATATAATTTGCCTATAAAAAGCTTGGGCTGAATGTGGAACTGTAAAGTCGGACGAAACAAGATTTTTTATAATAAAATATATTTTGGGGCCGTATTACAATGTGAGATGAAAGCAGATTTTTTTATCTGGGCCGAACTTTCGCGGGACGAATACGGCATAAATATCTGACGCGCTTGAGTTTGTCTGATGAACGATTTTTTTTTAATCTTATCGGATGCCCTAGATGCTAGACCCTATAATATAGAAGGCTCAGGCCTCAGTACGTAGTACTAATATCTGTTCTGTGCTTCAGGCAGGGACAGAATAGCCGAAAAATTAAGCTACCTTTATTTATCGGTATTACTTCATACAAGAGCACCGGTGGTCTAGTGGTAATGACCCCGCCTTCCGATCCTAAGGTCGTGGGTTCAAACCCAGTCGTGCACCAATGGATTTTTCTGTTCGAAAATTTATGTGCGCAATGCCAGTGCTCTCATACGGTGAAGGAAAACATCGTGAGGAAACCGTGAGGAAACCACCAATCCGCATTGGGTCCGCGTAGTGGATTAAGACCCAATCACTCTCGCCTGAGAGTAGGCCAGTGTCCCGGCAGTGGGAACATTAGAAGGCTGTCATGATGATGATGACTTCATACCGGTATATTCCGGGTACCCAAATATTTAAATATCTAAAATAATAGAGGTACCGTAAAATAACCGGTATAAGAAACACAAATGATAAAGGTTTTCTTTGATATTGCCGCGCCTGCCTATCCCTGGCTAGTTTCATTCGTCATTTCACTGACGCGCTCGTAAGCGCGCCTCCCCCTCCCATCCCGCTAACCTTCGTCGCCACCCTGCTTGCATCCTTGCTGGCTCGATTTAGTATTTTTACACTAAAGTATGTTTATACCGGTATAATAACGGTATAGCCAAACCTCTATCGGAAAATGGTACCCTTTTTACGGTACTGGTACCTTTATACCGTAACGTTTTCAGTCCCTGGCTTCAGGTATGATGGGAGTACTTCACAAGGTTCAAGGGTTGCCGTTGGTTGTTCAAGTTCAATTGGTTGGAGTAAATCCGCTATATACTAGCGACCCGCCCTGGCCCGCACGGGTGTGGTTTCGCACGACCAAAGCTAGATGCTGCTAGTAAATTATAAAATAAATATCAGCTATGAATAAAATAATATTCTTTATGGTACTTACACCTTCAAAACAAAATAACAAAAATTTTACGACTGCAAGAAAGAGTCCGCCATCCGGACGACCAACCGGCCATGTGCGTACAATGGGCGACAACTTGTAAGGCATGTTCTTTTTTTTAAAATGTTGATAGACCAATGTTTGACCACTACCTCACCTGATGGGAAGTGATACACTGGTCTAGAAAGAACCTGTTCACTCTAGACTTGAAGACCCCCCATATTGTAACGGTCCGGAAAAACAGAAGCTGGCAACGAGTTCTATTCTTTGTTTGTGCTTACAAAATAAATAAATAAATAATGCTGGACAATCCACACAGCATCATCTAGCCCCAAGCTAAGCTGCTGTTAAACAGAGCTGTGTTATGGGTACTAGATGACTGATATATATTTAATACAATACAATACATAGATAGATAATTTTTATTATATAAAGAAAATACCCAGAACACCCGGAACAAATATTTGTAGATCGAACAAACATTTGTCCCGAGGCGGGAATCGAACCCGCAACCTCTGCGTCGAAGGCGGGCCTGCGCCCGCTGCGCCACATCGGTCGTCAAAACCGATAGCAACTAATATCTATTCTGTGCCGATAGTCTGGCAACTCGACGTTTGGGATCGAGGCTAAAGGTTGGCTTCAATTAGTAGTTCTGTATACCAATGCCATCCTTTGAAACTGCGCTGTGAAATGAAACAACGTTCGCTCAAAGTATTTACTCAAATATACAACCGGCCCTGATGTTAGTTACTCTAGCCCAGGCTCATCTCAAAAGCTTCCGTCCAGTTTTGTCGAGCTTTGTAACATTCTATTCATCATATTGCTCGCAGCTAGCTACTCGACGCTTTTACGTAGAATTAAACTTGAAATTGGATATCTTCGCCGTGGCACTCGAATGTTTGGACAGAAATAAGAAAAAATTCAATGCTTTGCTTGCTATGAATTTAACATACCTATTTCTGTCGCCAAGCAGTAATGCTCGCATTGCTGTGTTCCGGTTCGAAGGGTATGGTTTCCGGTGAGATTACAGGCACATGAGACTTTGCATCTAACGTCTCAGGGTGGTAACACGCAAGTGATATCTATGATCTTGCATGCGTACATAGGCTACGGTAACCGCTTACCATCTAGTAGGCCGTACACTTGGTTGCCACTTTAGTGGTATAAAAAAAACCCTAAGAGTTACCTATTTTTTAAATAATAGTTATTTTTCTTTTACTCCATTTGCCACAGAGAATAGCATTCCAGTTTGAAATAAATAAAGCAAACGTCGAAGTGCTAATCCATGGTTACGCAGACTCTTAGGATAAATTAATGAATAAAATTATGAATTCCTTGCATACTAGCTAACTAATGTTAACAAAACCAACTAATCTGAAAGCATGTAGATACGAGTATCTACAAGTCCGCTTCAATTATAATAATGTCTATCTGAATAGCAATTAGCTAATGCATAACTATAGAGGATTAAGGTTGTACTTGTAACAGAGTAATCGCCCCTGTACTTGTTACGACGATATGGCGGATATATCGTCATCGTAGCAAGTACCTACACTAATCTAATGTCAACGCGTGCCTTCCCAATGACGTTTCAACTCCTTGTACAAATCTAATACTCACCGCTAATGTTATGTCGCTTATTTTGGTAGTGATCTTAAGATAGCCGAGGACGGTAATCATCAATACACACGTGTATCATACGACGTTTTTCAACACACTTGTGAATAAAATAACAAAAAAAAAACTATAACTAACTTTTTTTAGAGCAATGAAAAAGTCATAGTTTGATTATGGGTGTCATTCTGTGCCTAATTGCGATGACCATAGAGCCACTTTATAAGCAAGTGTGTTGAAAAAAACTTTATGTTCTGTGGCTGCCGGCGCGGTGTCGCTGTTCGTGCGTCGACTTAATTTATTTGTGTACGTATGTAATTTCCTCAGAATAATGAATAAGAAGTTTCAAACAACCGCTCTAGTTGAAGTGACGTTGAACCGACACTGCGTCGATTACTCTGCTTCAAGCTTTTGTGAAATTTGAGATACGACTCGGGTGCAATAATAACAAAGGAATAGCGTTTCTGGAATTTGAAGCGCTCTCAGCAGCTCGCTTATTCATTTTTACGGATCAAAGTAAATGAGTGTCTGTTAATACTAGAGCACTTCTGCGCTTCAGATGTCGCGTTGCTAATATTAATGCCTTTATCCATTAAAAAAACTTTTATTACAGCGGCTTGCTAAGTATCATCTTTCCTTGACTTATTATGCCAGTGAAAAAAAACTATGATAGATTTGAAAGACACATTAGCTAACTGAGGTTTAAAGTACGAAGTTATCCGTTTATTTAATCAGCCCTGTCAGTTTATTTAAAAAATAATTGACAATCAACGCTCAGTCAGAATCGTAAGTTGATTTTAGAAGGGTTACATATTTCTTTTATTGTATAGTGATGCGAAATTGACGAGGTTCAACATGTAAAGAAAGGAGCGGGAAAATGAAGATTATTTAAAAAAACTCGTGAAGTCGGGCCACTAGTAAAATATAGCTTTGCCTAGAGTTTCATTCAAGACAAG
Organism: Colostygia pectinataria; assembly: GCA_951394395.1. Classification (NCBI taxonomy): domain Eukaryota; kingdom Metazoa; phylum Arthropoda; class Insecta; order Lepidoptera; family Geometridae; genus Colostygia; species Colostygia pectinataria. The sequence goes on along the minus strand of OX596348.1, from coordinate 16,126,013 downwards.
TCAGACAGGTGACTGGTTTATAGAATGAATACCAACTCTATGAATCGGAGTCGTAATTATCGTAGCAACTCTAATTATATCTCTTAACATAAACTACTGATGAATTCATAAGTTATAAGACAAGTTATAACGTTTATTTCAAACAATATAACGATTAAAAAAAGTCAATAAATACGTCAGCGTACTTTGTAACAAGCTACTCATTTACAAGAGCTATGGGTAGACCCATGGTAATGGGGAGCTTTGCACCTCCTATGTTATTACAACGGTTTCTAAAATAGCCTGACACTCTTTTTTTTTATACCACCAAGGTGACAAACAAACATACAGGCCACCTGGATGTTAATACTATTCTCTATTCTGCCTGACGAAAAACCCACAAAAACTAATTTGCTTATGGTTGAAAAAACTCAGCAGCTGCAAATAAAACAAGTGAAAACTGGTGCTCTAAATGTCAAGGTAATAATTGTGCTTACTTGCACAAGAAAGTAAATCTCTGACTAGTTCTCTCTATTTCAACTTAGCTTCCTAGCTGAGTTGAAATAGCCAGAGAGAACTCAGCTAGGAATTCATAATTAAATGTCTTTAATACAAAACTGAAATGTGTATTCTGCTCAAAGCAGTAGTGTACAAGTATTATACTATACTGTTAGGTTTGAAGGGCTTTGTAGCAAATGAAATTATATGACGAATGAGGCGTCTCGGGGTGACAAGTCCAATACATCATTTATGGAAACTGTATTTGCTATTCCTGGCCTTTGTGCTTTTAGTCACACTCTCGCTACGTAGTGCTAATATCAGTTCTGTGCTCTCGCAACAAAACAACTGATGGGTGATTGATTGATGGGTTCGTCAACGAATGTAATCACCGCAATAGAATAGAAACATCAGCTAACAAAAACGAGTTAAACAAAACAGCCTTTACACGAATGCTAATAATGTAGGTTAACTTCAACCTTAGGGTACAATTGAAGTATAATCGTATAATGTAGTAAAGGTGGTTACTACTAATAACATATGTTATTCAACTAAATTATCGCAATTAATAACACAGCAGTAAGGTCACGTTCTTTATCAAATAGCATTTACTACTTTTGTCTTTTGTCTTAAAAAGTGAAAAAAACCCTGCCGGTGTTGTTGCCAGTTTCTTATAAGGGCGTTAGAACTGGCGCTAAAATACACCTAGCTTGCAAGATTTTTAAAAAGATCTTTGAGATTGATTTTATTGAATTAAATTTTTTACTTTAACCATGAGCTTGGTGTCGACTTTAGCGTGTTCCAAGAGAGCTTAAAACACACATACACACAACATAAATGTGAACATTAATAAATACATATATTAACAAAAGGGAAAACTAAATATCTAATTAAAATAAGAACAAAATACTGAAGCACTTTAGTTTTCGCCATTAACGCGAAAGCGACAAGAAATATTGATTTAAACTATATCTTATTATTTCTAATTATATTTGTATTATTTATATTTTGTTAATTTGACATGTGATTGATTTTGATTAATGTTTTTGTACCTGCGTCATAATTACCCATTTACTATTTTAGTTAATCAAATGTTCATGTACTGGCAATGTATTAATTAACATCCATACGAACTTTGTACCTACATGTAAGCAATGAATAAATAAATTAATATCTAAAAAAAACCTTATGTCATAAGGTTTTAACATGATTTGAAATGAGTGGTATGAAAAAACAATTACCTCTATTATATTATCCTTGCTACATCACTCACATCCACCCACCCTCTCTCTCACACCCTCATCACCCCCTTACTAATTTTGCACATCATACGCGAAATAGGATAAATAAGCCTACATAGAGCACGTTAATTTTGTAATTTTGTACTTGCACAAAGTTGGCTTCGTATTGACATGTCAACTAAAGGCAGCATAATAGACAGATAAGTACTTATACGTGCTTTGTTCGTAAAACAGTTCATTCAGCAAGGATTATTGCCTTTTGATTAATGCGTCGAATATTGAACGAGTTGATTTGGTATGTAACGGTGTTAATGTCATAGCGTACGTACATAGCATATTACTAAGGTCGTACACGGCGAGAAAAGACAGTGACCCTGTTCTCTAAGGTACCTAAAACCTACTACATAGCCCGTATTCTTTATGATTATTCTTAATGCTTAATACTTACTTACGTGATTATTTTTCATGTCTTTGCTTAATACTTATATTTTCTTGTTTATTTATAACTAGCAGTTCTCCGAACAGTAGACCTCGTAAGCACAAACTTGTAAAGTGAGCTTTGAAAGTGAGCAACATATTGCATTTTAAAGAACTATTTTGCTCATCACGCTGAAGATCCTCATCAGATCTTCACCAAATATCAGACATATTTAAAGTTAATACTTACCTTTCAAATAAAATAAAAATCATCGAAATCAAATCACATTAGGCGGAGATATTCAGCAGCCCCTTTTTTTACACTTTTTTAAAAAAAGTTTTTTTTACCCTTTTTTAGGGGGCGTCCCTATCAAAAATCCCCGACGAAGATCAACTTTTATAAAGTCATAAAACCTGTACCAAGTTTCAACCAGATTGGTTGAAAAATGCGACCTGTAGGCACACAAAAAGACCGGATAAACTGACATTCAAAAGCATTTTTGGCCAATCTCGAAATTGAGACGCTTCGCTCGCTTCGCTCGCTCGGTCAATTAAATTATAATTGAAATTTTTACTTTGTAATGTAAGTACGAAAATGTATCTGAATATTTTAAGTTGACGTGTATCTTTTCCTATACCAATAAATGACTATTTGACTATGCCTGTGCCAAATTTCATACAACAGCCGTTAGCCGTTCTGGACTGATACTGCCGCAAACATACAATATAAACAAACGTCCAAGCCTGCCCCTTTCAGATAATAGTAAGATATCAAGCAAGGTCGCGAGCAACAGCTAGTAAATAATATTTGATAGTACTATATACCTACAATAATGTTTTTATTATTACGTTGTATTAGAACGTTGCTGTGAATTTAAATCGGTCTGTTAAAGCAATAATAATGTTTTTATTTTTTTTATTTTACAACTGAAGTGGCAACCAAGCGTACGGCCCACAAGATGGTAAGTGGTTACCGCAACCTATGGACGCTTGCAATACCAAAGGTATCTCGCGGGTTGCCACCTTGAGGCTAAGATTAAAAGCCTCATGTGCCAGTAATTTCACCGGAAACCATACCCTTCACACCGGAACACAGCAATGCGAGCATTACTGCTTGGCGGCAGAAATAGTTATGGTGGTAGTCCTTCCCCGGACGAGCTCTATCACAGAGAACTCTACTACTCTCTCTGTTTATTTACAACAAAACAAAATTATAATAATAATTTGATTTTACAAAAATGGTAGCTAGGAACCCAACTTGAAACACAAGTAATTTAAGGCTTACCTTTTTTTATACCACTAAGCAACCAAGCGTACGGCCTACTTGGTAAGCGGTTACCGTAGCCTATGTACGCTTGCAACATCTGAGATATCACTTGCGTGTTACCACCCTGATATAACTTATTCATAAATTTGCGGTTTTATGGCGTTTGCAGGCCCAATGCAAAATCCCCTGAATTCTGCCCGTCCGAATTTGATTTTGTATTTCATTTAAAAACAAATAATCGATTGTAAAAGACGCACAATTGAAATGGTCAAGCACAAATGAATGGTCGTTTAATAGACCTTATCTAGTATCGCCGGCACTTAATCCGCACATCTACTTCTCGAGAAATCATTCAATCAGCCGTCCCTACTCCGGATGCAATAAACTTCACTTATCGAATCATCTTTAGAGGCACTGTGCTATTCTGTGGTATTGAACCGTTTGATATGATTCGTGCACACTATAAATCGTTTTATTTCTCAAATCAATTAGATTTATGCGCCACGCACGCCTGATCATAATAGTTCATTATGTTCCCACTGCTGGGACACTGACTCTCAAGCATTACATTTGGGTCATAATCCACCACTGAATCTGGGTGTATGTATCAATATGTTTATAAAAAAAAAAGTATTCTAACAAGTATCTTGTTCTTATAGTTTAAGCGTTGCTGAATTTGGACCTAGATGGCGCTGTTTAAAATGTCCGTCAGTGATTATTATTTATTTATGTGCGATCCGGGAGTAATAATAAACAGTTGGCTATTTTTATTTTTATAGTGGTTACCATCATATTATAATCTTTAATAATAAACAGTTTCCAATCGTATTGAGTGTTTATTTTAAATCAAAACTCTTATTTTAACGATTAAAGCTTTAGAACACTTTTCTTGTCGGATAGATAGATAGATAGATAGAAAATACTTTATTGAACACCACATTATAACAAATTTGACAAGAACAATCTTAATTACTAACAGGTATTACAATGGGCGGCCTTATCGCTAAATAGCGATCTCTACCAGACAACCTTTGGATGGATAGGATTGAATGGTAGTTGACAAGGGTTTTTAGCGATGTTCTATATTTCTTACTAAAACAATTATAAAATAATGCAAAACACATACTTACATATCAAAAATACTTATTATGCTAGACCTATTTCAAATACCTATACTTGTATATTAATGTAGTAATACTATAAATATATAAAAATACATAGTATAATATATCATAAACTAGTACATACATTTATAAACATAATAAATAAATAATAAACAAGCAGCAGTTTAGCGACAGCAGGACAAGTAATGTTCCTTAACTAATGTTTTAAAAATTCCAAGTGATTTGGCACTTCTAATAGCAGCTGGTAATGCGTTCCACAATCGTACAGCATGTACTGTGAACGAATTATCATAATATGAGGAGGTATGAACAGGAGTGCTGAGTTGATAGGTGTCGGAAGAGCGTAAGGATCGTTGGTGAGAAAGGTGAAGGAATTGAAAACGTTCTTTAAGATAAGGTGGTGTAGACGGGTTAAAAAGGATATTGTATACGGATAGATAAATAGATATTTCTTTTTTGTACACCTAAAAATTAAATACTGAAAGCATTTTCATAAAACTTGTCGGACCGCCATCTTAGATCTAAAACTTCATTCATTCCGTTCCATTCCTCTCGTCCAATCCTTTCTTTCATCCTGTTCACTCAACACGTTCGGATACCATCATGCACTCATCTCTAAAAAACTCGGATAGGTACACACTTTATTCTGATCCTACATTTATAAAATAGCCAAAGCAACATAATCAACTATAACGAATAATTTAATCCAATGTTTCGAGATCGAACTGAGTCTGGGTCAGCAACCTGATTTATCAAGTTGTTCTACTGAACTAGTTTTTCCTTTGCGCTGATAACTTATCAAGATGGAGTAAGAATTCGTAACATTTTGATAACACGCTCGAACCGTAAACAAAACAAGAAATGAATCGATTCGTCACTTCAGCGGCGTGCTGCCGAGATAGCGAGAGTTAGAAGATTACGGTACTGCCGCCATTTCCTTCAAATTTGTTTTTCAATTTTGTTTAGCGACAATTAAAATCATTTAATTTAAACTAAATAGAAAGCCACAGAAGTCATAAACCAAAAAGTAAAAGTGAAGTGTAATACCTACATAAATTACTTACTTACTGTAGAACGCAGTATACTTTAGGGTGCGAGTCATAATATATTTTTTTTTAAATTAAAAGTGAAAACAAATTAACGTACACCAACCCACATTGGTGGCGTGGTGGATTGAGACAATCACTCTCGCCCGAGAGTAGGCCAGTGTCCCAACAGTGAGAACATTACAAGATGAAGGTTGACATGATTAAAGTAACTTCGGGCAAGCGTCCAGGCGCTAATCTAAGCTACGCTCTTTACTACATAATAATGGTCAGCCCTCCACTGTTCCAAATGTCGGAAACTGGCCTACTCTCGCTCGACAACTCACGCATTATGGCTCATTTACACCATACCATAATTGCATGCAAGAATTGCCTTGTCAAATTGATTTTTATACAAAAATGTTCTGAAATGAAATTGACAAGGCAATTCTTGCATGCAATTATAGTATGGTGTAAATGGGCCATTAGCGTGTAGCTGGCACATGACTTTCGAATTATTAGTTCTTGAACAAACCAAGTTTCCTTTCAATGTTTTCCGTTCGAAAGTGGCATTGTGCCAAATTTTTTAATAGAAAATTCCATACGTGCAAAACCCAGTTTCAAACTCATTACTTAATAGCCCATTTACACCATACCATAATTGCATGCAAGAATTGCCTTATCAATTTCATTTCAGAAAATTTTTGTTCAAAAATCAATTTTACAAGGCAATTCTTGCATGCAATTATGGTATGGTGTAAATGGGCCTTTAGGATCGGAAGGAAGGCACTCGATCACTAGTTCACCAGATTGTTTGACATACTGTTGGACGTTTCTTGTAAATTGTTAGAATATAATTAAATCTACAGAAATTTAAGCGAAATTAGCTTGGCACAGGTTTATTAACTACATACTCGTATATTCTTATAACATTGGTACGCGAGGACAATTGCTATTCTAATTTAGAACATAATATCGTTGATTTTATGTTTCGTCCGGGGAAGGACTACTCGTCCGGGGAAGGACTACCACCATACCTATTTCTGCCGCCAAGCAGTAATGTGAGCATTGCTGTGTTCCGGTTCGAAGGGTATGGTTTCCGGTGAAATTACAGGCACATGAGACTAACCATCTAACGTCTCAGGGTGGGTAACACGCAAGTGATATCTATGATGTTGCATGCGTACATAGGCTACGGTAACTGCTGACCATCAAGTGGGCCGTACGCTTGGTTACCACTTTAGTAGTATAAAAAAAAAAAAAAAAAAAAACTGGAACTTAACTTGAACACGTTTAGCAGTCGGTACCTGCTTTTTCAAAGTTGTTAGACCATGACAGAGCCTCAGGGCGGCTTAAAAACTATCATCAGAGTTGGCCACCGACTCATGCGAACTAATTAACCAGTGAAACAGGAATGCGTTTCGCTGTAGTATTGACAGCTCAGAGTTACCACGAAAAAATCGTTTGACAATCTTAAATGTAAATGTATAGTCTAGCTGTCACTTTTTATAGTATTTTAGACAGCGCCTCTTTAGTGCGTTAAATGAACTGTCAAAATTCCATACAAATTGACAACTGGACGATACGTTGACGTTTACGTTTGTCAAACGAGTTTTTCGTGCTAAGCACTCTGTTGTATGTTTTTTTTTTTTATATACAACTGAAGTGGCAACCAAGCGTACGGCCCACAAGATGGTAAGCGGTTACCGCAGCCTATGGATGCTGGCAATACCAGAGGTATCACTTGCGGGTTGCCACCTTGTGGCTAAGATCGAAAGCCTCATGTGCCAGTAATTTCACCGGAAACCATACCCTTCACACCGGAACACAGCAATGCGAGCATTACTGCTTTGCGGCAGAAATAGGTATGGTGGTAGTCCTTCCCCGGACGAGCTCTATCACAGAGAACTCTACTACTCTTAAACTAAAACGTTCAAGTAACGGATGAGTAAGCTTCCTAGCTTAACAAATACACGGATATTGACTTGCCCAGATCACCACACGTCCGTCCATGCATACATTTACTGTCACTTTTATCAACGCTTCTGCAAACAATGTTCTCGATAAAACTTCACGATATTATACGCTTGTGTATTTAGTGCCTTTATCAGATGTTATTGCGAGAGATCGTTTATAGCTGTTAAGTTCGTGAACCTTACGAACTGATACTGAAATGGAATCTCATTAAAAAAAGTTAGTTGTAGGTACTATTATATTGTACAATTCAATATTAAGTATATATCAGTCATCTAGTACCCATAACACAGCTCTGTTTAACAGCAGCTTACCTTGGGGCTAGATGATGCTGTGTGGATCGTCCAGCATTATTTATTTATTATTTATTTAAAAAAAAAACATGTATTTTTTTGTGTGTGGAACATATTCCTTGAATATCGCGCACTAATGATTAAAGACCCTATATAGTTAGTATTTTTTTACTAAAATAAATAAACTAAAGTATATATAAGACTAGTGGAACGCTCTGTGAATTTGGCCGCACTGACTGTAATAAAAAAATAAAAAAAAAAGAATTAAAAAAAAATCCTTTGTAAATATCTACCTATAAAAACACACTCTCCAAGTACGGTTTAATTTAAGTATTAAAAAAAATCCTTTGTAAATCTCTACGTATAAAAAAACACTCCAAATACGGTTTAGTTTGACTCTTCGTTGTAGGTCACTAAGCCTAGACTGCGTATATTTGAATTACGTTCTGTGACATAACAGACCAATATTATATAGTAATTTACAAGCCTTTCAAATTACTTAGTAGAAAAAGTTATTGCAAATTCAAAAATATATGTACATAGGTACTAGTTTTTTAATAACTTATGATTTCCCCCGGTTAGGCATAATCTTTTTTTTTTTATATTTTGCCTTTTGTATTAGGGGCATTGCCTAATAGGCCAAAGTAAATAATTTAAACTGTATTAAATCGTGTTTTATCTTTCGCAGGTAAAACATTCCAAGAAACGCTTAATGACATACTACAAGAAGAGGATCCGATTGAGAATATGACAGAGTTAGCTAAAAAACATAATGGAAGGTTTCACTCCTTTAGGAGGAGACGGAAAAAACAGGCTGCGATGAATGATCTAGCTTACATTATCGACGACTACTATCCAATAAAAGTTGAGGTAAGTTCTAAATATCTACACATTAATATACGATAAGAGCGCTCGTGACGTAGCTGGCGTAGTTGTTCCTTACAGATCAACGAAGTTAAGACACTGTTCTGCGTAGTCATCATTTGGATGGGTGACCGCCAGTAGCAATTTCAACTGAGCGCACCCGTGCTTCGGAGGGCACGTTAAGCAGTCGGTCCAAGCTTTTTCAAAGTTGTTAGGCCATGACAGAGGCCTTCGGGCGGCCTAGAAGCTCTGTCAACAGAGTTGGCCACTTACTCATACGAACTTACTTAATATACGATTCACATTAACAAAACGAAGAACGGGTTTTATTGTTTGAATAAGTGTGATGTTGAAGCTGGCGGAGAGAGTCGATTTACGACTGGGTTCGTTAACAATAGATATGAAAGAGCACTGGTGGTCTAGCGGTAGTGAGTCCGCCTTCCGATCCTAAGGTCGTGGGTTCAAATCCGGTCGTGCACCAATGGATTTTTCGCTACGAAAAATTTATGTGCGCAATGCCAGTGCTCTCATACGGTGAAGGAAAACATCGTGAGGAAACCGGCATGTCCAAGAACAACATTCGAAAGACATGTGCCATCCACCAATGCGCATTGGGTCCGCGTGGTGGATTAAGACCCAATCACTCTCGCTGGAGAGTAGGCCAGTGTCCCAGCAGTGGGAACATTAGAAGGCTGTCATGATGATGATGAGATATGGAATATAATGCTTGTTACATCTAACTAGGTACTTAGTATTTAGCAACACCTCGACGATTGACTCTATTACTGCTCAGAGACACAAGACTCGAACACAAACGCATTGATACTAGCGAACAGTGGCACTTGACTCGGAACGACGTGACCGTCTCGTCATTTGCTAATATGAAAAAAATAATAATCAATTTATGAGTAGTAGAGTTCTTTGTGATAGAACACGTCCGGGGAAGCACTACCACCATACCTATATCTGCCGCAAAGCAGTAATGCTCGCATTGCTGTGTTCCGGTGCGAAGGGTATGGTTTCCGGTGTAATTACTGGCACATTAGGCTTTCGATCTATGCCTCAAGGTGGCAACCCGCGAGTGATACCTCTGGTATTGCAAGCGTCCATAGCTGCGGTAACCGCTTACCATCTTGTGGGCCGTACGCTTGGTTGCCACTTCAATTGTATAAAAAAAAACACAAAGCGTTTGATTAGTTGTAGGCCATGTCATATTGAATTCACAATAGTTAATTGAAACACTAAAACAGGTTAAGCGGTCCCTTGATTATTTTTGTATTTTTTACTCTTTGACAGAGTTGTAAGTAACTAAGTAAGTAAAAAATATCTTTATTCAATCATATCACAAGGATTATTTTTGTAACGTCATAAAGCTAGGTGAACTTACGCCAGTTCCACGTTGGATAATAAATATCTTGGAAAATGATATTAGCTTATTACCTGTTTGATCAAATGCACTCTCCAGGTTTCTTTATTGTTGCAAACTTTTGTAATTTTCTTGGATATAACTTTCCTGGAAAGAAAAGCGGTATTGATTTTAATTTGAGTAGAACTACGTTTCCGAAAGGCTTTGCTTTGCGCAAAAATTTTATGATTTTTTTTTTCTAAAAAGGCAACCAAGCGTACGGTCAGTACTTGAAAGTAAGCGGTAACTGTAGTCTATGTACGCTTGCAACATCAGATATATCAGTCATCTAGTACCCATAACACAGCTCTGTTTAACAGCAGCTTATACCTTGGGGCTACATGATGCTGTTTGGATTGTCCAGCATTCCTTATTTATTTTTTATCACTTGTGCGCATATATACAAAATACATAGAAACAGTTGAGCCATCTAAAGACCGTTGTTTTACTTAATAAACTCGTCGTAGGCAGACCTTCGTGATTTTTGCCGTCTGCGATTGCTTTAACTGGTCGTTCCATATTGTTTCACCTTCCACGGTCGTTACGCAGTCCTACATTATTGCTTTGTACGATCCGTCACATTATAAATCGTTTATTTGTATTCATGAACGTAGTCACGCACTGTTTTACGTATGTTGGCGACATTATTAACGCGCTCTGCTTCTCAAGTAGAATGGACAATCTATTATATCTATTTCTGCCGCCAAGCAGTAGTGCTTGCATTCCTGTGTTCCGATTCAGAGGGTATGGTTTCCGGTGAAATTACTCGTACAGGCACATGAGACTTTCGATCTACGTCTCAAGGTGGCCCGCAAATGATACGAGTACCTCTGGTATTGCAAGCGTCCATAGGCTGCAGTAACCGCTTACTATCAGGTTGGTCGTACGCTTGGTTGCCACTAAAGTCGTACAAAAAAATAGCAATGTATTATTTAATGTAATCTAATGGATAGAATAACGTGGAAGCTCCTTTTCTCTATCATCAAATTTAAAATGGAAAACCCAATAATTAACAATAAACATAAAAATAAAAAGTACAAAACAAATTAAAACTAAACTATTGTAACGAAAAAAAGGCAGCCACTCAGCATGTGTTAAAATGATTTAATGTTTGTGTTAAAATGCAAATTATAATGCTATGAGCCGCGGCCCACGCCTCTACGTTAAATGCAGGTGATGAAGGACTAGAACGGAGTAAAACCTTTCCTCCACCACCTAACTTTGCTTCAACTGAAGAAGAATGCCATCAATGGCCAGTGCCACCTTAAATAGTATAATAATAATATAATTGTAATAATCTTGTGGGCCGTACGCTTGGTTGCCACTTCAGTTGTAATACAAAAAAAAAAAAAAAAAAATAGACAACGAAACAAAACAAAACAAAAAATAAACAGTTAGTCGCTGTAAAGTTAATTAGTGTAAATGGTATCCAATCGTATCCGATTGATCCTGACGAAACGTGTACTACGTTTGTACGTGCATGCTCGGCTGCAGTTCATGCCACACGTCGTTGCGTGTCCATCATGCCATGACATTTGCTCAATGAAAGACCTAACCGACTGCTTTGACTGTAATATGGGATTGCCCAAGTACTGATCAAAGTGGCTCAATAGCTAAAGCGCTAGGAGCGCTCGTGACGTAGCTGGCTAAGTTGTTCTTAACAGACCAACGAAGTAAAGCACTGTTTCGCAGGGTCATCATTTGGATGGGTGACCACCAGTGGCAAATTCAACTGTGCTTCGGAGGGCACGTTAAGCAGTCGAACCCGGCTTTTTCAAAGTTGTAGGCCATGACAGAGGCCTTCAGGCGGCCTAGAAACTCTGTCACCAGAGTTGGCTACTGACTCATACGAACGAATGAACGAATAGCTAAATTAGAAACCAGTAAGCAAATAATAGTATGTTTTAACACTCGACATGCAAGAAGAGAAACTAATATAAAGAAAATAAAGACGACCGATGTGGCGCAGTGGGCGCAGGTCCGCCTGCGACGCGGAGGTTGCGGGTTCGATTCCCGCCTCGGGTCAAATGTTTGTACGATCTACAAATATTTGTTCCGGGTGTTCTGGGTATTTTCTATATATAATAAAAAAAATATCTATCTATGTATTGTATTGTATTAAGTGTATATCAGTCATCTAGTACCATAACACAGCTCTGTTTAACAGTAGCTTATCTTGGGGCTAGATGATGCTGTGTAGATTGTCCAGCATTATTTATTATTTATTTATTATAATTATTATTATTAATATTAAATAGTTTTTATGGAAAACAAAATGACATTTAAAAAGTTAACGTCAATAAAAATATAAACAATTTAGTTATATTAGATTGTTGGCTGCCTAGATACGGAAAAGCTTTATGAGTGGTAACGAGTTCAAATTAATCAATAACACACTATAAAAGGCTTTTGCTGACACACTGACCTGCCTTACTCTTGAAAGCAATTAAAATCGATCGGTGTTAGACAAGTTTTTTTTTTTTTTTTTAATTCACCTGAAGTGGCAACCAAGCGTACGGCCCACAAGACGGTAAGCGGTTACCGCAGTCTATGGACGCTTGCAATACCAGAGGTATCACTCGCGGGTTGCCACCTTTAGGCTAAGATCGAAAGCCTCATGTGCCAGTAATTTCACCGGAAACAATACCCTTCACACCGGAACACAGCAATGCGAGCATTACTGCTTGGCGGCAGAAATAAGTATGCTGGTATTCCTTCCCCGGACGAGCTCTATCACAGAGAACTCTACTACTCTTAAAACTTCAAGTATAAGTACTTCTTAACAAGTATTGGAATATGATATTACGTCCCTTTGAATGCAAATCTAGCGTCATATTCTATCTTATTTTGAAGAGTACAAAAATTTTAAAGCAATAAATTGAAATTGAGATTGGATCGAACATGTCATTAGACTCAGGAGGAAGCTAGGCCACTGAAACGAACAGACTAATTAACTAAACCTAGAAACTTTTGAGGGTGTGTTTTTTTGCTTGTAAGTATTATGAGATGAATTTAGCATTCTAAGAAATTTTAATTTAAAAGGGTCTGAAACAGGACGTAGTTTAAAAATGGTGTTTCTCTGACGCGATACAATATTGCTTATTGGTGTATGAAAATTTACTTAGAAAAAAAAAACAATATATGTATCTATCTATGTAGGTATGATAATTTATTTACTTATTCGTATGTTGTTGCAATCGGTCAAAAGTTACAATATTATAGTATGATAATCATTTCAATTTCTTGTAAAATATTAACATATCTTTTATAATGAAATGCAGTATCAAAATTCTACCATTGCCTTACTTACCTAATCTTTAAAGTGTTGTTTATGTGGCCAGTGGCAGGAAAAAAAGGCAGAAATTCTTTAAAAATGAATGAGCTAGCTTTTTTAATGGCGTCACCTAACAGAGTCATTATTTTAGGTGGATTAATTGTCGAGACCTGGTCGCTAACTATTGGTCTCATTTACAAGCCCAAAGTCATTCAACGAGCTATGGAAAGAGCTATGCTAGGAGATTCACTACGCGATCATATCAGAAACGAAGAAATCCGTAGAAGAACCAAGGTCACCGACATAGTTCTTAGGATAAGCAAGTTGAAGTGGCAGTGAGCAAGCTGGGGTGTGCAAGTGACCACTGGGGAATAAAGATTCTCGAATGGGGACCGCGTACTGGTTTGAGCCTTTTTTGATCTGCGCCTATTGGCATATGATTATGAATTGATGAAGGTGCGTTAAAGTTATTAACTAAGTCTCCATGGTTTTGGCAAGTGATATAGCCGCCCCCTGCGTTTGCAATAACATTTGCGGCAAGATGCGAATTTGCACCAGCAATGTTTTATTACTGAAACGGAAGTAGGTAGTTAATAAATAAATATTGTCGGACATTTTACACAACTTTCAGCTTTCTAGCGCCAAACTACCAGATACTACTTACTAATATAATACACATTATACTTATCTTTTTAGAAATACATAAGAAACACCTATACCAGGAACAAATATTAGCAGATCATTCAAAAACATTGAACTGCAGCGGGGATCGAACTTGAAATCTCTCGTCTTTTCAACCGGGCACTCGCTCACCGCGCCACCTAGATTATTGTATAGTTCGCACGGCGGATCTAGGCTTCCGTGAAGTTAGCCGTTTCGATGCGCAATGGAGCTTTTTCTAACTAAATTGTCTTTGCGCATCACAAACGGCTAACTTCACGGAAGCCTAGATCCGCCGAGAGAACTATACCTAAAGCACAGAACAGATATTAGTACTACGTACTAAAGTCTGGTCACCTGTGAACGTGCATGCACAGCACAAGTCCTTCCTGACTGCAGTATGTTCGTGTGAGCTAGTGTTGTCACAAGCTTGGTCACCAGAGTTAGTACTCTGTTGACCAAGCTTTCTGTAATCAGCGTGCGATATCCACTGTTTAAAAAAAAAAAAAATAGTGATAGTAAAAAGTGGTATAGTGGTAGTGACCCCGACTTCGTCACTACCATTAGAACTACCGGTTTAGAACGACAGCGATTATAAACAGCGATTCTTGATTTGTGTACTTGGCGATCAATACAATGCTATGGATAATATTTTTATGAGCTAGCTATCTAAACCATTTTCACGCAAATAATAGAGGGTGAAAAATTACGGCAGCATTTATTTTACGTACCTACATCACAGATACAGTACAAGGTACTATATAAAATGATCGCTAAGAAGTATAGTTAACTTCTCTAGTGGTAGTCGAGCCGAATAACGCAGTGTAGAGAACCCCCCAAACAAAAGCATTAATTGCACTGTAACGATCACTACAGTAACAGTTGATGAGGGATGAGGTAGGTGGAAGCTATTTTAAAAGCAGCCTAAATTTAAATAAATAAATAATGCTGGAAATTCCACACAGCATCATCTAGCCCCAAGGTAAGCTGCTGTTAAACAGAGCTGTGTTATAGGTAGGTACTAGATGACTGATATATACTTAATACAATACAATACATAGATAGATATTTTTTATTATGTATAGAAAATACCCAGAACACCCGAAACAAATATTTGTATATCTTACAAACATTTGACCCGAGGCGGGAATCGAACCCGCAACCTCCGCGTCGCAGGCGGACCTGCGCCCGCTGCGCCACATCGGTCGTCATAAATAAAAATAAATAAATCCAATATAGTGCTTTTAGCGTGCGAATAAACTTTTCAGCTATGCAGCAGCAAATTTGATTTATATAGATTTAAGTGTCAAATAAAAATCCAGTCAGTCTGCTTTGTTATCCAGTTCCGTATGATCGCGGGTGCACTTTTGTATCTAAATATTTTCGATACCTAGAAGAAAGTGCTTTTGGTACATTCTTTGTGTAAAAATTGAGTTTGGGTTTGACAGTATCGAGCACTCAGCCAGTACATTTGAAGATTCTAGATATCGCGCAGATACCAACCACACTTTCTAGAACCGACAGCATCTTTTCCCATACCAATAAATGACTATTTGACTATTTGACAGCATTATGAAAAAAAAATTCAAGCTCACAATGTCCAAATCTATATGAATGCTTCGGTACTATTTGATGGTGCAAACTCTCAAGCACTTAGGCAATTTGACATGTCCTAGGTTGGATTCGACCAAACTCGAATAGACACTATTCACCGAATATATGAAATGAAATGAAATGAAATGAAAAATGAAAATGAAATGAAATACATTTATTTGATACACACAAACACAGAACGATTGAAACACAATACTCATACAAATAATAAACTTAATCTTAGGTACATACACATAGATACTGATACTAGATAAGTAAAATAAGCAACTAACATAATTATAATACACATATTATTAAATATACTAAGCACCTAAGAAACAAAAAAAAAACGCTCCGTGATGTGTGGTCAAAATGGCCTAGTCTCAGCTTGATGCTACCTTGTACAAGACAGGGCAACGCTGGTTTTCAGACTAAGCCAGAATAACAAAAGTTTGACCTCACATCACGACAAGGCAAGTATAGGTACATAGGGTACATGAAATTATTGATTATTAAAAATATACGGTATGAAAAGCATTAAATAGGTAGGTAAGCACATATTTTTTATATACATAAAATACAAATAAATAGGATTATAGATATATCGTAGTTATTCGAGAGTAAACTGACAACTTACTTGTATTTGACATTTCGTATTCCCAAGGATTGTTGTTCCAGTAGTTGGTCGAATCCAACCTTAGATAAAATGTCTGTCACAGTTATTGTCTGCGCGTATCTGGAGTTTCTTAGTTAAAAAGCTGCTGTAAAATACATTCCGACTTTTCTATTACGTGTTAAAGTCAACACCACCCACCACAGTCAACAAGACTGCACCTTACCTATCATTGTTAATATGTTTTATTCGTGTACTATGATGACCATTTTGAAATAAACATTTATCTTTATCTTTATCTTAACAAGTATACAAACAAAGCCAACACAAAGAATATGTTCCAGTATTTGACTAGCTGCATGAGTGTAATCCACAACTAATAGAGCACTGGTGGTCTAGTGGTAGAGACCCCGCCTTCCGATCGAGTCGTGGGTTCGAATCCTGTCGTGCACCCATGGATTTTTCGCTACGAAATTTTTTTTAGCGCAATGCCAGTGCTCTCATACGGTGAAGGAAAACATCGTGAGGAAATCGGCATGTCCAAGAACTAAAAATTCGAAAGACATGTGCCATCCACCAATCCGCGTTGGGTACGCGTGGTGGATCAAGACCCAATCACTCTTGCTTGAGAGTAGGCCAGTGTCCCAGCAGCAGGAAACATTAGAAGGCTGTCATAATGATCATGATGAGTGTAATTGTATAACTAATATTAGTTCCTCTTTCACAGCTGATTCTGTTCAGATGCAGCAATTGGGAGTTTGATACTCAGGACCTGGATCAAGCCACAGGCGGTAAATATATTTAAATAATTGTTTCTTTCATTTTAGAAACGGGTGTTTTCACGTAAGTACCGGTATATCGGTGAAGAGGTACCGATACTGTTTCGACTCAATTCCGAGTCTTCATCGGGGTTGAGTGACACGGCGCGCTTCCTCCTCCGCGTCGCGATATGCACTGATATGAGTGCACCCGTTTTTAAAATGAATGATATAGTTTACAGTTTTATTAGTAAAAAAACTGTTTCTTGTTGTGAATGTGTTTGTGGCGACCATTTATCATATACTAGGATGTATAGAGCTAGCGTACTACCACGCGAGCGAAGTCGCGTGTTAACTCTAACCCAAATAAGTGGCCTATAAGAGGCTCTTGTAGAACATTAAAAAAAAGTAGCCTATATGCATTGATGTACTTAATCAATGCCAATATTATGCTATTCCAGCCCCCATACCATGAACTCTTAGAGCGATTCAAATTAGGACCTAAACTAAATAAAAATATATAATAAAAATTAATAATTATTGAAACCATGGTACAACATTTTTTGACAATTCAGTTTAGGTCCTAATTTGAATCGCTCTAAGAGTTCATGGTAGGAGGGCACGTTTAAAACTATTAGTACTCCGGGATTTATCCAAATCAGTTCAGCTGTTACGGTGTAATCGTACCACAAAAAATACTCAAATTTATAATACACTAGCTGACCCGCGCGGTTTCACTTGCGCAATTTTTCCATATATTCTCATCGTTTAAACGTTTTATGTTTGGGCTATTCTCAGTAGTCTTACCGAGTATTACGAAACATGATCCTTGCCGCGACCGTTGCCGGCAGCGGAAGGTTGTCCTCTAACCGTATAGAAAAACTACCAGATCGGACGTCTTCTCTTTTTCTTTCTTCTTGTTCTTCTTAGGCTTCTTTTCTCACGACAGCCTTACATTGAAGTTTCCTTCAAGTCATCTTCACACTATTATAAATTAATATAATAACATCGTTCCGAAAGTGCGCGATCAATCAAAAACCGATCACGCCCGGAGTGTGGAGAGGCCCGAAAGCTCTCTGCTGCGATTGTTACGAACGGGGACACACCCGTTGCGTTGTCAACTAAAATTAAGAAAAATACTAACTACAGTTTTAAACTACTGCTACAAGTTAATAAAATATAATCAATAATCATTTATTTGGTACACAATTAGTAGGTACACGTCAACAATTGATTTACTAAGTTTTTAGCCTAGGTTACCAATTACAAATTAGATAGGTACCCTTGTTTGTTTCTTTTTTTTTACAATAGATAAAAAATATATCTACAAATACCTTGCACTTATAAGTTAGTAGGATGTGAAGTTGAAACTTGTTAAGGACATATTTATGAAAATACTGAGTTAGATACATAATACACGGTAGCGGTTTAATTATTAATAATATACAAAATTAACAAAAACATCTAACAATAATTATCCGCATGTAAATTACATCACTGTCGGAAAAATTGATATCGTAATGTTTATTTATAACAGAACATAATTGTATTTATCAACATAACGTTAGCCAACCACATTACACTTTCGTGATTGTTAAGTTTTATACGATTTATCAATACGGATCGGCTTATTAACGGTAACTAATTAGACTAGCTAACACGTGCGGTCTCACTCGCGCGCGATTATACCATATTTTCTCATCGTTTAAACCTTGCCTCACACAAATATTTAAAGAGAAAAGTTTGCCTAATCGGTCCAGTCATTGTCGAGTTTTAGCGAGACAGCAGTTCATTTTTATATTTTAGAAGATGAGTTTATAATAGCGTTTGGTGACCTTTCTAACCCTACGAGACACAGGCGTGATGCATAAAGTAACTACTTAATTTCTCAACCTATAAAACAAAGTAGTTACCTATAAATATTAGCAAAAAAAAGTTAAGTTAAGTTAAGCAGTCGGTCCCGGCTTTTTCAAAATTGTTAAGCCATGACAGAGGCCTTCGGGCGGCCTAGAAACTCTGTCACCAGAATTGGCCACTGCCTCATAAGAACGAACAAACAAAGCAAAAAAAAGTTATGCTATAATTTATTGAATGTTCGTAGTATGAATTATTATTAAATAACATGTTCTGGATCTTCTAAATGCAATAAAAAAATTAGTTAAATTCGTGTATTCCCGATTAATAAGATAATTCGTGTGTCCCCATTAACCGGTTCCCCGTTAATGGGGACAGTTAGTTGATCTACACTTTAGTTCACATTGAATTGTGTGAGCGTGAAATAGACTCTCCCAGAATCTAATCTAGCTTAGCTCGCCTAATCCACAGGAACAATACTGGACATATCAATACGTCAATATAATGGAGCTAAATCGTGGGCTTCCCTAAAAGGCTTCCTTTATCCTAATAATTTAGTATTTAGTTTACATAATCAAATGGGTTTGAAATATTTCTTGGCAATACGTATACAAATAGTTAAAAACATGTCGTGATCTAAATCGTTGGGCCTTGTCAGAATACCAGTAGCCACTTTGAATGCTAGTTCAGAGTGGCCTTAATGCTGAGACAGGGACCTTTTGGGCCCTACATTCATAACACAGCATTACCTATCTAATTTTATGTGTACCTGCCTATTATGGTTTTTTTTTAGTATGGTGTACCTTGATTTGAAAGTACTCCAGTTGGACATAAGTAGATACGTATAATTAGTACTTACCTAATGGTTAATACTTAGTATATGTAAAAATGTGCGGACCCAATAAAGTGTTTTTCTTTATTTTCTTTCTTTCTTTTTTTTCTTTCTTTATGTATTTGTAATAGTCGTAAAGTGGTCACAGGAAGTATAGATGGTGGAAGCGTAAAATCGGTCGGCATTTCACTCTTTGGGGGAGGCCTATGTCCAGCAGTGGACGCCTATCGGCTGATTATCATGGTGATGATCCGTATTCGTCGCAATTAATTCGCACACTTTGACAATTACTCATATAATATTTGTTCACCCAATAATTCTGGGAATACATGTGAAAATACGGGTAGTTTTCAGTTAAATATTAAATATAATCATTTAATATTTCATCATTAGTAGAGCAAACTGCGGACGACCGAATCGATGACTCCTGCTAGGGGTGGCTTAAGTTTCAATTCCCAGTCTAGAAAGCTGATATTTAGGGAGTGGTTTTAGTTAGAGAGGGGAATTAGTTTTCTGACAAAACCCACCAAGGGATTTTTTGAAAGGAGTTGTTTCACGCAGTATGGAGCCGAGCCCTGGTCTTTTTTAGGGGTCTAGATAATTAGATAACCATTAAAGAAACCATTTGTCACTGTTTATTTATTTAATTTTGGCTTCTTTTATAATCTAAAGTAAGTTTATCTTTGTGAAAGAGAACAACTGGGTTATTAGGTACTGTCAAAGTCAAGATGAGCCACGATCATTGGCTAATAGCTGTCACCTCTAGTGTTCCCGTTTTAGAAAACTCAACTCAATAAACATTTTTCCTATAGAACTTTGTTTGTCTACTTAAAAATAAAATTGTTTGTTACTGTTAGTCTTATATTTTTGAAATTTGACTTGACCATGGATAAACGCATATATGCTACATCTTATCTCTAAAATTAGAATCTTCCCGTAACATAACAAAAAAAACTATTAAACAGCGGCGCGGGTACACATTGCAGAGCGTAGCTAGTTCAAAAAAAACTTAAATTCAAAATAGAAGAAAAAAATAATCACAGCACAGTAAAGACATATTGGCACCCCTAACCTACCTACTAATACTAATGTGGCGTTCATAATAAATATAATTTCTCTTTTCTTTAATTTTGTGGCTTTCCCTTTGGCTATAGTTCTTAGAATTAATCTGCGCGAGTGAATCCGTACAGCTAGTAAAACATATAATCAGCTTCTGAGTATTTATATAACCGCCGCATGCAACAAAGGTCATCTAGCGTTTTTATCAGATCAAAGCAGCCGGTCCCGGCTTATTCAAAATTGTTAAGCCATGACGGAGGCTTTCGGGCGACCTATTACCTCCATCACCGGATGTGCCCACTGAATCATATGAACATACTTATTATCAGAACAAGTAAAATACTAGAGAGAAAAAAAACGCACGTAAAGACCCATTTAGTTAAATGCTCGACAACAGTACATGTTCTTATTTAGGAGAGAGTTAATCTAATCATGTCTTGTTACCGTTATGCCTCTCAAATTTGCGTAAAGAAGCTTCAGATTAATAAGAAATTACCAATAAAATACTATTTGACTATTCAGTTTAGCGCGCTAAATCACATATCACTTGTAGAGCTAGGCCGATACTTAGCACCTACGTTTATCCTCACAAGTGTATCCGACAGGAGCTGTCGTAAGCGAGGTAACAGATAAAGGCACGATATCATCTACTTCGTTAACTCGGCAGGATACTCCGGCTTATACGATGTCTATTGGACGTAATACCTTGCACAATAATAGAACGACCCTGCTCTATTTCTTATTCAATAAATCCAATGCATTTTGTAGCGAAAACAGCCTTCTCCATACTTTAAAATTCATTGCTTTTTAAAGTTCAGAGCGGTTAATTTTTACTCCATCGGAGTCGCGGTTGTTCGGCTTGTTATATAACATGTATACTCAGTTACCTTACAAAATAGTACATCAATACGTATTGAGAACCTTGAGCGTGCGTGACGAAACAATGCGGGTTTTTTTGTACCTGTTGCATGGTTGTGGACGAGATCCACATACTAATATATATTTTGAGCCCGCAGATAGTTTTCTTATGTAATTAAGAGGTTTTTTACATGAAAAAACTAAGCAAATTGACACGCACACAATTACTAGCAGTCATTACGCGTCACTTCCTTCACCCTGGTGTTTCTGTCTCTGTACGGGGGTATCCGGCGGGGTCGTATTATGCGTATACACAAATGAAAGTGATGCATATGTTATGTACGTTTTAGATTATAATTACTTTATACCTAAACTTGATCTGTATAGGAAAAATTGTGGGTATATGGCACCCCTCATTTATAATTCCTTACCAAAGCAAATTCTAGATCTTCCCGACAAAAAGTTTTGTTATGAGTTGAAGAAATGGTTGATATTGGAATGTTTTTATTTTGTTTCTGACTTTCTGGAAAAGGGTTCGTGTCGCTTTTACAAATACACCTAGCGTAGCGTAATGATTTTAATACTAATTTTTTAATTTATTTTAATATTACTTAAGTAACTTGTTTAATATTTGCACACCAGTTAAACTGGTAAATATATGTGAAACTTTATTTTAGTGTAACATCTTCTGTAACTACCATATTTTTATGCAAATAAATAAATGAATGAATGAATGAATAATACTTAGTCAGTTAAATATTAGTCTACTAGTCTAACAAAAACACTAATCAACATTTAAAGATACAAACATACCGTAACTTCATACCCAAAATTCAGTATTTTTTTTATTATAATTTTTTGATGTAATTATCTCGCATATTTAAAAATAAATTTATCCATTTTGCAATAAGGTGACAAATCGACACATTCGTAGGTTACAAAAATCAGTTTTTTATAAGTTTTTTGATAATTTTCAACAAAATAGAGTAGTGTTCAAAATTTTCAACGTGGCAATGCAGCCAGCATTAAATTTACATACAATTTACAGTCTCAGGTTGAAATGGCGATGGGCAGGCCATGTAGCAAGATACAGCGATATGCGATGGACAGTCGAAGTGACAAAATGGAAAGGACCAAACGGAAAACGACGAAAAGGTCGACCCATAAAACGATGGAGTGACGACATCGTAGCCACAGCAGGAAAGGAGTGGATTGAACAAGCTAAAGACAGGGAAAACTGGATTAAACTGGAGGAGGCCTATACCCAAATAGGGGTTCCTATCAAAGAAAACATATCTGAAGACATAGAAGAATAGAAAGAAACAAACACATAATGAAATATAATGAACCTATATTTAAAAAAAAAAAAAAAAAAAAAAAAGTGAAAACTGCAAGATTAAAAGTGAAACTTCATTTAATATTAAGACAAAATGTAAAACATAGGTGATGGGAAATAAAAAGGCTTTATTATTATTTATTATTATTAATGCAGCCAGCATGTTGGGAACGCTTCCTACTGGTAGTGATTTGGATCAGTTGAGCTATCTATAGGTCGTTTGTAACGGTCTTTAGATGGCTCAACTGTTTCATATGTATTTTGTATATTTTGTAATGTAATATAATTATGTACATATTAAATTATTATTATTAAAAAATAAAAAATAGAGCGAGTTAAGATTTTTGACCTTTTGAATGATGCTAAATATCCGGTGTTCTAGTGATAGTCCTGGGTGCAAACCCGGTCGTGCATCGATAACCACAAAAACGAATAGGTATAATAGGTACTTATACTATTTGACATGCGCGAAACGAAACCAAACAATAATACAAATAATGTTTTTATTCCCCTAACAATACCAGTGGGATACCGGGGCTCACCGCGTTTTCAAAATTCTTTCCGAGCGTCTGGTCGAAGCGACGCGTGATCCAAAGGCTGGTTCATATCTGTCTCAACGTATCAGCATTGCCATTCAACGTGGCAATGCAGCCAGCATGTTGGGAACGCTTCCGTCTGGTAGTGATTTGGATCAGTTGAGCTATCTATAGGTCGTTTGTAACGGTCTTTAGATGGCTCAACTGTTTCATATGTATTTTTTGTAATGTAATGTTATTATGTACATAATTTATTTTGTTAATAAACTCCTTTATAGAGAAAAAAAAAATACCAGCGTTAGTTTGTAGCATACACCACGGACGGAAGAAGTCTCATTAATTTAAGGTATTTTTTTGCTTACAACAGGTTATTCTCTGCCGATTCTGGGCATGTACTTATTCACCGGCTATGGATTGATTGAGTACTTCAATCTGGCCCCCGAGAGATGCTGGAAATTGTTCCGAATCATCGACCAGAACTACCACGATATGAACCCTTATCACAACTCCGTGCACGCTGCCGACGTCACGCAGGCTATGCACTGCTTTTTGCAGGAGCCGCTGGTAAGTTCGCTATAAGCTTAATTTACACAAAAGTAAGGGCCATATCATAATGAAATGAAATGAAATGAAATATTTTTATTTGCTTGAAGTGTGGTAAAGCGGTACAAGATAATAGGGTAGGTTTTCTGTGTCACACACTCGTCGGAAACGACATGCAAAATTTAAATTACTATTCTAAGAAGTTACCTACTACATTTTACTATAATAATGATATAAATTAAAAATTAAACAACCAACATAGAGATAAATTAAAATTTCAGATTAGAATGTCAAGAGTAAAATTATAAAAAAAGGAAACATAAGATACATATTGGCGGTTTGCAAGCGTTTTTAAAGTGGGAGGGGCGAGGCGTGTTGGCTTTATACAAATAGTGTAAAAAATAGTTACACGAAGGTTCTAATGCTAAATAAATACTTCTTTTTAAATTACTGTTTGTGCTGTCGTTTTCAACGTACCTAAATCCAAGCCTGCTCGCTGGTGAATGACGAACCGCCACAAGCCGCGGTACGGCGGACATTGACTGCATAATCCTATTTAGGTACTCTGTAACACGAAAATTGCCGAAGCATATTATAAAAACCGTATTGTATTACTTAAAAAGCACTGGTGGTCTAGTGGTAGTAACCCGCCTTCCGATCCTAAGGTGGGTTCGAAGCCGGTTGTGCACCAATAATTTTTTAAATGAGAAAAATGTATGTTGCAATGTCAGGCCTCCCATACGGTGAAGGAAAACATCACAAAGAAAACGCGTGTCCATGAACTAAAAATCGAAAGACATGTGCCATCCACCAATCCGCATTGAATCCGCGTAGTAGATTAAACTCAGTCACTCTCGCTCGAGAGTAGGCCAGTGTCCCAGTAGTGGGAACATCAGAAGGCTGTGATAATGTTTTTTTTTATACCACATAAATGGCAACCAAGCTTACGGCCATTTGATGGGTAGCGGTTACCGTAGCCGTTGCAACAACAGATAACACTTGCGTGTCACTTTATGGTATACTTAAGAGCGGTTTTAAAAGGTTTTTTCTTATTTTCCTAGCTGGTGGAATTCATAAAACCGCTAGAGCTGATGGTGGCTCTGCTGGCAGCCATCACCCACGACCTAGACCACCCAGGGGTTAACCACTCCTTCCTCGTGGCGACGAACCACCCCCTTGCTATCATGTTCAAGGATAAATCTATTGTAAGTACAATTTCATTTTATTTTTGTATCTAGCCTATACTGTTCACCTGCTGGGCAAAGGCTCCCCCCCTAGCCCTCCACTTATCCCGGTCCTGTGCCATCTCCTGCCAGCTCTTGTGGAAGACGTCTAGTTCGTCACACCAGCGCTTTTTGATCTGCCTCGGCGTCGTCTTCCACTTTCCGTGATCCAGTTAGTCACGACCTTAGCCCATCTATCATCTTCCATACAGCGTGACCCGCCCAATCCCATAATACTATAATGATATATGAATTAACCTATACACTCTAGCATTGAAAACTTCTAAATTATAGTGAACCGGAAAAACAGACGCCCCGGCAACATATTGAATGGAATTTTACTTTGTGCTCCTGACCCTAAGTCACTTATTGGCGGTAGGTTGGAAAGCAGTCGTGCATCAATAGCATTTTCCACTCGATAAAAGTATTTGCGCAATGCCAATGCTCAGGAAGGAACCGAGCTTTTAATGAAATATTACAAAATATATTGAAGCATATTTTGCAGAAAGTATTTCAAATATTTGGCTTTCTGGTTACTATGCAAGTAAAGGAAGAACACAAAGTATTTGTAATGCTTTCAAAGTATTATGTTGCATAATATGGTTCGGTTCTTACTACAATATCAGTACAATAATAGTTCTACAATAACAATATCAGTTGCATTTCTCTCTCGATTGTTCACCCGAGATATTAAATCAAAGAGCTATACTGGCTAGAAGTAGGCAAAGCCTATTTATATATTACTCGTAGCTGCGGCTCTCCGTTATCGGAACCAAACATTTTACCTGGGATAAAAAGTAGCTTGTGCTATTCTAGACTATTTAATCCTGTGCTTAGAGATCCGTTCAGCCGTTCTGGCTTGATACCTCCACAAACATAAAAACATCCAAACTATTACCTTTAGAATATTACGTTTAATATGATAGTCAAACAAAGTCATGTTTTATTTAATGTGTCAAGGATTATTTGTGTCTAACGGATGAATTGGAAACAAAATAATTTTTATTTCGTTGCAGTATGATTTAACCACAGTCATATCCAAACCACATTTCGTTATTACTTTTATGTAAACCTCGCGACTTTGTCCGCGCTGACTTTTTAAACGAATTTCACCTTTGCGTCCTCAAGAAGTTGAGTTTCGGGAATTCTTTTCTTAGTGCCATCCCTGCAACATAATAGCAATGTACCTTGCATTTTTTATGTCATAAGGTGACTAACAAGCAGACGAGCCGCCTGATGGAAAGCGGTCGTCGTCGCCTATTGACATCTGCAACACTATTTTAGATGTTACAAAAGTGTTGCCTACCTGTTAGAAAGCCCTTATATTTCTAGGACTCATGGTTTAGGCTGTGCGTTCTGTCATAAGTCACGAAGGTTTTATATATTATGATATACTCGTACCTTTTTAAGGGTTTGAGTATACGGCAGCTTTTACGAAATGAGAGTCAAATAAAACCCTCCAAGTGTGTGCCGGAATGCCGATGGACCAAGAATTTTGTTGATGGGCTTAATTAATGTGTTATGAAGCTTTGATATATTGGAAAACAATAATAATTAATGCCCTTATTCATAAATGATACTCATTTTCGCAGTTTGATAAGTACCTATGTATTGTTTTTCCTTGTCATTTTTATGTTTTAGTTCATAAAGATTATAGCTAACTGAGATTTATAGTCAGTTTGTGAATAAGAGACTCCGACACCATTTTAAAAGGTTCGTTGTGGAACCACGGAACTCAAATAGTCAAAACACAACATTGCGGTTCGTCTGTTATCGATATGCAATTTCGCAAAGAGAAAATTGACACCGGTTTATGCTCACGTTCGAACCTATATCGATATCAAATTCGTGGGATCAAATGATAATTGTCTACTCATCTCATTCGGGTTCCTAATACAGCTAGGAATTTCAAAATGGTTTTACAGTAGCTACCCCCCTTCGCAGGGGATTTCTAGAGTAAACCCATTTTTTGTTCAGAAATCCCTTTAGCTTTTCCGTTAAGAACTGGACACAAAGTTCCCTTCGCAGGGGATCATTGCTTGGATTTTTTGGAAAAATCCCACTGACAGTGTTGCCCTAAAAGTAAAACTATTTTGCCAGGTTACTGTGTTTAGGTTTGAAAGGACTGTAGCAAGTGAAGTTACTGGGCGAAGGAGACTTAACAACTACTTCTCTACTTCATATAAAATAGTACGGTACCCGAGTTCAATGCGAATGAAGTCGCGTGCAACAGCTAGTTTAATGAGTACGTAGAATAATAACAAAGAGCTACTTACAAATGCCAGTGTATTAGTAGACGTCACTCTTATTGTTGCATTCCCCTTACACCCAGTAATTACCTTATTTTAGCACAAACGCTTAGTTAGAAAGCAATATCCGACGGAAAATAACACAGTTTTAGAAAAAAACTTATTAAAATTTTTCGATGAGTTGTGCAGATTTTTTTTATACCACTAAAATGGCAACCAAGCGTACGGCCCACTTGATGGTCAGCGGTTACCGTAGCCTATGTACGCATGCAACATCATAGATATCACTTGCGTGTTACCACCCTGAGACGTTAGATTGAAAGTCTCATGTGCCTGTAATTACACCGGAAACCATACCTTTCAAACCACAGCAATGCGAGCATTATTGCTTGGCGGCAGAAATAGGTATGGTGGTAGTACTTCCCCGAACGAGCTCTACTCTCACAAAGAACTCTACTACTCTTAAAAAAAATTAAAATTAATTTGCAGAATTTGCGGATGCAGTTATGGTTTTATTTAAAAGCACTGAATCTTATTTGATAAAATGTAAACGGAACCACTGTCTGTAGTATATCACCTTTGTATACTTATCAAACATGTAAAAAAAAACATCATAATCAATTCACAATTGGCGGAGAAATCGTGTAACAAACATACAAAAATAAAACATTTTTACGTGTTTATAACCTCCTTGTTTGAAGTCAGTTAAAAGAGTAGTCAATTAAAGTTATAGGTGTTATAGTTAGTTATAGGTAAGCCGTATACTATCAAAGTGGTATTATAAAAGTAAATTCCTTACGCAAAAATACATCGTAATAATATAAAAATAAGTTATAATTTTATGTACAGGGTATGAATGACCGCACACCTCTGCCGCGCCGAGGCAGGCGAGGACGAGTAAGTAACACAATCAGCATGTATGTCCAATTAACTACATTTGAACGCTACTACAGAACCTTTTCAAACTGAAGGGTCATCGCTGAATCAGAAACGTATCTGTAGGGGAAATGAAGTTAACAAGCAATTTTGCTCGAAAATGTCCTAAGATTGTTAGGATGTAGGTTGTATGAGCACAGATTGCTCTTCGCCCAGTTTTAATAGCAATATAGTTCTGCCATTTTAATTGCTTTTTCAGTTTCACTCAATTTTCTCGTGTAATATCAGTGGTGTTTTGACCATTATGTACTTGATTATATAGCACAAGTGAAGGCAAGTGTAATATGTTGGCGATTAGAACGACGAATTTAGATTAAAACGGCTACAATTTCTTTTAATATTTGGCAATGTTTTCAAAAGTGACAGACCATAATAATGAAATTGCAAAACAATATTAGCGAATATTTCATACAACGCCATCTAGCCCCAAACTAAGCCAAGCTTGTACTATGGGAACCAGATAACTGATACTAAAAAAAATATTACGACGTTCGTCAAAACTTATTATTATTGTACAAGAACACATGATCGTGGTAGATGACACTAACTAAGGGACTTCGCCCACTGCTGGGTATGGGCCACCCAGCAGTGGGTGAAGTCAGGCTGTGGATGATAATAAAGTACACATTGTTTCTTTTATAACAGAAGCTGCGAGAGATGCTGCAAGAGCTGGCTGCTGCAAAAGCAGATGTAAGTATCTTTTTTAATTATAGTTATTATCCCGACCGACTGCTTAACGTGCCCTCCGAAGCACGGGAGTGCTCAGTTGAAATTGCCACTGGCGGTCACCCATCCAAATGATGACCCCGCGGAACAGTGCTTAACTTCGTTGATCTGTTCAACTTAGCAAGGTACGTCACGAGCGCTAGGCTAAGGCTAACACAAAGGCTGACTAATATAAACATATATTTCAGTAGCACGAAATAAAGTTTGCCAAACATGACTCGTCAGCCAGTTCATTTTTATTACTCGCAGCATTCAAAGAGCTTCCAAACGAAAGCTGGTCTTGTTCGTTATTTGATCTGTTTTGGATTCGCTTTTAAAACGTTCTAAACGTTTAGGTTTGCTTATGGCTTCTGTAATTTGTTCGCGTCTATTGATTTTGTAAGGTTCCGATAGTCGATAACAATATTCCATAATTATCAATCTGAGGCGGTCTATTCAAACTGATTATTAGAGGCAGTTCCAACCTTTCCACTGGCGGAATATGATA
The DNA here is from genome assembly GCA_951394395.1 of Colostygia pectinataria. Taxonomy (NCBI): domain Eukaryota; kingdom Metazoa; phylum Arthropoda; class Insecta; order Lepidoptera; family Geometridae; genus Colostygia; species Colostygia pectinataria. The sequence continues at coordinate 16,096,389 of OX596348.1, read as the reverse complement.
AGACTAGCAGTCCGGCCCAGCTTTTAAAGGGGAAAGGAATTTAAAAAATCAGAACAATGAAGGATTTTAATTTTTTTTTTCTTTCCACCAGTACTCAGGATTGGAATCCACACCAGCTAAGCCCAAACCCAGCACCAGCTCATCCTCAAATAAAGCCACGAGGAAAGAAGAAAAACCACCTGTAAGTATCTATTTTCGTAGGTACTTCAGTACTTTTTGCAGTTTATCGGTTCATGTACTAACAGGCACTTAGCCTATTTGACACTTAATCGAGATTGCAAAAAAGATTTTTCGTCAAATTGCTAGTTATACACGGTTGATTTTGTAACCTTGCAGAAATTACATAGACAATTGAACTAAGTTGAAATACAGTTACGATTTTCGTATCAAACCAATAGTATTAACAAAATACTATCAACATAATATATATATATTTTTTGAGTGTGTGTGTGTGTGTTTGTCATTCGAGTTTTGAGACTCATTCATTCCTGAAATGTTGTCGACACTTAAAAGAAGAGCCATGGGTTTAGTTTTTCCTTCTGATTTTTCGTAATTAAACATTAAATTTAGGAAGGAAGGAAGAAAGGGAGGCTTTAGCCCTGCAGTGGGACAGGACAGGCTGTTAATAATAATAATAACAATAAACATTAAATTTCTTATATACTTAGCTGACATCATGAAAATATACTTGAGAAAAAACTCTTATAATCACAAATTGCAGAATAAATCGTAGTAAAGTATTTTGTCATTATTTCCCAGAATTATTATAGCAGATGTTGGTTCACAACCAATGCAATATGCATATTTAATAGACTGCCCATGGCAAGGCGACACACATTACCCCTTCGTTCCACGGATTGATCGTATCTGATTTAAAATCCATAGATATTACAAGGCTTTGTTATTTCTGACAAAAACGTGTCGGTTCTAGAAAATCATATAAAGTTACGAGTTACAAAAGACGGCTTTATTTTAGTATGATAATTTAGATGACAAAGACTGAGTTTACACCGAATTAATTTTAAAGGATCGTTGTACGATAATTAAAGAAATAATTCCATTTCTGTTTCATTTAAGCTGCTGTAAAGATTTTTGATACAAAATTGAATAATACATAAAACTTAGAGCCAGTTGTAGAGTTTTTGAAGTGTACGGATAAAACCTTCTCCGAAAAGTGTTTTCATGCTGTCCTTGTATTTAAACGCTTCTCTTTGTAAAGTAATTAATCTATGTGCATTGTTATAAATTAATCTGGAAGACGAAGTACAGATCCAAGAATAGGTACGATTAAGATTTCCTCGATTCGAGGAACCCAATTAGGTGTGAATCCGCCACGCTACACAACTTAATTAGAATTTAGAACGTTGCTTGGAGTCACAAGTTCGTGATGTGAACATCCCTTTGCCGAAGTTACTCAGTCACCTGTCATTGAAGACGACTTTGCTGGAGCTATGCCTGAAGCATTTCTATACATTTAATTTATATCGTATTAACTATACTCGACGGAGTTACGCCTACAAGCTGGTCAAAAGTTGAGCGGGATCATGTGTATGAATATGCAAGTGGATATGTTTTTGAGAACATCAAAGCACCAGCGTATTTGAAGCTACCCGTTGCATTTTCTTTTGACGCGTCTGGTCCCATCGCTACTAAATTGGCAATACAGCCTCGAGCGGAAATTGGGCACCAAGAGCCAATTCAACGTCGCAGACGGCCGATGCCATTTTGTTGGCTTGAAGCTCTTATAATATACACTGAAAGGTTGTCTTTTTTCTTTAACGTGTTTGGCTTCGTTATTTTGTCTAAATGTTTACAACTACGCTTACCGCTATTTTTACAACTGTCTTCTCATATTGAAAATAAATTAGACCAGACATTTGTCTCATAATAAAGAAATAAGGTTCATTGCCTGCAGTAAAATTTTCCTCATTTAGTCCAAATTGTGTTAAAATCATTCATAAGATTAACGTTTGTTAAACTTTAAATCAGGTAACCAAAGTCATTAACTCATGGTCCTCGAACTGAAATAATCTTTCGCACCTCCTTTCATATTTTAAGATTGAAATTTACCATTTAAAGTTAAAGTAGATACTTACTTAGTTTTTAAAAAAGTAAACATTATGCCTACCTGTGTCAGTTTTCCATACTTATGTAAAAAAATATATATAAGCAATATGGTATAGGGAAGATCATTTTTTCAAAACACAAAACAATCCATTGAAATCGGATCAGTCAAGGTACAGTGATCGGTGGACATGCATAAAGAAAACGTCCCCGATTAAGGAACCTTCGCATTTTAAAAGATACACAGGGTTAGCTTCAGTAAATATCAAAGTTGAAGGCATTTAGCTATGATGTAGGTACAGTCTTTGCTAGTGGGGCGCTCGTGAGCTGGCTAAGCTTTTTAAAGTTATTAGGCTTTCGGACGGCCTATGACCTCCGTCACTAGAGTTTGCACGTGATTGAAACAAACTGAATTTTATTAATGGGGCGATTACATTAAAATTCCAAACACGACTTAATTAAAAAAAAACTAAAAACTTATTTATTTCCTACATTTGAAGGAATTTCTTTACGATATTCTACATACTAATTGTTTAAATAAAGAATGTATTTCTTAATGTCAGTTTTTAAGAAATTATATATAAAAAAATATCATTTCACCCCGTGTCGTCGAATTAAGACTGGTGTCAACACACCCGTATTTCGGTTTTTAATACGATGTTTTTTTACAGCAGTGCGATTCTATTCTGGAGCATCACCATTGGCGTGTGGCTTACAGCTGCATCTTGGAGAGTGGCATCTTCGAGCACATGGATAGGTGCCTGCCCGAAATTGTTGGCTTATTAAAATCTTTGATTCTTGCCACTGACATAACAAGGCAAAACGACTACCTAAACGCCTTCAAGGTAAGTGCCTGACCTGCCGATGTAATTTAAGTTTCTAGGAAAGATTTTTTTGTGACAGCAAGCGGCAAGTTTTGCGTCTGATGCGCCACGCCAGGAAGTTGGAACTATCTTTTCAGCGTTTTTAACAAAATATTGTTGAAGTTTTATAATGTTTCGTCTAGCTGTTAGCAGTGTACGTTCACTCGCGTTTACGCTCGTTTATTCCAATTGTAGATATTCCAGCTATCTAAATTTCTTTCGTGTATTGTAAGTGGCTATCGGATTTTTTTCTAAGCCTAAAATATCACGCTGGCATTGGTTGGCAGTAAACTGATCTGATGATAACTTTCAATGAAAGTTCTAATGTCTTACATAGTTTTTGAACCAATATTTATTTATTATACCTGTTGCTAGACAAATGTCTCTAAAGTGTTCTGTTTTTCCGGTCATTGGCAGCTATTGATCTTGACACTAACTACCTATTGGTGTTGATGTTTGATGTTCTCTGTAACTTGTTTAATGCATTAAGCCACGCTCTGGCTTGATGCACAATGCCTTAGCAAATATTGAGTGCTCCGTCATCTCCACTGAATAATCTAGTTAATCGGCATGCCCGAACACAAACATGCATGGAACTCCAATATCTACATACATATCTATAATATATACAAACATAGTAATTCGATTTCGGTTGCATTTCACGCCTCAATCAACACTGTAAAGTCAGACACCTTAGGTTTAGGCGTCGATTCATTATTTTGAGACCTCAAGTTATAGACCTCAAGTATATTATAAAACTACTGCTTTAGTCTGAGGCTTAGTATTTATTGCGATGCCGTAGACTTGATTCACCTGGGTTAGGTTAGGTGATATAAGTGCAACGATTTTACGACTTATTCCCATCTTCCAACCTCTGCCAGATTGGATAGTGGGAATACATTAACTTAGTTATTTTTGTTTCACACGTTTGACTCGTTTGACAGTTTTATATGTCAGGGACATTCCGGCCATTCAATAGCGCAAAACTGTCAAAACTCGAAACTAGTTTCTTCGGTCTTTTTGCCGGTGGTGTTATTTTAAGTTTTATTGTGTTTTGTTGGCAGTTTATCCAATACAACTAGTAGGTGTAAGGCACAAGTGTAAGTGATTGAAATGGAAGAGTGTTTATAATTTGGTCGAAGAATCCCCTAGATTTAAAGAACGTCATCTTTTCTTTAAAAATGTTTAATTATAGCTTAATTCGTTTGTATATATTACACGACAGCGGCAAAATTGTCTAAACAGACAGACTGCTATAATAATAAAAAAAAAACAATCCTGAGACCGAATGGGTCACTGGGACGTCGGAGGTCATCGTCATTGTCAATCAGATTTTTGTAGAGCTTAGTTAGCCGTCAAGGTTAGGGAGCTATAGTTGATAGAAGTAGTCAGGCTAGTAGCTAATGAAAAACGTCACAGTTTGAAACCAATTTATATGGAAGAATACTGTACAGTCATTGAGTTTTCAACGTCATTACTGTTCATTATAAAGTCATTATCGTCATCTCTAGCCTGCTTCAACGGCGACAGTGACGATCGGATCAAAGGGCGAGTGCGGTGGTGCGCCATTAGATTAACTACACAGAATAATCATCATAAAATGCACTGTATTTTCAGCGACTCGCTAAATATATTTTCCTTGTCATTCTTATGTCAATGAACAAAGATGATGAAAGATTTGAAAGACGCATTAGCTAACAGAGATTTACAGTATGATTTTGAATAAGGCTAGAACTGTGTACATAAGGTGTACAGTTCCGTGTCGCCTCGCGCCCGCTGACAGCGATTATCACGCTTAATGCTTATAATACAAGGGTCAAGTTAGTTATAATGTTTAATTCAAATATGCGTAATTCAATACTAAGAGTGTGGAATCTACTTCCGCGTATTTGTTCTGCTCACCTAGTTCGTGACGGGATTAAGTTGGCAACCCATTTATTTGAGTTATTTTCCCTGTTATGTAAACATATGTAGTAGTTTTCAACGCTCGCCACGTCTAGCGGCTGATAGCTAGTTGCATACGCTATTCAGTGCTACTTAGATTACATATTGACTAATAAACCACGTAGCTTTATGTAAATATTGTTTTACTATGCAGGCGTACCTAATAAAATTAGCTATGGGTTCGTTTAGGACTACTTGTATGACGTCTGAAAATATTACCTTTAGAAGATATGTTTCTTGCCGTACCGAAATTGTATTTTAAATAGATTAATAAAAAGATTTCTCAGGTATTACTCGCAATATCCTTTCCTTCACGTCAGCCGTATGCATAAGGATAGGTGGGCGTCAGTTGTCACACAATGGGTGCCTGCAGATGGGCAACGAACCCGAGGCAGTGACGTTGGCGTGATGACATCGACACCTTTCAAACAGACTGGTGGAAAATGGCAGATGACCGTGAAATGTGGAAAGATATGGGGGAGACCCATATCTTTCCACAGCAGTGGGATAATAAAAGTTAAAAAAAAAAAACCTTTCCTTCACACTCTTGCAGCATTTGCAGTATTTTTTTAAATCAGTACTACTGAACTACTATTTAACAATATTTAACTGAAATCGGTTCAGTGGTTATCTAGTTTAGTTCTAAATAAACAAACAAACAAACACCCAAACAAACAAACTAAATTTTGAAAAAAAAAAATGCGAAACTTAGTATATTAGCTGATTAGAGCATTTATAATATTAGTGTGATGCAAATGTTTTCGTTTGTTTTTTCTGACTCTGTTCCGTAACGGCTGAATAGATTTAGATAAGACTTGAAATATATATAGTTTGTGACCATTATGAACTCAATACGCTTTTAATACTGGCGCCCCACAAGCAAAGCCTCGGGCGGCAGCTCGTATTGGATAATCTTTCAAAATACATTATACCAATGATTTACCAAACGATTTATTTAACCGTTTTCCCGGTCCGCTCTTTGAATTATTCGATCCTTCCTGCTCATTTAATTACAAATATATTCTTGTCCGGGCAGAACATTCGTGTTAGAATATAATCAAAAGCTTTTTGGCGTATTCATTAAAGGTTTAAAATAATTTGAGTTTATTTACATTCATTGAATTATTTTCGAGATAATGGGTCTCGCTTGCTTTTAAATTATGCAATCTATCTATTTAAGGTTCTACAAAGAGAATAGATCAATTTCTTTTTGCAATATTTGACAAATCTTACTAATATTAATAATGTGAAAGTTTTTTTGTTAGTCTCACGCTCAAACTAATGTTTTGTATGAATGTGGACTAAGATATATGCTACTTTTTATCCCGAAAAAGTGAATGGGATTGGAAACAATGCGCTTATTAAAAACCGCGGGTGAATCCGTGGGGCGCAGGTAGTAAAATAAAGTTCTACTACGAATTTATTTATTTATTATTTTTAGAAAGACCGACATCTTATAAAACTTTAATAACTAACTTAAATTACTTATCAGAAAAGCCAATTACGGTCTTCACAGCTTAATTTTAGCTTGTCGCATTTTTTAAAAAAAAGGTCATCTTCTGGTTAGTTAGTTGTTAAATGTTAGTTAAATGAGCGGTATCAACCTTTGGTATCAACCAAAAGATACATATCATAACCGCGTAGGTACTTGTTAGTCCAGACATTCTTTTTAAACGATCCCCTTATTGTTGGTGCTCCCGACTACCTTGTCAGATGATCCCCTTGCAGCGAGCGTCGTGGCTTTGCCCCATCGCCATAGAAACGGAATTTTAATCACGCCCGATATGTTTACACACTTGCATTTTTACAGTTTACAAGATGCTTTAGAAAAGGAGGAACGCTCTGCAATTTTATTTTATACTAAATTTATCTTCTCGCTGCGTCCTTTAGGACAAAATGTCGGGAAACTCTGCAACTTAAAATTTCAGGTTCAGTTTATTTCAGTTTATTTGTTGTTGACTCTCTCAAATCGTACGGTACTTTTTAGGTTTTTTCAAATAAAGTAATTGACTTTCTTAGTACCTCCTAGTTTGCCGGTCGAAGAAGCATCTCAGTCGCTATTGAGTAGCACACTTTTGACAAGTTACAGCCCAACTGTACTTTCTACTTTAATTTCCTCTACTTCTAATTTAAAAGCTCGCTTTAAAGACTGACCTCAGACCGCGTTGCCGACTGGTTTAATTATAATGACCCCTTTCGATCCTAAGGTCATAGTTTAAACGACAAAATCAATTAATTTCAATTTATACGCCTGTTAATAACAGTGTTGTCCTACCTCCTGGGGAGAATTCGCAAAGTTTCGTGTTTTGACCACACTAGGTTTTGAGTATTAGAACCTGTATACTAAGATACACAATATCAAAAAATATTTACAGAGCAAAACAGATCCCAACGCAATGTTTTGGTAAATGTTGATGATGGCTTATAATAACTCTTTATGTGGCGTGAACGACGATGTCTATGCTGCATGTAATACATACGCCGTCCTCGTCGCCACTTGGTGAATCAAAAACAACTACGAGATAATTTCTCTCCCAATTCGCGGGATTTCAAACAGGCTCGCTCCTTTGACGAAAAATGAGGCTGTAAAACGGGACCATACTCGTTATATGAATAATTATATATACTACTAATAATTATCTTCGTTTGAGAGTTTTTGTTTCTACTCTTAGTTTGTAAAAACTATTATTAATGCTGGCGGAGGTGATTGGTTTAATCGTGACCCGCATAAAATAGATCATTTTCAGCGTTACTTTCACCATTGGTCTTTGTTTCAAGTATTGTGTTTAATACTGGCGATTCACTTGGCATAATGCTTAAATATATGCGTTATTTCATCAATGTATAACTTTGTATAATATTTCACAGCATTGACTTTGGTTTCACACTATAAGCAAACATTTGAGCAAATATGACAAGTGAAGTGCCATCATGAAAATTGTCGTCACACACATAACGCTGATGACTCTACACTTGTTTACAAAACCAAGGTTTTCCTGGATCTAACTTGCAGATGCAAATCACAGAATGTGCTCTCGAGACATGCGTCTCCGTTAGGATGTTGCAATTGCTAGATCCGATATATTTATAGATGCTAGAACCGAGTTGCGTCAGAACTCATAAATAGACACAAGACGAAGGGTTTCTTACACTGTTGCTACACTTGTTATTCATTTATTTTATTTATTTATACATTTTAGGGAAAAAAAACCATAGGCACATAATACATATTAGGCACTTAAATATACTGAAGACACATAATCTCTGTCTGCACGTCCAGGATGCAGTCATCCTGCCAGTGCAGAAAATGCTATTAGCATTAAGTCCTCCTAGCATAAAAAAATATGTGAAAGTGTTAAATAAATAAATAAATGGTTAACTAGAAAACAACGACATAATATTAGCAAATCAAAAGGTAACTAACAATAAAAAACCTAATTGTCATTCACATTTACGGTACCTACATGCTCTCTAATACAATAATTTCACATTGTTCAAACTTAAATTGGTCAAAAATAAAAAAGTACCTACTACCTAGGTATGCTTCTAAATAAACTGATCAAAGAAAGTTCTATTAAGTTTATTTTTAAGGGTCGACTCATTATATCTGAAAAGATCAAGGACGTGCTCTTTGCTCATTATACCGTTCTATGTAGTTAAAGTATGACAAAAAATTTACTATTATAATCATCATGACAGTCTTTCCACTGCTTAGACACTGCCTGCTCTTGAGCTAGAGTGAATGTAATAATAAAGATTAAACAGAGCAATAAAGCTATAAAAACACTTTGTCTTTGTCTTTGAGAGATATGATAAAAATAAGCTTCGTCCCAGGAGAGTAGTAGAGTTCTTTGTGATAGAGCTCGTCCGGGGAAGGACTACCACCATACCTATTTCTGCCGCCAAGCAGTAATGCTCGCATTGCTGTGTTCTGGTGTAAAGGGTATGGTTTCCGGTGAAATTACTGGCACATGAGGCTTTCGATCTTAGCCTCAAGGTGGCAACCCGCGAGTAATACCTCTGGTATTGCAAGCGTCCATAGGCTGCGGTAACCGCTTACCATCTTGTGGGCCGTACGCTTGGTTGCCACTTCAGTTGTATAAAAAAAAAAAGAGTTGTTAAATTTTGAAGTTTGCTGCACTTACAAGCATGAGCGACCTCACTCCATAAGCCGCAGTCTGCAGTTATAAGTCGACTCTTAGCATACTTCAACATACCTCTCTACACAACTTTCGCTACAAGATTTAATTATCATGGTTCACGTAATCTGAAACTACATACTTTGTACGGAAGATATTTTAATTAACAAATTTATAAAATCTATTTAAAAAGTCGTTGCATTACTGACAGACTGACAACCACACAGCCAAGTTTGGTCTCGTCTAATTTCCGGTATGGACGTTGCCGTACTGATGCCTTCAGGCAACAGTATAGATGGTGGGATGCTTGGTTGCATAGACGTCGGTAGGCAGCTAGGTATACTGTATTGTGTAAATACTAGTTTCAGAAATGGCATTCGGTATATCAGATTCATAAGGCGAGTGAAAACATCGTGAGGAAACCGGCATGTCCAAGAACTAAAAAAATTCGAAAGACATGTGCCATCCACCAATCCGCATTGGGTCCGCGTGATGGATTAAGACCCAATCACTCTCGCCTAAGAGTAGGCCAGTGTCTCAAACAGTGGGAACAATTAGGAGGCTGTCATAATGACGACTTAGATAAAAATATATTTGGAGATTCATTTCTTAACCGCCCGCCGAACCGCAGTAAGTATAGAAAAGTACCTAATTTTCTTTGCACTCCGCCATTGCGCGATTTCCCCTATTAATATTAACATAGTATTAGTAGTTGCCTACATAATATCAAAGGTATTTTCTCCTTTTCTATCATGCTCAAACGCAAGCAAAATTCCATGCAATCACCACGGGTACAAAAAAATAGTATCTTAAACATTTTATTTAGTAAACGACATGAAAATATTAGAACTGCTAAAAATGATTTCAACATTTGATTAATATTCATGAAAAACTGCTGAAAATAGAAATAAAAAACATGAAAATGAAAAAAAATACACCTGCTTTAAACATTTTGAACCGTTTGTTTTGTTTTTAAAAAAATAAGTTTTTTTAAATGTTCAGGACATTTAGAAGGCTGATGATAATGCTCTACAGTTAAGACATTTTCAATCACCAAAATAGAAACTCACTTTTGGTCGGTAATAAAGAAATATAAACCTACCTGCAAAATGTTTATCGGTTTTTTTTAATGAAATCATTGTGAAAACTCCTGCTTAGCTATAAACTAACCAACCTCCGCCCCCATTTCCACTTCACATGTACAACTTTATCGAAATACAAATAACCAACGATGACACCCTGCAAACTGTCTCAAATTTATCGTTTCGTCGCGAATGGTCAAATTCGCAATCCGTCGAATTCATGCAATCGCAATCCGTCAAAATAGCAGAGGCATTCCTCGAGGCGCACCAAACCGCCAAAATATTGAACCGTCATAATAGTGAAGGTTCAAAATAATGAACCGTCAAAAATGGCGAATGCAAAATTGAAAAAATATGCGCAAGCAATGTTTCACCCCGTTCGTACTCTGCTCATGTTCAACAAACTCGGCAAATAGTTTAGGTGTATAATTTCATGGTACGTTCCGTGAAACGAATTTGTAATCTCGTACGAGAGCCTGCCAAGTTGAGAGTTTTATAACTTTCACGATGAAATGCATTCAAGTGTGCAGTGTAGAAAATTAATGATGTGGTATTATCGTTCAGATTGCCAATATAACATGGTTCAATTTTAATAGAACAAATATGTAGTATCTGATAGAGTTTAAACAGAGTTAAAAAAAATGTGTGTAACGCATTATTAATCGCTTACTCCTTAGCTTAATCCGAGATTACTCCTAGATTTGTTAATCCTAGACTAACCTATTTTCAATATAACAAAGTTGTTAATAAACATGAAGTAAGCTCGAAGTAATAACAAATTCCTTTCGTCGGGATTAACACGTGTGCTATGGCAAGTATGGCAACCTGTGAGTCTATATTGAGAATTAATTAAAAAGATTTTTACCCATGCTGTCAGATGTTTACCTAGCGACTCTTGGTTATTCTGTTATTGCTGAGTCTGTTACTACATAGTGCTTTGCACGAAAAACTCTGAAAATCAAAAACGTAACGTATCGTCCAGCTGTCAATCTGTATGGAATTTTGGTAGTTCATTTAACGCGCAAAGAGGCGCTGTTGCGCATCATGACAGACTTCTTATGTTCCACTGCTAGGACACTGGCCTACTCTCAAGCAAGAGTGATTGGGTCTTGATCCACCAGGCGGACCCAATGGGGATTGGTGGATGGCACATGTCTTTCGAATTTTTAGTTCTCGGACATGCCGGTTTCCTCACGATGTTTTCCTTCACCGTATGAGAGCACTGGCATTGCGTACAAAAAAATATCGTCCGATCCTAAGGCCGTGGGTTCGAATCACAACCGGATTCGAACCCACGTCCTTAGGATCGGAACGCGGGGTCACTACCACTAGACCACCAGTGCTCTACTCTATTCCTCATACTTCCTCATTACTCTTAGTTTGTTAACACTGAATTTATCTACTACTGACCTAAAAACTTGGAGTAGGTAACGTACATGGACTGGCACTACTGTAAACTGCACTAAGATTACTTTGTGAAAGAGAATAAATGAATTTTATTTAAAACAAAAAACCTTACACCATGTTAATAAACTGAGGGGGGTGTTTAAACAATACGGCGCGGCGCGGCAGCGGACCGATCAAACGCAAACGCGTTGCTTGGGTTTCGTGGATATTGAAAGACGTGTGAACTGAAAACAATGTTCTTATCGGGCTACAAGATTTTTTCAATTTTCAACCAGCCTCTATTGAATTGTTGTTATTCAGGCCGTGAAACATGTTTCGAATATTATTGGTTTATTTCGTGACAGTATTTGTTTACTCTAAAATTAACGGGTATAGAGCTAAGTGATAATAAGTAGCCCTTATCATAAGGTTTAATTTAATTTGTATTTATATTTAATATGTATACTAGGCTTTTGTCTAGACTTTTGTATATTTTTATAATAAGTCCTTGGTATTATTTATTTATTTATATATATATTTTAGGAAAACCATCGGCACAAAATACATATTAGGCTCTTAAAAATTTAACTATGAGGCCATTTAAAGGTCTCCACTGATAGACACATAATGGCTAACTAGAAAACGACATAAAATTAGCAAAACAATAAGTAACTAAACTATAAAAAAACCTAATTTTCACTTAAAACGGGATATTTACCATGATTTGTGAGTTTTATTGATTCCCGATATTTCGGCGCAGTTACATGCATGATCATGATAGTTTTAAAAACTATAAAAAACCTACTTGACATTATTAAGCTAACACTTGTAAAACACTTATTTAACAGTGTTGAATAGCACTGACAATTATATTATCAATAAAGTAAATTATTTAGAAATATTTCTTGAGTAGTTTTATAAACATACACGTGATACATTTACGTAAAACTTTCAAGAAGAAGCGTAAAGTTATCTCAAAGTAATATCGCAACGAATTGAGTTCGTCTAAATATTTTATTCAAAACATCATAAATTCCTTTACAGCAATAAAATGTGTTTCCTTGTATGCAATATGCAGGGTGGTCCAAGCATTGACGTCCAAAGAAAAATATTAAATTCCTCGAGACCCAGGGGTGGCAAAAAATATCCCATGTACGTTTTCCGATTACTAACCGGTGGAAACTAATAAAAAAAATAATTGTTTGGAGTTTTTTTCTAGGATTTGTTTTAAGAGGCCTTTCCAAGATTTAGCGATATAATTCATGAAGTTCGCGTTAATGTATCTTTATATAGTAGAAGTAATAGCGCGCGCGATGAGGAGCGATACGTCCTCCCTCCATAAGCGCTCAGCGCGGTTTGAGAGTCGCTGCTTCGATCGATATGATTATAAGAGCGCTAAGGTGTGATTTTAAAAAATTCGTATTAAATAAAGTCAATGCTATTAGACTATTTTCTTCGTTTTAATAAAAACTTTTATTAAATAAATACAACATTTTTATTGTAAACTCCTTACTTTAGCAGAAATAACAAGCGAAAAGTTGGGAAAAGTACGCGTTTTTTAGACCGTCTTTTTTCTAAAATATTGAACTAACATGTTGTATTTTTCTCTATTCACTTAAATTTTAAAACTGTGATTATTATAATTGCATTTTTGGAAATATGTTAGACTTTGTTATTTCATAGAAAAAATGATCGAAAGTTGACTGGAACTGCTCATTTTACGAAACGTGCGTTACTAATTATTTTTTTAATCAGTTATGTATTGAGTTAATTAATATTTGCTCTGTTGGCCTAAATTTTAAGGGATAAAGCTTTTACTTTATTTTATTTTCGTTAAAATATCTTCAACACACGAGCCACAATAGTGTTCGAAACTTCACGGGCTACAAGAAAATTCAAGGATTGTCAAGGATAGGGCTCTTAAAACATATTCTCAATAAATTGTACAGCCATGCATAAAATAAGACTATTCTTAGCATTACCTAAATTTTGATCAAAGTGACAAGTTTGTGTTTTAGAAAAATCTTAAAACCATTGTTTCTTAAGTGTATTAAAAAAAATCAGGGATTCTAAGCTTTCATAAAAGTACAAATACTGCTACTCAATGGGCTATTATTTGCTGAAATCGGCCTTCAATGGTACCAGGGTGAAATTTCTTAAAGTTAGTCAATATTTGGACCACCCTGAATATGTATAGCATGGAAATGCAATATTGAAGGATTCGTGGAGCACATCGGTGTACTATCCGAGATATATTTTGCTTTACAAATGCCACATTTTTTTAATGCAAATATGTGTTGAGTGCTTAACTGTTTTCATATACGAGTAGATATTTATTCTTATGAAACATGTGCTGGTCTCGGTCAGTAGCTTTATAAAATGAATATTTTGTGGCTTTGAGACGCATTTAATGTTTGAAAGCGATGGTGCAAAGTAAGTAGTGAAAAAAGTTAGCTTTCCCGTTTTAATAACCAGAATGAAATAGCATAAGTAAGTCTTTAGTTAGAATGAGGAACTCATAGCAACAACTGACTTATCCAAAGTTTTTATCACTCAACATGATTTATATGCAGAATACTCAATTGTTTGTTAGTTTTAAAGCTATTCTACTCGGTGGCAAACAGACACTAAATCAAAAGATAGATAGTAAAGTAAAGTAAAAAATATATTTATTCAATCACAAGGATCATTTTAATGTCGTAAATTCGTATGTTGTAGAAAATATATCAAGGAAAATATGTAATTAAGTTTATTTTGTGACTTCTTTAAATTATTGAGATGAACGAAGCCAACCACTCGTATTTCCACATAGGTATTTTTAACATGAAACATATTTCTTAGTAAGAGAAGCTTTTTATAACAAAAATAGCATTTATAATGTTTTTTCTTCGAATTCACGTTGCCTACTGTTAAGGAAAGGCAGAAACAAGTCACGTGATTCATATAAAAATTGATTGAACAATGGTATCCAAGCCTCTTATATAAACTTGCAAACCCTTTTCCAGGACTGTATGTATGGTGTACTATTTATAATAGGTTGGGGAAAAAGTTTCTTCGCATCTTTAAAGAAAATTCAAAACATTATTTATTTACATATAACTAAATTATGTAGGTACCGTTTTGTTCGATAACTTTTTGCCATCTTGTAGGTAGGGACATGATCCCATAGCTATAGAAATTTTGGGGCTTCTATACGAAATAGCACTGTTCCGCGGGGTCATCAGTTGGATGGGTGACCGCCAGTGGCAATTTCAACTGAGCGCTCCCGTGCTTCAGAGGGCACATTAAGCAGTCGGTACCGGCTTTTTCAAAGTTGTTAGGCCATGACAGAGGCCTTCGGGCGGCCTTGAAACTCTGTCACCAGAGTTGGCCACTGACTCATACGAACGAACGAACCGCGACAAGTGGTTTTGGCAGTCCTCTCGTGATGTTAACCTGACACTGCCTAAAGAATTCTGAAGAGACCGAAACAGGTGGAAATCTGAAAGTGCAAGGTCAGGACTATACGTCGGATGCAATAACACCTCCCAGCCAAACACTCTTAATTTTTGCTGTGGCTAAAGATGTGTGAGGTCTAGCGTTATCATGATGAAAAACCACACCCCTTCTGTTGATTAATTCCGGCCGCTTTCTCTCAACTTCTTGCTTTAATCTCATCAGTTGTTCGCAGTAGAGTTCAGAATCGATGGTACTGCCTGGTGGTAACAGCTCATAATGAATAATGCCCTTACAATCCCACCACACACACAGCATCACCTTGTTGCGAGTTAACCCGGGTTTCGCCACAGTCTGTGAAGCCTGACCGGCCTTTGACCACGACCTTTTTCGCACGTTCTTGTCGTACTTGATCCACTTTTCATCAGCTTCTTCAAAAATGGTTCGGTTTTATTACGTTATAATAAAGAATCACAAATGAGTACACGGTTCATTAAGTTTCTTTCAGTGAGCTCGTTAGGTCCAAATATCGAGCTTTTTTGTGTACCTATCCAGTTTTTTCAAATGTGCCAATACTGTTTTGTGGTCAATTCCCAGTTCTTCAGCTACGTAACTACTGATATGCCGATCTTGCTCCACTTTTTCAAAAATGGCATCCATTTTATCCGTAATAGGGCGACCAGGTGCATCTTTGACATCAAAATTTCCTGATTGAAAACGCTTAAACCAAGTTTGTACTACTCTCACAGACACTGCATTAGGTCTATAAACATCGCAAATTTTTTCGCGGCTTGCGTTGGATTTTTACCTTTTTTGTAGTAAAATTTTAAAATGTATCGAATTTCTTCATTAGATTCACTCATCTTGACAGTACGAAAAACAAATAAAAAATCACACATTTTCCTAATTTGAATTTGGAATTATGTTCTTTAAAATTTAAACTTTTAATGATACCAAAGCCAGCCAGATACAAATAGTATAGCCAAAGAGATTTTATTACAAGTTCATACATACTATAATGCGAAAAGACTTTTTCCCCAACCTAATACAACAAAGTTGTTTCTTAGAAATTCATTACATGATGACAAGAAAATGTACCAACCATTAGACGTGACGCACGTGTGCGTCACGTCTAAAGGTTGGTACATTTTCTTTTATACAACTTAAGTGGCAACCACTTTTAAGCTATGGGTGGCACTGCATCTGTTATGGTCATGGTCAGGCGTGGTGCTTAACATCAGGCGGGCGACTTGATCGTATTGTTACTTGCTGACATATTTTTTTTTATTGAAAATTAGACATGGTACTGTCTAATTAATCAATTAATCATCATGTCTGATGACAACGCACAGCCTTAACCGCTGGTCGTAGAGACTTAACATTTTGAGGGTGTATCCGTCTTGGTGCCCAGGGGTGTATTAAGAAGGGATTTTTTAATAATAATAATAATAAATCGTTTATTTCAGTTTTTACACCATAATTAGTTAGTATAAACTTAAAAACTATGTTAGTAATTTCACAAATTTATATTCCTTAATATTCATCCCAAAAGTGTGAGAAAGAGGTTGGTTTAAAAAAGTCGTATTCCTGGTACTTACAAACTTGAAACTTAGCATTAACATTCTTTGATAAATTTGATACAATTCGGTATTCAAATATTTTCAACACTACCACTAAACCGTCGCGTCGTGTAGAGGGTGTTAAAGTTTGTATGGAAACATTGTAACGCGTCGTACGGTTTGTTTTAAACTTATTATTGATATTCCTTATGGCAAGTACTATAGTACGTACGTACGTGTAGTAGTAGTATATAGTACGTACTATTTTTTTTTCCTAAACTACCCCTAGCGCCGGTTGTAGGCGGTGTAGTTTTTGTATGGGACTTCGTAACGCGTCTTGCTATTTGTTTGAATCTTAGTATTAACAAAGGATGTACTAAGTTAATGGTATCAGTGGGAAAATAAGTACATACCAGTGGGAAAGTAGTACCAGTGGAAAAATTGCACCGTTGGAAAAATGGTGCCAGTAGGAAAATGGTACAAGTGGGAAATGTTAACGTTAAGAAATTAGCACCAACGGGAAAAATGGGAAAATGATACAGCCAGCCAGCTAGCAAGCCAGCCAGTTAGCCATTATTATTATTTTTTCTTACGAAATCGTGGGCAACAGCTAGTAAGTAAATGGGGCAACAGCTAGTAAGTAAATGTAATATTACGATTACGATTACGATTAGCCTGTTGTGTCCCACTGCTGGGAAAAGGCCTCCCCTTGATCTCTCCAAAAATATAAATTAAAAATATAATTGTAAAATTTTAATGTAATATTAAAGAATATATATATTATGACTTACTTAATCGACGTATCAAGTATTTAACCTCAAGGTGTCTATTCTTGCGGACAACAGCAATATATCGAAACTGTTTTTCGTGGTTCAGCTTATGTCCATGAATGCTATAATATTATGTCGTAGGGCTGAAGGTCGCATAAATCTTACGCTAGTACCTTCTATGTTAGATATAAGTCAGATACCTTCTGTATCTATTTGTAAAAAAACAAAAAAAAAAAAACATTTAATTATCATTACAGCCAAACAACTTACAACATTTAAAAATACTGCTAATATACTACATACCTAATTACAAAACAAAACAAAAAAAAAAAAAAAAAAACTTAACATTTATCAAATCATTATGATGCCACTTCTTGTATCGTAAACTCTTTGTACCGGGCGACCAGACTTCTTGTGTGAGTTTTGCTAATGCGAGTAATACAAAACTACCGACTCTTTTAGATGTTTTTTATTATTTTTTTTATTTTTATAAATTACTTAAATATATTTGTGTTTGCTTACTGATAAATATCTGGTTTGCGTTTTATAAGTATTGTTTTTGAAATAATAATAGTGTAGTACAGGTGCGATTAGCCCGAGTGTAAAAATAATTTGTAAGTTAATAATTAAGTTATATCTCATGTAAGTGAATTTGATTCTTATGAGAAATAAAATATTCTTAAACCTGATCTACCTATCTTAGCTTAGTTATTTCTGTCCATCAAATCCGTTGAGTGTCCCGTAATTACAGGTTTTAACAAACCTTTTCCAGGCACCAGACTCTCGCAATACAGGTTTACTGGACTTTTGTCTAGATACTAAGCATCAAACTACTTGTACCTACCTATTTTAAAACCTAATTGTGAGAGAAAATTAATATATTTTAATATCATTTTATTAATGCTCTGAAGTAAGTTGTCACCGACCTAAGTTGAACTACGACGTTCGCTACGATGACCGTTAGTTGCTTTCAAGAGTAGACATTCTGAGTTCCTTCGCAAGGCTACGGAACAATAAATTGCCTTTATATTTGCCTAGAATGGATAAGACTTACATTACAAAACAAGTCAAGTAAAGTGCTGTTCAGACCGAAGATCTCGCTATTATGTATTACTTGTTCGTCCCAGCTTCGCGCGGGTTCAATGAAACCGCACCAGTGCGAAGCCTGGGCGGGTCGCCAGTCATAATTATAGCCTATGTTCATCAGGGATAATGTAGCATTCTAATGGTGATAGAATTTTTAAAATCGGACCATTCGTTTTTGAGTTTATTCGTAACAAACAAAAATACAAATCTTCTTTTCTTTATAATATTAGTTATAGATTTATGTCAAAGTCAACTAAAACTATGAAGTCACAACTAAAAAAAACAATACTTTATACTTCGATCATCATTTACTGAAAAGTCCCATTAGCCATTACCCTACTCCATCATCAGGCTTTGGTAACTCAGTATCATCAACCATCTCATCATAATGATCACAAAAAAAACCATTATAGTGATGTTACTTGCAGAAACCCTATGATACAATTATACAGTGATAATATTTGTTCTATTTTGTTATGAAACAGTGTGTTTATTGCTGGCACACACATAACGAGCAAAAGTTCGGCCAGCGAGAGCAAGCGCACTGATGTGTACGTCAAATTCACGTCACATAATAAAAGCGTACAATAGCATTTCTGTTCTGCCGTTCTGTGTGTACCGGCCATTATCTCCTGAGTACCTAGTCGTTAAAAGTCTTTTATGCATGTTTTCTCAGTTGAGTGTAACTCGACTTGAGAGATGCAATTTGTACAGTTATATTTTATTCATTATTTTCCTTTCATCAAGGCATAACAGGAAGAAGCTTAAGTTTGCAAGAGAAATTTGTATTGTATTCTTTTATGCTCCTAAATGCTGTGCAGAGAATATTATTGAAATTTTCAATAATATTCTCAGCATTTGCATTTGCACAGTGTTTGTAGACGTGATAAGTGCTTTAACATCGGTGTTTATTATGAAATTCTACCAGCATTTTAATAGCCAGTCTTCAATTAAATTTTCTTACTATCGTATTTTATGGCTGGCTGAAATCGACCCAATGACAATATGTCAGCAAATGGCGAGAGGGTCTAATCATTTGACTGATGCTAAGCGCCCTAATATCACTTGCTACAGTACCCTTTAAACCGAAACAGTAATGATTGCATACAACTACTTTGAGGCAGAATACCTGACACTAAGTTGACCACTGACTCATACGAACTTACTTACTTGATACTGCGGTGGTACCCACACCCACCTAGATGGACTTTTGCTGAAGACCTTTGCGGCTTTTCCTACCACCAGGTGCCAGTATCAATCATCATCATGACAGCTTTCTAATGTCCCCATAATGGGACACTGGTCTACTCTTAAGCGAGAGTGAGAGTGATGAAATAACTGATACTGAATTCTGAATACTGATTATCACAACACAATAAGGATCAATTTGCAGTTTTGTTTTAGCTGAAGCTCTAACGATCGATCCAACTTTTGGGTTAATTCACCCATTATATTGGGAGAACAGCTTTTTGGCTAAAAATCAAACAGCGATCGGAACTAAACGTGATTGTTGGAACTGAATAGAACGATAAACGTTGTAAATTAGTAAAACTGATCCGGTACTTGCTGCGACTAACATGAATTATCCATTCACATGTCGTTACAGTAGGTACAGAATTTGAACTATTAAGTTGATGGGAATGATTCATTCATCAATTATTAGAAATTTGTGAAAGAAAATTACAAATCTGGTCATTTCTTTTAGTTTTTTTTTTAATAGGTTATAGACAAGCCTAGGTATTTGGTGGTAGTCCACCACGCAGACCCAATGCGGTCTACAAGAGTAGATCACTGGTGGTCTAATGGTAGTGACCCCGCCTTCCGATCCTAAGGTCGTGGGTTCGAATACGGTCGTGCACCAATGGATTTTTCGCTACGAAAAATTTATGTGTGCAATGCCAGTGCTCTCATACGGCGAAGGAAAACATCGTGAGGAAACCGGCATGTCCAAGAACTAAAAATTCGAAAGACATGTGCCATCCACCAATCCGCATTGGGTCTGCGTGGTGGATCAAGACCCAATAGGTCAGTGTCCCAGCAGTGGAAACATTAGAAGGCTGTCATGATGATGATGATAGACACGCGTTTGACCACCACCTTACCTGATGGTTAAGTGATGTGGAAGATGATGGAGCACGCTTGCCTAGAAAAAACCTATTCACTCTAGCTTTGATGACTCCTAAATTATAATGGTCCGGAAAAACACGCTAGCAACTAGTTCCAATCTTTATTCGTGCTTATAAGAGTAGAAGATGAAAATCGTTTGGTTCGGCATTGTGGGATGTCCAGATACGGTGCGCTGCCGTACTCCTGTTAATCCGGTGGTTTCCATTTTGATTTCCATACGACCAAATGTAAAATCCTACTTTACGTACTATTATTTGAGAGTAGTAGAGTTCTTTGTGATAGAGCTCGTCCGGGGAAGGACTACCACCATACCTATTTCTGCCGCCAAACAGCAATGCTCGCATTGCTGTGTTCCGGTTCGAAGGGTATGGTTTCCGGTGAAATTACAGGCACATGAGACTTTCCATCTAACGTCTCAGGGTGGTAACACGCAAGTGATATCTATGATGTTGCATGCGTACATAGGCTTCGGTAACCGCTGACCATCAAGTGGGCCGTACGCCTGGTTGCCATTTTAGTGGTATAAAAAAAAAAAAAAACTATGACTTTGTCATAGAGGCATGAGTACAGATAACAACCCAGGTCGAATGCCCACTCAAAATCTGAGAACTTAGCACACTTTGGATGGCGACCTCTAGTTGAGCTAGCGCCATCCTTCATGACCCCTTTTTTTTAGTAACTTAAGATAAAAACTCCTCATTAAGTTCGTTATATTTCAAAGCATACAAGTACGTCAGCAGATTTAATGGAAGACCAAAAATATTTCGACGGGTAGAGGAGATACGAGAGGGTTATTGACACGTTACTTATTATTTTTCCAAAAAGCGTAGTATATGGAACCACCTCTTAAGTATTATCTATCAAACAAAAAAAATCATTAAAATCAATTCATAATTCACGGAGAAATTGCTTAACAAACATCAGAAAAACATACAGTCGAATTAATAACCTTTTTAAAGTAGAGTTAAAAAGAAGATTGTCGTGGCACAGGCACGGCTTATCGTCGACACTGCAAACGGTTAACAGGTGGTTGGCCGGTGCGATACTCGTACATCGCGGAAGCTGAAGGGAGCTGAATTCAGATAACAAAGCAAAGCTCTTCACAGTACGACTTACAATGCACGTTATATTTTCTGCATAACGTTAAATGACGTCCTAAAGACTCTAATGTCAGTCAGAATCAGCAGCAGATGGTTAATTTGTAGTAAGAAAGTTAGTAGACACAATCTATGATTATGCTAGGCTTAAATTGTATATATTTTTTTAATGGTTTGGTAAACTACGTAGATACGTAATTAACCAAAACATTTAAAATATCTTATCCTGTTCTTCTTTATATCATCATCATCATGACAGCCTTTTAATGTTCCCACTGCTGGGACCTACTCTCAGGCGAGAGTGATTGGGTCTTAAATCCACCACGCGGACCCAATGCGGATTGGTGGATGGCACATGTCTTTCGAATTCCTAGTTCTTGAACATGCCGGTTTCCTCACGATGTTTTCCTTCACCGTATGAGAGCACTGGCATTGCGCACATAATTTATTTCGAACAGAAAAATCCATTGGTGCACGACTAGGTTTCAAACCTAGTCGTGCCACGACCTTAGGATCGGAAGGCGGGGTCACTACCACTAGACCACCGGTGCTCTCTATATCTATCTCTGGTATATATAAAGAAAGAAAGAAAGAAAGAAAGAAAGAAAGAAAGAAAGAAAAGACATTTATTTCAACTCACCACAAACAGAGTATAAACCTTAATCTACAAATTAAAACTATTATACATGAACTAATATCTAAGAAGGTAGGTAAGGTACATGGCTTATATACAATATTTTTGTGTGGTGGTGAAAAGGCCCACAACTCAGCACTATGCTACTGCATGTTACCATGCAATAACGCTGATTTTCCGCTGAGGCCAAGTTGACTTCACGAACATCTTGAGAACGCAGATGACTACATACAATATATTTTTTTTATAATAATTAAGCGCACATTATCCATGGTAAAAAACCTATAGTATTGTGTATAGTATAAAAATGAATGCTTGCTAAAACTCGCGAAATGGCTAGACCGATTTGGCTAATTTTGGTCTTGAAATAAATATAGGAGTCCAGGGAAGGTTTAAACGGAAAGATTTATGGAAAAATGGCGAAAAAAATAACGCGCGTGAAACCGCGCCGGGCTAGCTAGTACAATAAAATTAAGATCAAGGCATTTTTTTTTAACTTACCACGTTTTTATTTACTTATCTAATCCCGTCCGAATTGACCGATTTCAAAAGATACTTTATGCCTTTCGCACCGCTCTACCACTGCGGTGCGAATGATCCCATTCGAAATATTACCTAAGCGATTCGCAATAAGCCTAAGCTAAGGACCCAAAAGATGTTATAGCTGTAACTTCCGGTTGTTTTTTTTTTTGATATCTCCTATGATCCTAAGGTTGGATTGGACCAAACACGAATAGGCACTATTCTCCGAATAAATCGTAGTTGTTCGCGAGTAAACTGACAGTTTACTTGTCTCTTTCTGTCAGCGCGATTTAGAATTGCCTACTAGTAGCAACATTAAAAACTGCCTAAGCCAGGCTCCTAGGTTGAGCTCAAGATAAACTAAAAAAATGTTTTCAGATTGTGTTGATACGAGACGATGACTATCTATCAACCAAAATAATAACATCAAAATCGATTCCTAAGTGGCGGAAAAATCGCATAACATTTTTTTACCTATACATACATACTATATAAGTATAGGTATGGTATGCAACGAATAAACGGATTGGTTTTTTCTCAGGACTTACAAGCAAGAAACCGTTTAGACATGACCCGTGCGGACCATAGGCAGATGGTTTTGCAGATGGCCCTGAAAACTGCCGATATATCAAATCCCGGAAGACCATGGACAATCAGTAAAAAATGGAGCTCCAAGGTGTGCTCTGAGTTCTACGCTCAGGGCGACCGAGAACTGAGCCTCAACCTGCCAATATCAAACTTATGCAATCGCGATACCGAAACAATCCCCAAGATTCAAACGGGTAAATATTATCATCTTTCACAAGCGATCGAATCTTTTATCTGTATTACAATAGGTTAAACACAATGTTGGTTGCAGGCTTCTTTCGGTACGTTGTTACCCCGTTATTTACCGAAATGCATCAGTTCCTGAAATCAGACTTTTCAAGAAAGATACTTACGAACCTCGTTCACAATGAGGCGGAGTGGGCCCGAGAAGATCGCCGCTCCGAATCCCGGACTGCGACACAGTCAGACGCGTATTACATTAGCGACGCTGACGATATGATGGTTGACCTGGAAACGAGCACGAACATTTCCGGCAGCTCCGAAATGTTAATCCCCGGAATGGGTTCCGGAGGGCTCGGTTCACAGACACGCGTTCCGCGGCGCGGCTCGCACAGTCCTGTAAAGCCGATTAAAGACGCGATCCGGCGCTACTCTGCACCTTTACAGGCATTCTGCGAGCCGCGCTCTCGCAGCCGTAAGAAGACATCAATCCCGGAAGTCCGCCTTCGCGAAGAACTGCAAGGTGTTCCGACAAGTGCTACGATAAAAAGTGACAAATACATGTCCATGTTGGAGATAGCGATGTTGGTCGCGTCGGAAGCGGGCCGCAACCCGGTCGTGGAGGCGGTGTCGCGCGACACGCCGAATAAGACGAGCGACAGTAGCAACGTACCCCAGCAGCTAATGGATTTAAAATCCCTGAGCCACGTGTTGTCCTACGCCGTGCAAGTGGACAGCGATGAAGAGTCTAATTCTAATGGAAAAGGTACGCATAATTTTCATGTAACGGAATTCCACAGTAACTGCTTATAACTATTTCAGAACATTCCTCGCTCTTTCGTGTTAATTTCACTGATCAAATCGTGGGGATATTTACTATCCCGTTTTTTTTATAAAAAATTATGTTAATAACCATGATAGTATTAGAAACTATATCTGTCAACTTACTTTAGGTAGGAGCTGGAAGCCGCCTGCAGGCGACGTGCCGCGTTAGCTTCCTACCGAGCGGTAGACGGCTATGACGCAACGCGGCGACACGTCGTCTGCAGTCGGCTACCAGTACTTTCACTTGATAGATTCAGGCGTTACATTGCGGAAATCCATTATAAGATAAAAAACACAATAATCTCTGATAAAAAACATAAAAAAAAACCGATGAAAATAGTACTAGAGATTTTTCATCTGTTTTTATCTTATTGTAGAGTTTATCGAGTACAACTCCATTATAATGGAGGAGTCGAGCAGTTCGTCCGCGTCCCAGCTGACGTCCTCGAGAGCCAGCCGGCAGTTCCTGCTGCCGCCGCAGAAGACCAAACCCGCCTCCGCGCCCAGCTCCGAAACCCGGCTCGATTGCCATCAAGAAGAAGAACCAACTGGTTAGTGACTAACTGGTTCACCAGATGGCAACTTATTGTTTTCTTGCGTTATAGACAAGCATTTGACCACCACCTCTGATGGTAAGCGATGGTGTGGTGGAGCACGCTTGCCTAGAAAGAACCTGTTCACTCTAGCCTTGGAGACTCCTATAGCTATTGCTATGATGAATACCCTTTTATAGCTATCATGAATTCATAGAATTCAGACAATAATATTTTTATTGTGCAAGTCTATCTTAATTGTGACATTTATCATTATTATTTATACTTAAATTAGAATTCATAGATTTTTAATTTGACATTGTTAATGTGAATGTGGGCTACTTTGCTGTAGCAATAGTTTTTTTTAGGTAATACCTACCAATGTAATTTGACTTATAATATCTATCATCAATAAATGATTATGACTATTATGACTCCTAAATTGTACCTATTGGTCCGGAAAAACGGACCCCGGCAACGATATCCATTCTTTACTCATGCTAATGAGATGAAAGGAGGTTTCGGCATGGTGGGATGTCGACCAGATCTTCATAGCAGGTTATCGGTTTTTAGAATAGTTACATACAATAATAGACGTTATGTGCAAATAAAAGTTCTGTTGTCTATTGAGTTAACTTTCTTCTTAATTGTGTTTCTATAGCGGGTTATTCTCTATACACAGTAACATTACATTGTGAGCGCTTCCGTGCTTCGCAGTACTCGCAGCAGTCGGTCTCGGCTTTTACAAAGTTCTCACCACTTGGCCACTCTACGAACTTACTTTTTATCACTGATGAACTACAAAATGTTTTTTTATGAATTAAGAAAACTAAATAAGCTTAGTCGCTGAGCGACCACATCGCCCAATTAGTAATATATAGAAAGTCGTGAAAAGAAAATCGCGATCAGTTAGCTTATTCCACAAATCCACGCAATGATACCCTGCGAAAAGGATTTTTTGTCATTTTCTTCCGAAAATCCCCTTCATTCCTCAAAGAGATTCAACTGGTAATAAAAAAACAGGAGAAATTTAAACAAAAATTACGCCATGCTCGTGTTTCTAGCGCCGAAGGCTGTGGCGAGTAGCTGCGAGATAACCTTCGTTCCGGAGAAGAACGGGGACGAGACGGCAGACCTGCTGTCCCCTCAGATGTCGATCAGTAGCCTGTATCCGCGGCGACAGTCTGCGCCCGCGCCGGTCGCCGTCTCCGACCTGCAGCGCCTCGCCTCGACCCTCTCGCTGCAGTTGGAGCGCAGGAAACAAAGCGCCTCGTCCTGCCATCAGGTTATTATTATTAGCCTGCGTCATCCAGGGCAACGACCTCCTATTTTCTAACTTTTTTTTTTATACTACTAAAGTGGAAACCAAGCGTACGGCCCACTTGATGGTCAGCGGCTACCGTAGCCTATCATACATATCACTTGCAACATCATAGATATCACTTGCGTGTTACCACCCTGAGACCTTAGATGGTAAATCTCGTGTGCCTGTAATTTCGCCGGAAATCATACCCTTCGAACCGGAACACAGCAATGCGAGCATTACTGCTTGGCGGCAGAAATAGGTATGGTGGTAGTCCTTCCCCGGACGAGCTCTATCACAAAGAACTCTACTGCTCTTGAAACTTTCTCGGTCTTGTACTACGGTGGACCAATCCTCCCTAAGTGTATGTAATCACTTTAACTGTATTTCATAAATAATTTACTCCTGTAGTCTGCGCTAGGAGCCGGGCAACTGAATTTTCTTGTCCGACTTCTATGCACCACTTTTACTATTGTTTATCTACTTTTTTATACATGCCCCAGCTTCGCGCGGGCGCAATGAAATCGCACCCGTGCAAAGCCGGGGCGGGTCGCTAGTAATAAATATACCCTATGTTACTCAGGGATAATGTAGCATTCTAATGGTGAAAGATTTTTTGAAATCGGACCATTAGTTTTTGAGTTTATTCGTAACAAACAAAAATACGAAAATACAAATTTTCTCTCTTTATAATATTAGTATAGATTATTTGATTTGATTTTGATTTGAATTGTCAAAATCATCCCGGCATCTCAGTTGCCATCAGGTTGTCAAAAAAAATAACGGCCCTCTTGATAAGCGTTCACTGTAGCCTATGTACGCTTGCACTTGCGCGTTGCCCTGAGACGTAGATTAGATCTACGTCTCAGGGTCTCTCTCACTCATGATGTACGTATGAAATATAGTAGGTACTTACAATATTTAGTACAAAACGTGTTGCATGATATCCCTATAAGCCCGAAAGAAGGGTATTCCACAGGTCTACGCGAACATTGTTTTTTCAATTACTTTCTTAAATGATCATTTTATTTGAAAGAAAAGTTTTTTATTCAAACGCGTCTTAAACTTTCTTTCAAAATGTGATGAATTGACGGATGGCAATGGCAATCAGTCGGAAGTCATTTATGATCTCGTGGCATTTTTTTTTTTTATTTCACGTCGAAGTATCCACGTGCTTAGGCGCAATTAAATACAAGCTTATAGTAATATTTTCTTACATTTTGCAAGTATATAGAACCCCATGAGCGCAAGAACAGAGTTTAATAATCCGCTGTGTAAAATATCTGTGTATAATTACCTGGTGGTAGGACTCTTCAGCAAGAGTCCGTCATAATGGGCTTAGTGGGATATTCTACCTCCAAGCAGTAGTGTGCAAGCATTACTGTGTTTAGGTTTGAAGGGCACCGTAGCAAGTGAAATTACTGGGCGGAAGAGACTTAACAACAATGTCTCGGGGTGATAAGCTCAGTGCAGTGCCACGCAAACACTTAAAAACTTTAAGCTTTGGGTGGCACTGCATCTATTATAGTCAGGCGTGGTGCTTAACAAAACACCATTCTACTTGTGTGTTATAGTGGATAGCAGCGGCCGAGGAGACGCCGGCCGGCGGAATGGCGCGCCGCGGCTCTCTGCCCGTCGAGGTGATGACAGGTGCTTGCTTCAACGCTTTTTATTCATTCTTTTATTTTTAACAATGTTCAACCATTATAACTTTTATCATCATTATCCTAGGGTACAAACGAATCGATGTTTTTTGTGCAACTGCTAGACGATAATGCTTCTACATGACAACGGAATAAAAATTGAATATAAATTCTTCTTTTTTTTTTTGCCAGCAGTGGGTGAAACCGGGTTGAAATGATGATGAATGCCCTTATTTATAAAAAATACGGCTGGGAGATGATGATGATGATGACGGCTAAGAGATACGATAGTTATAGCTAGCAGATTTCCGATTAAATTGTTTTTATCAATCACAGATGTTAATTATTTTTACAGAGTAAATTATTATTCATTTTTAATTAATAATCATTTTTCTTATTTTGTTTGTTGTTTTTTGTTGGCGCTTTCAAGAGCTATTTGTTGTAACAATAGACATTCGTTTTCAATAGTTTCAATACAAATAATGTTTTTTTTTTGTTCTGCAGGTATCTCCGCTTGAAAAAGAGCAGCTACAATGGATTCTGTTTAAACAATAACTATGGAAAATATGACGAATCTGAAAAATCGAAGAAATCACATAGGTTACTACACGCTCAAGTATACTCATATACTTAATAGCTATTTAAACTTTGTGTCCCAACTCATTTTGTCCCAACTTCTGCACTCTACAAGAACTAAAGGCAGTGCACTGTTGAAGCAATAGAGCTGAATACCTAATGGAAGAATGTGATTTCACGAAATAGTGGTTATATTCATCGACACGAAATAAAAATAATCATAAACTTCATAAACTCACTTACTTGATTTGACGAGTTGAATTGGTTGGACGTTTGTGTGAAATAAGCAAAATGAGACGGACATAGTTCGGCACTTATGAACCGGCAGACCGGTAGTGTCAATTAATTATAAATAAATATTATGAACGTAGATCTTAATTAAAGCTATCTATTTATGCTGAATTCATTAGTGATTTCACACATTGTATACTCATACAGCAAGCTCGTTTGCTTCCTAGGTGTTGTAAATATAAATTATTGTATCATTAAGTTACTTTATACCTATATACTTTATACTCTGTGATAGAGCTCGTCCGGGGAAGGACTACCACCATACCTATTTCTACCGCCAAACAGTAATGCTTGCATTGCTGTGTTCCGGTGCGAAGAGTATGGTATCCGGTGAAATTACTGGCACATAATCTGACTGGCTTTCGATCTTAGCCTCAAGGTGGCAACCCGCGAGTGATACCTCTGGTATTGCAAGCGTCCTTAGGCTGCGGTAACCGCTTACCATCTTGTGGGCCGTACGCTTGGTTGCCACTTCAGTTGATTAAAAAAAAATACCTCTGTTAGCTAATGTGTCAAATCTATCATCATCTTGGTTCAGAGAGACAATACTTTAGCGCTGAAATTAGTTTTTTTTTTGTGAATAAGAGCTTATGGTCTTTAGTAGCGTAAAGAATAAAGTTAACTCGTAAAAAAAAGTAGTGCCATACTTAAAACACTAAGATTAGTATTTTTAAGGGCTTTTAAATTATAGGCCTATACAATTAGCTTACTGGACAGGACAACTTGTTGAAGATGGTGAAACAACCTCTAAAATTTGTCTTATTGACTTGTATTGTAATTATCAAGTCAAGTACTTAGCGGGTTATTTAAACATATTAGTGTTAAAATTTTAAGAAACAGTCTAGCAATAGTAACTACAGCTGAATATTTCTTATCCCCGATGAAGTCTTAAACCTCATCTAATTACAACTTCCTGCAATAAAATATTTCGAAGACATTCACAACTGATAACAACAGCTACTAACTGATAACTAGCTTGTTTCAACTAGAAAAGAGTTGGCTTATTATATTTATCCACAACCTTGATCTAATCCTACTGTAGATACAAGATGGGTTGAATGTTTGCAGTTCCACAACGAGTGTAGTTTGAGGGCGGGGCTGAATATGAATGTGACTAAAACTAAGTTCTTGCATCCGGTAACAGAGACCTAAGCCCCAGAATTAAAGTGGCAGGTGAATGTGACTAAAACTAAGTTCTTGGTTGCATCCGGTAACAGAGACCTAAGCCCCAGAATTAAAGTGGCAGGTTTAGATCTTGAGCGAGTGCGGCAATACAAGTATCTCGGTGCTTGGGTGAATGAAGAATTGGACAGTAACCAAGAAATTCGCACCCGGATTGAAATCGCCCGAGCAACATTTAAGAAAATGGAGAACGTTTTGTGCAGCCGCAAACTTTGTACGAGGCTCAGAGTGAGGATGCTCCATTGTTATGTCTGGCCAGTAGTGTTATACGGTAGCGAGGCTTGGACTCTTAAAGCTGATACCCAGAAGCGTCTCGAAGCGTTCGAGATGTGGTGTTACCGTAGAATGTTACGCATTAGCTGGACGCAGAAAGTTTCCGATGTGAAAGTTCTCCAACGCGTCGGGAATACTCGTGAGTTATTGCAGACCATCAAACGCAGGAAAGTTGGGTATCTTGGTCACGTGTTGAGACACGAAAGATACCAACTGCTGCAATTGATTATGATGGGCAAAATAAAGAGTAAACGACGCGTTGGAAGATGAAAAAAGTCATGGTTGAGGAACATCCGGGAGTGGACGAATATCGCCAGCGTCGAACACCTTTTTCGCTTGGCGCAAGATAGGAATACATTCGCTGAGCTGACGGCTAACCTCCAGTAGTGGAGAGCCACTAGAAGAAGAAGAAGAAGTTCCACAACACAATAACGGCTATACCCCGATTGGATTACATTTTCTTGTAGGTGTATTGGAATAGGCTTAAGTACGTACTTTTATTTGCAATAGCGTTTGGACTATTTTTAGAGATATAATTGACTATTGACTGTAGGTATCAAAAGGTAGGTATTAAAAGCTTGGGACGAATGTGCTCCAACTCTACTCGGCATCCATAACAATAGCAAGAGGCATGCCAAAAAAGCGATTGGAAAAGCCGGTGTTGCCAGTTCTTTTACGGCATGGGCGCGCATTGGAACTGGTGTAAATTTTCCTAGCTTGTAAGACGTTTCAAAGTGATCCTTGTGATTCTATTGAAATAAATATTTTTTTATTTTGATTTTGATTTTGATTTTATCAAAATCGTACTAAAGTAGCCATTTGGTAGATCTCATAATTTATGTGTTGACTCTATTCTCAACTGGCATACTCTCGCTCGCCAGTAGTTGTACATTTGAAGGCCGGTCACGATTATGATATTTTCTATGCAGTCGCACAAGTTATATCATATTTAAGTAAAGTAAAATAATAAGATAAGTTGAAAGTTAATAATAGTGTAATATTCCCAGTTATAAATGGTCATCATCAGCCCACATTAGTCCACTGCTGGACATAGGCCTCCCCCAATACGCGCCACTGAGCCCGGTGTTCGGCTCTTCGCATCCACTTTTTGCCCGCCGCCTTTCGTAGGTCATCGCTCCACCTAGCCGGGGGGCGCCCAACACTACGTTTGCCAAGACGCGGTCTCCACTCAAGAACTCGTTTACCCCAACGGTTGTCGGTTCTTCGGCATATATGACCAGCCCATTGCCACTTCAGCTTGCTAATCCTCTGGGCTATGTCGATGACCTTAGTTATAAATGGTAAGTATTGTAAACTCTCTACGTATGTTACCCAACAACTGAGTACGCAATTT
Organism: Colostygia pectinataria; assembly: GCA_951394395.1. Classification (NCBI taxonomy): domain Eukaryota; kingdom Metazoa; phylum Arthropoda; class Insecta; order Lepidoptera; family Geometridae; genus Colostygia; species Colostygia pectinataria. The sequence continues at coordinate 16,064,933 of OX596348.1, read as the reverse complement.
TATAGAGAGTTTTGAGTAAGATCTATACCATTTACATATATAGTTCGCACGGCGGATCTAGGCTTCCGTGAAGTTAGCCGTTTGTGATGCGCAAAGACAATTTAGTTTGAAAAAGCTCCATAGCACATCGAAACGGCTAATTTCACGACGGCCGAGATCCGTTGTGAGAACTATAACTGCGGTTATTCGTCGGCTATAGTATAAAATAGTTATTTATTATTGTGTATTGTACTTTTATTTCAGTATTGTTTTATACTAGTACAAAGAGTAAGTGTGTAGTTTCATTGTATTTTAACATAAATAGCGTAATATTAGAAATAGTCGCATAACATTATAGGGGTATATTATTATTTAGTACTGTATCTCATGGAACTAATATAATCATATTGATTATTGATGTTAGAGTGACTACTTAGGTTTGATTCGACCAAATTGGAATAGGCACTATTCTTTGAATAAATCGTAGTTTTTCGCGAGTGACAGGTTACTTGTATTTGACATTTCTTATTCCGCAGCATAGTTATTCCAGCCCCCCGATTGCGTAACTCGGTTTCAATCCGATTTCAATCAGCGAACTGTCAATAAGCAAATACGTCAGTTTTAGATTGAAACCAAGTGAAATCGATTGCAACCGTTTTACGCAATCGAGGGGCAGATGTTGGTTGAATCCACCCTTAAGCTTTAAATTGATTGCTGATTTATAAGGGTTTTTATTAGTGGATAATCGTAATCAGTAAGTTAGTAAGTTTCGAAGTTTTGCAAATATCAGCTGTACTAAACCGATGAGGCACGGTTTTTTGAACAGATAACTCGATATCCAAATCAATCAAAAACCGGCTCAACTAACTAGTAACCAATTAAATAATACCTTTTGTAATAGAAAAGAAAGAAAGAAAGAAAGAAAAATTATTTATTGACACACACATAGAAGAAATACAAAGATAAAAAAAAAAGTAGGCAAGTAGGTACAAAAACAAAGTAAAAATAAAAATGAAATATAAAAGATATAGTAACATATGTAGATTAGGATCCTAAAAAAATGTCTCTGGGACAGATGTTTTATTGTATCTTAAATTAGACTATAGAAATTGAATATAGTTAGATAGAATTTTTGATATAATTCTACAAATTTTGTAATGACACCTACCTGGCCTTGTAAATTATTTAAATTTAATCAAAAATATCCCAAAAAATATAAAATTGTAGCTGAGCTATCGGCGCTTCGATCCGAAGACGTCCGAAGGATTATTTTGAGCAAGCAAGATGTCTCGATAGCTCAATTGGTAGAGCAACCGCGTATCAAGCGGAAGGTTCATAGCCCGCTTGAGGCGAAATATTTTTTGGGATATTATAATAAATAATAATGTTTAAATATCGTTTATTAAATATATTTGTACAGATTTTATATAAGGACATCAAATATTAAAAAAAATACGACGAATTGGTCGATTACAGTGATACTTACAAAGTACCTGTAATCTTAGCCCAACTATTCTATAACTACATATATTTAAGTAAATAAGGCGTTCATTTATTCAATTGTTACAATTAGGTCAATTATAAAATAATAGTTTAAACAGAAGGGCAATTCCCGTAATGTAAAATAGTCACTATCAAGTTCCAATCTTGTCTCGATGCCGTAACATAAATGGTATTCTTGTAAACAAAAGGTAATTATGACACTATATTGTAATGTGATTGAAAGTTGAACGAAGGCTAAATCGGTATTCTGCTAGCTTAAACAAATGACAAATCTTTCTAAAATAGCTTATAATATGGGTATTCTCATCCCTTGTTAAAAACGTCAAAATTGAGTTGAAAGGTTATACTAAAAATTAAAGCGAACAAGAACAGCAATTTTTTGTCAATTTATAATCGATTCGGTTAAGTTTGTTTTTAGATCTCAGGTAAATACGGGAATAAGCCTTCTGTTCTTTGATATTAATTAAATTATTCTGGTATACGCATAATAGTATAAGTGTGTAATAAATAGCTGTACTTTAAGATTAAGATATTAAGCTTCTTTTAAGTTAGCCTTGTATCATTACCTTGTACTCTTTTTCTTTGTGGCGTAGCTATGAAATCAGGTTAAATTATTTAGGTCAGTTAAAAATATCTCGTAGTATTGGGTGTGTTTAGGTTAGGACGCTGCAAACAGCCTTTGGACTATTCTAATTCTAATCTGAATTATTAGTATCACTAAGGAAATCCCGTAATTCAACCCTATAACATCTTCGACATTCTTTACATCTTCGTCAAAATTATATAAAAAACTCATCGCGGACAAAGCCACGGGGCGTTCCACTAGTTCACTATAATTTTTTTGTGAATACATGGCCCACTTTCGTATATAAATTTTACTTGAAAATTTACTTCAAACGTAGGTATCTAGGTAAAAATTAGTTAAAGCACGTTTAGAATAAGTAGTGTATTATTTATATCTGTATGTTACATTAGAATCTCGTTAAAAGAAATAGGCAATAGTGTGCTCCGGTTCGTTTGTTATTTTATATCCTTGCAGATGTCTCTAACTTGGCTAGTTGAGAGCAACCTGTAATAATGTAATCCTGATTGGACAGAATGGAATTCACTTTAGTATTGACTTATTTTTGTTAGATGGCCATCTAATGAGCCTTTGAAGTCCGTCATCAGAATTGGCCACTGACTCATACTTTCGTTAATAAAATAGATAATTTCCCGCAGGATACTTGTTATTAATGTGTTCTGAAAAGTTTACAAAAATCGATGGATAATGGGTAACTCCCCAAGTAGAAAATTGCTAATTTTAAGTTATAAACGCAAATTACGCATGCTACAATAATATACTGCAAATTACCTTGTTAGAGTCCGAAAAACCGTCTTGATCAATCCATTTTTAATCTTATATCAATGACATAAAAGTCACCTGACGACGGTTTTCGAATTGAATAAAAAAGATGGCCTAAAGATGGAAGCACGTTTTAGATCCGAAAACTACCAATTCAGGAATCTGTCCAAGACGGAATTTATTTTTTATTCTAGTCAAACCAATTGAATACAGTGTCTCAGATATGATTAACTTAATTTTGTTAAACATTAGGAAAATACTAAGCTTTCTGTTATTCCGGATCGCACCGGCTTATGTGCTTCTACAAACGCATGTTAATTTCAACCTTAAACGACAAAGTTACTCTTAATTAAGAGCGTAGTATTTATACTACTTAGCTTTTACTAATCGGTTTTTCTGAGACATTCTGTTTAATTTGCATTATAAATACCTACATAAAATATTTTTATAATTTGTAAGTCATTGTGTTGCAGATAATAATTGGTTCGAAACTAATGTAATGTAACCTTTGTTTAGTAAAGTAGAAATTCTGAAAATTGTTTGTAGTTATTAGTATTCGTGTTATTAAATTGCTGAGCACAAATCCAAACGAGATTAGCTAGGTCTCAACCATTATTGGTGTCATGTATCAACTTCAATGTTTATGAAATAAAAATTTAAAAAATAATTAAATGTTTTATTTTATATATTTACATAAGTACCTGCATAGTTTTATGAAATAAATTAGGTAATTAGGCATTTCATCGATCAATCAATAATTGAAAAATCGTGAAAAAACCACCATGATGATGATAAAATATGTTCCTGTTATGAATCTCGATCGAGGATCGAACAGATATTAGTTCTACGAGTACGTACAGAATAGCCATTCCCTACATACAACGACATCGTTTACATACCTACAGAAATTATGCATGTGGTGATTGCGACGCGTTTGCTTCATACATTTATTAAGTGTCCGGGGTGCGCCTCTGTCATGGCCTAGCGACTTTAGGCCGAGACCGACTGCTTTACTTGACTTCCGAAACACGGAAGCGCTCAGAACTAAATGCCACTGGCGTATGACGGTCACCCATCTATGATAAACATGGGAAACGTCGCCTTTATAACTTAGTTGATCTGTCAGAAACAACGCCACGACCACTTCTCAGTATTGACACCGAATAGGAAAGTCACCGACATAGCTCTCAGAATTAATAAGTTGAAGTGTCAGTGGGCATGCCATACTTATAGCTCGCAGAACTGATAACCGCTGGGGAATAAAGGTTTTCGAGAGGCGACCACGAAAACGAAGTGTAAGACGGCCCTCCACTCGATGGACCATCCATGACCATGGATAATGTCATCATTAAAGCGGTCGCAAGAAATCGGTGGATGGTGAAGGCTCAAAATTGGTCGTCATGGCGCTCTTTGAGGGAAGCCTATGTCCAGGAGTGGACGTCTATCGGCTGATATTATGATGATAAGGAAAGAAAGTATTGGTATATTTTTAATTAGCCTATACTGTCCCACTGATGGGCAAAGGCCTCCCCTGCATCCCACTATTAATCTCAGTTCTGTATCTCGCCAGCTATTATTGGCAGAATATTATTATACAAAAAAACACAATTAATTACAACATGATGATTTTTATTATATAAACTTATATTAATAAGTATTGCAAAATTCTAAAAAAAGTAAAAGTATAAAATAACTTATTTATTTAGATGACAAAAAGCTTGGGATGAATATGTTCCAACTTTACTCTGCATCCGTAACAATAGCAAGGTTAATGCCTAAAAAGCAATAGGAACCTAGTCAGTGTTATTGCTAGAAGCTGTTCCATCCAAAAACTTGTTTGATAATCGTAAATGTAAACTGTCAATTTAATGTCTAATTTAGAAAATAATAAAAATTAATGCTGGACTATCCACACAGCATCATCTAACTAGACCCAATCTAAGCAGAGCTTGTGTTATGGATACTAGATGATATACTTAATACAATACATAGATTGATATTTTTTTATCATACATAGAAAACCAGGACACCCGGAACAAAAATTTGCAGATTTTACAAACATTTTCAAGCTACCGAAATTATAACAGCTGGACGATTGTCAAAAGTATTAATCCAAATGTGGCCTCAGTCCTTAAACGGCATCGCCGCGTTGTAACTGGCGTAAATTCACTTAGCTTGTAAGACGTTTCAAAGCGATCCTTGTGTATAAAATAAAACTCTTTGGCTTTGACTTTGATTGTAACCACGTGAGCGAAACCGAGGGTAGGTACAAGTGTTTAGGTGAGTCTTCAAATTCGTACCAGGCTTACATCGCCGCGGCAACCCAACTCAAAGTAGCTCTTTATGTACGCACATTGAGTAATTATGACCTAAGGCTCGAAGGAATTTTATTACTGTTCCGTAAGACTTGGTAATAGCATTAAGAATTATTAAAATTGGTAAACTAATACGACATCAAATATAATAAAAATAAACATTGGCCGACTTTTAACGCCATCTAGTCCCATAAAACTATAGTTTAATACGAATACAGTATGTTTGTGGTTGGTGGTCTGTGTAACTAGTAAAAATAATATAATAGAATAGAATACATTTTCGTGTGGTCCTAAACTAACAGCTTACCAGCTCATTTAGGGTAAAATTACAAGTAAATAAAGAAGTAAATAAGTAAATAATGCTGGACAATCCACACAGCATCATCTAGCCCAAGGTAAGCTGCTGTTAAACAGAGCTGTATTATGGGTACTAGATGACTGATATATATTTAATACAATACAATACATAGATAGATATTTTTTATTATTCATAGAAAACACCCAGAACACCCGTAACAAATATTTGCAGATCCTACAAACATTTGTCCCAAGACGGGAATCAAACCCGCAACCTCTGCGTCGCAGGCGGACCTTCGCCCATCGCGCCACATTGGTCGACAAGTATTCATCGTTTATTTATTGATTTTTAAGCGCAAAAACTTATAAAAGCTTTTGATAAACGCTGTGTCGCCACTAGTTTTGATTAGACTGGTGGCGAAAATAAGAAGCTACACTTATTTCAGTAAAAAGATTTCTATTACAAAATTGAATTTTATTGTCTCTAGGACTAGGTGACTGTGTAAGTTCGTCGTACATGTAGAATGATCACAAATACTTAAATGCTTTGGGAATTACATTTTTTAGACGTGATTTAATCATTTATTTTTTAATAAAACGTGTTTTCGTCATTGTATTATTTTCACAACCATACATTCAACAGTACTAATAAAATAATATTTTTTAATGTCCTGTCCTGACTAATGTCTATTTTTCACGCCTAGTTTTGAGGCAGATTATAATGATGACACCTACCTAAGATCTAAATTTAATTCTTAGGTTATACTTAAAAATGCGTTTAGCGGACTCTGCCCTTTCAAGCTCGCCTTGAGGGCAAGAGACTTTAACGAAATCCCAATTCCTTCGAGCCGTTAGTACAATTATTAAATACTAAATTTATTGCTTGAACACTTGATCCAGTAACACTTATGTCAATAATCACAAAAACAGAGGCCTTCGGGGGGCCTAGAAACTCTGGCGCCAGAGTTGGCAAATGACTCATACGAACGAACGAATCACAAAAACAACTGTAAACTAGGCTTGCTAGTATGTCTTTCCCTGTCATTCTTATGTCAATGAGCAAAGACTAACAGAGGTACTAAGTACGTTTAGGAATAAGACCCTAAAACTACAATTATTGCTTGAACACTCAACCAATACGTCCCGGGGTTGCGGGTTCCATTCCTTGTAAAGGTGAAAAATGTTTGCACTCTAACATTTTCTAATCATTTACCAAGTGTGTTTGGGGTTTGTGACATTTAGGTTACTTCTATGGGGTACCTGTGACATTTGGGAACCCCACGCCCCATGGCTTCGGTTCTAGAAAAAGCAGGGATATTGTAGCTGAGAGGCGCCCGTGTTGAGGCAGTTACTCTTGACGCCAACCAACTCCGTACGCTTCTCACATAAAAAAAAAATAAAAAAAACTCAATGTGCGTATCTACTAGAACTAGACACTAGGCGTAACTAAAGATTCAACCAAATTGAATCACTTTGGTTGAATGGACCAGAAATGTATGGATATCATTGAATGATGAACTTCTAAGTTTACATGGATCAGTTTTGTTGCTTCATCCCAATTGAAAGGCTGAAGTGAACCGTGTATCTTAAGGGCTGCCTGGCTGCGTGTCTGGCTTGGCCGAGGGCGCGTCCACCGGAGTCTTATCCTCAGGGTTCGAAGCCTTCTCCATGTTCTTCAGATTGCTCTCGAACTCGACAGGGTCGATGAACTTCTTGCCGCCGAATGGAGGGGGGCCGAGGATCGCCTCGATTTGCTTGTAGTTCAGCGTTTCCGCTTTGAAGAGAGCTTGGGCGAGCTGGAAAATGCAAATAATTTCTTGAATAAATAAATAAGTAATGCGGGACAACCCACACAACATCATCTAGCCACAAGCTAAGCAGAGCTTGTGTTTATATTTGACTTTGCTACAAATGTTTTAATTCCATAGATGACTATTTTAAATATAAATTAACTAAAATAGAATTCGATATTTGAATTATATAAACATATTTTTGTAATTATACCTAACCGACTTTGTAAATACATTTTTTTTATGAAAATTGTAAAATGTATTAAAACTATTGTATAATTATTATGTAATATTAAAATTAAGTATAAAATCTCTCACTTAAACTAAAAACCACTTCATAATATATAGATCTGTACCTACATATTTTATTGGTATGTAAGACAATAATTAATTAAATATTTGCACGAAGAGTTGGTTAAATATAGTGATACCCATAATGTAACTATAATTTTAGCTTATTATCTATTGTATAACTACCAATATTTAAGCAAATAAATCATATATTCATTCATTCATTCATTGTGTTATGGGTACAGATCGTACAAGCATTTGATCCAAGGCGGGAATCGAATCCGCAACCTCTGCGTCGCAGGCGCACCTTACATCGGTCGTCAGTGATCATAGTCATATATACTAATATTATAAAGAGAGAAGATATGTATTTCTGTACGAATAACGTCAAAAACTACAGAGTCCGATTTCAAAAAATCCTGAGTACCATAGGCTATATTCATTATTGTTGTGTCTATTAAAGGTTCACTAAGTCAAAGGCAAAACTTCTTTATTCAATGACATCACAAGGTTCATTTTTAAACGTCCTAAAGCTAGGTACCACCGCAGTGCTAGATATTCTACCTCCAAGCAGTAGTGTGCAAGCATTACTGTGTTTAGGTTTGAAGGGCACTGTAGCATGTGAAACTACCGGGCGAAAGAGACTTAACAACAATGTCTCGGGGTGATGAGCGCAGTGCAGTGCCACGCAGAACTTAAAAACTTTAAGCTTTGGGTGGCACTGCATCTGTAATAGTCAGGCGTGGTGCTTAACATCAGGTGGGCGCTTTGATTGTCTTGACATTTACTGACATTAAAAAATAAAAAACTTACAGCTTCCAGTTTATCCAGATTGCTTCTCAGCACGTCCTCGGTCTTGTAGTAAGCGCTAGCGATCAACTTCCGCGCCTCCAGGTCCATCATGTTCTTGAAGCTGCGGCTGAAGGGGCTGCGGCCGTGCGCCTTCAGATCCGGGAACGAGATCAAACCTATTCTCGGCGACATGCCGTACACTCGAACCTGTAATAAGCATGATGACTGATAATTTTCACTAAAAACGGGATCATCCTCATGACAGCCTTCTAATATTCCCACTGCTGGGACACTGGCCTACTCTCGGGCGAGAGTGATTGGGTCTTAATCCACCACGCGGACCCAGTGCGGATTGGTGGATGCACATGTCTTTCGAATTTTTAGTTCTTGTACATGCCGCTTTTCTCACGATGTTTCCCTTCACAGTATGAGAGCTCCAGCATTGCGTATATAAATTTTTCGAATAGAAAAATCCATTGGTGCACGACCGGATTCGAACCCACGACCTTAGGATCGGGAGGAGGGGTCACTACCATTAGACCACTAATGCTCTCTTTTTATGTATACTAATATCAAATAATGAATAGAAAAGATTTGTATTTTTGTATGATACGCGAATAAACTGCAAAACTACTGGTCCGATTTAAAAAAATATTTGACCATTAGATTGCTACATTATCCTTGAGTAACATAGGCTATATTTTATGTCCACCCGTGTAAAGCCGGGACGAGCCGCTACTTAATAATATCACGAAACACGAACCAACAAACTTTCTTCACGAAGCTCAGAAAAAAATGTTTTCTTTTCCATATATGGCTATATTTATTACTAGCGACCCGCCCCGACTTCGCACGGGTGCTTTATAATGTTTTATGTGGCTGGTTATATTATAATGCTTTCACTTTTTGGGGCTTGTGTGTATATTTTTTCTTTGTAAAAACAACACTAAGAATGTTTTTTTTTTCGCAGCGGGCGCAGGTCCGCCTGCGACGCGGAGGTTGCGGGTTCGATTCCCGCCTCGGGTCAAATGTTTGTACGATCTACAAATATTTGTTCCGGGTGTTCTGGGTATTTTATATATATAATAAAAAAATATCTATCAATGTATTGTATTTAGGTATATATCAGTCATCTAATACCCATAAACACAGCTCTGTTTAACAGCAGCTTACCTTGGGGCTAGATGCTGCTGTGTGGATTGTCCAGCATTATTTATTTATATTTATTATTTATATAATTTTTGCACAGCGCCATCTGTCGCTAGACTAAGTTTGAACATTTCTCTGAAGGATACAATTGCTGTTGGTTGGTTGGTTATTTGGTAGTTGGCACTCAGAATTATTATTGGCTAGATGATGCTGCGTGGATTGTCCAGCATTATTTATTTATTTATTTATCTTATACATTTTAGACAGGATTCTTATCGGTGTGTCAATACTGATCGTATAGCATACTGTGTTTTTATATTTCGTACTTTTCCTGAGAAGGTGCATTTTTACAAATAGTAATCAAAACTGAGAATTTTGAGCGATAAAATTATTATCACTGAATGGATTGGTTTATTAAAATCCAAGTCATGACTGTTTATGGAATGAATTCATAAAATTCCAAACTTTACAGATCAGCGATCAACATAATTATAGGTCTCACAACGGATCTCGGCCGTAGTAGTAGAAATTAGCCGTTTCGATTCGCAATGGAGCTTTTTCAAACTAAATTGTCTTTGCGCATCACAAACGGCTAACTTCACGGAAGCCTAGATCCGCTGTGCGAACTATACATCAATATCATCATCATTACACAAGGTTCAAAGTTTGTGATTGTTGTATTAATTACTTAAAATGATAATTTTTTTATTTTGTTTTTCGCTCTAACTAGCACCATGATTACCTGGTGGGCAACCACAAGCTCAAAAGCAATATTGAAACAGTTATACTAACATTTCGGTGTACAAAAAAAAACAGTGTAATATTATTTCAATATTGCTATAAGAGTTCGTGGTGACCCCATGGAAAGAACTAATACCTATAAGAGGCTCTCTAGTTTCTCTAGGTCTAGTTTAGGTATAACAGTTTTATGTCGTATACCCTAATTGAAAAAAAAAAACTGTTAAAAAACTGAAGTGTATCTTAATATGTATTTATTGTAGTATTAATATATTATTATAAAAAGAGTCTATGTATTAGTAAAGTAGGTCTATTAACTGTTATGTAGAATTAAATTAAGTAGTTATCTCTTTATTCATTATGTTATCAAATTGTATGTGCACTACCTACATATTATGTATCTCCGCTACCCACAGGTTAGCTGTTAATGCTGTCTAGCATTAAGTTCGCCTTTGTTAACATATTTTAAGTTGTTCTATCTATCTATCTATAACTAACTGCGGAAATGTCAGGTTATTCAATTTGCTTTAAAAACCCGCTGAAATTAAAGATTTTTTTTATGACCAAGCTTGGATTCATTCATTTATTCATTCATTCATTCATTCACAAGTCCGTATGAGTCAGTGGTAATTTTTTAATAAGTAGGTAGTATTACTGTACCTGTACCCACATATGTAAAGGTGTGACTTTTCCAAGTGTACGAAATGTATCAAGATGGAATACATTTTTTTGAATTGAATTGAATTGAATTGCATTTACCTGAGCGTACGCTATTTTGGTGACTTTCTCGAGGTCGTTCTGCGCGCCGCTGGTGACCGAGTTAAAGATGATAGCCTCCGCCGCCCGCCCGCCCAACGCCATGCACATCCGGTCGAACAGCTGCAGACAGACAAACATTCTCTTATTTATTTTATTTATTTATATATTTTAGGAAAACCATCGGCACAAAATACATATTAGCTCTTAGATAGTTAATTGATAGATTCAGGCGTTACTTTGCGGAAATCAATTACAAAATAAAAAACAGACGTAAAAAAGATATTTTTCTTTTGAGGTTAACTGTGGTAACAGTGTGACCTCATCAGTTAAAAGGTTAAGCGGAATAGTATTAGATATTTTTCGTCTGTTTTTTATCTTAGATAGTTAACTATGAGACTATTTAAAGGTATCCACTGATAAACACATAATGGTTAACTAGAAAACAACGACAAAATATTAGCAAATCAATATTTAACCAAACTATAAAAAATCTACTTGTCATTCATATATATTATACACCTAAAGATTGTCTGGAAGACATCGCTTACAACGCGATAACATCGCTAATTTTAAGTTATGATCAGTAAGTCACCAAGATTTTTATCTATACTAATATATTATAATATTTTTTTATACCGCTGAAGTGGCAACCAAGCGTAAGGCTCACTAGATGGTAAGCGGTTACCGTAGCCTATGTACGCATGCAACATCAACGATATAACTTGCGTGTTACCACCCTGAGACGTTCGATGGAAAGTCTCATGTACCTGTGATATCACCGGAAATCATACCCTTCGAATCGGAACACAGCAATTACTGCTTGGCGGCAAAAATAGATATGGTGGTAGTCCTTCCTCGGACGAGCTCTATCACAAATAACTCTACTACTCTTCATTCTTCTACTTTAGTATGCAACCAAAAAAACTCAAAAACTGCTGCACTGATTTCAAAAATTCTATCACCATTAGAATGCTAAATTATCTATCTATCTGCTATATATCTGATATTTAACTTGGCCTTAATAAACAATTTTGTATTGTATTGTATTGTATCCCTGAGCAACATAGGCTAGGGGTATGTGCGACCCGTTTCGCACGAACCGCTAGTATAGCTATATTACTTTCATTTTACTTTTACTTTTAATTTTACTTTCATTTTAGAATATGTCATTATTAATTATTATGTATTATATTAAGTTATAGTTATAGAGCACCGGTGGTCTAGTGGTAGTGACTCCGCCTTCCGATCCTAAGGTCGTGGGTCCGATCCGGTCGTGCACCAATGAATTTTTCTGTTCGAAAAATTTATGTGCGCAATGCCAGTGCTCTCATACGGTGAAGGAAAACATCGTGAGGAAACCGGCATGGCCAAGAACTAATAATTCGAAAGACATGTGCCATCCACCAATCCGCATTGGGTCCGCGTGGTGGATCAAGACCCAATCACTCTCGCCTGAGAGTAGGCCAGTGTCCCAGCAGTGGGAACATTAGAAGGCTGTCATGATGATATTAAGTTATTAAATAATAGTTTAATATTATTCTAAAGTATGAAATAGACTTGTAAATATTTTGAATGTCAATGAAGCAAAAGAGGTGTGCCAGGATCGTGGCAAGTGGAAATCCGTGGTCTGCCTACCCCTACGGGATACAGGCGTGATGTTATGTATATAGAGCACTGGTGACCTGTAATTACAGGTTTTTTTTTATAAAACTTAACTCAGGCACCAATCTAACAAAACAGGTTTTTACCTAGCTAACTGTAGTTATATAGAACTATGTATAGAACTATTTTAAGAACATACATAGTTTCTAAGAAACCTTTGTGAGGTGAAAATAAATGTATTATTTATTTTATTTATTTATTTATGTAAGTATGTAAATATTTTTTATCAATAAATGCTTACGACTTATGACTTATATAAAGATTGAAATGTTACCTCTTCTTTAGAATAAAGTTTCTGATCTGATGTGGTGTACTGCGCAAAGCCAAGCGCCATGTTAGTTCGCGGCACAATGGTCACCTACGACAAATAAAATGTAAATGCTTATTATTGTAGGGAACAAAACAGCTAAATTTAAATGAGGCGGGCCACGTTAGCAGGATGCTGAAAAGTGGGCACACACAAGGTGGTAGGACTCTTCAGCAAGAGTCCGTCTTGGTGGGTACCACCGCTGTGTCAGATATTCTACCTCGAAGCTGTAGTGTGCAAGCTGCACTGTGTTTAGGTTTGAAGGGCACTGTAGCAAGTGAAATTACTGGGTAAAAGAGACTTAGCAACAATGTCTCGGGGTGATGAGCGCAGTGCAGTGCCACGCTGAACTTAAAAAAATTAGCTTTGAGTGGCACTACATCTGTTATGGTCAGGCGTGGTGCTTAACATCTGGCGGGCGACTTGACCGCCTTGTTACTTGCTGACATTCTCTCTCTCTTCCTGACTATTTATCCCACATGGTGGTGGGGTCAGCCTTCCTACAATTTTTCTTCCACTTCGCTCTATCATCGATATCTTCGTCCGAAACATTGCATGCCACCATATCTTTGCGCAACAAATCCGTCCATGTGGTCTTGGGTCTCCCTCTAGATCTTCTTCCGGGAACGGACAGTTTCAGTGCCTTGTTGTTACTTGCTGACATTAAAAAATAATAATAATACTAACACCATGGCTGCCTGAGGATGGAAGGCGAGGGAGGGATCGGCCGCGGAAGCTCAATTGGTAGAGCACCCGCGTACCAAGCGGGCGGTGGTTGCGGGTTCAAATCCCGTTTGAGGCGAGATAATTTTTGGGATATTATAATCTTAAACACGTTAAATGTCTGTGCTGTACTGTACGGTACTGTACTTCACTGTTTTGTACTGCACCGTATTACACTGCACTGTACCGTATTGTAATGTACTGTACTTTACTAAACGGTACGCTACTATTCTGTATTGCACTGCACTATACTGTATGTACACTTCGTAACCTTTAGCAGTGCATCAGTGTGTTCGAGGAGCCAGCCGACGAGCGCGTGGCCTGACTCGTGGTACGCCACTATCTTCTTTTCCACCGGAGACATGGCGTGGCTGCGCTTCTCTGTGCCACCTGGGGAGTATGCATGATGACATGATGAGTTGGTAACAATCACTAAAATAGTCTTATGAAAAAGGATTCAAGTAATAAAAAAAACCATATTCCTTTTTACATTAGATGCGAGATTGATAATGTTTATAATTAAATAAAACTACAAAATACAGCAATTCGCCATAAAAGGCCTATGACGTCACTACTGTCTTGGACGCGTTTTGGCGTTAATTTTAAAATTCAAATTAAAGCTGCGTTTTTTTAATACTAAACCATTGATTCCTAGAATTTTATGTAATTTTTTTAGTGACCCTGCCTTCCGATCATAGGTTGTGGGTTGAAAACGTGCACCAATGATTTTTTCTGTTCGAAAAATGTATGTACGCAATGCCAGTGCTCACATACGGTGAAGTAAAATATTGTGAGGAAACCGGCATGTACAAGAACTAAAAATTCAAATGACATGTGCCATCTACCAATCCGCATTGGGTCCGCGTGGTGGATTAAGACCCAATCATTCTCGCCCGAGAGTAGGCCAGTGTACCAACACTCACTTACTCTAAGAGCTATGTCAAGCTGTGATAAGACCCACCGATGACCATACTCACTATATTCTGAGCTATGTGAAGCTGTGATGAGACTCACCAACGACCCGTTCTACGGCATACTTACTTTTTCTAAGAGCTATGTCAAGCTGTGATGAGAGTCACTGACGACCTGTTCGACGGCATATTTACTTATTTTAAGAGCTACTCGTATGTCAAGCTGTGATGAGACTCACCGACGACCCGTTCGACGGCATACTCCAAGTCCTGCGCCTTGACGATGGTCTGCTTGTACCGCGCGGCATGAAGTGCGGCCTCGTTGCACACGTTAGCGATGTCAGCGCCGCTGAACCCGGGGGTGAGGTACGCGAGACTGGAAATGCACCGTTACATTTTTTGCACATTTTATTGATTTTATCAAAGTAACACATTCAAATAGTACTGAAACTGGACAAATAATTAAGAACGATTTATTTAACTGCTCGGGAATTGTTTTGTATGACACTTAGATTTAAAAAATCACAATATTATGTAGCACAGGAAACATAAAAAGAAATATTTAACTAAAATTAATAGTTAATAGCATATCCACGGCTTTTAATTACAGCTTTACACCGGCGAGGCATTGACTCTATTAATTTTTGACATTTCGCAAGAGAAATAGAGTTCCATTATTCTAAAAAAACGTCATACAGCTCTCTTAAATTTCCACACTTTGTATTTGAAACCTTTTTCTTTACTTCAAACCACAGATTCTCTATTGGGTTTAGATCTGGACTGTTAGCAGGCCAGTCTAAGACAGAAACTAATTTAAGAAATTCTTTTACGGTGCGTGCAGTGTGCTTTGGATCATTGTCATGCTGGAATGTCCAAATGACCGGTAGAACGTCTTCAGCGTATGGTAACATTGTTTCTTCCAGTATATTTTTGTATTGGAACTGATCCATGTTACCTTCTATCAACTTTACAGGTCCTACACCATGTCCAGAAAAGCAACCCCAAATTTTCACATTTCCACCACCGTGCTTTAATGTAACTTTCGTGTACTTTGGGTCGAATGCTGTATTCGGGGGACGTCGTACATATCGTTTTCCATCAGAACATACTCTGTTTATTTTCGTCTCGTCAGAATCATCATCATTCATGACAGCCTTCTAATGTTCCCACTGCTGGGACACTGGCCTACTCTCAGGCGAGAGTGATTGGGTCTTAATCCACCACGCGGACCCAATGCGGATTGGCGGATGGCACATGTATTTCGAATTTTTAGTTCTTGGACATGCTGGTTTCCTCACGATGTTTTCCTTCACCGTATGAGAGCACTGGCATTGCGCACATAAATTTTTCGAACAGAAAAATCCATTGGTGCACGACCGGGTTTGAACCCACGACCTTCGGATCGGAAGGCGGGGTCACTACAACTAGACCACCGGTGCTCTCCACAGTTTTAAC
Source organism: Colostygia pectinataria (assembly GCA_951394395.1). Lineage (NCBI taxonomy): Eukaryota > Metazoa > Arthropoda > Insecta > Lepidoptera > Geometridae > Colostygia > Colostygia pectinataria. Next base: position 16,048,917 of record OX596348.1, on the reverse strand, counting down.
ATGGGTACCTTTCTTGCTATCCTACCGTGCAATTTTTCTTCTACCAAACGTCTTCGAATAGTGCGTGCTGAGATTGCTGAAAAGTTGTTTTCACCAAAATATTCTTTTCTAAGCTCATTGGACCCTTTAAAAGGATTTTGTTTTGCCATACGAACGATGTTTCGGTCATCTCGAGGAGTTGTTTTTCTCTGTTTAGGTACACGTGGAACATTCGAAGTAGTTTGTTACGTAGCAAAATGCTTTACAGCGTGGAAAACCATCGTTTTTGAACATTGCAGATGGTCGGCTATCTTTTTATAAGAGCAATTCTTCCGGCGAAGTTTTATTATTACTTCCCTTGTAGATTTATCACAACTTTTATTTTTTCCCATTGTTTTTTATAAAGAAGCAATCACCTTTAATCTTTTACAGCACGTAATTGCGCCAAAATTATACAAACAGTAACAAATCGACTGAGTGTTCTCTATTTAAATTTGAATAAAGGTATAAACTACTTAGCGTTCTTAATTACGTGACCAGCCAGTAATAAGGAATACTTTGTTTAAAAGTAGTGTAAAAAGTTTGCCTATTTATTTTTAGCCAATCATGTGTATCAATGAATACAGTGGTAATATGGAAATGTTTTACGATACCGAGAGAAATAAAAACAAATGCATACAATTAGTTTTGCATCTTAGTTGGAAAAAATCTTCCCTTTATATCAGCGTTCTTAATTATATGGCCACCACTGTATCTTCATAACATCTTTCTAATGTTTCCATAGCTGGGACACTGATTTTATTGTATTTGATTTTTTGTACTTATATAATATTATTGACATTTGTTATTTATATTGTTATTTTTTAAAAATAATTTTAGAAGGTACGGAATTGTAAATAATATTAAGCAAGCCGATAAAATTACGTTTACAAAATTGTGTTAGCCATATTGGCTCAATCGGATCCTTTGATCAGTATGTCGGAATTTCGTTTATTCGAAAATTTTATTTGCGTTGAAGAAAAACATCGTATCTAAGCCCGCGGCTTAGTTGCCTCCGCAAATATTAAGATAAGATAAAATAATCCTGTCCCAGGCACTAAAACATCTGCACTGCAACTGCCTCAAGGTGGCTACCCGCGAGTGATACTTCTGGTATTGCAAGCGTCCTTAGGCTGCGGTAACCGCTTACCATCTTGTGGGCCGTACGCTTGGTTGCCACTTCAGTTGTATAAAAAAAAAACTTCACACATCCGCACCGTGGGCATCAAAAGTAATCAGTTTACCACTAGATGCTGTATAAAACATCATCAATTAAAATAAATATTTTTCTATTTCTATTTCTGTAAAGGCTTTGATTTTGTTAGGTCAATTACTTACACAATAGTTGTCTCTTTCAACTGTGAAAAGATACAAGCTTCAAGTAGAGATTTCGCCGTCTGTTTTAACCATTATTAGCCTAATAAATTTACGTACCGTCTCACATAATATTTGGGCAACTCCTCAAGAACGATGGACTTGAGATGCTGATGGAATATTTCCTCGCGTTCGATCAGCGTCGGCAAGTCGATCAGGATATGCCGGTCGAAGCGGCCAGGACGAAGGAGCGCCTGCAATATGTCATTAACATTATTATTATCAACCAATTTTCCAGTTTTATGCTATCGCCATTGCTAGAGCCCTTGGCTCCTAACAAAAATTTTCTATAACTATATCCGTTTCGACTATTTTTTTTCAGAGGGTGTTCGAGAGTACTCACCCTGAACAGTTAAACTAAAAACAAACCCACTTTATATTTTTATGATTAGTTTGATAAAGCACACGTTATTTATATTGTATTTAAATAACTACAATGTATTTCACAAGCAATAAATTAATTTTTAATCGTGAAATTTGTTTTCCTATTTTGAAACTAGGTGGCGCTAGCAAAACACGAAACGATGTTAGAACGCGCTATCGAAGCGTTTCGGGGTAATAACACCCTCGGGGAAAATTCCTTCCCTGCTATATAACAAACATACATACAAAATTTTTTACAGCATTACTTGAATGTATATTCAACATGCTACAGACTTTCCATAAAACCTACCAATAATGGCATAATTGGTACAGATGCAGACAGAACAAATATTCGTATATCTGTTACTATAGAATTTTATTAGTACTAGTGTTAAAGTTTTATCATGTTTCTCGGTAAACGATTTTGTAAATCTTATGAGAAATAAATAATCTAAACCTTTAAACCTAATAAAATTAAAATTGAATTGTCTTGTTTAGTCTTATTTTTTTACTATCTCGAATTTCTTTTATAAAACAAATCAAACTTTGCTTTGTTACATCAAAAAAATACACAAATGTTCATATTCATATTCGTACATTTTAAATACGAACGTACCGAGTCAGCACTGGTACGTTATCTAATGGCTTCACCATACAGCAACTAGCCTAACATACTATTGGTCAAAATCCATAAATGATCACTCAAACTGGTTTTCAGACCAATAGAATGTTGACTGTCGAAATTACTAAAACCCCATGGCATACCTAGACCCATCGGGCAGTTCAATAATCGACTACATCGCCATAACCAGCAATATTAAAGCGAAGATGTAGACTATCTAAATCTATACACATACACTATCCGTTAACTTAAAAGAAAGAAATGGCTAAAATTAATACTAAGTTAATTTGTTTGTTTGTTCAGTTTAAAAAAAAATGATTTCGCGCTTCAATCAAAATAGTTTTTTTTAATGGCAGTCTATAGTTTATGCAATTTTGCCAGTGTCAAGTAATAACTGTCAACTCAAAAACAAACGAATTTAGTTCGAATTGATTTGAATTTAACGAACAAGATTTTGAAAGAAATAATGGCGTTCTCTCAAAAAAACTTATAGGTGAATCTTAGATCAATTACAAACCAACATCGGGTGATGTTGGTTTGTAATTGATCTAAGATTCATTTGAATTCCAATTCCAATTCCATTTGAATCCTTTACACTTGTGCCAAGACTACGAGTCTCTCTCTAACTCTAAATAACACGTGAACAACAATTAAAATGGTAGGACCATGTCGTCCCAGCAAAAATATCGAAGAATCTCAAATCTTCGTTAATCGTATGCTGTCGATGTAAAACAATATTGTCACTTTTCAATGTCAGTTACCTTTCTGGAAAAGCCAGTTAAACACGCGGCTAGATTATGTTGCGTAACTAATTGTGTTTGTGTTAAAACAAACCTAATTACGAGTATGTATTTTATTAAAAAACATTTATTGTTATAAGACGTGTTACATTGTCATCTAAACTGTTATATTGTTATCTAACCATAGTTATGTTCACGTGTTACTTTGTTGTCTACACTAATATCGACGAGTCACTTTGTCAAATGTTATATTGTTATCTAACCTTGTGGACGTGTTACATTGTCGTCTAGCCTAATGTTGACGAGTCACCTTGTCGAAATGTGATATTGTTATTTAACCATAATATGTTTACGTGTTACTTTGTTGTGTACACTAATGTCGACGAGTCACCTTGTCGAAATGTGATATTGTTAACTAATTATAATAATGTTGACGTTTTACTTTGTTGTGTACACTAATGTTGACAAGTCACTTTGTCGAAAACTGATATTGTTATCTAACCATAATATGATGACGTGTTACTTTGTTGTCTACACTAATGTCGACAAGTCACCTTGTTGAATGTTAACTGCTTAACCAAAGTCAACGTAAAAGTATCTTTATAGCTTGAATTACACACAAAATTAGATGACTATATTTATAACCTTGATCAGTATCTCAGTGACTCAAATAACGAATGATAGGTTTTAGTACTACCTCAAATAATGATTTTACTATTAACACAAACTAGGTAGGTACCCATCCATTAATACTTAAATCGGTCCGCTCCTACTCAGTTCTATAGTGCAAGACCTTTACTGGGTACGTGGTACATAACTATGTGTTGGCTGCTCTGATATTGTTTAATATTACTTAGGACCTGATATTACATGTATTAACCTCATAATTATGATGCAATAAATGATACTGAAATACTCAAAAAATATTATAGGAACAACGTATTATACCTCTGTGAAGATATGTAATAATAAATTCAGTTCAAAGAATTTATTATTTATACTCAAAAGAACAGAGTTCACTTAAATGAAATTAAAATAAATTTTATAACTAAATAATTTAAATAAGAATAATTGTGATGCTCATTCTACACTTTAAGAATTTAATTTTAAGTTAATATAAGTCTCTTATAAGTGAAATGTAAATTTCTCATGAGAAATAAACCGAAAACTCTCTAAACCGAAACCGAATAACTGTGATGTCAACAATAAATAATATATATAAGAGTAGTAGAGTTCTTTGTGATAGAGCTCGTCCGGGGTAGGACTACCACCATACCTATTTCTGCCGCCAAGCAGTAATGCTTGCATTGCTGTGTTCCTGTGTGAAAGGTATGGTTTCCGGTGAAATTACTGGCACATGAGGCTTTCGATCTTAGCCTCAAGGTGGCAACCCGCGAGTGATACCTCTGGTATTGCAAGCGTCCATAGGCTGCGGTAACCGTTTACCATCTTGTGGGCCGTACGCTTGGTTGCTACTTCAGTTGTATAAAATATTATATAAACTCAAGAAAAAATAAAACGTGTCACCTTATCCAGGACATCGGCCCTGTTTGTGCTGGCGAGTACGACGACTCCCTCGCGCGTCTTCATACCGTCCATCTCGACTAGCAGCTGGTTGAGGGTCTGCTCGCCCTCCCCGCCGCCCGGGCCGAGGGACGCGGGCCCGGAGGAGCGCGCGCGCCCCACAGCGTCCATCTCGTCGATGTACACTATGCACGGCGCCCGCGATGCAGCCTCCTTGAACAAATCCCTGCAAAGAGTATTTATTAAACTGCAGGAATAGTAGTATTATCGTTTTTTATGGAATAAGTTGAAGTGTGCGTGCTGAAAGTTATGGCACTGAGACGTGGTCGCTATAGGTTTTTTTCTTTTTTTTTTATACAACTGAAGTGGCAACCAAGCGTACGGCCCACAAGATAGTAAGCGGTTACCTCAGCCTATGGACGCTTGCAATACCAGAGGTATCATTCGCGAGTTGCCACCTTGAAGCTTAGATCGAAAGCCTCTTGTGCCAGTAATTTCACCGGAAACCATACCCTTCACACCGGAACACAGCAATGTGGTCTCGTTCAAAAGCTCAAAGTCGCCCAACGAGCTATGGAAAGGGCTATGCTTTCACTACGCTATCGAATCAGCAATGAGGAAATCCGTAGAAGAACCAAGGTCACCGACATAGCTCTTAGAATTTGTAAGTTAAAGTTGCAATGGGCAGGCCATATAGCTCGCAGAACCGATAACCGCTGGGGAATAAAGGTGCACGAGTGGTGACCACGAACTGGAAAAATAAGTGTTGGACGGCCCCCCCATTCGATGGACCGATGACATTAAAGCGGTCGCAGGAAGTCGGTGGATGGTGAAGGCTCAAAATCGTCATAGCGTTTTATGGGGAGGCCTATGTTTAGCAGTGGACGTCTATCGGCTGAAAAGATGATGATGAAGTTAAAGTGGCAGTGGACAGGCCATATGAGCTCGCAGAACTGATAATCGCTGAGTTATAAAGGTTCTCGAATGGCGACAGCGAACTGGATAACGCAGTGAGGCCCCCCACTCGATAAATCGATGGCATTTAGTCGCAGGAAGTAAGTAGTTACAGTCGTGTCCTTATTATTATTATTTTTTTATTAATTTGGTGCGCCTAATATAACACTGCGGTCATGCAGGCCTATTGTGTTCGCCACCTGTGTTGTCGTTCTTAGGGGGCGTTTACAGTTCACCTCGAAGCCCTGCCGATACTAAGAACCGGAGGATTTGCTTGGGGGTGATGTCTCTTAGCTCATCTGGGCTGAGGATGTGCCCATCCAGATGTGTGCTACGTTTTTGCATCAGTAGTCCACACTCTCCTAGCAGATGCGCAGGCGTTTCGTCCGCCTCATTGCACAGTCTGCAGGTTTGTGTGTCACTCAGCCTTAGCTTAAACATGTGCTTATTAAGGCGACAATTTTCAGTTAAGGCCCTGACCACAATGCGTAGGTTATTCCTATTTAGCCAAGAATCTCTGAATCTCTTGACTGTGTGTGTGTGTGTGTGTGGCTCTTGCCAGTAAGTAGAAGTAGAGTTTTTTGTGATAGAGCTCGTCCGGGAAAGGACTACCACCATACCTATTTCTGCCGCCAAGCAGTAATGCTCGCATTGCTGTGTTCCGGTTTGAAGGGTATGGTTTCCGGTGAAATTACAGGCACATGAGACTTTCCATCTAACGTCTCAGGGTGGTAACACGCAAGTGATATCTATGATGTTGCATGCGTATATAGGCTACGGTAACCGCTGACCATCAAGTGGCCCGTACGCTTCGTTGCCACTTTAGTGGTATAAAAAAATAATTAAAAGTACTGACCTGACCCTAGCAGCGCCCAAGCCGCCGATCATCTCGATGAACTCAGATCCGTTCATAGACAGGAATGGAACGTTCGCTTCAGACGCAACAGCCTTAGCCAGCAGGGTTTTGCCGCATCCAGGCGGGCCTAACAGCAATGCTCCTTTAGGCACCTGTTTTAAAAATACTTTTACAATATGCCTGACATTTATTTACTGACACAATAAGCATAGTTGCTCTTGGTATTGTTGTCATTTTAGCGTTACTAACTTTTTTTATTAACATAAGATGATAAGAATATACATAATGTCTATACAATCACGAAGGGAGGGAATTCTAAAGGTCTTAGCGAACAATGTTTGTTCTACGACTTTTGAAATTTCAACAGTTTTCGCGTAAGCACAGTAGCGTTTATCTTTCCTAAAATACATAATTTTAGGTGGTCCTACTGGAAAGTATGCTTCCCAGCAGGACCACTAGCGAAGTCGATTTTATAGGTACCTGACACACTTACAGCACTATGTACGTCTAACGTACAATCTTTTAAGATATAAATGATCGGATTCTAACGTGGTGGGTAGTACCACGCAAAAATTTAGAACGCGTTTTATGAGTAAAAAATTTTGAAATTTCTAAAATCACCTAAAATCACCCTCTCCGAGCTAAGGACATTATGTTACACCGTGTATATTGGTTATTTTTGTCACATTAAAGGAATACTAAAGATTATAATGTCCCAAAAAGTATCTCGCCTCAAGCGGGATTTGAACCCGCAACCACCGCTTGATACGCTTGAAGCGAGATAATATAGGCGTAGATAGGCGAGATTTTGGGATATTATTATTATTATTATTATTTTATGTCAGCAAGTGACAAGACAATCAAGCGCCCACCTGATGTTAAGCACCACGCCTGACTATTACAGATGCAATTCCACCCAAAGCTTAAAGTTTTTAAGTGTTTGCGTGGCACTACACTGCGCTTATCACCCCGAGACATTGTTGTTAAGTCTCTTTAGCCCCGTATTTTTTTTATAACCATGTATATTGTATTTGCCAGTGCTCTCATACGGCGAAGGAAAACATTGTGAGGAAACCGGCATGTCCAAGAACTAAAAATTCGAAAGACATGTGCCATCCACCAATCCGCATTGGGTCCGCGTGGTGGATTAAGACCCAATCACTCTCGCCTGAGAGTAGGCCAGTGTCCCAGCAGTGGGAACATTAGAAGGCTGTCATGATGATATTGTCTTGGGCTTCACAAACAGTTAACTTCACGACTGGTTCTGTCCACCGAGCGTACAGTATACAGCTCACCTTAGCGCCCAAGTTCTTATAATGATCCGGCCGCTTGAGGTAATCCACGAACTCCATGATCTCGACCTTCGCCTCCCGGAGGCCGGCCACGTCTTCGAACTTGACGCCTTTGCCCTGCCCGCTCATGGAGTCTACTAGCGTGAACTTAGCACGCCCAAGATTTTTCTGGAACGTTTTTTTTTTATACAACTGAAGTGGCAACCAAGCGTACGGCCCACAAGATGGTAAGCGGTTACCGCAGCCTATGGACGCTTGCAATACCAGAGATATCACTCGCGGGTTGCTACCTTAAGGCTAAGATCGAAAGCCTCATGTGCCAGTAATTTCACCGGAAACCATACCCTTCACACCGGAACACAGCAATGCGAGCATTACTTCTTGGTGGCAGAACACAAAGAACTCTACTAATCTCAAAAGAAAGAAGAAAGTAACTTCTAAGAAGTTTTTTATTTATGTAAACCACAACCTCTAAAGGGATAAGAGGAGAGCCACAACCTAATCTAATACGGGACAGAGGTATTATACAGGGTATTTCGTTATTACTGAATTACATTCTCTCTCTCGACGACCAATGTGGCGCGGTGGGCGAAGGTCCGCCTGCGACCTTCGATTCCCGCCTTGGGACAAATGTTTGTAGGATCTGCAAATATTGGTTCCAGGTGTTCTGGGTGTTTTCTATGTATAATAAAAAATATCTATCTATGTATTGTATTGTATTAAATATATATCAGTCATCTAGTACCCATAATACAGCTCTGTTTAGAAGCTTACCTTGGGCTAGATGAAGCTGTGTGGATTGTCCAGCATTATTTATTTATTTATTTATTTATTTATTCAAGGAACAGGTTACACAAATCATTTTTATTTTTTTTGTCTTTAAAATCTCGAGTCTCGATTATACGGTGAAGGTCAAATACGCATTCGGTCAAACACTCAAAATGACAAGAACGTAAGTTTACGTAAAATGACAAATTCTGGTCAATGATTACCAGATAAACTTATCTGGTCGAGACGGGCAGTGTAATAAAAAAATATACAGGCGCGCGCGCGCCGTAGCCTTTTCGATTTCCAAAAAAGATAACTAATAATTGATCAAATAAACTTAATCGATTTACTCGAGATTTTTATGACAAAATAAACTTAGAAGTAGACTTACCCGAATCGACTGAGGTCAGCATAAAAAAAAACTTTCTATTAATTAATATTCATAAAATTATTATAATATGCTTACGAAATAAGATTATATTACCATCTATATTATAATCTGTAGAAATGAAACCCAGATACTTCTTTCTCCCAACTGTTTCCGCAACGTATTATTAAAAAATAAATATAGTGATTAAAAATTAAGATTTACAAGTATATTTTAAGCTCTGTGCAATGCCGGGGCGGGTTAAGACTTACATATCCACCGAAGTTTATGTTCATTTTCATGCTCTTCAACGAGTAGAGGAATGACAGAATGACAACTCCTATTAAAAGAGACGTAATCACTTTTCCCGCCACGCTGCCGTTCCGGTCGTAGATTACTCGGACTCCTGAAATAATTTTTTAATTGACTATTATTTTTCTTTGATTTCTTTAAAAACACAGTAATAATAATAATAAGATTAGCATTAGCTGTTATGATTAATTAATCAGACTGAAACTGCAGCGCCCTTAGAATTATGTAGGTTACAAAAAAGTGAATTACTAAGTACAGTCAGCGGCAAAAGTCCTTTAAAATCATCCTTTATGGTCGACAATACGCGAATAAAAAGTTGTCGTATTTAAAGTTGTCGTTTTCGGAAATTAGGTAGGAATTACAAGATTGTTACATGATGCAATAAATTGAAATTGAAATTTTGATGGTAATCAAAATAATGTATATAGCCACTTAAATTACCTTCAGTGACTCCTAGACTCTGTTCGGTTTTGCGCAGTTTCTCCTCGAATCGGTGTATGTCGCCTACATTCATGTGGAATACCCGCTGAGTTACCTGAAACCCGTTTATATCTCATAATGTACCTATTTATTATGTTATTAATAATGTACATAGGTGCATTGCATTGTTTTGCTATATTGCATCTTAATCAAACCTACTAAGGTACTATTACCTTAGTAGGTTTCACTAAGATATAGATATATATATAGCAAAAAAAATACCTGAACAACTTAAATATTTGATAGTAAAAAACATGCCGTAAAAATTAAAAATAAGGTACAGTTCAATACTTCATGAGCACCGCCTCCACACTTCTTACGTGTTCTGTCAGCCTGGTTAAGATATTGCGCCGGGTTTCCCCTATGTAACTCTTGCCACAGTCACACGGTATGCTGTAAGCTCCAGGCGCACTCAGAAAATCGCTGTCTTTTGGTGAGCGCAGAAGTTGTGAAGTTGTTGACAAGGTGAAGAGCTCAGGCCCGCAGTTTTCGACGAGCAACCGTCGAACGCGGTCGTGGGCGGTGCTCATGAAGAAGAGCTTCTAAATAGCTTCAGCATATATAACAAATTCAAGTGGTAAATAGCAGTTCAACACTTGTTTCCTACCGTAAAGTACCTACAGTAGGTAAATTGAATGGAAATATTAATCTGTGATGTAATAAACAACAGATGTAATGCGCAATGTCATACGAGTAGATACTATTAATGATGTAGGTAGATAAATCCGTCCGGTTGTCAGCTGCCTAGCCTGCCCCACAACCCCCGAAAACATGAATTTAAAATAATAACGGTTGCGAACTAGGCTGCTCGTATTATCATCATGCAGCCCTCTAATGCTCCCACTGCTGGGACACTGGCCTACTCTCGAGTGAGTGATTGGATCTTAATCCACCACGCGGACCCAATGCGGATTGGTGGATGACATGTCTTTCGAATTTATAGTTCTTGAACATGCCGGTTTCCTCACGGTGTTTTCTTTCACCGTATGAGAGCACTGGTATTACGCACATACATTATTCGTTGCGAAAACATCCGTTGGACCCACGACCTTAGGATCGGAAGGCGGGGTCACTACCACGAGGCCACCAGTGCCAGTGCCCGTATTATATTAATCCTTATTCTTATAATAATTAATAATCAATGCATAGTATAAAATAATGTCGCTCCCCGCTGTTTGTTCCTTTGTATGTATGTATGTACGCTTAGCTTACGCCTACACAACGGCGTGGAACCGGCGTAAATTTCCCAACAAATTAAAAAAATTATTAATATCAAAAAGTTACTGTACAGTCGATAAATTTTAGACGGATACGATGCAGTGTAGTGGTGACTAAATTACATAACACCTATTGAATTTCCTACGATGCAAACCTATAATTATTTAATTCAATGTCAATAATGTACAGTCTTGTTCTATTTTCTACCTCTATAATTTTGTTAGCATTTCAAGTTGACTATGATGGCATTGGTCATGACATTCGGATAAGGTGCATGTACTTCGCGTTACCTTAGAACTAAGCTATAATAACTATGTACATGTCAGCAATCAATAAATGAATAATGAATAATGATAATTCACCTAGCTTTAGGACGTTACAAAATGAACCTTGAGTTATGAATGAATAAAGATATTTGTGACTTTAACTTTGACGTATTTTAATGCTACTTTCAGCAAGAAGGTTTATACGTAGCACCCGTGCGAAGCCGGAGTGGCCGGGGTGGGTGCTAGTAATATTATAAAGTGAAAAGTTTTGATGTTTGTATGTTTGTGAGATCATCGCGCCCAAACGACTGAACGGATCTAATATACAGGGTGAGTACTCTCGTAACTCTGGTAAAATCTAAACGGCTATAATAATAATAATAATAATGCTGGACAATCCACACAGCTAGCCCCAAGGTAAGCTGCTGTTAAACAGAGCTATATAATTATGGGTACTAAATGACTGATATATACCTAATACAAAATAGTACACACAGATATATTTTTTTTTTTAAATTATATATAGAAAATACCCAGAACACCCGGAACAAATATTTGTAGATCCTACAAACATTTGACCCGAGGCAGGAATCGAACCCGCAACCTCAGCGTCGCAGACGGACCTGCGCCCGCTGCGCCACATCGGTCGTCAAAGTTATGACAAAATGTAGTTAGGAGTCACGGGCTTGATTATGATTAAAAAAATTGATGAATCATCAGTCAAAATAAAAGATTATTTATTTCAATAGAATCACAAGGATCACTTTGAAACGTCTTACAAGCTAGGAAAATTTACACCAGTTTCAACGCGCCCATGTCGTAAAAGAACTGGCAACAACACCGGCTGGGTTCCTATCGCTTTTTTGGCATGACCCTTGCTATTGTTATGGATGCCGAGTAGAGTTTGAGCACATTCGTCCCAAGCTTTTTTATCATCTAGGTAATCGGTTATTTTATAGTAAGCTTTTTGAGACAGTTTTTGTTTAATTAAGTTTTTAAATCATCCAATTGATAAATTTTGTATTTCGCTTGGGACTTTGTTAAAGAAGCGTACACATTGCCCTTTAAAAGATTTACTGACCTTAGTGAGCCTAACTGTGGGAACAGCGAGTTTATTTCTATTTCTAGTATTAACATTATGATTATCACAATTTTTCTTAAACAGATTAATATTTTTGCGAATATACATAAGATTTTCATAAATATATTGACAGGGTACTGTCATAATATTGATTTCTTTGAACTTATCTCTAAGTGATTCTCTGGGACCTATGTTATAAATTGCGCGAACAGCCCTCTTCTGCAACACGAATATGGTGTTAATATCTGCAGCACTCCCCCACAACAAAATACCGTAAGACATAATGCAGTGAAAGTAGCTGAAATAAACTAGTCTGGCTGTATCGACGTCGGTGAAATGACGGATCTTTTTGACTGCATATGCTGCAGAACTAAGTCTCTTCGACAATTTATCTATGTGTGGGCCCCATTGCAGTTTATTATCCATATTTTTATATTTTTTGTTTTTTTTTTACATTAGGTAGTATGAAACGAACGCATTTCGTTTTATTTTCGTTTTACAATAAGTTGTTTACATTAAACCACCCTACAATTTTAGAGATCGCATTGTTTACTTTGTCAAAGATAGTCTCTTGTCGCTTTAATTTAAATAAAAGTGACGTGTCATCAGCAAACAGTACAATCTCATGATCGTTCCTAACAAGTCGACTTATAAGTCTGACCATTATGAGTCATCAAACCTATGAGGCTGACCATTAGTCCTATGAGGCTGGCCAACTGACCATGATGAGTCCTCAGCGCTCATGAGTCCTATGAGGCTGATCATGATGAGTCATCAGAATTATGAGTCTGACCATGATAACTCATCAGACCTATTAATCTGACCATGATGAGTCATAAAATATATAAGGCTGACCAACTGACAGATTTATGAGTCTGACCATGATGAGTCATCAGACCTATGAGGCTGACCAACTGACCATGATTTCTCATAAGACCTACTCACTCGTTTTCCTTTGAGAACGGCTCCTTCATGCAGTACAATAGTGACGACCTCCATATCAGGTCGCACTATCAACTCCTCGACCTCGCCCTTGGAGAGCATTGAGTAAACAAACTCATTCCAAGACACATAGCGGATTAGCTGGAATAAAGGTAAAATTGTTAAAAAAACTTAACAAGTTTATACAAGGTATAAAAAGATAAATCAGTTAATAAAGTTATTATGATTAAAAATAGTTAAAAAAAATAACTGTTAAAAAGTTAAACGGTGAAAAAGTTAGCGGTTATAAAAGGATAAACAGTTAAATAAAGTAATATTATTAAATAAAGTAAAATGATTAAACAAAGATAGAAACAGTTAATAAAATTACATGGTGGTAGGACTCTTCAGCAATAGTCCATCTTGGTGGGTTCTACCGCAGTGCCAGATACCTCCAAGCAGTAGTGTGCAAGCATTACTGTGTTTAGGTTTGAAGGGCAATGTAGCAAGTGAAATTACTGGGCGAAAGAGACGTCGCAAGTCGTCAACGTCTTAAGGTAATAAGCGCAGTGCAGTGCCACGCAGAACTTAAGCACTTTAAGCTTTGGGTGGCACTGCATCTGTTATGGTTAGGCGTAGTTCTTAACACCAGGCAGGCATCTTGATCGTCTCGTCACATTATGAGAAAATAAAAAGTTGAAACATGTGCTAACTTTTAACTATGCATTATAGATTATTACAACAAAGCAGAGTTGGTTCCTGTGGGATAGATACTGGCATGACTGCACCCATTAGAAATAGTAACTGCATGATTTCATAAAGTTTAGCAGTGAAAATTATACTTCACCAAACATTTAGCCAGGTTTCAAAACCTGGCCAAGTACTACTTTTAATTATTATTATTTTCATTGCCTGTGGTATCCCACTGCAGGGCAAAGGCCTCCCTTTCTTCTATCCATTTATCACTATTTTGAGCTACTGTGGACCAATCTTCTAGGTAGGCATTGATCTCGTCTCTCCATCTCAACTCTCTCTCATCATACTTTTAATTATTATTATTATTATTAAGTGCCAGTAGTGTCCCACTCCAGGGCAAGGGCCTACTACTTTTAATAATACTTATATTTTGTTTATAACATTTATGTAAGTACACCAGAGTGTAGACGCGATAGCATAGTAATGACTTGTAGATACCTCATTTTGTGTATGATCGTTAGGCATAAGAAGCGAACTCGTTACAATGAGTAATATGGTTGTCATCATCCAGAAAGCAGCCTTCATTAGGAGTGATGACATTTCTTCATTTTTGTTTTTGTCTTTCTTATCCTGAAATAACAAATTAATAAATAAATAAATAAATAATGCTGGACAATCCAAACAGCATCATCTAGCCCCAAGGTAAGCTGCTGTTAAACAGAGCTGTATTATGGGTACTAGATAACTGATATATACTTAATATAATACAATACACAGATAGATATTTTTTATTATATATAGAAAAAACCCAGAACACCCGGAACAAATATTTGTAGATTATACAAACATTTGACATCACTTGTATGAAAATCACTTTTTCATTTTATGGATATTCCAACCAGATTCTAGCTACTTTATTCCTCAAGCTTGTTGTTGGCAATGTTCATAAAAGTCAAATGAATTTACACTACAAAAGTAACAAAAACTACAATATTCAAATAAAATTACTGGTGAAACGAAATAATGAGTAGGTACCTTGTCTTTATCTTCATTTGGATCGTTTTTATTATGTCCAGGGGATGATGTGTGTAAGCCTCTGGTATATAGATAAGAATTGAAATTTGGAAAATTTGATCGAGTCAGTAAGGCACACGCTGCTTTATACTCACTGTTGAATTGACGAAGTTGCTGTAACATTAATATGACAGGATTACGTTAAACACAGCAAGCAAGCAGCAAGTCAGTTTTAATAGTAGTAGAGTTCTTCGTGATAGAACATGTCCGGGGAAGTACTACCACCATACCTATTTCTGCCTCAAAGCAGTAATGCTCGCATTGCTGTGTTCCGGTCGGAAGAGTATGGTTTCCGGTGAAATTACTGGCACATGAGGCTTTCGATCTATGCCTCAAGGTGGCAACCCGCGAGTACCTCTGGTATTGCAAGTGTTCATAGGCTGCACTAACCGCTTACCATCTTGCGGGTTGTAGGCTTGGTTGCCACTTCAGTGGTATAAAAAAAAAAAGTCAGCGAGTCAACAACATATGCGCTTAAAACTGTAACATAATTAAGATTTAGATTAAATTAAGATGAGGCTAGAAAATACTTAGGCTACTTTTAAAACCCTCCTAGGTTTTGCCATTCAATAAATATAATACATTAACTTATAACTTAGTCCTTCCTTCTCCTACTCTTCTTGAATTAACATAAATTATGTGAATGTTATTTTCTATTGTTGGACATGATGAAGGTTACATAAATATTATGTAATAAGTAAAGTTTTACTAATCTTACCGGGTTTTTAGATTTGTTGGTCAAATGTTGGAACACCGAGAATGATCTACACAACTTTACAAGAGTTCCCTGGTAATGTTCGTTTACTGGTTTCTCTGCGATCGCATTACGTATAAGAAAACACAGCTTCGATTGAACTTTTGACACCGAAAGGATCGGCAGACGTTTTATTGACAACATTTTCTGTGATCCAGCATAGATAAAGGTTCAAAATTCATTCATTTTATCAAATTAGATAAACTGACTGGTTCGTGATCTGTCTGTTTTCTTCTATTTTATGTAATTTATTTCATCTAAACTCATTCAGACTTCTGTAAAGTTTATTTACTGTTATAACACGCTGGTCGCTGTCTCACATAAATATTTTACTCTTTGCTGTCTCAGCTTTTTTCATTCATTTCGCATTTCTTTTCTTTGGCATAATTTTTAGGTTATGTTCTTTATTTTTGCAATCTGTCAATTTAGACAATTTTGCCAGTGTCAAATAATTGACAATATTTAGGGAGGGTTAAAGTTAACCCTTTTTACATCATAGTCGTATTAAAATGTAGGTAATTTATATGACACTATTACTGGCAATATAGTGGCATATAAGCCACAGAAGCCATACACGAAGAAGAAAGTTTTCGGTTCGTGATTAAAATAAAAGTAGTTCCGATTTCTTTAACAGATGGCGCTAGCTGCCCCAGGTGAACGCGTGAGTGGCCCAGTTAATCTGTTCACGATTATCCTAATTTCTAAGTAATGTCAAAGTAATGTCTAAATACTAGGAAAGGTTGTCAAAACTAAAAAAGTTGATAACTTCCTTTTGGTGTAAAATGGAAGGTTGTAGGTTCATGTCATGTCCCGCTTGAGGCTAAATAGTTTTGTGATATCAACAAAATCCTAATTTAAGATATCAAACAGGCGAATCATTTCTAGTACCTACTATCTTTTGTCTGTTTGTTAAGTTTGATTTAGTAGACTTAATTTAGTTAAGCGGCAGACCACGGCGGAGATGGAGGGACGAAATTGACTCTTACCTGAAGGACTGGTCCACAGTAGCCCAAAACCGTGATGATTGGAGAGAAGGAAGGGAGGCCTTTGCCCTGCAGTGGGACACTACAGGCTCATAATAATAATAATAATAATAATTTAGTTAAGATAGGTTACTATAGAAGAAGTGCTTTAATCCGATTTCTGTGGGTATGACAGACAGTTAGCAACCAAGGTTGTCATTACACCTACATACAGTATTTGTAAGTAGGTACTACTAGAACTTCATGCTTTGTACCACGAACTATCCATTAATACCTATAATAATATAAGCCTTTATTGCCGGATTTTTTTTTTTACATTTCAACTTATAAATTGTATATTTTTTTCTTAGATATCAGCTTGTCCGCAGACATACATAAGCCTCCTCCAAAAATTTCCACCCCGTCCGGTCCTGTGTGAGCCGTCGGTAGCCAGGTTGGCCCTGCCACCTACTACCACGTACGATCCATACCTCTAAGGATAGTACAAAAAAATAATTTTACAGTTTTATCATTCAATAAGACTAAATTAATATGAAAAAAAAGTTCGATGGGTTGCTAAGGAACTCCTTCGTTCTCCTTCTTCTGTCTAAATAAACCTAGTCAACTGCATTCACAGAAAAAAATATATTAAGTAATCGTCATATCCCGTGAATTTTGGTTCCATAGTATGTTCTATGTTATATGTCTTAATTTATGTTCATGAACTATTATAGGACCTAGAACTAGAAGAAAAGAAAAATAATGGCATAGCTGTACGTTTAATAATAAAGTGTAAACAGTTTTCTTTATTATACCTGTTTTATTGTTTTTGTACTATAGTTTTTATCGTACCTAAATCCAACCCTGGTCAACGATTTATTTTTAAAAGTGTGTTTCGCTTTTGTTTCGTTCGATTCGATGTTCGATCTCAAAAAGCATACATTGTGAATTTTTGATGGTTAATCAGTGTGTGAAGAAGATCAAAAATGGATCAAAAGTTTATGTGAAGAAGATTAATGGTTCCGTCCGGTCTGTTTGGCCAGAGGCCAGACCGACTTTTCTGAGAAACTTTTCCAGAGGAAAACTGCAAGCGCCGTCATTTGCCGTGCTGCCTGTTTTCAATTTTATTTGTTTAGAGTCCAAGTTATAATAAAATAACCAAAGATTTACAAGTAAAGTTCGGCTATTAGAAATAAAATCGTGCATGCTGCTCTGCTGGGCTGCTGAGCTAATAATGCTCCATCAAAGGGTTTGCATTATAGCACAAACGAGGTTATATCTTTGACTTTAAACATGTCGAAATCTTTGGGTTATATTCCGTTGTCGTATTCTTGCCATAATAATTTAAGTACAAAAACAAAGTCATTGAGAATAATTTGTTTATTTTCAGCTCTAAAAACTTTTTCAACAGAATTTAAGCACTCTAGGACTTCATTTGCCAGCGGAACTCGGCTGTCGTAAAGTGGCGATTCGATGCGCAATGGAGCTTTTTGAACTGAATTGTCTTTGCGCATCACAAACGGTTAACTTCACGACAGCCGAAATTCGCTGGCAGCACTACATACTTACCTACTTACCTACCTACTCTAAATAAGTAGGTAAGTAGGCTTATCAACTTTAAAAATCTGGTTCATTGACAAAATGTTTAAATAATTAATCACTAAGGGTGAGTTGCACCGTCTAACGTTAACATCAAATTGTTCGACGAGGATTGAACAATTTAACGTTAATGTTAGATGGTGCAACTCACACTATATTGTTTGTTGTTTTGTTAACTGTGTTTCTTGTCTGAATCTGAGCTAGCAACTATGTTAGGAAACAGCATGAACGAATCAGTCTTTTACAGTGTCATTGCGTGAGTCCACTCAAGGCCCCTAGGTATTTATGAACAAGGAGATCTTTGGGATTTTGTGGTGTGATAAATGGGAGAATTGTCCTTGTAAGACTTTGTGTTTTTGATGTAAAATGATGAACTGTCCAGAAACATGTTTCTGGACAGTAACATGTTTCTGGGCAGTTCATACAATTTTTAATATGTGTACAATGATATTGAAAGTCTTTATTCATTCAATTTTTTTTTTGTTCCTATTTCATGCTGTTCCTGTTAATGGCCAGTTCCAAGAGATTCTTTCGGTTCGTCTACCAAAATTATTGTCTGATCCTAATTCTAAATTCTGCACTGAAGTCCCGCATTGGGGTTTATTGTGCATTGTCCCCGGCTTACCTGTCTCTAGCCAGCCCAACTCCTTGAAATAACGGAGAAGGTTGGTTGTTCTAGGATCTTCAATGGTCTCTCTCACGTGAGATGCGAAGTTGCTGGTGCCTTTATTTTATTAACTTTATTCATAATAAATCTGAAATTATTTAGTGGCATATGCCCGGAGCACAGCCGATGAGCGATCACAATAAATTTCCTGTTCATGTTAGTGTTAGCAAACCATGGTATATGCGGTGGCTCGCTTTGCATTGTTCTGTACCATATACCTTTTTCTCGAGAAACAATATCAAAATATTCTTTCCACTTAGATCTTATAGAGCTTGTATACTTATGTAATATTTCTGAGTTTTCTGGTTTTATAAAGACTTCAACACCATTAGATATTGCATCTCGGGCCAACAAGTCAGCCACCTCATTTCCATGTACAAGTGATGGGATCCATTGCAATGCCAGGGATGCCCCCCTAGACATCAGCACTAGAACCTTGCTTATTATTGTGTAGGCAATCGATGTGCCTCTGTGGCCAGAGGCGCATCGAGCCAAATGATGTAAGGCGCTTCTGCTATCTGTCAGAATAACCACCTTTTGTAGTCCTGCACCGATTGTATTGGACAGCGCTTCCGAAATCGCAAATAATTCTACTGACATAATGCATTGGTGAGATTGATTTAAAATTTTGAATCTTTCCTTAATATTGTGTGTGGAGTCATAATAAGCCGCACCTTTACCATCTCGTGTTACAGATTCTTCAGTAAATATTCTAAGCCAATTATTATATCTATTATTTAACATATGTAATGTATTAAACTTTAAAACTATATTGTCATAATTATTTTTTGGCCCTATTATACATTTAATATTTTTTTTGAATGAAGTCCATATTTACATTGGACATCCAGGTATTTAAGGTAAACATGTTTAGTGGGTTACATTTGTTAATTTATATCGTCTTTAATATTACTATATAGTTATAATTAATATTAGTATACAGACTGGCAAATAATTTTTATATCTAAGGAAGTTTGAGTTTCTTACATTAATTAAGTTCTGAAATATCTCAATAGTCATATTATTTGACCAGGATTGCGCCTTAAGACAATACTTAGTAGCAAGATATTCTCTTCGAAAACAAAGGTGGCAAACACAACTCATACTCCATGACGTGTATAGGAGTAGTTTTAATAAAACCTCCTACAACACATAAGGCTATATTTTGAACCCTATCTAATTTAAGGAGGTGAGTTTTTGCAGCACTACTGTATATAAAGCTAGCATAATCTAACCTGCTTCTTACAAGCGCAATATAAACTCTACGCAGGTGCTTTGGATGCACACCCCAGGATGCACCTGCTAAAATTTGCTAAGTATGATAATAAATTTTAATGTCTTGACTTGTATTTCTCTGATATGTCTATTCCATCGAAGTGATTGGTCCAGCCACACACCCAGATATCTAACGCAGTCTGTAAATGGAATTGTGTGATCATTTACTACTAGATCCACCCGATCTCTTCTCTGTCCCTTACTAAATAAGCAAATCTGTGTTTTAGACAACGAAATTTCTAACCCTATTTCTCCCAATTGTAAAGAAATATTTAGAATACACCTTCGCATAGACAGCGCAAAACTTATAACATCATTATTTGATACATAAAATCATCGGCAAATTGTAAGGTGTAAATATTATTATCAATTGATTGACCAATCTTGTAAGTAATTATGTTGAACAGGAGAGGAGAGATCGGATCTCCTTGTGCTAAACCTCTACCAGTCCATCTTATAAGAGAGCAACCCTCATCATCATCATCATTGATTTTTAAAAATCTCTTTTTCAAAAACTTATATAGATAACTACACATTTTAGCGCCAACCTGCAGTTCGTCCAGAACCGAGACCAGCTGTTCGACCAAAACATTATTGTAAGCTCCATCTATATCTAGAAAACACGCCAACGTCGGGACGTTTTTCACAAAACCTGCTTGTATCTGAGATACCAATCTGAATATACAGTTAAGGCTCGACTGGCTTCTCCGAAACCCGGAAGTGGTTGGTGCCGGTATTTTGTTTTTTTCTACAAACCATTCAAGACGTCTACTAAGCATAATATGAATAATTTTACAGACACATGAAATTAATGAAAATGGCCTAAATTTTGGATCGGTATTAGAATTATTATTAGGTTTAGGAATGGCAATTACTTTAATATTGCGCCACTGTTCTGGTATTCTTGAATGTTGATAAATCAAATTATAAATTTTGAGGAAAACTAATTTACCTTCTAGAGACAGATAGTAAAGCATTGAGTAAGTGACTCTGTCCTCACCAGGCGGTGTCTTTTTTCTTAAGGCAATTGTGAAGCTCTTGTAGAGAAAAACCACTTTCTAAACTGGTCGTTCTTCGAAATGAATACCAGCTCATAAGGCTCTACATAATCGGGCGCTAAAGTACGCAAGAGCTGAACTTTCTTATCCTGAGGAGCATGAACTCTACTCCCTCTAACCCCTTTCATCCAACGCATCTTTTGCCACATTTCAGAGGCATTAGTAGTTTCATCTATTCGTCCACAAAAGCTCTTCCAACTGTTTGATTTCGCTGTTCTTAAGACTGTTTAGAGTATCTAGGTTACTTGGTGTAGGGTTTCTCCTAAAAATTTTAAGAGCCAAACGACGTCTAGCAATGTCGTGGGATACAGCTGGGCACCAATAATGCTTCGGTCTGAATACCTGAGATGGGCTTGTACAGATTTTCAAATATGGTATACTTTGCTCGGCCGATTCTTCAATCGCTGCCATAAACAAATCATAAGCGGTCTGAACATTTGTAATAGAACTAAATTATTACTAGCTTTTTTGACTTTCATCATTGTAGAGTTTCCAATCAGCTAGTTTAAAATTGCGTCTTTTTTTTTTTTTTTTTCATGGTACAGTCTTGTGATGGCACCGACGTACTCACCTCCGACATTGGTCGGAGCCTTTCTTATTCGTACGTTCCTAATTTATTTATAAATTTGCTATTGAGTTCTTTTCTTTTCTTTACTAAGATGTTAAATTTACTTTAATTTACTATTTCTGTTCCTATATGATTCTACTTTTATTAAAATTCCTATGGTAAGTCTTTGTTGTCGTTAGTTTATGTCTTGAATTCCTACTTTTAAATGAATATGAGTCCTATTTCTTTATTAAGTGTTGGAATAAATCGCAAATTCGGGTGATTCACCATCTTAAATCTAAGTTTAATATTATGTACAAATTATTATATTGTTCTTTTTACAATTTTATTCTTTTTTTTTGCTCTTTTTGGTTTTGTATATGTTTTTTGATTGTTTTCTTTCATTTTCTTTTGGCTTTGTACATAATTTACAATTTGAAAATTTGTTTCTGTTTATTATGCATTGGTGATCCATTATAATCATTATAATTTTTCACCTCAACATATCCTGCTCTTAATGATAATTATGATTATTTTTGCATAAATCAAATTTATGCTGAAAGTAATCTTTTACATTGATAACTTTAGAATATATATTTTTATTTACAATTTTTTACAATCAAGATTCTATATATGTATCTTTATACAATGACATTTCCTATGAACATTGATATATTTGTAAAAATATATACTGTTCATAGTTTGTAAAACAAATATTTACAACATTATATTTACCAATTTATAGTTATATTTTTACTAATATTTAATTTATTGACTGTTTATTCACAAAGCATGTGGATTCTTCTAATTTATTAAAATTGTAGTTGTATATTGAATTAGGTGACAGTAATATAAAGTGATTTTAGAAATGTAACAGTTATACATATAATTTAAACAATGATAGTAAAACCCGCAGCCTACGGCGAGGTGGCCGATGGCACGCACGCCCCGCACAGCTGCCGCGGAAGCTGCTCGTGACGTGCTTTTTTGTGAAAGTTTTACAAAATCGATTGGGTATTTACATTCTTAAATATTGAATTTTTAAAATGAATGTGCAGCTTTAATGTTATTAACATGACTTATTACAGTTTTATAAGAATAAATATACAAAGTTTTGTTTAAAATTATTTACACAATTTTTTATAATAAAACTAAACACTGGTTATTTTTGTTTTTATAGTGTTAACCATCACACTAAGGGAATACTAAAGATTATAATATCCCAAAAATTATTTTGCCTCAAGCGGGATTTGAACCCGCAACCAACCGCAACGTTTCCCCTGTAGGTGGAGCTATCGGCGCTTCGAGCCGAAGACATCCCAATGATTATTTCGTCCAAGCGAGATATGTCTCGATAGCTCAATTGGTAGAGCGCCCGCGTATCAAGCGGTGGTTGCGGGTTCAAATCCCGCTTGAGGCAAAATAATTTTTGGGATATTATAATCTTTAAATCTAAACACGATAAAAACAATGCAAAATGATAATAAAATAAGTATAAAATAAAATAACTACAAAATACAGTATATAATAGAGTACAATTGTGCAGGTAGCCCTGGGTGTTCGGTTAACAATACGCCACGCTGGACCTCGCTATGGAGTCCCAGCGGCGGCGTATTGGGCACTCAGTGTTGAAGGCGCTGTGGTCGTGTCTCTGCGACTTAGCGGCTTTACAGTTTTTGCACGACGGCGGGCTTCCGGTCGCCCAGCCCGGGCAGTCCTTGCGGAGATGGGCTTCCCCACAGTGACTGCACAGGTCCGCCGATTCCTTGCACAACTTGCGTCCGTGGCCGAAGCCGAGGCACTTTGTGCACTGAATCAGCGGACTCTGGTCGTAAACCGGGCGCCGTTGGAGGTCTATGTGAACCTCGCCCGCCGCCGTGAGCCGCTGCCATACTTTCGGTGAGACCTGCAGTATTATATGGGACTCCGTTGGATTCCGGGCCCTCCTCCTGTACTTCACCGCGACTCTGTATTCAGAGTCCGGGACATCGCTCAGATGGTGAGAGTTTTGGCTCTTAAGTGAGCGAGCGATGTCCTCATCGGTGTTATACGAGAGGACGTCCCGGATGATGACCAAGGGGTTTTTTGCCCGCGCTTCAACGACCGAGAGTCCTTTGGCCTGAGTTGCAATACGAGATTGCAACTTTTTCAGCTCTTCCGGGCTCCTCCGGGGGGTAATCGGATGCTCCTGCATCCGATTACCCCCCGGAGGAGCCATTTTTTGGTCACGAGCCTTTCTCACGCTGTCGACACGGATCCCGGTTGTCCGTGCGTCCACCGCGCCACGTATTTTATCAAGTACGTGAGCACTTGTGTCCATGGGCTCTTGGGAGGACACTATGAGCGAGTGGCGCGGGGACTGGAAAGCCGGTTTCCGTGCCATTTCGGCGTAAGAAAGTTTGTTAGGCGTAGTTTGGGTTTGTTCAGGCTGAGCAATCTTCTCCAGCTGGGCTTGAGTGGTGTTTAGGGCCGCGCCAAGATGCTTGATTTCTTCCCGGAGTAGTGTATTGTCGGCCAGGGGGCGGGTGGCGGCGGACTTTATTTCGCCAACTGCCGCGGCCACCTCTTTCAGGTCATCCCGCAGAAGTTCTAGGTTGACCCGGGCTGGACATTCCGAGTGGATTTCTTTGCGGCTCTCAAAGACAACGAGCTGCCGCAAAGCATTGATTTCTCCCATGATCTCAATTGGGGAGGTGCCAGATCGTGGGACGTCTTTTTTCTGACCCTCAAGGACTACGAAAACAATCATCTTTCGCAGCGCTTCAATCTCTTTCATAACATCGGCAGTGGATGGTCCTGGCTCTTTTTTGCTGGCCTGCTCTTTAGCCTCGGCAATTTTTTGGACGCATTATACCTCGATTCTATATTTCTGTTCAAAAATCTGGGCCTGGAGGCGCTCTATCTGCGTTTGCATGCTGCGCCTCGATTCCCAGAGTTTAAATACAATTTCATTTAGGCCTTCTAAATCAGTAAGTACCTGCTCCTTAATTGTAGTCTTCAGGTTGCCTGACTGCTCCAGCTGCTCCTTAGCACTTAGGAAGTGCTGGTTGGCCAGGATCCGCAGCTTCTTCCCGTTACACTCCGGCGTGGACTGCCAGGACTTGAAAAAAGAGTCCGAGGCTGCCGGGGAGTCTTCCCGGGAAGAAGGGGCTGAAGAGTGTGCAGACGATTGTCCGGAGGTGGGCGGTATCGCGATAGACTTGCTGGGCCCAGGGAGGTCCTTCGTTGCTCCCTCGACATTGCGCTGCGCAATAGCGCCTCCTTCCTCATTTCGCCTTTAGAGGCAGGCACCTTTGGCTTGATCGGTTTCGACATGTTGAAACTTGATCGGCGTGATCTAGGTGGCCGCGATGCACGACCGACCAAAGTCTATGAAAATGTTCAATCTAGATGGCCGCGATGCACGACCAACTAGATTTCTTATGAAAATTTTGAATTTTGTACACACTTTTTGGGCACTTCCGGACAGTTTTGAGAAGTCCTGGTCCGGTGTACCAGTGGTTTTGATGTTCACAAGGAGTATTGTCTAGTTTAAAGCACGAGTTTCAGTATAAGACTCACTTTTTTTTTGTGTTCGACATTCAAACTCGCCAGATGCACGTCGGCGAATTTGTTAGGAAAAAATTTCACGTTATACTTTTTGATTTATTCGGCTTGTTTGCAACCGAATCAAACCATTTCACTATTCATCACATTCACTGTCACTTTATCTTTCTTTTGATACAACTTCCGAGATAATCCGACAACTTTTTTCACATTTGTAAAAATGTAGCGCGGAGCGAAACTCAAAGGTGACTGGGCCGGAATACACGACCGACCGAACTAAGTGATTGCGTCTTGGAATTCTAAACAATATTTAATAAACAGATGGTCACTTCCAAGGGATTCTTTAGTAACATACCACGATTTAAAAAACACTGCTATGTCGGTTGTGACAAAAGTTACATCAGGAGTGCTTCTTTGTACCACACCATTAACTAACTTAATTCTCGGAAATTCACCATTATTGAGGCTTGCAAAACCGTTGTCTAAGCTAGAGTCAAGCAGTTGTAAACCTCTAGCATCCACTTTATTAGACCAGTTTGAGTGGTGACCATTAAAATCTCCAGCTACAATAAATTTTTCTGTAAATTTTGAAAATAATTCATCCCAGTCATTTTGAGTACTTCTGACAGACCCTGGGCAATAAATGGACGCTACGTATTTAATGTATTTAGAGTTAAGAACCTTAACACAAATAATTTCTATTCCCGGGTTACTAATACTTATCGGATACCTTTGTGTTTTGATTGAATTATGTATTAAGCAAGCCACCCCCCTATAACCATCACTATCACCCTGACATTCTGCTTCCATTTTATTTTCTTCAGAAGTACCTTATGGTACTTCTGGAAAGCATTATTGCTTTCCTGATGTTCTAGGTCCCGACTCCTGTATGTCATTATTTTCTACAGTCTCCTACCTTCTACCTGGTACATATGACGCCTCACTGGTACTGCCATCATTATTTGGTTTTTCCATTTCACTAGAGATCTTTTTATATGTACAATTGTTATTGCACATAATATGTCTGATTGTTTTTTCCTTAAAAAATGTAGGTCATTTTTTGTTATTTGCCATATGTTGTCCTTTACAATTAATACAACTGTATTCAGTATTTTCACAGTTAGCATGGTCTCCGCTACACTTAGGACATTTCACTTTTCTTGAAGGACACATTCTAGCCAGTTGGCGTTACTGTTTGCAATCACCTGATGAGTAAAACACCGTCTCCTTCTCCTGTTAGAGCGTCCAGTTTGACTTTTTCATTTCGGAATGTTGGACATCCCACGAAATAGTCGCTGACCTTCTGCAACAGATTGATGTTGAGGCGTGTTCCTCCAATTGTTTCGTCAAATCCGTTGTCACGTATGCCTACTGAATTTAGTAGGATACGGACCTCTTCTTTGCGAGCTCCAATTGGTCCAAAGTAACCGCACAATGCGCGGGTAGCTCTGGTGTGTTGGGGTAAGACTCTAAAGTTTGGCACAGGTTGTGCCGCCTCAGATGCTTCTGCCATCACGATATCTCCACAGACTCCTAATGAGGGAATCTCTTCGTAGAGATTGTGTGATGCTGCATCTATTGCTGCAGAGTGGTAACCTCCACTGCCTTGTACTACTGTTACCGGGAGTGAGTGATTTGCAAGGTGTACAGTTTTACCTTTCCTTAACTTTACTAATTCCTTTTAGGAACAAGTAGATGGGCTGCGGAATGTTATACTCGTGCTGCATGATTGCTTTGCAGAATTCTAACTCCTGAAAGGTCAAGTTTGTGTTTCCACGCTTGGCCTTGTTGTCTAATAAGCGTGACCAGAGCATAGCTGTTGAGTAGTACATCAGCATGCCTTTCGTCATTTGCTTATTAAGGTTTTGGTCGTCTCCTCCGATGGCGGAGTAAACTTCCTCGACAATCTCTGGGAGTCTTGCGTAGGTTGGCGTGACTTCCTGATTGACGTTCAGCTCTCTGACGGCCACACCGATTCCAAACACAGAATCTGCCCATAAAGGGCTGTTCTTAGGTGGAATCGGTTTTGCAGCTTTGTCAGTTGCTGTTGGGGCAGGTACCTTTGGCGTTACCAGGGCCCTGTTGTTTTTGAGGGACCTCTCTTTTGTTTCCAACTTTCGCTGGATCGAATCGTTCTAGTTTTCCTCTATAGCCTGGGGCTATTGAGTGTAGAGTTTCTTTTCGTTGTTGTTTTGCATTTTCAATAAATTCTCTTTAGCGTTCGGCGTACAATAAATTCTGTTTGATCTATCAACTCATTGTACTTGATCTTCAAGCTGTACACTTGATCTAATAACTTGGGTATAGGTCCCCTATTCAAATGCCTTCAAAAGGGAGATTGGAGTAGTCCTTCAGACCCAGTGCCGCTAGATCATTGGCAACGGATATATGGCGCGACAGCCCATCAGTAGGCGGGAGCTCCTTGCCACTCACATACAGAATAGCCCAATGAACATAATGTGCTGACGGGAGAATAGTGGTTCCCTTTATGTCCTTTAGGAGGAGCTTGTGTTCTTTCTTCAGCCCAGGGGGGGTTACTCTTGTTGTCTAGCATGTATTTGACTTCACCATTATGAAGGGCTGAGGCGAGATGTCTGTCTCTTCTGAATACGGGCGGTCTTTTGGGGTTCGTGTACTCGGGATTCGGGTCCTCCTCTTCCGTTGTTGTAAATTGTTGGATCTTCAATGGTGTTGTGGACGGTGGCGAGCAAGTGCCTCAAAAATTGAGGTTGACTGCTTTTTCAGTGAATGTGGCTTTTTGAATTTTTGCTTTTAGTAATTTTCTAATTGGGCATTCCACATGAAGCTGAAGTCCCTACAGTGGATGGACGAAGGAATAAAATTGAGAGGAAACAAATACTTGGGTCGCCTGAAAAGTCACACTAACCCACTTGCAAGGGCACTCATAGATAACCCGAGTACCACATGCCGCTTGAAAAGAAGCTACATCCTGGACAACCTCCAATAAAGAGGGAAGAAGGACTAATGAGCCCGGATCCCAAACGCCAGAGAAACATCCAACTCATCCGCTTATAGTCCACCAATTGATCGCGGATAATCAGAACAGAAAAAAAGGGGCATTCCACATGAAGAGAACAGCTAAAAAAGTTGATGTTTCCGGTTTTAATAATATTTGATTATGCTATAGCTATACATGTCCTCAATCTGCACACAAAATATTTTTACAGTATACGGTTGGTTAGCTTGCTAGACGTCTTTGAAAAATTGACTAACCGGTAGGTATATGCTGATTCAAACCCTAGTTTTTAAAAGTTACAATAATATAAATAAAGCAGTCAAATTTATGCTTAATTCAATGAACTTTTTAAATGCATTTCTGAATATATATTTTTTTAATTTGTACTAGGAAAAAAATATTTAAATATTTGAAACTGAAATTTCACAAAGGACTTGATTTAAAAAAAATAATCTAAAAATAGCAATCTTTTTAAAGATAAATCCTTACTAAGGTTCATAATGGGCACGGAAGTCTTTTAGAAGCTAGACCAGTTACAGTCGCGAAGTGTAGCGGCCGTCACTTGGGAATAACCTATCACCAGCTATCACGAGATTACTTTACCTAAAGCAATTTATTTGTAAAGTGCCTAATTTTGTTTAATAATTTGATCGTATTTTAATGTTATCAAAATTACTATAAAACAACAAATATTTCCTAATAATTTATATGTTTAAATACAAATTTTAACAATTTCATAATGTTGACTGTTTGCGTTTTACACCTTCAGCAGTCAGAATAAAGGCATGATACTTTTTTGTACCTGGTATTGTCACTGAAAAGTCAAATCTGTTTTTAAACATATTATTTTCTCCAATGTCTTCTTTCCGACAATAATAAATATTAGTTTGAGGCATTGATGTTCTAGCCCATTCATACAACCGCTGGGGTGTTATGATCAGACAGATCAACTGCACAATCCGCACACAGCGCACTAATACCAAAATCCCAGATGAGTCACAAAACAAATTGTACCAAATGTACAAACTGTACCTACTGCTTCGACACCATTCATATGAATATATTTTTTGTACTTATGTTGTTTTCTTGAAGGTGTTGCTGCAAAAGTTTTTAAAAGGTATAGAAAGAAGCAGCCGTGTTTTAAATCAAATAATAAAGATGTTGCTCAATCATTTCACTGGAACAACGATCAAGCTACTATTGACATCAGTGTAGTGTATTACTACAGAAAAGGGCAAAGTTTAAAACACGGAAGTCGTGGTAATATCAGACGATTTAAAATAACAATCAAATATCAAAATCGGAAACATCAAACTTTTTTAGGTGTCCGCTTCACGTGGTATGCCCTTAATCTTTAATTTAAATCTTTATTGAATTACAAAATATAACTTAGCCAATGCAATTGTTTTTGATAGGAAGTCATGCAACAATTTTATTGTCTGCACAGTAGTGCTGCTGGCTGGAGTGCTCTCCAGGTTACCTTCTCGTGTGCCTATGGTTCCTTGTCCAATTCGGACTTGAGTTGCATCAACAACCACTTGCGCAGCTCACCGGAGGGAACTGATTTACCACAGGACGGTGCCCTGTTCGTATTCATATAATTTATTAACCTTAGGGACCTTGGGAACCGCTTCTTCCTCGTGCTCCTACTAAATTCTCCTACTGGTAGGAGCACCGGGACACCCATGTCCTGATGCTCCTTTTTTATTATTAAGCCTTTATTTATTGAAGTAATTAGGTAAGTATAACTATATTACTTATTAACTAATATTATAAAACACTTTAGCACATCGGTTTCAAACTTCAATACGTCCTGTTGACGCAAAGGCCTCCTCCAGCTTTTTCCATGAGTGTCTGTCTTGCGCGAGCCTTGTCCATAGTAGACCTGCAGTTTTCTTTATTTCGTCTACCCATCGCGTTATTGGCCTCCCTCTTTTCCTCTTATGATCTTCCGTTGGTGTCCATTCAGTTAATATTTTGGTCCATTTCTCTCTGTTACTCCTAATCATGTGGCCGGTCCATCTCCATTTGAGTTGACTATAACGTTTTTACTTTTGTTTTTTTCCTTATATGTAGCTCGAATTTTGTCTGTTAGCCTGATTCCTAGTATACTTATTTCCATGCTACGTTGGCACGTTCTTAATTTACGGATATTTTTTTGGGACATGGACCATGGCTGACTGACATCCGTAGGTTAGGTATGGAAGGATGCAAATATCAAGTAATTTTCTTTTGGCGGCGATTGGATAACTTTTATTTTTCATGACCTCTTTAAGAGACCAATAGCTTTTCCACGAATACTCTCGTCGCTACTCTTGTATCTATCTCTAAGTCCATTTGATTGCTGAATGGTAAATGCTGGCCCAGATAATTGTATGAGTTTACATATTCAAAGTGTGAATCTACAATTGTTAACTTTGTAGGCGCTTTGTTTGTCATTAGCTTGGTTTTAGCTTTATTCATCGTTAGACCGACTCTCTCACTACAATCTAGAAGACTCTGGAGCCTTTTTTCCAAGTTTTCGGCTTTGTCTGTTATAATTACAATATCATCGGCCAATCGAAGATGGGTAAGCTTAGTTCCGTTGATGTTTATACCGAAGTTTTCCCAGTCCAGATTTCTAAAAACTTCTTCCAGTACGGCAGAAAAAAGTTTAAGTGACAAGGGATCACCTTGTCGGACACCTCTTCTTATAAGAAATTCTTGGCCTATGGATTCTAGTTTTACCTGCGCTGAGCTATGTTTATAAATGTTTTTAATTATTCTTATGAATTTATTGTCTATTCCTTGGTTTTTTAGTGCTTGCCGTATTCCTGTGTGGTATAGCGAGTCAAAGGCTTTATTATAATCAACAAATGCTAAATACAATGGCTTTCTATACTCCTGGTGTTTTTCAATTAGTTGTTTCAGCACTTGTATGTGGTCCATAGTCGAAAAATTTGCTCTGATGCTCCTACTGAACAAAACCACGGGTAATAATGTAATATTCTAAATTTAATTCCTCCTGCTCCTATCACATAACATATTGAACAGTCAACTACAAAATACTTTAAGCAACTAATAAACAAATAATAACTACTTATACCTAAACACTAAAGTTTTCCGTTTACTCCCACCTGTTCTGTTGAGTAGTTCTGTTGACAAAACTACTGGTAATTTCTCCGTATTAGTTCTGTGATTTAAAAAACTCGCGAGCTTTGCGAGGTCCCTTTTGTGCAACTCAATTGCGCAACTCTGTTAAGTAAATTGAGCAATGGGACCCTTCTTTATCAAACTTATAACACAGTTCCGAATTTTCTTTCAATAAAGATCGGAATATTTTGTTCACCAACGCCATCCATTTTATATATTTTTGGCTAATATTCAGATTGATGAAATAGAGCTAAGTCAATGAATGACACAAAATTTTCCTTTTTTTAATTAATTTGTTTTATAAAGAAGTTTGTCACTATAAGAACAAACCAACAAACAAAAGGAGGTTTTATATCTAAACAGAAATCTACTTTCATAGTGAAGTGACTCTTCACCTGTACTTGAATCAGAGGCTTGGTCTAATAATCCCCTTAAAGATTCACCTGCGAAGGGGATTATTAGACTTTTTGTCTACAAATCCCCTTACAATCGGATTTAGCTGACGCAGGGGATTATTAGACAAAAAGTATAGAAATCCCCTTAATCGTAATTTATTTTGGTGGAAGGGGGTTATTAGACAAGAATAAATAAATACTCTTAAACCTTCATTTTATTAAATGAAATAAAGTTCATTCGTATAGGCCGGGTGAATTAGCCATAACTAGCCTACAATTTATTTAACGTGACATCTGACCCACCGTGGCTCACTTGTGAAATGCCCACCCTCAGTCACCTATCTAAGGCCTGGCCAGGCCTGGGGGGTAAGAAACACCTAAGCCAGCTACGCTATGAGTGCTACCAATCAAATAAAAACAGCGAATTAAATAATCAAAAAATCTTTATTTATTTTACATAACTTAGTGGTAGGTATAACAACAAAAATCAAGAAAATATATACAAAAAATTGTGTACTCTCTTAGCTTTAAATTAATACGAATGATGTAGGAAATAGAGAATTTCGTAAACATGCCAAATAATTCGTGGTTTTTGTAATAAAGATTTTTCCTTCTTCAAGTTACATTTTCATAAAGTTAACAATAAATCAACGATTTTTTTCTAAAAAGTGCCCAACCGTTATGTCACCGTTAATGAGTTCCATTTGGACTTCCTGTATGAATTGATCGTAGTCAATGCTCTTTTGTAATCGGTTTGAAATTCCTTCTCCGTTATCATAAAACTTTTTAGCGCGAATATGCATCTTCCGACAAAACAGCGAGTTAATTAGGCTGGGATTCTTTCTAGCTATTCGTTTCTTGATTTTTCCATTCCAGGCTTCCACCAGGTTATTTGTACGGTGTTGCTGATCGAATGTGCACCATATTTTGATCAAATCTTCTTTTAGCCACTGTTTTAACATATACATATGTTCTAAACTGCTTACTCTTTTCGTCATCAGGACTATGAGACGCAACATAAAACCAGCCCTCGAGAATTTTGTCCTGTGGTAGCATAGGCAAAACTGCACTAAGGGCTACCTGTCTTTTCATCAGTTTTTGTTTAGTAAGTCCTAGTTGTTTCCCTTTTCGCCAAATAGCATCTCTATAATGGACATAGCAGCCACTGACTGAGACATCTTCAAATGTATTCCTCATTGCATTTATTGCAGCTTCTTCAAAATCGCACTTGAAAAATTTTGGTTGCCATTCTGGGAGTTGAGATTTGAGAACTCCGAAAAGAATTTCGTACGCTCGCTGACTTTTGTGGCTCATTAGAACGTACACCAACGGCAAAATATTAATATCTTTGTTCGTACTGCCTAAATCTCCATGAATGGTATAGAGTTGATAGAAAGGTTTAGTACAGGTCCAGAAAGTTCCATCTCCCAGAAAGAAGTAAAGCGTATTCATATAATCACGGGCCAATTTGGAGCAAAATGCTATTACACGTATAGAACCATCATTATAGTCCGCTAACAAAAATCCTGGTGTAACTCTGGGATTTCGACTTCTGCAACGTCTTGAAATTGCGTTTTCTTCACACCCAAAGCTGCATTCTTGTGGTTATATAGTGTTGCTTTTATGTTCTTCAGGCGAGGAAATTCTCTGATTACATCGATTCGATCTTCTAATGAGCTCACAGCTGAATTGTAGGCTGTGGAAATGCCGGACGCTTCAGGGTCGGAAATTTGTGTCTTCAATTTGGCCAGCCTTACCGCAATGTCATTCTTCGCAAAATCCGCTTCACATACATTATGTTGTTTTTCACTTTTGATCTGTTGTTTCTGAAACAACAAAACGATGACCATTATATTAGTAGAATAAGCTAGCTTTTGTTGGGTTAGTTAAGAAACCCAGCTAGAGTGTACCGATAAACAATTTTAATAACAGTAAAACGTCAATTTTAAACAAATGAGTTCCAAAGTCACGAGTTCCAATAATCTTTCCAGGTTTCCAGGTTATAAAAACTTCATATGATACAAAAACTGGTTTTTGTTAAGTTATCAAAGAAATCAAACCTACGAAAAACAGGCTGGAAAAAAATTCGGCGGCAGCCGACGATAAAAAAAATTTCTAAATCGTAATTATAAATGCCTTAAACATTATCATATCTGTCTGCACATGAGTGTTATGTTTATCACTAAAATATCAATGAAATCTATAATAGAAGTGAATACACTCGGGTGATTACTAAATTTCAAACTCCGAAGTTCAATACACCGAGGTAGGATTCTTTTATGTTATGATTTGAACAGATTCTAACATTAATAATAATTCTCAAAATGAATGAAGTTTTACTTACGTGTATTATGATGGATCCAGTGCATTTACTTTTCTTTCTTTGTGTACACTCCCATAAAACGGATCCATTTTTATTTCTTGTTTTGGCACAATATTGATATCCGCCGTGTAAGAGTATTGTTGCATTCTTTTTATTTATGTACTCTAATTCTGCACCACTTGCACTACCAGCCATGATTTTTTTTAGATTAGGAGTCTCATAAATAATACAACGCACTGTGCACTTTACTGGTTAACATGTTACAGCAAACTGATAAGAAATGCAAATTCCTGATGTACCAAACCCTACCTCAAGCGGGGAAAACTACAGCTATGGGAGGGCAAATCGGACTTGTGATGTCACCGTTAGGTTTCCATCCGACCCATGGACCATGCCATGTAATACTTCATTGGGTCACAACCTTCCAGGTTGAACACAGATGATCTTCCCACTGTCAGTCAAGCAGACTCACTTGACTGATGATGGCTGAAGGTGTCTTATGCCTCAGTGAGAAGAATCGAATCTGTTCTGGATAAATCATGACTCAATATATGCAAAGTGACGTAGTTTCTCCTTCTAGTTACTTCTATCTGATCCTAAGCTGAACTGAACCACGATTTCACTTTCCTTCAGCTTTTATACTACCATACTTGTTCCAAGAACAAATTGATTTTTCGAAAAAATAATAGAATTTTCAAATATTTCAAACTTTATTCTTTCCGTTGACAAAGATTCTATGGACAGCGAGTTCAGTTCAAAATTCACAGAAAAGCGTTTCATAATACAATTTCACTTATTAGTATAGGCATGATATCAAACAACAACACTAATATTCTCACTCTAATCCAATCTGTATTTCTACGAACCATTACATATTTTTCACTCACTTAGAACTGCTCTTCTGACTACTTGCGAGAGAAACAAGGATATCAGATATCGTCTATCATTTTTAATTTTAATTTGTAATTTGGAATTAGAGAAATATTTATGGAGCTATCATGATTTGAAATAAATATATGTATTAATTTATTAACTACTAATATAAATGGCATTATACAAGTGTGAATGATAAATAAATTGACTGCATACTAAGACTTGGTTATTAATAATATTTCGTTTATTTTTTATATAGAGTTTCAATCCACCTGAAAAGATTACAGTCCATGAACTATACTCCCCGATAATTCTTTTAATTTTTTATAAACTAACCAGAATATCTCAAAACTGCTAAGAGTTTCAATTAAAATGACATTAATAAGTTTTTAATGTTTACAAAAAAAACGTTTCAGAGTTCTTTGGAAATCTAATTCGCTCAAATATTAAATACTTAAAGGCCTTATAAACTATGTTTGTGAATTGAATGAAACTAGGCATAGGCTGTTTCGTTACACTGAGTCAAGTCAAGGAACCGGTTCATAGACCCATAGATAACCCCTTGCAGGTAAAAGCCGAAAAAATGTGCATTATACAGAACTATGGCCCTTATTCGCAATAATTAAGGTCGATATTTACGTACAATGAAATGAATAACCTAGTTGCTAGGTTTTAAGAATCTTTTTAATTACAGAACTAACCAATTATTAATAAGTTTTCTGCGACAGTTGGTTTTTAAGACAAGTCTTATAATAATTATAAAAATAGTTGAGAGGTTATGTATTTATAATAAAAATTATACGAGGACATGGTAAATGATTAAGGTATACAAAGAAATAAAGACTTTGTGATTACTAAATTAGTTGTTGGTATATGATTTTATTAAAATAAATTAAACTTTCAAGAGGATCTCTAGATTTTGTGATTATTTAATTCGTTGTTTTTATTTGATTGGTAGCACTCATAGCGCATCTGGCTTAGGTGTTTCTTAGCCCCCAGGCTTGGCCAGGCCTTGGATAGATGACTGAGGGTGGGCATTTCACAAGTGAGCCATGGTGGGTCAGATGTCACGTTAAATAAATTGTAGGCTAGTTATGGCTAATTCACCCGGCATATACGAATGAACTTTATTTCATTTAATAAAATAAAGGTTTAAGAGTATTTATTTATTCATGTCTAATAACCCCCTTCCACCAAAATAAATTACAATTAAGGGGATTTCTATACTTTTTGTCTAATAATCCCCTGCCTCAGCTAAATCTGATTGTAAGGGGATTATTAGACCAAGCCGAATCAGAGTATGCCTATAAGGAAATCTATTTTAGTTATGTCTACTTAACGTTTGGAGCTTTTCTTCGATCGTGGATGAAGCGGGGACGTGCTGGTTTGTATTTCGCCAGTAATGTTTTTTTTTTTTATTTGTATTTTCCCAGTTTGCTAAGTGGCAAAAGACTTCTCGCTTCCTTCCGAAAAAAACACTTCGACGTTCTAATTGCCTCTTTGTCTAACGGTGGCAAACAAAAAAAGTTAGTGCTTGTCGCTAACCAAGAAGTCCTCACAAATAATTTTGGGTTATTTATGTCCTCAGTTTTATAGTTGATCTTTTTTTAACACCCCAATGCCTTTGTTTGTACCGTTGCTTATACAAAGAATCCTTCGATAGGTAGTTCTGCAGCCAGCCCCTCCACTTTGGGGCAGTCATTCTATTAATGTCTTCTAGAAACAACGTCTTAACTTTTTTCATTTTATAGGTCTTATGACTTATGACTATTCTTGCTACGTGCCCTTTTATATTAGGTCAGTAGTGGGTCAGCACCAACTTTGCTCTAATTAGGAGTCAGTACTTTTGCTACTGACTCAATGTAAATCATACATTAGAGAATCTTAAACTTCAACGTATCGTCCAGCTACGCGCTGTAAAGCGCTGTAAAAAACCCACACAAATTGACAGCTGGACGATATTATGGTAACGTTTGTCAAAATAATTATTCCGGATACGGGTTTAATATCCAATTCTTATTACAGGTTTACGCTCAGAGAAACACTGCGGTAGTGTGGCCGACAATGACGCTCGTACTTTGTCGCTGACTGCGTTTCGTTTCGGTTCACTGGGTGTAAGATATGATCTACGTCGTAGCGCAATCTGCGTCGTAGCGCTATCTACGTCGTAGCGCTACCTACGACGTAAATCAGCTTTTAGCAAAATGATCAGTGATTAGATTTCATTCACGCTGACCTAATGCGGATTGGTGGTCTTTAAAATTTTTAGAAACCGAATTCTTCATTATTGTTTTTTTTTACCGTTTCAGAGTATTAGTATTTTGTAGATATCGAGTTTATATTTCGTTTACATAATATCGATATTTTCAAGTGTATAAACCATTAGCAATTTTTGAAACACTCAGTCCATAAGCTCTAGGCAACCCGCCATCACGACGCTAGGAATAACATGGGCATATTTAAAAGAAAGTCAAGGGCTTCCTAACAGGTATGCAATGCGTCTGAAACAACTAATATAGTGCTGCAGATATCTATAGGCGACGAAGACCGCTTTCCATCAGGCGGCTCGTCTGCTTGTTTGTTACCTTATGACAAATTAATATGATAATTGAGCGGACATTTTTTTATTATTCAGCATAGTTGACAAATTCACTCGCATTCTTTTTTTCGCAATTTTTCAATAATTTCTTACCGTTTAAACCTTCCCTGGACTCCTACAAACATTTCAAGACCAAAATTAGCCAAATCGGTCCAGCTGTTCTCGAGTTTTAGCGAGCCTAACGCACCGCAAATCATTTTTATTTAAAAGAATAAAAAAATAAGATTAATATCTTATACCTACGTAACTAAGTATAACAAGTTTCTTCTTCATAAGAAGAAGATAATATGTAGGTACTTATTTAGATAGACTTATAAACCCACGCTCCAGTCTGCTCCATGGTCATTTCTTTAATAAAAAGACAGTGCAGCTACGTTACCAAGCTACACCGTGAAAACCAATTACTAACCAATGGTTACCAATTGTCCAATTAGAGTAGGTACCCTAATTTGATTATCAATAGTCTGAGGGGAGTCATTCCCGATCGGGAGTCTACTCATAAAAGCGACAAACGTTATTCGTGGCAAATATTGCAGTTCAACTTACGTCTCGGTGACAACCTGTAATATAAGTTAAACCACGAAAACTGTCACGATGTATCGCCTTTGTATGCAAGAATAGACCCTCTGATAAGCAATGCAACTAAATCGCATCGTTTACTCATACGATCGTTACCAATTAGGACGAGACTCCGGGCGATATTCGAGCCAACACAATGCACTGCCAGCCAAATGCGAGGGGTGGGATTATCTATTATTAAGGGCAATCATATTGATGACCCCAGTAACAATAATTGCACCAATTAATTGGTACTATTAAAAACGAAGTCTTTGAAATTCGTGAATTATTAGGTCTTTATTATGATTTGCGTATTATGAAATTCGAGACTTCGACTTTGAGTCTTCCTCACCTCTGTTGCTAGTTTAACATTACTTATCTACTTTAGCATCAGCTCTTACGGTACTTAAAAATATCACGCTCTTACCTACAGTCTACTTAGTATTGATCCATTACGACGCGAAATAAAGTATTTGAGAGTGAGTAGGCTGAGCTTAAACATTTGTAGGTCAGCCTCCAATGTTAAGCATTATTTACATTGAGTCAGTAGCAAAGTCAGTGCTGACCCGCTAGACTGTAAATGGATTCAGAGTCAATGAAACGTCGGGTCTTATTGTAGTACTGTACTGTCTTATATATTTTCGCGTACTGACCCTTTGTAAACAGAGCAAGTCAGTTTTCGAAGTCAGTCACTAGCCGAATGTAAATTATACTCAACAAATAAAGAAGCCAAGATAACGCTATTGCGTAATTACATACTTAGTAAATAAAATTGATTTTAATATCAGCGAAGGACACGGCCCCTATTACAGGGATTTTCCACCAACCACCCACACGCAGCCTCGAGAGCTTTGTCTATCAATTTACGATATTAAAATCTATTTTGCGCGAGCAGTAGGGCTAGGGGTATTTTAAAATTAAATTACTTCTGTTACCGATTGCACTAAGGTGGATGGAAATAAAAATAATCCCTTGAAACACCCAGTTACCTTAAGGTGGACCACGGGTGCCACCACTATTGTGTAAAAATGAGTTATTTCTTCTTTGTTAAAGGAAGACACCCTGTTTAAGCTCCCTGTTGCTTCAGCTTTGCGAATAGTAATAGATAAACTGCGTCGCATACAACGTTGCACCCAGTCCAACCTTGTTGTTTTGCTATTAACATCAAATTGCAAATACATTAATTACAACACTATCATCATTAAAGTAAAGTAAAGTAAAGTAAAAAAAAGTTATAATAATATCATGCATACACCTGCTGATGGTCTGCCAAGACATTTCTTAGAGTGCTTACCCGTTCAGCCACAGCGAGGGCATCGTGTAATTTTGTGTCTAGCAAAGAGCAAATTAATTGTTTTACTAATTAACATTACAGTAACGGACTGCATAAAAACAAAAAAAAACCGAGTTTAAATACAATTTTAATTTTACATTAATTATTAATTTAAAATACATGCAAAATGCGATAGCATATTTATGGGGTTTAGTTATTTAAGTTGTTTAATTGTGTCGATTCTGTTGTGGCATTTCCTAATCTTAGCTGACTAAAATTGTATTTTATTTTAATTCATTAGAAAAGGACGGCAACAATTTTAGTTAAAAGACACCAAACTGTGTTATTCTGTTGTGTATTTTGTTTTCCGAACAAAATAAAATAAAACAAAATAAATAAAATTATTTTTTTATTTTATTCAACTCTAAGTAGGTACTCACAAACGTATTTTCTCAAATCTGTTTTACTAAGCATAGCAGCATAGCATTCCCAACAACTTAACTTGTTCAGATTTTGTAAACTTTCAACGTGCTTATTAAATAAGTTTTTATGGATTTTTACTGCTTGTCTCTTTGAAATTCCACTTTAAGCCGCAGTTTTTGCATGCTGAAAGAATTCTTCAATCCAAGGCGCTTAAACGGTGGTCCTTTAACCCCAAACGACCATATTTTAAAAGATTTAAAAATTTAAAACCATTCAAAGATAATATGATTAAAATGATTACTTTATCGAAAAAAATTTGTTCCTAATAATACTAAACGGTTATTTTATAAGTACCAACAATGTAATCTTGAGCTGGATGTACCAACAAATATATCCAGCTCAAAAGATAGGTGCGGCCGTAAACATGCACCTCACATTTTGGCGCTGCGAGCAGACTGATTTTATTTGCACAGCGCTATTCCACCGCGTTTTAGCTCACTCGCCTTGTTTGTGTGCACTATATTTAGCAAGTTTTTGGGGTGAGCGCCATTGATTGCCCCGAGAGTGGCGCTATTCCCCTTGCCACCCCTATTTCAAAACCCTAAACATATCATTGTTTGGATTATTTTCTGAATATTTCACCTCTCTGCTTGGGATTTAAACCCAACTAATTACTGTTTTTTTGGTTGTGTTTTATTTGTTTTGCACATTATTTTTCGCGGCGTGGCAGGTAACTTTACCATGTAAGGTGGTACCAAGACCGAGCTGTTCCCAAATGTGATGTTAAGGTATTGTTTTTGGCAGCATTCCAAAAACACTAAAATATGGGACAATGGGAGGAGCTTACCTACTTTTTACAGTTTAAGCTTTGGTCCCAAACAGCAAGGCTGAAAACCGAATAACGTTCCCAAAAGACATAAATCTTACACGAGGCAACTGAAGAACGAATAGGGGAACTCGTTAAAATGAAACGGCCCTTTTGTGGGTAGTGGTTGATTGTTGTATAGTTCACGTTGCAGTTTGGTTGACGTGCTAAACTGCTTACAATGTTATAGTGCTATGATGACGTGCAGCTAATGCACTTTAATGATGACGATTTCGTTTACAGAATCATAAAGTTTATCCTTCACACTTTACTCAAACTGAAGCACTATTACATTATATGAATCTATTGAAACTTGCAATGATTTGCAGTGAATTAGCAAACCATCATGACTGAAAGAAACTGCATAGATCATGCACGGGAAACCTTTCAAGGCGGTGCTGAATGATCAGCTAGAGGAAAAGGTGCTAGCCCAGCTAAGCTAAGCCGGCTGGTCAAGGTTAAGAGACCATTTTGTTGTTTGTTGTTTCTTTTAAACGTCTGGTCGGAGTTACTTGGTAGTTACTTGGTAAGTACCTATGCTAGTTTGAATAAATTATATTTTATAGGTACTGCTTGGTTATTAAATCACTCCACGTTAAA
The DNA here is from genome assembly GCA_951394395.1 of Colostygia pectinataria. Lineage (NCBI taxonomy): Eukaryota > Metazoa > Arthropoda > Insecta > Lepidoptera > Geometridae > Colostygia > Colostygia pectinataria. The sequence continues at coordinate 16,007,565 of OX596348.1, read as the reverse complement.
ACACGTAGTAAATATCCTAGATTTAATAATAAGTGGCAGTAATAAATAGACAAGAATTTTCTTTTTCGTAACTGGTTTTTAAAAGCAGCTAGGAAACTAATTACATTTTCATATGAATTAACTAAAGATGAATATAATATCTATTTTTGTAAATAGATCTCTTAATCCGTAAGCTGAATGCGTTCACGACTCCATGAAAAATAGCAACTTAATCCATTCAACAAAGATAAAGCTTAGATTGAGAAGTATCTTCTTTTTCATCTAAACGGCTAATCTAGATCCGCTGACTGTACCAAAAAGAACTGCAACTCGACACTGTGTTAGTAACTCAGTAAACAAATTAATTCCGCCAAGGGATTTAAAAAAATCAATAATATCTAATGAAACGGCGCTCGAGGCTACGAGTGGGTGGGTGGTAGAGCGAATCCCTGCAAATTGAAGGGACCGCATGAACAGTATTAAAACATCACTAAAGCACTGCTACGCATTTCATATTATAAATTACATAATTATATTTCTTAGAGTAGCTAAAATATAATATACATGAGCTACTTGAAGATTATTATGTAATCGGTAGTAATTACAAGATTAAGCAAAGACCGAGTTAGCGGTTTACTAGGCACGTAATTTCTGTTAATTTTTATCTAATAGGTGTTCTCTCGTCTCTGACACAGGTGGTTCTTAGTATGCAAATGAGCTATTTGTATCTACCTATTAGAAGTCGGTACCGGCTTTTTCAAAGTGGTTATGCCATGACAGATGCCTTCGGGCGGCCTTAAAATTCTGTCACCAGAGTTGGCCATTGACTCATACGAACTTACTTACCTATTAGAAGACATTTGCCGTGCAGTAAGACAACACAGGTTCTTAACAATATTAATAAATAATAAGACAAGTTCATTTGAAGGCCTTTACTGTGTTTATTATTAGACACGCTTGCCTCTTCAGATAATTTCCCGATAGATAATGAAGCATACTAAAGAATGAAGACTTTGTTAACGGAAGCTGAGATATTATACCACGGATGTTCTTGAACTAATAGTCGCGTGGTATCTAAAGCTTATTTACTGATTTTTTCTGATTTGCACGGTTTGATATTTCTGGAAAAAACTTCCACGGCAGACCAAATCTTAACTGGCATCTTTAAAAAGTTAAGTAAAGCGAAAAAGTAAGAAAATAAAAATTCAAAATTATACGTCTACGTCTCGTAGACCGTGCTACGCCTAAGCCCACGATGTCGTAGAGGCTGTATAGCAAAGTTTTGCAATGAAATCCTTTATATTTTCAAAATAGACAGTTCAATGTTTAATTAAAGTACGTGAGAATAATCTATTAATGTTATGAGCAAGTTGTAAGTCTATGTTAAGTGAACTATTAGAAAATTTCTGGTGTAGCTTAGCACGTGAATAAACGTCACAACAAGTCAAATAAAATTTAATAATTAATAGTAAATACATATACCAAATACATATATATTAAACATATAGTATTATATCTTGGGAATCCATGTAACAACAAAAGGCAATTCTAAGAATTCACCGTTACACAGATATTGTGTGCTAATTAGTTGCCGCTAAGCGGAATGTAATTTACTATTACTATTTACTACTGAATTATTCCCTCTTTATAGTATGATAAGAATAAATCTTCTTCTTTTAATTTGTATGTGGAATAAAAATCAAATGCATTTAAAGATGAAAAAAAAATGTTATTTGATGTTACTGTTGTGTGAGTGTGTCAACAAAAAACTCAAGACGACTACGATGCGGACGTCGGGTTGTCTTTGGCTATCTTGTCAAAACGACATGGTCCCATTTTCATAATTTTTCTCGTGTTATTTTAAGTTTCATTGCGTGGCAGTTTATCTAATTTCACTTGTTTATTTAGCACAAGTGTAAGTAATTGAAATGAAGGGGTAATGTTGGTTTTTAATTTAGTCAAAGGCTTTCCTATGAAATTTTGAAAGAAACGTTTAAATTTTTTAAAACATTTGTTTGTTTACGTTGCGACAATCAAATACATCTACAAACTCGACACTGGCGAAATTGTGGCAAATATGCCACAGAGTCCATAAACGAAGAAGAAGAAGAAAAATACTACGGCGTCACCCTGGACGGGACGGCCATTCGAACGGGGATGGTTATGGACTTTTATTACCCATCTGACAAAAATAAAACACTTTGATTTAATATCGAACATAAAAATCAAAACAATACAATTTTATTTGTACCTATATTGTTTTTCACCAGTTCAAGTTGTTGGTCCCTTGTTTATTTTTGTTGGCTCGTGTTAGGCTTGAGTACATGCTAGACTTTTTAAGTGCGCAATTGGTTCACAAACTGTACATTCCTAAGTTTCGGCTAGTAAAGGTAAATGGGTCTTTTATGAGAAATTATGTTCGCTTCTATAATAAACTTCCAGTAAATATAACTGAACTTTCGATACGAAAATTTAAAACCTACATTAAAGTTAATCTCCTAAAAAAAGCATACTATACTATAAATGATTATATTACTGATAGGAACGCTTGGCTCGATGTGGCCGCTCTGCTCCCCGACATCTAGCAAAATTAGTATAACTGCAATGTCTATGCTATTATTGTATCCTTGTTTTTGTTTAGTACCTATTCGATTATTTAGAATTAAATAATAATGTGTACTCATCAAGCGTAGCGTGTATTGCTAAAGAACTTGGCTCTTAAATTTTTTACCTTTTTACTTACCTACTTATATTCTTGGCATGAGCCTCACCTAGTTCGATTGGCACCACACTGAAGCTTGACTTTGACTTTGTTCGTCACAACATGTAGGCGTCGCAATCATTAGTGAGTTAAGTACTACTATATTTTCATCATTATAAATTTCAATAAACAAATATTGGCGGACTTATTTTACGCAGTGCTTTCTGGTCCTAAACAAAGCATAGTTTGCACTAGAATACTTATATATATTTATATAAAAATATTAACTAGAACAAACTCCACCGCGCTACCGAGGTAATAAATTACGCGAATCCTTAGGCCGCCTTTACATCTGTTAATTTTACTTACGTAAGGCACGTACGTAAGCCACTTCGTTAAATTTTCAAGGGTAAACACTCGATATAAGTGGCTTACAAAAATTGTTTACTACTCGTACTTTTGTAATTCGTAATAAATCATAAATCGTAATTGAAAAATTATAAGTCTAAATGTGTTCAAGTTTGTTTACGTAAGCGACTTGCAGCTTATCGAACTAAATTGATAAGTTGAGAACTTATACGAAAACATTGTCCCATACTGTGGGACTGTATCGAAAATATGTTATATCTTTTGTGTATCATTTTTTATTAATTATTGGTGCAACTTGTTCCAAAATAAATTCAAAACTTGTAGCATTCATTCTTTATAAAATTGAAAAATCCGTGTCGGTCTTTCATTCTCAACTTCTTTAAAAGATTTTCAAAATCTTTTAAAGGAGTTGAGCGCTGCATTTTCCTTCAGTATTATTTTTCTCTCGCCTTTTATTAGATAAAATTATATATGCAGCAGTTATATAACGTGGCGTCTATGAGAAGGCATTTTATTACTGATGTAAGCAGGCATGTAATAATTTATGCAAGTTTACACTCACAAAAATTACGTAAGCATGATTTAGTGTAAGTTTATTTTAAGCGTAAATGCAACCGTAAGTAATTTACATAAATATTACGAAAGTAACTTACAGGTGTAAAGGCGGCCTTACAGTGCAACTCACTAGAGTTGGCCACAGACTCATAAAATTTTTTTTTTAAATATATCAAATTAAGAATCATAAGTATATATAGGTACCAAATAGCACATAAAAAACCACAGAAGTTTATAGACATTATGCTACTGACATGAGTCAATGTCGATTTTAGTAACTTAATATAATACTTACATAATATATGTCTAACTAGACATTTTTTGGCTTGACTGATCTCGAGTAAGATACTAATCGATTAGTAATTAGTTGCATATTAGTATCAGGTATCAAACGCTTTGACAGGCACCCGTAATTGGACTCAACATACCTAGGTATGCATACAGATACTATGCTACGTTTATGCAACAAGATATAGTGTTAGGCGGCTTAACTCATACCTGTTAATATACTAACGCACATAATTAGACTTGCTCAAGTATACTACAGTAACATGTGTTGGAAAATAATTGCGCAAGTTTAGGTAATTGCGCACTGGTAGTCTAACACCACTAGTGGGCTAGTGGTAATTATTATGATAATGCCTTCTGATTCTAACGTCGTGGGTTCGAAACCGGTCTTGCATCAATGGATTTTTTATTGAAAAAATATATGTGCCCAATGCTAGTGCTCTAATTGCGCAAGCTTTTAGACATGTCGATTCCTAACTTGTGCTTATTGGCTTCGCGAAAATATTACGCTAAGCTTAGGTGGTATTTTCACATTCAACTTCAGTATCTTCAGTATTACATAGCCGCATAGTATAATACGACGTGTCTTTTCGCCGTCATTACTACGACGCTTAGATATTTTAAACTACGCAACGTGGTCTAATGCGGTTTTCATCATTAAAGTGTTTCAAGAAGAGTTTAAGAACCCGTGGAAAATCGAGGCCGATCGCTAGTTTAAAATATGCAAGTAAAATAAGTTTCTTTATACGCAGATAGTTTTATGCGAGTCTTTGGCGTATAATTATGTAAGTGATTAGAAAGAAACAAATAATATAATTTTATTTGTGAAGAGCATATAGAAGTAGCACTAATACAGAGTAGCTACATCATACAAACCTAATGATTATTATAACAATCAGAAAACAAAGATTAAAATTAAAAAACTAAGAAGTAGCACATATTATAATAGGACGTGTGTATTTGCTGTACCTACACACAAAAATGAGGTCGCCACAAAAAGAAATTAAGAATATTAGCTAATGATGTGCAAATAAAAAAAAGTTATTGATGTGCGAATAATGTTCTCTTTAAATAACTAGTGTTTATACCATAGTTCGGTTTACACGTTTTTTCTGCTATTTTGGGACAAGTTTTAAGGCAACTCTTGCCAAAGCGTCATCTTAGCGCCATTACCGCGCAATACAACATGACTTTATTTCTCAGAAATGAAATCGTTCAAACATACATCCTTGCTTTGCGCCAGTATATGCGTAGATGTGACCGGCGTTACGTTCCAAATAATACAATTCTATTTACTTGAGCGTAAACTGAATCTCTATTTAGTCCGTTTGAGTTTCTGGAAACAGACCTGCTATTTTCATACGTGCGCAATTTTACACGTAACATTTCGGGAATACTGAATATTAAATAACCTATTTTGATGTTTTTTTCCTTCCTGTTGTATTCATTATAATCTATTTACTGTTTCGGCCACTTTTGGAGCCTGAGTTTTGAAGCCACATCCCTTTCTTAGAAAATGTTACATATTTTAATTTTTGACAATTTATTAGTAATAAAATGTGCTTTTATTATGTAAAATTCATTACGATGTCAGCTAAAAATAAAACAAAATTTATAAAGGTATTTATTCATCAGCATTTGGCAGGAACAATATTTTAATATTTAAGTTTAGTTTAATTTTAAAATTTAGATAGTAATTTATATCTTATTTAAACTACACGTTCTCTTGCATAATTTCTTAAATGAAAGACCTATTTATAAATTGGCGTAGCAAAAGTAATGAAAACCGTTCAAAATTGATAAATAGCTCTTGTCTTCTCCATGTGCCATCGTCTGTCTTTTTTTTCTATCTTGTAATTTATACAATCAATGTGCCGCTTTTCTGATAGATACGAAGACCGCATTGGGTCCGCGTGGTGGATTAAGACCCAATCACTCTCGCTTGAGAGTAGGCCAGTGTCCCAGCAGTGGGAACATTGGAAGGCTCTCACGATGATGATGACTAAGATAGCACCTTTGATGTCGCTGAATCCACTTTTGTATGAATAATACGGTTTGTTTTTTGTTTTTAATCACTGCCCTTAGGGTACTAGGGACACATTGATGGGAAACATTCATACCTAGGTAGGTACCTCTGTGTGAATGTTTCTCATAGTATATTTTTTTTTAGAAAATACCGTTGTGTTTTATATTACGAAAAATTATCTATACGTGACGTAGCTGGCTAAATTAACAGATCAACGAAGTTAAGCACTGTTCCGCGTACTCATCATGTGACCGCCTGTGGCAATTTCAACTGAGCGCTCCCGTGCTTCGGAGGGCACGTTCAGCAGTCGGTCCCGGCTTTTTCAAAGTTGTTAGGCTATGACAGAGGCTTTCGGGCAGCTTAGAAACTCTGTCACCAGAGTTGGCCACTGACTCATACGAACGAACGAACGAGCTAACTCTATATCAAATTTATATTATACTTGCCGATCTGCCCCAGCTTCACACCTGTGCGAAGCCGATTATATAGAATTACTACACTTTTAGACCTTTAGACATAATTGAATATTGTTTGAGGCGTTTCAACCTTCATTAGACCAAGGGTTCCTTTCTCTTTATAGACCATCTCTTCTTCTACGGTTTCATAGAAGGAGTACTTTGGGTTTATGATCCTGGCCAGATATTTCTGTTCTTCTTTCGTTATAAAATGTTATTTTATAGCAATTCTTTCAAGTTTTTCTTGTCGCGAGTTTACCGGCACTACACGGCACCTTTCGCCGGCACTGAAGCTAAGGGCTAAGGCACGCGTTTATTTTGATGTTGTGTAGGTCCTAGGTAGCGCGCGCGCGATGCAGACAGTTTGCAACATTCCACAGCGACATTCTACCGTCCTCTATTATTTGAACTTCTATTGATACCGGTAAAGATTGGAACCAGTTGATGGGGTGTTTTAGATAGACTTTGTTACAAGTCCTTATTTTGCACTTGCACTAAGGTATGGTGAGCGTTAAAAGAATTTATGGTGAGCGTTGAGAGATTTCTGTACCGAACTGACTGACTAACAAACTCTCTTTTTAAATAGATACAGTATAGATATAGTGATCCGTGATAGAAACACGTTAATTTGTGGGGTTCTTGTTATTCAAAAAGTATTCCTAGCTTGTTTATATTAAAATCTTATATAACCAGAATAACAATTGGAGAAATACAAATTCCTAAAGCTTTAGCAGATCACTATTATCGTTTATGAAAGAACCCGTAGATACTCGTATAATTTCAAATAAAAATTACACTTAACATCAGCTTCTTTCGCGCAGATAACCGCGTTTTGGAAGCCAGTGATCTGTGAACATATTTTTCCTCCAGGATAAGTGATTCATTCAAAGAATTTTATTTTCCTTGTAGCTAAAAATATAATAATAAATCATCATAGCCTGTTTCGGCTACAGGGACTTATCTTTTTTGTCTTTATCTATGAGCTTGGGTTTTTAGCCCGCATATAGCTAAAAATAATATAATAGGTAGGTCATGTATTCTGTCAAGAAAAAAATATTAAATTGGATTTTTTTTGTTTTTTCGTCTAGTTACTGGAAGAAATGGAATCTTCCAGTATTGACAAATCCTCTTTGAATGTGCCAAAAATCCCATGAAAATCGATTAGAGCAGCTTTTTCCTCTTTCATGCTTCCTGCAAAATCGGATCGATCTGCGAATCGGATAATTATTTTTTTGAGAATATAAAAATCATACTAAAGTTTAATTTATCAGACTTTTATTGACAAAATAGTAATCAGTATTAATCTAGCTACGCAATAAACATTTTAAAACTTAAATTGTTCATTATTTCTTCAAAATATTAACTAAAAACTTGAAAGACAGAAATATTCGAATCGTCCCAATTCTCGCGGCGAATAGAATCGTACATAAAATATATAATTACATTAAAATTTTCATAACACTTAGCATTGGAATTATTCGCAACATTTAGATAATGAATAATGAGATCAATATAAATTAATACCACATAAATCGAGCCTTGTTTCCTCTCATATATGCACATTTTCGTGACACCTGTATTTGCATGCATGGATAGAACTAAATCCAATCTAGATGGTGAATGGATATTTTTTCTTAGCAGTAAATACTATGCTAATCTCTCTGTTTTGCAAATTAATCTTTGATTTATATATATTTATATATCAGTTCTTATATTCGTCTTCTTTTTCACATTTTCTATTATCATCAGTCGTTTTCTCCTTTTTAATTTAAAGTTTTAAGCTTTTTCTTTGAATTACCAGTCTTATCTAAGGCAGGCTGTCCTTTTTTCTTTGTACACTCGTGTTAATCTTAGCAGCCCGACGTAAGATTATCTTTTTCGCCAAGAATTTATTTGCAGCTTCTCTCTTTTTTTTGGACCGTTTTTCCACATTTTTTTTTGTACGTGCATACCATCTAATTCTAATTCGGGGTATAAGATCTGCACTGACGTCCCGTCCCGCATTGGGATGTATTGTGCATTGACCCCCTGCTAACCAGACCCTAGCCAGCCCAACTCCTTGAAATAACGGAGAAGGACTTTAGGTTGATGGCAGCAATGTTCTAGCAGCTTCGATGGTATTGTAAACGGTGGCGAGCAAGTGCCCATTAGCTCCTGCAGTCCCGACTTCGCTCTGACTTCATTTGTGGCTGCACAGTGAAGAATCACATGCTCTACTGTTTCTTCATCTTGGAAGCAACCGCGACAGATTCCACTGTCTGTGGCTCCAGTCTTCACGAGGTGGTGGTTGAGATCGCAGTGACCTGTGATGATGCCCACCATTAGGCGCAGATCGTCTCTTTTCATTTTGAGCAGTGTGTTTATGATCTTTTTGTTTCGGGACGGGAGCATAGCTTTTGTTTGCTTACAGTCCAGTCTGCGCTCCCATAGTTTATGATGCTCCATTTCAGAGTGAGCTTTTAGTCTGTGTTTTATCTCTGTCGATGTTGGACAAGAAAGGCTTATGTCTGATGCATTTGGAGTTAGTTTTGCTCCTTCTTTGGCTAGTATGTCAGCTCTGTTGTTGCCTGCGCAAGATTCGTGGCTTTTAGTCCACCTTACCTTGACTATATGTTTGTCAGCTAACTTCTGGCCTGTGTCTGGCCTGCCGAGCGCATTAGTGAGTGCTGCGCTGTCCGTTATGAAGATAAGCTGTGTCTCGTGATTTTCATTGGCTTTAGTGGGCATATTCTCGAGTGATGAGGCGATTGCAGTTGCCGCCAGAAACAAACCGAGAGTTTCTGCTTGAAATGCCGACGTTGTTTTGCTGAGGGGTTGTGACTTTGATCCTGTTTCTGGACAGTGAAAGCCCTGTTTCTAGACAGTGAAAGCCACATCCTACTCATTCTTTTTGTTTGGCTCCGTCTGTGTAAATGTGATAGACAGTAGTGGTAGAGGTAGATGCAGTTGCTCCTGTCATTTTCTGACAATCCACTTGATACCCTCTGTTGGTTAGGTATGTTGTGGCTATTCTGTCTGTACCTTCTTGAGCTTCTGGAATAACATTTATAGCCTTATTCAGTATTCTGCTGGGTGTCGTTCTATTGACAATGCCTTTCCACTGAAAAAATTGTGTACCATGAAATTAATAATTATTGAAGTCATGGTACAAAATTTTTTGACAATTCAGTTTAGGTCCTGATTTGAATCGCTCTAAGAGTTCATGGTACGGGGGCAGGTCGGACCATGGCTGTGTACATCCATAGACATAGCTTAGGATTTAAGCCCCAGTCCTTGCCGACATCATTCCCCAAAGAAGTTTACTATTCAACCATATTCCAAGATATTTAACCTCTTTGCTGAGGGCCAGTTTTGTTCCGAAAAGAGAGATTACTTTTTTCGATAGACTCCTTCGCTTCTCAGCATACCTAGCCACGCAGTCATTGGGCCCAGGCTTTGTACCATTGATGATCTACGCTCCGGTGGAAAGGATGTCCCATCGAGTAGGACGTTATGTGCTCCAAAAAGGCCGTACTTGCTGACGGGAAAGCTTTTATTTTGTCCGTCCGTCTTAGATATAGGCATGTTGTTTTTTTTTTTTTTTTTTTACGTGTTAAAAATGCATTTACGCATACCCGCCTAACGGGGAAGCAGACAGGTTATGTCGGACTCCCCGTCGCAAGTTGCGACGTCCTACCGACTAAAAAACCCACGATGTTCCATCGACTTCGATTGTTGGACAGAGCTGCGGGTCCGTTCACAAGCTCTCCGTGACTCTGTCCACCGACGGCCGCTTTTATGCGGACCCACCTCATGACGACGCGTCGGAACATTGACGCGTCGCCCACTCATGAAGACCTTTTCACATTAAGTGAGGAGGGCGGATGTCCCCACATCCACCACTTCAGGCTCTCCAGTTAGAGACGAAGAGCGAACCCGCTTGGCTCGCCTCCGACTTCGCTCCCTCCGAAGCGGGAGAGAAAGACGGTCCTTTTCTCTATTCTCAACAAATAAATAAATAAAATAAATAATGCTGGACAATCCACACACCAACATCTAGCCCCAAGGTAAGCTGCTGTTAAACAGAGCTGTATTATAGGTACTAGATGACTGATATATGCTTAATACAATACAATACATAGATAGATATTTTTTTATTCCGGAACAAATATTTGTATATCTTACAAACATTTTACCCGAGGCGGGAAACGAACCCGCAACCTCCGCGTCGCAGGTGGACCTGCATCCGCTGCGCCACATCGGTCGTCCTAGCCTAGGTTCGTTAACTCTCAAAGCATAGGCTGAGAACATGTCTAAGTAGGGTCCCATAGTACCATACCAGTTATCTTTATCTTATGTATGAAGTATGAAACATCTATGATCGATTTGTTGTCCGTCTGTCTGTATCTATCTCATCGTCTACGTCCATCTTTTTGGAGTCCTTCCCTTTTTCCTCCTAAAATAGCTCGTCAATGATGTGGTGATACATCTCAACGATGCTTTTCAGGCAGGTATATTTTTTGTCGGGGCTTAGTTAAATTCTGGGTTTCTTAGCGCTTTCTATAATTTTATTGGTGTCCGGATCTACTATGATGTCTTCCACCTTGCGTTTTGTTGTTACTGCTGCAGCTGAAAATAACAATTTGATATTTTATATAATTAAATGTAAAATTTATCAATTTTGAAATTATTCTCCTATAATGTGGTTGTGATGCTTAAGGTTTTTTAAAGATTTTGAAATAAAATCATAGTTTTGAATACCTGTCTTCGTTATTTTTACTTTATATAAAATCTAGTTATGCAAAACACAAATAGGTGGTTTAGCTACTACTACTTCTTCTTCTTCTTTTAAGTTGTGGCGTCTGTGGCCGGGTTTGCCACAATTTTGCCAATGTCAATGTCGACAGGGTTGAAACAGTAAGACAATGGAGCATCTGAGACTGAAGATGGTCGGTATAAAAGAGAGAGACCATAATTTTGTAACAAGGTGATTTGTTATAGCTACTACTTGGTCTGCTTTATTTAGACAAGTTCAAAAACTATTCAATGTCACAGTTGTCATCACAGATGCGAAAACTTTTTCTATGGATTGAAAAATCATAGTTTTGATTACCTGTCTTCGTTATTTTTACTTTATATAACTTTATTTAATCTAGTTATGCAAAACACAAATAGGTGGTTTAGCTACTACTAGCTGTTTTTAATACGAGATCTAGCTAAAGTGATGATACAGTTGGCAACACTGTATTTTAGTCATATACAAAATATGGTGTATGTGTGATTTGCTTAACTAATCAACAGTTAATCAACGTTTATAAGTAAAAAAAAGCACGTTTAAGCAGTTGTTTAAGAGATGATTAGATAAGAGGAAGCTTAGCAATTGATTAAATTTTTTTTATGAGTAAGACCCGTGTTTCTAATATGTTTACTTATAATATCATCCATTGTTTGTTCTTGTATACTTAAAGTTATTTGACTGCAAATAAAGTATTTATCTTATTCATTTTCATAATGCATCCTCACTATAAGTTTTATTAATAATATTATAATATTAAATAGCAAGTCGAATACGAATAGTTAAATCCATCAGAAAAAGTCCCGTTTAAAAAAAGGGCAGACGCTATAAATTGGCAAGCCGGTGGCTGAAACCTGAAGCCGTTGTCTTGTACATAATTAGGTAAAATCAACGCCACGGCAAAATGCCGAGACACGGTGCGCGGCGCGCCTATCTAACAAATCTTCCCGAAGAAGCAGCGATACATCCTAAGTTACCAGTTTACAACCATTAGACAGATAAATAAGATAAAATAGACTATTAGTTTATGAAATAATAAATATTCTTATTACGGCATGAGCGCGTTGGAACTGGCGTAAATTTTCCTAGCTTGTAAGACGTTTTAAAGTGATCCTTGTAATTTTATTTAAATAAACCATTTTTGAATCTTGTGATTTTAACGAATACTTTTTTTGCCTTTTAAAATTCCATCACACAGTAATACTCTATAGGTATAAATGATTTTGAAAGAAAGTCTACAATCATTTAGAAAAATAAATAAATATTTGCGAACATTTTTACACACCATATTTGCGAATATCTAACCACAAACTAATCATAGCTTGTACTATGGGAAACTGATAACCGTACATACAAGAGTTACCCAGACCCGGAATAGATAATTAACCTTGTAGATCGTTCGTGCTAACATTTAATTTATCCTGTAGTTGAGATTGAACCAAGAGGGTCTTCACACCCGCCCGGCATTCGCCCGCCGCGCCACCAAGGTCGTCAATACCTAAACTGCAATAGGTTTAGAAGAGTAGTAGAGTTCTCTGTGATAGAGCTCGTCCGGGGAAGGACTACCACCATACCTATTTCTGCCGCCAAGCAGTAATGCTCGCATTGCTGTGTCCCGGTGTGAAGGGTATGGTTTCCGGTGAAATTACTGGCACATGAGGCTTTCGATCTTAGCCTCAAGGTGGCAACCCGCGAGTGATACCTCTGGTATTGCAAGCGTCCATACTCTGCGGTAACCGCTTACCATCTTGTGGGCTTGGTTGCCACTTCAGTTGTAATAAAAAAAAAAAAAAAAAAAGGTGTTCCGTTTGCATAGTTTTCGCCAAAAGTAATTCTTATGCTATGATCACATGGTTGGTTTTCTTGTAACACGGGCAACATTTTTCATTGTCCTATGCGTACGGTACTTTTAAAAAAGACTACCCTCAACTCGTGAGAGGGCCACCACGACGGCAAACCGTCCCACTGAAGAATTCATTCGTGTGTGCGAGACCAAGCGTGCTACCACGCCAAGTTGTCCTTATTTATTTCCGAATCGAACTGAACTAATCGAAATCACATGCAACCCGTCTTGTGCTTTATGTGAGACCGTTGTTTTTTCCTGTGCAAGTTTTAAATAATAATCCTAGTTTTCCACCGGCCGGTGAGTGTGTAATACGAGTGTCCAACGTCGTCCATCGTCGAACAGCAGGCGCACAAATTGTGAAGGTGATCATCAGCTGGTCTTCCAGGTACGTGCGCATTATACTGTTCAAACATTTTGAAAAAGGGGTAATCGACCCAGTGTAACGGGCGGGGCTCAGCCCGTACGTTACAAAAGGTGTACGTCTAAAAACACGGCACCTAGGATGCGATGAAGATAACCTTTAATAAATACTGTGGCTATAATGTATCACTAGCGGAAATCCATGTGAATTGGTCCGCATTCCAAGTTTTTAGTACTTCAAACAAGTTTCAAGTACTACACCACCGTTTTGCCCCTTTTTAAGGTCTATATTGAAAAAACCTAAAATATGTGTCAAATCATTTTATAATTTAATTAAACCAAGTTTCAAGCAGATCACACCACTCACACCACTCGTTAACAAGTTTCTATACAAACTTTCACCACTTATTTCGCTTATCTCACCGAATGATGCTGTCCACTCGGGAAAGCTGCGCCAGGGCTATGTTAAAAAACCATAAAACGCGCAAGCGTTTCATCATTGTCCTAACATTTTGTATTTTAAAATATTCAAACCAAGTTTCAAGATAATAAAGAAACGCGTTGAAATGTTAGTAAATTATTCACTGTTTTTAAATTCCTTCGGGATTGAAGTTCGAAAAACCATTTAGGTAGAGTGTGTATTTTTGCTATACATACATGGAAGCTCCAAATAAAAAATAATAATAAATAAATAATGCTGTACAATCCACACAGCATCATCTAGCCCCAAGGTAACAGAGCTGTTTTTTGGGTACTAGATGACTGATATATAGTTAATACAATACAATTACAAAGATAGATATATTTTATTATATATAGAAAATACCCAGAACACCCGTAACAAATATTCGTAGATCGTACAAACATTTGAACCAAGGCGGGAATCGAACCCGCAACCTCCGCGTAGAATAAGAATAAGAAAATATTTATTGTGTAGCAGGCGGACCTGCGCCCGCTGCGCCACATCGGTCGTCTTACAAATTCCAACTTTCTAGCTTCAGTGGTTTCGGCTCGGCGATGATGAATGAATGAGTCTAACAAGTTAGATGTTATCAACACAATTTAATTGTAAATGCCAGCTTTCCACAACATTATTGGTATAAAGTAAGGAAAAAGACACCCCGTCTTTTTCCTTACTTTATTTAACTGTGATACGAACCTTTTTGTATTTAAGCTAAGTATTTTCCCAATAAGTATTTTGTGAAAAGCTTAATTTCTGATATCCTACAATTTCATTGTCGTTTTAATGGTATTTTTCCTTGTAAATACCACTTACGCAAACCAAACCTCTAATCTGAATTTGAGACATCCATCGAATATTTAAAATAAATCGTTTACCAATACTTCTGATACGTATTATTCCATCAAACAAAATATTTTATTAATTTTACAAATAAAACATTATACAAGGGCCTTATTCATAATCATACTATTAAACATGTGTTAGATAATGTGTCCTTCAAATCTGCTATCATCTTTATTAATTGACACACAAAAATGACAAGGAAAGACGCAGCTAAGATGACATTTTTGAATAGTAGGTGATATGCTTTCCAAACGAACTTTTTTCGTACTAGTCCTGTAGTTGCGCAAGCCCAGAACTTACAGTACCCCTTCCATTCCCCTCCGCCCACGCTACGCTCGACGGTTCTCCAACAACGCAACAGGAGACTCATAGCCATAGTCGCAGCCTCGGTAAAAACTACGCATAAGGTAAGCTCTACGGTCCATAAAATAAGTTGCGTATGTGATAAATGTGATAATAACAACTAAAAAACTCGTTTCTGTGAACAGTGATTAAGTCGTGCTAGTGCTTTGTGGTCACAATCTAAAAGTTTTAGTATAAAATCTTTAAAAAAAGTTTTAGTATAAAATCCTAAAAAAAAAGTTTTGGACCAGAACATTATTCTATAGTAAAATATGCAGTGCTGATAAAAATAAAAGGTAATTTTCGCTTGCAGACAAAGGACTCTGCGATTGTCGCGTTTGCTGAAAACTGTAAGTACACGTACAAACAATTTTATTACGATCAAATTATAAATCAACAATTTGAAGTGCAGACTAGAGCCAGTTAGTTCTGCTTATTTTTTTAGATGAGTCGGTTTGACTTGTGGCTTTCTGTTCGTCACTTGCAGAAGTGCAGAATAATAATAGCAAATACATATAATTTACTCACTCGTATTTTCTGGTTTTCTCTCGTGTTTTGAGACGCGCACAAGCTGACCTTGATTTCTGCAAGGGACGAGACGTTCTAGTCGTCCGCCTGATGTTAAGCGCCACGCCTGGGCACCGGTGCAGTGTTTAAAATATCTCATGACGTGCGCAGTTAAGTGCACTGCGTTCTAACCTAACCTTAACACAGTACCGGTAGAATGGGGTGAATAGAAATTCGATAGAACTAGTAGTGGGGTGTATACAAATACGAATTTGTCACCTACGTAATATTGCAAAATTTGTTGAATCATGATCATTATTGGTTGGAAAATGCCACGATTTCGGAACTTAGACGCCTGACCATAACAGTTGCAGTGCCACCCAAAACATCTAAAAATTTAACTTACCTATATAAATAGGTAGGTAGCCTATCCATATACAGGGTCATTCATTATCAACCTGACAAACTTAAGGGATAGGTTCCACACATAAAAAAAAATATATGTATGTACCTATAATTTTTTAATGTATACCTATTATGTCTTAAAAATCCCAAGTAAACAAAAAAAAAACGATTACGTTTTTCCGCTCAATTATTATTTATCATTGTTGGGAATCGAGTTAAGCGACGTAATAATGAAATATTCGAGTGTGCGCGCCCCGTAGCCGGTCAAGGACACGCGCGGATCACTGACACGTGGCGAGCGCTGTTTTTTCGATTTCTAACAAGGATAACTAATTAATAAGCAGAATTACGTAATTTTTTTATTAAATATAAAAAAAAAACGTTAGAAATAGCAAAAAAAAAAGTACAAGTATTATTTTTATGTGTGGAACCTACCCCTTAAGTTTGTCAGGTTGATAATGAATGACCTTATATATAAAACATAACCCTCTTTTACTAAAGTTGGTGAAAATAAGAGAGCCCTTGTAAATTCTTCTTTTCACCCCCATAGAGTTCCTACTGACCCCAAGAACGGGGCGTATAGAATTATCTTTTATTTTGAGACTGAGACAATGGTAAAATGTTATGTAAAGTTCAGAATTGTCTCTAATCACCCCATTCTACGGTACCTAATGCTTGCACCCTGCTGCTTGGAGGTAGAATTATTAGCAATGGCAACCCACCAATACTCTTACTGAAGAGTCCTACCACCAGGTGAGGTAAATGTGAATGAAGAGGGTTACTTTTCAGCAGATTTATTCTTTTAGTATCTTGGATAAAAAGATTTAATATATTTTTCCATCTATTTATATCTGACTACACACATTAGCACAGTCTATAAATTCATATAGTCGTTCGACACAGAAGGCGATCTTCTTCACAAGGCGATCGCTCGGCAACGACGCAGGAGAGACCGAATTGCCCACGCCACTACGAGTATATTATTAGTTCTGAACATTTCAGTTCGTTGTACTTATGAAGGTCTACCTACCTACCTGTACGCATTTTCACGTAGGACGTGTTCTTTGATAAATAAATTAAACGATACGGGTGGGTGGTCCTGATTACGAAAATGGCATCAATTTTTTAATTCAAAACGAAATATTAGATTTTCAGGCATAGCTTGATACGTGTGACAGTTGTGATTAAAATCACGCACATGAAGTTCCGTATTAAGAAAAAAAGTAATATGAAAGCAAAACATTATTGTACTTTATTGGTATAACGAATAGGGATGTCCAATTTTCATTGCGCCGCGCCGTTTTAAACCACAGACAGAGTTTTATAACTGTAATTTAATAATACCTAGGGTGGATTTTATAATCTCCGCACCGATACAGCAATTTTAAGTAAAAGGAAGCGGCTTTTTAAAACCTTAGCCTCTGAAATGATACAGTCGATTTCATAATTTAATTTTGACGACCGATGTGGCGCAGCGGGCGCAGGTCCACCTGCGACGCAGAAGGTTGCGGGTTCGATTCCCGCCTTGGGACAAATGTTTATACGATCTGCAAATATTTGTTCAGGGTATTCTGGGTATTTTCTATGTATGATAAAAAAAATCGATCTATGTTTTGTATTGTATAAGTATGTATCAGTCATCTAGTACCCATAACACAAGTTTTGCTTAGCTTGGGGCTAGATGATGCTGTGTGGATTGTCCAGCATTATTTATTATTTAAAATGTTAGATTGAACAAGAAAAGTGCTATCCCTAACGTTTATCTGTTTTTAGGTTTTCAAACCAGCCGTGTAACTCCTCTGGTATTAACACCTTTTTTACACAGCGTTAGAGATCTTTTTTATTAGCTCCACTTATTTTAGCGGCTCGCTATAAAAGCGTCGTTATTGGTCCGGAAACTGATGGTTGGCAAGAACGATATACGAGTATGTATTCGGTCCAGTGCGACTTTTCTTCGTTCTCGTTGAATGACCTTTGGTTTATGCAAGCGTCCCTATGCTACGGTAACCGTTTACTACCAAGTGGGCCTTATGCTTGTTTTTGTTTGGCAACTAAGTATAAACACTAGCAGTTCTCCGAACAGTAGACCTCGCAAGCACAAACTTTTAAAGTGAGCTTTGAAAGTGAGCAACATATTGCATTTTGAGAAACTATTTTGCTCATCACGCTGAAGAACCTCATCAGATCTTCACCAAATATCAGACATACTTATAGTTAATAGGTACTTACCTTTCAAATAAAATAAAATTTATCGAAATCAAATCACATCAGGCGGAGATATTCAGCTGCCCCCTTTATACTCTTTTTTAGAGAAAGTACGCCCTCTATCAAAAATCCCCGACGACAATCAACTTTTATAAAGTCATAGAACCTGTATACCAAGTTTCAACCAGTTTGAAAAATGCGACCTGTAGGCGAGAACACAAAAAGACCGGACAAACTGACATCCATAAGCATTTTTGGCCAATCTCGAAACTGAGACGCTTCGCTCGCTCGGTCAATAAAGAAGGTTGGTTTAGTTAGGTGCTTAACAAACTCATGTTAAAAAAAAAAAAACTAACGAAAGTTCTATGACAATATACAACAATCATAATTGTTAAGTACAATATCTATTGGTTTTCAAATTTTTTTTACATAGACATACATAAGCAGAAATTAAAAACTAAGCACTGTTTTAAACCATTTGTTTTTAGATCGGTTCGTGGTTGTTTTTTTTTAATATCTTATTAATTAGAGACAAACCAACAAACTCAGCCGTATCTTTTTTAATACTTAGAGTTATACAGGTGCGTTTTTTCCATTAACAAGTTTTGCGAAGAAAACGTAAAAATAAATATGTCTGCTGTAGTTTACATTGATTTCTTAGATCAGAAAATATAGGCATTAAGGTTGATTTACTATTTCTGAGAAGTTGTGTTAAGTAAGTATTTTTCTTGTTTGTTCATGCACCGTGACATCCTTTTGAACTTAAAATACCTTTATTTGTAAGAAGAAAAGCAGTAATAGTATTAAATAAAGGCTATTTTGTCGTTTCATATCTTTTTATTTTGAAGTAACTGAACGGTTCATAATATGAAACATCCTGTCGACACAACATCGGATTTTAGAAAAATAGTTTGTTTACTTCATTTTTTGTGCGCAATAAGACATTGATTATAGATTGTCCGGATTTAATTATAATGGGTTTTCATTGAGAGTGTATGAATATGTATTATGTTGTAGCGCCTCAAGTGAATTACACTAAACTCAACCATCGAAAGCAAAAACGTATTGTAATTTTAATTTATTATCATAGCGTATGGTTGCCCTGTAAGGTCTTTAGGTAATTTATCTCTTACGAATACTAGCTGTGCCCCGGTTTCACGCGCGTTTATAAATTTTTATGCTATTCCACAGGAACTGTCAATTTGTCCAACATCTATCCATCCTCGATAGGGTCCTTGGGTTTAGTCTTCTGCAGCACTAATGGAACCTCGTAAGTTTTTGGTAGTTTGCTTTTATGTGTGATGTTAACATTAAAGGCCCATTTATACGGTTCAATAATTGCATGCAAGAATTGCCTTGTTAAATCTAAGATATAATTGACCGAGCTAACGAAGCGAGCGAAGCGTCTCAGTTCCAAGACTGGCCAAAAATGCTTTTGCCTGTCAGTCAGTTTGTCCGGCTGTTCTCGCCTACATGTCGCATTTATCAACCAATCTGGTTAAAACTTGGTGTACAGGTTCTGACTTTATAGAATTTGATTGTCGTCGGCGATTTTTCATAGGGAGGAAGCGTACTTTTGGACAAAAAGGGGGCTGCTGGATATCTCCGCCTAATGTGATTTGATTTCGATGATTTTTATTTTATTTCAAAGGTAAGTAACTTTTAGTTTGTCTGATATGTGGTGAAGATCTGATGAGGATCTTCAGCGTGATGAACAAATGTTTGTACGATCTGCAAATATTTGTTCCGGGTGGTTTTCGATGTATAATAAAAAATATCTATCTATGTATTGTATTGTGTTAGGTAATATCAGTCATTTAGTACCCATAACACAGATGATGCTGTGTGGATTGTCAGCGTCAGTGGTTTTCATCTCACCCCCTTTTGGGAAGTGGGGAGTGGGTTTCAGGGCTGTGCCCTCTGACCCAGGCTCTTTTCCACCCATTGCTATGGGTGGGTCTTTTTGGTCATATAGGTGTCTGGGGGTACCAGTCGAACGCCCCTTAGTCCCTCGTGCGATCAGGCCCTGCCGGATGAGACCCCTGGTTGCCCAGAGGAGGCCCAGCGAACCGATCGGCGACCGAGGGAGAGGCGTCCTTGTGTACCCCCTTTTCAGGACTCTTTTGTATTAGATCTTTGGATTAGGCTTTTGACTTCCTTTTTTCCGACTCATCCGGGGGCCTCGCGTAAAGTAGGGCGATGCCGCGTATGTGTTCATGCCCCGACTTGTCGGCCCTCTCAAACATGGTGGTGGCAAGTCTCTTCGTGAAAGCTTCTACTGTTTCGGTCTTTAGGTCTCTCCTTATGGTCGCATTTCTGACGTACCGAGGTGCTCCCACAATCTTCCGTAGTACAAGGTTTTCTTGTGCTTGGATGCGTGCTCTATTTGTGTTGCTTGCGAAAGCGTACCAAGCTGGTGATGCGTAAGTGAGGCGCGATCTTACGTAAGTCTTGTAGATCATCAGCTTGGTTCGGAGCGGCAATCGTGAGGATAGGATCGGTGAGAGTTTGGCTCTCGCTCCCTTCCCTTTTCCTATGGTGGTGTCAATGTGCTTCTTGAAGCTGAGGGTTCGATCAATCTGGACTCCCAGGTATTTGACATCCAGGAGCCAGGGGACTTCACTCCCCCCCAGCTTTAGCTTGGTTGGTAGGGCTGTTCTTCCGGTGAGCATTGCTTGGGTCTTCTCGATGTTAACTGACAGTCTCCACTTCTGTAACCATTTTGGTCTTGTTTCGGAGAGCTCTTTCTCGACTGGTGTGGATTGTCCAGCATTATTCATTTATTTATAGTTGTTGCTCGTTGACATTAACCCAACACATTACATGCTCAACTTGGTGGGCAAAGCAAAATAGTTCCTCAAAATACAGTATGTTGCTCACTTTACAAGTTTGTGCTTGCGAGGTCTACTGTTCGGAGAACTGCTAGTTATTAAATATCTGTTCGATCTTTGCTCATTCAAACAGGGTAGATGAGTTTTGTTGCCATCCGCTATTTTGATGACGGAGGAGCAGGTCCAGGATACTTCGTAGATAGGATGACGTCCAGGATACTTCGTAGATAGGATGACGTCAGCCGAGCTGACGTCACTAGCCTATGTTCATGATGGATCACCCATCTTGTTGAAGAAAAGGCAGAAACTTTATTTCAAGCTTCAGTAGGTGTTGACGGTCCGACGGCTCGAGTGCGAATGGATCGTACCCGGGTCGTCGCCTGTATTTATAGCAAAACGCAGGCATGCGTCCACAGTTGTTTACAACAAGACAAAATTACTTGCCCGAGTCCTGCTTTTAACAATCAAATTAGTTAACTCATGGTTTGAATAGTTTAAATTAACTACTAGATTACTTAATCAGCTAATCAATTCATGATTTACAAGTTGTTTTTAGCCGGTTTTCTACAATGTGTGTAACGTTATTGCTCCGATATATATATATATATATTTATATATTAATAGTAATAAGCATTCGCTTGTTTCTGAGAATGATCGTTAGAGATGCCGCGAATACTCGTTATTAATGGTATAATGGTAAAGCTTGCATGTCTCATAAAACGTAAGTAGGTAATTAATAAAGATTATGTCTCTTAATAGTAGAATAGTTGTATCTGTATAAGTTTTGATGAGCTCCTGTAGCTTAATTTACGTTTAATAATAAGATTGTCACATTCTAGGATTTAAATTTACACTAGAATTTGGAATAGATAAGTATGAAATAAAATGAATTTTTGAAATGAAAAAAAAAAAGGATCGGTTGATCCAATAATATCATGTCCTATTTAGATTATAATCTCAATGATAAGTATTTGAAAAGAGTCTTGTACATATTGGGCCTTACCTATAAAAATAAATTTTTAATCCGTAGATTACCTTCGTTTTAACTAATCTTCTCTTACACTGTGTTTAACTTTTCTTTACCTATAAACGCCGCTTAACTGCTGATTAGTTTAGCACTACAGATAAAACAATGTTTTTTTTATGACTAAAATACAGTGTTTCCAATTGTACCATCATCACTGTAGCCAAAACTAGCTAGAAGTGGCTATACCATCTATGTGTGTTTTGAATTTAGCTAGAGTTTCTGTGTCCGGATCCACACCATCAATCTCGCACTAACATCATAAAATTAACAAGTTAGAGTACCCCACAATTTGCAAACGCACCCACATAACGTGTATGTTCAAATAAAGTCGGCATGATGAAAAAATGCTAGATAAAGTAGATAAATCTTTTAGTTACATATTTATTTATTGTAGCTGACGGGGATACAAAAATAACTAGATCTAACTATAAAATAGCTAAGTTTGCAACAGTGCCAAAATAACTAATACAGGTTATCAAAACTATGAGCTTTGCATCCATAGAGAAAGTAAGTTCTATGTTTTGCATCTGTGATGACAACTATGACATCCTGCGTTAGAATGAAAATAATAAAGAATAAATAATAGCAATTTTTTTTGTGCTATCGTTTTCAATGGATCTAAATCCAACCCTGGATGGACTTTGACAGCGTTAAACTACCAAAAAAACGCTAGATCGGGTTTCAACTGTAAGAATTTCACAAATCATAAGTTTAGCAATTGCTTATCCACTGACTAAATTTAAGCCGCGTTTATAGGTAAGGCCCATTATAATTTAAAAACAATTAAAATAAATACAATGGTGTCGATTCTGTTGTAGCATTTTCTAAACTTAGCTAACTATAATTATCGCGGTAAATTTGTATTTTAATTCATAAGAAAAGGACGGCAACAATTTTAGTTTAGTTTAGAAAATGTGACAACGGAATCGTTAACAATGTCAAAACAATTAAAACAAACTTTACATGATCTTCTGATAAAGACGCTAATCAAGTAGCTGCAAAAGCAGTTCCAGTGATTGTTAGCATTGAATATCGGTTCTTCGCATTCAATCGCTCTTCTATGCGCTCCGTATTACCCAGATTTTACTGAAACTTCTAAATTGATCTGATTTTGATGAAAATATAAAGTCAAAATAAAAAATTCTAACTATTAGGGAAAAGTCGGAAAATGATGCTTGTTATAACGAACGATAGCAAAATATAAGTACTACTATGATGTTGTGCAAATCGTGTTGCATTTTAGTGAAAATTATTGTGTTTTGAAAAATTATTGAATTGTAACTTTTCATTCAAATAAAAAATAGTTTTAACAAATAAAAACACAATCTATTTGAAACGTCATTAAGATAGATGAATTTATGCCAGGTCCACATGGTATATGCCTATGAATGCCACTTAGAGGCTAATAATATGAGCGTGCAAAATAAAAATCGCGCAAGGCATATCAAAAAAGGGTCGTAGCTTCACAAACTTATCACTTTTAATCAATGCAATGCCACAGCAATGTAAATTTTACATTATAAAAGTAGTTAATAATATACTGGATAATTAATAAAATACTGGATATATCTGGACATGTCATTATAAACGATGGGCATTTCACTCTCAGTCGAATACCCCTGTACTTCAATATTTTAGACACAAAATTGAATATACTGAATAGGAGAATACCTATACCTAAGATATATCGCGCTGAATCCATTTTGTAGTTTTTAGTTTTTGAAAAGACTAATTTACATAAAAAACTGTTTCATCATCACTGCTTACTCGATGAGATTAATTAAATAATCTTCAACTTCCGATCCTAGCCAGGAATGTTTGAAGAGATACGACATTTCGTCGCCTAAGTCTTTATCACTGAGCTTCTACATTGCATTTATTTGGTGGTAAAATGTGAATACGATTCGGTATTTGCCGATTCATTACCAACACTCTCTAACTCTTCAATGATATATTGAATTGAAATGAGATTTCTAAGCTTGGATCTAAAACAATAATAATAATAATAAATATAAATAATATAATTTTGACGACCGATGTGGCGCAGCGGGCGCAGGTCCGCCTGCGACGCAGAGGTTGCGGGTTCGATTCCCGCCTCAGGACAAATGTTTGTACGATCTACAAATATTTGTTCCGGGTGTTCTGGGTATTTTCTATTATATAATAAAAAAATATCTATCTATGTATTGTATTGTGTTAAATATATATCAGTCATCTAGTACCCATAATACAGCTCTGTTTAACAGCAGCTTACCTTGGGGCTAGATGATGTTGTGTGCATCGTCCAGCATTATTTATTTATTTATTATTTATTAATAAAAATAAAATGACGTAGTCCATATTGCTATCGTTTGTTATAACGATCGCTTCACAGTAATCATCATTTTTTTTAAACTATATTATCTCACTGCTGGGCAAAGGTCTAAACCAAATAATGGTTAGACACCGCGGCCTCCGTGTTAGGGTTTAAATTTAGGTGCTGAAATCGGCCGATCCCTAGGAAAGGCAAGCAACTACGGGGCTTACCTTGATATCCTTTCTCGGCGATTCCCTGGTACCAGGGTCGTGGAGTAGTGCTGGATACAGTGCTTTTGCTGCATAGCACATGAAATTATCTCAATTTTACTCCACACTTTTTCCCAAATTTTTCTGTACTTTATATAAACAGTATAAAACAGTCTTACGACAGCTATTTTATTTGTTTTTGATAATGCCTAAAAAAGTTTCTTTCAATTAGTAACAAAAATATATTGGATTGCATAAGAAAAATTTCCTGAAAATACCTTATATTTTCTCTAAATACCTTATAAACTCATGATGAAAATAACAATACTTAGTCCAGATGTATCACGAATCACAGCTGACTAAATGTATATTATCTTTTCCGTACACGTGTCTTACCTACATTTATAAAGTAAAAAAATAGTTAAATCTACCTTCAGTTAGATATCACATTTTTATTAAGTCACGATCGTTATAACAAACGATAGAACTTTGATAGCGGCGACGGCATTCGCCAACTATTCTTCCACCGCAATGTGCATCTCTTCCAAATTTTAGACTTCCTAGTAGCTCGGCACATTATCACCATGATCAAAAAAAAATTAAACTTGCATAATACTATGACTGTATAGCTGTATACCTATAGCATTTTGCTTAAGCTTGAATAGGTATTGGAATTAGAATATATTTACAGATTTGTATTTTTAAACTTGTGAAGTTATGGTTTTCTAATGTGTTTATTCAGATGTGAACGGGTTCCTTATTTCATTTACTGAATTATCATTGATATTACATACAACAGTTCTTATATCACTCACTAGTCACGACTTGCTCGGTCATGTCTGTTGCTACGTGGAGGTGCTGCGGCCGTCCTAGCAGGCGTGTTCTCTAGGACTCCTTCTGTGCTGAGTGCTGAGGCAGCTCGTTCATTCTCTGGTCACACTCTTCCCAGACTTTAGTGGCCTTCTGATGCCTCAAAAAGTCGCCGCGCCGCTTTTATTATAGGTAAAAATGAAAGCACCTAGCAAAGAATTTGTCTTGTTTTTAACCAATGAAATACGGATGAGGTTCTTAAGTACGCGTACTTATATTTTTATTTTTGTAATTTTGACTTGGACATTCAATAAAAGGATCCTTTACAGTTTCTATATAGCTCTGCTTGTGCTCCCCTGTGATTGTATTTAAAAACTACAACTTAGTTTTAAAATATGCCTGTAAAATTGGCAGCATTTTTAAAATGCTGCAATGCTGGCTAGGATTGTGTAGTGAGTTTGAGGCTAGGATTGTGATGTTATCCTATCGGAATATTTAGAAACTTCTACGATGCCGCCGTGGATCTGGACGACGCCGACCAGCGAGCGTATTCGCGTTTGCAGAAACAGTAGGCACAATCTAAGATACGATTATAAGCAATAGCTCAAATACAGGTAGTCAGATAGTCATTAATACCTGTACTCCTTAACTTTTTTTTATCTTTTATTCTTCTAGCTTATGGTAATTGTTACACATTCCATACAATAGTACAACACTAAACGTCATTTAGATTGTCCTACTCGACCATAGATCGCCGTTTAACAATACGACGCACATAACAGTGTAGTTAAGTGCTGGTGTTGGTAGTTAATACCTATTTATATCGGATCCAACAGTCGGATGTTTCAATCTCAGGTATTTTTTTGTTGAGAAATAGGTATTGCACTGCTCTACTAACCATACTTTTAGAACAATTTGGAATCTCTACTATTTTGCGAATTAAGTCTACTATTTTGCTGTAAGGCAGATCGAGACATTATTTAATTAAAAAAAACTCAATTATTAGGTACTTAATTAAAAGGCTACGAAATTATCAAATGTTGGATGCCGAAATAGATGTCAGACTTGGCTTGAACAGACCGGGTCGGCCCCTTTAGATCCACGAACACTCAATGATCTTTCGACAAAGCAGAACCAAGTATTGGACTTTTTTTATCATAGACTCCGATTCATCCGATTTGTTTCTTAATTTTAATTGATTTATTTAATCTAATTATCATCTTTGCATTGTATTTTTACTATAACTTAATATTTTTTCAAACTGTTACTCGCAATAATTGTTGTGCATGTAGTCTTCATATCTAATTGTAATAACATTTAATTTGTATCTCTTGTTATGTGTACCTGAATCTTATAATAGTGTTAATTATGTTGGTGTTCTGAAATAAATAAATCCAGAGCACCCCCTGATAGTTTGAAATGCGCTGAGGCTTTAAGAGTAGCAGAGTTCTTTGTGATAGAACACGTCCAGGGAAGTACTACCACCATACCTATTTCTACCACAAAGCAGTAAATGCGAGCAGCATTGCTGCGTTCCGGTGTGAAAACGGCTTCCGGTTTCCGGGAAAACGGTTGTGCCCGAAGTAGAAGCTAGAAAAAAGAACATATATGTTCGATTCTTACTTGCACTTTTTATACCAACACGGTAAAGTCTAGTAAAGTCGAAGAGCAGATGACCTTGATTGATAAAATCCTTTTGTGCGACTAGGCAGAAAAGATGGGGGGGGCTCCTATTTTATACAACCTAAGTGGCAACCAAGCGTACGGTCCACAACATGGTAAGCGGTTACCGCAGCCTATGGACGCTTGCAATACCAGAAGTATCACTCACGTGTGAATACTGTTGGCGGGTGCATGAAGGTGCCATTCCAATCTCGGCGGCAGGCTACAAATGCAGACAGCGAATGCAGGTAGCACACGCATGACACGCAGCCACTGTCTGCATCCGCCGCCGGGAGTGATTCAAGGCCGGCTGCACGTGCTGCGACAAGCAGCAGGTTGCGGCCAACAGTGTTGCCATATATACAGATTTACCTGTACTTTTACAGCTCTCAGACCACTAACACAGATTAAGATTTTTCTTTTATCTGTATGGTTGTCTTCTATTTACCTTTTTTTCTGTTGCTGCGGGGCAAACCGTACATGTAGAGCCCGCCTCAAGATTTAAAAACTGAATCACAATCATTGTTTATTGGCATATACAGCTAGCATTTACAAAAATGAGCTAAAAAATGTGTTGTACACATGCTGTCAGATGGTTGCTTAGCAACGCTTTGCTAACAATTTGGCTAGAGTATAGATTTAGCATCAATAAGTATTTATTTCAAGAAAATGAGTTTTTCGGAAGCTGAAGAAGATCATTTAATAAATCTTATTACAAAATATCCAGTTTATGACACAAGCCACAAATAAAATATAAGAATCTGTATAAAATCTGTAAACGTTAACGGTTTGGGATATTGATCCGACTTGTAATGATAATCATGGAGGCAGACCTGACATGGCATGACAATATAGTCACAATGAGTTTGGCGCAGCGTCGCATAGCAAGCGCGTCTAATCGCTACCGCTAACAAATTAAAATTTAAAAAAGCCTCGAGGTAGAAGCCCCAAATAATGGACCGACCAGGTACAGGACCAGAGATACTCTGTAATAGTCAGGCGTGGTGCTTAACATCAGGTGGGCGCCTTGATTGTTCTGTCACTTGCTGACATAAAAAAAAAAATATACCAGTTAGTGCGGCTCTCCATCAGGCAGCAAATAGAAACCGATGGAGACAGATGCTTAACATGCTGCACCAAAGGAGTCACGGTCTTCAGCAATGAAGGAACGACGGAGGAGGAGAAACAAATTAAAATATCACTCAGCTGTGAGTGAGCCGGCGCAACCGGCGCAGGCGCAGCTGCGCAGTAACCGATGTGGCAAGCACTTCTAATAGCTGCCGCCAACATAGAATAAGCAGATACGGAGTATTTGTTGGAGACTAAACGAGTTTTTGTGATTATTACTTCATTATGGCCAATTTTAGAGCCTTTTTAATAACAAGCGTTGGTGACAACACTTTTAAATGACGTAGAAAGCCATTGGTAATATTATTTAACGCCCACCCGACGCTAGCCAATCCGTAAAGTTTCTCAAGTCGACACGCACCGCCCCAATCCGACCGATCCGTAAAGACATAACTTACATTATAACGTACTTACATTTACATTTTGGTGGTACAAAGAGTGTGAAAATTCCGGCTGAATTTCCGTGACTTTCATGGCGTAAGCTATGTCTTACTGACTTAATATAACTCTTTCTTACAAATTTCTGCGCTTATTCATATAAATCTGTCTTCGGCGGCTTGCTAATTATTGGCTTTTCTTGTTCTTTTTTCAATGAATAAAGACAATGGACGATTTGAAACACGTTAACAAGGCTCTTAAACTATGTATTAGTCATTTAGACCAAAACATGTAGGAGAGACCGGGACAAAGCAGTATAGGTAAGGATCTTAGGTCGTTCATTTTTTCACAAATGTATCAAATCAACATTTTTAATTTACAGTCGTCTATTCTGTTGACCTGTCCCATGAGCCATCATCATTTAGTTAGGGAAAGTTTCGGCACCACGCCACGGTCAGTATCATTCAGTTCACCTGTCCCATGGGCCATCATCCTTTAGTTAGGAAAAGATTCGGTGTCACGGTCAGTATCATTCAATGCACCTGTCCCATAGTCCACCATGTACTCGTATATTTCGTTTGAGGATGATTAGGAGTGCACGTTACTAAATGTGATGTACTTTTAACCTCAGCATTATTAACAATAGTAACAGAACCGACACAAATTGCTTTTTTGACATTGTTAATGTGAACGTGGGCTACTTTGCTGTAGCAATTATTTTAGGTAATACCTACCAATGTAATTTGACTTATAATATCTATTATCAATAAATGACTATTATGTCTATTACGATGAAGAGCACATCGCTATAAAATGCCTGCTACTTTATTAATCTTTAATTTATAGTAGGTACTGGTAACCATTTAACAATAGTACCTCATCTCGTTCTCTTTTTATCACATTTATTATAGACATTTTCACAGAATTAAAAAAAAAATATAAGCTATCATTCATAACTTGTTCATCGGTTAGTTCCCCTATGCTCGAGTCCCTTTATGCTCGGACCTATCAAAAAGTGCCGCTATGCTACGAATTTCTCAGTTCTACCGAAAACAATGGTAGGTATAGTTCGATAAAAAAGTGTTTTTAAAGATAATACTTTATATCGGATTGCAGACCAAAAGCTAAGCTAAGTTTAAGCTTAGCTCGCAAACGACATAGCTCTGCAAGTATTAAAAACTGCGTCAGCTAAGCTAAATTAACTTAGCTTAGCTCTTGGTCTGCAACCCGCATTAAAGCTAGCCTGGGCCTACTTACATATGTACTTCAAAGAAAAAAGTTTTAGTAAAGAAAAAAAATTAATTATTTGGATTAAAATGTAAAAAAATAATTAGGACGTCAAAAAACAAGTTCAAATTATATATTATACATCAAAAATCGCCGTAGCTGCGTTGATTGCTCCCATTTCGAAATCAAATGTACACTTTAATGGACACCATTCAGTGAAAGCATCTTTAATGAGTTGGAACATTTTTTTGTACGTCTCACCTTCTTTGTTATTCAACAGGACGTAAAACGAAGGTGCTACATTCGTTGCTGTTTCGGTACTTCCCATGTCTCCGTGTATTATGTAAACTTGTGTAAATGGTTGTGGGCAACCGTCAAATGTTCCATCGCCAAAAATATGCGTTACGTCTCTTATGTGGTGCTTTATTTCCGTTAAACTTAGAATAATTATTTTATTCCCGTCTTCGCTGCAATAATCGGCCAATACATATTTGTGAAATTCTTTGAGTATAATGATATCAGCCGGATTGTTAAATTAAGTTCAACACATTTTCTATTCGACAGTCTTAGAACTCATTCCGAGCAAAGCGGCACTTTTTGTTAAGTATTTTAGAGCCCGAGCAAAGCGGGACTCGTGCATAGCGGGACTAACCGTTGTTCATTTGTCATTTGATAATTATGTGACAAGATTTCAGTCGAGCAAATGTTTTAAATTTTCGTTTTATCTTTTATGTTGATGGATGCTAGTTGACACACGAAATCTCTGCGTACGCGCGAGTAAATAGACGCAGTGCATATGCATAAATAAATTATTATTTTGTATGCACTACGTACTACTTTGCACGCAAACACAATGCACCCATTCAGTCTGACTTTGACATTTGAACGTTCCATTACTGGCATTTATTTTATCTTTTATGTTGCTTGTCTTGCTGCTTGAAAAAAACCTTTCAGGTAGATTCAAAACTGAGTGTATATGTTTTTCTGTAATAAATTTACCATTAATCTAATTAAAACAATGTGAAAGATAGTTTTGCACCAAAAATAACAAGCAAGCGTATAATGAAATGTTTCTTTTTCTTTTTTTTTTTCTTCACAATCTCTATGATTTGTCTGGCCTCCTCGTATATAGAATCAGTTGATTCCCCCATGAGAAGACTTATATGAGCTCTTGAGTTGTCATCGACTTTGAGTCCGGAACGATGTTGTTGGGCACGAAGGAATTGGCGATGTGAGACTCGTTGCATGTTGCATTGCTGGTTTTGGCCCTGTAGTTCGTGAGAGTTTTGTCATTGGGATTGGTCATCTCGTCTATGAACTGAGCCGTTTTTACCAGATCTGGATAGTCAGAGCGGAAGCACTGATAAGTCGGTTTGATCAAATGGAGATAGACAATAATAGTTTCAGTTCAGGAATATTTTCTCCCGACATCATGATCGCAACCTCTTGTCGCTCTTTGGCATACTTGGCAACTTGATCAGCTAGCGGAACAAGACATTCATAACATACATTTCTCATAACAGATAAGTTTCACGTTTAGTTTTTGCATCTTTTTATAACGTTTTGTTTTCAATCGTACACATATTTTTGATAATAATTTATTTTATTATTTCCAGCTTTAAAAATCACCAGTTTTTTGGATGAAAGTCTGACAATAAAAGATAATTCATATGTTATGTTTTTCACCGTGAACGGTTCCTTAAACTATTGGGTCGACTTTCGCCTATTTTCTTAGCACACAAAATGTCCGTCCGTGTTATATAAGGTCTTGTCAATGACAAATTAAAACTTTTCATGTTTGTTTGGTAACTACCGGTGGTTTTGTGAATGTGCCTGAAAAAAAAAACTTAGCCCAAAGGTTGTCTTCAGAGAATGAATTAGTGCTAGAACTCTTAGAAAAGCGTTTTAGTGTAAAATAGAACAGACGGTGCTACGATGAAGCAAAAACTTGCCCAATGGGAAGTGATATTTTAAGATTGGAGTGATTGTACCCCCAAATTGCTTTGAACTGCTGTTTCTGCTCATCCCTCTGCATGTCAATGATAATAGCAAGGAAAGTCTTGGAAGGCGAGCTACGTTTTCCACTTCATCCTTGTCATTGCAAAAATTGCATGAAAATAAAATTAATTCTATATCTGTGTGGAGGTGTTAAGTTGTAACATGAAGAAAAAGCCCTCCTGAGACCAGAAGATATCTTTCCTAATAGAGGGAGAAAAACATCTAGACACTGGGGTCTTAGAATTTAAGAGTTTAAGACATGGTGGTAACGCGCAAGTGATATCTTTGATGTTGCAAGCGTACTTAGGCTACGGTAACCGCTTACGATCAATTGGGCCGTATGCTTGGTTGCCGCTTTAGTGGTATAAAAAAAACTCTTGGAGCTGGCAATTAAATGTCTGGGTCTTCAAGTGGAAGTTGTTTCTCCTCGACTCCGCAACATATTATGAGGTACTGCAGTAGCCATGATAACAGCCACTACTTTTTCCAATTGTATTCGCATTTCAAGTGTACAATATACAATAAAAAAATATAAATACACCGGCTACGTAATGTGAACAAACAGCTGTTTTGTCAAATGTGACAGCCGCCATTAAATTACTCCAGTATTACTTGTTTTATACCATACATTTTGGCAGTATAGCGATTTACTCTTGGGTTGAGATTTGGACAAACGTAAAGTGCCCCTACTCTAGAGTAAATTTTGATATTTATAGTACTATAAGACTCGTACTCCTTATAACGATGACTAGTTGTGACGAATCCGCCCTAAGTAAAAGATCTTATTACCTTTGCTCGTTGAAAATTAGTCAGATCAAGAGAAGGAGATCGTTTGAAGCCTGAATCAACGGTGACAACAACGGAAGCCATAATCAATACTGAAATATAATAATTTGACATGTAATTTCTATTGCTCTCGTGTTTCTTGTCGGTGTGAGTTAGGTAGGCTAGAAAGCTAGTGAACGCTCAGTAAATCAGTAATTCAACAATATTAAACAAATACCTACTTGTTGCCGCCTATACAGCGTAGTTATTGAATCAAATCTGTTCAGAGATGCCAATGTAGCGTTATAGGTGCATGAGACAGTTGGGCACTTGAATGACTACCTCCATCTCAATGCTATACGCAAACTTTAAAACTTAAAGCTTTGGATCACAGCAACTGTTGGGTAGCGCTTAACATCAGGCGAACGATTTGCTGATATGAAAAACAAAAAATCAAGTGCAACGCAAAATTTAAATATTATCTATATTTAATAATAATATAATAATAATAATAAAACATAACCGCCAATATTTATTTATTTTATAATGATTTTATGGCAATAAAACCGCAGCGTAGGGAACGCTGCGGTTTTATAAGCCCAAATTCGTGTTCTTAGCAAATACTTAAAAAAGTTCGATAAAAAAGCAAATTTATTAATGTTCTAATTTAATATTATTTAGTTCTGGAAAATGGATAATAGACGGGGAGATAATATGGCCAACCGCCACTGGATCTACACCGTATTTATGTTTTTTTGCGGCCGTGTTGAGGTAAGTTATGATGTGTCGTTGTCATGTGTCGTTCTCATGTGTCGTTCTCATCCGAGCTTGCTACGTTTTGTATGCTAAAGATTTGAGTTTTGTACAACCCTATTGATTACAAAATTGGCATTGTTATTTATTTTTACGTTTACCGTACACAACATTTACATATTGACACATTTATGTAATATTATTTCCTCTAAGACTTCATTTATTGGTGTTAGACTAGTCTTCTAGCAGAGTTATTTTATAATAACAATGTAATTAA
Organism: Colostygia pectinataria; assembly: GCA_951394395.1. Lineage (NCBI taxonomy): Eukaryota > Metazoa > Arthropoda > Insecta > Lepidoptera > Geometridae > Colostygia > Colostygia pectinataria. The sequence continues at coordinate 15,974,086 of OX596348.1, read as the reverse complement.
AATGAATACTTATTGTTCATTTAGTTAGGGTTCAATTTGGATTAGCAAGAAGGTTTGTATTGAAATAAACGAGTGCGCTTTACGATGGTTTATTGGAGACTGATTTCACTGCATGCATTTTAAACATTAGACACTTATAATTCGTTATAGGTGAATTCATGAATAAATTCGTGAATAAGGATCTACTATTTCAGTATATTATAAATGTGTATTCATTGAGCGCTGTTTGTTGTGTTTGTGTCTAGAATAAATGTATTTCTTTCTTCTTTCTTTCTTATACAGAAACTGTTGTTGTTCAGTTTATTACCACTGATAGGACGTAGGTTTATTTTTTTATCCAATTACGCTGTAAATGATAGTATAAAAAGGACTGGATAGTCTAGATATCACCACCATATAAAACCCGACTTCATGGTTTGTTTATTTATTTGCAAGGTAGACTTTAAGTTGGACTTTTTTTTATCGCTTTTTGTATTTAGAGATTTCCTAAAAATTTTTATTTCATCAAATAAACTCATTTGCCTATTGCGCAGAAGAAATGTGTTCAGAAATGTGTTCAGAAATCAGAAACATTTTATGAATTAGGGTTTAGGTACAAAAGGTCTCTCTGCAATACAACTATTATTATTATTATTTAATAATACCTAAACAGACTGAATTTATACAGCTTTTCATGTGTTATTTTTTTTAATTGAAGGACAAGCAGGAGTAAAATATCTCTATCTAGTTTTGAATTAGTTTTATCCCTCCTCTTGTTACTGACAGGGTTACAGATCGCACTTTAAAAAAAATAAAAGTGCGATCGCTCACCCACTTAAGGGGACAAAACTAGGTGACAGATGGGAATAATCCCTTAACCCTAGTTTTGGTCAACCAAATTCTACTATTCCAAGCGTATAAAACTAGTAAAATTACAAATTATAGTGGTGTACAAAACTGAATCAACATTACTTTATTAATTTCAGGGTCTTGACGAAACTGATGAAGATGAGCGCGAAGAGGAGACTACTTCTCCGGCCATTAAGCATCAGGTAACTACAATAATACAACATAATTAATTAATATTATGTTGTTGTTACATAAGTATTTACTACTCTTATATTTATAATTTAAGTATTATTAAGTTTGCACGTATTGTCCCACCTCATGTTTGAAGCAACGAAATAAATAAACATGTCTACAGTTCTACAATGAGAAACAATGAATTAGCCTCCAAATACTGAGGCAAAGACATTTATTATAGGCTTAAAAATCAACACTGACAAATTTTTATCACGTTAATTTTATAAAAACAAACTTAAATAACGGTATGGCTACAACAACGTTCTAAATAAATCCTGTTAATTAAATTGATGTTTTTAAATCTTTATTGTACATCCTACTAATATTATAAATGCGAAAGCCTGTGTCATAATAATATATTAAAAAAATTACTTTGCGGATAAGATCTATTATTAATTTTAGGATCTTGTCCGAACTGGTGTAATAAGGCGCAAAAAGGGGGCTTCTACAAGGGGAGCTTCTACAAGTGGGGCTTCTACAAGTGGGGCTTCTACAAATGGGGCTTTTACAAGTGGGGCTTCTACAAGTGGGGCTTTTACAAGTGGGGCTTTTACAAGTGGGGCTTCTACAAGTGGGGCTTCTAGAAGTAGGGCTACTACAAGGAGGTTGAAAACTTTGGCGACCATCGAGCATCAGGTAACAACGAGTCAAGTGCACACACTTATTACAGTATTTAATGTTATGTAGGTACTTAACCAAATTTCCAAATTCATGTAAGCTATTTTCAAAACTACACGTGTTTAGATGTACACCTATCTATCCAAAATTCATCATTATTTTACCTACATTTCTACAATGAGAAACAATGATTTATTATACTCATATTGAGGCAAAGGTACAATTAGAGGCTTAAAAATCGCGTGGTACTACCCAGCAGAGCCCCCACGTTAGAATCCGATCATTTATATCTTAAAAGAATGTACGTTAGACGTCCATAGTGTAGTATGCCGTTAGAAAATGTTTGTATAGTTTAAATCAGTTATAAAAATAAAACCACTGCATAATCATGTTTTTTTTTTCAACACGTACATACTAAACACAATACGTACATCAGTTTTTGCGTAAGCACAGTAGCGTATATCTTTCCTAAATACATAATTCAAGGTGGTCCTGCTGGGAAGCATGCTTCCTGGCAGGACCACTGGCGAAGTCGATTTTATCAGTACCTGGCACACGTACAGCAATAAACGGCATACGTACACTATATACATCTAACGTACATTCTTTTAAGATATAAATGATCGAATTCTAACGTGGTGGCTCTGCTGGGTAGTACCACGCAAAAAACAATTCTGATAAATATCTCGTCCAATTTATGAAGAACAACTTAAAATCCATATGGCTACAAAAAGGTCTTTTCTCGCACTGAAGAAATCCTGTTAATAAAATTGCTGTTTCTAAATCTTTATAAATAAATTGTCATCCTGCCAGGTATTTTGAATATTAATCCAAACAAATATTAGGCTATTAGTTAGCAATAAAATTATTCTATGAACAAGTTATAAAGTTTGTATAGCTAGACCTCAAGTTGCCTGTATTTTCTTTTAACAAGACACTAGTGTTAGGTTGGCTGGCATGACGATGCATGTGATCAAAATACCTAAGTCCAGCTGCATTAATTTACATTGCCGTGTAAGTACTGCTGTTTTTACAGATTATACAAAAAACAACTTGAACATTTTTTTTTGTTTTTTTTATATATTTAATGAACTTAGTCTGATTATATCTGCAGGACTTAGAGTAGCGGTGTTCTACCCACTTTAAGAAGCTCAATGGTCCTCATTCCACCCACGGTGCTTTGTTTCTCTAAAGCTGTAAAGAGCTCCTCGATCGATCAATATCTATTTAATAATTTAAACAATATTTTGATGCGTACTAAATCGATATTTTATCATACCAGAATGAACGTCACCCGAATTGTGTGTTATCGACAAAGAAAGAACTGACTGCTGATGCAGCTAAGATGCTCGTAAGTCCCAACTTCTACTTTTTTCGTTTTCATATAAATTTTTATTTTGTATTTATTTATTTAAACATGCGGATTACAATATTTGTTCTAAGAATAATTAGTACTGTAACATCTGTATTTTGAGATTGCTGGATTTAAAAATTTAGTGTCTCATTTTTCGAAAGATAGAAAGGTTACCGATTGTCAGCAATTATTTGTTAAGCCAAGTACTCCAAAACCCTACAATAATATAAACTAAAAGATTGGAATCAAGACAAATCAAAGACAATGCAAAATAAGTTATACCTTTAACGATATCAAGGTTTTTTTTTAAATATCTGCAACTATGAACCCGAAAGTACAGTACAAAAGTTATTATTAACTTGGAACTCTCTCTGTGTTGGGACACTCGACATTCATGTAAATAAAACATAAAAATGACTTCAAAACTTTAAACTGTATTATAGCATCATAGGTCAACATAATAGTTTAGAGATAAGCTTAAAATAACTAAGAAAAACCCGAAAAACTTGTGACATCTGCTAATCCGCATCAGGTCATCGTTGTAGATTACGACCTAATCACTCTCGCTTAACAGCAGTCCAATGTCCCAGCAGTAAAATAAGAACACTATGACGCACTGACGCACTAACGAGTAGAGTATCAGATAACTTTTAAGAAATTATCTACACACACATAATTATATTCAATTAAGGTGCCTACTATTGTATTTAAAATAAAAGCAAGCTAAACTCGTATGTTAAATTTATATCTTTCGGCATGATCATTTTTTTCTAAAGTGGCAACTAAGCGTACGGCCCACAAGATGGTAAGTGGTTAACGCAGCCTATGGACGCTTGCAATACCAGAGGTATCACTCGCGGGTTGCCACCTTGAGGCTAAGATCGAAAGCCTCACGTGCCAGTAATTCCACCGGAAACCATACCCTTCACACCGGAACACAGCAATGCGAGCATTACTGCTTGGCGGCAGAAATAGGTATGGTGGTAGTCCTACCCCGGACGAGCTCTATCACAAAGAACTCTACTACTCTTCATCATATATTTGCGTTATTTTTTTTTTATTAATTATTGATTATTATTGATTTCATCGATACAAACTTATTTTTGTGGAGACTGTAGACTTCGTATAGACAAAATAAGTAAACATTCGAGCAAATAATTATGTCAAGTGAAGTCGCAATATGAAAGTTAACCGATAAGTTATAAGTTTTAATTTGTATTGTTATTTTATGTTTATTGTGTGGCGTTAAATAAATATTTTCCTATTCTATTCTTATTTATATTTTATCATTCAGGACACGTTTCGCCAGAACGATAGTATCGTGCCCTATGATGTTGAAACTCCAAAAGCGTTGAAGAATATCGTAAGTATTCATATTATTCTGTTAATATAAAAATAATCATAGGTGGAGGGGGTAATACAATGATAGCAAATTGCAGTTGCATGCATTTTGACACTTTTAGTTCGGCAAAAGTCTACAATGCAACTCTAATTTTCTCTTATGATATTAGTAGCATTGCCCGGAGGTTAATTAAAAGTGTCGTAAGTAAATAACTGGGCTTCTAGTTGAATTCGTCAATTACAAATTAATGAATTTCTGTTCAGCTTTAACGAATCTATATTATAATATATATAAACATTCCGTTCTATTCGAAAGTAGCATTTTTATAATATATTTCTATTAAATTTTCAAATTGCGGAAAAAAAACTCACGAGAATAATTTGATGACTCTGGATATCAGTGTTAGTAATTGAATTTTTCCATTTAAAAATAGTTTCAACATACGAAATTGCTAACAGACATAATGGTGTTTTTATAACATATAAGGGTAATAAAGTTGGAAATTATATTGTTGTATTCAAGAGCAGCGTCATTGGTCTAATGGTAGTGACCTCGCCTTTCGATCTTAAGGTCGTGGGTTCGAAACCGGCTGTGCACTAATGTTTTTTTTTTTATATATATTTTAGGAAAACCATCGGCACAAAATACATATTAGGCTCTTAAATAGTTAACTATGAGGCCATTTAAAGGTTTCCACTGATAGACACATAATGGCTAACTAGAAAACGACATAAAATTAGCAAAACAATAAGTAACTAAACTATAAAAAACCTACTTGTCATTAACATTCACGGTATCCACACATTCACATTATACTCTCTAATAAAATGAATTCACATTCCACAAACCTAAATTGGTCTAAATAAACTGATCAAAGAAAGTTCTATTAAGTTTATTTCTAGGGTCGACGCACTATATCTGAAAAGATCAAGGTCGTGCTCTTTGCTCATTGAGTTATAAAGCTTACTTGCACGGTACACAAAAGTATTTTGGCTATAGTTCGTGCTTACTGTGGGTAGATACAATAGGTTGCTTTTTCTAAATGTTTTCTATTTGAATGATCTATGTGTGCAATGCCAGTGCTCTCATACGGTGAAAGAAAACACCGTGAGGAGAGATACACATGTGCCATTACCATAATAACTGTGGGAACGTAGGCTGTCATGACGCAAGAGTATTTGCAAACTGCTTTTTGTTACAGTTCAAAGCAAATCCTGTTATGGTTAACCAGCCCACTGACCGTCGATGCCTTTCTATGCCAAGATCATTCGAGGTAAGCGCTATACAGAATCACATCTTGAATCAATCACACACACCTACTATACCTATTTAAATATTTGCATTTTTTTTTTGCTACTATATAACTTTTATAAACTAAAAGATTGGTCTTCAATTAGCTCTAATGGTAGAACAGCCGCGTATTTAGCGGATTATTATTATTTATTTACTTACTTACTTACTTTAGCGGAAGGATAATATAGGTAAAATAAAACCCGCTTGAGGTAAAATATTTTTTAAGATATTATTATAAGTTTTATCAACAACTTTAGAGCCATTGTTATTTTTCAGTATTTGTTTGTTATTAGATAATGAATCAAAAATGTAAAAAAAAACAATTTTCTCATTGCTAACAATCAGACACTCAATATGACTCAAACCATTATTCAAATAATATTTATTGAGTAACCAAATTCAGTACACATACCGTTATAACAATTAATCTGTGTACATAAAGTAAACAGATAAACAATATATGTAGTTTATCAAAGTTGGTATGTATACGCAATAGTAAAAGGGGGTGCTTAAAAGTCGGACAAGAAAAATCTGTGTCCCGACTCCTAGCGCCCTCCTTCAGACTACACGAGTAAATTATCTAATAACACAATTTATGCAATTTTGAACACAAAAAGAATTGAGCTGAAGTGGTTAGAAATCATTGCGGCTATCTATTGGTTCACGCATTGAGAATTAATGTTATTTAATATTACAGAATAATAATGAGCAAGTAAATAAAGTCTGATTTTGTTTGCGTGTTGTTTGGATATAAATCAATCCGTTCGGTTATGTTTTAAGCGCACCAAGACAAAGCGCAACTAAGTAAAAAAAAAAAAAAGGTAGGTATAAATGTCAAGTTTTTATTCCTCGTAGCGCACACTTCTAGTAGGCCCAACAAGTTTTATTATTCATTTTTGATTACTGTTTGTTAGCACAGGATCGCGGTAGATGGCACAAACTAAGGGAGGTCTATACCCAGCAGTGGGTGAAGGCAGGCTGCGGATGATGATGATGATGATAATGAACGTTTACAAGAATGTTACGAACAAAACACACCCAGTTTTTAAATGATTTCTAACCACTGTAAAGCTTCAATCCTATTCTTAGAGGAAGATTGCTTCTCTCAAAACTTGCTTTCAAACTTTCTTCTATACCAAATACATCCAAAACTCAGTTTGGTGATACGTATAAAGTGCAAAAATCAATCTCCATTTACCAGGTAGTTCGCTGAATTTCTGATATTCATTGAGTCAATAGTCAATAGAGTTTAATTCTATAGGAATATAAGGATCGCGTTAGGAATGTGCCCCGTGCTTGTTTAAAGTTCAGAGAATATGATTTTGGATTGGTGGGACTAACCAAGCGTATTTAGTCATACATAATGATTTTAAACTTAATATCTGCTCCAAGTACGAATGAAACGTTTAGATTACGAAAATTAAGAGTAGTAGAGTTCTCTGTGATAGAGCTCGTCCGGGGAAAGACTACCACCATACCTATTTCTGCCGCCAAGCAGTAATGCTCGCATTGCTGTGTTCCGGTGTTCGGTGGCTTTCGATCTTAGCCTCGATACCTCTGGTATTGCAAGCGTCCATAGACTGCAGTAACCGCTTACCATCTTGTGGGCCGTACGCTTGGTTGCCACTTCAGTTGTATAAAAAAAAATAGAATTCGAATAAAAAACACGATAAAAATCTAAATTTTACATAATATCCACGTTTTGATTTTAGTCTGAATTTTGTTTTTAATTTGTTTTGAATGATTTCTACTTTGATGAATTGATATTAACTTTAATATTACTCCATACCATAGTTTTAATCAAAAATAATATGAAAACAAAGCACGTTAAGTACTAGTGGTTAAATTTAATTAAAACCAAGTAATATACTGAGTCTTTCCGTTATCATTAAGGACCGTCATACTTAAGTGATACGGTAATATGATTCCAAATAGAATTTCATTTCAACAAAGTTACCTTTGAAATAAACGAGAGGTTCGAGGTGTAACTCTAACTTTAATTTCTAAACAGCATACAAACTACCGACCAGCCAACCGGAGTTTCGACACAGGGAGATTATGTTAATTTCTCCGACCGCGGAACCTATTCAAACCAAATGTATCAACGCAATTCCGGTTCTCAAAGGAATTGCATGGAAATAGAACATTTATTTGAAAGATTCTGCAGTGGCATACAAAATCTGATTGACTGTATATTACTGTGCGTTTTATTTATTATTTATCATCATTCAATCAAAATTCAATTTAATGTCTATGATATATTTTTCTCAACGAAAAAATGTGTTATTTTTTTATGTAGTTTTTTTTTTATCATAATCAAGCCCGTGACTCCTAACAACATTTTTCAAAAACTATAGCCGTTTAAATTTTACCCTCAGAGGGCGGTCGAGAGTACTCGCCCTGTATTATGAAATATATAGTTGAGTCATTTAGAGACCGTTACAAAATATGATCTAAAGATAATAATTATTGAAAAAATAATAGTTTCCTAATATGAATCACTTCTTTTGCAGAATCCAAGAAATAAGATTTTGGCCAAAGACAAACTTCGCCGATCTGAATCCATTCCAAGGACTTACCCTAATGACGAAGTAAGTTTTATATCAACTATAGCGTAGTCTTTTATCTTTTTATCTTTATCTTATCATTTGGACGGGTGACCGGGAATCAAACCCGCAACCTTGTGATTCTCAACCGGGCACTAGCCTACCGCGCCACCGAGGTCGTCGTGAGCTAAGCTATATACTATTTAAAAACTGTCATGTAGGTCAATACATCTTAAAATCAATACTCTTTAAATCTATTTATATGAACCTAATTATGTGTTATTTTTCAGTTTCCATTTATCGGCCAAAACCAAATAGATGACCGGAGGCAATTCAGACAAGAATTTGTAAGACTTTTTGCTCTATAACCTATGCTGTATAATATACACACATCAACATTGTCTAGGGATATTCAACATTTTGTTAATTTTTACAAAAACTGAAAATAATTTATTTTAATTAATTTTTTTAATATTTTTTATTATTAATAGGTTTTTATTATTGTTAATAAACAACACAAAATAAAGATTCTTGCCATACCTAGTTTTCTAAAGATATTTTTTTCAGTTTTTGTAAAAATCAACAAAATGTTGAATATCCCTAGACAATGTTGATATGTGTATATTCAGATATTCATTTATTTACAATCTCTTGCTTATTATGTTATTTCTAGCCATATTTTATCACCGGTGAAAATATCTAATTAGAAAAAAAATCTCTGCCGTAGCTCCGCTAGTCTTAAGTTTATAATGAAAACCGTATGAGAGTAACACAATCTTATAACTTTTATATGAAATAAAACTTTTTTTTTTATACTACTAAAGTGGTAACCAAGCGTACGCCCCACTTGATGGCCAACGGTTACCGTAGCCTATGTACGCATGCAACATCATAGATACCATTTGCGTGTTACCACCCTGAGACGTTAGATGGAAAGTCTCATGTGTCTGGAATTTCACCGGAAACCATACCCTTCGAACCGGAACACAACAATGTGAGCATTACTGCTTGGCGGTAGAAATAGGTATGGTGGTAGTCCTTCCCCGGACGAGCTCTATCACAAGAACTCTACTAATTCTCTCTCTAATCTAAATTAATCTCTTAAGAACTCTACTACTCTTGAAATAGTTTGCTAATATTTTTTTCTTGTAATGATCTTGACCTGCTTCTGGCTTATTGCTGTGTAAATTATCATCAGACCTCTATAACTTACTAATTACATTTCTTTTTTGTATTAATAGTATGAGCTTGAGCTTCTCTGGAAAGCTCAAAAACAAGAAACTAGGAGAATTGCTAGACTGCAATATATGCGAGACACAACCGCCCTGAAGAAAACAAAACGCAGAGTCAGATTTGCGAATCCACCAGACGACACGGAAACTGGATGCTCATGGTTTACGTGCTGTCTGAAGAAGTAAAGGTATCTACTTTATACGTGTTTCTCAAACCTAAGTTGTGTGAAATAAAGAATTTATTATTATTTTATTATTTATTAATATTAGCTACATAAAACTCTACTCTGAACGTCTTTGTTATTTTTTTGCAGTAATCTTTTCACCCACGATTATTGCGTGTTCATATTATTATATTGAATAACGTAAAGTTCTTTTGAAATAATTATGGTATTTTATTAGATGCGTTATTTATAAGATTTTAAATTTGATTCGTGATTTGGCCATTATACGATATGCGTATCTTTCTGAATAGAAAACATAATTATTTTTTATTTAAACATAATTATTTGAACGTATATCTAACAGCAAAATTCTGCCCCCTTTTTTACCTACTTACCGGTGGTGTTTCGAAAACGCCAATATATTTTTTCTTAACAGGAGCGTGCGGCAAATATCACAGTCGTGTCTAGGCGCAGCACAAACACAAAACAAAGATTTGTTTATTATTTTAGTACAGGAATTGTTAAAAACCAATAGACAATAGGCGTGCGTTTACCTCTGCTCTCGAAACAAGACTAACTACAATTAAAAGATAGGATGAATAAGCCGGCGAAAATCTCTGCGCAGACAGGGGGTAGACAGGGTGGCCCCTAATTGCTACCCGACTTAAAATCAAAGCTTTTGTCAATCATCTATTCCCGCCGCCACTGATACCAGAGGGTTCGTAACTCATAAGCTATTATTCTGGCGCGTAAAATTGTTTAATTTACTGTTATTATAATATTATATTTTTCGTGTACCAATCAATGTTTATATTGTAAAAAAAGTTTGTTTTTTCAATGATTTATTTGTTTTTTAGTCTCATTTTACTCATAGGCAAGCCAAACAATACTACTCCCTGATAGTTCTACAGGGTTGTGGAGAATAAAACACGAATGGTGGTTTATTTATTTATTGATCCAGAATAGGTATCTATTCAGGCCAACAGCCTACATATCAATATCACACTAATAGCAGATATACAAAGGGTTTCGAACCGATATGGTAGCCAATTAAAGTGAATCATTATTATTTATTAAATTTGAATGGGGATCACTGCCCACGCTGGCAGGCACGTTTTTGGCACCTGCAATTCATGCCCCACATCATCAACGGTATTAGATCCTTTTGAGAGGGCTGATGAAAACGTAGGGATTTGTCCACTGACGTTTAGTCAAATGGAAAATTTTAATGAGCATTTTCAATGACGTCATCCTAGGGAGTCGATACAGTCAGCAAATTACTTTAATATTTTAGGTTTATGAGTTTATGATCCTTCGACTGAGAACGGTCAGTGCCTTGGCTTCTTCTACTAAATTTTGCGCGATTTTAAGCTTGTGAATATACAGGGTGAGTCTCTCGACCGCCGTCTGAGGGTAATTTTTATCAAAATCGAGCCCGTGAACCTGACAACATTTTTCCATAACAATAGCCGTTTAGATTTTACCTTCAGAGAGAAAACAAGAGTACTCACCATGTATAGCGACCACGTTTAATATGCTGTACTATTTTTTTTACAACTTGACAATGTTGTCCACTTAGCATTAGGTACTAAAATTTATTAAATTTGACAAGGCCTCTGTACAGCTGCTTAACAAAACATGTAATATAACAAAAGCAAGCGTTTCAAAGTGGCTAATAAATGATTATAAATACTAGGGCTGATTTTATGCAACCAGTCTGCAAGTCTGCAAGTCTGCACTTTGCAGTTTCATACAAATATTCTGTGTAATGTTTTGTTGTATGGTGTGTAGTAGTTACACGAAATAGGCCCCTAGTCATGCTGTACAACCTAACTAGGCCATGACAGAGGCCTTCAGGCAGCCTAGAAACTCTGTCACCAGAGTTTGCCACTGACTTATTCGAACTTACTTACCTGACTATAGAAAACTATCGTGTGGTACAATATGCTGCAATAAACTGTTTTAATAATTTTGTTACAGAAACCAGATTCCTGCAAAGATGACGACCCGGCCTAAGCGGTATTGTGTAGATATGCAAACAAGAATTAGTATAGCATTAAGCAAAATAGACACAATAGCCTCTAGGCAAAAAAAAAACTGCAAGATTTTGTTTCTTAATAGTCACAGTAGTACTCACATAAATGCTTACATTTACTAAGTATTACATGTATTTACATATTTAAGATACGAATAATAAAAAAATATCTATCTATGTATAGTATTAAGTATATCAGTCATCCAGTACCCATAACACAAGCTCTGCTTAGCTTGGGGTAGATGATGCTGTGTGGATTATCTAGCATTATTTATTTATTTATTATTTACAACTAGCAAGGCACTAGGCAAGCGTTATGGCGTTGTTTTTAAAATTCTAACTCGAATGTTTTTTGCTATTATCCTAACATTAATTTAATTTGATAATTTTTTTAAAGCTGTCTGTTTTTCAAAATCAGTCATCATGGATTTTTTTACGTTAGTGAGCAAAACCATGACGTCTTTTTGGATTGACATACTATTTCTATGCCACCAAATAAGAAATCCGTTGTTGATTTTTTGCATTAAAAATTACTTAATCAATTTCATAAATTTGTGCTAGGTAGGAATGGGAATGGCTACTTAAAATAAAACTCAAATTTTGGGAAAGGAGCAATATATGGGTTTCACAGCGTCTTAATGCGAATCATGTTTGCACATTTCAGGCCATTTTTCCGCATCTCAAAAATTATTCGGCTAAATTTTTTTAAACCTTGATAATTAATTTCTACTCGATAATTTGATGTAAAAAGCTTTGCTGGCGGCAATATATAAAATTTGCATTTTTAAATTTGCATCTTCTGGCAAAGCGAAGCCTTAGGCCATGTTATTTGCAGTGGCGATCTGGCGAATCATCATCATGACAGTCTTTTAGTGTTCCCACAGCTGGGACACTGGCCTACTCTCGAGCGAGAGTGATTAGGTTTTAATCCACCACGCGGACTCAATGCGGATTGGTGGATGGCAATGTCAAATTTTTAGTTCTTGGACGTGCCGGTTTTCTCACGATGTTTACTTTCATCGTATTAGAGCACTGGCATTTTGCGCACATACATACAATTTTCTAGAAAAATCCATTAGTGCACGACCAGGTACCAACTCACAACCTTAGGCTCGGAAGGCTGGGTCACTACCGACCCCTGCCCGAGGTCAAAAAAACTTCCCCTTGGAACTGGGGATCCCTTGGAACACCCAGTTTTTTTGAGGTGGACCACGGAAAGAAAAAAATGCCCCTGGTACAACTAGGTGTACAATGTAGGTGGACAACGGGCAGGGACCGGTCACTACCACTAGACCACCATTGATCTGGCGAATTGATCATTCATAAAAAATAAAAAATAATATCGTCTTGACTTTTATATTATGTCCTTATTCTCTATAGGCCTTTTAAAAAAGCCTATAAATGCTAGTCACAGCAGAGTCGAGAAGATATTGTTAATTGTTATAATACCTTCCTTGCAACGCATCAATTAGCTCGGTCCCGCGATCTCTTGCCAACTCATTGTCTTCGCGCCAGCGCTTTCTTGTTCTGCCTTGGCGTAGTGGTAGTATGCTTATACAATTGTCTACTACGTTACAGATAATTGTTTCAGAATAGTAAAATGTAAAATCACAATATATATTTAATTATTTGTTGTAACAGTCATGATATGTTTTATGTATTTTAATAGTAAATATATTTTTTTAATTTTAATTTAATAAATTTTTTTATTTGCCTGAAATGTGGTTTTTCAGATGGTTTTAAAACTATTGTCTCTTACACTCATTGTAGACACAGCATATTAAATTAAAAATAAATATAAGAATATAAATTCTTGATGTTAACTTTAGACTTTAAGAAAAAAATTAAAAATAACATAAAATACAAATTTTACCTATTTAAATAAGGATTACTTATATAAATTTTAATGTAATGACATGCATATAAACGTACGTTTTAAGGTAGGTTTTAAAATTATTGCTATTTGTTATTAAGTCGTCGTAATTGCCGTTGCAGCTGATGCGTCTTTAAAAAAACGAATCTCTAGATGTCTAGAAAATAATCATTTTACCTAAATATAGTTGTAGTATCATATAATGTATTTGATGATGTTTCATGTTCAATCAAATTAAATAAAGTTTGAGCAAGGAAAATATAATAGCTTTATTTTTTCTCAAACTACCCTACCTAATAGTAACCCTTACGAAGTAAAATCATATTAACTTATAAACAATACATTATTGTGGTGAACTACACACTCGTCGTACCCTACACCTGAAAAACAAAATCTACAAAAGTATTTTGCAGCCGTTTAGTATTCCTACTGTTAGGAGTAGGACTCACTCTAAACTAAAGAGGTAGAATATCTAGAGGTAGATATTCTACCTCCAAGCAGTAGTGTGCAAGCATTAATGTGTTTAGGTTTAAAGGGCACTGTAGCAAGTGAAATTACTGGGCGAAAGAGACTTAACAACAATGTCTCGGGGTGATAAGAGCAGTGCAGTGCCACGCTAACACTTAAAAACTTTAAGCTTTGGGTGGTACTGCATCTGTAATAGTCAGGCGTGGTGCTTAACGGAACTACGAGTACTTACAGTGCTTTTATAAAATAAAATCATTTTTTTAATTAAAATACAATGGACTGCGCCGGACAACTCATCATATCAGCCGATAGACGTCCACTGCTAGACTTAGGCCTCCCCCCAAAGAGCGCCATGACGACAGATTTTGAGTCTTCAGAATCCAGCGACCCCCTTTCGTTGGCCTGCCCATTGCCACTTCAACTAACTAATTCTAAGAGCTATGTCGGTGACCTTGGTTCTACCCTACTTGGTTCTGCCGAACATCTAATTAGAAACAAAAAAAAAATACAGTAAAAACATAAACAAAGTGAAAAAAAAACAAAGAAAAACTGGGTAATATTTGGTAGAGTAGCTTTACGACGACGACTTGGTTTGATTATATAAATTAATTGATTATATAAGTTTCTTACACGTTTCTAAAAGTCTTCTTCAAGTTTCGACAAATGCGTGATACAGTTAATTTAGGTTGTTGATGATCTTATCCGACAAAGAGTTCTTTACAGTATGCCATTACTTCTCTATTGGTTTTTTTTATTGGATGTCCGGACTTAGCCCACTTACGCCACTCTGCTACCACTCGACTAATAGAATATCATTCAAATATGGGCTTTATATCTTGCGATATATCCAATCCACCGCCTTGTTGATAGGTAGTCGTACGCATCGTTTTCCGTCGTAGTTTATAAACTTTTTCCATTAATGAACAGTCCAAATGCTATATTTTCTAGCGAAGGCTAGGCGATTTTCTGTATGTTGCCTGGTGAGAAGTGGCACCTACCTAGCAAGTCTTCCAAACAATTTACTCTCAACCAATCTCCTACCTACCGCCTAGTCTTGCGGACACGTTTCGAGAACCTTTGAAGGGGTTCATCTTAGCCAAACGAATCATATTATTATATAAACAAAACATAAGTCTGTCTTCTTGAACGGTGGTTTTTCTTGGCCGAACTTTTCTAGGCATCTTATCGGATGTTCCATATGGTTTGTAATGTGCAATGGCGTTGAATACCTCTTTACGGAACACTAAATTTTCGACGATCTTTCCGTAAGTCCATTTATGCTTGAAATAAAAATTAACCATAATTTTTCTTGGTGCATCGCAGCTCTTCTTTTTACCCAATTTTAATAGTGAAATCCAGTGAAATCTGATAAAAGGTAACTCAACCAAATCAGTAAGCAAAGGCGGCAAAATGCACAATGTGATGACGCTAAAAAGATGTAATTTTGTTTCAAAATTCAATTTTAGAACCTAATCATGCTTTGTTTCTAATTAGTTGTCCGACTGCCGGTACTTTATGAATAATGGAAACTCTATAGTAAAATCGATTTTATTTTATTTTAGCATTTGTTGAAGTGTGAGCTGTGCTAGCCCTAAACTAAGCATAGCTTTTATATGCCAGGTACCTAACTGTTACGTTACGATACATAATATAATAATTATATATTTTTTTAATAACAGACCTTTGCCTGCAGTACCCGGAACAAAAAGAAATACTTGCATATAATCCAATAATTTGTTTCATAGCAAAACACGCGACCTCTCGCTTCTCAATCGGGCACTCGCCCGCCTCTCTAATGAGCTCGTCTGAGATAATCTATCTGGAAAAACATTATCTGTTAACGATACAACAAATACAAACTAGTCGTGGGCTTAGAATGTATTCTAAGGTCGTGGGAATGACATGAAAGATTGATTTTTAATAAGGCACTCAAGAATGTTGGCGGCAGGCTAGACAGGACGTTAACTTAAGATGCGTTCACTTTTTTAAACTATACAGAGAGACAGGATGAGAAGATTGATTTTTAATAAGGCACTCAAGAATGTTGGCGGCAGGCTAGACAGGACGTTAACTTAAGACGCGTTCACTTTTTGAACTATACAGAGAGACAGGATGAGGAATTGAGGTTTTACATTGGGTCAGTGACAGACTCCAATAGAAGTTAGTGCTGACTTTGAGAACTGACTTTCTGTTACGCTGTCATGTCAGTACGCGATAATTACATTTAATTTAGTTGTTAGGTCGTGACAGAGGCCTTCGGGTGCCTTAGTTTTGACAGTCTTCTTTTGATGTTAACCTAATACTACAAAAATAATTCTGAATAGACCGGAACAGGTGGAAATCTGAGGGCAGGGGCTATAATATGCGTTAAGATGCGTTAAGACTTCCCAACCAAGCTCTCTTAATCTTTGCTGAGTAGCCAAAGCTGTAATCTGTGTGGTCTGGCGCTATCAAGATTGAAGACCTCACCCTGTACGAAAGACTTTCCCCGACATAATATTTCCAAACCATGCAAAATATATAATTTAGGAGCACTGGTGGTCTAGTGGTAGTGACCCCGCCTTCCGATCCTAAGGTTGTGGGTTTTAACCCGGTCGTGCACCAATGGATTTTTCTATTCGAAAAATGTATGTGCGCAATGCCAGTGCTCTCGTACGGTGAAGGAAACATCGTGAGGAAACCGGCATGTCCAAGAACTAAAAATTTGAAAGACATGTGCCATCCACCAATCCGCATTGGGTCCGCGTGGTGGTTTAAGACCCAATCACTCTCGACCGAGAGTAGGCTAGTGTTCCAACAGTGGGAACATTAGAAGGCTGTCATGACGATGCAAAATATTTGCCCCGCAGCATTTTTTATGAAAGTTTCTACATTTAGTAAGTTCGTATGAGTCAGTATTCAACTCTTATGACGTAAAATACGTCTGAGAAGCGCCTCATCTTCTACTCGCATTACGTATTTTCTGTCTGGCCTACTTGTATTGTATACTGTTGGTTCGTTTATTTAGACAGAACTTTATTTTTAACAGCGTTGAGGTTCAATCATTGTTTTAGGTACTAAATAGTAGCCCCTTAGCTAGAGTACATGACTATGGAATTAACAAAAAACACGCCTACGCTCGATGCGGTGTGCTCCACTTCATTCGACGCGTTCATCCGACAAGCAAAAAATAATAATTATTATTATCCCTGTGTACCGAACCCTACCTCAAGCGAGGAAAACTACCTCACCGTAAAAACTAATAATGTATCAAAGTAATACATTAAAATAGTTGTAGAAATATTGAAGAAATCTCGTTGCAATGGCCACGTGAACTTGTGTTCCGTATTAGTAACCTAAATTCTTTTTAAAAGTGATCAAGTCTTGTCTACTGCGTTACTTATTTTATAATTGTCTATTGCGTTACCTACCTCGTCTAAAATATTAGACCTGTCTACTGTGTTACCTATATTTATCTATTGTCTACTGCGTCACGTATTTTTATTATTGTCTACTGTGTTACCTGCCTCATATAAATAGCAAGCTAAAGTCTAATATCGAACGTACGTCAGGATAACGTACTTCAGGCTATCGTACCTCGGCTATCGTACATCGGACTAACGTACCTTTTATATTATCAAGTTGAATGAAGATAATGGATATAAATAGAAACGGCTATAAGGATCATAACATAAACCTTATAGGATCAGAGCACCGCCCCGCTCAGATCAATGGGCTCGTCTCCAAACTGGACACCCTCTTCCGTATCATGAAATATTATCGTGGACATCCTAGTGACTTGGATGCCCATCAATATTTCTGGGAAACAGAAACTATATCTGTAAAACTCTACGAATTCCAACTTCAAGTCTGTCATGTATGTCTACAAGGGACGAGAGGGCCTTTTCTTTTAGCAAGTCAAAGTCGGTCCGTCAGTCTTTATTGCCTCTCCAGTAATCCTGCATCTAGAAATGCAACTTGGCACTTGGAGAGGTATTTTCTAACTACTCTACCTACCTACCTGCCTACCTACCTAACTATATAGGCTTTTTAGAAAGTTTTGGAAGAATAATTTAATTTAGAACTTTCCAGAATAGCTTAGTTTTCTGACAGTGAATATACCATAAAATCGGCGTTACTTAACCTTTGCAGAATGAACCAAATTCAGACATAATTTGTATTGTTAATGTCGTGGTAACTCCGGTCAGGACTTCGAAGAGGCAGCTCACCATCCGTGAACAGGTCTGGGTATTGCTGGTGGGACTTAATTTGCCCAAAAGTCCGACGTAAGATATACCAAGCGAACTTAACGTAGCTCACCAGTTGTACATAGACTGGATTATGGTTACACCGGTCGAGACTTTAGTAAGGTAGCTCACCATCCGTGAACAGGTCTGAATATTGCTGGGTGGGACTTATTCTGCCCAAGTCTGACGTAGGATAAACCAAGTGAACTTACCTCGTTCACCAGCTGTACAGTCTGGGTATCGCCACTAGGACTAAATACGTCCAAAAGCCAAAGAAGAATATTATATTAGTAGAATTCAGTTCACTGTCTGCGTTGGTCTAAAACAACACAATTTAATATAATAAATTCAACATCAAGATCAAACCCAACCATTCCTTCAATTTAGGTAAATATTCACAACATTGAAAGTGTCGTATGTACTCGTCTCTTGTTATCTCCAACTCACGAAGGACGCGGCGCGCGGGTATCCTGAGATATATGACCTGGTTGTCTCCTTGTCCTGTTAGTGTGGCTATGGTTCTGCATTTCCAGGATGCTAACAGCAGTATCATAATGGTAGCCAGTGTCCATCCCTTCTGCCTGAGGCCTTCCATCCACGCCTCGGGCCCATGCACGCACCTAGGTCAGTTCAGGGGGTCTCCATCCATTCCTTGTCTCGGAGGGTTAAATCCATCTTGAAATAGGAGGACGGATTGAATAGGGAACAGGTGAGTGTAAGCAATCACATTCTTAACACCGAGGAGACGGTCCAGCTCCTCAAACAAAGGGGTCACCAGCTCGAGTCTAAAACTGGTACACCAGGCTGTAAAGTCAAAGGCTATGAACACATGATCGTGCTCCCCAGTTGATGTATCAGACATCTTAATGAGGTGTTTAGTCAGGGCGTCTTCTGATTTTGTCATTGTTTGATGAGGAATGTATTTAAAGATGTTCTTGATGTTGTTCTCGGTTGCTACCTGATAAAGCCTTCTTCTTCATCTCTAGAGTGAGCTTTGCAAAAAATCTGGCCTTCCTCTTTTTCATCTCGCGCTCCTTGACGACAGCTAGAGACACTTTCCAAGACTTAGTGGTTCTTCCCTCAGATATTAGCAGCAAGCTGGGATTACTTAAAACTAACTTAATATATTACATTATTGACTAATAACTAACTATGAATAATAACTGTCTACCTAATCCTAACACAAAACACTATTTACATCTATTTACATACTGGTTGCAAGCAAGTGGCCAGCTTGTTAGAAGAGTACTAAACCTTCTTCGTCTTCTGTTTGCCAGGCTGCTACTTGTTTACCTTCCTAGTTGATCTTTCCTTTGATGAGGCTTGTACCTGAAGGGTCTCCGTGTATGCTGATGCCACTGATGGCTCACTCCTGGTGAATGGAATCACAATATCAGTAGAGACTGTGCTTTGCTTTGATGCTAGAGCTCTTGCTCGTGCAGACACTTCCACCTTTTGTATATTCGTGTAGTTTTCAATCAGTGTCTCTGCATCTATCCCTGCAGGTACACCTCCCAAGGCATGCTTTGCAATGCAAGCAAAGACCTCTTGTGAGTACTCCTTGTGTTTTGCACAATACTGCTTAATAACTTTTGTTATCATTTGATTGCGCACATCCTTGTTTGTCACCTTCTTAGTCGTGCTGATCATGCACACTATGGCACATGCTAGATCAGATGATTCAAGGTTTTGGCCTCCTGTTGATGAGCTATTGTTTATCATCTTGATAACATCAACTTCAGTCATATTTAGCTCTTGTGCCATGGGGATTACTGATTCCCTAGCAAAGACTGCTCCGCACAACGGCGTCATGAGAATAGCTTGATTGCTGGAGTATGAATATCTTATTGCCTTGCTAAAGGTCACCATTGCAAGCATGTCTGCTTGCTTGAATGTTGTCTTGCTCTGCTTCCTTGTACACATTCTCTCTGAATGTAGATACTATGACTGTTTTGATTCTTAGAGAATTTACATCTTCAGTTCGTACGTAGGGAAACTTAAACCTTATTGCTTTGTCTTCTTTTGACTTCTTTTCGTTCCTTATGTAAGGACCTAACTCAAACAACATCTTTGCAGAAAACTCTAGAGCTTTAGACGCCTTTCCTTCTTCGAGCTCTTCCGAGAAATCCTTGCAATAAGAGTTGAATGTTTCCATCAGCTTGAGAAAATCAAACTCTGAGGAAGAGTATTCCTCATCAAATGGTTCAGGAGTTATTCCAAGTACTGTTATTGTCTTTTTAATCTCAGAGCTCGAAACACTCTCTGGCATTACTCCTGCTGTCGTAAATTCATTGTTCGTTTGATCACTCTGAGTCAGACCCAGTCTGTTGAGAACATCTATAGTAGGCAAATCTGAAGACATCTTGTAACTCTAATCTGCGTTTTGCGCAATCTATAGTGTGATAAACCTTGCTAGAGTCTGCACTGTGATGCAACGATAAGCTATCTGATAATGCTACTAAGTTTGGGTCAGTCTTGACACCTGTCAAAGAGATCCTATTATCAGTTTGAGGCAAGCCTTGGATGAAATGTATATAGTAGTTATAATCTCTCTGACATTTACCTCTTCTCTGCCTATGTATTGTAGTATGACGTTGTTGCTCTGTCTGGTGGGACCGAAAGGAAAGAAACCATGGTTAGTTCTGTGAGCTTGTTTGTCATACTCGTAGACCCAATGTTCCCTCCTTGGGATGATAGATTTGTCGGAGAGAAGGTCGGCAGTATATATTTGATAATCGAAGTCCATGGTGGTCCCCATAACTACGCCCTTGAACATGGCTGGCACCCACAGGTTGTCGGGGGTTTCGCCCCAGAAGCCTCCTGTGTAGCATTGACGAATGTATGGGTCGCACTCGGGGTGCATGACTAAGGTGGGCCATCTTCTCTTTTGCTTAAAGTAATTTCTAGAGAATTCAAGTAGAAAGGCTTGTCTAATCTCTTCTCCAATTTCCTGAAGCCCATTCCTCATGACTACTCCCCTGTCCATCCATGCCCCTACACTTGAGTCCATCTATATTTCAGGATGACCGAAGCACTTGGTTAATCCTGTCAGCTCAAGGATCGGGATCACATGCTGGAGGTCTGAGGGCCAATTTGATGATTAGGGAGTTTGGGAATCGGGTGACCACCTCATTCATAGAGGAAAGGAACTCGGGCTTGCCCTCCATATATTTTAGGGTGGACCCTATCACAAGAGGTTGCCAGGCTTTCAAAATGTCATACGCGTCGTCATGATACATCCCCAGGTCATGCAGGGCTGAGTAGATGCAGTTGGCTACCTCGTTGTAGAGGTTGTAACCAGGGTATTTAGAGGAGTTTATCATACTGTATAACAGGGACGTAAACCAGTCATTCACACAGTCCCTTACCGCTAGGAAATAACTGTGGTTCACTACATGCACAAAAGAATCGGTTACCCAAACAACATGTAGATTCCCGTAACAGGCTGCTGGACATCCTAGAAAGTTGTACTTCTGGTAGTACTCTGTGCTAAAGGTTATCTGTTCAACGAGCTCATTATATTTGATTTTCAGGCTGTATACCTGGTCCAGCAGCTCGGGGAGTGGACCTCTATGCCCCTCGAAGGGTAGATTGCAGTAGTCCTTCAATCCTAAGGTCGTTAGATCGTTGGCAATTGATATGTGTCTGGCGAGACTGTCAGTCGACTGGATCTTCTTCCCACTAACGAATAGCACTGCCCAGTGGACGTAGTGAGATGAGGGCAGGATGGTTGCATCTTTTATGTCTTTGAGTAGAAGCTTGTGTTCCCTCTTTAGCCCTGGCGGATCGGCTTTATTCTCCATCATATACTCAACCTCCCCATTGTGTAAGGCAGAGGCCAGGTGTCTGTCTCTCCGACCTTGGGGGCCTCTTGGGACTAGTGTACTCTGGAGTGGGGTCTTCGTCTTCCATTGTTGAACACACATTATAAAACATTATAAAAATATTCCTTAGTAATTACTGGTTATTTTAAATGTACATTTATATAGTATTGAGATCAAATAAGCCAATATCGAGACGATGACTTTCTAGCTTACAAACTCCTCAAAGGGCACTAAATCGATTCACGCTTTTTGTATTTAAATCACAATCAATCTACAGCTGATAATAATGTGTTTGAATTAAATATTCTGAGATTTTTTTATCCAATAATTTTCAATTTGTTATTTTTCACGACCTGACAGCCTGCCTACCAAAATCCAAGTCCTGTCTCACATCTTCTAAAAGTATTAGTGAAAGTATTCTTAAAATACGATAGCTCTCTACAGCTGTCTAGCAATGAGTTTTGAATATAATGACAAATAAGATTTTAATGTTTGTTTGAAAGCACTACTGATGTGTTTTAGAAATCTTAAACGCCCCAATAGTAAATGTTCAAAGACCTCCTAAACTATGTTTGTGAATAGAACAAAACTAGGCATAGGCTGTTTCGTTACACCTGCAAGAATGTTTCATAGGTGAATTTGCGTTAAAGGTAAGTTAACAAGGTTCATCAAAAGGTGGTACTTATTGACCGAGCGAGCGAAGCGTCTCAGTTTCGAGATTGACTAAAAATGCTTTAGGCTGTCAGTCAGTTTGTCCGGCTGTTCTCGCCTACAGGTTGCATTTATCAATTAATCTGGTTGAAATTTGGTATACAGGTTCTATGACTTTATAGAATTTGATTGTCGTCGGGGATATTTGATAGGGGGCGTACTTTCTCCAAAAAGGGACAAAAAGGGGGCTGCTGGATATTTCCGCCTAATGTGATTTCATTTCGATGGTTCTTATTTTATTTGAAAGGTAAGTATTAACCTTAAGTTCGTCTCATATTTGGTGAAGATCTGATGAGGATCTGATGAGGATCTTAAGCGTGATGAGCAAAATAGTTCCTCAAAATGCAGTATGTTGCTCACTTTCAAAGCTCACTTTACAAGTTTGTGCTTGCGAGGTTTACTGTTTAGAGAAATAATAGTTTATTTCCACTGAATGCATATACTAAACATTATGTACAACGCTACCTGAGACACAGATCTTGCATTACTTTTATTTAACTATATATACAAAACTTGTAATGTATATATTATATATCAGTCATCTAGTACCATAACACAGCTCTGTTTAACAGTAGCTTATCTTGGGGCTAGATGATGCTGTGTGGATTGTCCAGCATTATTTATTTATTATTATTTATATAATCCAATTAGCAAGCTCGTAAGTACTATGTTAACAAAAACAGGACAAAGTATCATCATTCATCATAAGCTCACTCCGCATTCCGACCTGACCTTGAGACACAATACGACTACTAAAACGCAGTCAACATTTGGATTCGCTACTATTTCTTTAAATTTTCCCAACATTGACCTATTAACAGACTCATGACGCGAAACAACACACCTATTTATACCGACTCTCAAAATAACCTGTTAATTATGCAAGAGTTTATAAAGTCCAATCAAACGTAAGAATGAGCCTAGTGTAATTACGCAAATGTGTGAAAAACTGTGTACGAAAATAAAACGAACAGCCGGCTTCGAGACACGCCGCTTTGAGACGCACCGGGAATGTATGTACCTCCACAAATATTTCGAGAAAACAGCGGACGCGCGTGCTCGTCGATTCGCGAGACACAAAATAAGTAAACAATGAAAAAAACTTTGTTTTTTTTTCATGGATTTCGTTAATTGTCTTAGGTACGAATATATTTGATTGATCTAAAACAGTGAACAGTGCAGTATAATTGAATGGTTGTGCCTTAGTGAGTAAGCTTCAGTCATGTTTGCGGGCGGCGGAGCGGGTTTTCAGAAACAGTCGAAGCCTCCTTGGGAATGCGCAAATACAAACTCTGAAATATCACCGAGCTGGTAAGCCGATTATAATAATCGTACATTTCTATAATGTTAACTAATACTTAAATACATATTTATAAGGAATTACAAAACGAACACTGACAATAATTTAAATCGATGCCGCCGATAGTAGCATTTGTTTAAGAAATCCAACCGGTGAAAGTTTTGCAGTCGTTTTTCTTGATGCCACGCACGTTCTTACAGGAGGAAAAACTTTTTTTTTGCTTTCAAAGTTAAGGTTAAGAGTTCCAATCACTAATATTACATGGATCACTTTTAAACGTCTTACAAGCTCTAATTTACGCCAGTTTCAACGCGCGCAATGCGCATGCCGCGTAGCAATAGACAATAACATCGGCTGGGTTCATATCGCTTTTTAGGCATGAACCTTGCTATTGTTATGAATGCCGAGTAAAGTTGGATCACATTTGTCCCAAGCTTTTTTGTCATCTAAATGATCAGTTATTTTCTAATAAGCTTTTAAAGGCCAGTTTTAGTTGATTAAAGTTTTTAATTTGCCATTTGATAAATTTTAAAAGTTCTAACCAATCTAATCTGCTTTAAAGGATGTCCCAATAAGAATGACCCAATAAGAATGAACTTTTTTCTGTCAATAAAAACAGTATAATAGTAGTATTTTTTTAAATAAATGGTGATATCTAAATTGCACTATATAGAAAACATCATGTTCCGACTTGTATTGAATAAAATATTCGGCCCCGACAGAATATGGCCAAATATGGCCCCGACAGCACTGATGATTTTTTGATAAAGATGGGTCTGTATCTCACTGATAATGCGTTGGACCTCAGCCTGGAATTGATTCTGGTTTATTTGCATAAACCTGAGATTATACAATACTCCGAGGAAAGAAATGCACGGCGTTAAATCGCATGATTTTGGGTGGCCAGTTGTAATTTGAAAATGTTTAGCACGATGCCGCAATGATGTTTTCGGGTTTATGGCTACACTCTCGTTTACAGCAGAAATGTGTTCAAGATATGTACCGGCACATGACGAGGTGAATTTTGTTCACAACCGACTTAGGGTGGATTCGACCAACTTATGGAATAACTATTCCGCGGAATAAGAAATGTTAAATACAAGGAAACTGTCAGTTTACTCGCGAATCACTACGATTAACTCGGAGAATAGCGACTATACGAGTTTGGTCGAATCCAACCTTAGTTTATCAATTTTTTTGACTACTTTTCAGATTGTGGACACACTTTTTTATTGATCAATGAAGTCAAAAATAATAAAAAATGAAAACAATAACTCACTTTTTCTCAGAAACTAAATAAATGTTTTATTTTCTAATGCAGAACTTAATTTTTTTTCAATCGAGCGTGTTTTAACTCATATCTTGACTTTTTAATAACTCTCAGATTTTCCCTCAGCGGCCCCGAAAAAAACCTCACCCTGTATACTGATTTACATTGTATTTGAACAACTGACGTCCTTAAATATATTAGCAGTTCTAACATTTACTCGTTTAAGATTTTAGCTTAGGAAGCTTGTAATTAACTTTTATCACACAAATGGCACATTATATATTACACAATATTATATCGGAACAAAAGCTTCTCAGTATTAGTATTGGATAACAAAATAATCTGTATAAGTACTAGTATCGCCATCTAGTGTTCAAAGATGTTACGGGCATTGTCTATTCCATTGTCGTTTGTAATAAATGTTTAGTCTGTTCCAAGCCACCTACCGTGTCTCATTTTACACGCAGGTTTTACAGAATTTAAAAAAGATTTTATTAACAAAAAAAAATTATCAAGTAATATTTCATACTTTAAGGAACTTAAAATTGGAGTTAGTTTTACTCCAATTTTTGGGTTTCTTATAGTTTGTATAAAAAATATTTGAGACTTTGAAAGTTGTTTTCTATCGTACAGAAGAAGCCTATGGCATAGTTGTTAAAGTCCAGAAAAACATAAAATAAAAAATACTAAAAAAATTTTTGTGAAAATATTATTTAATAAAATTATTATACAAGCTAGAAAAATAGGTACTTACATAAGTTTTTGCTAAAAATCACAGAACTGCTCGTAACATATTGAGTTTTTTTCTGATGTGATTCTAAAATAGAATATAATTAAATCACTTATTGATGACATCTTTGTTTAATTTAATTATTATCTCATAATTTTTATTTTTCAAATAATTTTTCAGTTAACACAACTCGACTCTATAGCACTTCGTAGGTTTTAAAATAGATTATAATTAAATCACTTATTTATCACTTTTTTGTATCATTTCAATATTTTGTTTTGTTTCAATCCACTTTTTCAGAAGATTAAAATAGATTATAATTAAATCACTTATTTATCACTTTTTTGTATAATTTAAATATATTGTTTTGTAATAATGCATTTTTTCAGTTAACACAACTCGATTCTATAGCACTTCATAAGTTTTAAAATAGATTATAATTAAATCACTTATATAACACTTTTTTGTATCATTTCAATATTTTGTTTTGTTTCAATCCACTTTTTCAGAGGATTAAAATAGATTGGTTATTTTTGTTTTTATAGTGTTAACCATCACACTAAGGGAATACTAAAGATTATAATATCCCAAAAAATATTTTGCCTCAAGCGGGATCGGCGCTTCGAGCCGAAGACATCCCAATGATTATTTCGTCCAAGCGAGATATGTCTCGATAGATTAAAATAGATTATAATTAAATCACTTATTTATCACTTTTTTGTATAATTTAAATATATTGTTTTGTAATAATGCATTTTTTCAGTTAACACAACTCGATTCGTAAGTTTTAAAATAGATTATAATTAAATCACTTATTTATCACTTTTTTGTATCATTTAAATATTTTGTTTTGTTTCAATCCACTTTTTCAGAGGTTTTGAAATAGATTATAATTAAATCACTTATTTATCACTTTTTTGTATAATTTAAATATATTGTTTTGTTATAATCCATTTTTTCAGTTAACACAACTCGATTCTATAGCACTAAGTAAGTTTTAAAATAGATTATAATTAAATCACTTATATAAAACTTTTTTGTATCATTTCAATATTTTGTTTTGTATCAATCCACTTTTTCAGTTTACGCAACTGTTCTCTATAGCACTTCTTAGGTTTTTAAATAGATAATAATTAAATTACTTATTTAATCACTCTTTTGTATCATTTAAATATTTTTTTGTTTCAATCCACTTTTTCAATTAACACAACTCGACTAGCACTTGGTAGGTTTCACCCAAGTCTATTAACGGAAGTTCTCTATGCAGACACGGTATGGCAGGATGATTGCCCAACGCGAAGGACGCGGAGAGAACGGCCCTGGGATTGCTAAGTACATACAACTGGGGTGAATGATCTGAAGTCAGAGCAACTGTGGGTGTCACGTAGATGAAGTGCATAATGAAAGAAATATATATATTCTACATTGAAACACGTTTTAATAAGATTATCTAAATATTATGTAGTTATAAGTTGTGTAAGTTTAATTTTAATTATTTTGAATATTTTTTTTAATATTAAAAGCTTCCTCTAGGTTCATAATTTTATATACTAATTGCTCATAATCGTCAGCCGTTAAATATGATTATTATTAGATAATATTGTTGCAAACAGCGTTAAAACAGCCGTGTGTATGGGATAAAATATTTTTTTTTCTATTACCTATATTTATTGCAATGGTGATGAAGTTGGCGCCCTAGATTGAGAGTGCGTTCAACTCTTCCCCACCTAGTGTGTTATCGTGGGGCATGCGCGAAGCGAGCCAGACTGCTTGAATATACCAACCGTATAAGGACATGCCAAAAATAACTAGGACCTATATATAGAATTATAAATCAGTTGACCAATCAAAATTCATTAAATTAATTATTTCTCGAGTTACACGCGAACGAAGTCGCGGGCGACAGCTAGCATTAAATAAAAGAAAAAGCAGCGCGGTTACACTCGCGTTATTTTTCCATATTTTCTCATCGTTTCAACCTTTCCTGGATAGATTTATAATATTATATATATTTATAAAATAATATTTCAAGACCAAAATTTAAATTAATATTTACGTAATGTGCGCAATGTTAGTGCTTTCATATAAGGTTAAGGAAAACATCGTGAGGAAACCGGTATGTCCATACATTATGAATACATGCGAATGCGCAAAACGCGCGAAGCCACAATGAAAAGGAAAAAATAAAGGACCTATTTCATAGTGGCCTAGGTCTATGTAACACCATAGAAATATTAGAAAAAATATTAGACTAACAGTAACAAACAATTTTATTTTTAAGTAGACAAACAAAGTTCTAAAGGAAAAATGTTTATTGTGTTGAGTTTCCTAAAACAGGAACACTAGAGGTGCGCCATGACAGCTATTAGCTAATGATCGTGACGCATCTCGCATTTGACAGTACCTAATATAACCCAGTTGTTTGCATCGTGTTGCACTCCTTCATAAAGATAAACTTACTTTGAATTTGGAAGAAGCCAAATAAAATAAATTAATAGTGTTATACGGTTCCTTAATGATTCTCTAATTATCTAGATCTACAAAAGACCAGGGCCAGGCTCCATGCTACGTGAAACAACTCGTTTACGTTGGACATTAAACTAGGTTGACCTATACAAGGGTAAACGCTAGTATAACTTCGGAGTAACGATTGTATGAACAGAACTGTCATCGTTATACTAAGTTCAAGTTGCACTTGCATTAAGACATTTTGCTTATTTTTAGTTTATTCCAATGAATAACTTTATACCACGTTTATTTGTAAGGCTGTATAACTCTGACGTCTCCTTTCGTGCAAAGGGTGGGGGCTGGTGGCAGTATCCTCAGGTATGCCAGCAGCCCGGAGCCGCCCACGCAACTCGCAATAACGGAAAAAAAACGTGTAATTTATTTTAGTCGTCACTTAAAATAATAAGTTAGTCACTATGGCGTTACCAATAAAGTTTTGTATTTTATTGTATCATCAAGGGATAAATTAAAAGACATTAATTGTGCAGCGTTAACCATTTGTAAAGATTCCCCAGAGAGCGGTTGATGCGGGGAAAATGCTGGAATTTTAGGTACCGTGCTTATTACATACAGCGCTGAACCAAAATACTTGCTGACTGATCAATTATATTGTAATGTTATGTTATGACCCTGTGCACTGTTACTTATCTTTATTATTATTATTTACCAAATCTGTCACCACCCTTCCTATGTGAAATACACAATACTTGACGAATCAAAGATGTTAGTACTGTTAGTTCGTTCGTTCGTTCGTATGAGTCAGTGGCCAACTCTGGTGACAGAGTTTCTAGGCCGCCCGAAGGCCTCTGTCATGGCCTAACAACTTTAAAAAAGCCGGAATCGACTGCTTAATGTGCCCTCCGAAGCACGGGAGCGCTTAGTTGAAATTTCCACTAGCGGTCAACCATCCAAGTGGTGACTACGCGGAACAGTGCCTAACTTTGTTGATCTGTTAAGAACAACTCGGCCAGCTACG
This sequence comes from Colostygia pectinataria, assembly GCA_951394395.1. Lineage (NCBI taxonomy): Eukaryota > Metazoa > Arthropoda > Insecta > Lepidoptera > Geometridae > Colostygia > Colostygia pectinataria. The sequence continues at coordinate 15,944,554 of OX596348.1, read as the reverse complement.
TCACGAACGCTCTGACACAGTAAAAGAAAATATCATGAATAAAACGGCTCACGTAGTCCAATAATAAAATTTCAAATGATGTGCCATCCACCAACCGGCATTGGTTCCGCGTGGTGATTAAAATTCAATCACTCTCACTCGAGAGTAGACCAGTGGGAATGTCAGCTGTCATGAAACTAATGAAATCACATACTAAATTGTCTTTTATCTGATTTCAATGCATTTAATACATTGAAATTATAAAATATTGAAAAAAGAAAGAGTAGTAGAGTTCTTCGTGATAGTGCTCGTTCGGGGAAAGACTACCACCACACCTATTTCTGCCGCCAAGCAGTAATGCTGTGTTCCGGTTAGAACGGTATGGTTTTCGGTGAAATTACAGGCACATGAGACTTTCCATGTAACGTCTCAGGGTAGTGACATCCATGATGTTGCAAGCGTACATAGGCTACGGTAACCGCTTACCTTTTTTTTTATACAACTGAAGTGGCAACCAAGCGTACGGCCCACAAGATGGTAAGCGGTTACCGCAGCCTATGGACGCTTGCAATACCAGAAGTATCACTCGTGGGTTGCCACCTTGAGGCTAAGATCGAAAGCCTCATGTGCCAGTCATTTCACCAGAAACCATACCCTTCACACCGAAACACAGCAATGCGAGCATTACTGCTTGGCGGCAGAAATAGGTATGGTGGTGGTCCTTTCCCGGACGAGCTCTATCACAGAGAACTCTACTACTCTTCAACACATCAAGTGGGCCGTACGCTTGGTTGCCACTGTAGTGGAATATAAAAAAAAATTTGCTTTATTTTGCAACGTTTATATTTTGCCAATCATCATAGAAAACAAACACGCTAACAAACGAATAGTAATAGTTTATTAAGAACATCGTAATTCCTAAAAGTGGCCATTACTAATGTGATTCGTAGCAGGTAAATTATATTTATTTAAAGTGGCCCTTTTAGCACCCTCGATCAAATCAGGGATCGCATAAGCTCCGGCTCTATGTTAACGAAAAATGAACCTTATATTGATAACCCTAGCCCGAACCCGAGCGAAGTTTACAAAATCTATAAAGTTCATTTTTCGTTGCAGAGCTCATCCCCTTTTAGTTTATATTTGAACTTTTAAAGCGCAAAATGTAGGTACTTTGCACCTCGCTGGTTATATTATTCAGAAATTTCCGATAGGTACCAATAACGCATTTTTTTTTGAATTACAAGAAATTGCTTAATATTAAAGTTGCAATCATGTTTATTGCAGAGTAAATGTGGGTTATTCCCAGTAGTCTTACCGAGTTGTCTTACCAGTCGGACTACTGGGAATTTTCTCGGCAACAGACTTACTGATAGTAAGACTATAAATAATGCTGGACAATCCACACTCCATCAGTTTTACTTTATCAAAATTTTTATAACATTGTTTTTGTAACTGATAGACTTAACAAAAATTAAAATATTAGCTGCATTTTTTCCTACTATTTTACCCGTGTCTGTGTGATATCTATAGTATTATTTTTATTATAAAAATAATATTAATTTATTTATTATTTAGACCATTATAATCTAGTAGCTAAAACATAAAATAAAATCATAATTAAAACTATTGTAAATGAGTAGGTAGGTACTTAACCTTCTTATTCATAATAAATCGTCTTGATGATAGTTTATACATCAATGGTACTAGTGATCCTACTATGTATCCCTGGTACCATTAAAATATATAAGTACCTACTAGTTTTGTCCCGTAGCGCCATACCGGCATCGTACGAGTGTAAGTTCATCGTCCTTTGTTTTTCAGTAGCAAGGCGACGCCGGTACAATGCTTGTTATAGTGCATTCAATACAAAGTTCTTAACAAAAAATACTAAACCGCTCGTGTTGAGTAAAAATAGGGATAAGCTGTCGCATTGGCGATTACACTGCGTTAACAGCTTACCTTAGCTTAGATTAGCATCTCGACGCTTGCCCTTTATAATTTCAACCTTACCATTGTTGAATGAAAGTTGAAATTGGGATTTGCTTCGTTGTGGCATTTACGATGACTGCGTAATCTGGGAAAAGAGAAGAACAAAGTGTTTTTAGTAGTTTAAATAAAAACTAGAAAATCTGGTTTATGCAACCAAAGAAATCGATATTACCCCAAAAGTAGATGCGAATTCTGGTTTGGGTTTTTGTGACAAAATGAATTATGGTACACTCTTAAGTCTAGTTTGTAAAACAGTCGCATTGAATCGCAAACTCGGATTATTTGCTATTACTACACACCATTTGGAAATGGATCTGCCGAATAAATGGTCATGCTCGACTCGTTTTAAAAGCTTTTTGAGAATGTGAGCTCCCTCAATTTAGTTCTAACAATCTGAACATGTAGGTAGGTACATCGATATCGGACCCAGAGCATTCTGCGCCCCGAGTTGGGGATGCGTTAATTCGTTCAGGTATTCCACGAACTGAGCAAGTTGTATCTGTTATACTCTGTGTGTATCTTTTTCCACGAATAGTAAACAAAAGGCTGACTCAATTGAATAAAAGCGGAGTAAAATATTACACCGCTATTATTCAATTAAGTCAAACACACTGAATACAGTGTGTTTGATTTTCCACGAATACCTAAATACGAGACTTGTATATTGGTAATAGTCTTTAGATGGCCCATCTTTTTAATACGTATACTGAATATTTGTAATGTAATTATGTATTGGCATATTTTAATTTGTTAATGAAGATATTTACTTTAATTGTATCTAAGTAAAAAATAAAACAATATGTATGAAAATGAAAAATCAAAATCGCTGACCTTTCTATCGAGTGAGTGAGTTTGAAAAGCGAGAAATTGCGAGTTCGGTCTCCGCTAAGAACAGAAATGCTGCAAATGTTTGCATGATCTGCAAATACTTGTTCCGGGTTTGGGTACTTCTATGTATTGGTAGGTACATATTTATTAAAATTGTATAAGCTCTGCTTAGCGTAAAAATGTCCGCCCATTTTTTTTTTTTTATTGCCTCAGTAGATTTATTAATTATGAGAATAAAGTAATTTATTCTCATAATTAATAGCTAAGCAAGCAAACAATTACGCGTTACTGAATGAATAGGTACAAGATATAACTAAATATTTATTTAAGTACATATATTTTTCTGAAATTGTCTATAATTTTTAACTTGCCTGCCTATAGTCATGCTCTCATTATCAACCTGTCGGGAAGACGATGGCAACGAAGTCGCGGATGCGTCCGTGTCATGTACACACATCAACATTGTCTAGGGATATTCAACATTTTGTTGATTTTTACAAAAACTTTAAATATTTTTTTTTTTTTAAATATTTTTTATTATTAATAGGCTTTTATTATTATTAATAAACAACACAAAATAAAGATTCTTGCCATACCTAGTTTTCTAAAGATATTATTTTCAGTTTTTGTAAAATTCAACAAAATGTTGAATATCCCTAGACAATGTTGATGTGTGTATTTCCGCCTCGGTCGACTCGGCAGGCTCGGGATCAGAGGCGGTGTCCAATTGTCCATGCAGCATCGTAATTGCACAGCTGCGCCTTCAACGCTTTTAGCCATTTGTTTTTTCAAACCGGGATTAACTGATTTGCGTCTGGTTTTTGTTTCATCCTCCGTTCATTATATAATATTAATGTAATCGCACTGTTGCATTTGTCAATAACGCTGGTTTTATGTTGATTGGTGCTGCAAGAGCTTTGTCAAAGTCAGAGGAGTTTTAATCAACAAAATCACAAGGTTCACTTTGGAACCTCTATAGGTGATATTAGACGGGTCATTTCGTTAATTTTCGCTTTCACTCAGCACCTTTCACTGGAAGCTAGGTGAATTTACACCAGTTCCAATACGCCCATGCCATAAAAGAACTGGCAACAACACCGGCTATGTTCCTACCGCTTTTTAGGCATGACCCTTGTTATAATCGCGTATAGCGATATTAAAAACAGTAAAAAAAAGTGTCACATTCTTAGCAATAAATTTTATTTTCTAAAACTAGCCAGGTCAACATTAAATTACTTATTATCCTAAATATTATTAAACACAGTAAATAAATACAACTACAAAATATAATCGCCAAGACGCAATAAAAATGTAATACGGTTTATTTTATCCCGTCCGTCGTCGTACGAAGCAATATTATTTGCCAAGCAAAAATTCAATCTTGTTGACATTTGATAGAAGATATAAAAATTAATAAAAGTTTCCCAGTCTTTTTATGATGTTATAGATTGTTGCAAATCGGCTTACGTTTTCACTAAGCAATTAGACGTTAAATTCTCCCTGTTTTAAAATTAATCAAACTTTACTATTCAAAGTAACATGAGCTCTAAAAAAGGCCTAAGATGAGAGTTTTTAGGAGTATTCTACTGATAATCTTTATAATTTCCACGTATCTCCGTGACGACTTTACCAATTGTTGATGAAATTTATAATGTAGATGGCTTAAGTTCTGGAATAACGCATAGGCTACTTTTTATTCCGATAAATTTAATGTTTTTGTGGGATAGGATAAAAACTGCAAAAACGCAGGTGAAACCGCGCGGGTCACCTCGTCTAAAATAAATAGAACAACAACATTTTAATCCCATAATACTCTATTACAATATTGCAACACTCAAATTTAATTTATCAATTTAATATTTTGATTGCCTCGGCAAATATCATAGGTTCAATCGTTAATCTTCTTATCCTTTTAAGTTGATGAATAAAATATCACAAACAAGCTGCAAAAGCTCAATACTAACTTCTGATTTACAGCCTTACTACTTTGACATTAGGTTGAATCTGCAGCAATGTTTTTCTTTCTAAATAATACAAGGTTTACCATGAAACATATTTCCGAAGTTACGGACCATAATATAATTAACACTAATTCTGCAACAGGTTTTTTTTTTATGTCAGCAAATGACAAGACAATCAAGGCGCCCACCTGATGAAGCACCACGCCTGACTATTAAGGCTAGACCGCACTGAGCGACACTTCGCGGCAGCTGCGCGACGCGACACATAGCGACACAATTAGGTATACCGCAGTGACGCGACAGTTTGCAGCAAATTTTGTCTGTCAGTCGTTCGGCAGCTTCTGAGGAAGATGTACCAACTCAGAAAGATGTATGAAATGAAGATGTGTGCGTTACACGAGCTGCTAGTATTTTGTTTGTTTTTATATTTATATATATTTTCTGCTGTCCTATCATCTATTTTTCTAGGTACTTATTAATTTAATAATGTCTTGTTCTAAGTCCATTATGTTAATATTGTATGTAATATGATGTCAATAGCCGATTATGTAGGTTCGATCAGCAATGCGTCAAGTTCGACGGACGTGATGCTTATCTCGCTTAACTGGTCTCAACTGAAAACCAGCGTTGGGTAGATAGTCAAACCTTTCGGCACAATGCTGAGTTGAGTCCAAATTTGTCGAGGGCTCTGTAACACTATAGAACATACCTTTTTTTCAAGTTAAAATCTTTGATATTTAATTATTTGTGTATTAGTTTTTTGTATTAGTTATTTGTGTATTGTTGTATGCTATTCTATTTATGTTCTCGACAGATAAAATCATTTTCTTTCTTTCTTTCTAATCTCAAAGATTACAAGAAAGTCATTGATCTCAAACATGTTCAAATAAATTTAAGATTGTCATTCAAATAATCATCAACATCGTAATACACTTTCTGCAGGAGCAACTTTTTTAACACCTTAAATTTAAAGATGTTATGAGAAGTGAACTCTAGTATCGATTTCGGCAAGTGATTATATAATTTCGTTCGGACAGATTCATGGTAGGCCGGCAGATGCAATACAATCTCGTCGACAAATCAATAGAGATGAAAGCCTCGAGGGAAAATGATTTTTACTTTACTTTTACTTTAGTACCACATCATCATAGCCTTCTAATGTTCCCATTGCTGGAACTGACGTACTGAAGCGAAAGTATCTGGGTCATACATAATCTATGTGGATGAAGAACGACTAAAACAATGAAGTTAAGCACTGTCCCGCGTGGCCATGATTTGGATGGTTGAACACATGTGGCATCAACTGAGCGCTTCCGTGCTTCTGAAGGCTGTCGGTTTCGCATGTTTCTTAGTTGTTAGGCCATGACGGAGGCCTTAAGGAGGCCTGTTAACTCCGTTACCAGAGTTGACCACTGACCCATACACGTTATTTTTTAAACAGAGAAATCCATTAGTGCGATAATGCGCACTACCGTAGGATCAAAGTAACTATAATCATGAGTAGTTTTTTTTGCCATTAGTTTAATTTTGCTTTTGCCCAGCAGTTTAACTTAACAATCTAATTGTTACGTAAAACTGCTTATATCGTATCATATTTTTAGGTAGATACCTATATCTATTGAGTTGGGTTAGGTATGTTTTTGTAAAATGATACCACTTAACACTAAGTATAGACATACTAAAATAACTTTTTGTTAAGTTTAAGTAATCTAATATGGCTTCGCTTTATGTAATCTCATGCGAAGGGGATTCCTATACTTTTTGTTTAAAGTTTATACCTAACTAACTAGTTTTAATATTTGTTTTTTTTTTACCTGGAGGGCCATTTGCAGATTATTTTAAGGCATTTCTTATCTTAATTAGCTTTACGAATGACAAAATAGGCAATAATCACTCACTTGGATCAAGTTAAAGTTGGTTATTTTTGGGAAACTTCACCTTAGTATCTTTGAAGACCGATTTCAGCAAATAATAGCCTCATCGTTGCAATTTTTTGTGGTACTATGAAAGCTTAGAGTCCTTTAAAGTTTTAAAAAACCATGGAATAGGGTTTTTTGATTTTTAAAAAGACAACCTATTGACCTACAAGACCTACTGCTCAAAATAACTACAGGTGGTTTACAGAATTTCATTTTAACTAATTAACGATATCCCTAAAGAGAATTAGACTATGGTCGTTTCACCTGTTTATTCGCCTATAGTTTTTTTTACTTAGAATAGGCTAACGTTTGACCACTATTTCGCCTGATGTGGTCTTCTGTCTATTCACCTACGGTTTGAATAACTACAATCTAAAGTTTATCTTTTGATAGTGCAATTAGTTATAGTTTAATTAAAATTATGTGAATTAAACAGTAGTTGAGTCGATCACTGCATGCATTATGAAAAATAGGTGAATCAACCGTAGATAATTCGAGAGTAGTTCTAATAACTATAGTTAAATTGATATATAAAAATATTTATTTTGCGCCACACCAAAAAAAAAATTGCTAAGTAACTTATAGGACTGTTTATCAGTAACTACACCATATTCCTTAAAGATCAACTAATTGCAGTTTACTAAATGGACGTATAATTCTCGACGTGTAAATTAATTAATTGATTTGTCAGCCGGAAAGTGTCCTATGCTACGCTCGCCTGAGCACTGTCTCCAGTAGGTATAGTTCTAGTAACAAACCTAGGGCTCGTTCTTACTTGAGAGAAATCTGGACTCAATCGATATTAAGATAGAATATTAGATTTATATGTCAGCATCATGACAGCCTAAGGGTGAGTTGCACCTCACCCTTAGGCTGAGGCTGACTCACCCTTAATATTCCATCTTCTTAAAAAAACTACAGGTCGTTTCTAGTTTAGTTCTAGTAACAAACCTAGCGCTCGTTCTTACTTGCGAGAAATCTGGACTGTCGATATTAAGATGGCCTAGTATCAGTAGTCCGATGATTTAGTCCGATGATCGGACTGATGAGACTTTTTAGTCTCATCAGTTCGATGATGCTGATCAATACAGATCATCGGACTTCTGAGCCTTTTAGTCCGATATTTACACATTTCGACTTTCCCAAAAAAAGAAATGTTCTTAACTTCATTAACTTCAGTTTATTTTTTCCAACATGCTAAATATAAAGCTATTTTATACAAAAAAATAGGTATTCCTATTTTTCCACCAGTTAACTGCATCTGAGTTTCTTTAATAAACTTATCTTTTTCTATGTTCCCTTTGCTTCTTCCAGAAATGGATTTTCCAAATCTTTTCATCTGTTCGGCTTTTAAAATCGCGAGGGTGTCATCATCTTTTAAAATGTTTAATATTTGCAACATACTAGGATTTTTGTTAATTAGACCATTGATCGTAAAATTCCACGCTTCGACCACATTATTTGTTCGATGACGTTCCGAAAATACGCACCATTTGTCGATAAAATTAGCCTTCATCCATTGTTTTTGGAAATAAGTTTTAAATTTTGTAATTTTATCATCATGAGAAGGCATTTCGTTTGACATAACATATTGCCAACCATTGTTTATTTCGTGTATTGGCAGCAATGGCAGAACAGAACACAAACTAACGATACGCCTGTAATTCCTCGATTTCAAGTCAATTGATTTTGCTTTTCGGTCCAAAGCATTTCGGAAATGATAGTAACAACCATTTATATTCACATTTTTAAATATTTTCAATAAGTCGAAATGTGTAAATATCGGACTAAAAGGCTCAGAAGTCCGATGATCTGTATTGATCAGCATCATCGAACTGATGAGACTAAAAAGTCTCATCAGTCCGATCATCGGACTAAATCATCGGACTACTGATACTAGGCCATTAAGATAGCTTATAATGTCAGCATCATGACAGCCTTAATATTCCATCTTCTAACTTGGGCACTGGCCTATTCATAAGCGAGAGTGATTAGATTAGGTCATAACCACCACGCGTACCCAATGCGGATCGGTGGATGGTACTGCAGCTTTGGGATTGCAACAATGTTTTTTAGTAGAAATATCCATTAGTGCACGGTCAGTTTCAAACCCTCGACCTTAAGATCAGAAGGTAAGGGTCACTATCATCAGTACACCAGTGCTCATTTTTTTAAAAACTATAATAAAAAAAAACAACACTGGGATTCGTTCTGAAATACAAACCAAAAACACGGTTAACTAAAATTGAAATTACAAAGTTCGTAACACAATTCAAGCTCAAAGGTCACAGTTTCGTTACATCTAGAATAAAAAGTAAATAAAAAACACACTATCCCGGAAAAATGTACTGTTCCCGTGGGATAGCATAAAAACTGCAAAAACGAAGGTAAAGCCGCGCGGCTCAGCTCGTCATTTATAAATTAAAGCAAGTGTAAGAAAAACATTGAAATAGCGACCACGCGGAACTTCGTTGATCTGTTATGAACAACTTAGCTAGTTTTAAAACCGAGAGTTAAATCATAACACTAAAATTATAAAATTAAGTAATACTCATTACGCTCGAATTCAAACTGAAAGTGAAAGATTATTGCAAAAGCTATTACTCTGAAAAGTTGTCCATTTACATGAGGCAAAATGATGCCAAGATCTGTTAATAGCTAGAACCTATCATCAATATTTTGAATGAAAGCTGTGTACTATTTACCTGACTCACCTTTGTCCCCTTTTTTATATAAAAAAAGGGACAAAGTAGATTATTGAGTTCAGGATGCATACTAACAAAATTTTATTAGCTTGTCTATCGTCCGTCGTTGTAAATTTGTGAATTGGACGCAATATTTACATTATTATTCATTAGCCATCTCCTCACTAGAGATCCTAGTAACCAATCATATCATAAACCACCTTGCCAAAACAATCCCAAAAGGACCGAAAAACTGTTATGTACCGTGACTGCAAAAAACTGATATGTTTTACCTAAATCTGTGCAAATTGCATGTTACTGTCACTTGTGGAATTCCTTTAGGTTCTATACTGGAGCCAATTTACTTACTTCATCATCCGCGCATTCAATTTATATTGTATACTTATATTACACACAAACAAGGTTTTTTGTTTTTTAATTACCATTTTTTAATTATTTATAAGTAACCTATCTAGGTTGATTTTATTGGGGTGGAGTGCCTCCGGCTAGGTGGAGCGATGATAGATGATCAAATGAACTTCAGTGAAGTTCGATCACTATTGTACGAATCGCTTCAATCGAATATTATAGTATATTACAATGTAGTGTCCTTTAGTTTACAGGCAACTTTGCACAATTTCAGAGAGAAATCACTCGATTTAAAACATCGAATCTTAATCGGTAGATACGCCCATCGCTAGCCCGGGCGTGTCGTCTTTACCTCATTCTTTTAGAGATTTTGGAAACAAAGCTTCAGTTATCGGGTACCTATATAAAACACAAAGTGTCTATGTATGTTTTATATGTTATGGGTGGGTAGGGTAACTGACTATAATATTCGATTGAAGCGATTCGTACAATAGTGATCGAACTTCACTGAAGTTCATTTGATCATCTATTAGTACTTCATCGCTTCAATCTTCATATTATAGTATATTACAATGTAGATATTTAGAGAAAGAAGGTTTGTTTTACGATCATGACGATATCTTATTAAAAAATAATACAATTGTTTTTTAAGAAGTGTATATTTTTCTTTAACATGGTAACAAAAGTGTATAAGCTACTTAAATTGTAAGTACTTATTTTAACATTATTAACTAAAAAATAATTTCTTCTTGAAAATAAAAAATACTACCTAGATCATTAAATACTTATTTTATCACAATAATCAATTTGATGAAAAGACGACTGCTCTGGCGAAGTCGCTTTCATCCGAGTCTAAAATAGGCCGGTTATAAAAACGGGCAAAAACTGTGGACGTGCCGGTCCAGCCGGCTGTCTTTCTAATCGTGTCAAGGTGGAGTCCCGCGGAGCTCGCGGCGGACGTGGCCGCGTGGCGCGTACTGTGCGCGCTGAACGTGCGCGTGTCCACGCCGCTCTCCGACAGCACTTGCTTGATCCAACGGCTGATGGACTGAGCCGTTGCAGCTCTGTATGGCTTTTTTGTTGTCAATAATAGGTTACCCGCGTTCGTGGTTCTCAATTTTTGTGTTACAAAAATATAATCTTTGAGGACTGAAGCGGGACAGATATTAATATTTTCCCGAAAATAGGGTAAAAACAGCACCGGCTGTTCGCGACCAGGAGCAGAAGTTTTAATTATGTCAATTATGGCTATCTTAATACCATTTTGTGTTATTGTAATATTCTCTAATTTTATCAGCGACAGTGTTTGGACCCTATGCGCTGTGCATAATGCTAATAAGATTGCTAGTTTTTTAGTGATCTTTCCTAGGCTTACTTTTAAATTTGGATGCCAATTAGCTACATGATTTAGGACAATTTGAGGATCCCAAGTAGCAGTATATTTGGGACGACTCGGTTTGAGTTTATAAGCTCCTTTAAGAAGTCGCCTTATACGATCGTCCGAACTGATCTTATCCCCCAAAAATAGCGACAATGCTGAGCGGTGACTATTAAGAGAGCCATATGAACATCCTTTATTAAACTGCTCTGTTAAAAAATTTAGAACTGATGCAATTGAATCATTAAATACGTTACTATTATTGTCGATACAAAACTGCCACCAAAGCTTCAAGGTGACGCTGTACTGCTTAAAAGTGTTGTCGGACAGCGACGCCAGCATTAAGTCAAGCGCTTGAGTCGGGGAGCCGCGGCGCGTCAACGCTGCCCGCAGAGCTTCGCGACACCCAGGGTAAGGTTCGCATTCAGGGGGTGATGCTCCCTGAAATGAGATTGTAACAGAGACTTACTGGGGTTGAAAAATTGTACCTCAGACACTCTTAAGTTGTGTAGGAGGGGGTACCATGGCTGTGATGGCCAGTGTGGGAACACTAGGATACCACTAGCTTCATCGTCGATTATTTTCCGCAGGCATTACAAGATCAATGAAAACGGCGGGAAAGCATAAAAATACCGGAAGTTCCAATTTATGGTAAATGCATCGACGGTGAAAGCATCTGGTTCTGGTTTCCAAGATATGAAAACCTCACATTTGGCATTGCTGCGAGAGGCAAATAGATCAATTTCGGGATAGCCAAAGAGTTGTACTATTACCTGAAAGGAATTGTTGGACAGTTCCCATTCAGTATCTGGATTAACCCTTCTAGATTCTACGTCTGCGCAGTTTTCTTTTGTATTGACGTAGGAAGCAAATATCCATATGTTACGACTCTCGCACCATTACCAAATCTTTCTAGTCAAGTTGTTTAAATGGGGAAATTGAATGCCCCCATCCTATTAACATAGCTTATAGCAGTGGTGTTGTCGACTCTTAACAATATTGTACCATTAGAATCGTTGTTGATGAAGCTCTTTAATCCTAAAAAAGACTGCTAACAATTCTAAATAATTAATATGGTGTTCTTTTTCAGAATCCTTCTTTGGCGCGCTTATTATTGCAAACTGCGCCCCAACCTGTTCGGGATGCGTCAGTAAATATTTCGTATTTGTAATCATGTTTATTAAAATTATTACAGGTGTTGTAAATTTTATCTTTCCACCAATTTAGATCTACTAGTATCACGTTCGAAAGTCTGATTTTAGCTTCATAGTCATTATTATGTTCTTGTAAAACAAGAAATTTGTGTCGTTCTAACAGTTTAGTGTGTAAGAACCCGTATTTAGCGGCGGGGCAAGCTGAGACAAGACACCATTAATTTGGCAAAGTCACGACTGATACATTTTGGTAAGCGTGAGAATTTTTGTACTAATTGGCTAATATTGTTACGCTTTTCCGAAGGTAATGACAATGTTAAGTCATTTGTGTCGTACATAAAGCCTAAAAACTTCGTAAGTTTTTTAGGGTGCAATGAGTAATGCGTTTATGAGAGTTAGGGTTTTGAAACTCGAATCTTAGGTATTTCCTATCTGCTGGGTTAATTGAGACTAAAAGATAGGCTTCTTTTAGGTCGATGGTGGCTAAATAACCATCACGTGGTATAAGTTTAGATGCAGTCCTATAATCTTTCATTTTAAAGTGTGTATTTGACATAAATTTATTTAAAGGCTTTAAGTTAAGTATAAATCTTTTGCTCCCATTAGGCTTAGGAGCTAGAAATATTTTTAAGATATATTGATCGTCACATGGAGTGCAAGGGGATACAGCTCCTAATACAATAAGTTTTTGAATGGCATCAGCCATCTCTCGACTTTCGTCATGGTTAAACGCAGAACGAGGAGGTACAGGTTGAATCACATTTTTACAAAATGATGAAATGCCCTTGCCTAATCCATTTCAATATAACACTATTACTAGTTATATTAAGCCAGCAATTATAGTGAAACGTAAGTCTGCCTGCGTGTACCTGCGTTATTGCTGCGCGTTGGCACGGGGCTTGGCCTGATTGAAGTTCTTCGATGGCATTTGGTTCATCGTCGACGACGGATAAGGCCTGCGAGTTGCTGGTGCGGGTTTCCGCTGACCCCCCCGCCCCCCCCTGAATGACGGGTAACGAGGAGGTCCTGTCCAATTTCCCTGCTGGATCGGACGGGAAGGCGACGTCTGAGGAGGATGAGTAGCGGTCTTCAGAGCTGCTACTTTCCGAATTTGAAGCCCTTGTTTTTCAATGGCTTTACTCGCTTTGATTTTATCCGCGAGCGTGTTGCCGAAGAGCGTTTCATCGCGTTCCGTATCCTGTATCATGTGGAGGAAATTCTTTTCTAAGCTCGGTGTGATTAGCCTTTTTCTGTCACAAGAAAACGAATAGTGTAAGTCCGTCAAAAGGCGGCACCCGTCGCTAAGAGACTTTAGGGCTCGAGCTTTGTCATCGGTTTTTAACATTGTATCCATTGCTCTGTTTATTGCTGCGGTACCAGCACCGAGAGCCTGTTGAAAACTGTCAAGTTTTTTGTCTCGACTTCTAACAACCTCCGATACTGCGGCTGAAATTTCTGCGTTAAGTTTAGGCGCTTGCAATAATTTGCAATTCGAGGGAATCAGATATTCCTTCATCAGGTTGCCTTTGTCTTCTTTAGGTAAACCTTTTTTCAATAGCGGGAGCCATAAATTAGCCAGACTATCATGGATGGGCTCGCCAAAGTCAGGAGTATCAAACGTGGAGGCACCGAGAGCTGACAATAGTATTGGGTCTAGACTTGGTTCTGGTGGGGCCTCAGTAGAGGCCACCACAGTTTCTTGCACTTCGTCCGTGGTTGGCGACGCCTGCGGTGAAGGTGGTGCTGATTGATGATCGTTCGGCGGTACATTTTCCGAAATGGCCGGTTCATCATTTATTATACCTAAAAATAGAATAATCATGGTATAATTTTCGTTTCGACAAGCAATAATAATCGTAATTATTATTGAGGGTAGTTCGATATATTGCAAAAAAAAAATATATTGTCTCGCAGACAATAATGAGCAGCTAAACGAGAATCTATTAGATATCACGTAATTTTCTGCATAGGTATGTCACGGTTAGCTCGCAGCTAACCGTGTTATCGCAATTGACTCGCAGTCAATCACGATTTATTGCATTTTTTAAATGTTATTCACTGGAACGTACCTTGGTGGTTTTCGTCATCTGACGAGTCCAAAGGGCGTCGTATGCGACGTTTTTCTTTTACTTTTTCTTCTAACTTCTTTATTTTCCGTTGGTAATGCACTAATTTGTCTTGGGCACTGCGTTTTGGCATTTTTGCGTAAACGTGTGCACTCGTTGCCGTGCACAAAAAAGGAATGAGGTAAAGACGACACGCCCGGGCTAGCGATGGGCGTATCTACCGATTAAGATTCGATGTTTTAAATCGAGTGATTTCTCTCTGAAATTGTGCAAAGTTGCCTGTAAACTAAAGGACACTACATTGTAATATACTATAATATGAAGATTGAAGCGATGAAGTACTAATCTACGAAGGGCGGCAGGCAAAAAGTGGAAAAAAAGCCGAACACGCCCGGTGTTCAATGGCGTGTAGTGATAGATAAATAGATGATATAAAAAACTTGATACCTTAATATAAATGTTAAGTTTATCTACTAATCTACTAGACACTGGGTGCACGATATATTATCATTTCGTTTTCAGATTCAAAGCCAAAGATCCATATGATTGTTTTACTGACAGCTATTTCAATTAAAGATAACATTGGGGAAGGCTTAATGTTATCTTTTTCAGATTCACGCTTTTTTGCTGTACAGTAATATTTTGATATGTCTAAAAAAACTTTTTCCCAAAAAAAAATGACTCTTTTAATATTCTTTTTTTTGCAGTTCTTATTTTTATCAAAATTGAGCCCGTGACTTCTAACGTTTTTCCATAACTACATATAGCCGTTTAGATTTTTCCCTCAGAGGGCAGTCGAGAGTACCTACTCACCCTGTCTAAAAAACGTTTTAGTCGCTATCACATAGAGAAATAAATAAATAAATTAAGCACTACGTATGTCGTGCAACTCTTTTTTCTTGAGATAAAAAAAAAAAATGAAAAAAAAGTTTGCATTACCAAACACAATATCACGGTTCTAAATATTATGATGCTACTCCGTGCCTAGCTGGGAAACGCGCTAGGTGAGCTTGCCCTTACATTCTTGTGATATTATTGCGAGCGACCCGAACGCTACTCACTTTCTCTGCAGGCAGGCAACTAGCTACAGGTGTTGCAGGGACTCTGATTTTGAAAAAGATTAGTTTTCTGACTTTTTTTACTTTTACAATGCGTGTTAAATGGACAAGTTAATAATGTGAAATAGTTTTGTGCTATTTGTGTATCAAAAATTGCTGAACATTATGCGTAATATTAAAACTAAATGTGTATCAAAAAAAAAATTGCTGAACATTTTACGTAATATTAAATTAAAAATTAAAGTGTGAGCTCTAACAATGTAGGTACTACTGTAACTAGTGAAGTACCGCGTCACAATGATTGTGGTGGCTGGCTTTATAGCCACCACAATCTTTTTAATAGTTTCTGCTTTGTTACCACCAAAACAGCAAAGGCGTCTAGTAAACAACGACTTAAGTAGAAGACCAACTTACCCAAAACCGGATAGCAGCCACAACATCGGAACGAAAACCTTTACAGGACCTTTGAGAAGGTAAGTTTATTGAGAAGGTTTTACTGCAATGACGGTAGACAGACCATTTCCAAGAAATTATGTACACGTTTTAAATAAATATTTACTGTGATTTATACTAAAAGCTAAGTTTTAAAAGTAAGTTTTATCTATTATTACATTCATTATTTTAACCAAATGTTATTGATTTTAGAGTTTTGATTTGGTCCTGTCATTATTCTAAAATGTAAATGTACAAGCAGGTATAATATGACAATTTATAATAATATATTATTACTATCATAATTTTTTAATTTATTATTATGATAATCATAATTATATTCATTAGTAATATCAATCTTATTATAACAGAGAAATATGCTTTTGATTGTGATTCCTTGAATAATGTATAGTTCGCACAGCGGATCTAGGCTTCCGTGAAGTTAGCCGTTTGTGATGCGCAATGACAATTTAGTTTGAAAAAGCTCCAATGCGCATCGAAACGGCTAATTTAACGACGACCGAGATCCGTTGTGAGAACTATACGTACAGTTATGACATAGTTTTGTTGTAAATGGTTGGAATTTTGATGTTATTACTATTTTATGTTTAGTTTCGATAAATTGTGTTATTTTAGATAACATATTATTTCCCACCGCTGGGCAAAGGTTTCCCCCCAAATATTTCAAACCAATCCCTTGCTTTGTCAAAAGGTTAAATACCGTTTTACTAGCTGTGTCCCGTGGTTTTACTCGTGGTTTTGCAGTTTTCTTCCCACCCGAGTTTGAAATTTTCCGTAATAAAATAAGCCTATGTGCTTTTTCAGACTATAACATATCTCTGCCCCAAATTTCATCTAGATCGGTTGAGCCTTTTTGCGTGTTTAAGAAACATCCATCCACCGAAACGTTCGCATATAACAATATAAGTGTGATAGTGTGATTAGTGTGACTAGCTGAGCCCTGCGGTTTCTCCCGTGTTTTTCCAGTTATTTTGCCACCTTATAAAAGAACAGTAATTTTTTTCGGGATATAAAAGTCTATGTACTATTTCTTTATATATCTATAAATATCACTGTGTCAAATTTTATTCAGAACCGTTCAGCCGTTCTGAAGTGATTGTGTAACGAACAACCATCGATCCAGACAAACTTTTGCAATTTGAATATTACTAGCTGCGCCCCGCGGTATCATCCGCGGTTTTGAAGCGTATATGCTATTCCACAAGAAAATTCGATCTCACCGGAATAAAACGTAACTCATTTCATTCATTTCATCTTAGTGCCAAATTTCATCAGATCCGTGCAGCCGTTCTGGCGTGATTGTGTAACAAACATCCGTCCATTCATCCATCCATCCATCCATCCATCCATCCATTCATTCATCCATCTATCCAAACTTTTGTGTCTATAATATTATAAAAAATATTAAAATTATAAATATATAATATATATAAATATATCATGTTAAAATATTATACTTGCTGGGTATTTTATTATTAATGTATAACATTTAAGAAATAGATTCCACACACAAAAAAAAAGCATGTAAGGTAAGTAAAAGACGACCGTAACAATGTGGCGCGGCGGGCAAAGGCAGACGCAGGAGGTTGCGGGTTCGATTACCGCCTTGGAGCAAATGTTTGTACGAATGTTTGAACGAATAAAAATATCTATGTATTGTATTCTATTAAGGTAGTAAGTATATCAGTGAGGAAACCGGCTTGTCCGAGAACTAAAAAATTAGAAAGACATGTGCCATCCACCAATACGCCTTGGCTCCGCGTGGTGGATTAAGACTCTCGTTCGAGAGTAGGCCAGTGTCCCAGCAGTGGGAACATTAGAAGGCTGTCATGTTTATGATATTAGTCATCTAGTACCCATAACACAAGCTTTGCTTAGCTTGGGGCTACGTGATGCTGTGTGGTCCGCCCAGCATTATTTATTATTGTTATTATTTATTATTAATGTCTTTTTTTTGTGTGTGGAACCTATGACTTGAATAATTAGCACTAATAATAAATGTATTGGTAGTGATAAATGATATCATTAATCATTAAAATGTAATTCTTTGTTATGTAATTGTGCAACATTTGGGTGCATTGAACTTGTCTGTAAGCCTAAATGTTAACTATTTTAAAGTTTATATACTTTGTGTCAAATGTGTGATGTGAGTCTAATGTAGGTACATATTTTCAGGTGAACCATGACCAAATACATTTTTGAAAATCGAACTAAATAACTAAATAACTACAGGGCTTTTTTATTTACCGTGGTACACCTGGGTGTACTAACAAGGTGGATCACGGGTAAAGACCAAAATTCAAATGCCCGTGGTCCACCTTTAATCCACCTGGGTGAACCACGGGAAAATAAATGTGCCCGTGGTACACCTAGGTGAACTAGAAAGGTGGACCACGGGTAAGGCCCGTTATTTTTAATGAATATATTGCATTATCATTAAAGGTTATATAAATAAATAGGTTTTTTTTAATCTTCAATTGGCAAGACGAACAAGACGCCTTCTACAAGGGTCTACTCTTGCGGACAAAAGATTTATCGTAACAGTTTACGTGGTTCAGCTTATGTCTGTGAAGGCTCAGAACTTAGTTGTCACCGGCGTAAGTTAAACTACGATATTTGCAAAGGTTATCGTTCAACGCTTTCAAGAGTAGACCGTCAAACCCGCAGCTATACGCTTCTAATACGCACTTGCCCACCACGCCTCCGAGATCGTTAATTACAAATCGGTGTCGAAACATGTTTTTTTAAAACGGTTTTTTTATAGCAAGGTGTCTTCTTGTTAAACATACGAAGCGCTGCTCTTTTTTTATCACTTTATGCTTGCGCTTGCCCACTATCTCGCCTGATGTTAAGTAATGATGTGGTCTACGGTAAAGCACGCTTGCCTAAGAGCAACCTAATTCACTCGTGACTTGAAGATACCTAGGTTATAAGTAACAGGAAACTTGACTGACCACGTCAGAATAAATAAATAAATAATAATGCTGGACAATCCACACAGCATCATCTAGCCCAAGGTAAGCTGCTGTTAAACAGAGCTGTATTATGGGTACTAGATGACTGATATATATTTATTACAATACAATACACAGATAGATATTTTTTATTATACATAGAAAACACCCGGAACAAATATTTGCAGATCCTACAAAAGGCGGGAATCGAACCCGCAACCTCCGAGTCGCAGGCGGACCTTCGCCCACCGCGCCACATTGGTCGTCAAGATGGATTTCTTTGCATCCTTCAGACGTGGTCAGTCGTTGGTTGTTCTTACTCTATTCTATCTTTTTATTTATTTACTTCTACGGAATAGGTAGTTATCTTAATCTATATACATATTATAAAGAGGAAAGATTTGTATATTTGTTTGTTACGAATAAACTCAAAATCTAACGGTCCGATTTAAAAAATTCTTTCATCATTAGAATGCTACATTATCCCAAAGTATCTAGGCTATATTTGTTACTGGCGACCCGCCCCGGCTTCGCACGGGTGCGGTTTCATTGTACCCGCGCGAAGCTGGGACGTTCTGCTAGTTTCTAATATAATATGATTTCTTATAATATTTTACATATTCTCATCATATTAGTACATGGTATTGGGTTCTTGTGTAGTATAAGTTTCTTATTTACTCTAATAAATCATTTATTTTTTAACTTTTGTTGTTAAACATATTAATGACGACCTAGGTAGTACGGTGGGCGTGTACCCGGTTGCGAAGCGACAGGTTGCGGGTTCGATTCCCACTGCGGGACAAATATTTGCATTATCTAACGATATTTGTCTGCCTGGTGCAGACAGACCGTGTCTGGGTGTTTTTATGTATAAGTATGTATGACGACCGAAGTGGCGCGGCGGGCGAATGTCTGCTCAAATATTTGTTCCGAGTGTTCTTCTATGTATAATAAAAATATATCTGTCTGTGTATCTTGTACCCATAACACAAGCTCTGCTCAGCTTGGGGTTTGATGCTGCTGTGTGGATTGTCCAGCATTATTAATTAATTTTTTTACAAATAAAATATGTATAATAAAATAGTGTTCTTTCACGTACTATGGGAACCACCCATAGTACAACTAGTTTAGGGCTAGATGTTGATGGGTAAAAGTATCCACGTGTATTTACTTGATATATTTATTTATAACGTGGTTTCATAATTCAGTTGTAATATGGTTAAATTCAATTATTATAATAATATAAAAGACTCAATTATTTCATAATGTATTTTGTATACATATTTAATGTAATAATATTTATGTACACATTTTTGGGTAGCAAATAAATATTTATTATTACAAATTAAACTTGTTTATTTGCATAATGCTGCCAATTCACTATGGCATATTTGCTATAATAATATTTGCTTTTTTTATCAATACACGCTAAATTTTGTGTTACTTTTAAAGAGTTTACTTTTTATTGAAAAAAATTAACCAAGCATTTGAGCAAATATGCCATGTGAAATGCCAGCATAGTAATAATTAGCAGAACACTGATCACCCGTGTTTTAAAAGTTCATACACTTCATAAGTCATTTATTAATCTAAGTGAATAAAATTTTTAGTAAATCCGAAACATCGCCGCTCATGGTAAAACTAAGTTGTTCATAACAGTTCAACGATGTAGGGTAATTTGAAGTACTAACTTTGCTACTGACTCAATGTAAATCATACTTAATAGTTGCGTTTCAAAATCTTTCCATGCATACACCTTACTCACACATTCCTTAATTTACTGATTACGTCATAACATACGAGACTAACTAATTAGTTAAATTATCTACGTTTCGCATGTGAATGCAGCAGCAATCGCAACTTTAGTTGCGAATTACGAAGAATCCCGCAAATTAGGATTGTATATCTTTGTAGATTTCTCGAATCCTTGACAATTTTGATTTTTTATTATAATACTGCGTCGTAGAACTACTGTAGGTGAATTCGTGTCTGTGGCTAATGACCCATTTACACCATATCATAATTGCATGCAAGAATTGCCTTGTCAATTTCTTATCAGAACATTTTTGTTCTAAAATCAATTGAACAAGGCAATTCTTGCATGAATTATGTTATGGTGTAAATGGGCCATAAATCTTGTCTCGGAAGTAATAGGTCGCCCAAACAACTGCGGCATGACCTAACATCTTTATAAAAAGCCGAAAACCGACTTTTTAACGTGTCCTGCGAAGCACGGAAGCGCTCAGTTGAAATAGCGGTCATCCATCCAAATGATGACTACGCGGAACTGTGCTTAACTTTGTTTATTTGTAATGGACAACTTAGCCAGCTACGTCATGAGCACTTCTGTCCATACCACACGATAAACCGTTATTATAATATGTTGCTCCGGAGTAAAAAATTGCCTGTGTTTTATTCAAGGTCACAAACTGTGAACTTCAGGTTTATCCAAATCCGTTTAGTTCTCATGGAGTTGAGTGGAACAAACGCACACACACATTCATCATCATATTAACCGGTACACGTTCACAGCTGGACATCAGTGTATCGGCTGATATGATGATGCTCATAATATGAGTTGCTGTCAATTCGGACAAAATACACAATAAACAGCTTTTATTTGCTAAAGTACGTTTCAATAAACCTATTAGATTTCTAATAAATATTATTCGATGAGCATAGCGCGTACATCCTATGCACACCCCCGCGTTTCATCTCAATATAATTGTAAAACTGAACAGATAAGCTATTGTTTTTATCATTTTCATTTAATGAAAGATGTAGCACAATATGTTATTGTTTCGTTTCTTTCAAGTTTCAGTTTCAAGAGTACGAATTGTATTATTGGAAACTTTTATCCTTATTTTGATCTTTCTTTCATATTCTTTGTATAATTTTATATTAGTACTTTTTAATTTATGTTACATAAGTACTTACTTTAATTAAGTACTTGATAAGTTAATTTTTACTAGTAATAAGTTGCCTCGCTAATAACGCATGCTGTGATACCCTTTAACTATGGGAACACTAGGCTTAATACCTTTGGAGTTTATGTTCGATGATTAGTGTAAACCTGTGTTGGGTGTCCTATTTTTATGAAACTACACAGCTAACTAACAACACTTACATACATTTGAGTAGGCACTACTCACGGTTTTTTTGGTATTTCTAACATAAACCACCACGCGGACCCAATGCGGATTGGTGGATGGCACATGTCTTTCGAATTGTTAGGACATGCGAAATCCTCACGATGTTTTCCTTCACCGTATTAGAGCCATTTAATTCATTGGTGCACGACCGGTTTTTATTTACTTAATTATTATTATTTGACATGTATATTTCGACTCAATTTGGAGAGTCTTCATCAGGGTGGAGTGACACCCGTTTTCTTGTTAATCCTCAACTTTGCCATCATGTTTATTACCAATCGAATACTGCATGTCGCTAACAAAAGTTAGTGAGATAAGACTGCTCACCTAGCGCCATCTATTAGAGGGTTGATTGGCCCGGATTTTTAGTATTCCGACTAAGTTTTAAACGCCATCTAGTTGATAAATGATCGCCCGACTTAACCCTTTGCGTTACAGACTTTGTATGGTCTTTATTTTAGGTTCTAATTTATGAAATCATTTTGATACCTCCCACTAGGTGTGCTGCTTAGAAAATATTTTTGATATTTTACTTCTGATTATGGAAACATAAACATGTCAAATATGGTGATATGACCAAGTGAATTATAAATAATCCCCAAGTTCGTCACAAAAAAAAAACTCTAATACCCTTTTAAAACTCTTCCAATCTTATTTGTAAAAAAACTCATTTTAGCGGCTTGCTAACTATGATATACCCTTGTCAATTGTACATATGTCAATGAACGCAGACGATTATAGTATGTTTATGATTGAGGTCCTAAGTTTCCTTTATTTCAGGTACTTTCTATGCAATTAACAGCTCAAAATCCGTCATGGCGCTTTTTTGGGGGAGGCCTGTGGCGCGGCTGGCGAAGGTCCGCCGAGGCGAGGTTGCGAGTTCGATTCCCGCCTGGGACAAATATTTGTATGATCTGCAAAATATTTTTTTCGAGTGTTCTGGGTATTTCTATGTATAATAAAAAAAATCTAGCTATGTATTGTTTTCTATAAAGTATATCAGTCATCTAGTACCACACAAGCACTGCTTAGCTTGGGGCTAGATGTTGCTGTGTGGATTGTCCAGCATTATTTATTATGTATATTTACGAAAACAGATGTAAGCACAGAAAAAACAAATGTAAGTTATGTTATTTCCTTAATGCAAAAACATCTAATCCGTAAATTATTTCTGTATCGTTAAGGGCCTTAAGAATACATTTTCTAAGAGTTTTAGCTATGTCCTCTTATTTTTACCATCCGATAAAATGAGTTCAAAGTCATTGACTTAACTTTAATTGTGTCAAACATGCTTCCAGCATTTTAGATTATTTTAGAACTGTGAGGTTTATGAGAGCGTTTATTTCCCATGACAATGACGGCACGGGAAATTGCTGAATTTACGGTAATTTCCCGTGCCTCTACTCTCAAAATTCGGATAATAAAATGTGAAGCAGGCAGACCATGAAGTAAGTAAGTTCTTATAAGTCAGTGGCCAACTCTGGTGACAGAGTTTCTGGTGTCCTGGCCTAACAAATTTGAAAAAGCCGGGATCGACTGCTTAACGTGCGCTCCGAAACACGGGAGCGCTCAGTTGAATTTGCCACTGGCGGTCACCCATCAAGATGATGACTACGCGGAACAGTGCTTAACTTCGTTGATCTGTTAAGAACAACTTAGCAAGCTACGTCACGAGCGCTCTAAGGCAGATCATGGTGACTTAAGACATTGGTTTTGGGTTAGGCACGTGTATCACGCTAGGATGCTGGTATCATTATTAAGTACTATGTCACGTTACCGAGTAGTTTTTAAGTTATATAATCACTTGATTTATGAACGTTTTGCATTTTAAAGTGGCCTAGCTATAATTTTTACCTCATTTACTTTGTCCTTGAGTCACGATTCATAGTTTCAGTCATAGCCTAGCACGGACTATGAAAACAAATACCTAGTCGTTAATCTATACAAATAACTTCCAATAATGTACAAATATGCTGAGATGTTGCAATTTCAATTACCACTTCATTATCAGAGATCTTGGCCATTTTGAATTAAGAAAGACAATAATATATTTCTGTTATCATTTACTGATAAGTCACTTAAAGCCATCATCACACCATACAGAAGACAAAACTGGTAAAATAATAATAATAACTGTCTGAAAATATGTAAAAAATAAACGATATTGATACATAGCAGATCTTGAGAACAAATAGTTGAGCATAAAGAATGACCCAACAATCAGCCTTAATACTGGGCTGTTTGATGAGTTATCCAACAGTAATAATTCGTTTCTGCTACAGTACCGTCCGAAGAGATAAAACATTGCTTGCGCGATTCAGCAAATGGTCGGCTGCGCCATCTATCCTTTTTAATGCAAACAATATTACAAGTTACTTACTTACATTAATTCCTCGTCCCCTCGTTCTAACGACCGAAGTGGCGCTTCGGGCAAAGGTCTGCCTGCGACCAGATGTTTGTACGATCTGCAAATATTAGGTCCGCGTAGTGAATTATGACCTAATCACCAGTGGGAACATCATGATGGGGACGTCATGAAGGACGATGTGTTTACCCATATTTACTGTAGCGCCTTCTAGCTTAAAACCATTACACTACGAGTACATTACAAAGAATTCTTCAGTAAAGAACTGTTTTAATTTTACGTTCCACGACGTAATCTCAGTTTTGCTCGTATGTTTGTTGGTGAAGTTTTTACAAAATTTTCTTATTAAGATTTTTTGAAATGATGAATATTAATTATATAGAGCCAGCCAATCCACATACACATCATAATAAACAGTGCTTTAGGGATTTTTTTGTGATCCTTAGATTCAATACTATTACCTGTACCTGCGTGATGACCGATGTGGCGCGGCTGGCGAAGGTCCGCCGAGGCGAGGTTGCGAGTTCGATTCCCGCCTGGGACAAATATTTGTATGATCTGCAAATATTTTTTCCGGGTGTTCTGGGTATTTCTATGTATACCTAATAAAAAAATCTAGCTCTGTATTGTATTATATTAAGTATATCAGTCATCTAGTACCACACAAGCACTGCTTACCTTGGGGCTAGATGTTGCTGTGTGGATTGTCCAGCATTATTTAATTATTTATTACCTTTTTTAGTTTTAAAAATATGCAACTACAAATAATTTTATTACTGTTCCAAAGATTCCAAACACATTATTGCTACTTGCTGAGAGGTTGCAGTTTTAATTACCATTTCATTAACAGACATCTTGGTCATCTTTGATTAAGTAAGACAATTCCAGGCTACACAATATTTCTGTTATCATTTAATGATAAGTCACTTTAATCCATCATCACACCATACAGAAAACAAAACTGGTAAAAAAAAGTAATAATAAAAAATAAAATAAAATAAATAACTGCCTGAAAGTATGTAAAAGAATAACGATTCTGATACATAGCAGATCTTGAGAACAAATAGTTGAGCATAAAGAATGACCCAACAATCAGCCTTAATACTGGGCTGTTTGATGAGTTATCCAACAGTAATAATTCGTTTCTGCTACAGTACCGTTCGAAGAGAAAAAACATTGCTTGCGCGATTCAGCAAATGGTCGGCTGCGCCATCTATCCTTTTTAATGCAAACAATATTACAAGTTACTTACTCACATAAGAGACCTATCCTTGGACATACTTGAATGTTCTTGTAGCCCGTGAAGAATCTAACACGGTTGTGGGTACTGTTATGAAGATATTTTAACGAAAACAAAAACAAATAAAAGCTTTATCCCTTAAAATTTAAGTCCCTTAAAGTTTAATCCAGTCAACAAGCTAGATATTGGAAAGGCCTCTTAATGCAAACAATTAATTCCTCTTCCCCCTATTCTAACGACTGAAGTGGCGCTGCCGGTGAAGTTCTGCTTGCAGCCTTGGAACAAATGTTTGTACGATCTGCAAATATTAGGTCCGTGTAGTGGATTATGACCTAATCACTAGTGGGAACATCATGATGAGAACGTCGTGAAGGACGAAGTTTTTACACATATTTACTGTTAGCGCTTTCTAGCTCAAAACCATTGCACTACATTACAAAGAATTCTTCAGTAAAGAACAAAGTTTTAGTTTTACTTCCCACGACGTAGTTTCCGTTTTGCTCGTATGTTTGTTGATGAAGTTTTTACAAAATTGTCTCATTTCTCTTCAAGATTTTTTGAAATTATGAATTAATGATATAGAGCCAGCCAATTCACATACACAACACAATAAACAGGGATTTAGGGCCTTATTTTTGATCTTTGGATTCTATACTAGTACCTGGACGACGACCAATGTGGCGCGGCTGACGAAGGTCCGCCTTCAACGCAGGAGGTTGCGAGTTCGATTCCCGCCTTGGGATAAATATTTGTATGATCTACAAATATTTGTTCTGGGTGTTCTGGATACTTCTATA
The DNA here is from genome assembly GCA_951394395.1 of Colostygia pectinataria. NCBI lineage: Eukaryota > Metazoa > Arthropoda > Insecta > Lepidoptera > Geometridae > Colostygia > Colostygia pectinataria. The sequence continues at coordinate 15,918,208 of OX596348.1, read as the reverse complement.
TATAATAAAAAAATCTAGCTATGTATTGTTTTATATTAAGTTTAACAGTCTTCTAGTACCACACAAGCACTGAATAGCTTGGGGCTAGATGTTGCTGTGTGGATTGTCCAGCATTATTTAATTATTTATTACCTTTTTTAGTTTTAAAAATATGCAACTTCAAATAATTTTATTACTGTTCCAAAGATTCCAAACACATTATTGCTACTTGCTGAGAGGTTGCAGTTTTAATTACCATTTCATTAACAGACATCTTGGTCATCTTTGATTAAGTAAGACAATTCCAGGCTACACAATATTTCTGTTATCATATAATGATAAGTCACTTCAATCCATCATCACACCATACAGAGGACAAAACTGGTAAAAAAAAGCAATAATAAAAAATAAAATAAAATAAATAACTGCCTGAAAGTATGTAAAAGAATAACGATTCTGATACATAGCAGATCTTGAGAACAAATAGTTGAGCATAAAGAATGACCCAACAATCAGCCTTAATACTGGGCTGTTTGATGAGTTATCCAACAGTAATAATTCGTTTCTGCTACAGTACCGTTCGAAGAGAAAAAACATTGCTTGCGCGATTCAGCAAATGGTCGGCTGCGCCATCTATCCTTTTTAATGCAAACAATATTACAAGTTACTTACTCACTAAAGAGACCTATCCTTGGACATACTTGAATGTTCTTGTAGCCCGTGAAGAATCTAACACGGTTGTGGGTACTGTGATGAAGATATTTTAACGAAAACAAAAACAAATAAAAGCTTTATCCCTTAAAATTTAAGTCCCTTAAAGTTTAATCCAGTCAACAAGCTAGATATTGGAAAGGCCTCTTAATGCAAACAATTAATTCCTCTTCCCCCTATTCTAACGACTGAAGTGGCGCTGCCGGTGAAGTTCTGCTTGCAGCCTTGGAACAAATGTTTGTACGATCTGCAAATATTAGGTCCGTGTAGTGGATTATGACCTAATCACTAGTGGGAACATCATGATGAGAACGTCGTGAAGGACGAAGTTTTTACACATATTTACTGTTAGCGCTTTCTAGCTCAAAACCATTGCACTACATTACAAAGAATTCTTCAGTAAAGAACAAAGTTTTAGTTTTACTTCCCACGACGTAGTTTCCGTTTTGCTCGTATGTTTGTTGATGAAGTTTTTACAAAATTGTCTCATTTCTCTTCAAGATTTTTTGAAATTATGAATTAATGATATAGAGCCAGCCAATTCACATACACAACACAATAAACAGGGATTTAGGGCCTTATTTTTGATCTTTGGATTCTATACTAGTACCTGGACGACGACCAATGTGGCGCGGCTGACGAAGGTCCGCCTTCAACGCAGGAGGTTGCGAGTTCGATTCCCGCCTTGGGATAAATATTTGTATGATCTACAAATATTTGTTCTGGGTGTTCTGGATACTTCTATATATAATAAAAAAATCTAGCTATGTATTGTTTTATATTAAGTTTAACAGTCTTCTAGTACCACACAAGCACTGAATAGCTTGGGGCTAGATGTTGCTGTGTGGATTGTCCAGCATTATTTAATTATTTATTACCTTTTTTAGTTTTAAAAATATGCAACTACAAATAATTTTATTACTGTTCCAAAGATTCCAAACACATTATTGCTACTTGCTGAGAGGTTGCAGTTTTAATTACCATTTCATTAACAGACATCTTGGTCATCTTTGATTAAGTAAGACAATTCCAGGCTTCACAATATTTCTGTTATCATATAATGATAAGTCACTTCAATCCATCATCACACCATACAGAAGACAAAACTGGTAAAAAAAAGCAAGAAAAAAAATTTAAATAAAATAAATAAGTGTCTGAAAGTATGTAAAAGAATAACGATTCTGATACATAGCAGATCTTGAGAACAAATAGCATAAAGAATGACCCAACAATCAGCCTTAATACTGGGCTGTTTGATGAGTTATCCAACAGTAATAATTCGTTTCTGCTACAGTACCGTCCGAAGAGAAAAAACATTGCTTGCGCGATTCAGCAAATGGTCGGCTGCGCCATCTATCCTTTTTAATGCAAACAATATTACAAGTTACCTACTCACATAAGAGACCTATCCTTGGACATACTTGAATGTTCTTGTAGCCCGTGAAGAATCGAACACGATTGTGGGTACTGTGATGAAGATATTTTAACGAAAACAAAAACAAATAAAAGCTTTATCCCTTAAAATTTAAGTCCCTTAAAGTTTAATCCAGTCAACAAGCTAGATATTGGAAAGGCCTCTTAATGCAAACAATTAATTCCTCTTCCCCCTATTCTAACGACTGAAGTGGCGCTGCCGGTGAAGTTCTGCCTGCGACGCAGAATATTGCAGCCTTGGAACAAATGTTTGTACGATCTGCAAATATTAGGTCCGTGTAGTGGATTATGACCTAATCACTAGTGGGAACATCATGATGAGAACGTCGTGAAGGACGTAGTTTTTACACATATTTACTGTTAGCGCTTTCTAGCTCAAAACCATTGCACTACATTACAAAGAATTCTTCAGTAAAGAACAAAGTTTTAGTTTTACTTCCCACGACGTAGTTTCCGTTTTGCTCGTATGTTTGTTGATGAAGTTTTTACAAAATTGTCTCATTTCACTTCAATATTTTTTGAAATTATGAATTAATGATATAGAGCCAGCCAATTCACATACACAACACAATAAACAGGGATTTAGGGCCTTATTTTTGATCTTTGGATTCTATACTAGTACCTGGACGACGACCAATGTGGCGCGGCTGACGAAGGTCCGCCTTCAACGCAGGAGGTTGCGAGTTCGATTCCCGCCTTGGGATAAATATTTGTATGATCTACAAATATTTGTTCTGGGTGTTCTGGATACTTCTATATATAATAAAAAAATCTAGCTATGTATTGTTTTATATTAAGTTTAACAGTCTTCTAGTACCACACAAGCACTGAATAGCTTGGGGCTAGATGTTGCTGTGTGGATTGTCCAGCATTATTTAATTATTTATTACCTTTTTTAGTTTTAAAAATATGCAACTTCAAATAATTTTATTACTGTTCCAAAGATTCCAAACACATTATTGCTACTTGCTGAGAGGTTGCAGTTTTAATTACCATTTCATTAACAGACATCTTGGTCATCTTTGATTAAGTAAGACAATTCCAGGCTACACAATATTTCTGTTATCATATAATGATAAGTCACTTCAATCCATCATCACACCATACAGAGGACAAAACTGGTAAAAAAAAGCAATAATAAAAAATAAAATAAAATAAATAACTGCCTAAAAGTATGTAAAAGAATAACGATTCTGATACATAGCAGATCTTGAGAACAAATAGTTGAGCATAAAGAATGACCCAACAATCAGCCTTAATACTGGGCTGTTTGATGAGTTATCCAACAGTAATAATTCGTTTCTGCTACAGTACCGTTCGAAGAGAAAAAACATTGCTTGCGCGATTCAGCAAATGGTCGGCTGCGCCATCTATCCTTTTTAATGCAAACAATATTACAAGTTACTTACTCACTAAAGAGACCTATCCTTGGACATACTTGAATGTTCTTGTAGCCCGTGAAGAATCTAACACGGTTGTGGGTACTGTGATGAAGATATTTTAACGAAAACAAAAACAAATAAAAGCTTTATCCCTTAAAATTTAAGTCCCTTAAAGTTTAATCCAGTCAACAAGCTAGATATTGGAAAGGCCTCTTAATGCAAACAATTAATTCCTCTTCCCCCTATTCTAACGACTGAAGTGGCGCTGCCGGTGAAGTTCTGCCTGCGACGCAGAATATTGCAGCCTTGGAACAAATGTTTGTACGATCTGCAAATATTAGGTCCGTGTAGTGGATTATGACCTAATCACTAGTGGGAACATCATGATGAGAACGTCGTGAAGGACGTAGTTTTTACACATATTTACTGTTAGCGCTTTCTAGCTCAAAACCATTGCACTACATTACAAAGAATTCTTCAGTAAAGAACAAAGTTTTAGTTTTACTTCCCACGACGTAGTTTCCGTTTTGCTCGTATGTTTGTTGATGAAGTTTTTACAAAATTGTCTCATTTCTCTTCAAGATTTTTTGAAATTATGAATTAATGATATAGAGCCAGCCAATTCACATACACAACACAATAAACAGGGATTTAGGGCCTTATTTTTGATCTTTGGATTCTATACTAGTACCTGGACGACGACCAATGTGGCGCGGCTGACGAAGGTCCGCCTTCAACGCAGGAGGTTGCGAGTTCGATTCCCGCCTTGGGATAAATATTTGTATGATCTACAAATATTTGTTCTGGGTGTTCTGGATACTTCTATATATAATAAAAAAATCTAGCTATGTATTGTTTTATATTAAGTTTAACAGTCTTCTAGTACCACACAAGCACTGAATAGCTTGGGGCTAGATGTTGCTGTGTGGATTGTCCAGCATTATTTAATTATTTATTACCTTTTTTAGTTTTAAAAATATGCAACTACAAATAATTTTATTACTGTTCCAAAGATTCCAAACACATTATTGCTACTTGCTGAGAGGTTGCAGTTTTAATTACCATTTCATTAACAGACATCTTGGTCATCTTTGATTAAGTAAGACAATTCCAGGCTACACAATATTTCTGTTATCATATAATGATAAGTCACTTCAATCCATCATCACACCATACAGAAGACAAAACTGGTAAAAAAAAGCAAGAAAAAATTTTTAAATAAAATAAATAAGTGTCTGAAAGTATGTAAAAGAATAACGATTCTGATACATAGCAGATCTTGAGAACAAATAGCATAAAGAATGACCCAACAATCAGCCTTAATACTGGGCTGTTTGATGAGTTATCCAACAGTAATAATTCGTTTCTGCTACAGTACCGTTCGAAGAGAAAAAACATTGCTTGCGCGATTCAGCAAATGGTCGGCTGCGCCATCTATCCTTTTTAATGCAAACAATATTACAAGTTACTTACTCACATAAGAGACCTATCCTTGGACATACTTGAATGTTCTTGTAGCCCGTGAAGAATCTAACACGGTTGTGGGTACTGTGATGAAGATATTTTAACGAAAACAAAAACAAATAAAAGCTTTATCCCTTAAAATTTAAGTCCCTTAAAGTTTAATCCAGTCAACAAGCTAGATATTGGAAAGGCCTCTTAATGCAAACAATTAATTCCTCTTCCCCCTATTCTAACGACTGAAGTGGCGCTGCCGGTGAAGTTCTGCTTGCAGCCTTGGAACAAATGTTTGTACGATCTGCAAATATTAGGTCCGTGTAGTGGATTATGACCTAATCACTAGTGGGAACATCATGATGAGAACGTCGTGAAGGACGAAGTTTTTACACATATTTACTGTTAGCGCTTTCTAGCTCAAAACCATTGCACTACATTACAAAGAATTCTTCAGTAAAGAACAAAGTTTTAGTTTTACTTCCCACGACGTAGTTTCCGTTTTGCTCGTATGTTTGTTGATGAAGTTTTTACAAAATTGTCTCATTTCTCTTCAAGATTTTTTGAAATTATGAATTAATGATATAGAGCCAGCCAATTCACATACACAACACAATAAACAGGGATTTAGGGCCTTATTTTTGATCTTTGGATTCTATACTAGTACCTGGACGACGACCAATGTGGCGCGGCTGACGAAGGTCCGCCTTCAACGCAGGAGGTTGCGAGTTCGATTCCCGCCTTGGGATAAATATTTGTATGATCTACAAATATTTGTTCTGGGTGTTCTGGATACTTCTATATATAATAAAAAAATCTAGCTATGTATTGTTTTATATTAAGTTTAACAGTCTTCTAGTACCACACAAGCACTGAATAGCTTGGGGCTAGATGTTGCTGTGTGGATTGTCCAGCATTATTTAATTATTTATTACCTTTTTTAGTTTTAAAAATATGCAACTACAAATAATTTTATTACTGTTCCAAAGATTCCAAACACATTATTGCTACTTGCTGAGAGGTTGCAGTTTTAATTACCATTTCATTAACAGACATCTTGGTCATCTTTGATTAAGTAAGACAATTCCAGGCTACACAATATTTCTGTTATCATATAATGATAAGTCACTTCAATCCATCATCACACCATACAGAAGACAAAACTGGTAAAAAAAAGCAAGAAAAAAAATTTAAATAAGATAAATAAGTGTCTAAAAGTATGTAAAAGAATAACGATTTTGATACATAGCAGAGATTGAGTACAAATAGTTGAGCATAAAGAATGACCCAACAATCAGCCTTAATACTGGGCTGTTTGATGAGTTATCCAACAGTAATAATTCGTTTCTGCTACAGTACCGTTCGAAGAGAAAAAACATTGCTTGCGCGATTCAGCAAATGGTCGGCTGCGCCATCTATCCTTTTTAATGCAAACAATATTACAAGTTACTTACTTACTTAAGAGTCCTATCCTTGGACGTCCTTGAATTTTCTTGTAGCCCGTAAAGAATCGAACACGATTGTGGCTCCTGTGTTGAAGACATTTTAACGAAAACAAAAACAAATAAAAGCTTTATCTCTTAAAATTTAAGTATACTGAACAAATATGAATAAACTGAAGACAACTGATTAAAAAAATATTTTTAGAAACGCACGTTTTGTAAAATGAGCATTTCCAGTCAACTTTAGATCATGTTTTCAATGGAATAACAAAGTCTAACATATTTCCAGAAATGCAATTAAAATAATCTCGGTTTTAAAATTTAAGTGTACTAAGAAAGCAACGACATATTAGTTAAATATTTTTAAAAAAAGATCTAAAAGACGCTTTTTTTTTCCAAATTTTATGCTTGTTATTTCTGCTAAAGTAGAAAGTTTACAATAAAAATACACCTACTTAATTCTAGTTTAAGTTTCTATTAAATAAATACAACAAAAAAACATTGTCTAATAGCATTGACTTTTTTTAATACGATTTTTTTTAAATCACATCTTAGCCCACTTATAATCATATCGTCCAAAGCACCGATTCTCAAACAGCGCTGAGCGCTTATGGAAGGAGAACGTATCGCTCCTCGTCGCGCGCGCTTTTACTTATACCATATATACATGCAGGCGAACTTTACAAATTACATTGCTAGATATTGGAAAGGCCTCTTAATGCAAACAGTTAATTCCTCTTCCCCCCGTTCTAGCGACTAAAGTGACGCTGCCGGTGAAGTTCTGCCTGCGACGCAGAATATTGCGGCCTTGGAACAAATGTTTGTACGATCTGCAAATATAAGGTCCGTGTGGTGGATTATGACCTAATCACTAGTGAAAACATCATGATGAGAACAACATGAAGGACGAAATGTTTACACATATACTATTAGCGCTCTCTAGCTCAAAACCATTGCACTACATTACAAAGAATTCTTCAGTAAAGAACAAAGTTTTAATTTTACTTCCCACGACGTAGTTTCAGCTTTGCTCGTATGTTTGTTGAAGAAGTTTTTACAAAATTTTCTCATTAAGATTCTTTGGAATTATGAATATTAATGATATAGAGCCAGCCAATCTACATACACAACACAATAAACAGGGATTTAGGGTCTTTTTTGTGATCTTTGGATTCTACACTAGTACCTGGACGACGACCAATGTGGCGCGGCTGACGAAGGTCAGCCTTCAACGCAGGAGGTTGTGAGTTCGATTCCCGCTTTGGGATAAATATTTGCATGATCTGCAAATATTTGTTTTTGGGTGTTCTGGATACTTCTATGTATAATAAAATAATTCTAGCTATGTATTGTTATAAATAAAGTATATAAGTCATCTAGTACCACACAAGCACTGCTTAGCTTGGGGCTAGATGTTGCTGTGTGGATTGTCCAGCATTATTTATTTATTTAATACCTAATTAAGTTTGAAAAATATGCAAACACAAATATTATAGAATTGCATAAACTTCCTCAAGAGTGAGCTGTGGGTTTTTAAGGGCTTTGCTCAAACTATTATCTATATATACGAAAATAGTTTAGAAAACACACGTTATGCTCTTTTCGTAATGCAAAAACATCTAATCCGTAAATAATTTCTGTATCGTTTTACGAGTTTTAGCTATTTTTTCTTTTTATTTTTTACCATCCCACTTCACTTTAATTGTGTCTAATATGCTTTCAGAATTTTTACCTTTTTTATAACTGTAAGGTTTATGAGAGCGTTTTTTCACTATGACAAATCTGCTTGGCTCAAATTTGGCTCGAATAATATTAAAACTCGTGGACTCGGTAATTTCCCGTGCCACTCTCAAAACTCGAAAAATGTGAAGAAGGCAGACCGTTATGACGTAAGACATTGGTTTTGGGTTAGGCTTGTGTATCGGCCTAGTATCAGTAGTCCGATGATTTAGTCCGATGATCGGACTGATGAGACTTTTTAGTCTCATCAGTTCGATGATGCTGATCAATACAGATCATCGGACTTCTGAGCCTTTTAGTCCGATATTTACACATTTCGACTTTCCCAAAAAAAGAAATGTTCTTAACTTCATTAACTTCAGTTTATTTTTTCCAACATGCTAAATATAAAGCTATTTTATACAAAAAAATAGGTATTCCTATTTTTCCACCAGTTAACTGCATCTGAGTTTCTTTAATAAACTTATCTTTTTCTATGTTCCCTTTGCTTCTTCCTATACTATATTTCTGGCGCTTCGACGGCCGCTCCCGCGGCACGCTCGCTTCGCTCGCTCGTCTCGCGCGTGGTTTTTCACTAACCTAACATAACCTAACCTACTAATTTCGATCTGGGTGGAAAAGTAGATCTGTAGACTTCTAACTTATGGTGGAAAGCTAAGTTGGAAGATGGGAAAAAGTCATACTTAAAAACTTTTTGACCGACAGTAACGGACAAAAAGTCTCAGTAGTCCGAGGATTTAAATCACCGAACTACTGAGCCGACAAAGTCTCATCAGTCCGATCATCGGACAAACTAACCGGACTACTGATACTAGCCTTGTGTATCACGTTAAGATGCTGGTATCATCATTTCGTAACATACGGAGTTGTTGTTAGGTAATAATAACCATATTTATGAACGCTTTGCATTTTGAAGTGGTGGCCTAGCTATAATTTTTACCGCATTTACTTCGTCCTTGAGTCACGATTCATTGTTGCCTAGCACGGACTATGAAAACAAATAGTTGTGGGTTTATGCTTGTGTGCGCATCTATGCAAATAACTTCCATTAATGTACCGCTTGTCCCAGTTTGTCCAATGATGAGAGAACTTGCGGTATTGACAGTAACTTTGATCGTGAGTTCGAAACATAGTTATATATATTTTTTTTTATACAACTGAAGTGGCAACCAAGCGGTACAACACAAGATGGTAAGTGGTTACCGCAGCCTATGGACGCTTGCAATACCAGAGGTATCACTCGCGGGTTGCCACCTTGAGGCTAAGATCGAAAGCCTCATGTGCCAGTAATTTCACCGGAAACCAACCCTTCACACCGGAACACAGCAATGCGAGCATTACTGCTTGGCGGCAATAATATTTATGTTAAATAATGAAGAAATGGTTAAGTTATCTGATGTTAAGCGCTACGCTTAATCGTAATCCGTTAAAGGGCTAACCATAGTTTTGCGTTACACTGCACTGTACTCGTCACCTTGAGCTATAGTTGACATATTGGCCGTAGCATTTCCCTTACTACGGTGCCCTCTAAATCTAAACACAGCAATGCTGCATAAAGGCAAAGTATCTGACATTGTGAGTACCAACCAAAACGGACCTGCTATTTATGATAAGTGCTGTGTCCTGGCCCTGTAGAAACTTGCTAACTACTACAACCAACATTCAAAGAAGTTCTTACATTGTTGTAATCAATATCTTGAGCATATTTAATTATTTATTGCACACGTAACCTCGTTTGAGAGATTTGACAGCCGATATGCAAATTTTTTGTTCGCAAGAAAAATTTATTATAAAACAATAATTGAGAATCGATGACATATATTTTTTACCGCGAGTTTTGTTTGAAGTGTTAATTTACTTTCTCGAGTTGTAAGTTGATTTTATTATCGTAAAAAGCTCTGGTACGGTTTAATTTTTGTTAGATATTGAGCGGTCTATGACATGACATATTAGTTCTTCCTAGCGCTTTGGGATCTATAAGTATTGTGATTTAGTGATAATTAAGTACATTTTTTTTATCACTATGATACCTACAAATAGCAGTAACTTAGACTGAAAAACCATTATTATTATTATCTATTTCTGTTTTATGTTTTTGGCGCTCGACTAACGCCATTCAAGTCCCCTTCGCGTCGCGTCGCTAGAATCGAAGTTGCACCATTTACATTTCTCTTTTTTGAGAAGGCTGGAGCGCGTGGACGCATCCTCCGGTTCATTAATCAGGCTACACATACTTTAGTAACTTTTCCTGCTCTATAGTGGGAGTGTAGTGCATAGCACTGCAAAAACAAAAAAAACAAAAATCTGATTCGAGACTTTAATAAAAATATAGTGGCCATCAATAGAGCCGTACCAAGATTTAGCACCAGCAGGTTCTTAATCCTCCGATACAGCTCTACTGCGTTTCGGGTGGGTGTTTGGGTTTTAGTATAAAACTCTTCCACGGAGTTTGGAACTGCATCATCTAGTTCTTTTGTGCGTACCTCAAATCTCCTATAGATAATTTATTATAGTATGCTAATGAGAATCGTTCAGAAAAAGGACTTACTGCAAAAAACTGATTTACTTCGTCCCCAAAAGCCAACATCCTGTTCTTCGTGTAAGCCTTGCATAATGCTTTTTAAAATGCTTTTATTCTATATGTGGGAATCGTGGCTTTGGCCACCAAAAGATGCACAATATGAATATTCGGCCACAATATGAAGAAGTTTATAATAAACTTCTTCATATTGTGGCCGAATGATGGCCTCATGAGTGCCGTCAATGTACTCTACCACGTTCGATAACTCAAATCAATGTAACATATTTGACAGGTGTCTTTTTGTTTATTTTTTGGTAAAATTTTGTGTTATGTAAACTAGAGAACAAAAATCACCGCCTTTTTATTTTCTTTCGCTCTCTATTTTTTTAATATTGCTGTTATTAAGCGCATCATCCACATATTGTTTAATAAATTCTATCCGTCCAAAAGTTGCCTGGAAGAGATCGCTTCAAGTAATAAGACCGCCCATTGTTACACTGTAAACATAGCTACCTCCAATGTAATTTTACAAGGTGTACAATAAAGATATAATTTATCTATTAATCTATTCTATTAATAATTAATCAGTTACATCCCACAGGCAATTGGATTTCATTTTTTGGGACAAACCGTAAAGGCCCCAACATAGTTTTGGTATGTTATGTTTCCAATTTAAGCTACATGAGTAGATATGATATCTTTACCTTGTTATAAAATAACTATACCGCAACACAGTACAAATTTTCATTTCAGCTGCATGCGTTTGAATTTGAAACCTTAGTACTAGATACCTTAACCTTAATTTCAGCCCGGACTGAACTGGAGCGCCGCTGTGGTGTCTCCAAAAGTGGAATGATTTTTCTGCAAGGAGTCTCATTATGCCTTGTGTAGGCGAACATGGGCAGGCGACAACAACTTTCATTATGGGATCACCTGTCTTTCTCAGTTGTTTTTGATAAAGTAGGAAGTTTGTTTTATGACGCTTTTCCACGAGCACTAATAAAGCAAGGTAGCACCTAGTCAGCTTATTAAAAGAACGGGCTGATTCTGAAAAAAATACCTGCACACATTACTAAAGATTAATTAGTATGCCGTACAAAAAAGAATAAAGTTCTCACCAAGAATACAGTACAGTGCAACAAACGTTAGAGAGTAATATACTGAAAATTCCGAAATATTACTCATTAGTTGTCTGCATTCCGGAGAAAAGAATACTAAGATACGTGACCCTTCGTTGTAATAGTCAGCTAAAATAAAATCTTATAATTATACCGGTATTTGTACTTTTTAAAATTCTTTTAAAATGTATGTAACACACTCATTGATCTGTTTCTCATATCATAAAGACTATTAATCTAGTTTACGATTTGAAGCAGATAGGAATGGCAGTACTTCCTCGAACGAACTCTATCAAATAACTATTCTCATATCCTGCGTTAGTAGTACGGATGGTTGCGGTGTAGTTTAATTTGACTTCAATGTTCAGGAGTACTAATAACTGTTCTGTAGCTCAGGTCAAGCGGTTTGCACTGCAGTTTTATGACGTAACTCAAATCAACGATCCTTACGTAACAATATGATTTGTGAGTTATTATTCGACGGAAATATGGAGCGGAACACTACACAATACGAGCACTTTTTCAGGCCCTTTTAGTACAGTTTATTGAAAATAAACGTTTATTAAATAAGTTCATAGATTTATAAATAAGTTCATCATAAGCTTTCACCATTCACCATTCATTGACTTCCTGTGACCGCTTTTACATGTCAGTGACTCACTCTAAATAAAGTCAGTGCTGACTTTGAGAACTAACTTTCTCTTACAAAGGGTCAGTACGCGAGAATATTGAAGTCAGTACTGACCCGACAACGTTTTACTGACTCCATATCCATTTACATTAGGTCAGTAGCGGGTCAGCACTGACTTTGGTCGAATTTGGAGTCAGTACTGTCTTTGCTACTGACCCAATGTAAATCATCAACTTAATGTCATTAGTCCATCAAAGAAGGGCTATCTTAAGGTGATAGAAGAGTCATTTTTCGTTCATTTTCGTCTTACATTCGGCATCTTTCGCTATAAATAATACGTTTGAAAAAGTTGTGCGAAGAAAAATAATGCATTCACTCGAGTGAACATTAATTCGAGTCATGTCAAGTCAAGTCACCCGTCTGATATCCCCTTTCTACTTTGTTTTCCAGTTTGCGTTCGCCATTCAAGAATACTTATTACCCAGCGGTTATGGTTCTGCGAGCTCAAATAATATTAAATAATAATTTGATAAAAAGTGTGATTGAGTGAAAAAACCATGGTCTAAAATATATTATAGCACGTTTTCTTATTTGGAAATTATTTTGTGTCTTGGATATAATTGTAGCCATCTATAATTGGCAGCCGAACAAAGTATTGAATTAAGCCGGAGTTACATTATTCTGACGTGGTCGGTCATGACACGCCACAACAGAATAATGTAAACGCGGCTTTATTTAGCAAGGGTTTCGTGTTGAGATGAAATTTTTGAACCAAATTCAGGACTTTAATAGGAGTTTTCATTAATTTCTGACAATAATTTAATTAATATGTGAATGTAATATGGTTTGCTTTGTCCTTTATTCTTATTTTAATTTTGAACATAATTACTTACGATGACTGAGTCCATCGTGAGTACCTATAATACACCAAATAACAGTAAAGAAGAAAGAAAGAAAATGGTTTTATTTGTCGAGAACATAAATAGAATAACATACAAAATAGAAACTAATACACAAGTAATTAAATAACAAAGATTATAACTTGAAAAGAGAAAAAAAAAATGGTATGTCAGTAAAAAAGTTACGCAATATTAACATTACCATTTCAGAAATCAAGTCGACTGAGCTGTATCGATTCACGGTAAAAAACTACGTTTTGTAAATGTTAGCATGCTGTATCGACCTCGCTACATCCCTGACATACTTTTTGCACAACGTTACAAACGAAATGCAGTACTATTACAGTTTCAATGGGTATATAATCATCTTTGCTAGTCATATGCCGTTATTAAAATACATTACTTTCGCTGGGGAATAATATGTATGGAGAATCATACAAATCTTTTTTGTCATCTAATAACACTCGTCCCACTTATTTTATTTTTATTTTATTTATTGGGGTAACAAACAGTTATACATTAATGGTTGAGTAAATGGTAGATATGAAACAGACTTAATTAATATATAACCAACAGCGTTATCCACAACTTACTTAGTCCCTCTGTCCGTCGTAGAACTATTTTTTAAAGCATTATGGCTCTCTAACTTTGATTAATATAACCGGTTTCACCCGCGGTTATGCATTTTTATTGTTGACAAAAAAATAAAATTTCATTACATTTCATCAAATGTTCCTGGTTTTGAGTATGATTTGGGTCAGTGACTGACTTCAAATGGAGTCAGTGCTGACAAGAACCGGGAATACTGCACTGTCACTGTCATTGTCAGCACTGACCCGACAGCGCTTCACTGACTCCAAATCAGTTTACATTAGATCAGTAGCGGGTCAGCACTGACTTGGCTCGAATTTGGAGTCACTGAATTGCTACTGGCTCAATAAAAAAAAAAAGCTGGACAATCTACACAGCATCATCTAGCCCCAAGGTAATCTGCTGTTAAACAAAGCTGTATTATGGGTACTAGATGACTGATATATACGAGTACTTAATACAATACAATACATAGATAGCTATTTTTTATTTTATAAAGAAAATACCCAGAACACCCGGATCAAATATTTGTAGATCGTACAAACATTTGACCCGAGGCGGTAATCGAACCCGCAACCTACGCGTCGCAGGCGGACCTGCGCCTGCTGCGCCACATCGGTCGTCAATGTAAATCATACTTTCGAGGCAGTCAAAGGCAAGTCAATTGCGCTTCTGCTTTTATCAGCTCTACGTCTGGTTTAGTTTTAAGTTTTTAGTTACTTAGCAGGATGACCTACAGGTCGTTCCTGGAACCCACGTTCGTGCTGGTATGAGGTTTTATTACGTACTACTACTAATACAATTTTCTCTAACGTCTCACCATTTAAACCTTCCCTGGAATCATAGACTGGACCTGGACAAACGTTTCAAGACCAAAATAATCAGCTAAATCGGTCCAGACGTTCCCGAGTTTTAGCGAGCCTAACGCACAGCATTTCATTTTATCAAAGTTTTGAAATGGTATGTGTCACATGGTACCAACATTTACTTTCATCATTTTATTTAATTTACATTTAAGTTGCTTGTACAAGATTTTTTAACCTAATTACACCTGATAAACACCTGAGAGTAGTTTTGAGTCGTTCCAAAACTTGTACCGAATGGTGTGAATTGAGAAAACCCAAAAATTAAATTATTTCCGTTCTGCAACTGGTACCAATTTTTAAAGTAGCTGTATGGTTTGACTATTTACGTGCAACCTTTAATTATATATTATCTGTTAATTGTATAAATACATCTAGTATTAGATACAAATAAAAAGTTAACAGAAAAATTCGGTTTTGTTTTACGTATGCGTTAAAAGTGAGTAAGTTTGTTGACGGCGGAAAAATATTAATAATTACCATGACCTCATTGTAAAGCCTTACATGAACCCCAAACTCTCAATTCAGAATTTAGAATACCATGGATGTGTATTTTTTTCTACTCTTTTATATTTAATATTAAAAATCCATTGTCACACGTATGGTGTGATTTTTCGCTACGAAAAATTTGTGCTCAATGCCAATGCTCTCATACGGTGAAGAGAAACATGAGGAAACCAGCATGTCCAAAAATTTCGAAAGAAAATCGAAACAAATGTGCCATTCACCAATCCGCATTGAGCCCGCGTGGTGGTTTAAGACCCAATCGCTCTCCCTCGAGAATAGGCTAGTGTTCCAGCAGTGGGAACATTAGAAGGATGTCATGATGATGAGAATGATGACTTTTTTTTATACCACTAAGGTGGCAAACAAGCATACGGCCCACTTGATGTTAAGCGGTTACCGTAGCCTATGAACGCTTGCCAGAGGCATCACTCGCGCTTTGCCGACCCTTTAAAATTTTTAAAACGCCCTTTTTGAAGAACCTCCAGAGAAAACTTCAGCAGGGAGATGATACGGGTGTGTCGCCACCAGTCTTGATTAGACACATGGTGAAATATTTTTTACAAAAAAACTAAAGTTCAATTAAATTTAGTAATTTATGTAACTTATAAAGACAATGTACGTTCAGGGTTGTAGAAAATCTAAATTCAAATGAGCACAGCAGCTATCCTGATTGTATCGCCCGCCCCAGTTGGGTCGACCTTGACTTGATCTTGACACGCCGGCCTTGAGTCAGTGCCCCACGCGTTTGCGAATTATAGAGGGGTTTTTGACTTGAATCTTTTAGCAGGTCGTATCGGGACGGACGAGAACCATAGCAGGTCGTTGGTTACTAGTTAATAGTTTTGCAAGCCCTGTTGTTTCATAGGACGCTAGTTTTGATCCCTTCTAAAATAGTTTAGCATAGATTAGAATATTCGGTAGTACTTCATGCTTCGAAGAGCACGTTAAGCAGTCGGCCTCACAACTTTGTGAGGCCTTTGGGCGGTCTAAAAACGAGTTGGCCACTGACTCTTTAGTTTTTGTCGTCTATCACAAGCCGTTTTAAGGCTGTAAGTTATTACAAACGTTCTGAGTTAAAAGTCAAACGTCTAAGTTATTACTGACGTTCATACATACGACGTCAAATACATTGTTTTTTTATTACTGGATGGTAAGCAGTTACCGTAGCCTTTGTACGCATGCAACATCTTAGGTATCATTTACGTGTTACCACCCTGAGACGTTAGATAGAAAGTCACATGTGCCTGTAATATCACCGAAAACCATACCCTTCGGACCGGAACACAGCAATGCAAACATTACTGCTTGACGGCAGAAATTGGTATGGTGGTCATCAAGTCAAGTCCTCCTCCGGACGAGCTCTTTACAAAGAACTCTACTACTTTTTCTTTATTCTATTTATTTTTTTGTTTCTTCCCATGTCCATCAATTACAAGCTCTACCATCATGCTGAACATCATTTTAACATTATTGAGGTAGCTACCAAAGAAAATGTTAGCTGATAGCGAATTCTCATTCACGGAGGGCTGCTAATTTTGACAGATAAAAGCTGCTGTTTAACAACGATTCTATTAAACATGTTGTATAACATTAGCAGAATAGAAGCTAACAACGTTCAATTGAAATAGAAAAATGACCTTTCCATAGCATTCGTGTTAGCTGTTGGCCTAGCTTGCCAAGGATTGAAGTTAATTAAAGTCGCGGAAGTTGATCCATTGTTTTAAAGCTTAATGGTAAATAATAGTTCTGGTGCCTTGACCTCAAAAAATACTGCCACTGCTCCATTATGTCATAATGAAGCAGTGGCAGTAATCTTTTCATGTTCCCACCCCACTCTCAAATGTGAGTGATTGAGTCTTAAAACTGCTCATCATCATCATGACAGCCTCCTAATGTTCCTACTATTGGTGCACGACCGGATTTGAACCCACGACCTTAGGATCGGAAGGCGAGGTGACTACCACTCAACCACCACTCTTAGATTTAGCTCAAGCTGCAAACAAACCATAAAAATGTTATGTTCACAGCTGGTAACAATTTTTCAACGATAAAAGTCACAAATAATATAATCAAAAGCAATAATCAGTCGCTAAAGTAAATAAGTTCGTATGTCAGTGGCCAACTCCGTAGACAGAGTTTCTAAGCCGCCCGAACAACTTAGAAAAAGCCGGGACCGACTGCTTAACGTGCCTTTCGAAGCACGGGAGTTAGGTGCCAATCTGAACGAAAAAAAAAGAGACTTGACTGGTACCAACTTTGTAAAAGCTAACTGGCTCCTTAACATTTATGTGAAGAAAAACATCTTGAGGAAATCGATATATCAACGAACTGAAATTCAAAAGACCATCCACCAATCCGCATTGGATCCTCGTGGTGGATTATGACCTTATTGAGTATGCAAATTATGGTCCCAGCAGTGAGAATATAAGAATGATTTCATGATGATGAAATTTATCTTTAAAAACTGGCCTCATGTCTGGAAGGTGTATTTTTAGTCGAGTATAGTTCGAATTTCACACTAATTGTATTTTTGACTAGCAGTCCTGCCCAGCTTCGCGCGGGTGCAATGAAACTTCACCCGTTCGAAGCCGGGGCGGGTTGCTAGTAATAAATATAACCTTTGTTACTCAGGAATAATTTAGAATTCTAATGGTTAAAGAATTTTTAAAATCTGACCAGTAACGAACAAAAATACAAAAATACAAATCTTTTCTCTTTATAATATTAGTATAGATTAAGCCACAATTGACCTACTTGGTGGATAATTGATAGAATCGAGCTGATTGCAGAAAGGTTTAAATTATGTACATTTTCCTAATTATAGTTGCTGGGGCCACATTTCAAACCTAGCAAATATTTTATTGGATAAAGTGGATAAAGCCTGTTTAAGAGCGAAGTTTTTTTTTTCGCGATCGAGTGCCTCAATATGAGTAATATTTTGTCATCATGACTTCTAATGTTCCCACTGCTGGGACACTGGCCTACTTTTGAGCTAGAGTGATTGGTTCTATATCCACCACACGGACCATCGGTCCATTGCAGATTGGTGGCACATGTTTGAATTTTTTTGTTTTTAGACATGTCGGTTTTCTCACGATATCTGGCATTCACCGTTTGAGAGCATCATTAGCGCATGACGAAGTTCAAACCAACGACCAAGTTCAAACCCACGACCTTAATATCGGAAGCCGCGTAGCCGGAAGCTGTCAGCCCGGTAGCGTGCTAACGGTTATCGGGTGAATTTTAAATGAAGCTTTGTAATATCCCAAAATAATATCGACTCAAGTGGGTCTTGAATCCACTACTATCCACTTGTGCAGTTGTGCGGGTGCTATACCAGGTAAGCCATTGAGTCATGTCACGCTTTTTGAAATAATCTTCATAAAAGCTCCACTTACAGGGAAAATGTTTCAGTTACTCAGGCTTAGTCAATGACTGAAGTTTATTAAGTTTATTGATCAAAAGGTGTTCCATAGCTAATTCAAATGTTTAATTCAAATTTTTGAAATGTTAACGGAGGGGGTTTTATATTACCTACCCCTTAAATTGTCTTTTTTAGAAACTTATAAAACCTTAGTATTTCTATATTGTGGTGACAAACACATTTCTTTTTAGCCTGTACTATCACACTGCTAAGCAAAAGCCTCCCCTGTATCCCTCCACTTACCCGGTTTTGTCTTAAATAAATAAAAAATAACCAGAAGGGAACTCCAACGATTATTTATGTATATCTGTATAGAATAATAAAGTTATTTTATTTTAGTTCTAAAATTATACTTAAGCAATCTTACACAATTAATGTAATAAAAAATAAAAAGCACTATTTGCCAAAATACAAATTTTATTTACTTAGAGCTACTATCATATTTGTTCACATCAAGTCTAACAGAATGTATATTGCTATTCGCGACCGACCAACCATAGTGACCTATTTCAGCTTTGCTTTTAATCTGAAGTTTTAAATTATAAAAGTCTTTCTCAAATAAATATTATTAAAACAATTTCGTAGCGGTAATGTATGATTTACATTGAGTCAGTAGCAAAGTCACTGACTTCAATATTTTCGTGTACTGACCATTTGTAAACAGAGAAAGTCAGTTCTCAAAGCCAGCACTGACTTCATTTGGAGTCAGTCACTGACCCAATGTAAATCGCACTTATTGTGAATATGGGTAGGTAGAATTTGTATTGAAGCTGTTTTTATAATTGAATTTTTTTTTGAACTTATTTATGTCGCTAATAAATTGCTGTAGGATGTAACGAACTACACAATAATATAGACTGTAATTTATAGTCAATGCGGTTACGAAATCGGCGTAGCGAATTTTGTAGGCAGCGTAGCACCTGCGTAGTAAGTCTACGATCATCGTAGCAATCTTGTGTATTGTTCAGATATTCCTATAGAATTTGATCGGTACATCAATGTCATTTTCCTGTAACATTTTAAAGAAGTTAAGTGTTGCGTTCAAGAATCTTGCCTTAGTGTTTTATTTTATTTGTTTTCTAAGCAATATAAATAATAAAAACCAGTTTAAAATATTGACAAATGCAAGACAAAATTTAAAGAGAAAAAAGAATTTAATCTTCTGACTTTCGATAGACATCTGAAACCGTTGCCTTGACGACGGCGACGGCCCGATTCAATTGCATCAGGTTCTCAGATACAACTAGAACAGATTGAATGTCGATTATATCTGCAATACGTCTAAAACAAGATCTATTCTCTTTTGTTCGAAAATTATACTGACGACTTCTATATCTGTGAGTTTGACTGTAATTTACGGAAATAACAATGGATAAAATGACCAAAATTTTATAACCTTGCAAATCATAAATCATAAATCTTTATTTGCATGAATATAGAAAAGGGCATAAACAGGTGTTACAATTTTTCTACCATCAAACTGGTGTGCAAATGACATGTCACAAGTTATATAAGTATGTCAAGTTATTATTAGTTTATATTATTAGTATCACATAGTATTGGAGTGGTTCATAAATTCATTAATGTCCTAAAAACAGTGTTCACCTAGCCACTTAGTCAGCTTATTCTTAAACACATTGAATGGCAAATCCTTAAATGGCAATTTATTGTACACTTCTATAGCGTTTCCTATATATATGTATGTCTAGTTTTAAATTCGGGAGATACAAAAATATTTTGACTGGCGGGACTTGAACCAGATAAACGGATTGCCAAAATGAGACACGTTGTATGATTATAAAGCACAAAATGAGTACCATGTGAGAGTTTTGAGAAGTTTGAAATGTTGTTACCAAAATGCGATGGGGAAAAGGGATGTAGTAAATTTAATAAAAGCATTTTTATGTTCATATTTTTAACAGCTTTTGCCTTGCAGTAGAATACATCAGAAAGACTTCGTTTTCTGTCGTGCCGAATATAATGTCAGTTATCTGGTTTCCATACTACAAGCTAAGTTAGTTTGATTTACTCGTAGTTTGACCACAGGCAAAAATAATGCCCATGGATCGACTAATTGAACTTTGCGATAGGACCTTCTAGACCTTTCTATACTCTTTCTGAGACCTGTTTCAGTAGCAAACAAGTATTCCCATGACGCGTTTTCAAACGCAATGAGATGGGAATAGTGATACCAATTTGATGATTGTGTGTAGTATCAATATCCCCATTGCAATGGTTAATGGGAATACTGAGACCACCTGAAAATACAAAAGATGATGAGACTAAAAAAAGCAAAGAATTATCTCCTTCACCCGATGTCGTTATACGTGGTTTTTTTATTGTTATGTTGTTATTTTTTTTATAAATAAGTACTTTAAAACGTAGAAACCCTTTAGACCCGGAATAAATACTTACAGATCATGCAAACATTTGTTCGGTAGCGGGGATTAAGTCAGCAAACTCTCGTTTCATTTGCTTCGCAATAAAGCCGCGTTTACATTATTCTGTCGTGGCGTGTCGTGACGCGTCATAAGCATATCGTATCCATACATTTTGTATGGTTAGAATTATATTACTAAAGCGCAGTGTGTTGTGACGAATTCTGTAAATATATGGATACGATATACTTATGACGATCACGACATTCCACGACAGAATAATGTAACCCTGGCTTTACGCTTGCAAAACCAAAGTCATGTTATAAGTCTTCTACAGATCGTCTAGGTCGTTTAGTTTATAAATCTATTTTTAAGTTCTGGGGACACCGCATTTAGGCTGGCAAGGTAGTTTGCATTTATTGCCGGTTTGTATTACAAATTTGGTTTAATTTGTATTCACAAAGCGCTACAAGTTGCTCAGCTCTACTAGTGTAGTGTGGAAGTATGGAATGGTGCCAAAGAGCTAAATCGAATCAAAGTAACCTTGACGGAGCGAAAGTTACAACTTTCACGATAGTACCCAGTAAACGATCGAAATTTCTACCCTTATTTTTAGAAGAAATGAAAATAATTAGCAACAACTTGTTATTATTAAAGTGTTAGTACTTTTTTCATAATTATTAATGAAATTAAAACACTGAGTACACAGGTTTTAGGACAATGTTTTAGAGATTTTTTGTTGTGAATCGTTTACACCAAAATAAAAACGTATTAAACGAGATTAAATTACTTTTAGTTCTATTTCTATGTTTGTTGCATGTAGATTTAGATTTTTGTTATTCGTTACCTTTTAAATACAAGTGTCATCAAGTTTTATGAAAAAAATGGCTTGCCAAAAAACGCAACACGTATCAGCAACAACTTGTTCTAAACTAAACTGCCAAACAGTTTGACCTAAGAAAAAACACTTCTATAACATAGTGTAATGACCCCGAACAGTCTAAAGCATTACGCAATGCGTCCCATACCACGTCTAATCTTAAGAGCTCTCAAACAAATAAAACGGAACGCTTTCATGACCGTAACCGTCTGCCGACAGGATCTCACCATTTCAGGCATGTTTGGTATGACCGGAATCGAAGGTTACGGTCATGCAATTACTGGAAGAAATGATATATGGTCGGAGTGGGTCCGCAGGTAGTGGCACGAGCCGTAAAATTGGCGGTAGGGTGGGGGGTCTTCTGGAAGCAAACTCGCGACAAAAGGCCGGCGGCACGGCACTCGCGCGCCCGACGCCGACGCGGATCCACCCGCGCTCGGTACGCCTGTCCGTTACGTAACACTAACTCGACATCTGTTGAGTGAGCCACCGCCGGCACGCTTGCACCGCTGACCATCTCGCGCACGTCATGTCGCTACCCGCGGACGCCGATGACGACCCCGTCGCGTCGCCACAACTACCGCTCGCCACTCGAACGATACTTTAAAACATGTAGAAATCAAACTTTTAAACTGCCGAAACATTCCTGCCAATTAAAGTTTAAGTTTAGTTTTAAGTAGAGAACTCGACGCTTGTTGCTTGTTGACGGGACTCGGGACGATGAGGCATCCTCCGATCGCGGTTTCGAGCGCAATCAGCTGAGTTCACGAACCATCGCTTTTCGAACGCTTCACTGCCACGCTGCCTTCAGATAGCGTAAGATTAGGCTAGGTATACTACCGTTTTTTGAGACTGAGGTAAATAATAGATCGTCACGGTGCCGCCCGAAGGAGAGTTTGGTTCGAACGCGTCGCTCTCCAGCAAAATTCGCGATAACATCAGCTCGTGGGTGCTGTGGTGGCGTCAACGCCATCTTCGGATGGGCGCACCGCAGACACCTAAGCACATCGAGGAAGATGAGTGCGTGCCCCGCGTGGCCGTAGTGGAGCCGCTGCGGGAGGCGCCTCCGGACCGCAAGATGAACCGGCGCGCCAACCAGGGTCCCCGCCGCCGCGGTCTCGACAACGAGATGGAGGGCGAACGCCGCCGTCCTCGGAAGAGACCCCGGAAAAAGTGAGTCTTTTGCACTACACCACCTGATATCTTCTTGTATATAAAAATATATCGCTGTGCGTTAGGCTCGCTAAAACTCGACAACGGCTGGACCGATTTGGCCAATTTTGGCCTTGAAATATTTGTATGAGTTCAGGGAAGGTTTAAACGGTAAGAAATTATGGAAAATTGCGAAAAAAATAACGCGAGTGAAACCGCGCCGGGTCTACTAGTATTAAATATGAATTAACAAAACACCGTCTGCAATCCTGTACAGGAAAATAAGTAAGCCCTTTGCACTCCAACACTACATGAAATATTAAATATTAATTAACATATCATCTGCTACAATCTTGTACAGGAAGATGCACCTAATTTGAACCTTACATAAGCAACGTTTCTGTGTAAAGAAAAGTTAAACACTGTTGAGAGATGATTAGTTAAGATGCTTAGCAAATTTATAAACAATATTTTTTTATGAGTAAGTAAGTTCGTATTAGTCAGTGGCCAACTCTGGTGACAGAGTTTTTAGGCCGCCCGAAGGCCTCTGTCATGGCCTAACAACTTTAAAAAAGCCGAGACCCGCTGCTTAACGTGCCCTCCAAAGCACACGAGCGCTCAGTTGAAATTGCCACTGGCGACACCCATCCAAATGACGACTACGCGGAACAGTGCTTAACTTCGTTGATCTGTTAGAACAACTTAACCAACTTACACTTCCACATACGTCATCGGTTCTCACACTATTGTTATCATGCTACTTAAGCATTCTGTTCCAAAATAAAGATATATTATTATTTATTATTTAGCTACGAGCGCTCCATTTTTATGAGTGAGACCACATATGGATTAGCAATTGATAATCAACTGACTAAATTTAAGACGCGTTTTTGAGTAAGACCCTTAATATTTACTTAGAAAGCAGTTTTGTGACGAATTTGCACGTGATTAAGGATTAGCCTACCTTTTCAAATTCATTAGGCCACATAAGACAGCTGGTTTTTGTACAAAAAACTTTTTTTTCAAGTTCGTTTGCTCGTTCGTAGGAGTCAGTGGCCAACTCTGGTGACAGAGTTTCTAGGCCGCCCGAAGGCCTCTGTCATGGCCTAACAACTTTGAAAAAGCCGGGACCGACTGCTTAACGTGCTTCGGAAGTACGAGTTTCTTTCAAGTGACGAGAGTATAAATCATTCGTCTGATGTTGAGCCCCCTTTTGTCTAATTAAGTTTAATTTTGCGTAATTCTGCACTGCGCTCGTCGCCCTGAAACAGTATAGCAGTCTCATTTTTTTTTAAATTCAAAACAACATTCTATTAAGAAAGTGAAACAAAGATATGATTACGTAGTGTGTTTCAAGATCTTGTTTCCAATAGAAGGTTATACTTTTCTCTTACGAAACTATAAAACTTTATACTAAGTTACGTACATTATTTGTTTTTGTACAACTAATTAATGTTTCGAAAATTATCAATCTTTTATAAGGTTTCCATCGGAATTAATTAATTTGCTTTTACGTAACTACAAATTTAAAAGAAATAGTTAGGAAAATATTTTCTTATCAGTAATTAAGCTATTTTCTAGAGGCATTCCTGGTAGCTTCTGCTTGCGATATACTTAGTGCAAACATTTTTCGGCAGGTGTCTTAATCTCAGTTTATAAGTGTTCATGTTCTCGGTAGAGCACCGGTGGTCTAGTGGTAGTGACCCCGCCTTCCGATCCTTAGGTCGTGGGTTCAAAAACGGTCGTGCACCAATGGATTTTTCTGTTCGAAAAATTTATGTGCGCAATGCCAGTGCTCTCATACGGTGAAGGAAAATATCGTGAAGAAACCGGCATGTCCAAGAACTAAAAATTCGAAAAACATGTGCCATCCACCAATTCGCATTGGGTCCGCGTGGTGACCCAATCACTCTCGCCTGAGAGTAGGCCAGTGTCCCAGCAGTGGGAGCATTAGAAGGCTGTCATGATGATGATGTTCTCGTTTCCAATATAAATATAATTAATAAATTTGCTCTTACGCTGCTTCAAAACAAGTTAGTAACAATAATGTTGGTCTGTGGTTATTTATCTCAAAAACTCTAAGCAATGTTCAGAAAATTATGAAACTTTGATAAACCATGAAATTTAGTACGTCGAAGGGTTTGAAAACAGTACGAATATAGTGTTTGTTGTTGTCCCCGTTTCCAATAGAAGGAAGTAATTTTCTCCTGCGTACCTACAAAACTTTTAAAGAGAAAGAGTTGCAAACAAACTTTTAACATGGTTTACAACTTGCATTTAAAAATTATTGACAAATCTCGATGTTCCAACGCTTGCAACTTTATATTCGTATCGCAATACACCGATGATAACTTTGTATTTGACCTATTTTGGATAACTTTTGCCAGCGCGCGCAGTAATAATTATCAGAGTTAGTTTTTAACAATTTGAGAATCTTGGAAATAGTTTATTTCTGGTATTGTGTTTTATGTTGAGAAATTATAAAAAATTTGATTAGTACCATCAAGTATTTGTTTAACTGTTTTTTTTTATTATGCATCTTTAGGAAAATAGTTTCTATGCTTTAACTGCGGTTACCTAATCTAAGAGGCATTTTTTGTCTTTTATGTAATTAAATATTCTCGTTTAGATAGTCCCAAAAATATTCGCATTAGCCACATTGTTGGAAAAGAAAAACATGAATTTGGGGAAAATAAAATAATAAATATAATTTTCTGTCATCAAAAAAAAAAACATTGTTATAAAAAAAAATCTTTGGTTGATGTTTCACTAAAAACTTTTCTTGTAGCATTTTGTTCACAAGTTGTGACACTTATCCGTTTTGATGTTATCGATTAGACATGACAGGTTTTTACACGTAGTTGGTGTTTTAACTACAATTTTACCAAAAACTAGGCGACCGTGTTACAATTTAACTTGAGCACAATAGCATGGCGCAGTGTTGTTTTTGCCACACCAATCTAATAAATTAATCCGGGTCTGACTATGACTTTGAAAGTAAGTTTGTATGAGTCAGTGGCCAACTCTGGTGACAGTTTTAGGCCGAAAGCCTCTGTCATGGCTTAACAACTTTGAAAAAGCCGGGACCGACTGCTTAACCTCCGAAGCACGGAACGTTGCGTCAGAAAGCTGTCTAATAGTACACAACATCGAACCTCGAGGCATTATCGTAAATATAGTAGGCTGGTAATACATATATTGGCATTGCTAAAGCTCCTACAAATTGGTTCATCGGTAGGTAAGTAGTAGGTAAATATTTTAAGTTTCAATGAGTGAGGTTCAGCGGTATAAAAGCAGGCGAGGAATTCCACAACAGTTCAGGTGTTGGTTGTTCCGCATATTTATTTAAGTCACTGCCAATGTGAACTGTATTGTACTATCTTCAGTATAGGCATAGCATCTGCGTTCATCCGTTTCCATATTCAATTTTTTTCTAAGTTAGTTACATAATAATTGACCGAGCGAAAATGCTTTTGGCTGTCAGTCAGTTTGTCCGGCGGTTCTCGCCTACAGGTCGCATTTATCAACCAATCTGGTTGAAACTTGGTATACAAGTTCTATGACTTTATAGAATTTGATAGGGGGCGTACTTTCTCCAAAAAGGGACAAAAAGGGGGCTGCTGGATATCTCCGCCTAATAAGATTTGATTTCGATGATTTTTATTTTATTTGAAAGACAAGTATTAACTTTCAGTTTGTCTGATATTTGGTGAAAATCTGATGAGGATCTTCGGCGTGATGAGCAAAATAGTTCCTCAAAAGGCAGAATGTTGCTCACTTTCGAAGCTCACTTTACAAGTTTGTGCTTGCGAGGTCTACTGTTCGGAGAACTGCTAGTTTTAATTAGTTAATGAATAAAATATAAAAACAGCATCATAGATAATAATAGATAAGTAGCCCTTTCGTGTAAGATACCCAGCTTCAAATCCCTCTGGCGTATTAAGAAGTTTTGCATTCAAAAATAAATTATATTTTATATTTTACAATCATCATGACAGCCTTCTAATGTTCCCACTGCTGGGACACTGGCCTACTCTCAGGCGAGAGTGATTGGGTCTTAATCCACCACGCGGACCCAATGCGGATTGGTG
Organism: Colostygia pectinataria; assembly: GCA_951394395.1. Classification (NCBI taxonomy): domain Eukaryota; kingdom Metazoa; phylum Arthropoda; class Insecta; order Lepidoptera; family Geometridae; genus Colostygia; species Colostygia pectinataria. The sequence continues at coordinate 15,891,010 of OX596348.1, read as the reverse complement.
GATGGCACATGTCTTTCGAATTTTTAGTTCTTGGACATGCCGGTTTCCTCACGATGTTTTCCTTCACCGTATGAGAGCACTGGCATTGCGCACATACATTTTTCGAACAGAAAAATCCATTGGTGCACGACCGGGTTTGAACCCACGACCTTAGGATTGGAAGGCGGGGTCACTACCACTAAACCACCGGTGCTCTTTTACAATGCCTAATCATAATATTCCCGTAAATATGGTTATTCCCAAAAACAAAAACGACATTGCCATTTCATTATCTATTTTTTTTCACATCTGTTAAATAATAATTTATTATAATTCGTTGGCAAAAAAAAACATATTGGTAGTTAAGTTATTAACAATAATTTAGATCTCCCGTAAATATAAACTATTATTTACCCGTTTTAAAAAAATGAGGGGTAAAAAAACTTTATTAAACTCATGACAAACTTTATAGTTCACCAATGAGCTATGTGTCATTAGGCCTTAAGTTAGTGATGGATTAAGTTACACTTTTATAAAATTGAATAGTACTAAATAAATAAAATAAATAAATAAATAATGCTGGTCAATCCACTCAGCATCAACTAGCCCCAATCTAAGCAGAGCCTAGATTAAAAAAATTACTTATATAGCTTTTAAACATCGATAATTCGACCGAATTTATCTGACGATAGATGTGGCTCGGCGGGAGAAAGTCCGCCTGAGGCGCAGTAGGTTGCGGTTTCGATTCCCGCCTCGGAACAAATGTTTGTACGATCTGCAAATAATTGTTGGGTGTTCTGGGTATTTTCTATGTATAATAAAAATATCTATCTAAGTATTGTATTAAGTATAATTGTCATCTATTACCCATAGCACAAACTCTGCTTCGCTTAGGGCTAGATGATGCTGTGTGGACTGTCCAGCATTATTTATTTTATTATTTATCTACGAAGCCGTCAACGCTGTAATTTTTCAGCAATTGATAGTCTATATTAGAGATTTTTTATACTTGTGTCTTTCATTTAAACATTGTGCGTCAAACTTTACTCCGAGCTACGATCGAGCGTGTTATAATCCGCGTGAATAAGTGTAATTTAGTGACCAATTTAGTTCTGCGGTCTCTATGACATTGAGCATAGCATAAGTAAAATACTTTCATGTTTAGTTCACCTTGAAATAATAAGTTGTTTGCAAAATCCGCATCGGCTTCAGTCTATCGATTCGGCGATCCACAATGTCTCATTTATCACCTATAGGACTAAAGTTCCTTTTTAGCGAATAAGAAGCCGATGGCAGCAATCTACGAGTATAACTTCTTTCTGGTTACGAGATAGAAAAAACTAATATAAATAGTAAGTATTTGACGATCTTTACAATTACATCTATAATGACCAAACCAGAGTTGAAGCTGAGCAGAGATGTAACATTATGAGAACCAGATAACTAAAATATCACTTAATATAATATTATTTTGTACCTAAATAAAATTTTATTACATAGATAATAACTTTATTATATATTTAAGAGTAGTAGAGTTCTCTGTGATAGAGCTCGTCCGGGGAAGGACTACCACCATACCTATTTCTGCCGCAAAGCAGTTATGCTCGCATTGCTGTGTTCATGCATGAGGCACATGAGGCACATTAAGCTTTCGATCTTAGCCTCAAGGTGGCAAGTAAGTGATACCTATGGTATTGCAAGCGTCCATAGTCTGCGGTAACCGCTTACCATCTTGTGGACGTACGCTTGATTGCCATTTCAGTTGTATAAAATTAAAAAAAAGAGGGTTTTTGTTTCTTAGGTCAATATAGGCAAGTCTCAGCTTGATGCTACCTTGTACAAGACAGGGCGCGGTTTCACTCGCGTTTTTTTTTCGCGATTATTCCATTATTTCTCACAGATTAAACCTTCGTTCCAGTTCTTAGTGCGTAACCGCTCTAAGATGGCCCCACTTGATGGACCTTCGATGTAACGGTCGCAGAAAGGAGATGGATAGTGAAGGCTGGAGATTTCTTGTTCAAGCATATTGGTACAGTATAGGAGAAGTTTTTGTCCGGCAGTAACTGTTGATTGGCTGATAGATGAAAAACTTATTTCAATTTCTTGTAATGATTAATCAAAAGACAAAACTGGTAAAATAATATTAATATTAATTGTAAGATTGTCCGTAAGTTTTTACAAGACGTCCTTACTCACTCAACGTGATTCGCACTTGGCTTAGGCCAGTGAGTCTCATTAAACCAAAATATTTATATATCGAGGGTAAAAAAACATTGAAAATAATAATAATAACTGTTGGAAAATATATAAAAAAACGATTTTGATACATAGCAGAAATTGAGTACAAATAGTTGAGCATAAAGAATGACCCAACAATCAGCCTTAATACTGGGCTGTTTGATGAGTTATCCAACAGTAATAATTCGTTTCTGCTACAGTACCGTCCGAAGAGAAAAAACATTGCTTGCGCGATTCAGGAATTGCTCGGCAGCGCCATCTATCCTTCTTAATGCAAACAATTCATTCATCGTCCCGCCGTTCCATTTTCACCCCCTAAGGGTGGATTAGACCAACTTCTGGAATAACTATTCCGCGGAATAAGAAACGTCAAATACAAGTAAACTGTCAGTTTACTCGCGAAGAACTACGATTTACTCTGAGAATAAAGCTTATTCGAGTTTGGTCGAATCCAACCTTAGTTGGGATATATAATTCCATCATCATCCTACTCGATCATCAGACTTTGGTAACCAAGAATCATCAACCACCTTATTGAAGTGGTCAAAACTAACCAAAAGAACCCCACATCATGCAGAAACCAGATTTTTTTACTGTTTTGGTGCATGCAACCAATCCTTTTCTTAGATTATGAAAATAAAAAAACCTTAATTACGATTGTGTGATCGCTTATTTTGTCAGCTATTTGTACTTAAGATCTGGGTTATTTGGACATAACAGAGCATAAGAATGACCCAACAATCAGCCTTATTACTGGGCTGCTTGGTAAGTTATCCAACAGTAATAATTCGTATCTGCAACAGTACCATCCGAAGAAAAACACAATGCTTGCGCGATTCAGGAATTGATCGGCAGCGACATCTACTTTGGAATCTTGTAATGAAGCAAGGAGTTGATCATCCTCGACACAGGAAATAGTGTGTTGTCAAGACTATGAATATGTGATTGTTTGTTGGTGTTTATTTTATAAGCTAATTATTTAATTTATGTGGTTTGAGGCAATTATTATGTACAGTAGGCGTCACAATTTAATGAACCTCCCTAATAACTAAAGTTTACCTCAGCGAACAGTAATATATAAATTCACCCTATCAAAAATTATATGCAAAAACTATAGTTCGTGAGGATTCAATCTCAGTACCGTCATGCATCACATTACACCATGACCGACCGCTCTTATTTCGCTTATTTAATTCGACTGTCGTGTTGAAATTATCTAGAGTCAAATAATCTGTCCCAGTCTTATGACGAATGCAAAAGCTTATACATTGATTTAGGTATTTGAGTATTGTGGGTAGTTGATTGAACAAAAAAAGTGAACCATTTATTACGGGCGTTGACTGTAGGTGGTTTACCTACGTGATAAGATACCGACACCAGACTAGTACTAGGAGTTGACCACTTTATCAAGTACTAGCGGCTCGTCCCGACTTCGCACGGGTGCAATAAAAACTTTAGCACCCGTGCGAAGCCGGGGCGGGTCGCTAGTCATTCATAAGGTAGAAACCGACTGCACGTTTCAGCCGCGCGGCTACCTATTTCATAGTTAATGTGCATTGTGCACGCCCCTCTCTGGGCACGGCATGCGCGCGGGCTTTTTTAGTATTTTGTTTAGATTGACATTTATATAATTCGTCATAACTTTTGAATGGAATGTCTGATTTCAATAATTCAAACAGTTATTTACAGGTATTGAAACAGTCTTGAATATGAAATGGATTTAGATAAGGATTAATATAAAGGTATGGAACACATGGTCTGATTTTGGTCGGCATTTCTATCAACTTTTAAAATGTAAAAAAGTAGTTTTAGTTACATAACTACAATAGTTGGACATATGACATTGCTGACTTTTTTGTAGATATTAATATGTTCTTTAATATTGTAGAACATTTTTTTGTTCTATCATCAATAGTTTCCGCAGCGCATGCGATGACATTTTATGGCAATTTTTTTTGGGTTACATTATTGAAGTTTTAGTAGGGATCCCTATTATTTTCTAAAATAAAATATAGCCTATGTTTCTCAAGGATAATGTAGCATTCTAATGGTGAAAGAATTTTTGAAATCGAACCATTAGTTTTTGAGTTTATTCGTAACAAACAAAAATACAAAAATTCAAGCATACAAATCTTCTCTCTTTATAATATTATTATTATTATAGTATAGTTTACTGAGTTGGTCTGCCAAGCCTAAACTGACCGCAAGTGCGAAAAAATTGCCCACTTCTGGTCGCAAAATTCATCGGATTTTACGTCATAAGATACCGGAACGCTACATACGCCAAAAGTTGACCGTTTATTAGTAGATGCAATATTTTTTTGTCTCCTAGTTCATAGTTGGCCGGAAGTACTCGGCAGACACGCGACAAAACAATTGTCATTATCTGACTTCACTTATTTTGTTCGGTTTATTTTGTGTGGGTTTTCGAAAGCTTTTGAGTTTAGATAAAATGCATTATTAAAATTACTTTATGAGAATAAACATTTTTAAATGCTGCTCTTCGCAAACAAAAATAAAGCAATAAAGTTTTTTTTATACCACGAAAGTGGCAAACAAGCATACGGCCCACCTGATGTTAAGTGGTTACCTAAGCTTATAGACGCTTTCAATACTAGAGGTGTCACTTGCGCGTTGCCGACCCTTTGAAAATTTTAAAACACCCTTTTTGAAGAACCCCATACTGTAGTTTCCAGGAAAAACCTCAGCAGGACGATTATTTCACAGCCTAAATGTTTGCGGGGGGAAGTTCGTCTGAAACTGTACAGTTCTTTGTTTTGTTTGATTTTTCTGCTTGGCAGCTTGGTATAAAACCGGTAAGAGTTGAAGAGTTGAATAATTGAATAAATAAGAGTTGTTCAATAAGAATGAATGAAATGAAATAAGAATACGTTAACGTATGCACATTCTTATTGAATAACTCTATTGATGAAAACCGCTTATAGCCGTTGTGTCCATACATAGGGACAGACGTGGCAAGCAACTTTGTTTTATACTACGTAGGGTTAGTTATGATGGTGATATAGATTTGTTAAATTAATTTGTCTGTCGAATAAAACGTCTTTGTAAGGCATAGTAAAACACAAGTTAATAAAGTTCTTGATTTTTTATTAAAACACTTGATAACATTGACCCCAGATGTTGTTGCATACGGTTTCCAGTTACCTCATTATGCTCTGCAGATATTCCGAAATAAACCAGCATTGAACTAACTTACAAACACGGCGCAGCAATAAAAGCGGGGCCATAAAAAAACAGGTGAAATTCTCAATTTCGGTGTACTCATTCGAAATAATAAAGTGGGCACGAGCTTCTTGCGAGAGGTAAAGGCATTCTTCCGTCAGTTCAACTTGGCTTGCGATGTAAATTGAACTATATAGCGCTGAGCGTTGAATTCAGTATGGCTAAAATGCTAGTAATCATACCGGTCGAACTCCTATCTTTTGTGACACCCTTAAGTTTAGCTCCAAGGCTTTATCGAAATATGCCTGTTCTAGAACTTCAAACATGTTTCTTTCAACTTTCCTAACTCAATCTTTACTTCTAACTTTTGAGTAACTTTAGTTTTAGTTTTATAAATTTCAGCTGACTTAATTAGGTATATACGGTCTTCTGCCACACGACTTTGGTTTGATTATAGTTATTTATTTAGTTATAGCCTTAAATCCCTTTGGAGTAAAGAAGTTTTGCTTTCAAAAATAAATTATATTTTCAATCCTAAGTAACCAAGTTCGCTTCCCAGCGTTGGGTTACTTTTTGTGTTTTTTTTCAACCTTATCAATGAAATTTGCAGTAAATAATACACACAAACTACGAGTACTTACTTATTTTATAGTGTGAATTTATACAAATAATAATATTTGTCAAATAAAAAACTCTTCGCTATGAATACTTCGTTGTTTTATTAATACGTAAGTAAGTTCGTGTGAGTTAGTAGTCAATTCAAATGACAGAGTTTTTAGGCCGCCCAAAGGCCTCTGTCTGTCATTAACTTTGAAAAATCCGGGAACGACTTAATTAATCAGCATACAATAATCCAAGTAAAACGTTTTTTTTTAATCCAATAACGAAATATTTTTGTACAAAAATATTTCAGCGTGTAGGCCGAGTTAGATAAACGGTCAGTCATGGTGGTTCCAAAATCGAATCCTCACGACAGTATAGTTTTGCATGATTATGATTGCTAGTTTTTTTTTTAAACTGTTCGCTGAGGTAAACTATAGATACTAAAGGGGTTACTTCTTGTGACTAATCGACCGAGCGAGCGAAGCGTCTCAGTTTCGAGATTGGCCATAAATGCTTTTGGTTTTCAGTTTGTCCGGTCATTTAGTGTTCTCGCCTACAGGTCGCATTTTTTAACCAATCTAGTTGAAACTTGGTATACAGGTTCTATGACTTTATAGAATTTGATTGTCGTCGGGAGATTTTTGATAGGAGGCGTACTTTCTCCAAGAAGGGACAAAAAAGAGGCTGCTAAATATCTCCGCCTAATGTGATTTGATTTCGATGATTTTTATTTTATTTGAAAGGTAAGTATTAAGTTTGTTTGATATTTGGTGAAGATCTGATGAGGATCTTCAGCGTGATGAGCAAAATAGTTCCTCAAAATGCAAAATGTTGCTCACTTTCGAAGCTCACTTAACAAGTTTGTGCTTGTGAGGTCTACTGTTTGGAGAACTGCTAGTGGTAATTGTGTCAACCGACTATCCACCGTGTCTAGGCTAAGTAGTTCTAATTGCATCACGCGCTGTTAGCAACCGCGACCAGCATTTTACACTACATTTAATAAAACACCGCACAGCAAAGTGGTCGTTCGTGATCGCTAAGTCTGCACGAGCACTAAAAGTAGGCACTGCCGATGGGGTCTGAAAGTGGCCTTGACCTATGTTACGTATAACGCCTTCAGGACAAAAAATATCTGGTCTAAGAAAATAAGAGCGAGCGAGCTTATCTAGCCTTAAAAACAGTTCGTGCATTTTGTTTCATGGATTATTTATTTAAAAACAATATTTTTGTCAGATGATTATTTATGTACCTATCATTAGAAAGCTGCTATGAATAATCAATATTATATTATTATTATATGATTATTTATGTACCTATCATTAGAAAGCTGCTATGAATAATCAATATTAAAATATTACGAATAATATATATAAGAATATTGTGAATGTGACAATATTACGACGATGTGACAATACTGCTACGAGGAAGGTAAAGCATAACTGCATTATATTGTGTTCCTAATCTCGTTACCGTGCGTTTGTTGCGAGTGGCACGGAGTCAGTTATATTGTAGTGTCGCAGGTTCTCATGAGTTGAGGCGAATTAATTAATTAAGCATTAATCTAAAGAATATGTCTTGCTTATTTTTATTAAAACATAAGATGAGCATGTGCATTTCTACCTAACGCTAATTTTTATCCAAATATGTAATAATTATGACGGTATTGTCAAGTATGTGAATCATTTTTATAATAAACTGCTGACTTATTAACACGCCTGGTTAGATTAACACTCGTTTATTCGCAACACACAAGCATGCATACGCTCTACCACATGAAAGGGGTTTACTTTTATTTATATACGAATTGCTAGGTTTTGTTTTTTATAATAATCTCTGTACTTCTTTACTTTTTGCCACTTCCCGTTATGTACGTAAAAATGTCGTAAAAATGTCCGCAAATATTTATAGTTTTATTAAAAAAAAATACTTAGATGAGAAAATATATTTTTATATACAAACCATGCGAGTCTTGCTTTGTGGCTAAATGAGCGCTCTTGCATCAGAAGTTCGACAGTAAAGTTACATAGCACACATTGCCTTTGCCCAAGTACTCGGAGTTTCGCAATCAAGAGCTATGGCTCTGACAGTAAGTTCACTTTACTGTTATCATACTTGCAAGTAGGTTAGCCTAGCTTTTAGACCCAAAAACCGATGTTCGATAACTACTCCAGGTATGAGTAAATCTCCAGTTTATTAAATATTTTAATTTTACAATATATATTTTGTGTTAATAGCTGCAGAAATGTTCCAGCATCATATATAAATGCTATTGTGGGTGGCGTTATACAATTACCAGTACACATTAAAAGGCTCATATTATTTTATTTAAAAAAAAACATACACGTCATTTAAGTCTATTACTTTGTGTTTTATTTCTAAAATTGGAGAAGATTTATAATAAAAGTGCGCTATTTTAGCACTATGTTTTTAAAAAAAGGCTTACCTGCGTGTCAACGAGTAATAAAAACTAAATGTAAACGCTGTCATTAAATTAATTTCAGTATGATTATCGAATACATCAGTGCTATTTGATTTTCCCAACGAATATAACTGATCTCAGCGACAACATAAGCTTTTCTGACAGCTTTGTGATATTTGTAGCGATAAAAAACCCTCTGAAACTCGGAAATTGATGATAGATAGGGCGTTTGTTTGTTAAACGAAGAAAATAGTTATTCGAAAAGTGTTACTTACTGTCTCACTGTTGGGGTTAAAATAATTAATCAAGCAACATGTTGGGTAAGATTGATTTATGCCGTATTCGTCCTGATTCAACCCACGTTATTAAGTCTTTATTCGTCCCGCACTATAATATATGTCTAAATTTGTCCCGCATATTCCGTAAATTAGTTTATCCTGAGGAATGCCACTCGCTCAGATTCTCAATGTTCTTCTATCCATGCACCACGTTGAGCACTGCTCTAGCGTATGTTGCGCGGAATCTCAGTCCCACCCACAATTATAGCATTAGGGTGTCGACTTACGTCCGGTTCTACTTAGGTACTTATCGAAATATTCAAGTCCGGGTAATAACTAATTCCTTTCCCAGCCACGTTTCTACTATGGTCTTGTTTCAAAGGAAGTTGGAGTTGAAATTCGCCTCGAATATCAGTTTTAACTTATTGTTTATGCAATATTCTTTTTTCTCTTTTATATACTCTTAGTTTCTGATGCATACCCATTACCCCATTACGGTTCAAGATTTCTTAATTACGTTAATAGCTATGAGCTTCAAAACTATGTAACCATCAACGTGTGTCAAAACTGTTTACTTATTATTTTTATTTTGTACAAATCTTTTGCTAAACATATTTAAAAAAAAATCCATTGTATATCTGACTGTATAAAAAAAATGCAGGTCGTGCAAACCTGCATTTTTTTGCAGCAAGAATCGAAACCACAGCTGGGCACTCTACCACCGCGTCATCGAGGTCGTCATTTAAATACAATTTGTGTACCGTTACTTTTAGGAGCTCATTATTGGTCCTTGTCACGTGAAGTGACTTAAATTGTACGGTATTTTAAGAATAACGGTTATTGAATTTCCGGAACAGGTCAAATTACATAATATCCGTGTAGTTTGATAAACCTTAAACTTCGTTACTGTAAAAGCAGGCTGTAATATAAGCATGGTGTATTTTTTTTATAAAATGCATTTTTATATATTGTTGTTAATACCTACATGTAATACATAAATACACCCAGACCCGTAACAAATATTTGTAGATCATGTAAACATTTGTTCCGGCAGCGGGGGTCGAACCCACAACCTCTCGCTTCTCAAACGGGGTACTGCGCCACTTAGATTACCATTTTAACATCATACCGCCAGTGGTAATTTCAACTGAGCGCTTCCATGCTTCCGAGGGTTAAACAGTCGGTCCCGTCTTTTAACAGTTATTAACGGAGGCCTTAAGGCGGCGGATCTAATATAAATTAAATTATTATTAAATTACTGGCACATGAGGTTTTCGATCATAGCCTCAAGGTGGTACCCCGCGAGTGATACCTCTGGTATTGCAAGCGTCCATAGGCTGCGGTAACCGCTTACCATCTTGTGGGCCGTACGCTTGGTTGCCACTTCAGTTGTATATAAAAAAAAAAAGTCCGTCACTAGAGTTGGCCACTAATTGTACAGGCTTCCTTACTTTTAAAAAAGGTCAAAGCTTTCGTAATTGAACTCTGTGTATAATAATATATGTATGTTAACATTTTTATCATAAAGTAACGCGCAATTTTTTTGTTTTAGGCAACCCGGAAATTTAAAATTTAAAAATTATTTGCAAAGCAGACAACTCCGGTTTACGGACACCTAGTTAGTTGTATATTTTTTTGGATGTTTAAAAGAACTTAGCCAAAAATGCTATTGGCGCAAAAATTTATTTAAGCCTAAAGTTATTCTAAAAGGTTTGCAAGCTTTTTTATATATACAACTAAATTAGCAAACAAGAACACAGCAACGCGAGCATTACTTGGCTACTGGCAACCGCTTGGCGGCAGAAATAAGTGTGGTACAACTAGTACACCTTTTTCTGCCGCCAAAACGGAAAATACTACTAATTTCCGGGTGAGCTTAATAAAGAACATACAGCTTTTCAGTTTATCATTTAAAATATTTGTACCAACTTAGTGACCTATATTTACTTAGTTTGCTGTTGAAGCTGCATTACAAAATATATTTTACAAGCTACTACCAAGCTATTTACTGTAAAATTGTAAAACATTTACTTAATATTTCCATGCACTTTGTACCTGGCTTTTAACCTGGCTGTACCTATCGCAGCTGTGTAAAACATCCTTTTCAGTCGGATAGATGTCGCTAAACTCTAAGTACGACAAGAATCGCAAACCATTGAAGTTACTATAAGCAAAATTGTTAACTAATTTATGCAGAAAAGTTGCATGGTTCAGATACAAAAGTTAGTAAAATTTTGACACGACCCGTTACGTAATTCGTGAGAATATTATCAATCAATTTCAAATCCTGAATCGCGATTACGGTTGTATCGCGGGTGGGACGAACGTAAACGTGAGATGAAATATAGTTGATAGGGAGCCCGATGGCTACACAGTGAACCGTCAGGCGGGAAGGCGGTATATAAACATTTCCCGCGGTGGATGTTAAGTAATAGCGTTGAAAAGATTTCGCTAGTTCTCTAAATCCGACTCCTATACAGGAATTGTTAGATTCTGTGAACCGAAACTGACCCTACTGATGTAGCCGATTTGGTTTCCTTTTGTTCTTTTGACTTTTAAATTTTTATGCGGCTTATTATCAGATTAATAAAAAAATTGCTAGTAGTAATTAAAAAAAACTATTTGAAGTACAGCTACTGGAGTGCTACATTTTTTTTTGGTCTGGTTTTGGAATATACTCGTAATACAAAGAAATAATATTAAAAAAAAAAACATTGTGTAAACAAATAAAAAAACGCAATTAAAAATATTTTCGAAAATGTAGTATTCCCATTTGAGCACATATTATTCACAGCTGTGCATTGAGCACCAAGGTATTCCTATTTCAGTCCCAATCAATATTATAATAGTGCTCAAAAGGAACCAAAAAATATAACTTGATTTAATTCCCCATTGAGCATCTACGGTGTGGCAGTTTCAAGTGATATATCGATAAAAATTGGCATTACTTTTATTCTACGACCGCTAACTAATCAGCATCAACTGTCATATGTATTAAAAAAGCATGAGTGGTTTGAATTTCAATGAGGGTTAAAATATGTAAAATATTATTGCGAAAAATAAATAATGAGACATTAAGACACATTATTAATCTGATAGATAGAGCACCGGTGGCCTCGCCTTCCAATCCTAAGGTCGTGGGTTCAAACCCGGTCGTGCACCAATGGATTTTTTGTTTGAAAAATGTATGTGCGCAATGCCAGTGCTCTCATACGGTGAAGGAAAACATCGTGAGGAAACCTGCATGTCCAAGAACTAAAAATTCGAATGACATGTACCATCCACCACATAAGAAGGCTGTCATGATGATTAGTCTGAAAATCCGCATTAGTATTATAAAAGTTCGCAGTCCGCCGACATGATATGACCTGATTTCAAAACCCGTGACATGAGCATCAACTTAACCTGAATAATGTTTAATTATATCAAAACACGACATCGTTATTGACCATAATTAACGGTTAGCGTAATTATGCATATCGTTATAGGTGATACTGTGCACTACAAAAGTGATAATTGCTATTATGTTCTATTTATTTTAATTAAACAATATTGAAAAATATAAATGTAGCTGACACTGACTTTGGTCTTGATGGACGGAATTAATCGGATTTGTGTACACAACGCCATCTAGTTTGTAAACTAACCTGGAAGCCAAGATGAAATTACAGGACGAGCTTATTTTACTTAGGTTGGATTTGACCAAACTCGAATAAGCTCTATTCGCCGATTTACTCTGTAAATAATAGTTATTCGTGAGTAAACTGACCGTTGACTTGTATTTGACATTTATTATTCCGCTAAATAGTTATTCCAAAGTTAGTCGAATCTAGCCTTACTCTTACCTTGCCAGCAACAGTTTTAGGCTGGTAGTTCGGGTGTGTCGCCACTAGTCTTGATAACACGTGGTGAAAGATGACAACTCGTAATAATATGATTTACGAAAGCTGTTTCTTTTAATTTAAACATAAATTTTTCTTTAAACTGTTTTTATAGTATAATTCATCATCGTAAGGGATAATAACGTAAGATTGTAATATCCCAAAAAATATTTCGCGTAGAGTACCCGCGTATCGAGCGGTGGTTGCGGTTTCAAATCCCGCTTGAGGCGAAATTATTTTTGTGATATTTTAATAATTTGAAAACTTTATCGTTTTTTACCATTATTAATTGGAAACTCTGTCCGAGTACAAATACAATGTTTGAAAAAAAAATGGGCTAGAACTAAAGCGTATTCGCCTTTGTATACATACTTACTTTTTTTGATGTCATAAAAATAAATTACTGATTGATTGGTCAAAATTCAAAAATTAAAGTTCTTGAACTGTATATTTTGTTGATATGATAACTTAAAGCTTTGCTTTGCAACTGTGCGACCTTGTGGAAAGTTTTACTAGCGATTCACGACTTCACGAGTAACAATCACGAAACCATTAAGTATGATTTACACTAAGTCAGTAGCAAAGTCAGTGCTGATTCCAATTTCGAGCAAAAGCGAGTGCTGACCCGCTACTGACCTGATGTAAATTGATCTGGAGGCAGTTAAGCGCTGTCGGGTCAGCACTGACTTCAATATTCTTGCGTACTGACCCTTTGTAAACAACAAGTCAGTTGTCGAAGTCAGTCACTGACCCAATGTCATAAGCACCTCGTCTCTATGACACAGGAAATCTTGGGATAGGTTTTTAGGACTTTTTGAATAATTGAGATTGTTATTTCAGCTTAAATTTTCTTCCGTTAAAAGATTAAAGCAAAATATATATATACTAATGTTTGCAACGGTCTTCATTCAACAACAGGTTCATTTCGTACATAACATCATTTTAATAAACAGATACTAAAGATAGAGCAAAAAAGGTAAGCAAATTTTATATAAAGAAAAATAATAAAAAGTTTAAGCCTTCTAATGTTCCTTGCTCCTGGGAAATTGATTCACTCTCTTGAGTGATTGGGTCTTAACCACGCGGACTCTCGATAAAAACATTTTTTTTTTTTATTTCTTGTTACCGCAAGAATTCTTACGGTCAAGTATCTGTTCAACATAGCGATTGACCATGACACACACACCACAACAATATAACCACAACGATAAGCTACTAAAGCGCTTGGGTGAACACAACAAACGCTACGAAGCTACGAGGCTACGAGGCTACGAGTGCCTACGAAGCTACGAATGCCTACAAAGCTACGTCTCGTAACGGGCTGATTGATGCTCGCGATAATTTGCTTGCGTGTTTTCTTATCGCAATAATGAATTTCAAATTAACTGTATAATAAAAATAGGTTTTCGATAGAACTGCCGGAACTAAATTGAATTTGTATAAATTACTGTAATAACGCAATGAGGGACTCATATTATAAATAGCAAAAGATTGTAAGGAAGTTTGGATGTACTGAAGAGTAAAACATAGCACGTAAGAATGTATCTAGAACAGACCACCTACAACGTACAGCCTGCCTAAACCGCTGGACCTAGAAATTGAAATATAGTGGTTATGTTTTTTGTGTAGTACATAAAAAAAATCCTTTTTTTTAATTTGTAAGGGGCCCTTATCCGAGGTCATAGATCTCTGTTAGTGTGTTTCTCTGAAATAATACATGATAGGCGTCTAAAAATTTGCATTTACGTAACTGAGAGAAAATTAAAAATGTAACTGCATTAAAAAAGTATAAATATCGGTTGTTGCACTTGTACAGTATCTCGGTGTTTCGGAGTAATTTTTCACGTAACAGTATCTAAAACACAAATTAAAGGTGAAAGTTCAAGCTTCCAAAGAATCACAGATACATCATCCATTCAGCATTCAGCGAACTACACGAACATGACATCGAATAAAGTTTTACACATGAAAACTCCATTTCGGAAGCAACCGTATTCTCTTTGCATGGCAATTGAAAAGATACATCGAAATATTTACAACTTATTTTAGAAATACAGAATATGGATGTACAAACAGCCTCAAAGTTATTAAAAAAACCTCATTTGTAGAGCTTGGCGCGCCGCCGACTGCTAACTGGGCCAAAACTAAGAAACTTAAATTCTGTAATAGTATTTTAACTTTTACTGAACAAAATTATGTAAGTAGCTAACTTTGTTTTCGGACCCATAACACTTATTATGCAATAAGTTCGAGAACTCCAAATCTACGGTTTCAATTATGCGTTTAGTGATTGTTAGCTACAGAAACCTAAAATGAGTCATTTCACTGTTCTCCCGTTTAACGATTTCTTTCTTTGATTTTTAAAAGAACTAGAGGTCCGTGTGATGGCAGAAGTTTATTTCATTATAAATAAGAATGATCGTTGGAAATAACAATTGACAGACGGTTTTGCTCAAACATGTCGGTCTAAAGATTTAAAAAGTTCAAAAGGAGGTTTTTGTCTCTAAAGCTAAGACCATTGATTCTCCTCCTTTATTTGTCTATTCACTTGACTTTGACTTGACTTGACATTGACTGTTGCATATAAGCAATGCAATCTAGGTGGTCTTGATTGGAAAGACTAGCAACTCCAAAAGGCAAGGCTTATCAGACGCTAGAAACTACTAAAACTAACATAAATGTAACTTATAAATATGGTGCAGTACAATTTTATCAAAGACATTTGACTCGTACCTGGATAAATCTGTCCAACTCAGGCTCAACTCGAGAGTGGCAGAACAAACAAAGTCAACAAAAGTTGAATATAATTTATATTTAAAGATTATCAGAATTAGTTTTTCGAGAAAAAAAGTAGAAAGAAGAAATCGGAATCAGTAGGTGGTCCTGCATCTTTTTTGCTAGCCTGCTCTTTTGCCTCTGCAATCTTATGTACGCATTCTACCTTGATCTTGTAGTTCTGCTCTTGGCTGTGGAGGCGCTCATATGCATGCTGCGCCTCGACTCCCAGAGCTTGAATACTATTTCGTTAAGGCCTTCCAAGTCAGTGCTCCTTTATGGATGTCTTCAGATTGCCCGACTGTTTCAGCTGTTCCTTTGCACTTAGGAAATGCTGGTTGGCCAGTATTCTCACCGTTACTTCTTACCATTACACTCCGGCGTCGATTGCTAGGACTTGAAGGACGAGTCTGACGCCGCCCGAGAGTTTTCTCGAGAATTAAAATTCATTTATTCAAATAAAAGCATGTTTACAAGTAAATGTGCAGCTCTGCCTTCTGTGTTAGTTTAACATATAAACTGTATTACAGAAAAACAGTGACATTTCTTCTTCTTCTCCTAGTGAATAAGGAGCTGAAGAGTTTGGACGAGTGTCCAGAAGTGGGCGGTATTGCGATGGACTTGCTCGGTCCAGGGAGGTCCTTCACTGCTCCCTCGACGCTAGCTTTGCGCAATCCTCCTTTCTCATCTTGCCTTTAGAGGCAGGCACCTTGGCCTAGACCGGTCTCGACATGTTTCGACCTGACCGGCGTGGTCTATATGCCCGCGACGCACAACCAACCAAAGTCTATGAAAATTTTGTGATCTAGGTGGCCGCGATGCTCGACCAACTTACACTTCACTTTACCTACTTTACACTTTTGTTTCAAGACAGCTTATTCTTGACCAAATCAAACTGTTTTTCACATACACGTTTATTATCACTTTATCTTGTTTTTAACACAACTTTAATGGTAATCCGACAATTTTTTTCCACATTCGTAAAAATGTATTGTGGAGCGGAACTCAAAGCGACTGAGCCGGTGCGTGTACACCGACCGAACTCGAATCGTAATGGAGAATGTGTAATGATTCAATTACTCTAGTTGTCGAACTTGCTATATTCTTTGGGGACGGTCATAGAGCACTCTTGGAAGAAGACTATGAAGCAGAGGCCTCTAGTGTCTCGAGCTCTCCGTATAGCTGTTTAAAGATCTTGATAGTCTGTTTCGGAGGGCGTCAGGTCTTCCAGTAAAACCTTGGTGTTTTTCTCCTGCTCGAAGCTCTCTTTTGCTCTCGTCATCATGTCATCCCTTACAGAGGAAATATCAGAGAGTTTGGACGAGATGTCTTTTAAGATGGCAAAAGCAAATAGCATTCTCCAGACAGTATTTAAAGGATATTAGAGCAGCTTCTGATAGTAAATTACGCTACCCACCCGTTGTCTAACAGCTTTGTCTAACAGTTTGTACCACGGGTAAATTATTGAGTTGCCAAAAGTCGTCTCTAAGGAGTCCGTTCACAAAGTTGCTGAACGGACGGAGATGGATTCCTCTCCATTTTATTCGCCTAGTAGCGTGCAAGCATTATGTACTGTGTTTGAAAAAGGCAGCTGTAGCAAGTGATATTACTAAGCGAAAGATACCTGACAACTACGTCTCGGAGTGACGAGCGTTCTTAAAATCTTTAAATATTTTGGAGTTTGTTCAACTTTTTGCAAACTAAGTATTTATTTATCCATCAAACAATCAACCGCGTTTCTAGTATAACCAAGCGTGCACACATTGCTGTCTTTTTAACAATTTCTTCATATTTATCCAATGTGATCGAAGTCCTACATTTTATTTTATATTATATAAACTACATTCTGGCTTATTTTATTAACGCATCGCCAGTTCATAGTAACGCATTTATTTTTTGTTACATAATTGTATTTATGTCCGGCACGTAAAATTACGAATTTTCCTCTTCCACTCAAAATAAATTTTAAATTCTCTTTACCATTGTTGGGAACGGCGAGATCCATCATTTATATTTTGCAAGTGCTGGATGGATAGTTTGGAGTTCTCACACTTTTTTATTTTAACAGCGTCATCTGGCCCCAAACTAAGCAAAGCTTGTATACTATGGAGAAACCTAATCGATAATTAGCAGTATCGTTTTTACATACATTTGTATATATACTTATCATGGTACAAAGAAACAACGAAAGCAGAACAAAATTAAATATTTTCAGATCATGCAACCGACGAAAGTGAGTGAAGGGGTAGCGTCAAAAGAAGTGACAGTTAATGACTTTGCCAATTTATAACTTACCTAATTTCGAAATGTATGAAATGTACCTAGTTTTTCACGAATTAAATTTGTAAGAATACACGCAACACAAATCAAAATTATCTTTTACAGTATCTACTCTAGTCAATTTATCAGCTCGATATTTAATCCTATAATGACGAGCTTTATAATATTATCACTCGGGCATAATCTGTTTTCTCGCAATTCTCATTAAAATGTTGAGAACACTTCATTAAAATGGATCTTGTTTCCACAGCATGAATTTTAAGGCGGAAGTTGACTGTCTCATTAACATAACGTTAAACGGCAGATCTGCAAATATTTCGGGGAAATTTAAAACAAACGTCAACACAATTATTATCGTATAAAAGTGCATCGAAATATTGCGCGCAACTGTAATGCATGGCATTCGCATTTTGCATATGTTCGCGCGCGCGCCGCTATATTTTATAATGTTTTGCAGCGCATGCCGCGCGAGTCTGCCGCACACTCATGAACATGAACTCGTTATACGACACAATATTTAGATATCTCTGGGAACAACGCAATAATATTTTTAGTATATTTATTTTTTACATGCAACGATTACACGAAAAGCTTTTCTTTTAGCTTCGTCTACG
Organism: Colostygia pectinataria; assembly: GCA_951394395.1. Taxonomy (NCBI): domain Eukaryota; kingdom Metazoa; phylum Arthropoda; class Insecta; order Lepidoptera; family Geometridae; genus Colostygia; species Colostygia pectinataria. Next base: position 15,872,760 of record OX596348.1, on the reverse strand, counting down.
TACACAGGCAACATCATAGTCAGTGTTTTAACGTTCCCACAGTTGGGATGCTGGCTTAATTAACTGAGCGAGAGTGATTCTGTTTAACATCACAAATTTCTAAATCACCTATCTGTCGATTAGCATTTTCACATTAAATTTACGCCAAGGTCTAGGAGATAACTGAAGTCAGAATAACTAAAACTATCTCGAAACCCTATCAAGTTTAGTTTGATCCGATCATGCAATACTACAACTTTGGCGTGTGCTGTGCTTCCAACTGTGAGAGGTAAATATTACGGTGATATTTTAACTTCGTTAAGAAAGAACCAAAGAATTTTTTTATTGCATGCACTATAAAACAAGTTTATGTCCAATTTAAGATTAATCGATTTCAGTTTTTATCCATATAAATATAGGAACTATATTGATATTTTTTCCAATGCGAGTAAATGCAATTGCATGTGCGGCGGGGTTTAAATTGGTTTGAACGAAACTTGGTTATAATATGTCTAACCTAAAAAAAATATAAACACGTACCTATAATATGCATCTAATAAACTACTGGGTCAAAGCACTAACTAAACTACTGCTTTTCTATGAAAATATTAATATATAGCATGATTAACGGTGCAAGAATTTATTGTGATTCTGCTTTGACCATGGCACACTTACGACGGTTCGCAGATATCGCAAGAGGTCAAGACCGATGTATATCGAGTGAGTAAACGCATTACAATTACGTGTAGCATTTGAACATAACAAATTTATATATTTAGCTTTGGCAATAAAAAAGCTTGCAAAGTATGGAAACAAAACTCTGCGCAAATAAAACCAAATGTATACTGAGATTCGTAATTTGCAGACAACAATTACTCCGTGATGGTCGAGTTTAGAAGTAGAGTATTCTTTGTTTCTAGAATTTGAAACTTTGACCTTATGACCAGCTACTTAGCTTTGTGATTCATCAAAAATTAATCTAATTATCATTATTAAAACTAGCAAATCATTTATTTTCACCGTCCGTCACAGTCTAGGCAATATAAGAATATTTTCTATCGTTTTTTCCGAGGCTCGGTTTGAGAACAATGGATTTTTAAAGGCAGTTGACTTATTTTAATTTTTGGTCTTCCGGGCCTTTTTTTTAACCAGTGCTAGATAGCTTAGCACATAATCCAATTATGTAGTCTAGTTGTAACATTTATTATTTTATATATACGCATCTGAAAATTAGCTGCATATTAAGATCAGCATTATTTTAGGCTAATTCTCGAAATATTTTAATTATTTTATTTTATTTGTTATATGCAGTAAGTTGACATTGTTGCCATAGCAAGGTTTCACTGGGTGCGCGCAGCGCAAAATATAACCTACTGGCAAGAGATGGAGGAGGCCTTTATCCATAAATGGATAGCCCTCGACATTAATGACACATAATTATTTTTCTATTTACACAATGAAAGGAAACAGAAAATTTAATTAATGGAAATGAATAAAAATAAACACCTACATAAATACATTATTAATGAAATTAGAAGAATAAAGTCAAATCTATTATATATATAATTACATAAATGGAATAGTGTTATATAACAATTACAAATTGCATGCTTTTTTTTTGAAGTATTTAAATATTACCTAAATGTATTTTTATGAGGGAAATAAAGGCTATTTTTATTTATATTATTATAATATGCAAACTATTGCTATTGTAAGTAAACTATTGCTCGACTTAGCGGGGGCACTACTGTGCCTGTGCTTTCACGTTTGTTTTCTACGTCATAAGATGGCAGCTTGTAATAGACGTAAAAGCTTCCGTCCTGAGCTGGCCACAAACACTTTTCACTTTGGTCTTCAAAATCGAATTCAATTTCACGGGAAAGTCGTTTTATTTTAAAATTGAAAGCAAATAGCACATTGTTGAAAGCCAATGTTTAAATATGGTAGGATTTTATAAAAGTAAATTGCAATATTTTTAAAGTGTAGCATGGTCTTGTCTTTTAAATTTAAACAACGTTTTGCAGTCAGCATGGATGATTTGCTTTAGATTTAGAGGGCAACGCTGCTAATACAATGGCAGCAGATTACGATTGCATGACCGAACTTTGACATATTTTGTATTAGCGAAAGTGTCAAAACTGAAGACACAAGCAACTTTAACCAAGTTTCTTACTGAATACAGCAACTACGGTTTTGTGTGGTGTGCCGTGTCGGCGACCGACTGTCTTATGGCCGCTACCGGACACAGCAACTACGGTTTCCTGTAATGATCTGCCGTTACAGCAACAAAGTGTTTATGTTTGCGCAGCGTATTAAATAAATGATGGCTAACAAAATTTGTTATCAAAGATAATTATAAAGTTTTCGTTTCTCCAAAGTTTTGTTTTAATAAATCCACAAAGAAACACGACCTATTATTTTAGGGTCAGCCTCACAAACTCCAACCGCCGACTTTTAAGTGCTTTAACTGAAAAAAAAATTTCCACTCAAAACAGCGAATAAGAATTTATTAATAGTGGTTCGCTTAAAGCGAATCTGTTTTGTCAGCGGTGCTGAAGTGAAGGCAAGTTTTAAAATATGTTTTATATAATAATATATGGTATATGTTATTTGAAAAAAAAAACTACACGATATTTCTATGAAATATATTTTAAAAGCTCCTGCTTATTTTTTTCTTTTTTGCTTTAGCTTATCTATATTTTAGCTTAAACCATATTTTGCCTGAAGAAAATTTGAGCAGATTCATAAAAAAACCCAATAACAATCACAAACATAGTCCAAAAACCTAATCCCTTCACTGAAATTATATAATATTAAATGAAAAATAGTTGCGGATTATGCAGATACTTGCTGTTTTTGCTCCATATATGTTCCTTATCTATCAGCGGGCCTCCATATGGAAATGCACCGGATGGTAAACAAACTCCTTGGGTGGATTAGATCCGTGTTTACGCTGCAGGCATCCAATAAAACCAGATGCTATGGTTTTGAAGAGTTGCCAACAGGTTTCTCAACAGAAATCATAACATGTTATTCTGCATTGTTTGCATCATCAGCCAAAAATAATCTTTACGATACGATGTTAATTAAAAAGGAAAAAGAAGATCGCAAATTCCAAGATAATAATGAAACCCTCCTCATCGAAATTCATTATATTCAGAATCCAGATTAATTTCATGTCTCTCTATGGCCTTCTTCTGTAAGTAATTAGAGTAGTAGAGTTCTTTGTGATAGAGCTCGTCCGAGATAGGACTATCACTACGCCTATTTCTGCCGCCAAGCAGTGCGAGCGGCATTACTGTATTCCGGTTTGAAGGGTATGGTTTCCGGTGAAATTACAGGCAAATGAGACTTAAGATCTACGTCTCAGGTGGCAACGCGCAAGTGGCAATATCTCTGTTGTTTTAAGCATACATAGGCCACGGTGACCGCTTATCATCTTGTAGGCCGTACGCTTAGTTGCCACTTCAGTTGTATAAAAAAAACCATTTTATTAAAAACCTTTAAAAATCCTTAATCAATTAAACCAATTGATTAAGGATTTTTAAAGTGTCATATTCACTGATGGCGTGGTTGTGTCTAGTTCCACTTCTTATCTTCTTCTTATTTCAATAAAAATGAATTGCTGTGCGTTAAGCTTGCTAGAACTCGACAACGGCTGGACCGATTTGGCTATTTTTGATCTTGAAATATTTGTAGGAGTCCTGGATAGGTTTAAAAGATAATAAAATACGGGTTAGCTAGTAGATTATAAAAAGGTTATTAATAACCCAACACTTGGTTTAAAATTAATTTGTACGTATTTATTTAATCTTTCAAACGTGTAAACTTGTAAACTTTAAATTTTTTCGGAATAATTTAATACAATTTATTCCCTAAGAAATGTAACACAATTTAAACAAAAACAAGCAGCATTATTTTTAAAGGCACTAAGTCCAGTTTCACTCGCCACGATACGATGGCCTTTCCACACCATTTAAATGGCTTTTAGGTTCTGAATGAAGAGTTTTTGCATGTTGTTGGTTTTCCCAGTGAGTGTACTCACTACAAGGGTGTCGTTGGCGCGCTGCCAAGTGGTACTTCCATTGAGTCTCTCAGAGATTAGGTAGTAGATCAACGTCATGCTTGTTTTTTTATTAATTTATGGGGTGTTTTATTTTGTTAAGTAATCAAACAATCAGTGTTGAGTATGTTTTTTTTTCTTCTTTATTAGTTTTTTACACATACAATTACTATCCAAAGTATTTTGATTTATCTGGGTATCTTTCTTGTCTGTAAGCAACAATGTCCTTTTAACTGTTCCTGTTTGTCAAAGAAATCAAGAACAGTTGAAACTCGAATAGATTTGCTATGAAGTAGGCCTTGTCCTAATTTTGTCTTTATTTATTTTTATTAATTTTATTTACATCATCATTATCAACCCTATCTTTACAGACTTTATCTATTAAAGGAGCGCTCGTGACGTAGCTGGCTAAGTTGTTCTTAACAGATCAACGAAGTTAGGCACTGTTCCGCGTAGTCACTATTTGGATGGGTGACCGCCAGTGGCAAAATTCAACTGAGCGCTCCCGTGTTTCGGAGGGCAGGTTAAACAGTCGGTCCCGGTTTTTTCAAAGTTGTTAAGCCATTACAGAGGTTTTCAGGCGTTTTAAAAACTTTGTCATCAGAGTTGACCACTGACTCATACGAGCTTACTTATTTATACCTATTTAATCTGGAATAAGATGTTTCATAAAGGTATTTTGTTAAATATTTAATTGCGACAAAGCGTTACCTTCCGTTGGACCATTCTTTACGCTACCCTACTGTCGCTGTCAATTAGCTTAGTTGATTTTACACGTCTTGTAGAGATGCTGTATAAAATATCTTAAAGATTACATGAATGCAATAAGTTACATTAACGTAACGATTAATATTCATGCTAATCCCTTTGATCCTTTTATTTAAGCGTTATTGCGCAACATGTTTATGAAATAAATAGAGAGGTTTATGAGCGCCTTATGGTAAATAAATTTGTTCTTTTACGTGTCGTTTTATAATAATTTTATTATTCACGAACATTAAATAGAAATCAAAGTAAAATACTGTACTATGATATGTGTATGTATTTTATTTTGTAATTGATCTCTTGAAAAATGTTTGCATATTTCTAAATTGATTCTGAACCCTTCTGACACACCGTACCTTCGACCATACGTGGTACGGTGGGTAATTATTTTACAACAAAAACAATATCACTAGTTAATAGTGATGTTTATATGTATTTTATAGTCTATTCTGACTATAGTTAGAATCATTTTCAATAAAAAACTTACAAAATTCTTCCTAAAATAAATTTATTTTACGTAGGCTTCACATGAAATCATGGTAAGAATGCTTTTTATATATTTTATTATTATGGTGGTCGTTCGGACAATTTTGACAGTTTCAAGTAATTGTCAACGCAGGCCTACACAAAATCAAACGAATCAAGATCGAATTTGAAATAACAAATCACCTTGTTACAAAATTATGGTCTCCTGTTAAACCGACCATCTTAAATCTCAGATCCTCCATTGTCTTAGGGTGAGTTGCACCATCTAACGTTAACGTCAAATGGTTCGACGACGATTGAACAATTAGACGTTAACGTTAGATGGTGCAACTCACCCTTACTGTTTCAACCCTGTCGATATTGACATTGGCAAAATTGTGGCATACTCGGCCACAGTCGCCACAAATTAAAAGAAGAAGAAGAAGAAGATCGAATTAATTTGAATTTAGAGATAAAAATAGCTTTTTTAAAAAAAATATCTAGGACAATCTTTGACACAATTACAAACCAACATCACCTTTTCATTTCAATCATTTACACTTGTGCTAAGAGTCGTATTGGATAAACTGTCACCAAAATGTACACAGTAAAACGTGGTAAATTTCAAGTTCATACATTTTAGTGACGACAGTTACTGGTTGGAAGCCTCCTTGACCGTATTAGGGTTTAAATTTATGGTGTTGAAATCGGCCGATCCCTAAGAAAGGTAAAGCAACGCAACTACGGGGCTTACCTTGATCCTTTCTCGGCGGCGATTCCCTGGTACCAGGGTCAAGGAGTGGTGTTGGATACAGTGTTTATGCTGAAGAGTACATGAAATTTCCTCAATTTTCACTCCACATTTTTTCCCGAATTTTTCTGTACTGTTTTGACTGATCTCTGGACTCAATTGTTTTTTCATATTTTTTTTTAACTCCTCTACGGAGGTCGGCGCGCCGAAGGAAGCTTGCCACCATAGAGTACGCAACAGTTACTGTTGTCAAAGTTAAGTTAATGGTGATTTTTCTTCTTAGTTTTGTGATCACGGTGATTAATTCGTCTTGTTGCTTAGCATAATTCGTAAGTTTCACAAATAAGCAGTCTTTTTGTGTTTAAAAAAGTAAATAATAACTATTTTATTGGAATTAAGTGTAGTTCCGGGAGGGGGGGGGGGCAGATTATTCTGTATCCTAATAGCCCTGCTATTAGAAATCAAGCCAACATTTAAGAACCAATGTGATTCTTGTACTTCTATAACTTTCAAGTGCAATCCTCCTCCATTTATATTTTAGCGGTAACTCGGCTTGACGTGACTTGAGAAGTATTGAGGGTTTTCGCGAGGCAAGACAAATGCAGACAGTAACTAGATTAGAACTATGCAAATTACATTAGGTAGATAACTAGCAACTAGTAGCAACTGGAAACTCCGGAAAGTGTCAGTGAAACTTTGAATGAAGTTATTATGAATAGCAAGTAAGTTCGATGTAAACCTTCCAAAGGACAGGCGTGCCAGCGTCAACCACTGAAATAGATTTAGTTTAAACTGATACGTAAAACAGCAGCTATGAAACTGTTGTCTAACAAGTGATTGCTTAAATTATATAAATTAAATTAAATTTTAATCGCTGGTGACAGATTTAGAAAGTCAGTCTTTAGGACTTAAGGGTCAAAATAAACTTTTGTAATCTTGTTTTTACACATTGGTCACACAATATAACTGTCTATAATCTGCTAATAAATACTGTTTTCAGTCTCACTGAATATACGCACCCACTAACAATCCCGAAAAACGAACCAACTAAAACAAACACTACTTGTTGCGCCATCTCTCTGAAACATGGGGAAAAGCTCAGTTAAATTTCATGCAACAACCACTTGGATGAGAAAAAGACATACTTGTATTTGTAAAGTGAACCTTGAAATGAAATTCGCAAGGTTGGTTTTCGTATTCAACGTAATCGGCTTAGTCAACAGGCATTCATCTATCTATAAATTCTAAACTAATGAGGTAGGTTGGGTTATTGTTGGTCTCCTAGTTGGTTCGATTAATTGTTGATACCAACCTGACATTGGCACAACATACATTTATGATTTATAGAAACGAATTAAGATATGAGTTAAGAGTCTCAGAGTGGTCAAGCACTTACCTTCTCAGCCATTGATTGGATAAAAATGGGATATGAGCAAAGGAGGCTTTCATGATTTTCAGTTTTTCCTCTCTTTGAGATGTGGCTAGGAATCTAGAGACAATGGTTGGATCATTGATTAATTGACTCTTTAATTGGTGGAGGTCCTGATTAAGCAGATTGGTGAGTGTTATTGGAGATAAACCCATTTGAATAAGACTGATCAATGGCTTTGCGTCAGAGTTTACTGGAGAGATAGTAATGTCACAGTTTGAGTTAAAGGAGACCTTGAGTAGTGAGCTTATGTAATTGGTATTTGGTTGCATCACCAAACGATCAGGAATAGTCTCTTGAGGGAGACTAGAAGAGTTTGTAGTTGGTGCATGGACTCCGGGTTTAGGAGATCCTCTATGGGTGGGATGAGAGGATTCCAATGTTTTCTGGTCTATTTTTTCCATTAAGGCCGCCACACTTGCCCCCAGACTATTGAGTTGCTTAGTTAAATCAACATTGAATGTTGAATCCATTTTAGCCTGATTTTTTAGGCTTTTTGTAGCGATCTTTAAGTTATCCGTGGCTTCTCCTAGAGTTGAGAGGCTTTGGTTCACAACCTTGGCATGTTGTAACTGGTAAACTCCAATCATTCCCTGAATGCACATGAATTGGAACACATTGGATAAAGCACGGTTTTGTGGTGATATTAAGATTGATTATATCTACATGATATGTGATGTTTGCTTGGTTCACACTATTTATACTAAGTATTTGGTTAAATGACTCTCGACTAGCAAGTAGCAACAAAGTTTAATAATTTCACGACGATGTGGCGCGGCGAGTGAAGGTCTGCCTGCGACGCAGGAGGTTGCGGGTTCGATTCCCGCCTCGGCACAAATGTTTGTACGATCTGCAAATATTTGTTCCGGGTTTTCTAGTTGTTTTCTATGTATAATAAAACATATTTATCTATATACCATTGTATTGTATTAAGTTTATCAGTCATCTAGTACTCATATTACAAGCACTGCTTAACTTGAGGCTAGATGATGCTGTGTGGAATGAGCAGCATTATTTATTTATTTTATTATTTAATTATCTCGTGTTTACCAAAAATATCGATAAATCAAATTCTGTGGGAGATTAATAGCATGTTGGGTTGTATGCTACTAATTGCGAATAGCAGCTAATCCTCACCAAATCTCTGATGTATTTATTACAACTTAGTAATCGTATCGTAGATACGTGCAGCAATAGAATCGTGCTCTTGCATAATATGTGTAGTACAGGTAGTATATTAATTAAAGTTACAAGAAGATTTGATCTAATTATATCATAGCTATTGTTAACCTTGTTCCCTATTTTACAGGTAAGTTCTACAACAACTACTCGGCTATTGCTGATTAAGAGGTAAGAAAATTTGCAACTTTCTTTGAACTTTAACCAGTATTTTATTTAGTTATTCTGTTAATGCTAAGACTTTAAAATAACTTTTCAGTTTTAATTGATATGTTAAATGTATTTATATAAGTAGGGTCTTTTAATTATTTATTAATTAAATAATTTATTAACAAAATAAAATAATTATGTACATAATTACATTACATTACAAAATATACAAAAGAATATTATATTTTTATTATTTATTTATTATATAAAAAACAAAAACGGGTTTAAATACTTTCAGTGGTCGGAGATTTTAAATTATGAATTACCCTATCTGTTCAAAGAGGTGGTATAATGTTTGAAAAATAACAACAAAAATTCACTCTGCACTGCAATGCCACTGGCACGTGAAGTCAGGCGCTAACGGCTCTGTTGTCGTACGAATTCATCAAGACTTTATTATCATTCCACAAGGCGCGGACCGCATTGCGGTGGGCGACTGCGATGTCATCTGTGGCCGACCTTGGTCTGTATCCTTTTGTCTGGCGTTCATTGAGTTTGGGTGTTATTTTTATCGCAGACAAGTCCCAATTATGAAATCCAAAGTTTTTCGCACCAGCTTCGAGTCTAAGCTTTTTTACGATATTTCAAAAAGCTAAGCTCTTTACGAACTAAAACTGAATTGCGCGTCTGTGCATGCGTGCGCGCCTTCTATAATCATGATTTCACATGAACTTGTCAGTAAGGCCAAGGCTCATAGACCACCAGTGCTCATCTTGATCTCTTATTACTTTTTGATATTCATAATTTTGTAATCATACACACATAAATTAACAAAATCATAAAAAATAACGATATAACTCCAAAACTGACATTGACCTAACGTTGACAAGCTAAACCTACCTACGTGGTTTTTATTGTCACTCTGTATGATCAGTGAAATCTCGAATCGAACGAAATCTTATATGGGCAAGACTATTTTGATGTCTTTACACTCTTCGTTATTTCTATGATATCGTCAATCCCTTCCGCTTCATATTTAACCCTAAATATATATCTTCAGTACAAATCGTACATAAGAACGCGGTCATGGGTTCAAGGCTCTGAACTATCGTAGATCTTCTCTCTGGAGAAAACCTACTTCCTTCCAAAAATATAAATAAGGTGAGCACCCGTTACACCGTATTTGGACACCCGATATGCTGTATGTTTGTCGTCCTTTTTAGTAATGGGCATTCCTAATTCTCCATTTGCAAGTTTTTGTATTCAAGACCAAGCTCTGTAAGAATGTCTTGCCATATCTTATGAATTTTCTCCCTTTTTATTGAATAATCAGTTCCACGATAATGACCATTATATCCTGTTGACTGCATCTTCTGTATAAATCTTCTTTATTTTTCTTTTTCTGCAAATTTTAGCTCTAAAATTGACTTGTTTATATATTTTAGTCTAAGTTTCGGTCAGAATCTGGCACATTTTGTTTGAATAATATGATGGCCTTACGACGTATTGCGGATTGGATTGGAATACAACACAGATACATGATGCCTAGAGCCTAGCGCATGGTTCCTATGAATCACATATACAAGATTATTTTACAATCTATGGCATAGAGCACGTTCCGTTGCTATGGTAACTGCTTTAAAGCGCAGGGCACACCGCCAGCTAGCCCGCTTCGCCCGCTCGCTCGCTAGTTGGTAGTGTAGGCTTTTTTTTTTTTATCACTATTTTCTTAGCTGCCGTCGCAGGGCACCGCACAAAAGCGGCGCCCATTTCTGCCAAACCTTTACGAATTTCACCTACATTAAGGTCCAATGCAGCGCAACCTCCGGCCCTGGCCAAGCACTCCGTCAGCTCCTCGACGCCGACGGAGTCGTCGAGCCCGGTCACTCTCATGTCAGCGGTAGTGGCCGGCCTCGAGACGCGGATCTGGTCCTCCGCCCCTTGAAATACCTCCCTAAGCTTTTCCCCAAAAGAGTCCGCCTTCTCGACCTTTTCCGCGCCGGGTAACTCGAAGATACGTGCGCCGGCGGCTGCAACCCGCATCCGCATTCCCATCGCGCCAAGGTCTACGCTCGTCTTGGCCTTTGTGAGCACATTCGCGTAACTCAACCCCTTTTCCTCGGCCCCCGGTAGCAGCGTGATGACCACGGCTGCGGTGCGCTGGGGGTGGATTTTGGCCACCTTTGGCTTAGGCTTAGGCGACTGCTTGACCGGCGCTTTCGGGGCCGTAGCTGACCTTGGCTCCCGCGCCTTTGGACGCGCTCCTCGTTTCACCACCTCGGTCCAGGGCTCTTCCGGGACCAATGGCTGTGGGGGCAGGCGGGTCTGCCTTATCGCCACCTTTAGCGGCTGCTGTCTTCTTCCCCTTCCCCTTACCCTGGCTGGGCTTGGGTTCCGAGGCCCCTGCATCGGAATTCTGGGAAGCCCTCTCCTCTCTGCGAACATCCGCCGCAAGGGGAGGCCTCAATCGCCTCTCGGGAAGGAGTCTCTCCTGCACCCTTTCAAAACGGGCATCCATCATGGTGCCCACCTGCACCATGACCTCCCGCATCATCTCCTGCATTGACGCTGCATCCTGAGCGGGCTGCGGTCGAACGGCTCGGGCTGCGGTCGAACGGCTCGGAGCTCTGCCATCTCAACATCAACTTTGTGTTGGCCGCCTCCAAGCGGGCCAACTCTTCGAGAACAGTGCGTGTCCGTAACTCGGCGACGGAAGTCGACGAAAGACTTCCGCTGCCTCTTTAAGGGCCTTGACGTAGGTGCCCTTTAAGCTACCCGAAGTCTTGGCGACCTTCACGATGGTCGCCAGAGACTCCTCAACCAGCCTCCCGAGGTCCTGGTCCTCGTCTCCAGGCTGAGCTGAAGAGCCTCCAAGGCCGCGGAGGACAGCGTTTGCTGCCTTTTTCGTTGATCTCGCCTCACTGGCCATCTCGGCTTCCGCGTCCGGCCTGAGCGCCTCAGCTTGGGCTTTACTAAGCAAAGCTTTGGCTTTGGCCAGGCCCACGTACTCGCCCGTTGTTGGCGGCCTCATTCTACCTCGGTTGGTGGTGACTTGTGCCTTGGGCGAGGGACCAGCCTCCCAAACGGCATCATCGACCATTATTCTCTTCCTGAATTGACAGCCCGCGGATGACCCCAAGCCCCGAGAGCACATCGACTGCAGACTAACATCCGAGTCTGACTCCGACAGATCGACCGTGACGGACCTGCTGAGCAGGTCCTTGTCACTCGACACCCTCTCTACTGCACACTTGCGCATGCTACTAACCAGTTTCTGACCTTCACGGTCGCCACCTTCATTATCATCAGTTTGTTTTTAAGTTTGTCCATATTAAAACCCACGAATACCGGGGAATGGGTACGACCTGGACAGAGCCCACGCGTATCCGGGAAGGGTTAGGTGGACCTAACCAAGGCGCAACGTCTAGGTGCAGTAGCGACTGACTTTACCAGCCAGCCCTTCTCCGAGGAGAAGGGACCTCGTACTGCACCGCCACTTGTCCTTCGGGATTGTTTTAAAGAGATTTACTCCTCGCAGCCCGGGCAATGAAGCCAAGGGCCTCGGTCCTGCTCAAGTCACGAGACATGACCGCGACTCTTGCAGGGTTCCGATTTGTGGACGCTGACACCGGAGACACTCCGATGCCCACTAGACGGCAGTGTGAGTGCACGCCCACGTACTACGTCCCCAACTCGCGTCACCGCTACTCAGCATGAGGCCGAGACGCTGACCGAGCTCCGCAGCCAATCAAGGCCGCCTCAACCCGTACCGCCGCTACACGGACTGTCCAGGACGCCGGCAGAGCCCCTCCTTAAAACAAACAAATTGTACACACTTAAACCTATTTCACCTTGAGCAATGACCCGTTGAACCTTCAAAAGAAAATTCCACAGGTCATTGCCCAAGATGAAGAATCCACACATGCAATGAATGCATAGCCATCAACATTACGACATCCATCATTAACCAACCACCATTAACAACGCACTTGTCTTTGCAAAAGTATTTTTAAAAAGACTCGTGCAAAGACAAGACCGCACCACCATTAACCACCACCATTAACCATCCACCATTAACCACCACCATTAACATCCATCATTAATAACACACTTGTCTTGCAAAAGTCTTAAAGAAAAAAGACTCGTGCAAAGACAAGACCGCACGTCCCGAACTCGCGTCGCCGCTGCTCAGCATGAGGCCGAGACGCCGACCGAGTCCCGCAGCCATTCGAAGCTGCCTCCTCTCGCAACGCCGCTGCCCGAACTCTCCAGGGCGCCGTTCGAGCCTCCTCGGGTTCATTTAACTTCATCGTACCGCCACCAAGTACGACTACTGAGCCCCCCCGCCACGACAAGGCAGAACCCATTGGGGGGGTGGTAGTGTAGCCTGCGCTTCAGTATTTGCCGAAGAGCTTGTTAGTTAGATCAACATGGAGAATTCTTATGTGTTTATTGCTGTTATTGAGTTAGTTGGTAAAATTATTTTAGTTTCAGATTCTAATAAGTTAAAGGCAAGACTGTACTGTTGCATGTTTTACATTGGTAATTTATTCATTAGCAGCTATCTAAATATACTGAATCTTTGATTTACTGATGGGTGAAAGCCTACAGCTGAACCGGTATGTTCTGACGATGACATTTTCGGGCTGTGTTCCTATACTGCTATGACCTAACTCGGCATATTTGCTCAAATTAGTTTCGTATTTTTCTCAACCTAAATTTTCCTTGATAGACCTTCTGATACGGAGCGAAATATTAATTGTGCTCGCTCATACAAAATAAATTAATAAAAACACTCTGTTAAAAATCAAAATCAAGTAAAACTCTAAACAAAATTCAGTGTTGATAATGTTGTTTTACAACGCAAACGTTTGAGAAAATATTTGTTATATTATCATGGCAAAATATGCTTAATAAAGTGCCGGCATTAATAATATGTATTGCCATTTTATGTTTGTTTTTATACCTATTTATACTTGTAATGCATTCAGTACGTTCGTTCGTATGAGTCAGTGGCCAACTCTGCATGCATGCATGCATTCAGTGCATTTAACTCATTAAATTTGTTTCATAAAAAAAAACGTTAGCACGAAAAACAACCAGCGCGCGCAAAGTCGTATACTTAAGATACTTAAGAAGAGAATACTTAAGAGTACATCGTAATTTTGTATGTTTTTTCAATAACCAGCAGAGTCGTATTTTTATTTTTAAAAATGGTAGTAGAACATGGTCTGATATAAAAATATATTATTATTCTTTTCGGAGCTGGTTAAGAAAGTTAGTTATGGTGATCCAAGGGATGGTAAGTACCAAATAAGGTTTAATAAAAAAATGCAATTATTTTTTTAATTGTTAAGATTTAGCCTCTGATCCAAAGTAAAACACGAAGTTTCAAATTCAATATTCTTAAATTTAAAATAAATTTTATAAAATAAAATCTCAAGGATCATTTAATTAGATTATTTTTTATCATAAATACGAAGGCATAAACTTATTTTAAAATGATTTGATGTAATGTCGATTAAATAAATTAAAAATAACCAAAAGCAAGTAACCCCACAAGGAAACAGCACCTCATTTCAACCTTGAACCACATAAACGACCTAGAACAACGTAAGTGAAAGTTAACACGCTACACGTTTTCCATTTTACCCTACTTACCCCATTATACCTTACTTTGCAAATTAACACTTGATGAAAAGTAAGCTCTCCTGCACTCTCTTTAGTTTCAGTATTGCTTGCGTGTACTTCAGTGTCGCTTGTAACCTAGTTGAGCCTTATTTTGCACATTTTTTTCAGTTCAAAGAAAAATAAGCTTTCATAAGATGATTTTGGGTACAATATAGCTCGCATACGATCTGTGAAAAGTATTTTAGGGAGTCTTTGCACGTTAGTTCCTAATCACTGTTATGAACGATTCACATTCTGATGGACGTAGGCGGCTGTATTTTATTCGAATTTTAAAATGCTTATAAAATGGACAGCTCATATTTTTATGTACCTAATTGTTAGGTAGGAAATGACAAATCCTTGCAAGCAGAAGTCTGTTGCGGCGATTCACGGCATGTTCGCGTATTCGTTCCGTTGCTCTTCCATCCGCGCCCGCTTCGTTCGTCAAATAGGGGTCCGTACATGATGATGATATCATAACTGAAAGAGTATAAATAAAGCACCAGTAGCGCCACCTGTTTGGATAAAGCTCAATTAATATTAAACTTGTTGATAGTACAGCGCCATCTACGGAGGGGAGTCTAAAAATGAATATCTAACAAAAGTTCATGCTATATCTAACAGGTGACTTAGGGGAATAAAATTGTTTGACGACTATCCTATCGAGTCACAGTGACCGGATCCGGTGTTACTTGATGGGAACCCATCTCTATTAATGGGTTTATGTTTGAAAAAAATATGTCTCGATTAAAGAAAAATAAATATTAGAAGCTACTATCCAACCTACCAAAGCAAGTGGTAAATTAATGATTTCATCTTATGTAAGAGAAGTCCACTCAAATATATAAAGGTTCGTTTATTGGCACATAATACTTACATGTAGATAGGTTTTAGTCAACACTAACACTTTTAATAATTTTAACGACCGGAATGCTAGCAATGGAGTCTGAGGGTCTTTGAGGGTCTCTCGAAATGTATTTTAGAGAGTCTTTGCACGTTAACAGTGATTAGTAACTAATCACTGTTATGAACGATTCACATCTTGATGGACGTAGGCGGCATTTTATAATTATAAAGCACATGAAATCAACAGCTCATATTTTTATGTAATTGTTAACTAGGAATTGACAAATCCTGGAAGCGACAAACCATAATTGTGGCAAATATCGTAGTTTATCTTAAGTTGGTGAAAACTGAAAATTCACGCGACTGAACCACAAAAAAATCGCGGTATATCGCTTTTGTCGCGTAAATAATGAAATTTCTTTTGAGGTTTAACCATTAATTAATTTACTTTCTGCACGTTACTGCAATAACATGGTAGTTTTTGGAACTCTGTTATCGTTTTGGCTAGGTCTGATATGGTGATGGGTAATGTAAATGTGCAATATAAATGATTGAGTTTATTGGACAGTATTAATTGTTAAGACTTTTTTTTTATTAACCGATGACAAGGATCTTAAAATAATGTTTTTCTCAGCACATAGCATGGTGGTCGTGTTTAGATAATTTCGATCGACCTTTTTGTTGGCAACGTAGTAATGAACTTAAGATGCGCGGCGAAAGTCGGGGCGAGTTCCGCTACATAACAATAAGCACCCTGAAAGGCATCCAAATAAAAAGAATCGCGTTGGACATCGATCGCATCAAAAACCGTCGCATTTTACAAACGATCTGGACGAAACATGGTATACCGGTTTCACGAAATTCTAGATTTTTTTATCTACTGGGATTTTTGATTGGAAGGGGCGGGCTTACTTCCTCAAAAATAAGCAAAATTAGGCTATCTCCACCATAATATATGAGATCCAATTTCGACGGGACTTTTGTTATTTGAATGTTAGTGAGACAATAAAATTTGTTAAAAATCTGATGATAGCACTGGTGGTCCAGTGGTGGTGACCCCGCCTTCCGATGGGATCAGATTGGCCTTCGGATCGCATTACATCTTAAGGTCGTGGGTCGGAACCCTTTCTTTTTTTTCTCTCATACGGTGACGACAAACATTGCGAGGAAACCGGCATGTCCAAGAACTAAAAATTCAAAGACATATGCATCTACATTGCATTGGGACCGCGTAGTGGTTTAAAACCCAATCACTCTTGCTCGCGAGTAGGCCAGTGTCCCAGCAGTGGGAACATTAGAAGGATCATGATCTGATAAGGATCTTCGGCGTGATAAACAGAAAAGCTTTTCAAAATGCTGTAAATTGCTCACTTTTAAATGTTTAAGCTTGCGAAGTCTACTGTTCGCGGAACTACTAGTAGATACATATTTCCTTTTCGGTAACACATGGCGAATCGCAAACGCGACCGATGCGTCATTCCGTTCCATTTACAGCGACGAGCTAGCGTACGTGGCTCGTGTCTATGCGTGCTAGGGTGGGTTGAGTAGTATTACGTGAGTTATGACATGGGGTCAGTGGTAGGTGTTTTTCGATAATGGACTAGCTATAGATCAAACGCAGCCTGTAAGCAAGACGGTCTGTATAAGTAGTAAAATGTATCTTTGTCGCTTACCTATCTTCTCAATTCAGGTAATAAATTAAATTCATATGAGTTTAAAGATAGGCCAAAGTCCTCCATCCTGAACTAAAATATAATTTACATTGAGTCAGTAGCAAAGTCAGTGCTGACCCGCTACTGACCTAATGTACATGGATCTGTAGTCTGTAAAACGTTGCTAGATCAGTGCTGACTTTATTATTCTTGCGAACTGACCCTTTATAAACAGAGAAAGTCAGTTCTCAAAGTCAGCACTGACTTTATTTGGAGTCAGTCACTGACCCAATGTAAATCGGACTTTCGGTTCAGAACTGTTTAGACCATCTCTTTTTTTTGCGTCAATTAAGCCTTAAGTATTAATAGCTATTTACTCGAATCCATTTAACAATTGTAGCTTTCCTAGTGGAATTTTATAAATTTCCACTAGGAAAGCTACAATTGGATACTATTAAAAGTTTGACAATCGGGTTATTGTTTCTAAAATTATACGCCTGCACTTGTCCAAAAAGGTTTTTAACAGGATCAGAATTTAAAAATCTCGGTCGCATAACTTTGTTATATTTTAGAGATTCGTACATCAAGAAAAAATAACAGAACCTTTATGGATCACTTTGTTGTACGTTTGTCTGTCTGTCGAAGATTTCTTTTCTTCTTTCGAAGATAATTAAAAAATATTATCTTGTTTTACATTTTGAGTTAACCATTAATTAAAGGTTTTGTCGATAGACATTATATAAACAACGCAACCAAACACTACACAACTATAAGTGGGATCAAACTCTTAAGTTAAAATGATACCCTACTCGAAAGCGTATTGACTGACTAGTCTAAAGAAGATCGTCAAAGCGGTAGTTTGCGGCGCGGCGGGTAACTTGTACATGCATTAAACTCGACATCACAGAGAAAATCTATCTTGTCGCGACAATAGACAAAAATTTAACCTGGGAAAGCCAGATCAAGTTGTCTTCAAGATCAAGGTTGTCTGGAAGAAAAATTTAATCATGTTTTCTGATAAATTGTCTGCCTTAGACTAAAGAAAAAGAGAGTTAAGGGCGAGTGCTTGTGACCCTGCTAAACAGGCTTTTAGTTCTAGTGCAGGGAACAGAGCCACTTAATGGTACTGCTTTCCTTTTCTTTTGTAACATTACTTAATAGCAGTAGCAATTCCATGTACTGTTTTCTTGAAATAAACTATTTACGATTTCTGAGTGTTCTGGGTATTTTCTATGTATATCTAATAAAAAAGTAACTATCTATGTATTGTATTAAAGTGTATCAGTCATTTAGTACCCATAACACAAGCTTTGGATAGCTTGGGGCTACATGATGCTGTGGATTGTCCAGCATTTATTATCTAAAAAAATTTAAAAACATTTTTATTTTCCTCTTTTCATTTCTCAATCAACAATGTTTATGAATATTATCAAGACATGTCTATTTCGTTGAAGAACAATCAAACATAATAGACTAGCGTGCAAGCTAGCGTGCTAGGCCTTGAATAAAAGCAGCGCGCGGCGCAGCGGCGGCGCTCGTAAGTAAAGATTTCTACACACCAAACTTACCGCGGCTGTAAAGTTTTTTTTTAAGTCAACAATTGACAAGACTGCCAAGCCAAATCGATTTAGCCGTTCTCGAGTTTTAGCGAGACTAACGCACAGCAATTCATTTTTATTTAAGACTAGCTGACCCGGTGCGGTTACACTCGCGCTATTTTTTTTCATTTTTCCATAATTTCTCACCGTTAATCCTTTTCTGGTTACCTACAAAAGTTTCAAAACCAAAATGAGGTGAATCGTTCCAGCCGTTGTCACGACGAGTTGTCACGACGAGTTGTCAGATGATAGTCAATTTCTACAAGAAAAATTGTGCTTATAATATTTAATGCTAATTTGGATAAACCTGATTATAATTGAACCACTTATTTATGATATCGATGTGCTAATCTGTTTTTTTTTATTTATGCAAAAAATATTATCTGTATCAGAATCTATCAGCACACTTATTTACTTAGCACAAGCCCAGGCCAGCGAGCTCGGTGTATAGACATCTCAAAGACGCTTTGTGAGTTTCTAGCTAAACAAAAGACTGTTTACAACCAGCTTAATAATAGGAGAATGGAGATGGCGTTTTAGAAAGTATATTGTATTCATGCCGCGTACACTATGTACAGGCAGAAGTTCACTTTAAGAAATTTACAATCGATATTACACAAGAGCACAGAATTGATATTACATAATGGCCACTCCCACCCACCGATTTTACTTACACCGATTTCAAGTTCGAGGGCACTTTCATGGGAACTGAAACTTAAGATCTATTACACACGGTTTTATTTTGTTTTTATGACGACCGATGTGATGTGATGTGACCGATTTTAGCGCGACGGGCGAAGGCCGCCTGCGACGTGAAGTTTGCGGGTTCGATTCATGTTGTTAAACAGAACTGTATTATGGGTAAATATTGATAAAGATGACTGATATACTTAATACAATACAATACATAGATATATATTTTTATAATACATAGAAATATCCAGAACACCCGGAACAAATATTTGTAGATCGTACAAACATTATGTTTCAAGGCGGGAATCGAACCCGCAACCTCTGCGTCGCAGGCGGACCTGCGCCCGCTGCGCCACATCGGTCGTCAAATAATGACTCTTTAGTGCGCGTACGTAACCAAGATTCGTAACCAGCTAGGTAGAAAAAAGTTTTATACCGGGATAAGGACATAGGCTGCTTGATTAGCTCGAAAAAAAGTACGGTTTTCGAGTTCCACGCAAACACAGTCGCGGGCAACAGCTTGTACATAAAAGACCTGAAAATATGAAATTATTGTACCGAATAAGCAGGTAATATTATACTCTACGTTTATATTCAATAATATAGAATAGAAATAAAAGCATTACAATATTACATTATATAAATAAAATGCTTTCGATTCGAAGTAGAATGGTTATGACAAGGCGGATGGCCATGTCACCACCATTCTGTTTCTAAAAATATATTCATACCGATACCTCTACACTTATAAATTTATATCAATTACTTATGCAAAAGTAACCCATGAAATTTTAATCATAATAATATTATAAAGTTTGAATGTTTGTATGTTTGTGGAACGGATCTTTATGAAATTTGGCTCAGGCATAGATTATGGTCTGGAATAGCATAATTTAAGATACTTTTTATCCCGAGTTCCTGTGGGTTAAAGAACTGTTTGACCGCGGGTAACATAATTGTATGCAAACCCCGATACGCAGAAGGTCGGCAGATAGTAAAGGCTCAAGATCAGTCGTCATGGCACTCTTTGTGATAGGTTATGTCCAGCAATGGACTTCTGCTGACTGATACGATGTTAGTGATGATGATAGATATATATATATTTTTATATCGGCATATTTGATGATGACGTAAAGCTAACAAGAAGTGGTTTCGTATAGGAAACTATAATATGTGTGACACCCATATATTTTCTGTTTTTCGAACTTAGTCAATTTGTAACTAGCACAAGAAAATTTCAACATGTCTACACAACGCCATCTAGCCCTAAACTAAGCGAAGCTTGGTCTATGGGAACCAGATAATATGATAGAATACATCATCATGACAGCCTTCCCACTGTTGGGAGTGATTGGGTCAAAATACCACGCGGACCCAACGCGGATTAGTGGATGGAATCATTATTTTTTTTTTGTTATTGGATCCTATGATTGATTGGGGTTAGTAACACTAAACAACCGGTGCTCGTAGAATACATAATACAATATTAATTTCCCGTTATTTTGGCGCCAATAAATTTTTTTTTATGTCAGCAAGCGACAAGACAATCAAGGCGCCGCCCACCTGATGTTAAGCACCACGCCTGACTATTTACAGATGCAGTGCGACCCAAAGCTTAAAGTTTTTAAGTGTTTGCGTGGCACTGCACTGCACTTATCACCCGAGACATTATTAAATCTCATTCGCCCAGTAATTTCACTTGCTACAGTACCCTTCAAACCTAAACACAGTAATGCTTGCACAGTACTGCTTGGAGAATATCTGACACTGCGGTGGTACCCACCAAGATGGACTCTTGCTGAAGAGTCCTACCACCAGGTAGATGGTTAATATGAGGTACTCCCGCAAACTGCACACTTTTTAGTGCACACTTTTTATTCATTTTACTGCACAGATTACGTTTTTAGTAAAAATTGCCAAAAATAAAATACATCTATTTCATTTTCAATTTCTTAACTGGGAATAAGACCATCGGAAAACGGGTGGCTATTGCCAATAACGTGCCGCCGCCCTTTTCCAACACAACTACGTCATACGCGTTCGTCTAGAAAACTTCTAAAAAATCTTAGAGGTAGAAAATAATGGTAATACATCATCATGTGCAGAATAATCTTTTTTTTTATAGTGGCAACCAAGCGTACGGCCCACTTGATGGACAGCGGTTACCGTAGCGTACATCGCTTGCAACATCATAGATATAACTTGCGTGTTACCCTGAGACGTTAGATGGAAAGTCACATGTGCCTGTAATTTCACCGGAAACCATACCCTTCGAACCGTAACATAGCAATGCGAGAATTACAGCATCGCGGCAGAAATAGGTATGGTGGTAGTCCTTCCCCGGACGAGCTCTATCACAAGGAACTCAGCTACTCTTATCTCTGTCCAGTGTTCAAACTTACGAGAATATTTTTTTAACACATTTTTTTTAGTTTCTAAAGCGAGTCGCTCAAGCCGGATATTTCCAACTTGTCAAATGCAAAAAGCGGATGTCGTATCTGCTCTACTTTTTGCACTCGTTTTTATAGTTATCAAGTAAGCGCTAGCGGAGGCCATGGAGTTCATTAGCATCAACGTCGTGGTCCCTAATTATTTTATTTGGTTTTAATTTAAAACCAATAGTCAGTTTTATAATGTGAGATTGAAATAATAAAAATGAGGATTGACATTGACAGTAACACTATAATGTTAGGTGCATTATAGTGTTACAGTTTGTGTACAGGTAGCGAAGTCAGCAGTTCAGTTCAGTTAAAAGAAATTAAAATAGTAAATCTGAAATAGCTTGAATTTTCTCAATACTCAATACTCAATACTCAATATTTTTATTGTCATCACATTAGTAGGTACATGGGGTGAAAATACAAATCGTGGATCACCACAATGTGCGCCCATTAGGGCATAACATTAGGTGAAGGCAGACCGAGATTTATTATTAAGTAAGTACATAGAAGGCAAGGAGTAGGTACGAGTAGGTATGAGAGGTAGGTAAGGTAAGTAGGTATTTTATGAAACTAATTTATTTTATTTTATTTTTTTTCTATTTATCCTATCCTAGTCTTGGTTATCAACAGTAATAACAGTATAACAGTATTTAACCTGGTGAAAAAACAGCCGGCTTTGCGACGAAGCTACATAATTAAGTACACTCAGATGTACTATATCTGCACGGGCAAGTATCGACGCGATGCGCGACATTTACGCTCTACCCGTACCACAGAGTAATACAGAGGAACAGCTCCCTAAGAACGTCATTTATAATAGCCTATTCTTGTAGGGCTGTCACAATAAAATAAATTTTATTGAAAAGGAAGGTAAATGTATTGGGCTCGTCAAATCAAAACAAATGAGCCCAAACTCATGGGGTTTACTAGCAGCCATTAAAGCGTTCCACTTACAATTCCCGACTCCATCATCAGAACCTCGTAACGGAGTGTGATGTATTGAGCTCGCCAAAACAAAACAAATAAGCCCAAACTCGTGGGGTTTACTAGCAGCCATTGAAGAGTTCCACTATGCAACTCCTGACTCCATCATCAGATCAGCTCGACAGTATCAAATTATTTTAAGTTTATCCGAATTATATACGCATCTTAAAGTTTTAATCGATGCGACAATGAGAAGTAGGTTAAAATAGATTTCGAATATTAATAAATACAGATTAATACATACTTACTATAGAAAAATTACTTCAATTCGATAAAAAGGTAGGTAGTTAAATAGTTAAACTTACTTATCACTATCTTTTGGATAGGTAAAATATGAGAAGTTTTTATTCCGTCTGCTATTATTACAGCATGCACTGCAAACATTAACCATTTTGATTTTTATAGATAATTGATTAACTACATAAATTGCACTGCATTCCGAGTGGCGGTTACTTTACTACGTAAATCGCGCCCGCCAACATACTTGTAGCTTTTGTGGCCGCTTGCGTCCCTGCCGCTTCGTCCGCTCGGTTGAGCCGGAGCCACCCGAAAACTCCCGAACCGTCCGCTCTCGTACGTGAACCTGTCGGTGAACGCTCACTCACACATCGCTGCGCATGTAGTGAAGTACCTACAGAAACGCGTTTGAGGCTGTTTGTCTGTATTACTCTGTGCCCGTACCTCGGGTAAAGAAGCCACCGGATACGGAATTTCACATCTTATTCCTTTATCTTTCTTGCAACGAACGATAAGATAAGAGAAGTTTATATTATATTGTATTTATATTTTAAAATAGTGTTTAAAGTTATTTACACACAGTTTTTATTAAGATTAGGATACAAAATGTTCTTTTGCCCTATCCTTAAGTTACTTATTGGGGAATCAACTGTCTTTCTGAAACACAGTGAAAACTAACTCAGAAACCAGTGAATCACTACTGTGAATAAGTGAATTACATTTGTATTTGTGGTTAATCAAATATTTGTATTTGCACATGATTTTTTTTATTTCCAAAATGAGACATGTTTATAGTACCAGTAAATACAAAATATAAATAAAATAAAGTACAAAATGGCGTAATTAAAGAGGTACCCAGTATGTAGATCTTTACCTTCCGTGTTAGTAAAAACTGTGTTACGGCAAGGTAACGCCTTACACCCCATGAAGACCAATCTGATCATCTAGATTAGCTTATTTTTTTATAAAATCGTTAAGACGATGAAACTATTGTTTCAACTTTTAGTATAGTTCGCACAGCGGATCTAGGCTTCCCGTGAAGTTAGCCGTTTGTGATGCGCAAAGACAATTACGTTTGAAAAAGCCCCATTGCGCATAGAAACGGCTAATTTCACGACGGCCGAAATCCGCTGTGAGAACTATACATAACTCTGTTATCTGTTCTTTACTATGATTTATTTTGTATTTTGATTTCGTAATTATGACATTTTATATATACCAGTAGGTAGCGAGTGCATTAATTAGCTCTTCCCTTGCCCCGCAAAAGTTAATTGATGGTAATTTCTTACATTTTTTCAAACTTTGCGCGTCCCGAGAGTCTTTACGATAAAGGATTTTTTCTATACAGACAATAGATGTATCCGACTGTGCACACTGCCAGAATGTCATTGTTAAAGGCCAAATCAACGGAATGTTATACATGTAATCTAGAAAACGCTTCGAATAATAAACGCAATAATCAGACGCCATTCTCATTCTAAAGCATTTTTAAATCGAAACTTAATTTTGTAAATTAATTCCAGACGTTAAACCTGTGTGAAGTGCATGGTGAAATGTTACGCATGCGCGTAAACTTTAAGACGTAATCGGGACCAAATCTCCCCAGTAAACACAGGATTCCGGCCAGGCCCGCTCGCATGGCGCTGTCTGTCTTCCCGCGTAAAAGTAACGTGCTCTTTCCCTTACCACAAAAAACCACCAGTGCTTGTTAAACATTTTGTTCATAAATTTTTAGATCATCTATAAATCGCTCGTGTTATCAACATGACGTACGCAAAATTATTGGATACTCAATATGTTGATGATGAAGATGATGCTTTTGAATCTCTCTTTAGATATATTCATTGGTTTAATTTGTTATTTTCGATCACAATCTACCTGTATATATTCATGCAAGATGAAGCTCATATAGAACCAGATCACCAACATTTACCCGAAATCATTGTTCACATTGAACAGGACGATGATCACGCTCATAACGAGTAACTTTTTAGAGTAAGTGCATAGATTTTAGTAAGTAGACTTGTATGAGTAAAGTTTGATATTCGTACAAATCCTTAGTGCTTTCAGTAAATTGGCGACAACTCTTTAGTAAATATTATTTTGTTGAAATATATTTGCTTTAATTACAAAATATACGAAGTTTACCATTTTAATTGGCATTAATACAAAACAACCCAAGTTAATGTTACATTAAGCTTAAACACAGATTTACTATAATTGTTTTAAAAAAAGCAGCTACCAAGATGGTAAACAATAAAAAACTTGTTGTATTAAATTTGAGATTTATAAAAAATGTAAAGGTTGTGCTTTGAAACTCTTAAAATCATGCAACATTATTGTCAATTGCTAGGTTATCGAGTCTTGCATGCTCATTATGAGCTAAGCAATTTATATTGACGTAAACATTTAAGACAATAGTAATTTGGTATCTTAGCCAAATAAATAGTGACGTCATAGCACAGAATCTCAAGGGAATCGGGAGCAGGTGTTAATGTAGTTTTGCTATTAAAAACTGACACGCGATGGGTAAACCAATAGTAGACAGCATAATTTGTTACCTAGTGGCTTATGATGATACACAAAGGAATAATTATCGTCGTAGTATAAAAAAAAATGTGTTTGCCTTAAGCCGTATTATGTTTACAATAGCAGTTATTCTGTTAAAGGCTGATACAAATTATAATAAGTTTTTGAAGTTTATTAAGCAAAAAAGATGTACCTACTGTTGTAGTTATTATCTTATTTATCCGAAGACTGTTGTGTTTATTATTACATCATTGTAAGTTTGAAGCTAAGTATTATTTATTCGGGTTAGTCCCATTCGATCCACCAGAATATATTTACAATATTTGTGATAAAGAAAATTCCAATCAATGAAATGTCAACTAACAAGTACAGTCAACAAAGATTCCACAACGAGAGTTTTAAATAATGAGCAAATATTTCTATTATTACAACAGTAATCCTATTTGTGTCAGTCAATCTTATAGATCCCAAAGGAGGTTTACTGACAGGTTGAAGATAAAAGCCAATAATGTATCAAAAGCTTGAATTTTCATAGCTGGCACTGTAGAGAACTCAACTGAGAATCAGAAAAGTGGCTTTTAGGCAAACCAAGTATAGGTAACTCAGGATTTCACTATTGGATAGGATAGGAGCAGGATTGCATTGAACCGTGCTGCCAGAATAATTGCCTCTTTTATCTATATCTATACTCTATACTAATATTATAAAGAGAGAAGATTTGTATGTTTGTATTTTTGTTTGTTTTGAATAAACTCAAAAACTACTGGTTTGATTTCAATAATTCTTTTACCATTAGAATGCTACATTATCCCTGAGTAACATAGGCTATATTTTATTTTAGAAAATAATAGGGATCTCTACTAAAACTTCAATAATGTAACCCAAAGTGTAAAAAAATTGCCATAAAATGTCTTTAATCGCATGCGCTGCGGAAACTATTGATGATAGAACAAAAAAATGTTCTAAATTATTAAAAAACATATTGATATCTACAAAAAAGTCAGCAATACCATATGTCCAACTATTGTAGTTATGTAACTATAACTACTTTTTTACATTTTAAAAGTTGATAGAAATGCCGACCAAAGTCAGACCATGTATTCCATACCTTTATATTAACCCTTATCCAAATAAATCATCATATTCAAGACTGTTTCAATACCTGTAGATAACTGTTTGAGTTATTGAAATCAGACATTCCATTCAAAAGTTATGACGAATTATAAAAATGACAATCTAAACAAAATACTAAAAAGCACGCACGCGCGCCGTGGCCACTGTGGCCAGAGAGGGGCGTGCACATGAACTATGAAATAGGTAGCCGCGCGGCTAAAACGTGCGGTCGGCTCCTACCTTATGAATGACTAGCGACCCGCCCCGGCATAGCACGGGTGCTTAAGTTTTTATTGCACCCGTGCGAAGCCGGGACGAGCCGCTAGTATTTCATATAAAGAATAAGCATTGGTGGTCTCTTAGCACGAGATGTTTGAATACGGAGCAAATGTTTTATTATAATAACTATGCGTTACTTTGTTACAATTTAATTTATATTTAAAACTAACTGAGTGTTCTACTTATGCTAATACAATATTACTAGTTTCGTTTAAATATAATTGATTCAATGCAATGCTGTCATCAACTCTGCTCGGAAAGTGTATTATACTAGGCCACGGCCGCACTCATTATCATCATATCAGCCAATAGACATTTACATCTAAGCATAGGACGATGACCGATTCTAAGGCCTCATCGTCAACCAACTTCCTGCGAACGCTTGAATGTCATCGGACCATCGAGTGGGCTTGGTGCCTTAAACCATTCAGATTGCAGGCTATCTAACCTCCATGCGTGCCACCTGCGGTGTGGCCTCGGCCCTATTTTGTAATAAAATGAATTCCGCGTCATCAACTTAGACGCACTGCGTTTTCTGTCTGAATTTGCTACAAACTTACTTTTGGCAAGAGTGCTATCTTCGATCGCATCAGCGCCAACCACGTTTCTTCTTCCAACTGAAACTTTATTGATACTTTTGAAATGATAACTTTAGCAATGTCGCATTTATGTCCTAGAACAAAGAAAGGAAAAGTAGTTAAACCGGCAGATTATGTGCTTCAGTAAAGTGCGTCTTGCATAATGGCACAGTTACATAATAGCATTGTCTATGTACATTAACGTTACAATATGTTAAACAAAAAGCTTTTAATTGGATGGTAATTGGGGAATTTACTTAGGTAATTTTGTTGGTTTTCAAAATGCATCTAAAATTAAGTACGAACAAAGTGTTTGAAGCATCAGCAAGCCATAAAAACTCCACCATGATGACTCTAGATTCTATCTTTACCGAATCTACCGATGTAATGATGATGTCGTGGTTGTAGTCAAGTAGACCCGCTGCTAGTTCACTACAATAACTGCTTTTAGGATGAGTAAGGTACCATTTAATAAAGATTTTGTATAAGATAAATAAATCAATCACTCATACAATAAGAAAATGATACACGAAAGTGGGTCAGGAACGCTATGGTTTGAGATTGTATCTGTTATCTAAATGGCTGTTACATAAACATACACATCACTTAATTCAGTAAGATTTAGAAAAATACAAAGATATCTTTGATTTCTTTTGAAACCTACATTTTGTGTTTCTTGTATTTTACGTGCACGATCTAACTTACTTTTATAAATGAAACACACGTAAAATTTTTAAATTTTAAAAGGAAATTAAACATTTTGCAGTAGTAATTTTTTTGGTGTTCAGTAGGTATATTTTGTATTTATCTCCTTTTTTTTATTTGGGTACGAGATGTAAGTTTATCTTCAAGTAAACTTCTTACAAAAATAAAAGCTACGCAATGGAAGTCCAACGGTTCTTGCTCCGCATAAAATGGCGAACGGACGTGAGGGTCCCCGGAGTCTAAATTAGAACACCTCATTACACAAAATGATAAGGAATATGTTGCAGTTGCAAAAGGGATGGGAGTTCCTCACAAAAGTAATATAACTTTGGTTCCAAAGCTGTGTTAGTGTCTAATGTATAGGCTGCTGCACAAAATATTTGGTTGAGTAGATTTGGGTTGAATTAGGTAAATTTTGGATTCGTTCCACTTCATCCAATTTATTTAAATCCCTAATCCTACTCCACTTGATCCACTCAATCAACGTTCTTAGCGAGGAGCGGTCTGCGTTGCGTGCCGTGAAACATGCGTTTTGTAACATTATCGAAGACTGGTTGTATCAAGTATTTGAAAACTAATAAATTTGATGTAGGCTTATTTAAAATATTGCAAATTCATGTTTACATAAAATGATTTTTGTTTTATCTTATATATATATTTTTTTTCTTTCACACCATACTGACTTATTAATGTACTTACATTTTCTGCCTAGGTGGAACGCGATATTGCATAAAATAGACTAGTTACGGCCTAGTCCAACAAAATACCTATCAAAGGAACTAATCCCATAAATAGCTCTACCTCTAGTTGTGAGACCAAGCAATAAATCACAATTAAAGATTTTTGTTCAAGCTACTTGACATAATTACCTACTGAAACTGGAGATTCATTAACCAGTTACGGTAGGAGCAAAATTCATCTTTATACGATACTTGTTACTAAAAATAACTTAAAAGAAAACGGCTACAACTTTACAACATACAACCATTCATATTATTGTAACAGAGCCAAAAGAAATTGATTTTGGAATTTAAAAAAATCCTACGACTCAACATATTATGCCATCTGCCACTATTTCTTCGTGAAAATGAGTTCCGTTCACTTCTATGATCCTCATTTCCAATCTTGCACTCAGTTGCCACATAATGGTCGTGAAAAGTTTGAGGAATCCATTTAACACGAAAAGAAGAAGCACTCAAATTCCTTTTTAAATATTTAGATTCAAAAAGGAATAAGTATAAAACAAAGTCGCTTCCCGCGTCTGTCCCTTTGTATGCATGTGTGTATGTACGCGTAGATATTTTAAACTACGCAACGGATTGTAGGGCGGTTTTCACTAATAGATAGAGTGTTTCAAGAGGAAGGTTTATAAGTATAGTTAATTTTTGCATTAATTTATTGAAATATGACGATATTTTTTTAAGATGTCGGACAAAACAAAGCCGCAAAATAGCCAGCTATGGCATACTATACAGATATCTTTCTATAGCTAAAATACAAATCAGTGGAGTTTGGAAAGCTATTTATACGGGTACGGCATTTATCCTTATAAAGTACTTTAGTTACCTTAAGCATTTAAGGTACATAATAATTGCCTTTTACACGACACTGTTTAATTGAATAGTTTATGAAATATCGTAAAATGTAAACTATTGCGTAATAAAACTCACGACCGCGGCAGCATACACTGGCGGTAGCGGGGCACAGCGGCGCGGCGGCGGAACAGGGCGAAGGTACTAATTCTACACTGTATCTACATTTCACCCGTGCAAAGTCAAAACGGATCGCTAGTCAATTGTAAGTGGCAAATTTTATTTCAAGAGTTTCTACTATGTAGTTGGTATAAATTTCTAAAAGGTTTTAGTAGCCATTTTTACATAAGTTACGAAAATTTCGAGACACCTTAATTAATATTAATAAACTAGTGCTAGTAACATGGCGTACGTGTATTCATATGATACATATATGATATACAAGTATACATTTTTTCTTTATTTATTTCATTTAGGTCGTTAATTAAATAACATTATATTATAGCGATCTGAAACGCAAGGACGTGAATGAGAAAAACTGAAAAAGCAACTACTAAAATCTCAAGAGCTCTTTTTTTTTTCGTGACGTCTTTGTAAACAAAGGGCCATAACAAAGTAACTTTATCTTCAATGTGTAAATGATTACTAAATAAATAATAATATAAACGTAAAACTTGTAAAAGGGGTGGGTTTCCAATGGTAGTCTCCCACGTCCTTTTAGTAGAATGTTATGGTATGGTAGGGTTTTAAGTGTAAAGTCACTTTGATTTTAAGAAGAATAAATATAATTATTTTCACACTGTAATTGGTTGGTTAATATAATAAAATTATGGTAAATGGTTTATGGTAAAAATGGTATTTTAAATGGTAATTGAGTCGCGAGTGTCTCAATTGGTAAGAGGTCGCGAACTGACGTAAAATCGCCAGTTTAGGTAAAACTTACGCTCGGAAACTGCATTACGATGCACAAAAGCATAAACGCTGATGTGTTCGGTTTACTCCGAACATGCTCCCGAGCACAAGAAGATGAGATGATGTGGATGAGATGAAAATATACAATTTTCTTAATTAACCCATCAATAAAAAATATAACTTATAAAAATGTGTAAAGCAAAACATAAAAGCACTTAATCAAAGTAAATATTGGTAATTGGTACAAAAAAATTGGTAAAAACAAATGGTAAAAACTATTCATGTAAGCAAAACATAAAAGCACAATAGTGGTAAAATATGGTAAAACCTTAAAAACTCATTTATACTAAACTATACTGTTCTCTATATTTCTGTCTCTTTCGTTAATCTTAGCGTATCGCGCACTAGGCCACCGTTTGGCAAAACTATAGGCTATATCGTTGCCACTTATTTCGCACAAAGCACTAGCACTCAACACTTCACTATGCACTGGTAAAGTTGTTATATTTGGTGGCGGCGGAGCTTCCACAGGCTCCCGCCGGCGGCACCGAGATGGTCGCGGAGGCGGCGGCGTCGCCGCAGGCACCTGCCGGCGGCGACGCGCGCCGCTGTTGCTCGACGTGGTTCTACAACGCAGGCTGCAACGCCCGCTCCTCCACATCCAGACTGCTGCTCCTCCTAGTGCTGCTACTATCAGCACGTAGCTGATGACGTAATGGTGTATGTCATGTCCACTTATGTCATCAACTTCAGCGTCACTCTCTTTTAATTTTCTGACTTCGTTTCCGACGCTGGTCATGGATGCGCTCAGATTATATCTATCTGACGATCCTTCCTCTGGTATTTTTATTTGTATCAAATGGTTTATCTGATCAAATTCTGGCATGTAAACGCCTGGTGATATTTGTATTTGGTTGGATTGATGTCGTAAGGGAAACAATGTAAAGTCCTTGCCTTTTATGACACATTTCTGATTCATGCCAATGACCCCCGCCCGTCTTAGGCGTTGAATGGTAACTTGATCATCGCATATGATTTTTATTGCATAATCGTCACAACAAAAATATAGGTACTGAATCGAGTGTAACTCTACCCATTTATTGCTGCATGGCGACTTATTAATTCTACAGCTGTTTGTTTCGATGTTGACGTCACAAAAACTCTCGTCATTTTTAATGTTTAGAATTGGTTTGAGCAACTGGCACATATATGTTTCTCCATGGTGTAAACATGCTGTTAGCTCATTGGTAGTCAAGCTGATATAAGAATCTTTTTCAAGATTCACGGCAACATATTCAGAGACAGGTGATATACTGACCATGTTTCTTTCAACTTGACGTGGTATTGGTATTAATTGGTATATTTGAAAGCCTTCTCTGGCTATGAGCGGAAAAGTTATCTCAATAATGATGTATCTTTGGGTAGCCCTTGCCCTGACTTTCAAAAGCTTGTAAATAAACAGAAGATCCGTTTCCAGGTTACTTATTGGTAGAGTGAGATCGCTAGGCATCTTGCCGTAAATGGTATGGAGCTCACTTTTGAGTTGTGCTGGTGTCAATACATGCATACTTATTTGACCATGGTAAATGTCAGTGATTGTATCGAGCAGTGTATCTTGGATTCTCTTTAAACTTTGTAATAAACTGGTTCCAGCCATCGCAGATAAAGTAAAATCTTGTACATAGGAGATGTTTTGAATGTTTTGTTGAAGGATGCTCGAGTTTTCTTGCAGATCGTTCAACTTCCTGTTTATAAACTTGTGTTGTCTATCCACAGTGGTTTCCATTCCTTTCATTAGATTAAACTCTGCTTCAATCACGGAAGTCTGGTTCTTCCATAGACTGGAAAGGTGTTTCTCGTTACGCTGTATGGTCTCTACGTCCTTGACGTACTGGTCTGCGAAACGAGAGTCTAATACTCCGAACAGGTCGTTTGCTAGATACCCGACACCGTTGATAAGCCCTCGGCGCCGGCGGCGTCTAGCGTGCGCGTCGAAGTGCTGTGTTAATAAAAGTTCATTGTAGTATTCGAGTTCCTGGTAATCGTGCCGAGCCTGTTGTAGTATTATGTTACAGTGCGATCGTTTATCAATTGTGTTACATAATTTTTCTAAGTAGTTGGTTATTTTGTCGTACGTATATATTCCTGTCCAGTATGGTTTCATGTCGTAATATACAACTAGGGTCCACTTATCCCTAATTAGTTGTAATTTTGATATAGGATCGAAATAGAGAGACTGGTTGGTAGGTATCTCTCTTATCTCATGTAATCCGTGGGTAGGCGATACGAACATAGCTATCATAAAACAAAATAAGGCCGCCGCTACTGACATGCGTTTGCGGACGGGTTTTCTTTGTTTTACTCTTGGTATTTCTGTGGTTTGGTTTGGTTCTGGTTCATGGTCAGTTGGTGATTGGTTTCTCATTTGTGCTTGGCAGTCCTCTTTGTGGACCGGGAGCACCGATAGTTTGACGACTGGTCTTTTTAGTACCCCATTTTTGGTCTTTAGGGTCACGGCACGGACCAGTCCATCTTCTCCTGGGTGTGTGTCGATCACGCGCCCTATTCCCCACTTTCCAGCTGGTAAGTTCTCATCGTGAATCGTGACCAAGTCTCCGATTTCAACGTTTTTCCGCGATTCCGTCCACTTGTTTCTTGCCGAAAGTTGGGTCAAATATTCAGTTTTCCATCTTTTCCACAGATCTTGAAAGAGTTTTGATGTCAGATGCCATCTGGTCCGGGCATCCTTTTCTGTTTCAATTACTGTCAGTCCTGGTCTTCCTGATAAAAAATGTGCTGGTGTAAGAAAGCTTAGATCCTCGGGGTCCTCTGATAATGCACATAGCGGACGAGTGTTAAGGCACGCTTCGAGTTTGGTGAGTATTGTGGTGTACTCCTCGAATGTTAATTTTTGATTCCCTATTATTCTTTTAAGGTGGTGTTTAAGACTGCGTACTGCTCTCTCCCACAGTCCTCCAGCGTTTGGCCAGCTGGGTATGTTGAAATGCCACTCTATCTCCATGTCCGTTATCTCGGTCAGGAATCTTTCACTAAATATTTGTTGTAATTGATTGGTTTCATCTTGCAGCATTCTATTAGCCCCCACGAAATTGGTTCCATTGTCGCTATACATATGGCGTGGGGCTCCTCGCCGAGCAGCCATCCTCTGGAGAGCCGCCAAAAAGGCTGAACTGGTTAAGTCTGACACAAGCTCAATGTGAACAGCTTTGGTGACCATACATACGAATATCGCTATATAGCCCTTTGTGGTTTTAATTCCGCGTCCTTTGTTGGCCTTTACTTCGACGAATCCTGTATAGTCTACGCCGCAGTGATAAAAGGCATTTTCGGGGTTAACCCTTGACGCTGGTAGGTCACCCAAAAGCTGGTACTGCTTTATGGGATCATGTTTCTTGCACGTGACGCATCGTCTGATGTACTTTTTGGTTGCCATGTACCCGCTGATTATCCAATACTTTTGTCTAAGATTCGCTAGCGTTAGTCTTACTCCGCCGTGAAAAGTTAATTTGTGAGCTTGGTCTATTAATAACGTGGTAAGCCGGTGGTTGTGTGGTAGTATTATAGGATGCTTCATCTCGGGATTGATATGGGCGTTTCTCAATCTACCACCCACGCGTAATATTCCTTGGCTGTCTATAAATGGTGTCAAATTTAATATTTTACTTTTCGAGTGCACCTTTCCATGCTTGCGTAAATAATCTAGGTCATCAGAAAACTCCAAGAGTTGTTTTGAATAATCAACATTTTTGCGCAACGCAACTCATGTAATTCTAGGTACTGTTGGTGGACTACTTTATTATACTTTGGTAATCGTAATATCCATGTAATTATACGAATGATTTTTGTTATAGAACTGAATTTAAGAAGCAAGCTATTTATTATGTTGGTAATGGTAGATTCATCTGGTTTAAGAATCGCTGCGTTGGTCATTCTCTCGACAGATGTTTTCACTTCTAAATCAGTTTTATAATTTATTTGGTTATTATTTTGGTTTTTAAATGATGGTAGCCATGAGGGTCCCTGCCACCATAGTTTGTGGTTCTTGAGTTGGTCAACCGACAAACCACGACTTGCGCTATCGGCAGGGTTGTCCGTCGTTTTTACGTAATGCCATTGGTCGGCTGGTGTAATTTGCGTTATAGCTTTCACACGATTAGATACGAATGGTCTCCATCTAGCTGGGTCTCCTTGTATCCATCCTAACACGGCTGTAGAGTCTGTCCAGCAGTGCACTTCTGTTTGGTGATCTGGTAAACAAACTTTGACTTTCTGCATTAGTTGTGCTAGTAGCTGGGCCCCCATCAATTCCAATCTGGGTATCGAAGTGACCTTGCTGAGAGGACTTAATCTTGCCTTTGCAGCTTCCGCGAATTTTTCCTTTTCATCTGCTGCTAACTTTTTCAAGCACATCATTGCTAAGCACCCCGCTGGTTTGGTTCCGTAGGTTAGGGTAGTAAGTTGGTAAGTTTGGATTTTATTGGTTAGTTTATTTAAGCTTTTTTGGTCAGTCTGGTTATTTATGTGGTTTATATCATTAGGTAACATTTTCCATATAATTTTTTGGTAGGCTTGGTCTTCTTTGTGAACTATTATTTGTCTGTAAAATTTCTCAATATCTGCAGTGTACGCATATTGGTATTTGCGCCATTTTAAAATAAGTTCTTGAAGGTCCTGCTGCAGGTTTGGACCTCTATACATGACGTCGTTGAGGCTGTAGCCTGTTGACGATCTTGCTGAAGCGTTGAACACTACCCTTAGCTTTGTGGTAGTTGACTCGGCTTTTATAATGGCATGGTGTGGTAGGTAACACTCTGGTGTTTGGTCACTGGTTGCTGGTGTCATATGGTTTAATTGAATATATTCTGACATAAACTGGTCGTAATCAGCGTGTAATTGTTGGTTTTTATTCAATTTCTTTTCTAAATTATGAAATTGTGCTAGTGCTTGTGGTTTTGTTGCACCCAATTTCTCCTTTAGATCTGGTTTAAATGGTAGGCGGACCTCAAATCTTCCGCTGTCGAGCCTATTTGTGGTTTTTAAGAAATATTGCAAGCATTCATGGTCATCGCTTGACATTTCTATTAGTTGGTTAATGTCTTCGTTTTCCCAAAACCGGAGTAGATCTTCCGTGTTATTAAGTACGACATTGCAATTATAAACTGGTTTTACAGTACCACAGAGCAGCCATCCTAGCTGCGTCTGTTGTGCTATGGGCTCGTCATCTGAATTACCTTTTAAAATTCCACCTAACATTATCTTACTGTACACTTCCGCCCCTAGAAGTAAGTCTATTGGTCGACTGACATTAAACTCTGGGTCTGCGAGTGTAATATTTTTTATGTGCGCCCACGATGGTTTGGTAATGTTTCTATTTGGTAAGTTTTTAATTAAACTGTTCATTATAATGACATTTGTTTCTAAATAAAAGTCACTATAAATCGACTGTAACTGAACGCTTATCATTCCTTTCGCGCTATTTTCTCGCTCTCCTACGCCGAAAATAGTACCCTTGCACTTAGATCTTTTTAATCCTAAGATCTGGGCCGCGTTTTCACTAATAAGTGAAACCTGTGAGCCTTGGTCAATTAAAGCTCTCATGACGTGTCTTGTGCCATCCGATCCTGTTATTTTGATCATGGCTGTAGCTAAAAGAATTTCCGAGATGTCATCCCAAGACACGTGAGCTGATTTGGTCACGTTATCATTGTTGGTAGGCTGTAAAGTAGGTTTCGCTTGCGATGGTGACTTTTGGTTTGTTAACGCGTCATGCAATAATGTATTATGCGCACCTAAGCACGTACGACATCGTTTTGTTGATGCACACGTTTCCTCCAAATGGTCAATTAAGCAGTTTTGACAATATTTTAAATAATTAATTTTTCGCAATCTAGCCTCGGGCTGCAAACTTAAAAATTGTCTACATTGCCAAATGCTGTGGTCATTATTACACATTCCGCAGGTGATTGACCGCAACGCGTGCAATGTATTCTTGATAGGTGGTCTTGAATCTATGTATGGTTTAGAAACATTTCTTTGAAAATATTTTTTCTGGTTTTGGTTTTGATGGTTACTTCCCGTCGATGGTTGCGAAACTGCCTTTTGGTATGGTGGTTGATCGCTCTTACGACGAGAGGCTTCTAATATGGTAAATTTGGTCTCAAGAAATTCCAGGAACTCCTGTAAAGAGGGTAGCTCTCTGGGCTTTTTCACTGATTCCATATAGTCAGCGAACGATACGTTATCTAATTTTTGTGCGAGCAAGTGAACTAAAAGTGGGTCCCATGTAGCCGTATCTACGCCTAGGTTTCCGATAGCATGCATACATTCCTTGGTGACGTCATGCAGCTTCTTGATCATTGCAAACGACTGCTGCTGCATGGTGGGAAGACTAAGAAGTGTATTGATATGGGAGGCAAAAATAAGCCGTCTGTTCCCATAACGATGGTTTAGTATGTCCCAACACGCCTCATAGTTCTCTGAACTGATATGCAGATGGTGGATCAGACGTTCTGCTTCTCCTGTTACTTTACCCTTCAGGAATTGCATCTTTTGGGCATTAGACATAGAAGGGTTGTTGTGGATGGCCTCGGTAAAAAGATCTTTGAACGAAACCCATTCTTGGTATCTTCCACTAAAGACTGGTATCTCGATCTTTGGTGTCGAGTGCTCACGATGGGACACCGACCACATTTTGGTATTGATTGTCTTCTTTAACTGATTAAAAATTTGTTCATGCTCGATGAAATCTTCCTGGTACTGCTCGTCATCGTCGCCGTTTTCTCCTTCAATTTCCCAATGCAGTCTATCAATAGCACCCCAGCGAGATTCTATAGACTTTAGGGCGTCCTCAAACTCCCATTTTCTCTGTAACTCGCTAGTCTTTATGCTACTTACTGTTCTCATGAAGGCTCTCATATTTATCATTTGTTTTTTAATTAATTCTTTCAGCTTGCTATTGTCCGCTCCTGCTGAAGGATTAATTTTAATTGGTTGCCTGGGGGTCTCAGGCCGTGACGATGTTCCAGGCCGCGCTGGCGCCGTCGTTTCTGGTGCGTGAAGGCTTGCTGGTTGTAAACCTGGTTGCTGTCTAACTGCCTTCCCTAACTGATCTACAGTAGTATTTAATACTTCCTTCATGGTCAAATAAACTCCATTAGCTGTCTCATAGCACTGTTTTCTAAAATAGACATGGTCAAATACACCTAAGGCTAGTATTTGCTTGTGGTTATTTACATAGTCTGCCCAATAGGTTTCTAATAAGTCGTTTTTACGTTTGCAATACTCATAAGTCTTCCTATCGGCTCCATCTTTCTTAAAATTGCTCAGCAGCTTGGTAATGGATTCGTAAATCTCAGTTTGGTTTATAAATAGATTATCCATTTTGGTTAATTGGTAATATCTATATAATAAGGATAGATCTGACCTTGGTTTCTCCTTACGATCTCCTGCTCAATCCAACACTGCAATCCTGGTTTTAGTAGCACTGCACTGTATCACTTGGTAGGGACTGGTGTTTAGGTTTTCAAAGGACCTTGTAAAAGGGTTCGAAACGGGTTCGAAAAACCTTGTAAAAGGGTTTGAAAAGGCTTCGAAGGACCATGTAAAAGGGGTGGGTTTCCAATGGTAGTCTCCCACGTCCTTTTAGTAGAATGTTATGGTATGGTAGGGTTTTAAGTGTAAAGTCACTTTGATTTTAAGAAGAATAAATATAATTATTTTCACACTGTAATTGGTTGGTTAATATAATAAAATTATGGTAAATGGTTTATGGTAAAAATGGTATTTTAAATGGTAATTGAGTCGCGAGTGTCTCAATTGGTAAGAGGTCGCGAACTGACGTAAAATCGCCAGTTTAGGTAAAACTTACGCTCGGAAACTGCATTACGATGCACAAAAGCATAAACGCTGATGTGTTCGGTTTACTCCGAACAAAACTAGTATTAAAAAAAGAATACATTTCTGAGAGCTAGTGGAAAAACGTTTCAGCCAATGTCGCTTAGCGCTGCTTCTGTGGCATACTTCCAAGTAACTGGAACGATTTACTGGTTCGCTATACATAACTATATCCGGAGACTAGGCTGTTGTAGTAATTGTATTAGCAGATTTTTCCTTTCCGCGCTCACATTTTATGCCAAAGAACGAGTAGCATGTTTATTAGAGAGTTGATCTTTATGAATGACCTTATTGATTTATGCTTTTAAATTACGAGTCGTTTCTTCATCGTTTTTGAGTCGGCTCCAATCCAGGCTACAAACGAATTTAATTATTTTTTTTATGTTTTTTAAAGTAGTTCTTCAGATAGATAGATAGTCAATGCACGTCAAATAGGAGCACTAAGTACAAATGTATTTAGGTACAATAGTAAGTACATGAAATGTAACAAATTCACAAATAAAAAACGAAAAAATAAAAAAATTAAAAAATTTAAAACTTAATTGTCAGGCGTTGTACACACCTCGTTTTCACGGTGTGTGTTTACGACGGTTTTTAGACTTGTAAACTTATCGAAAGTGTAAAAAGTCTGCTCGACGACCCAGCGTTTCAAGATTGAGATTAAAATTGATTTTTTGATAATTGATTCAATGAGATTAAAGCGGTTGCAAGAAGACGGTTGATAGCTTAGCCTAAAAATAGGTGGCACTGTTTGTTGGAGGCCTATGTCTTTCAGTGCTTTTTTGAAATTACTAGATTGCTGAAAAAATATAATTGATAACTTCAATATCACCTAACCTTTAGGTTTTACCTGAACTTTCCGCATTAAAGTGATTCAAACAACTTTATTGCAACATTCAGATTTATTTGTTCCTGATGTCACTTGACAGCATTTCTCAACTTTGCGCTCTCTGCTCAATGTTTCGTAAAATAAGATGAGTTGTTTATTGCCGAATTAAGCTAAATCCAGTATGAATCAGCTTTGGCGATAAAGTCATTACTCAGTTATTTATATATTATATATTTAGTTTTTACGATTCTGCTTCAATTATTAATATTTACTTGCTTTTAAAAACGATAGGTATCTAAATCTTCCTTTCATGTTTTGGGGTTTTTTTATGACAAAAGTAGCAGATCATTTCTGTTTATATTGTTTTGCATCTGTCGGCGGTGCAGCACGCCGAGCCGCAGCGGTTTCCAAAAACACACAGAATACACGGTTTGTTAGAACACAATGCAATATATTTAAAGAAAAAATTGTCACCAGAAGAGCTCTCTTGTTCGAACTGTTTTTCTTATTCACTGACATTTTTTACATCAAAGTTACCTACCAAAAAGATTTACAAAAAAAATAAACTTACAGCATCCTAGGCTGTTATAAATAATTTATTTTATGATTTGATTACAGTTGTTATAGAAAATCGATTACACCAAGCCGTTCTTTTGACGATAGTACAATATCTCTAAACATTTCTCCAGGTGTCTATAGTGATTTCATTTTAAATACCCGGTTAAAGTAAACCGGTAGTAATACCCGGTTAAAGTAAACCGGTAGTAAAGAACTAAAATAAAATGTTCTATGAAGAAAAAAATATGTATGAACATAATTCAAAATATTTCCTATATAATATTTTTTAAGTCAACAAAGTCATTACCACTAGCAGGTAATTCTAAATAAAATAAAACGACAAGGCTGACGACGACGCCACGCCACGTAATTTTCCGTCACGTAGCGCACTGACTGGCACTGAACAAGACGCCGCGTTTAGAGCGTTTGATTTGTCATAACAGCGGAATAACACGGTCGAAACTTCAGCCACTGAACGATCGACGCGATACGCTCCGCAAATGTGTCGCTACACCTAGGGTTGAATCATGTTAGCTAGACCGTGCCGGGCGCTAGCCGTATCCGAGTCGTCAGAGCCCCGCACCGCGTACGTGCTACATGTTGTACCAAGTGTGCGCCGATTCGTTACGACTCTACGTCTTTACGTCGACATGAACATACTTAATCCTCATTTAGTTAATAGAAGTCTTTATCAAACAGCAAAATAAATAAATAACGGATTTGTTACTGTTTGATGAAGAGGAATCAAAAGAAAAATTTAACATAATAATAAATAACTTAACTCGTTTGTTTCATTTATTTCACTGCCATTAAATTACATATTAAAATCTTGTACTTAGAATCAATATATTTAAAATAGAACTTTTCTTAAAGTACTGGGTCATAAACACGAACGTTATTTCGTCCATTGTGAATCAAAAGACATGGCTTTTCCCTGATTTTTTGTCACTGATCTTCCGCGGAAAATCATGCATATTACGTCAAGCCGAAATAAATGTTCGTGAAGATTTGAATCCCTGCTTTGTCCGTCCGTGCCTCGTACGGGGCACGTCTTGCCCCCGGCACGGTCTACCATCCTGAAGCGATGATTCCATTAGGCTGTACAAATTGTAAAATTAATTATTAAAAAATGTACATTTTTAACCAGCATAATAGCATACCCAGCCGAGTTTGTTGCCAGATTCTTCTAGGCTGGGCCGCGTAGAACTGGCGTAAATTCACCTAACTTTGAGAAGTTTTAAAATGATCCTTGTGATATGATTGAGTGAATATATTTTATAATTCCATAATAATAACAAAAAAGTACTTGAGTTTTTATTTATATATTTAATATGCGATTGAAGTTAGTGAAATACTAAAATAGCAACAAACCTCATGCTTAGACAATGCACTGTAAACAAACAAAATGGTTACAATAACAATTCAATAGTAAAAAACAAAGATTT
Organism: Colostygia pectinataria; assembly: GCA_951394395.1. Taxonomy (NCBI): domain Eukaryota; kingdom Metazoa; phylum Arthropoda; class Insecta; order Lepidoptera; family Geometridae; genus Colostygia; species Colostygia pectinataria. Next base: position 15,831,464 of record OX596348.1, on the reverse strand, counting down.
ATTTTGGTAACAAACTTTGACATTGGCAAAATGGCACTCCGGGTAATAAACGCCATGATGTCATAATGTGCTAGGAGCCAGATGGGAAGAGTGTCAAAATGTACTTATGTCAATAACTATTATAATGATATAATGCAGGAATGCAGTGAAGCCAGAAATCACTCAATATGGATTTGATGAGAAAATGTATACATCGATTAAATATGATCGAATATGACTCAAATCTCCGATTACAAATATAACTACTAACATCCGAAGTACAGTCAGTACAGTCTTGATTGAAACAAATACTAAATTTCTGGCGCTTCGGCGGCCGCTGCCGCGGCACGCTTGCTACGCTCGCTCGCCTCGCGCGTAGTTTTTCACTAACCTAACATAACCTAAACAGCTGATTTCGATCTAATGAATAAGTGACATCGCTTAGATCGAAATGAGTAGGTTAGGTTATGTTAGGTTAGTGAAAAACTACGCGCGAGGCGAGCGAGCGTAGCGAGCGTGCCGCGGCAGCGGCCGCCGAAGCGCCAGAAGTTCTGTAGATCCAGAGATTACCCCTTACAACGTCACAAACTCACAAACGCTACTTCTTTATAATATTAGTATAGATATGTACATAATATAGGTTGGTAAAGTTTTTAAATCACAGAACTAAAAAAAGTCAGGTGTAAAGCATAGTCTTTTAAGTCACAAAACTAATGGGGGAAAAATCCCATAAAATTCAATCCCATCCATCCATTCATCCATCTCCATGGCATTTAATGTATTGGCCATTTTATCTTCAATGTTTTTGATCATGTGTACATTATGACAATTGGCCATTTTGTCGTGAAGATTTTGTACATTTTGACACTCTTCCCATCTGGCTTCTAGCACATTATGACATCATGGCGTTTATTACCCGGAGTCCAAAATGGTCTATATTGAAAACTACCAGGCTTTAATGTATATTTTTGTAATTAGAGTACAGGAATTTAATTGAAAACTGTTATTAACTACTACCAAATTATTATGTTAACCTTAGTCGGAAGTACCTACAACGCTATTATTATCCGCCGCTTAGCTCTTATTGGTTTTACTTTGACTGATATCGGTTTAATTTTCTGGCCTAATACTCAGCACTTCACCAGGTTATAGATTAAGTCAGTTTTTTAATTATTATATTTTAATGATGACTATGACCCGCTTGTAAGTGGCTATGTCCACCCTGATACAGCTTGTAAGTGGCTATGTCCACCCTGACATAGCCACTTACAAGCTGACACATAAACCGAACTTTTTTCTGGGATAAAAAGTAGCCTATGTCCTATTCCCGGTCATTATCTATTTAAGTTGAAAAATTCTGCTAAATTTATTAGTTTTTAAAACTATCATGGTTATTAACATAATGATCATGTTAATACGTGGTAGATGTAACTGCGCCGAAATATCGGGAATCAATAAAACTCACAAATCATGGTAAATATCCCGTTTTTAGTGAAAATTAAATTTATTAGTGTTTATCGAGGAACAAACATACATCTAACCTTTGGCATTTATAATATTAGTATGATACTTATTGTAAATATCAATTTGTAACTCACTGTTTTTATATTCTACTATCAGATTCCCGCGTCTTTCTCGCAATTTTTCCATATTTTCTGTCCGTTTCGACCATCTCTGGACTCCCAAACATTTCAAGACCAAAATTGCCTAATCGTTCCAGTCGTTCTTAAGTTTTAGCGAGACTTTTAACGCACGTTTTAGCGTTTTAACGCACAGAAATTTATTTTTATATAAGAAAAAGATAATTTAAAATGTATAGACTTACAGAACAAGTATCGATTACCAAGGACAGTGTAAAATATTTACAGACATCCAATAATACTTTGTTTATCGGGTGCATTGGTCAGCGGACTAGAAGACGCAGCCAGGCTCCGTTGGTACAGTCTACAAGGGAGCGATTAGATACATTTTTAAGAATTAAATCAAAATGTTTTTCTGCAAACATCAAAAGATAGTAATAATAAATTATCTAAGATAATTTCAAAACTATTTCCCGTCTGTGTTTATATCAGTTTCTTAAAAAGAAAAAAGGTATGTCATGATCGTAGCAAGTAGAAATCCGTAAACTCTGCCTACCCCTACGGGATACAGGCGTGATTTTATGTATGTACGTAGATAGATTAGATAGATTGATACATTATATCTTTATTGCACACCTTATATACTAAAAAAAATAAACAAAGAAAAAAATAAAGAAGTCTTACAATGGGCAGCCTTATCGCTATAAAACGATCTCTTCCTGGCAACCTTTGGATGGACTGGATAGGTTAGAACATTATATGGACGGTGGCATACAATAAACTAATAAATAACAGTTACAATAGAAGGCGAAAAGTTCAATCAATTAAATTAGCATCAGACTACAAAATATTATAAGTTATAACCAAATACACCTACTTACAAATACTATAGTTGTTAATAAATAAATAATTATTCTACATAATAAATAAAAACTGAAATAATATAATACACTTACAAAATACATAAAACAAGCTAAATGAGTACTTATATTCCTGTGACCCTGATAAAAAGTAAGTTCATTTAAGTCAGTGGCCAACTCTGGTAACACAGTTTTTAGGCCACCCGAAGGCCTCTGTCATGGCCTAACCACTTAGAAAAAGCCCGGACCGACCTCTTAACGTGCCCTCGGAAGCACGGGAGCGCTCAGTTGACTACTGTGACCCTGATAGCAATGATGTATGTTTCTTTAAAAATCATAAATTTCTGATGGTCAGTGTACGTCCTACAGGGAGGTTATCACGCTTCTGTAACCACGTTAGAATATTGAACAAAGCCTTGCGTGAGCAGGGAGAGGGCCAGAGTCACTAGAAGTAGAAAGAGTGCCTTATTTTGACAGCACAATAATTTTATTATTAAGTTCAACTTTTGTTGTTCATCATCATCATTATCCACAGCCTGACTTCACCCACTGCTAGGTATAAGCCTCCCTTAGATTGTGCCATCTACCGAAATCATGCGCTTATCTGATCTACTTATGTCCCGCGCACTATATAAATAATACTTTAAATATAAACTATAGTTCCATAGTAATAAAGAAAGGACTTACGTGCGTTGGGTTTTCGAGTTAGTAACCAGTTCTTTTGTAGTGTAATCAAGCCTACAGCCTGCATTCCTCGAAATCTCGCAAGTTAATAGTTTCCCTATTTGACTTTTTGCTCTATCGATAAAATCTACCACGTTATGTAGTTAATACAAAACTCAGTATACCCTATAAATTTTTCACTCTTTCTTCTGAGAAAGACTGATTTTTCATAAAAATATTACTTTTGTAGTGTGATTTCAGTAACTTGACTGACCCTGTTTTAAAAGGAAATAATCCCTGTCCATTAATACAAACAACTTAGAAGAGAGGTTGAATCGAATTTTTGGCAACTAAAATCGTTTTTCGAAGTCGCCTCACCTTTTCTAGCCTATGAAAGAACAAATAATTATGCGTTTAACAACACAGTTTGGTTTTCATCTAATCCTTTGATAGTGCCATGGGCTGCATCTGTTGGATCTCATATCAATCAATTTCTCCAGATATTTTGACAACCGAATGGCGCTGTGGGCGAAGAAAATATTTCTTCCGGGTGTTCTGGGTTTCTAAAGTAGGAATGCATAATAAAAAAATATCTATTTATTTACTGTATCGTAATACGTTAAGCTCTGCTTGGTTTGGGATTAGGTGATGCTGTGTGGATTGACCAGCATTATTTATTTATTTTATTATTTATTTATAAAGAATGTTCATGCATAAAGTTTTAGCACCCGTGCAAAGCCGGGAGGGTCACTAGTAAGTTATAAAAGCAATTGGAAAGTAAGGGAAGGCGTTCATGAGAAGGCAACTTCCTGAGAAGACAGGAAGTTGGGCTGATTGCATCTGCAATGATGATAGAACTATTTTTTATACCAGTAGTATACTCGCATGAGTTTCGCGGCGAGTAAAGAGGTTCTCAGCCCTTTTTTTGGCACGCGAGGTACATACACTCACTCATTCTACTCAAATATAGTTCTGTGATCTAGCCCCATGCTAAGCTGCTGTTAAACAGAGCTGTATCATGGGTACTAGATGACTGATATATACTTAATACAATACAATACATAGATAGATAGATAGATATTTTTATTATTTATAGAAAATACCCAGAACACCCGATCCCGATTACATTTTACAGTATTTATCCAGAAGATTATTACAGCTTTATTTATTAAATCAACATTTTATGTAAAACCGTGTAGAGAGCAGCGCGGAGACAGTGACAGACCAATATGCTGTCGGTATAGACAATATTTGTCTATTACACAATGAGTGGTTGCTTGGCCTTTTTCAACAACCCGGAACAAATATTTGTAGATCGTACAAACATTTGACCCGAGGCGGGAATCGAACCCGCAATCTCCGCGTCGCAGGCTGACCTGCGCCCGCTCCGCCACATCGGTCGTCAGTCTTTATCACTCTATCTATAAAAAACCACATTAAAATTCGTTGCGTAGTTTAAAAGATCTACATTGGGTATTTCAATACATCGGGACAGACGGTGTGAGGCGGCTTTTTTTTTTTACTTAGAATAGGCTAACGTTTGACCACTATCTTGCCTGATGTTAAGCGACGATGTGGTCTACGGTGGAGCACGCTTGCCTAGAAGAAACCTATTCACTCGTGATTTGAAAACACCCAGGGGGCTTATTCGCTATGACCTAGAAGATTCCGTACCAATAACGTGTAACTTAGTAACGTCAATAAATATATTTTCTTTCTTTCTTTCTTTCTTTCTTTCTAACGTGTTCTATACGTGCCATGGTGTGAAATTGTAAAATTGTTATCCGTATCTGTGTTGTTTCAATAGCGATAGTTTCACTATCGAAAGGTTGACTTTAAAAAACATTCAGACGAGCCCTAAAACGTGGCTCGTCAACAACGATTCCACGCAGATATTGTAACCAGCCCGCGTTTGGTCATAGCGAATAAGGCTCCAGGTTGAAATTATCGGGAAACACAGACTCCGGCAAAGAGTTCCATTCTTTAGCGGTGCGCAAGAGAAACTTAGAAGCGAAACGCTTTTTTTATACTATATTATATAGAAATGATAAAGCGATTATAGTAGGTACATACAAAATTGTTACAAAATATATTTTCGAGAGCGTCATGAGGATTATATGGGTATTCAAAGGCATGCATCCATTACTAATTAAGCCTTACATTGCCGGATTCATCCGTAAATTATAATCATGTACGTAGGTACGCTGCGAGAACTTCAATTTTAGCGAATGCACATTGTGCTCTGCGATTTAAAATTAATTAAGCGAGATTATTCCACAAAACTGTGCGCCATTGTCAACAGCAGCTGCTTTGTAGTCTTGGGAGCTTGCATTTGATGGGTTGATGATAAGACAAATAGTTTTTTTTAATCAAAATCATCCTTATTAAGCTTAGCTTAGCAGTGTGACAGTGCAGGTTGACAACAGCAACGTCATAACTATTTTATCATTTACAGCCTTAGAATGGCCCCCTTTTGGGACATTGGACTACTTAAGATTTATTAAGTCTTAATTCACATCGCAGAGACAGGTATGGTGGATGGCACACTTTTTGAAATGTTTAGTTCTTGAACATGTCAGTTTCCTTACCGTGTTTTCTAAGAAAGACTCTTGAACTTTAATACCATATAAAAGCGTTTTATTGTACGCGCACATTTTATCGAGAGGAAATATCCATTGATGCATTATCAATATTAAATACACTACCTATTAGAATCGGAAAGCTGAGTCAATAAGATAAGATAAAATATTTTTTGATCACAATTAATTAAGGTTTACAATTTTATTAACACTGTCACTTATTACTCGGTAATCCTGTGCTAATACGTGACAGTTGCGACTCGCAGTTTGATAATTTTCACCTAAATTACTAGACAATAAAGTTTAATTATAATAAGTTTGAAAAATAACCAACAGACGACCAGTGCTATATGTTATTCTTTTATTTTGTTTTATATTTTGAATTGTAAAAGGATTGCCGTCAGATAAAAAAAAAAAAAAAAAAACATGATTAAAACTTCCCACATTTTGATTAGTTTTTTGAAAAAGTGTTTGCAGTATCAAATGTATTGGTGAACCACGCCACCCTTAAACTTTAGTAGATCGGATCAGATTGGCAGTTGCGAATCCGTGTTGCATCAACCAGAATAACGAGCAATCCCTTTAAATGTAACGTCGCTTTGTGTATCTGAAAATAAAACTACGAGGAAGAAAACAGAAAATGCTACGGTTTGACGTTGCAGTTAAGGTTTTATTTTTGTGCAAAGTTCAACAAAACTGCGCTACTAGAGGCCCATCAAAGAATGATTATAAAATATAAAAAGATTAATTGCGTCTTATACTTACATATAGCTAGATCAAAGAGGAAGACGTTTTTTGTGATCTATTGGCTATCTTCTTCTTACTATTTCTTTATATAAAAATTAATTGCTGTGCGTTAGGCTCGCTAAAACTCGAAAACGGCTGGACCGATATGCCTAATTTTAGTCTTTAAATATTTGTAAGAGTCCAGCGAAGGTTTAAACGGTTAGAAAATATAATAAAACTGCGAGAAAATAACGCGAGTGAAACCGCGCGGGTCAGCTAGTAATTATATAAAAATCAGTTGCTGTGTTAGTCTCATACTAAAACTCGGCAACGGTTAGACCAATTTAGCTGATTTTGGTCTTTAAATATTTGTAAGAATCCAGGGAAGGTCCGGTTAGAAAATATGGAAAGATAATTATGGAAAAATAACGCGAGTGAAACCGCGCGGGCAGGTTAGTTACTTACTAGAAACTGAGATAAAAAAACTACCACATGCTGCAGGGGCCTTCTAGTTCGTTTTCTGAAGTACAGTACTGGAACAAACTTCTCAACAGTCAAGTATTTTAAATTAAAAGCCTTTGTCAATCACATCATCCAAATGTCATCGTCCCGTACGTTCAGCATATTGCTTTTTCATTGTCCGTCGAGGTTGTAATTGATTCGGCTACAATAAAGTAATTGTTTTTATTACTAGTAAGAATACGTTAACACGGTTACTTATAAGAGTTTGAAATATAGTTTCACTGTTGTCACCATCATTATGGTTGCTATTTACATTTATGTCAGTAAGGCAACGCGGTCAAGCCTTAAGTGAATCTGAGCACTTTCTTGCTTCGGTAGGCACATTTTCCGGCCGTTGGGCAGTACGTTTATTTTGATTTATGTTTTTTTATTTTGAAATATTGTTTATGTGTCTAATGTGATTTTTTATATACAGGTATATTATTAATAACCTAAAAATTGCTGGGTAAAAATCACCCCCAAATACCTATAACGACCTCATCCTTTGTTGTCTCACTAAACAGAAAGATAAACCATCTATGCATCATGCCGCCAAGCATTTATGCTCGCATTACTGTTCCGGTTCGAAGGGTATGGTTTCCAGTCAAATTATTTATTTATTAAATTGGTAGTCAGTAAGAAATCGCTCCCTGCGATATGACCACCTTTTGTAGGACTACATACTCAGTATTGTTTACACTTAAGTGACTTCTGTACTACTTTTGTCCTCAATAAAGTGCTATTTATTATTATTATATTAAATAACAGACACCTAAGACTTTAGATCTACGCCTTAGGGTGGTGACACGCAAGTGATATCTTTGTTGTTGCACGCGTACATAGGCTACGATAACCGCTTACCATCAAGTGGGCTGTACGCTTGGATGCCACTAAAGGGGTAAAAAAAATCATCACTTTTGTAATAAAATGAAATTATTTACTCATTTATTTGCTGTTATTAAGTACGAATATGTTTAGCATTGTCGCATATTGAAATTTGAAACCTCTAATCCCTACCATTATAATTTATTTTCGTAAAGAAAACAACATCAGTAGATTTTGCAAAGTACTTAGTACATTCTGGAATATAAAAATTTTAAATAAATTATATTACTTATAAGTTTTATGTTGTTTTAGTAAAGATTGGAAACTAAAAGTAAATCTCTCATTCGCTAGAATAACAACGTTCTGTTTGCACGTGAAAATATGAAATCATTCGGGCTTGCCTTCAAGAACATACACAATGTCTACATAAGCTTTGCTACTCCAACTATCTTTATAAATAAATAAAAAATGCAAAATAGGTTTCTTGATAGCAACTGTTTTTATGAATTTGAATAAAAAAAACAAAAAGCCGCCATTTAATACGGGAAACCGAAGCCTTGAAACTAAATCCGTTTAGGGAGTTGGATTAGGGTAACTCACCGCACGATGATAAAGCAGATTTCTGGCTCCTTGAAGCAAGAATAGACATCGTTTTATGTTTCTCATTAGAAGTATAATAAGCGCATAGAGAGCGTAGGTGGTTCAGAGAGTTGAACCTGGATGTGCGCTAAAGAAAATTCTATTCAAAAATGTTTGTATATTATATTGATTTTCTGGAAGTATTTTAAATATTATTGTAAATATTCGATGGTAAAACTGAATTCTTAGCACAAGTTTAGAGTCTACACTTGTTTATACTGTAGACAATTATAATTGAGGTGTAATATGCTGATAGAATGTCAAGTCAATCAGTAGTACTAAAAGCTTCGAAACGAAAATTCTTAATTTAATTCAGAGGAGAAACGCTTCATTGTTTCTAAGTCGTTTCAATTATGCGAGTCGACCTTTGTTTAGTGCGGTGACAGTTAGTTGCATTAACAATAAACAAACAACAACAAACACATCAGCCGTATAAACTCATAGCAAACTTACAAAGTACAATACCTTGTACGTTTTATCAATTTTTAAACATGTAATTAAAATAATTTATATTTATTATATAATTATTTATATTACGCAATTATTCAAATTAAATTGTATTTTATAATTTTTGCTTCTGAAAAATAACACTTTATATAAGAGTCGTGAAAGAAAACATCATTTTCTTTCATTTCCTCGATTCAGGCTGCGCCTAGTGAGGAAACTGATAGATATTTTCTTTTTACTGTAAAAATCTTTCTCTGAAATAAGCGTGTACCTATATTATTTTGAAAGATAAATACTAAAACTGCTGGACACCTAATGAACCTGCCTGCATCAAAGAACGCTCAAAGGCCATGATATAGCTTTTAGGTCCTTTGAAAGATATTACCGGTTGTGAACATTAAAATTACTCACATCGAGCTTTTTGCGTCCAATGCAGAATGAAAAGAGATAATTAAAATTGTAAACAAAAACTTTCAAGAGATTCAAACTGTTTAGGTATTATTTTTTTATAAAGAAAAGTACCCAATCAATGTCAAACGGCTCCAATATTTCGTGAAATGGTTAAAAAATTGTGAATGATAAGATTATAACATTCTGTAAGTAGTTTCGTAAATATTGAAATCGTATGGTATCTGTCGGAAACGGAAATGTAAAGCCAGTCGTGAGACTATTTTTATTTCGTTTTATGCATTCCATTCCAGCAATTTCCAGGATTCCTTGAAAGAAGTCGTACCAACGCTAGCAAAGTTGTTGCTTAACTTCTTAAATAAAATCCATACTTGTCTCAGCAAGATTGTTTTATTGTAATATCGACAATTGGGCAGCATTCAACTTGTAGAACGTAATAGCAAAGCAGATAATTAAAAATGTATATTACACAAAAACATGATTCGGAAAAATGTCTATAGACAATAGCCATAGCCTTCACACGCAATGATCATAGACTGAACTAATTGATGTATTATGACATATGAGTCACGTACGTACGCGCTACGTTTTCTACATTTTTAAATAATTGGTTTTTTCACAATCTATGTATTAAGTTTTTATTTTATTTTAATAAGCGCAGCGATCATAAGTACAACGGAGAAACGCATTTCAATTAAAATTTTAATTAAAATGTTACATTAGAAGTTAAAGAATTCAAGCATCGAGGTGTTAATCTAAGGGGAGCTAAAAAGAAAAGCTAAAAAACGAAACGTGACTTTTCATTAAGTCGTGAGTCGAACTGTATTTATATTCCATGGAAGAAGTGGTACTTGCGCTTGACTTAGTTCTACTGAACTCATGAAATCCTACTTAAGTAGGTACCTAAAGCGAAACGTGAGTTTTCAAATTTGTTATGGATAACTTATAGCTTTGACGTTAGTATTATTTCAGGATCATTGTGAAATTGCGTAGGTTTCAACTGAAAGGCCAAAGATAAAATAACAAGAGAAACGTCTAAAAACAACTGGCATAATAGTGTTATTATTATGTTATGTTTTACATAAAACATAATATGTGGTACATAATAAGGACATTACATAAGACAATACGGGTTAGTTTTAAAAAAGCCTGATGCTATAACGTCTTTGTTGTATAATAACTGAACTATTTCTTGTGTGTTTACATACTTTTGTGTATACATTTATTTATATTTACCACCTCTTTAGGTACTCTAAATTAGTTAATTATCATTATTTGAGTCAATGTAGTTAGTGCTTAAGTTCCTCTAGGTTTAAGGGAGTCCTTTTCACTTAGAGGTGCTGAATCTTCTTCTTCATATTATAAGAATCTTTGTCCTGATTGACCTATGACAACGCACAACCTAAAGGTTCGTCTTTTTGCGTATGGATGTACTAAAAAGGGATTTTTCAAAATTGGACGCTTAAAGGGATGAAAAGAGATAAAAACGTTTGTATAAAAATAGTATACCTGGTACATACAAACTTGAAATTTAGCGTTAACTTTCTTCAATAAGATTGATAAAAGTTGGTAATAAAATATTTTCAAAACTATTCTTAAAACGAGGTGTAAAGTGTGTTTAAGTTTGTATGATACGTTGTTTGTAACTTAGTATTAATATTCTTCATGGCAAGTTGAGTAATAAATGTCCTAATTTTTTGTTCCTCACACTACCCTCATAACACCGGTAAGATCGGTTGCAATCCGATTTCAATCTGCCAATAAACTGTCATAGTAATGCAAAATGCGTCAGCTTTTGGTTGAAACGTAGTAAAATCGACTACAACCGAATTACATAACAGTCCCCTCAGGGGCCATTAGCATAACTTCATGCTAATAATATTAGTGTTTTTTCATACAAAATCACTAATACTATGAGCTCGAATATTATGCAATGGGTCCCAGGTCGGGCTATAGTCTCTTTAATAATAAGGCAAGGTCCTTGTACAAACGTATCGTGTAGTTGCTATTTATAGCCACGATTTACATAGTCACAGTCAGCTCAGCTGACTTTATTTAAGCAGAAGGGTATTTTATTATAACAATGGTCTTTTAGTTATAAAGGAAGCGCTGAGTTGCACAAGTACGAAAGCATCGTAGTATCTGAACATAGCGTAGATTCTTGTTGAACATAGTTATTTATAGATCGACAATCTAGGTAGAAGCGTGAGCGAATGCCTGGTTTAGAGAATGCAGGTAAGCTTTGCTACAAGCACAATCTTTTGCTGCTTTTGAAGACAAGTAAGAATTTTAGCTTGTAGCACTCTTCAGCAAGAGTTTGTCCTGGTGGGTGGGTACCGCCGCAGTGATAGAGACGCTATATATATAATGAGATATTCTGCCTCCTCGCAGTGATGTTTTTTTTTTTTATATACAACTGAAGTGGCAACCAAGCGTACGGCCCACAAGATGGTAAGCGGTTACCGCAGCCTATGCACGCTTGCAATACCAGAGATAATATGTTTTCGCAAATAGTTACATTGAAATACCTATACACTAAATAATGTTTTATATTGTTGAATAAGTAATGTTGTATTAGTAATTGTACTAAAAAACCATCTATGTTCAATATGTTCATCGATTCCCACACACAAAATGTTTCTGTGTGTGGGAATCGAATTCACAACCTACAGCGTTGAAGGCAGAGCAGGGGCTCAACCATGAAATCTTATAGCGATTCAATTGAAAACCTAAAAAATTGTCAAAAAAAATTATACCATGACATGATTGTCTAATTGATCTGTGGTTGGGCCCCAGAACTCCTATCAACTGAGCTGCGGTCACAGCTAATAAAGTAGTAGTCAGTTGCGTAACTTTTCCAAGTTGAGGTAGGTAAGTTTGTTAAAACTCGCTTCACCAAAAGCCCAACCCTCATCGAGCGACAGGCGCCACTGAGTCTATTCTTGTGGGCGTCGGCATGTCTGAGTTTTTGCGCGTATCGAGATGAATGAAAATACGGCCGCATTGAAAATTCTACTCATTTTGTTTTGCCTGATATTCAAAATGAGTGCATCAATTTATTTAGCAATTAACTAGATTCGTGCCGTGTGTAAAGAAGAGCCAGCCTTATCATCAGCCGCAATATTTTAGATGCTAGAGATAGACAGACATCCACATAATCTGTGTTTTGTTAGTTTTACTACGAGTCCTTGTATAAATATACGCACGAAACGGTTTGAGGCTACCTTTGTGATGCGCGCTGCTAAGAAGTGGAATTCGTAACTGCATTAGACTTTCAAGAACGTTATGCTTTATTTCGACGCATTGACAGGTAGCTATAATAATTTTAAAAAAAAAACTAAAAATTGTGAGTTACTACTGGCTGACTGACATTTGATGCACAGCTAAAATATCTAAGATGCTCAATACTTTCAGGGCGTGTCCCAAACAAACTGTTTGATGTTATGCATTGACACTGAGTTTTTGACATGAAATACTTGAGGAATACCTCAACAAAAACAACTGAATTCTGGTCATTTTTTTTTAAATCATCATGACAGCCTTCTAATGTTCCCACTGCTGGAACACTGGCGTACTCTCAAGCGGAGTGATTGAGTCTAAATCCACGATCCACATTTTCATTTGTGGTTCTAAACCGCCGAAACGGATGGTAATGTCTTTCGAATTAATAGTGCTTGGATATGCCGGTTTTCTCAGTGTTTTTCTTCACCGTATGAGAGCACTGGTATTGCGCACCTATTTTTTTTAAATAGAAAAATCTATTGGTGCACGACCGGATTCATAAATAAATATCATTTGTCATTTACTATTCAGGATGAGGGCTTTCATTCCGGACAAGAACAGGAAGCCAAATTGATATCAAATATTCTTGGAAGCTCTACCAAGGCTAACATACAGATGACTTTGATGAATCGCAAGTTAGAGGATCTCTTCGCCTACAGAGACACATCCAGATGATTATTGCGGTTTAACTGAAGGGTCTCCCGATCAGAAGGCAGCCAGTTATACTATCCTCATGACAACCCAGTGTGGTCCCTTCCAATGGACCAGAATTCCATGAGTCTTCTCATCAAGAAACAAATAAGAAATATATTCATTATTAAACAGGTTTTTTTTTAAACCACTAAAGCCAAGCCTTTTAACCAAGCGTACGGCCTATTTGATGGTCAGTGGTTACCGTAGCCTATGTATGCATGCAACATCATAATCACTTGCGAGTTACCACCCTGAGACGTTAGATGGAAAGTCTCATGTGCCCGTAATTTCACCGGAAACCATACCTTTAGAATACAGCAATGCGAGCATTACTGCTTGGCGGCAGAAATAGGTATAAATAAATAGGGATAAATAGGTTGTTACAATTAAAAAATGTGATCAATCCGACTATATTCTCACATAATGTGAAAATTGTTAGTAAACAAGGAATTTTTATAGTAGGTACGGGCGGCCACTGTAAGTGGCTAAATTAAAAATGACTTACCGACTCTAAAACCCATTAGATCCAAATACTTTATAAGACGTTTTCCTTTTGCAAAACAAACAAAGCAATACGAGGAAATATACAGGGTGTACGGATATTAAAGTATACATATTTTCAGTGAACCGCCAGCGTACTAGTGTGTGACAAATAAAAACAAAGTCACCGACAGACCGTAACCATGACGTTGTCTCAAAAGAAAACTTATAAAATATTTGATACGTCCGCATACGTGACATCAACCGTGCCTTGTACCAGGTTACGTGGTGGGTTGCAGAAAATAATATTGCTACATTGTTTTTTTATGTCGGCATTTGAGAAGTCGGTCAAGTCTATCGCGCACACGCAATTAACAGCTGCAGTGTCACAAAAAAATAGAATTCAAAGGTCCTGCGTGGCACTAAACTGCGCTCGTCACTCTGATACAGTTATTAAGTCTATTTCGCCCAATGATTTCACTTGCAGTGCCCTTTGAACCTAAACACAGTAATACTTGCAAGAGTAGTAGAGTTCTCTGTGATAGAGCTCATCTGGGGAAGGACTACCACCATACCTATTTCTGCCGCAAAGCAATAATGCTCGCATTGCTGTGTTCCGGTGTGAAGGGTATGGTTTTCGGTGAAATTACTGGCACATTAGGCTTTCGATCTCAGACTCAAGGTGACAACCCGCGAGTGATACCTCTGGTATTGCAAGCGTGCATAGGCTGCGGTAACCGCTTACCATCTTGTGGGCCGTACGCTTGGTTGCCACTTCAGTTGTATATAAAAAAAAAAAACATCACTGCGAGGAGGCAGAATATCTCATTATATATATAGCGTCTCTATCACTGCGGCGGTACCCACCCACCAGGACAAACTCTTGCTGAAGAGTGCTACAAGCTAAAATTCTTACTTGTCTTCAAAAGCAGCAAAAGATTGTGCTTGTAGCAAAGCTTACCTGCATTCTCTAAACCAGGCATTCGCTCACGCTTCTACCTAGATTGTCGATCTATAAATAACTATGTTCAACAAGAATCTACGCTATGTTCAGATACTACGATGCTTTCGTACTTGTGCAACTCAGCACAAGCACTATTAATTCGAAAGACATTACCATCCGTTTCGGCGGTTTAGAACCACAAATGAAAATGTGGATCGTGGATTTAGACTCAATCACTCCGCTTGAGAGTACGCCAGTGTTCCAGCAGTGGGAACATTAGAAGGCTGTCATGATGATTTAAAAAAAAATGACCAGAATTCAGTTGTTTTTGTTGAGGTATTCCTCAAGTATTTCATGTCAAAAACTCAGTGTCAATGCATAACATCAAACAGTTTGTTTGGGACACGCCCTGAAAGTATTGAGCATCTTAGATATTTTAGCTGTGCATCAAATGTCAGTCAGCCAGTAGTAACTCACAATTTTTAGTTTTTTTTTTTAAATTATTATAGCTACCTGTCAATGCGTCGAAATAAAGCATAACGTTCTTGAAAGTCTAATGCAGTTACGAATTCCACTTCTTAGCAGCGCGCATCACAAAGGTAGCCTCAAACCGTTTCGTGCGTATATTTATACAAGGACTCGTAGTAAAACTAACAAAACACAGATTATGTGGATGTCTGTCTATCTCTAGCATCTAAAATATTGCGGCTGATGATAAGGCTGGCTCTTCTTTACACACGGCACGAATCTAGTTAATTGCTAAATAAATTGATGCACTCATTTTGAATATCAGGCAAAACAAAATGAGTAGAATTTTCAATGCGGCCGTATTTTCATTCATCTCGATACGCGCAAAAACTCAGACATGCCGACGCCCACAAGAATAGACTCAGTGGCGCCTGTCGCTCGATGAGGGTTGGGCTTTTGGTGAAGCGAGTTTTAACAAACTTACCTACCTCAACTTGGAAAAGTTACGCAACTGACTACTACTTTATTAGCTGTGACCGCAGCTCAGTTGATAGGAGTTCTGGGGCCCAACCACAGATCAATTAGACAATCATGTCATGGTATAATTTTTTTTGACAATTTTTTAGGTTTTCAATTGAATCGCTATAAGATTTCATGGTTGAGCCCCTGCTCTGCCTTCAACGCTGTAGGTTGTGAATTCGATTCCCACACACAGAAACATTTTGTGTGTGGGAATCGATGAACATATTGAACATAGATGGTTTTTTAGTACAATTACTAATACAACATTACTTATTCAACAATATAAAACATTATTTAGTGTATAGGTATTTCAATGTAACTATTTGCGAAAACATATTATGGTGTTTAGTTATATAAGTTGTTTAATATTTAGTTTTTTATACTGTTTGTTTTCCGAACAAAATAAAATAAATAAATAAATAAAAAAAAAAATTATATTGTATTCTTTTTCTTTTATATAAAAATGAATTGCTGTGCGTTAGTCATGCTAAAACTCAAAAGCGGCCGGATCGATTTGGCTAATTTTAGTCTTGAAATGTTTGTAGAAGTCTAGGGAACGTTTTAACGGTGAGAAAAATAACGCGATTGAAACCGGGACACTTAGTATTATAATAAAAATATTATTCTATTTCTAATTCCCATATGTTTAAGTATGTTTAAGTATCTAGTTTGAGACTAAATATAATTTCTAGTGTTATGAGAGAAAACTTTAATTGTACGGTTAATTTTACTGAAGACGACCCAACAAGTATTTACGCCTCTTTGACCGTTTACAGTTTTTGTTGACATAAAATATAGAACTGATAAAACTACACTGTTTAGCACCCATGAAATAAACTTAAATCACACGTACGTGAACCTACCTTACAAAGTTAGTACGTAACACTTGCTTTTCTAATTTTGCACATATTATTTTAGGTTCTGTTAAGAACTGCGTTGCTTAGAAATATTATGAGAAGGTTTTTTTTTGTTTGCCTTGCTTGTTTCAACTGCAAGTATGAGTCAGTGGCCAACTCTGGTGACAGGTCTAGGCCGCCCTCTTTCATTGCCTAACAACTTTGAAAAAGTCGGGACCGACTGCTTAAGGTACCCTCCGAAGCTTCAACTGACCATCAAGTGGGCCATACGCTTGGTTGCCACTTTAGTGGTGTAAAAAAAAACTGCAACCTAAGCGGTTTTATTTTATCACTCTGGCCACACCCCAGCGTGATATTGCAGCTATATTGCCTGGGCCCATATCGCCGTTGTCGAGCGTATCTTTCGAAAAAATACTACTTTCAACATATCAGTCGATAAGACGTCCACTTCTGGACATAGACCTCCACCAAAGAGCGCCACCGATTTTGAACCTTCACCATCCACCGACTTGCGACCGCTTTAATTTCATCGGTCCATCAAGTGGGGGGCCGTCCTACACTTCGTATTCCAGTTTATGGTCATTCAAGAACCTTTATTCCCCAGCAGTTATCGGTTCTGCATGACCGCATTGTTGCACCTACATTGATGTCAAAATTTATTGTTTAATGAAGAACAACAATAACTATTTTACAGCGTCTAAAAGACCCTAGTTACTTGCTATGGGCCAATAAAAACGTGTAAACTACGATTTACTGTCTTTAAAAGTTAAAAAGTTACAGTGTCTGTAGTAGCGATGGTTTAATCAGTACCTACAGTACTAAGGTCTTAGGGGCGCCAGTAAAACAACAAATTTGAAGACAGTATAATGCATTTGTTTGTGGTTACAAACACTCGATGCTTACTTGAATTTCTCCTCTTCTCGTATAACATGAACCAATCAAACAAAATTAGCTTTTCGTATAACATTATGTAAACGTTTAAAAACTTAGTAATTCTAATACTGTATCCACATAAAGGCAAAAGCTAAAAATCACTCGTTCTGGCACTTTATGAGAGACCTAATTTCCAGCAGCAGACGTCTATTGTCTGATAAATAGAATCAAATCAAAACTAAAAAAAAATAAAGCCTTTCCTTTAATTGCTTAAAGATCTATTTCCATTTCAAATTGCTGCTAATGAAACGCTCTGTGACGACGTAAAGCACTTAGCTGCTGTCAGAAAACGCAATGCTAATGTAGAAAGATGCATAAAAAGTTGCGGTTTTTTATTACGGTTCTAGAAATTGAAAAATAGAAAAAGGCCTTCAGTTCAAAAACCTTGTCTCATACCACATTGCGCGGATAATGAAAGTTTTAAGATGTGCTTTTACGTGGTCTGGTGCTACAAAAAAGTGGTAACAAAGCCTGTATTATCATAAAAAGTTTCAGCCGGTGTGGACATCGGAGTTAAAAACAAAACTGCATGGGTTTGGTCCGCGAGGCGTTAAATACGTTGTGGTTAAGTCGTGTCTGCGTCCAATTTTAGGCTATCAACACGGAGTGTTCGTCTCAAAAGTAAAGCTCATTATAAACTGATTTTTTATATATAAAAATATCCCATGATGCGCGAGTTGCATTCATTTCGCGATAAGAATAAAATTGCTTTCAGTTATTTTAAAATGGGGTAGAGTTTTCAAATCAAAATAGAAAGTGTAATGGAAACTCTACCCAGTTTAAAATCTGTTTATTCTCACAAATTCAGCGTGGTACTACCCAGCAAAGCCACCACGTTAGAATCCGATCATTTATATCTTTAAAGAATGTACGTATGCCGTTTATTGCTGTACGTGCGTCAGGTAATGATTAAATCGACTTTGGTTCACTTTCCAGCAGCACCAATTAGAATATGTATTTAGGAAAGATAAACGCTACTCATCAATATTATTATTAAGGTAAAAGCACCAGTTATTGGCACCTTATGCACCTTGGTCAACTTAAATTGCTATAGTTTCTTTATGCGTCATCTAAATGATGTTTTAAATAGTGCTGATGGAGACGGGAAAAGTTCTAATATTATTTTAATAACAAGAAAAATATTTAACATTGTCTATAAAGTTTTTATCAAATAAAACATATCGTTTTGACAAGTTACTGGCACCCCAAAACTAGTTGGTGGCATGTTTGGTTTCAGTTATTGGCCATAGCATTATTTACGAAACATGGCAAATTATAGTATTTTTTAAAGAAATCTACAAGAAACATAATTATCGAGTTCCTAGCTCTGGTTTAACGAACTTTTTGAAGCTCTTGTATAAATAATTAAAGTATAAATTAAAGTCCACCAAACAAAATGAGTTAGTTTCGGTTTCGGGATAAAATTATTTCAGGCAACCGGATCTTGAACTGATCTCTGCATAGGCGCCTTAAGTGGTTACTCAGCTAACCACCCATGCTGTTCTATCGTATCTCTTCAGCTGACTTACCAAAAAATAACCAAGTTGTTTTTTTAATATTGCGGAGTAAGGTTTCACTTTTGGCACCACTTGAAAGAAGGCCACTTACGCCTTCTTCCAGGATGTATCTTCGCCATATTTGACAGAATATAAATTGGATTCGTGACTGACTGGCGGTGATGTGCATGTCTGGCCAGTAACTAAAAACTTATTAAAATAACTTAAATAGTAACGAAATAACGATCAACTACAAAGATACAAATCACGAGACAAGTTTCACTCAAATTGTAGTCAAAAACAACCCTTACTGGTTTCACAACATAACTACACCATAGTAGCCGGATTGCCGATTGTCAATCAATAATGATTATTTTTATACGCAATTATTCGAAAGGTCGTACAAATCGACACAAATATTAAAGCTAATTATGTAAACTGTTCTTTAGAATGAAAGGAGATATCATACTTAGCATCAGTAGTTTTTATGAAGTGTTTGAGTACGAAGTGGCCATTAACTAGTGCCGGCCAATAACACATTCATTCACCCTAGTAAGCATAATGTTGGTTTTCAGTATTAATTCATCTCGTCTGATGGATTCTCTGTGTCGTTTTTACCTTTTATTTTTATTACATTCAATCAAATTGGAATCTCATTTCAACATTCAAAATTTTAATCAATTTGCTGTTTTTTTATGCCAACAATATCGTTGAACGGAGGTCGGTAGTCTGACTATAAGTACTTAGATTCCTTGAGATGTTTCGATGAGTTGAACCAGGTGAACTGGTCACCGTGGTTCGACAATGGAGTCAAATTACGCGGTCATAAGGTTTAGTAGTTCGCCTGGTAAGATTCTTAAATCGAACCAACTGAAAAAAAAATCGCTTAATCCGATTAATCAAACCATGCGGTCGAACTACTTACGTGGCCAGAAACATCTATACGATCTGAAAGAGGTATTGCATGTTTTTTTTTAAGTTGAAGGAGGTCTAAGGTAAAAAAGGTTCATATAAACAATTTAGCGTCAGAAGCATTGTCGTTAAGTTTGGCTAACTTTGTCATCATTTATTTTTGGTATACAAATATCGATTTAGAACTTTTACTATAAACTTACTTTTCTGTATGCTGTGTAGATGCACAATAAATGTCGTATGGTTTTTGCCAGAACTCCTGAAGTTAAGCTCCTAAGTGTCAGGTTAGAAAACCTGACATCGGCCTCTGTCATGGCATAACAACATTGAACCGGGACCGACTGCTTAACGTGCCCTCCGAAGCACGGGAGCATGGTCGCAGTATTTGCTTAGAGGAGAGCACCGGTAATCTAGTCGTAGTGATCTGGCTTTCTGATCCTTAGGTACAGTTCAAACCTGGTTATTTACCAATAGATAATTCGAAAAATGTATTGCGCAATGTTAGTGCGTACGAGCGGTAAAAAAAAACGCGAGAAAACCAGCATGATCTAAAAATTTAAAACCGTTCATTAATCTGTATTGGGTCCGCGTGGTAGATTAAGACCAAATCACTCACGCTTATGAGTAGACAAGTGTCTCAGTGGGAACATAGGAATACTAAAGTAAGTTCGTATGAGTCAGTGGCCAACTCTGGTGACAGAGCTTTTAGGCCGCCCGAAGGCCACTGTCATGGCCTAACAACTTTAAAAACCCGGGACCGTGCCCTCCGAAGCACGGAAGCGCTCAGTTAAAAATGCCACTGGCGGTCACCCATCCAAATGATGACTACGCGGAACAGTGCTTAACTTCGTTGATCTGTTGGGAACAACTTAGCCAGCTACGTCACAAGCGCTCCATATAGGAATACTGTTAATGGGATTGATGTGCTATGTGTCATTTATAGCAATATTTGATGTATCCTGCGGATGTGATCATGATCAATCGGGTGACGAGATGTCAAACAGGCGCCGCCGCCGCCA
The DNA here is from genome assembly GCA_951394395.1 of Colostygia pectinataria. Lineage (NCBI taxonomy): Eukaryota > Metazoa > Arthropoda > Insecta > Lepidoptera > Geometridae > Colostygia > Colostygia pectinataria. Next base: position 15,810,652 of record OX596348.1, on the reverse strand, counting down.
CCGCCGGTGCCGCGCTGTCTGCGCCGGGTGGATATATCCGGCATGGGTGACACGGTGCATTTAGATCATAATTATAGGACTACGTCAACCGGTTCAGTACAGACTAAATAAACACCTACATATACACATATCATGAAGCTGCTTTCAGCGTTGAATCACACATCTGGTGATGAGTGGTTCGACGATACATTGGCACTAAGGTGAGCGCAGAAGATTCGGTGGGTTTTTAGTCGGTATACCGTCAGTTGCTAATGTCTCATTAGTAGCGGACGGAGAGCCCGACATACCCCCTCTGTTCTCCCCGAACCGAGGGGGATGTGTAATGCATTTTCCCACCGTAAAAAAAAGGTAGAGCGCAGTGTCGGTCTACTATCAACTGATTAGAAACATTTTAGATTTTTTATAGAATGGGTTATTATACTTTAGTTTAATATGGCAACGCACGTATAAAACATGTCTATCTTATGGATTAGGCTGGCTAAGCCGAGAGGATGGTGCGGGTGCTGGTTAAACCTAATTCATCTAAAACCTGTCCTAGGCTCTGAAGCGTCTGCGACCCTTTACGCATCTAGTGTGAGCCCAAAGCGAAACCAACTTGCCACGCGGCACACCTGAAACCCTACGAACTATACCAGTTTGATGTGCGTATTGAAAAGCTTCCATTATAGCTCAAACCTTTTAAATTAATGTCTAAAATAAGAACAAATTTGTATTTATTTACACATCTTTCATATTGTACGGAAAAGCAAAATACATAAAATTATTTAAAACTAGTTGACCCGGCGCGGTTTCACTCGCGTTATTATTTTGCAATTTTTCCATAATTTCTTACCGTTTAAACCTTTCCAGGACTCCTACAAACATTTAAAGACCAAAATTAGCCAAATAGGTCCGGCCATTCTTGAGTTTTAGCGAGCCTAACGCACAGCAATTTATTTTTATATAAAAGAAAAGAAGATAAGATATGTAAGAAGATATTATAATCAGACGGCTTTTCGGACTCTATTGAGAAAGGACCGCAAATCGTATTGAAGGGAATTCGCGCAACCGTTAACGATCGTTCCTACCAGATGGTAAAAGATTCTCGCATTTTCTCTCTTTTGTTACAAGTAACTGCTAGTTTAGCTTGCAATATATTTGGAAACTAGTTCCATCTTTTGTTAAGACTTTTCGGCAAGAATTCTTGGTAGGAACCATCAGTACCACAATTCCAGATATTCACTTGCAAGCTATAGTGTGCAAGCATTTACAGTGTTAAGGTTTCAAGGGCACTGTAGCAATTAAAATTAATTGGCGAATAAGACTTATGTCCCGGGTCGTCGAGCGAAGTGAAGTTCCACGCAGAATTTTAATGTTTAAAGCACTGAGTGACACTGTACCTCTTAAGATCAAGCCTGATAATAAGCGCTTGCTTAAATGTCTTGTCCCTTGGATACAGAAAATAAAAACGTAATCTGTAGAAAAACTATACATATATATATATATATATATTCGTGCAAATGATTTTCGCTAAAAATATGAATCTCAAAAGAAAAACTTCAAACATTCTTATTTGTAGCTGTTCTTAAATATAATTATCTCAACAACTTCGCCAGAAACACATTATTATGTTGTTTATCAGAACAAATCATAATAATTTATTTTTTATTTACAAAACAAATTTAGTACAGGGCTCTCTTAAGACGCCGACAAAGCGCCGACTTTCTGATTTCATTAGGTCCTCACTTTATATAAAAATATGCAAAGTTCATTAATTTAACGTCTACAAATAGGTTTCTTCTAAGAGCGCAGCGTTGATCATAACTTGAGTGGCAACTCAATCATGATGTTTTACCCATTATTTTTGTTTCATACCCACCTCTGGTGCTAGGTGGTCGTAAGTTTTACTAAGTTATAAATGCCAAGCTGTAATGATAGTGTCTGAAAATGGGCATTACGGACTTAGCTCTCGACACTCGTAGCTCGTAGCTCCACTCGCAAATAAATAAAAACACATTTACTGAATGAAATTGTCACGTAACTGCGCGCCAGCTGAAGTTCACGAATACTAATTAAAATGAGACTGTGAACATTATGAAATGGACGGTTGTATCTCGGTTGTTAGCAAATTAACGTGTATACAATATTTAACAGCAAACATTCACGAGTGCTTTGAATGGGTTAGGCTAAATTATTGATGGCTTGCTGTTGCCCGCGACTTTGTTCAAATGGAACTCGGGAATTGAGTTTTTTTCCGTTACAAAAAGGAGCCTATGTACTAGCCCCGTTCTATGTTTAAATCTATGTATAGCCGAATCGGTTCAGTGGTTGTTCGGGTCATTCAGCGATTCGCACCGCGAGCTATTCGAACCGCGGTGCGAATCTCCCAAGAGCTCTTTTTGAATAGGTCGTTTCGGACCGCGGTGCGAATTGCCTAAGAACTTTTGGTTATGGCTCGATTCGGACCGCAGTAGAGATATACAGAATCAAAATCCATCTATTTGGTATAACAGTACCTGATCTCAGTAATAATTCTTCCTTTTCATTTTTATTTCATTATTTTCAGAAGCAAACAAACATCCGAACTTGGCATTTTAAGTATAAGTATGAAGTGTGATGTGATTTTAACAGAAATACGTTTACTTAATTACATTCTATAATATCTAGGCTTTCATTGTTCTGATGGATTATGTACGATTTAGTTGCAAGTACTTTTACCTAAAGTAAAGTCGATCCCGGCTTTTTCAAAGTTGTTAGGCCATGACAGAGGCCTTCGGGCGGCCTATAAACTCTGTCACCAGAGTTGGCCACTGACTCATACGAACGAACGAACGAACGAACCTAAAGTAAGTAAGTTCGTTTTACCTAATAACGATGCAACACTTTGATGCAGTTTTTGTTATCAAAGAACTTTTCATACTTACTAGAAATACTTACAAATTTAATTTACTGTGTGTGTACTCTATTAGTCAACCCTAGCTGATAACGCTGCGTCGATAATTAAAATGGTCACTTTAATCCAATATATTTCGGCATTATCATGTTAATTTCTGATTGGGTGCGTGAAGTTTGCTCTTAATTACAAAATAACCGGCTCGGCTCACTATGATTTCTAAATTTCATAGTATCGTTAGCCCGATATTTAAAAACTGATCAAAAAGTAACAAGTATTTTTTGTATTACCGTTGTGTGTGTTGTAAGTAATCATAACTGTCTGACCCCCGTAAATATTACCAAATACATATCCAATAAGATCCTACTTCCTATTTACATAATTCCAGGTTTGTTACAATAAAATGGCAACTGGATATTGACTTGGCTCTTGAGCTTGAGCTTGAGCTCGTAACGTAGTAGCTGGCTAAATTGTTCTTAACAGATAAACGAAGTTAGGACTGTTCATTTCATCATCAATTGGATGGCGCTCCCGTGCTTCGGATAGCACGTTAAGCAGTTGGTCCCGGCTTTTTCAAAGTTGTTAGGCCATGGTCTTCGGGCGGCCTAGAAACTCTGTTACCAGAGTTGGCCACTGACTCATACGAACTTAATTACTAGTGACTTCGCTCGGTCACTCGCTTGAAATGTAAGACTGGCAAAAAGATGTGACAAAACAATTTGGAACTGTTTCACGACATCTATCGTGTTCTTGTAAAACAATAGATTTTTAGAAAATAATTAAACTTAAAAAATCGTTGGGCTGCTGATCGGTTTAGCTAAACGACGCGTAATCCATAATAGGCTGGTTCATATCTGACTCAACGTATTGGCAATGCCTTTCAATGCTGTGTTTAGGTTTGAAGGGCACTGCAGCAAGTAAAATTACTGGGCGAAATAGACTTAAAAACAACGGGTGCTGAGCGCAACGCAGTGCCACGCATAACTTGAAAATTTTAAGCTTTGGGTAGCACTGCATCTGTTAAGGTCAGGCGTGGCGACTTGATAGTCTTGTCACTTGCTGCCATAAAAAAAAACAATATGGCAATGCGGCTAGCACGTTGGGAATGAATCCGCCTGGTAATGATTTGGATCAGTATTGCTATCTGTAGATCGTTTGTAACGGTCTTTAGATTCGCAACTGTTTCATATAAAAATACGTTATAATATTTATGTTTATAAAAAAAATATTTTAACAAAATGTATTTATCAAAAAAAATATCGCAAACAATTTGAAAAGTAAACATTTACTCCATCTCTCTAAAAACCAAAGCTTCCAAGTGGTATTCTTTTTGTTTACTAGTCGTCGTACCCGCGCGGTTACAAAAGCGTGGAAGTCGTTTTACAGAAATAAAATACGAGCACCAGAAACCTTGGCGCGAGTACTAACAACAACATACTTTTCAAAGTTTCAACTCTATCGGATGAACGATTCGCAGTAATAATGCATAAAAAAAAGGAAGTTCGTATGATTCAGTGGCCAACTCTGGTGACAGAGTTTCTAGGCCGCCCAAAGCCCTCTGTCATGGCCTAACAACTTTGAAAAGGCCGGGACCGACTGTTTAACATGCTCTCCGAAGCACGGGAGCGCTCAGTTGAAATTTCCACTGGCGGTCACCCATCTAAATGATGACTACGCGGAACAGTGCTTAACTTCGTTGATCTGTTATGAACTGCCAGCTACGTCACGAGCGCTTCGCTATAATGCATAAGGAACGAAAATACTAAGAAGAGATCAATTTGTTAAACCCTTGTTTGTACACTATATTAAGTACCTAAGTAAATTCGTATGAGTCAGTGGCCAACTCTATTTGTACTCTGTTTGTACACTAATTATTATAGTTAAGAGCTTTTTTTATTCTGGTTTGTTTCACGTTTTATTATTTATTTATTTATTATATTAGAGACGATACTACATACACTGCTTTAAGGAGTAGATCTTGCGTATTATATTTATTTTTACTAAAATCAAATTAAACTAAAGTACATTACTAAAATCAAATTATTACAATGAATGTTAGTTTCAAAGCACAACCGAATTGTTTATCTCTCAATCTCAGCACAGCAACTTTAGTGATTTCTTAATATTTTTGTTTTTAAATCGCCACCATAGTACGGCACTTTTTTTATTTGTAAATAAAGTGTTTTACTTTTTCTATCCAAATAAAGAATAAATATCTAAGTCACTGGAAAATAATTAGTTTTTAATTTCGTGCTTATAGGTAACTTATAGCTTATAGCTAGTAGCAGCCAAAGACAATCACCTGTCATTTTCAACAATCAACAGTAATTTCAAGTCATCGCAAGTTACGGCTGCTCGCGCTACTTCCCGGCTGACCGTAGCAATTATTTCAGTTTGGGAACTTTATAACACATTGTTGATGTGTGAGTGAAACGACAAGTGATGTCAATGCACGTTCTGCGCGAGAGAAAAGGATTGCAATATGCAGATGATCTTGGCAGCTGGTGGAGGGTAAGTAATTTATACTAATAAAGGCAATCTTCATGACAGCCTTCTAATTTTCTCACTGCTGGGACACTACTCTCGAGCGAGAGTGATTTTGTCTTAATCCACCACGCGGACCCAATGCGGACTGGTTGATGGCACATGTCTTTCGGATTTTCAGTTCTTGGTCATGCCGGTTTCCTCACGATGTTTTCCTTTACCGTATAAAAGCACTGACATTGCGCACATAAATATTTCGTAGCGAAAAATCCATTGGTGCACGACTGGATTCGAACCCACGACCTTAGGAACGGAGGGCGGGGTTACTACTACTTGACCGCCAGTGCTCTTAATAAAGACAATACAATTGTTCATTTTGTAATTTTACCTAACTAAAAAAATATTCTACTTAACTATCCTTAGTTTTGTAAAATTTAGTGCCATACCAAACATACTAATAATACTATTTTATAAGCTCGTAAAATAAAACATTCGCTAACTAAAATTATCGCGGTCCTTTGTATGTATATATTCATTAGAAAAGGACGGCAACAATTTTAGTTAGTTTAGTTTAGAAAATGTTACAGCAGAATCGACATCATTGCCTCATTGTTACTAACAAATTAACTAAGTTTAGGAACTTGTCTCAAACAGTTGCAAGTTCAAGCATTAGGAATTTTTGATTGGTGTGCGGCAAAGTGGCAGAAAATAAAGCTTGAAATCTTTACTAGATACACTGTCATAAAATGTAAGCGGTTGACCATCTGCTCGCCAGGTCGGTCAGCGGGTGGTTTGGCAAGGCTATCTCGCACCAGCTGATGTCATCTGCAACATGCCTGCAACTAACAAGCGCTTGTACTATATTGTTTAGACGATCACGAAGCTTGAGATGATTCATGTTCAAACGAAAATAAAAGATCGATTACGATAATACATCATCTAGTAACATACAATCTGTTTCAGAGTTAATGTACGCTAACCCGCGCGGTTTCACTCGCGTTATCTCTTCAAATTACTCAGCGTTTAAACCTTCCCTGGACTCCTACAATCAGTTCTCGACCAAAGTCAGCCAAATTGATCCAGCCGTTGTCGAGTTTTAGCGAGACTAACGCACAGCAATTCATTTTTATAAATAAAGAAGAAGAATATGGCTCCGTTCTATTGAAGTGAAAGTGAAAAAACAAGTATCGATTATTAACTTATGACGACCGATGTGGCGCAGCGGGCGCAGGTCCGCCTACGACGCGGAGGTTGTGGATTCGATTCCCGCCTCGGGTCAAATGTTTGTACGATCTACAAACATTTGTTCCGGGTGTTCTGGGTATTTTCTATATATAATAATATCTATCTATGTATTGTATTGTATTAAGTATATATCAGTCATCTAGTACCCATAACACAGCTCTGTATAACAGCAGCTTATCTTGGGGCTAGATAATGCTGTGTGGATTGTCCAGCATTATTTATTTATTATTTATTAACTTGCTCAATGGTAACAGAGAGGCGGTAACACTGTAAGTTCACCATAAATTGAATCATAAAATCGGGCCGAAGACGTCTTAGTGACAGTGAAATACGAGTAAATTGTATGGAATTTCATAGGTAGCTAATGGCTTCGTATTTCGTTCGGTTCTGAAGTTACGGACCGATTTTTTTATGGTAGGCCATCTGATCATAATGATGATCATATTCATATTATGAAGCTTTTTATCTAGTGAGTCTTTTAGTGTCTCCATTGTCGTGTATTGGTTAAACAAAGTTTAGTGTCACTTAACCATTGACACGAAAAGAAAAAGACTTGAGATACTGACCTCTAGCGGGAGTGATTGGGTAAATGTCTTTCAATTTATTAATGCCTTTCTCTGAGTTTCCTCACGATAGTATTTTTCGAGTGGTTGAGAAAATATGGGTTTGAATCGTTTTAAATGATTGATTTTAACTTTGGCGAGTGTTTTTTTATTTCTCAAAAAGATCTATGTAATAAAATAAAACTGATATTTATACAAAACGAAAAAAATTATATGCAAAAATATATTTGTTCGAAAATTAAAATGTTTTTATAAGTTTTCCCTATCATTTTTCTTATTCTTAGTTTGTTTTAGAGTCTGACATTCCATTGATAGTGGCTTTCAGAGAGGAACTCCATCATGTCGTTGTAGATCCCGAGTCTCTCCTCTTTGGTCATGTTCTTCAGTCTTTCCAACATTCATCAACATAGGAGATCACTTGCTCTAGATTCTTGTTAAGAATATCCATGTATACAGAGGGATTTCTGGATAGACTAGAGAGTTCTGATAATATCCGAGACTCTTTGCCAGAGAAGCTGCTGCCGTTCTGAGAGATTGTGAGAGTCCCAAAAGCACATGTATATACGACTAAACTAACATTCATTACATACATAACATTCTAAATAGTAAGTATCTATAGTGATAGGAATCATTAGATATTAATAATAATAATAAATCAAAGAGTATATTCTTAAAAAGGAACTATGTATACTATAGTTCTGTGATGTAGTAGCTAGTTGGGGTGTATGGCTCGAATGGGTTGGTCACTCTTGTTTGGTCCATTGATTGGAGAGCAATGGTAATGTAGTTTGCAGGCGATTTACACAATCTATCTTCTCATTGGTGGACAACTCATTGAAATTAGAAAGAAAGAAAGAAAGAAAATAGATTTATTTGTGACGAGCATAAGTAGATACAATATACAAATATTAATTCTAATAAATAACAATTAAACTAAAAAAACCAAAAACTAAAATTAAAAACTAAGTAAGTAATGCGGTCGCCACAAAAAGGCTCCAACTCAGATTTGCTGGGTCGCATAGCTACCCAGCGCTGGTCTTCCGTTGGGGCATACAAGGAAAATTATAGAGACAGAATGATTTATGATGAATGAATGATGGCATTTTAGAACTTAGTTCACTTAAATCGGAGTTCAACATTATTAACCAGATCTTAGGACCCATATGTGCCAGGAGATTCCTACTTTTTGACAGGGGTCTCTTGGGACCTTGAATGCATAGATGAAATCGATCTCGGTGTTGATGCAGGTACCTGTATGATTTTAGATGGAAAGTCCTGTATGGTAAATAGCAAGGTTTCGGCCCCTCATCATTCTACTCATACAGTTTCACCACAAAATCTGTACCTACGTCCTCGCCAATATTATCCCATTTTATTTATTTGTAAAAGTACAGACAGTAATATGGTTTAAAATGAAACATTGATTTGAGGTCATCCTATGATCTGTGCATTTTTTTTGCCATCAGGCCAAATACTTATCCATGACTGAAATATCTCATATTTTTTTTCATTGATTCATAGAGATAGAATGTTTTAAATTTTTATTTGTTACCATTTTTTTGGGTTTCTATCCAGTTTATTTTATCTTTTGTAATAAATGTTTCTAAGTTAAATTTAAACTTGTTTTTTTTTTAATTAGATGTATCAAAAATTATTTACGCGGACTTGGCTATCACAGTTGTTTGCAAAAAATACCTGTATTTATGTGGCTTGGTTCTCGTCATTCAATAAAAAAACTTAACAACAGAAATAAATTCAATTAACTTGTCACCCATGTTCTTCGAGGAAGCTAGGAGTTAAGGCAGATTTTCGCTTAAACCACTTCCAGTTAAAATATTAATGATAGCTGCCACCTATTGGAATTTTCATGAATGTATTACGCAAAGCACTGTGACATCGTAGTTCAGAAAATGTGGGCGTTTCACTTTGTTGCCTCGTTTGTTGCTGAAAGCGTTTTTCTTGTTTTACCGTTCTGCTACTAGATGTCGCTTTTGGCTCTAAGCGCAACTAGTGGCCAAATCTGGTAGCAGTGGGAAAACGTGGCAACTTGGTGGCTACACCGAAGTATTCACAAGTTTGGCTAAAAGCCCGTTTACAAGACAACACACAGACAGTTTACTTGTTTTTTCGGTTAGCTACTAGATGGCGCTTTGGGTCTTATGGTAGAAGTGGTCGTAGCCGGTTACAAAGAAAAGTCGTGGAAACTGTGGAAAATACTTAAATCTTTAGTTTTGATACTCGCTCATAGATGGCATTAAATGTATGCAGCAAAATTATTGACGAACCAGTCACCATGCGCGAGTAGTTACTTTAAAATATAAAAATTTCTTTACTTGGGATTGTATAAAGTTATTGACGTAAGCTTACGCGAAATATTCCTTGAGGTGCAAGAGGTAAACGACAGATGGGTACTATTCAGAAATAGTTAAAAGTTAAGCGTCTAACAGCTCTCTTACTAGTTCAAGAAAAGTTGTAAAACTTTTTTTGAACTCTGCAGATAATAATTTTCCTTTAGAGCTGCATAGTTGCGTGGAGCTAAGAGTTATAAAAGTAGTCAGGTGTGTTTTTAAATCGGATTTATGTTCAGTAAAGGCCGCGTCCGTTCTTTTTGTTATACTATCATCATCATAATAAGTATCATTCAAGAGACGGCCACTGCTGAACAGAAGCCTGCCCTAAAAAAGGGCCATGACGAATGATCCTGAGATTTCACCATCCACCGACTTCCTGCGACCGCTTTGATGTCATCGGTCCATCGATTGGGATAATCTGCTCCATTTTTCAGTTCGCGGTAGCCTTTGAAGAACCTTTATTCCCCAGCGGTTATCAGTTCGGCGAGTTATATTATAATTATGGCAATTTTACATACGCGCCGGTATATTGTTCCCGACCCTGCACCTCTATGTACTGGCCTAAAGTAAAACGATATTTTATATTTTTGATATTTTTGTGAGTCCAGGGAAGGTTTAAAAGGTGAGATATATAAAGCGAGTGACACCGCGCGGGTCAGCTAGTATTAATAGTACCAGAGCGGGCCGCCAAAGGCCCTTCATATTATTATGAATTCGCTCCATCGTATAGTATTTACACAGTATTTATGGTTTACGCCGTTCATTTGTCACCTACGCTATAATTTAATTACGAACCTACCTATAAATAACGTTTGGGCCAGTTGGTTTAGTTCCCATTAGAGGGCTTGTAACGTTACCAAATACCTACTTAATCACCATAATATTAAATTAACATTTTGAAATCAGTGCCTTGCTTAATAAGAATGTATGTAATAAAAATGGTAATAAAAAAATACATCGTGAGGAAAACCGGCGTGCCGAAAAAACTAAAAATTCGAAAAACATGTGCCATCCATCAAACCGCATTGGGTCCGCGTGGTGTATTTGGACCCAATCACTCTCGCTCAAAAGTAGGCCAGTGTCCCAAAAGTGGGCCTTAGAACGCTGCCATGATGATGATGATGTTGGTAATAAAAAAATTTGAATAGACAAATGGTTTTTGACTTTTATTAGCCATCTCTAAACACTCACGTTTTAGTAGAAATAATCATGTATATTGCCGTGGTTAATTCAGATATTAAAAGCTGATGGTATGACGGTTTTATGATCACAAAGAGGCTGCGGAGGATCCCTAAAAATCGGGTGTTTTTGATGCGGATACGGCCGATTACTAATTCTGCCGCAAACCACTAAAGTGCACAGCTGTGTTTCTCGTAAGCCCAGCAGCAGGCCCACGTCACTTTGTATCAAAATTTAATTCGAAATGAGCGTTATCAAAGGCAGCTTGAATTCGAGGTTTACAAAATTTTACATGACACGTGACATGCGACATGAGATTGATTTGTACTTGCTGCACCCCTCATCTGCCACAAACTCAAAATCTAAATATATTTATTTAATAAAAACCTTAAATTAATATTGAATGTTATTGCTAATTTATGCATGATTTTTTAATTATAATTTAGGTACTTACTTTTTCTAAATGAAAATACTGTTTTGTCAACTCATCTTACTACGAGTACATCTACGAAAGAGTACTAATCTCATCAACACAAGATTTTCCTAGGGTGGAGAATAGTGCACTACCAAATCCATGTATCCAAAGTTTTTATAAAATTAGCACTATATATATTAATATACCTATCAACTAAGTCTACTTTATTTCTAATAAAGTTCTGGTTACAAATAAAATTCGTTTCATTTCAATAATATCACAATTATTCTTTCCAGTCATCAATCGCCAGTTTCACGCGTCCCAGCATAGAAAAATCTGGCTGGGTTCCTAGCTTTTTTTTCAATGATCCGACTTCATCGTAAAGCTATGTGGTGCCAATCGAACTATTTGAGGGTACAGAAAGGAAAAAAATTAGGAATAAAAGTTCTCCACACTATCTTCTCTCACTGTCATGCTGCAGCAGTCAAACTGGGAATGTAGGACATATGGATTGTGGGTGTCAGACCACACCATCGAGCACATAACTCCCCAGCTATGAGAAAGGCACCATGCCATGCCGAATCGCTAGTTCTATTGCTCACTCATGACGTATAATGTTCTATGTATAATACAGTTCAAATGTTATTACCCTGCATGGGTTTTTATTAGTATAACAAGTACTATATTCTTAGAAGTATTATGTATTCTTGCTATAAAATATTTTTTTTTTCAAATCTTCGCATTGAATTTCCTGCAAAGCTCGTAGCTAAACTGGCTATGTATAGGAAATAGATAGAATTAATTTATTTTACGCCAAACCACAAACATTAAAATGAAATCGTCGTTTATAACATGATTTTCTGCTTTTGTACTTTAGCGTGTCGTTAGTGTCGGTCCTAGTTATAACAGTTGTCAGGCTATAGCGGAGGCCTTCGGGTAGCCTAAACCGAATGACTCATTAAAACATGCCAAGAATTGTTCGAAAATACTAAGAATTATTGAATTTCCATAGCGTATTATTCTTGGAAGAAAGTTTATTAAGGGTTTTACATCAATTATTTAGTATGTTAATACTTGCATTCAAACAACCATTCAAATTTGATTTGGTTCAGTCTCAGTCGGAAAATTATTATTATGATATTTATCAAAATTTTTCGTATGGCAATCAATACATTCATAAAATAATGAAAATTATGTATTTTATTAGATACTGACGAACGATGATATGGCGCGGCGGGCGAAGGTCCACCAGCGACGCAGGAGGTTGCGGGTTCGATTCCCGCTTTTGAACAAATGTTTGTACGATCTGCAAATACTTGTTCCGGGTGTTCTGGGGTATTTTTTACGTATAATAAAAATTTGTATATCTGTCTATATATTGTATTAAGTATATCAGTCATCTAGTACCCGTAACACTTAACACGTAACCGTAGCTTGGGGCAAGATGATGCTGTGTGGATTATCCAGCATTATTTATCTGGTTCCCATAGTACAAGTTTTGTTAAGGCCACTGGAAAAATAAAAAAAAATAAAAAATACAGAATAATAGAAAACAGAAACAATTCCTCGTGCAGAAGCTGGCTTGAGTTCGTGTACCTAGGTTAGTATATTAGTGAGCCCTGGTATTGGAGCGTGCGCTCGAAATACGAAAGCCTAACAATTCTATGGCTGCGACGGAAAGATTGCACTTTCCAAAGTACAGAAATACTCGTAATACCAGCAGTCAACAATACAGTGATTACCGCGTCGACAAAGCAACGTTAGTACTTTAGACTTAACTAACGTAAATTTTGTCTATTTTTTTTTTTAGATAGATAATTCATTTATTTGTATCTTCAAAACACACATACATTTTAAAGTGCAAAAAGGCGAACCATACAGTAAGAATAAGAAAAAGAATAATTTATTTAAGCAAAAATACATGAGACAAAACACGGTAGGTAGGTACTAAACTATTTAAAAACTGGTTTTAAATGTAATCATAGTAGTAAGGTAACTTTAGTGTAATAAAGCCTCAGATGCCTAAACTAGACTAAAAGCCTTCAAGATAGACATCTGCGCTCCCCCTATAATTGCACTGGGAAATTACATTTTTACATATATTTTTTATTTTAGATAGTTACGAGTAAGTATTTTAAATATCAAGGATCTAAGTAAAACATTTTTTTTAAATAGGTACGTATTAATGTTTTTGTTAATGTATGGCGGTTATATATTATTATTAAATACTAGTAGACCCGGCGCGGTTTCACTCGCGTTTTTTTTAGCAAATTTTTACACCCTGTATATTTTCTCACCGTTTAAACCTTCCCTAAACTTTTACAAACATTTCAAGACCAAAGATAGCCAAATCGGTTCAGCCGTTGTCGAGTTTTAGCGAGACTAACCCACAGCAATTCATTTTTATTTATAAGAAGATTATAATTTGAAATCCAACTTACCTAGCTATCCTACAATCTAAAAATCATTATTTAATTACTTTCCTTCTTCGACACAAATTATTGCTAACCTACTTTAATATAAGTAAATAAAATAAAAAAAAATCTAGCTATTGAGAATGAATGCTAACAACGTTCTTATTATAATTCCTACTTATTTAAACTTCGGCCTATCTCCATGTTGTCATACCCTAATATGTAACAACTGTAATGAACCTACCTTAAGAAAGCAATAAATAAATTGAGTATTGAATGAACTAAGTAAACAACATTTGGCCGGTACATTACGCGCCGGTAATAAGTCCCCAGTTCGTGACACGACATACTGCGCTATCGCTTCGGCGCTAGTGCAGTGTTGACCGCAATGTGTGTCTTGGGGGAATTGATTGATCACCGCCTGGAGACTTATTTCTATGGTCAGTAGATCTAAGCATATCATATTATATCACTTATATAGGTCAGAGCGACATCGCTTATCCTCCAACTTAGGACAACGTTAGGATATTAACGAAATTTTGCTGGTTTTGTACCATTATTGTAATGGGTAATACCCTCTTCGATTTTTCAGTTCTATTGCGTCATTACTGTCATTAATTATCATTATCATCATCGACCAATATACATACATTCACTGCTGGAAATAGGCTTCTCCCACAGATTGCCAGAACTACAGATTTTGAGCCTTTAGCAACTTTCTTCGACTGCATCGTCGCAATGTCATCGACCCATCGAGTCTAATACTTCGTTTTCCAGTTTGTGGTCCCATTTATTCCCAGTGGTTGTCGGTTTTGTCTCCGAATTATTATGGTCTGCTTGCTGTCATTTCATTTTGCTAATTCTGATAGCTATGTCAATAAGTGACCTTGGTTCTTCTACGAATTTTTTCATAGTATTTCATCACAAGCAACAGAAACGCGATTGCGTAAGCTGCTCGCATTGAACACATTCTTTGGAATGCATTATTAATTGTATATTTAAGCACAACTTTACTGTTTATCATGACAGCCTTCTAATGTTCCCACTGCTGGGACACTGGCCTACTCTTAAGTGAGAGTGATTGGGTCTTAATCGACCACGCGAACCCAATTCGGATCGATGGATGTCTTTCGAATTGTTAGTTCTTGGACATGCCGGTTATCTCACGATGTTTTCCTTAACCGTATGAGAGCACTGGCATTGCGCACCTAAAATTTTCTGAAAAGAAAAACCCGGGAAGGCGGGGTCACTACCACTAGACCACCAGTGCTACTTAAAAAAAATTTGTCACTTTACTGTTCAAACTATGAAATTCAAAACTTGCAGCTTTTGTAATTTTACAATGATCTGAAAATACCTTTAAGGATAAGTCTATTTCCTCGTTTTTTTCATTCACCGATCAAATCACAGATCAAATTGACGTTGCTTTGTGCAATGTCTCGACGGTAGCTTATGGATCAGTCTAAATTGAAGTTGAGGTAAAGTTAAACTAGAAAATACTACTCGTACAACGACGAATGTATAAAAAAATCATACGGTATTTTTCGAGTATAAAAAAACAATTATTATTAGATAAGCGCTCCTATAGGGATGAGAAATACTTAATATTTTTTTTATTAAGCAACAGAGTTAAGTAACAAGACGTGGTGGATACTTTTCCAGCCGGATATCATGAAGTAGAAAAATATATAGTGAATGATATGCGAATCAATATATTTTATTGTGCTATAAAATCCCTACTAAACTAGTCTAGTAACTAGTATTCTATAACCAAAATTGTAGTCAACCTGCCTGTATTGAAATACAATCATATAATAAATATAAACAAATATTAAATAATATAATAAAGATCCTAAACGTTCGGATCAAATAAAAAATTCTATTATCGTGAACACCGCTGCCCCTTGAGACGTCGAACAAAAGTGACATATCCTAACCTTTGAGACGTGTTACGATAAATACGTTAAGTTATCCCCTGAAACGATATAAGTAATACTGACTATAAATCATTTGTTAGTATTCTATCAGTTGGACTAGCTTGCAATGTGTCACGTATGGAATATTTAGCTACTGTAAAAAATGTGGGCATGTCCCCGCTTAGATAGATTCAAAGGTGTTGAATTTCTAGAGATTTTAGAGGATTTCTAACAAGGGGATTATAAATATAAGTGAGCTTTAATTCATGTTAATTAATTTTTGTCACGTTGAACACCTTTTGCGTAAAACGCATTAATTTATTTATATACACCACGTCATATACATCAACTTTGAATTTATTATGTCGGCGCTTGCTTCTATTACGGAATGTTTTATCGCCATTTTCATTGGCGCAAACTTTTCAGTAAATCCTGCAAACTGCCTCGCTGCCCTGTTTCCACAACCTGGGTTACTTATTGGGTCATAGATTCGCAATTTTTAAGTCAAATATTGATGAGACTTCTTAGCTAACTAATTTTTTTCGTACAACCAGAGTGATCGAATAATTTCTTTAGCATATCCCACAGTTCATACGTCGTACATTTTTCGGCGCAAAACACCAATCTTCGTAATTTTCACGACCTTTTAATTTAGGAACGTTAGCAATATAGTTCGACGTCATTTTTTTATTAATGTCAGCATCGTATTTCACTCGCAAATTACTAGAAAATCATTTGCCGACAAGGGCCGCCTAACCAATTAATGAAACACCTTGGTTGGTTGGTTTTCACAGACAAGAGAATTTATTATAAAAGTGTTGCCATACCACAGTGTTGCAGTAGTATAATATTTTGTTACAGTTTAGCGAGTGGGGTATTTTTTTAAATTATATTACGGCAAAGCAAGACCATCCAGGTATGATAATAATTTCAACACGCAATGTCTACGACAAAATCATAAGGAAAATTGCATGCATGAAGCATGTGCCACTTGTCTAACTACGTTTTAACATTGCGTACAAGGACATTTAAACCGGCCTTGTATGAAGGTGAAGTATAACTCATTGCATTTTTAATTCGACCGGCGTACGTCATTATTTATAACCGGTTCCTGACATTATTGATCTAAGGTAAACAAGCCATAAAATATTCATATGATTCCAAGTCGCGTTTACGTCATCAAAGGTGGCCAGTTCAACCCGCCAGCAACTCGGTAGCGTTGGAAACCGGTGCAAGTTCTCTGCATGCAGTCATTGTATTATATGCTTCTAAACTCAGGCATGCCTGGCCTGTATTCTAGAACTCGGCGATTCTGTTGAATGAATGAATGAACTGAACTATAGCTGCTATGGTGTTTTCGTATTCTGTTATTTGACAACGATCCAGTTGCATTGCAGCAACATTTCAGCTCAAACTAATATCAAAAACCAAGCAGTTGAAATTGAGTTGTACATTATCGGAATCGAGTTCTTGAGCGTGACTTGATCACTCGCATAGATTTGGTGACATTTTTGTATGATAAATTGTCAAAAATTCATGCTTGAGTGTCAGTTTGTGTTTTGTTTAATAATACGGACCCGAGTGTACTAGAATAACGCTTAAAATAATACAACGCAAAATATGTATCTACCTCCTTTTTGACAACACTGCACTTTTAAGATCATCATCATATCAGCCGATAGGCGTCCACTGCTGGACATAGTCCTCCCCAAAGAGCGCCATGACGACCGACTTTGAGACTTCACCATCCACCAAGTTCTTGCGACCGCTTTAATGTCATCGGTCCATAGAGTTTTACCTTTAGGATCAAAGTATAATTATCTAAAAAATATTTTTATCATCTAATCATAGTTAGATTTAAATCCCAAAGTGCCCCACGGACTAAATTACTGAAACAAAACACATTGCCGTGATTGAGTTCGTCATTTGTTACATAACAGGTTGAATGCAGTTTACGCTCGTAATTGCGTGCATTGCGCGTCTGTTGATTTTCCCAATCCGTTTGACATATTTTGCAATGTATATACTTTGTCTTCATTGCTTTATTAGCGTGTTCAATCATAACTTTTGATACAAAGAATAACAGAATCAAAATTTTAGAAATGATTGAGGTTAAACTAATGACGTCACATTAACGACTGGTTAACCGCTAGCACGTGCGTTAATTGCTGGTCAGTAAGTCAACCCCTCAATCAGTAAGAAGCGATTTTATTTACTTAGATAACCGCGGAAATAAGTAAATAAAAAAATTGGTAAAAATAGGGCTAGCATATGGCGCTGGCGGTCTGTCGCGGCAATCTGCTATAGCGCGACCGCAGGGTGCTGGCAGGCAAATTGAAAATCGTTAACACTGAACCAACAACGATCGTGTCGAGTTAGGATTGTAGCTAGAAGAATACAGACTGTTTTTGATTTTGTAAACTTTTATCAGCCTCGCCCAGTTCAATTGTACGTGGTGAAGAAGGATCATCTAAAAAAAAGCTTGGTATTTAAGCCGTATTTTTTTGCTCGTTGCTTCTTTTTTAGGCGCGTGGAACTGGCATCAATTCACCTAGCTTGTTAGACGTTTTATCATCTGGTATTTACATATATATATCTGAATAAAACAGCAAACATACATTAATAATCTATATCGCTACTAAAACTTTGCCAGTAAAACTCATTGGCAATGTAAAAAATGGTTCTTGTTTACCATTGAGCTACTTACCGACCGTTATTAATATCGCTGCCTAGATTTTATAATATTGGCCGCAATCTCCCGGGTAAGTCTTTATTAAGTTTGCTGAAGGAAAATTGAAAATTGTATAATATTGAAAAGTCTCAGACTGCAGTCTGTGCGCGACAACAAAATTATTGAATTCAAAGCAAATAGCCAGAATTGAATAAGATAGGACAATTTCTGGAGATATTATATATTAGTATAGAAACTATAACAATACTTGATGTTGTGTTTTTATACAGGGTATTTTATTATTAGTGCATATAATTCAAGGAATAGGTTCCACACACGAAAAAAAAACAAAGTGTCAGTGCCACCTATTATATTGACCAGATAAACTAAATTGATTTACTCGAGATTATTAGGACAAAATAAAAAGAAGTTGCATGTATTGTATTAAACTTATAGACATACAAAACTAAGAAATACAATATTTATTACAAGTCTTCTAAGCAGAACCGTTCTGTTTAAAATTTTCAGAACAGTTTGGTTTCATTCGTCATATTTCGGGTTACTCAAAGTATCGAGATATCTGCGCGCCGCCCGCTTACAACTCTCATAACATATCTACCTTTAATAATATGAAAAAACCGATTTCTTTTGTTAATGTTACAGCCTACAATTGGTTTAGTGATTAAAGTTGAGGAAACTTATTGTGATATTAAGAATATATTATAAAATGTTTATTTTTATTTATTTTATTTATTGTTATTTTTATAATAATTCAAATTGCAATAGAACAGTCTTGAATACGAAATGATTTATTTCGATTTATAAATGTAACAAAATCTCAAGTAAAAAAAAATGGTCTGATTTTACTACTACAGTTGGACCTAAGGTACCGCAAAGTTTTTTGTAGTTGTTGTAAATTGAAAGACTGTTTGATTTTAATAGTTATATTAAAAAAGCATTGAAGTAGTTTTGTTACTTTATTATATTCATATAGTTATTATTATTACTGGCTAGCTTTAATGATTACTAATATTGATATCTTAAAAATTAAAGGTAATTTCAGATTTCGTATCAGATTGGCCAGAAGTTGCAATGGATCGTGTTACTTGGAAAGAGAAAGGGACGATATGGGTTGATTTAAAAATAATAATAACATGGAATTGTGCAAATAAAATCTTTCATTTCATTTCATTTCAATTATTCATTGCTTCATGTTCATTCATTTACATTGAGTATTTCGTATTTTTAGGTCTTAAAATACGTTAGTAGGTATGTACATGTGCCCTGTTAGGGCGTTGCAACATTTGAGTTCGGTTTACATAATTACTAAGTTTGTATTTGAATAGAATGGATTTTTAATAAAATGTACAGTGTAATTAATGATTTTTAAAACAATTAAATTAGGGTGTAGGTACTAATAAGCCTTTCTTAAAATATTAAGAAAAGGTCTTCAAACGCAAGCGAGCTCTAGTAATTTTACATGCTACCAGTACCTTTCAAACACATAAACACATACTACTGCTTGGAGACTGAGTTTCTAGAACCAAATCAAAATAACTTGACGAAAAACTATGTTTCAAATTCTCCAGACCCAGCATAGGCATAGAAGTTTAGAAGTCTTGACAGTTCCCAGACGGGCTCATAATAGTTAATGGTTTATTTCATGCCAAAAACATCTTGCCCGAACTATAAACCGACACATTACATAAATAGTAGCGGTAAATTGTCTACAGTAATGTTTATTATATTATGTAGTTTTGAATTGTTTTTAAGCGTGTTCCCGTGCTGTACATTGTGTGTGTTTTATACTTACTAATATATAATATATAATTAAATTTACCTGTACAACCAGTAAGAGCACCGGTGGTCTAGTGGTAGTGACCCCGCCTTCCGATCCTAAGGTTGTGGGTTCAAACCTGGTCGTCCACCAATGGATTTTTCTGTTCAAAAAATGTATGTGCGCAATGCCAATGCTCTCATACGGTGAAGGAAAACATCGTGAGGAAACCGGCATGGCCAAGAACTAAAAATTCAAATGACATGTGCCATCCATCAATTCAATGGGGGCATTGGGTCCGCGTGGTAGATTAAGACAAAATCACTCTCGCCTGAGAGTAGGCCAGTCTCCCAGCAGTGGGAACGTTAGAAGGCTGTCATGATGATGACATATATTATTCTGTGTCATTAATATGTGATCACCTTTTAAGTATGACCAATCAAACAAAAAAAGTTTATGGATTGAGAACTGTCCATTTTTGAAATCGGTTAAAACGGGGCAGGGGTGGGGGGGAAAACACAAAGAGAAAGCATTAAAGAAAATAATAAAAAACGTAGGTTTAACCAGTCTGCTTAGGAAAAAAGTAGTAGTAAGATTAAAGCGCAATTAAGAGTCCGTTCCAAGATCCAGCGCTGTCAAGTTTAGGTATTTACGGGCGCGCGACGCGAGGCTCTATGTGTGCGCGGCTCACCGTTGTGTGCGTTAGTAACTTACACAACTAAGTAAAGGACAAATACATTTGATCCTTTGTCATGTCGACTGGATGATTATGTTAAAAATAGGTGTCTACTGCATACCCTTATGTTCCTACCTAACTCTACTTGTTGAACAGATAATGACGTGAATAAAAATAGGTAGGTAGGTATACATATTAAATATATATTTAAGTACCTACCTACTTACTTTTTTTATTAAAACCTTGGTACCTACTCTAGCTAGGTTAGGTACCTACTTACCTATTATTATGACTGGGGACCACACGCTCTTTTCCTACCTACTCTCAGTTTTGTCCTCAAACAGGAACCATTACATGGTAGGTAGGTAGGTAGGTAATACCCTGTAGTACCTATTTCTGCTGCCAAGCAGTAATGCTCGCGTCTGTGATCTAGTTCGATGCTCTAGTTCGATGGGTATGGTTTCCGGTGAAATTACAAGCACATGATACCTACCTACTTTTATTGTATTAGCGCGTGTAGCGCGCGGCTACCATACAAGCAGGGCTGGGGTTGGAGAGTACTAATACCTGTTCTGTGGTTGGAGGTACATATAAAGGTGACTTGATGAAAGTGGCCGCGCGGCACTTTGCGGCTAATTTGAAATCACACTAACAGTAAGTACCTAGGTAGTTACCTAAAACAATTTATCTCGACGAGACGAGACGAGATAAAATAGTTTGAAGCGTATACAACTGCCTGCCAGGGCGGCAGCATAGTAAATAAGTGCAGTTGAAAAGCGCGGGTGCTATAGCCGCCTTACTATGCGAGCGGAGCAATATAAACTTTCGGGGAACTGTGATAGAGCTTGGAATCGCTGGTAGTCCATTTCTTGAGAGAGTGCAGTTTTAGTCATGGTCATGAAATATTTGAGTTAGTGTTTTTCATTACCTACCTACCTATTTTATGATACGCTTGATAAAAAAAAAATCGTACTGATTATTATCTAAGTACCTACTAATGTTTTACAATACACATGCCATAATTTATGATTTGGAAGAACACATAAACCAGGTAGGTACGCGAACGGATGCTAGTAATAATTTAATTAATCTGGTATGGTGATGTATGATATCTAATTATTTAAAACGTGTAACATAATGTACCTATAATCCCGAAAGGGGGGTATTCCACCCTTGCACGTGAACACTTTGACGGTGCAAAAGTTGAATAAGTATATCGTATTTAAAAAGTCCAATTAGTAAGTAAGTATTCATTTCATTTACCTACGCATACATTACGCATTTCATGAATGAAAAACTTTGAAATTTCAAAAGTCATAGTGCATAAAAGAGTATTAGAGTTCTTTGTGATAGAGCTCGTCCGGGGAAGGACTACCACCATACCTATTTCTGCCGCCAAGCAGTAATGCTCGCATTGCTATGTTCTGGTGTGAAGGGTATAGTTTCCGGTGAAATTACTGGCACATGAGGCGTTCGATCTTAGCTTCAAGGTGGCAACCCGCGAGTGATACTTCTGGTATCGCAAGCGTCCATAGGCTGCGGTAACCGCTTACCATCTTGTGGGCTGTACGCATGGTTGCCACTACAGTTGTATAAAAAAAAAGTAATTGAAATAACATTGGGGGTATTATACCTGAATACTGTGAATACCCCCTTTTCGGGCATAGAGGGACATTAGGTTACACCATGAACTTATACAGGGTGTAAAAAAAGACTTCTACCGAGATTAATCGGTGTGAAAGATCAGACCATGATTCTGAAAATATTTAGCGGAAAAAAACGCAAAAAATAATGTTGACTTGTTTACGTCCTTCTCGTTTTTTTCTAGTTTCATACACATAGTACAACATAATAAGATCACAACTTTATAATTATCTCTAGTCGTTTTTTTACACGCTGTGTATTTTGTATCTTGAGTATTTTCTTTTTCTAATAAGTAGGTAACCTTATAATAATTATGAATTTTTTGCTTGCAAAAATAAATAAACAAGAACAGTTTTACTGTACTTTCATAAGGTTATTTTACACTAAAACAAAAAATCAAATAACCCCTCATCTGTGTCGCAGACTATTTATATAGACAGAGTATTTATTAAACGTATTTATTAAAACGCAATATTATGTTGGTTTCTTGAAGAAACCTAAACGTTGGAAAATATTATCGAGGACACGAAAAAAACCTTTGCTTAGTGGATTTTAATATACTGATTACAGATAACTATCAACTTGTATTATGCAATTTATTATTACTTCATCCGAAATAACTGTGTCATAATCATCCGTGTCATCGATAATTTCATCATCTTTCTCCTGAACTAATCCAATATTGTTATGGTGAATAAATCCACTGTCGTTCTCATAAACCATTTCATCATTGTTCTCATGAATAATCAATCTATCGACGTTTTCATTTGTCAATCTGCGCACATTTTCTGTGGCTATAGAGTTCACAGTATCAGGGGCCAAGAGTCTGTAATACAAGTAGCATTTTATAAAGGAACATTCGTTTTATAATTTTACCTATAATTCTACAGAAATGTTACAAAATCTGAAATTCCAAAAATTTGGAAGTGATCGGAGGTCACTACAGCTTTTAGATGCATTGGGCACTCACTAGACCAAGAAGGAATGGGGAAGCTCATGATGATCTATATTTTTTTTGTGAAATTGATGAAAACTTTATTGAACTACAAAGGTTTCACCAAAGTGCTACTACTTCTACAGCGAACTATTATCGAAAAGTACATAACAAATAAACTGTAAATAAAAAAAAACCTTTGCTTTTTTGTCTCTCTTGCTCGTTTTAATATGTTTTTCAAACCTTTTTTTTCTTTTAACGCAACCGAATTTTTGATTTTTTTGTTTTTTTTCGACATTGTTATCTGAAAATTACAAACATAAATATGTTAATTTTTACGTAATTATATAATTTCACAAAGAAAATGAATATTATTTTCATCTATATCCATTATATTATTACATTTTCATTCATATCTATTATACCAACTGCTTTGTACTTTATTGAAAGAAGTACTTATGTATATTAATATTTTATGCTAAAGGTATGTTACTACTTGATGCACTACTATGCTATACTTTTTTTGCTTTTTTTGCTTTACTATCTACAGGGTAAAATCTAAACGACAACATTTTTCCATATCTATAGCCGTTTTTTTTTTTTTTATACAACTGAAGTGGCGACCAAGCGTACGGCCCACAAGATGGTAAGCGGTTACCGCAGCCTATGGACGCTTGCAATACCAGAGAGGTATCACTCGCGGGTTGCCACCTTGAGGCTAAGAAAGCCTCATGTGCCAGTAATTTCACTGGAAACCATACCCTTCACACCGGAACACAGCAATGCAAGCATTACTGCTTGGCGGCAGAAATAGGTATGGTGGTAGTCCTTCCCCAGACGAGCTCTATCACAGAGAACTCTACTACTCTTAAACCGTTTAGATTTTACTCACAAAGGGCGTTCGAGAGTAGGTATTCACTTCATTCGTGGCGTATCATAATGTCCCTGTAAACTCGAAAAGAGGCTATTCCACAGGTCTTGGTGAACAATGTTTTTTCAACGACTTTTGACGACGACGATTTTTCATTCATAAATTAATAATAAATAAATTATCTGTGTAAACTCCAAGTTAATTAATAATGTTACTTTAATTTTTGTAAGGTAATGAATGAATTACGAATTTATGATGTACCTATTCAACTTTTGCACACGTCAAAGTATACACGAGGACGACGTGTATTATACGTGCTTCGGCGGGATATCCCCCTTTCGGGTTTATGGGGGACATTTTGTTACCTACACGTCTATGATACTAGATCATACCGTACCATACCGTCGTGCTTATGTTTTTTTTTAACTAACTAAGTAAGTGTTCTCATTCATTCTACCATACCATACACCATCATAAAACAAAACATACCATACCATAACCTATGTATTATTCCAAGACATAAACTATGTGTATTTCAAGTATCAGCCAAATCCGTTCAGCCGTTACGGAGTAAGCGCAGACAAACATACACTCGCACTAACTCACAAACTTTCGTATTTTACCTTATAGGATTTTGTTTTCTATTAGATTCAAAAGAAATTGAGGCTATCTACTTATACAACTGCTTCATCTATCCTGTCAATAATGTTATTAGTACCTAGGTAAGTACATTGGGAGGGTGATACTTACATAAGTTGTTACTTTGGTAGGTAAGTCTAATAATAATTAAATAGGTAGGTAGGTACCTACTAGTAAGTATATAATAATAAATAAATACCTACCTACATGATTTACGGGAAAGGGACCCCAGCTAGTGAAAAAAAAACGGGTTAGACCCGAGTTTGTCATTCCGTGGTCGTTTCTATGTTTACATTTTTTTACATAGAATTTGGCCGGAGCACTGATGTTCTAGTGGTAGTGAGTGACCCTGTCTTGTGATCAAGGCGCAGGCCAGATAGAAGAAGCGCGGGCGCGCGGGGGCGCGCCCCGCCATCGGCCAGCGCACATCATTCTTCTATCTGTTTTGCACCACGTCCCTCTCCCTCTCCTATATTTTGTATGAAGTGGTGCGGCGCGGCGCGGTGCGCCCGCCCGATGTGCGCCGGCCGCTTTTTTCTGGCTTGCGCCAGAGTTGCGCTGCGCTTCGAACCGAAAGACGACCATAAGGTCGTGGGTTCGAAGACGGTTGGTCGCACACCAATATTCGTAATAATAATGTGCGCAATGCCATCAGATCAGAGAGGCGATTCAAAGTTTTGATTTTATCAAGAGTTAGCGAGCTCGGTAAGTGCAAATAATAACATACCATAACCTCTGACAATAGAGCCCAAATTTGAAAGACAACCTAAGTCCAGCGGTGCTGGAATGACATTGAATTTAATTGTCTATCTATACCTACTTACCATAAAAAAAAAAAACTTAGAATCGCTTCTCAATGATCTATCTCACACGGTAAAGAAAAACATCGTGAGGAAACCAGTAGGTACGTACCTATGTCTAAAAACTAACATTCGAATAACGTGTTATTCATCATACCTATCGGTACTTGTATAGTTACGGTAGGTTCATTATTTTGCATACCTACCTACAAATACACCTACCTGATAAAGTTGGTACCAGCTCTCCTAACTAGATTCTAGTTGGTAAATCGATAAATGCAATTGTATCGCAAATAATATATATATAATTTGTAAGAGTAGTAGAGTTCTTTGTGATAGAGCTCGTCAGGGGAAGGACTACCACCATACCTATTTCTGCCGCCAAGCAGTAATGCTCGCATTGCTGTGTTCCGGTTCGCAGGGTATGGTTTCCGGTGAAATTACAGGCACATGAGACTTACCATCTAAGGTCTTAGGGTAGTAACACGCAAGTGATATCTATGATGTTGCATGCGTACATAGGCTACGGTAACCGCTGACCATCAAGTGGGCCGTACGCTTGGTTACCACTTTAGTAGTATAAAAAAAAAAAAAAAAAAGTAGGTACCTACTTATTTCATTTCAAGTTCCTAGTTCCTAGGTATCTATTTGCAGAACACGCAAACATTATAACCACTGCAAGAATCGAACCCGCACTTCATGCGTCTCAACTGGACACTCGCCAGCCACGTCACCGAGATCGTCAAAGTAGGTCTGGTAAGTTTAGTCTAGGTCTAGTGTCTACCTACTTAGTAGGTAGCTAGATTGTGTAAGTACCTATGGTAAAGGTACCCATCTACGTAGGGACATCCGTGCCCTTTGTAAACTTACGTAAAACAATTTACCTAGTACCTGATCTAGGTCACAGAGCCTAGGTACTTTGACGATCTTGGTGGCGTGGCTGGCAAGAGCTGAGCAGCTGAGCTGAGCTGGGACGCAAGAAGTGCGGGTTCGAATTCTGCAGTGGTAAAAATATTTACGTGTCCTGCAAACACCTAGGAACTTACTAGGAACTTGAAATGAAATAAATACTTTTACTTGACACGTAATTGCTTTTTCTGTCTGGGTCTTGTATTACCATGGTAGGTTGGTACTAGAGTTTCTGATACCCACGATTTAGCTACTAAGTAGGTACGTAGGTAGGTATCTAGGTAGAAATTTTACCTACTACTTAGTGCTAGATTATGTACCTACCACGAAGAAGGTAATTTTAATAATGTCATAAAAGTTTACTACTAATAATACTTACTAGTATACTATGTATTACTACTATGTACTACTACTTACATTCTAAGCTACTTACTCGTATCACTAGTTCTCTAGAACCAGTGTGGTTTACTACTTACATTATTATATCATAGGTACTTACTTAGAGATTTAACTATCACGGATCAAAACCACACGATCGCTTTATAATTTGTATAAGCTCCCTATGATTATACGTAAGAGCTCGCGCGACAAACAGCGATACGTCCTCCCTCCACGAGCGCTTAGCGCGTAGTGAGAGCAGCCGCGTTTTGCATCAAGCTATAAAGTGGATTCGGAGGATTCTTTAAAAATTCGTATAAAAATAAATTAAAACTTTTAGACCATTTTTTTAATTTTATTTTGTAAATAAATATCAAAACTTTAATGTAGTAGGTATATTTTTATTATAAACTTTCTAATTTCGAAGAAACAACGAGCGTAAAATTGGGAAAAGTACGCGTTTTTAGACCTTTTTTTTTTCAAAAATATTGAACTAACGTGATGTTTTTTACCTACTTACTTAAATTTTAAAACTATGATTATTTGAATTACATTTTTGGAAATATGTTAGACCTTGTTGTTTCATAGAAATCATGATCGAAAGTTGACTGAAAATGCTCATTTTACGAAAATGTGCGTTACTAATTATTTTTTTAATCAGTTGTGTCTTGTGTTTATTAATATTTGTCCTACTTACTTAAATTTTAAGCGATGAAGCTTTTATATGTTTTTATTTTCGTTAAAATATCTCCAACACACGAGCCACAATCGTGTTCGATCTTCACGGGCTTTCATGGATAGGATTCTTAACACAGAGAGCGGGCGCGGGTCGGGTCGGGTCACATGGTCACATAATATAATATATCGTCAAAACTGACAAAATTTTTATACATTTTCACATGACGTGACCATTTATCTATGCACGAGAATCACCCTCCAGTATGTTGTCATCCTTGTCGTCCATACAAATTAGACAAAATATACCCGAGTCGTGCCCGCTCTCTGTGTGTTTTGCGCTTAGACCTACTGTACTACAACCACTCTGTGACTAGCTGTTATTGAGTGTTAAGTAAGCTGTGGTCAAGTGTGGCCAAACAATGTTGGTGGCTACGCAACCTGTACGCAAACACTACACAACGTCAATATACGACATATTGATATAGTAATGGAGCATTCAGTCTATTCATTTAGTTAAACCGATTTTGATGGAACTTCATCGGCTGTAATCTGATATACTCGTAGCATCATAATCATGATCAGCATAGCAGTCTACTTCTGAATATAATTTACAAGACAGTTAAGTCGCTTTGATGATGTTAAGCGCCACGTTCAACCAAGTTTAGATAGTAAAGTAAGTAAGTTCGGGTTATTCCCGACGACCCCCATGTCTCGCCCCCACTGGGGACCAGTGGGATTTTTTTTTCCTGATCACCCCCATCGGGGTCAAGGGTAAGTTTTTCAGTAGCTCGTCCCCTTTCAAATAGTATGTGAATTATTTTTAAATCAAATTCCAGTTTGATTTATCATCAACGTTTATATAATATTACAAAATAATAAATGCTATAAAATATGTTTTAAAATCACAGTAATACATTAGAATATAGTCACAATTAAGATAAGAATGGTAATACAGTAAAATTTTAAACTAAGTTCGTATAAGCCAGTTACCAGAGTCTGGTGACAGAGTAAAACAAAAATAACGGACATAGTATAAACAAGGCAGAAATAAAGATATAAAAAAGACAGACATAAAGTCCCGCTGTCTGGCCCTATGCTTAGAACTTTTAAACGACTCAACGGATTTTAATGCGGTTTTCATCAATAGATAGAATAATTCAAGAAGAAGGTTGTAGCACCCGTGTGACGCCGGGGCGGGTCTAGTATAATAACATAGTAACAGATAGTAATAAATATAATAAATAATTCATAGTTGTTCATAGTTTATTTCACAGATAAATAATCAAATAATTACTATATTATTTAATTTTGTTGCCTATTTACGTATATCTCAGGAAATATAAAAAACATATTGTGTGAAATTTTAAAATACTCTGAAAATTTCTTATTGTGTTATTTATATTATAGTTTTAACTTCAGATAGAACTTAATAGCTTGTTAACTTAATAAGACAGAACATCTAACAATGCAAATGTTAATGACAACACTAAAAAAAATTAAATGAAAACACTAAATAATTATACTTCGTAGGATGCGGTTTCTACTATTTAACTATCTACATACAATATTTAGGACTAGATATTACATACAATAATCAGATATTTAAACATTAATTCTCTTAGCCTGGGGCTACAAGTTTTTATCCTATTAAGGTTCAACATGTAATAATTTGCTAGAATGTGTATGATGTTTGTTTGTTATCCATGTGCCAACACAGTGATGACTGAACTGATGCGTTAACATTATTCTGTCGTGGCGTGTCGTGACGCGTCATAAGCATATCGTATCCATACATTTTGTATGGTTTGAATTATATTACTAAAGCGCAGTGTGTTGTGATGCATTTAAATGTATGGATACGATATACTTATGACCCGTCACGACACTTACGACAGAATAATGTAAACCTGGCTTTATAAGTCTGTCACACATGAAGAGGTCCATCTGATGATCCTAAGTAAATCTAAGTACACACGATCACGATATTTAAATCTTTTCAGTTTATCCGGCCTGACTGACTGTCAAACTGCTGACTGTGGTCAAAAAACCTAAATTTACGCAGTAAAAATAAAATAAGCAATACTGAAGGTAAAACGTTTTGTATAGTTTGTAAGGCTTTTGCTTTGAGAAATACTAACAAAGAACTGTATCTTTGATCAACGGTGTCAGGCAAATAAATTTATTATTTATTAAAACAAATTTATTTGCATTGTTATTTAACAAAACAAATTTATTTGCCTCTTGCCCTGTGAAAGACTTGAAGTTGTCTATACATAACGGTGACAGAACGGTATGTAAAAAACTTCTTCCTCCTAATTAATTGTTTTTATAACTAAATTTAGTGGATTGGCTACAACACATGGCTGGATCTCATCAATGCAGAGCATGGTTTGCGATGCAACCGTGTAGCTAGCTTTTTACACTTACAGATTGTAAGCACCACTGTTAACTTACAACTCATCGGTCAAGCTATACAGTTCATGTGACAACAATTAATTGATTTGCAAACTCCTATCTCTTTTATAGTATATAGTTGATGATTAACAATTAGTAAGATTACCACAAAACAGCATTTATTTGATTAGCACGTGAGCAAAACCACAGGCAGAACATAGTCTATCATAATTGGCTAAGGTGATTGTCTTAAAATATATATATAATTAAGTTAAATACCCCAGGCCTTGTATAAGGTACAATTCAATTTAGACTTTGGGAAGCCGATCAAAACATTTCGATTGTTTGGCGTTTTCTTTGTTTAAAAAACAGCGGCTTTGCTTATTACTTGGACCCGGCGTCATGGGGGTGGAAAATGACTACACGGACATGGGGGGTGGCCGGGTGGGTTATTATTACCCGATATTTTGACCTACGATATTTCTGTATTTTTTAAAGAAATTACTACCGTATACATTATTATTAATAATTTTAAGATAACAGCTCTATTGTTTTATGGTTTGGTAAATTAAACGAGAGTTTGTATTACAAAAAAAAATTTATTAAATCTCTAACCTTTATAATAAAATCACGTAATAAATCAACAAAATTGGCGTTATCCAGTATCTCACTTTTCTTACTTTTGAACTTGCCTTAAATTTTAATGGCACTTTTATAAACTTAGCGTCATTAGCTACTAAAAAATAATCAAAATCATTAATTTCAATGAAACCACTGTAGAAAGTTACGAATGTTCAGGGCAAATATATATGTTGCAACCACGAAAGTGTGGGTTGTTTTGCGCCTCTTACGCCCGCCGCACTTGCACCTTTTCTTGTTTATTCACGTTACTACGCCAAACTCACACTGAAGTAATCGACGTTTACTCTCATGTACGTCTTTGCGTGGACACGTGAAGATAAATGTAGTGTTCTATTATGATACCCATAGATTTGAACCAGAGCTACTCGCACGTGGTTTGTGAGAACCAATGCGAGTGCTTTACTAACGAGTATAGTCACTTCTATTGAATCTGTGTCGGCATTTTCTGTATTGACATTGACGGCGAAAATAATCCAATTTAAAAATAATATCTTGGTTATTTGTATCGGTGCACGCAGTAAGCGGTTACGTAGACAACGATTAGAATACGTAGGTAATATTTGAGTCTACAACAGACTATAAATATAGGTTTAGGTATAAGTTTATGTGGATTGTTGAATAATTCGTATACGCTCGTATATTCGGAGGCGTGGTACGTAAGTGCTTGATTGAGAAGCGCGAGGTTGCGGGTTTCTATTAGTTTGGTTCACTTTCACAACTGATTTTCACAACTATAGCTAAGAAAAAACACTTTCTATTCTTTTTTTGATAACTGGTTGTGATAAAGTAATAAATAGTTTTTCTTAACCATAACCAAACCATTTCGAGAATAGTTAAAAAAATATATGATTCTGCTTTCAAAACTAGATAAGACAACAATCTGTAATCAGATGGTTTAACTAAAAACTTACTTAATCAAATTACCTCTCAGCCCTGCATATCTCTGGTTGATTACTGCAGAAACCCCCTTTTCCAGTAGTTTTACCGAAATTCTGCTGAGGTTCAAATGTTTGCTAAGTTTAGAGCTAGATTGCGATGTCAAAAATATTCGACAATATTTATAATTTTTGTCCTTAAGAAAAAGATCTTTATTAACAAAGTAATAAATATACATAATTACACTACATTACAAAATATACAAAATAAACTTGAAACAGTTGAGCCATCTAAAGACCGTTACAAAAGATCTATAGATAGCTCAACTGATCCAAATCACTACCAGACGGAAGCGTTCCCAACATGCTGGCTGCATTGCCACGTTGAATGGCAATGCTGATACGTTGAGCCAGATATGAACCAGCCTTTGGATCACGCGTCGCTTCGACGCCCGAAAAGTATTTTGAAAACGCGATTATAAAAATATATTCAAATTAAATAAGTTTGTATTAGTTAATATGCTGAGTTCAGCGATCAAAGTTAAAATTGGGATGCCTTGAATGCCTTGAAGCCTTGAATCGCACGGTGGCTCTCTTATATATATAATAATGAAAGTCACCTACTATATCCTAGTATGTTACTACATTGTACTACATTGTAGCAGGTGACTTTCATAAATATTGTAATTATTCGGTACCTATCTTATAATATCATAATATTTTACTTATTTCATTTTGATCTTGGACAATTTATAGTGCCGTAATACTGTAAATTGGACTATTTATTAACTGCTATTGCAGTACCATGTACACACTCAAATCCACTAACTATACCAACTGGTGGCCCCGACGCGATTTTGGTGAACTTGTTTACAGTTGTCTGGTTCTGAAACAATTGCCTCTCGTGTAAAGTTAGACGCGCCCCCGTGGTTAAACAGTTAATTATTCCACGGAAATCTAACATTTTTCCGGGATGAAAAGTATCCTATATGCTACTCCTACCTGTGTCAAATTTTATACAGGTTCCAGTCGTTCTGGTGCATGGCGCGATACTACCATAAACACACTAACTATGATAAAGTTGATGATGGATTTCTTATAAAGTTAACTATTTTAATTGATTATTATTTATTAACAGTTGAGCTATCTATAGATCGTTTGTAACGGTCTTTAGATTGCTGTTTTGGTAACTGTTTTTTTTATGTATTTTGTATATTTAGGCAAATAGTACTAATTTACGCAATATATTGAAATGTTCTAATTTACTCATATACTAGCAGTTGGTCTCGGTTTTTTTAGTCGTTAATATTGTGTTTTTTGAAAGTTGTTATAAACACGACGAATTTTTTTGGGCGGCAAATTATCTCCGTCAACAGCCACTGACTCATTCATACTCTCTTGGTAGCGTTTATCATACGAATCAATGGCAACTATCTCGCAGTCAAATTTTATTTAAAAGCTTATTTTTGCAAAAATGCTTTAAATACATTTTCATCATTTTCAATAAATAAAAATGAAGTAAAAAACAGACGGAAAAACTCTAGTACTATTCCGCTTAACCTTTAACCAATGAGGTCACACAGTTAATACAGTTAACCTCAAAAGAAAAATATCGACACGTGTTTCACCCCTCCACGGGACATCATCAGGATCATCGACCTGCTCTCCGGCAGACGTGTTGCTCCGTTGAGCGACTTTGGCTCTAGCGCTCGACCGAGCAACACGTCTGCCGGAGAACAAGTCGATGGTCCTGATGATGTCCCGTGGAGGGGTGAACCACGTGTCGATATTTTTCTTTTGAGGTGAACTGTGTGACTGTGTGTTAAAGGTTAAGCGGAATAGTACTAGAGACTTTTCGTCTGTTTTTTTATTTTGTAATGGATTTCCGCAAAGTAAAGCCTGAATCTATCAATTAAAAATGAAGTAAAATTAAATTATTTTTTTTTGCTATTGGTATCCTTTGAAATTTGACCGACGCCAGCGTACTTTTTTATGTTGTTTTATCTGTTTCTTTTATACATATAAATTATTTGCTGTGCGTTAGTCTCGCTAATACTCGAGAACGGCTGAACCGATTTGGCTAATTTTGGTTTTGTAAAAGTGAAGCCGCGCGGGTCAGCTTTAGTTACAAATGATAATTATTTCGTTTGAAACGATAAACATCCTCAACATCTCACAACGTGCACCTGCAACGTGCTGTTTGACGCTCAAGTTTATAGTTCCCAGACTTCCTAGAACACTCGTCTATTTCTTTCGCCAGTTTCATAATGGAACTAAGGGCCGAAGCACACTATTAGGCGTCATTAGTCCATTGTCGTGACGGCTATCGGCGATAAATTGCCACTTCCTCCTTTTCCGGCGACCACCACGCAAACTGTTCGCACTTAATACCTTTATGAGCGATGACAGAGCAATGAGCCTATAGCCTGCCATGTGATTAAGAGAATATTATTACGTGATCGAATCTTGGTTGGTCAGAACCTAAAATAATATTTTCATCCGGGAATGTTAAAAGTGCACCTCTTCATACGCTATTTATTTCGAGAGATTTTATTGATTTCGATTGAAAAAAAAAATGTGATCCAAGAACTACAATTTTAAATGATACAGGTTATCGAGTGGCATTCTACTAGAAAATAGAGTAGTCTCACCTGTGCAAACTGCAAAGAACTTTGTTTAAAACAAAAATGATTAAACATTAAAACTCTCCCAGATGACCGAGCTGTGAAACTTAACATTTTATTCTTTATTCGGACTGCGAGGTTTTCATCCTTTTCATACAAATAACATCTTTTCACGTTCACCAGGGAAAAAGAGTAAGTATACTTTGTAATAAGGCTCTCGTAGTCTGCGGCGTTTTTTACATTTTACTTTTTCTACGAAAAACTTGTGCTGTACTTAAGTAAATTACAGCCAAAAACTAGCTTATAACCTGTAATATTTTGATTAAGAAAAATTTTTGAAAGTTAAAGTTCGAAAGACGTGCCATCAACCAATGCAGGATCAAATAAAAGTTCATGTTAAATATTTTCGGGTTCAAATTTAAAAACATGCTAAGTAGAATCAAATTTGTGGGATCAAAATTAAATGATAGTGAATCCGTATTGGGTGTCCGCATGGTGGATTACGATTTAATCAATCTCGCTTGACAAACCAGTGTCATAGTGCTAAAACTATGATACTGTGATGACTATGATGATCTTGCTGGTACCGCTAAGGTACGAAGCTCGACTCGCGTCGCTCTGAGGTTTGTTCCAGCTACGATAGAAATTTTTTTAGAAATTTTTTTTTCATTGTTTCGTAGCTGAATTTTTTTGCCGTTTTAGATAGAGATAATGCTAACCTTTTTTGTAATCGTTTAAAAACAAGAATTTCGTTACCGTTATCAAACAACTACTTTCAAATTCTACCACTCCTACTTCTCCTTCCAATACGATTATGTCAGTGCTGCAACATGTAATAAACCGATCTCCTAACTATTTTCCCAATTAAAATACAAAAGCAAAGTAGGAAGGAAGGTGTAAGAGGATCGCCTTGTATAAGATAAAGCACGCTTTAGCGAGACCAGTCCGGAAGTTTTTATTGACTTAGGACAAAATATTTGTATAGTATTTTAAGCTATTTTTCACCAACGGATTAACGGTTCATTCAGTGGCTATGTTTCCTAACTTGACACTTATTAAATTACTCGGCCAGTTACAGTTACTTGCAGATTACGGTATAGGCATGCTTTATCTGTGGCGAGAATTGAACTCAAATTACTCTCAAACGAAAGTGATTTAATCTTAATCCATCACGTGGACCACGATTTTTAGTTCATGGACATGTCGGTTTCTTCACGAGGCTTAAAAGGCTTTCTTCACTTCACCGTACGAAAAATCTGGCATTGCACATATACATTTTTCGAACTGAATATTCCATTGGTGAACGACCGGCTCGATCAAACACACGGTGTTGTAATTAGAAGGCGATCCCGCCTTCTGACCACTTTACCTGACATCACCACTAGACCACCGCACCGGTGCTCTGTTGATATTATGTTAATACTCTGTATATTATAGAGACAATCTATAGGTGCAAGTTATAAGATCTCGCCAAAGCTTAGCGCAGCCAACTTTTTGACGAATGACAGGTTAATCTGTCGGTCTGGAGGATAACAGTCAGCCTTCTGGCGGCCTATGATATCCGTCACCAGGGCCAACCCGGATCACTTGTGTTACTTGTCCGGACAAACTTACAAGATTTTTGTATACTGCAGTATTTTTTATTTATCATAACGATCTAAACTGAGGAATTATGTTAATCGTTAGTCGCAGAAATCTTTGCAAAAGTTTGGTCCCTGAACATTGCGCCAACATTTTATTATTCAATGCTCAAAGTAAAAATTCTACCACAATTATTTGTCTTGATTTCTTGTTTAATTTCTGAAAATGAGATCTAGCACTAGTTTTTAAATAACTAGCAAGTCTCTCACAAATGTCAGATTGATTTTTGCTAAAAGATTAGTGAATATTTGACATACGAAAAGCCGCTAGTATTTGTCTAGTAATAGTGTCCGTTCATACTAATGCTAACCGACATACTATTGAATTATTCAATAAACATTGACGATGAAAGGCGTTTTAAGAGCTATCGAACAAAGTTGAATTCATAATTTACCTTCCGCTTTGGTGGTACAGCCGTAGTGAGTGACTCTACTTCAAGGGTGATTATATAAGTCGTTTTCAATCGATTGCAGTTGGTTTCCATTAAAAACTGACGTATTTTGTAAGAATTTGACAAATTATTGTCAGTAATTTACTAATTAAATCGAATTGCAACCGAGTTGCGTAATCGGCCTTCAGGTCTTTAAGTTGTGGGTTTGATTCGATAATACAGGGTCAGTCATTATCGACCTGACAAACTTAAGGACAAATCACAAATAAGGACAAACACATCAATAACAAAATAATGTACCAATTTTTTCTGAGTAAATCGATTGCGTATATCTGGTCAATTATTATTTATGATTATTGTAAATCGCGTAATAATAAAATATTCGAGCACACGAGCCCCGTAGTTATAGGGGAGTCATTGACACGCGCAAGTCATTGACGCGCGGGTTATTAACAAGCGGGTAATTGACATGCGCCACGCGCTCCTCTTTCGATTTTCAACAATTTTAATAATAGACCAGAAAAACGTAATCGATTTACACAAGATTTTTCAGACAAAATGTAAAAAAAAAACATGTTTTTTTGTGTGAGTAACATATTCCTTGAGTATTGCGCACTATTAATCAAAGACCCTATTTATGCAGATGATTATTAACTTAAATATTTACATTGTTCACAGGTAAGTACCACTGTAAAGCTGGAATGCTCTGTTGGATTTATTACACTAACAACTAAAGGTAAGAAAGTAAGATTTAAGTTTTTAGTCTCCGTCTGTTGTCGGCGACCTATAAATGATAGTACAGTACATGGCTATGGCATAGCCTCTGACTTTCAACATGGTGGAGTATTAAGTTTTTATAGTTAATCGCAAATTATGTTTTTCTATCCTATTTTATTTATTGTTAAATTTTAATTAACATGGACATAGAAGTGTTATTTATTATAGAAACAAAAACTCTACAGCAATTTCTATTAGACTACGAATTTTGCGCATTTTGAAATTTTTACACTCTAACATAATCAGTTTGGTCACCTGCCAGTTTTCTCACTTATATTTTAATGAAAAAAGTCTCGGTAAATGGCTCTGCACTTTATTCAAAGCATCTGCGATGCGACTGAACTGAGTAAATGGCTAAGCTGGGATGCAAGCTTATTACGGCAAGTTTGACTTTAAATGGCTTACCTTTCAGTCGACCTCGGAAGCCTTTTGAGATAAAGTTTTCAAACTGCATTACGCCGTTAGTAGGATACGTAACTGGTAAAGCAGGCTTGTTACTGTAATATTCTTTAGCAGACTCTGTTTATGCGAAATCTATTATATATTTATTTATTTTATTTATTGATAATTTATCAAAAAGAGAGTTACATTAGATGGTTATACATAGGTTTTAAGACATTAACAATGTCTTAAAACCTATGTAAATTTTAAGACATTAACAATGTCTTAAAACCTATGTTAATAAGTTTTCAGAAAATTGAATGTATAATTCTTATGAGTATAAAGTTTCTTAAACCGTAAGTTAGGTTTAAGTAGAGGTTCTTGATAAAGAACAAATATTACTAGGTATTGTTACAAAGCAATTTACAGTTATTAAAAATAAAATACATTTAAACTATCAACTCAAGCCAAAAATCAATCGAGTGTTAACCCGAAACTCAATGTAGGTAAAAGTTTTAAAGAATCAGCCTCAAGTATTGCTGATTGATTGCTATTGAACCTGTGTCCAAAATAAATGTTTTTTTTTTTTTTTGCTAAGCAATAACTATGCTAACAATATTATTGGGGTGAACGTAAAAGCATTGAAAGTATGTTCGTATGAGTCAGTGGCTAACTCAGGTTATGGAGTTAATAGGCTCTAAGGCCTCCGTCATAGTCTAACAATTTTGAGAAAACCGGGACCGACGCCAAACATGCCAATTATTAGTAACTGTTCTTTTAGATAGAATGGTAAGTAACCAGGTAACAGTAGTTTTGGTACACCCTAACTATAAATATACTACCATTGTTTTACCTACTGTTTGCTTGTCTAGCTAGAAAAAATGTTACTTTCTTATAAGCTCTCGTGACGTAGGTGGCTGAGTTTTTCTTAGCAAATGAACGAAGTTAAGCATATGTTCCGTTCATCGTCCTTCGTCATCTGTTCCGCATAGTCACCACTTGGATGGGTGACCGCCAGCGGTAATTTTAATTGGGCGCTCCCGTGCTTCGGAGCGCACAGGCATTTTTACATATTTTCAGACAATTATCATCATCATCATTCCACTGCTTGACATAGGCTACATTGATAGTGAACGCTACAAATTGTCAAAACATTTGTCGCTGTTGAAGTTTTTTGTTGTTGTAGTTGCTGTCGAAAACGTAATTTTTCAGCCTTATTTATCCCTTAAAAATTTAAGGTCATTCGACATAACAATAGTCATGGTAAGTTAAACGTTAACTTTTTAACTATTTTAGTAAACTATTTGTCACAACAAATGTAACTTAAACTGTAAATAAAAACAGGCCTTTAGAGCAGGTAAAGAGTAAACATCGCAACATTTATTTGTAGGATACTGAACTGAATTGTGAAGTTGCGAGCTATTTAGTGCTATTTAGCTTTGCAAGTTGGAAAGCGGGTGGTCTTTACGTTGTGATAACGTTCTAAAGTTTATTGTAGTAAGTGTGTCAGTATTTCAGCCTGCGTACTTACGACTAGCAGTTCTCCGAACAGTAGACCTTGCAGCACAAACTTGTAAGAGCTTTGAAAGTGAGCACATACTGCATTTTGAGGAACTATTTTGTTCATCACGCTGAAGATCATCATACCTTCATCAGATCTTCACCAAATATCAGACAAACTTAAAGTTAATACTTACCTTTTGAATAAAATAAGAACCATAGAAATCAAATCACATTAGACGGAGATATCCAGTAGCCCATTTTTACCCTTTTTTAGAGAAAGTACGCCCCCAATCAAAAATCCCCGACGACAATCAACTTCTATAAAGTCAAAATAAAAACAGACGAAAAATCTCTAGTACTATTCCGCTTAACCTTTTAACTGATGAGGTCACACAGTTACCACAGTTAACCTCAAAAGAAAACTATCTAATAATACTAGATACTAATAGTACTAGAGATTTTTCGTCTGTTTTTTATTTTGTAATGGATTTCCGCAAAGTAACGCCTGAATCTATCAATTATTCTATAAAGTCATAAAACCTGTATTCCAAGTTTCAATCAGATTGGTTGATAAATGCGACCTGTCGGCGAGAATAGCCGGACAAACTGACTGACAGCAAAAGCATTTTTGACCAATCTCAAAACTGAAAAGCTTCGCTCGCTCGGTCAATTACTTTTTATTGGCTGGATTCAATAGCTTTTGTTTAATTTAATAAGCCGTGCGCTTCGATCACTTTAAAGTACATTACTTGCAGTCAGCTATGTCGAATTCCGTGAATCTAGTACCATATTCGTTTTAATAAAATAACTAAGATGAAGTCGACTGGTCTGAGTACATTGTTAGATGTCTTGACAGGTAAAACAGGTATATTAACAGGTTGACAGGTACGCATACTTATATGCACTTATACGAACATCTTATTTACTTAAACCAACATACTTCAGTATGTAACCGCACTTAGGTTAAAATAGGAATTATGTACTTATGTTTTTATTTTGGCTGTACAAATGACTTTTAAATGACACAGAGCGTTTCAAAACTGAATTCTGCACTGCGCATAATGTTGCATTCAATATAATAAACTGACTGGGCGCTTAATTATTTTGAGAGTATAAAAGTTTGAATAGTAATAAGCTGAACTGCACATTGCATGATAAAAATACATGTCATTTATTATTCAATCCTTATTATCTTTGGAAGGCCTTTGCCACTGAGTTGATCACCACAGGCTCTCCATAACAATAACAACTAACCGGGCAGCAAAAAGGGATAAAAAGTATGTAAATTACATATTTTTATAAAGTATTATTATTTTATGGACTGTGAGCAGTGCGGTGACTACATCATGGAGACAGCAAGGTCAAAGCGACAGTTTTATTTAGCTTGAACGAAGAGACGCGTCATTCTATCATTTCATTTGACATATATTTGGATGTTTGACGCGCCGTCTGCTGCGTGGGACTATCACCGAATCGTAATAGTGAATAAAATATGTTATTCTACTCAAAAACCAACTTTATGCGTATGATTTTATAAGAATGATGTCTATTTTTTTTTGACCGGCTTCAAAGATGAAGAGGTTATCATATCAACTGTATGTTTGTCACGCGTTTGTTACGGTTTTCTGCCAATTGTGAATTGATTTTCATATTTTTTTTTGGTTGATAGGTATTTCTTCAGAAGTGCTTACTCAGTTAAAACGAAATTGGATCAGCGCTTTTTGAAAAACCGTAAAAAAACTATCCACTGAAAAAAAAGCAATAGCCGACTCCAAACTAAAAATATATATTAGTTTGAAGCCAGCTATTCCTTTTTTTTAAAGTAGTTATTTAAGAAAAAAATGTATAGGCACCGCGAATTTATTTTATTTGACCATGGCGTGCTTGTCTGACCAATTAAAATGATGGTTAATTGGTCAGACTGTTTAAACTTTCGAATAAGGTCCGCCGAAATAGTATTTTTTTCCGGTGTCAACGTTAAAATCCACGTTTTGTTAAGGCGCACCGAATTGCTGAAACCATGAGATGATAATCGGCCTAGAGAGTTGATAAAATCACGACGTAGGTGGCGCAAGCGACTAGTTAATGTTAGACACCATTACACCAAGCGATTACGAACAGACACAGCTCCGTGCTGTGTGTGGCTACGTCTACGTTCTGCGTAAGCGAGTGGTGTGCTGTGGCCTTAATTTATCCAAGCTTAACGCGCTTAACACATCCCAAAAGAGATGTACAACTTATTTATTTGTAGAACTGAAGTTAAACATAATATAGCCGTTCCGAAAGTTATGACGATTTAAACACAATATTCTTTTATTATAACATTGTGGGAGATTGAAGATGGTTTTCTATAACCTTAATTTTTACTTAAAACGAGATAAACACTATGGTTTGTGTTTTATTAATTCCCGAAACTTGCATGTTACATGCACCGTGATAATGGGAGTCATACACTGTTTTGTGTATTCGAATAATATCTCAAGTCAGAGAAAGTTTATGAATGATTCTTGTTGCCTCCTCATGTTTTCCGATGCCAAGTGATACGAACTTATGTCATTAGGGTCATTGGACCAATACCAGCAGTCAAGAATGTTTCCACTAAGTTCACTGCCAATTCTGTAGTCATACGTCATCTTAAGTTGCTCGTTTTATCTTAGCGTCTGCTGTTCAGTGTTTTAGTAAGTTACGTAAAATATATTTTTTGAAGTAACAGTTTTAGACCTACACAAATCAGCATGATAGTTATAGTCTGCAAGTAAAACAATTCATGAACTCAGATGGACAGACACATATGGCGAAACAATAACGGTTCCTTTTAGATCTATGGAGCTCTAAAAATATTGTAATCTTGATTAGTGTTTATTAACAAACTTGTTCAGTTTAGGCCCAAATACTGAAATGCTAGTTACTTAATAAATCTTAGGGTAAGTTTTTGAAAAAAATGACGATTCAAACAGACAATATTGCTCTCAAATATTAAAATTCAGTATTCGGATGTGAGTTGCTCTTGTCAATGTCATTTTATCTCCAGTAAACAAGGTATTATTTGACGTTGGTTGCCGCTTCCTTAAGGTAAAAAAATATAATAATCATACCATTACGCAAGCGGTAGCGTCTCCGAAGTTCGTCATCTAATCAAATTTAAAAAAAAAACCTGTCAGTCATCAAGATACGTGTCAACAATTGCTGCCTTCATCTTTGGAAGTGTAACGGGGGTGTGTCGCTTGTTGAAGAGCTTTTATAAAGAATGTCTCTTGGGTTACCGGGTTAAATATTTTTGGCAAGACATTTTAAAAATGTATGCATGATTTTATATAATAGTTAGATATGAATAATTTAATTCATTTATTTGCCTAAAAATGCGGAAATCAACGTTAACACAGTCAGTTAAAACAGTCACATAATTTTGCCGGCTTACAGCAATTTTTTTCTATTACTAAAATAATGTCATAACCATTTAAAATGAATTGAATTTCAAATGAAATGAATTTCAAAAATATATCTATAGATCTATTTTATCCTGTCACTTTAGCGGCTTGTTAAATATTGTCCTTCTTTGTCAATGAACAAAGACGTTATTAGATTTGAAAAACGAATACCTAAATACCTTGCATAAGATTGTACATTGGAAAACCCGCCGGCTAGGCTTCCTGGAAGTTGTAAATGTATTGTCCGTTAAAATAAGATAAAATCGTTGTAGTATTTAATAAAATGCAAACACAGTTTAATATTAAAATTTGGATATGCTAAACAGACTTACCTATATCAACAGATAGAACCTGGGAAGTGAGAACCGGCTTTGTAACTTAATTGTTGATTTTAACGGAATGAAATTGGATTTTGGTTTTCGTAAGAACCTATTAACAACCCCCAACCTCACATTGTGCGTGCAAGATTAATTTTAAAGAGACTCGCCTGTTTGGGGAGCTTTTGATTTTTAAAGAATTCAATGAGGAAAATTATATTATAGAATGGCGCTGTTCAGGTTGTCCGATAAATATTATTATGTTCATACATAGCATCCAATAATTTTGTACAAGTAATTGGGCGGTGGCTGAGCGGTTAATGCGTTTGTCGGCCCAATGCAAAACATACATAGAAACAATGCATTTTTTGATGTAAAAATAGCTCTAAAATTATATATATATATAAAAAAAAAAAAACCTACCTACATCTTAATTTTTATCTTACCTGACTTGTCGTCATCCCCCTCCCCCCTTAATTCCATATGACCAGACGCAGATTGTGCTGATCGCTCAAATTATCAGATTAAACAGTGATTAAGTTTACAATATGTTAGCCTGAAAATGTCTCCGACCTTCATGTCGGAGGAACAAACGGCGGAACAAACAATAAAAAAAAAAAAAAAAAAAAAAATATTATGTTCATACATAGCATCCAATATTTTTGTACAAGTAATTGGGCGGTGGCTGAGCGGTTAATGCGTTTGTCGGCCCAATGCAAAACATACATAGAAACATAGATGCATTTTTTGATGTAAAAATAGCTCAACTAACTAACTTTGGCTCAACTGTTTCATATGTATTTTGTATATTTTGTAATGTAATGAAATTATGTACATAATAGGTTGGGGAAAAAGTTTCTTCGCATTTTTTAAGAAAATTCAAAACATTTTTTAATATAGTTTATTTACATTTAACTAAAGTATGTAGGTACCATTTTGTTCGATAACTTTTTGCCATCTTGTAGGTAGGTACATGATCCCATTGCTATAGAAATTTTGGAGCTTCTGATCAAAATACCGCGACAAGTGGTTTTGGCAGTCCTCTCGTGATGTTAACCTGACACTGCCTAAAGAATTCTGAAGAGACTGAAACAGGTGGAAATCTGAAGGTTCAAGGTCAGGACTATACGGCGGATGCATTAACACCTCCCAGCCAAACTCTCTTAATTTTTGCAGAGTGGCTAAAGATGTGTGAGGTCTAGCGTTATCATGATGAAAAACCACACCCCTTCTGTTGATTAATTCCGGCCGCTTTCTCTCAACTTCTTGCTTTAATCTCATCTGTTGTTCGCAGTACAGTTCAGAATCGATGGTCCTGCCTGGTAGTAACAGCTCATAATGAATAATGCTCTTCCAATCCCACCACACACACAGCATCACCTTGTTGCGAGTGAACCCGGGTTTCGCCACAGTCTGTGCAGCCTGACCGGCCTTTGACCACGACCTTTTTCGCACGTTCTTATCGTACGTGATCCACTTTTCATCACCAGTTATCAACTTCTTCAAAAATGGTTCGGTTTCATCGTCGTAATAAAGAATCACAAATGAGTTCACGATTCATTAGGTTTCTTTCAGTGAGCCCGTGAGGTACCCAAATATCGAGCTTTTTTGTGTACCCAGTTTTTTTCAGATGTGCCAAAGCTGTTTTGTGGTCAATTCCCAGCTATTCTTCAGCTATGTCGTAGTTACTGATATGCCGATCTTGCTCCACTTTTTCAAAAATGACATCCATTTTATCCGTAATAGGGCGACCAGAGCGACGTGCATCTTTGACATCAAAATTTCCGGATTGAAAACGCTTAAAACAAATTTGTGCTACTCTCACAGACACTGCATTAGGTCCGTAAACATCGCAAATTTTATTCGCGGCTTGCGTTTAATTTTTACCTTTTTTGTAGTAAAATTTAAAAATGTAACGAATTTCTTCATTAGATTCACTCATTTTGACAGTACGAAAAACAAATAAATATCACACCAATATATCCCAATTTGAATTTGGAATTATGTTCTTTAAAATTTAAACTTTTAATG
Source organism: Colostygia pectinataria (assembly GCA_951394395.1). Taxonomy (NCBI): domain Eukaryota; kingdom Metazoa; phylum Arthropoda; class Insecta; order Lepidoptera; family Geometridae; genus Colostygia; species Colostygia pectinataria. The sequence goes on along the minus strand of OX596348.1, from coordinate 15,766,232 downwards.
ATACCAAAATCAGCCAGATACAAATAGTATAGCCAAAGAAATTTTATTAAAAGTTCATACATACTATAATGCGAAAAGACTTTTTCCCCAACCTAATATTTTATTTTGTTAATAATTTTTTTACACTATTTAAAACATAACTTTGTGAAGTAAAGTTGTCTTGTTTTATGTCAATTCACTGTAGTCACGCCAAGGAATTTATAAGCTATACTAGTACTTATTAGTTTCATGAGTCACGCACGCTCATTCTACAAAGAATCTAAATTATTTTAAGTTTCTCTTTTAAGTGAAATCTGAATCTCTTATGAGAAAATAATACACTCTCTAAACCGAAACCAAAGTCAAAATTTTAATGCATTTTGTTGGTGGCACTAATGACTGCTGCGCGCGGTCCGGAATAGGAGAAATGCTCAGTATTTTGCTTGTTTCTGATAATATATTTTTGAGAGAGTCTCTGTTTTGAAATTGGGCAAAAATGCTTTTGTCCATCAGTCAGTCTGTACGGCTGTTTTCGCCTACAGGTCGCAGTTTTTTGGCCAATCTCGAAACTGACAAGCTTTACTCGCTTTGCTCGCTCAAAAATCGGATTTTGCAGCTCTGTCGGTGTAACAAAAGTTCTTGCTAATACCATTGTAAGATACTACTGAGGTTTAAGTCGTCGGCAAAACGTCGACTTAATGCCGTGTAATAAGCCTCGCAGTGGAAAAGTTATTATTTTCAAGCTGTCACAACTTGGAGCACCGCATTTTAGTGGGCCGGAAGAGGGGGGCGAAACCTGGCTTACAATTGCATGCCGTGTCATCTACAAATACATTCAGAAAAATATATTTCATAGCTACCAGCTGCAATGTAACGGAAAACACGAATTTTATGAAAATTAGTAGGTAACCTGCAAAGTATTTCAAGCTAAATTTATATATTATTATATTTTTGTGTTTGATACTTTGATAATGCCTATCTTATTTTCTAATATGAATTATTAACTGTTTCTTGACCGTGTTTTGACTTTTGTTTGATGATGTCCCTAGACGGTCATGCGGCATGAAATGCGTTTACGTGAATTATCATTCTGCATGATCGACCAAACAAAATCATATCATGCATGCACTGCCAGTCCAGCCTGACTATAGTGCAGTGCTCGCTTAGTAAACAGCAGCGTCTCTTACTTTGCTAATACAATAAGGAATTTTCAGATGCATATTTATTGATCTGGTTGTTACTTCAACGTGCAAAAATACATAAAATGCGTTTCTCTTTTCGTGTTCTATAATTTGGGACAATCTATAAACACGAAAATCTATACTATACTAATATTACTAAGAGAAAATATTTGTTCCTATTTTGTATTTTTGTTTGTTAACTCAAACTCTACTGGTCCGATTTCAAAAATTATTTTACCACTAGAATGCTACATTATCCCTGATTAACATACATTAGAATATATTTATAACTAGTAACCCGCCCTAGCGTTGAACGGTTTCATTGCACCCGCGCAAAGCTGGGACGAACTGCTAGTAATAATATAAATTCTTTCGCTCCGTTGCTCTTGCGATGCGCTGTCCTAGTCCGTCGTTGACGCCGCCGTGAAACAAACTGAGTTGTTGCATGACTTGCATCGATCTAAACGATCATGCGTGCATGTCAATCATAACCTGCAGGATGGAAAATAAAAGGAATTATCAATCAGCTACCAGCACGTAGTTTGCATGGCATGCACATCAATCAATACAACTAAAGGTCATGCTTCTTATATTGGTTATAGATTTAGATCTATGGTCTTACCCATTGATAAGTGCCTTGATTGACGGTGCTCATGAGAAGATTGAAGGTTACAGCCTTCTCAGATGATGAACCCCCTATCAGCCTACAGTATTCCACTTGATATTCATCTTTAAACGCTAAGAGGTCTTCTAGCTTCAGGTTCATTAGATCAATTTGGAAGGCTGGTTTCTTTGTACATCCCAAGAAATGCGTTTGCCTTTGCTTCTTCCCCATGCCCCGAAAAGTTTGATCCTTCACTATGGATGGTTACAGTGCCATATTGGCACTTGTAGGTGCCCTGTCCGGTGATTGTCTCGATCGGATCCTCTCTTTGCCTAGATGTTATGGATGACAGGGATCTTGGCACTGATGAGGGAGCGATTGCGATCTTGTTGTGCACGTCCTGGAGAGTGAACAATAAAGTCTCGGCTGAGGTGGCCAGCCTGGTAAACGTCAGAATTTGTTCGTTTTGCACCTTCGTAATTTCATTTAGGCTTAAACGATTGGCCCGCGCCTGTTCCTCCATAGCCTTTTCTCGGCTCGTCATGCTGTCTAAGATGCTGGACAGTCCGGTCAATAATTGGTTAGAATCAGATGATGTTACGCATAAAGTCGATGCCTCCATGCCTGCCAGACACCAAAAGGAACTTAATCCCCCAAGATCAGCTCTGTGATAATGCGAGTGCAAGTTGTTTACGGGCGTTGCCGGCTCGGAAGTCGATGTATCTCAATACCGATCCCGGATTATGCATTTGTTTGCGATGGATGGAGCTTGATATCGTGTCAAGATATGCTAGGGTCTCGGTTGAGATAAGGACACTTTTTCGAAATTCCATCTCCAGTCCTTGAAGGGCCTCGTTCAAATCCATATCGGGGTCGGAATCGGGCTCGGCACTTGTGCTCTCGCTTATGGATGGTGAAGTAGCCGGGAGTTCTGTGGAGCTTTCCCTGATCTGGACAACTGGATTTTTAAGTGGACTGTGTTCCACCGGGGCTACGGTAATAATTGGGAGGTCTCTCCCATCGATTCGGAGCATGTGTCTCTCCGTGAGGATATCTTTTCTTCCAGCGCTGCGCTTAGTGTTTCAATCGGCACTCCGACGTCGATGGCCTCTTCTATCATGTCGGTCTCTTCCTCAGAACCGGTCTGACTTCCTGCGTCGTCTTGGAAGTCCGAGGGAGAAGACATGTTGGTCTGCGTTTGGTAATTGTAAATAACGAGTGTTGTTATGAAAAATGACACAAGGAACAGAATATGTGATGCGAGAATGGAGACTTGGATTTCGTCGTTAAGCGTTATTAAAATTATTAATGGATCTTCGTAACTCGTATGTATTCTTTTCTTCATGCATGCATGACAGCACGTAACGTCGCATGACCGTCTAGGAACCGCTTAACTTTCCAATCTTTTGTTTGGGGTTCTGGAGTCTGCTTTTGGTTCCATTTATATAGATCGAACTTTGGTTTCTTTGTCAACTTTTTCTCGGAGCTTCATTAAAACGAAACAAACATGATACAACAAGAAGTTTTGTTATATCAGAATACAACTGACTGACTTTTAGATTAGCAACTCTTTGGGTCGAACGTCAAGTTTTGATTGTAATATCCCAAAAATTATTCCCTGTAGGTGGAACTATCGGCGCTTCGAGCCGAAGACATCCCATTGATTATTTCGTCCAAGCGAGATGTGTCTCGATAGCTCAATTGGTAGAGCGCCCGCGTATCAAGCGGTGGTTGCGGGTTCAAATCCCGCTTGAGGCAAAATAATTTTTGGGATATTATAATCTTTAGTCCCTGTAGGTGGAGCTATCGGCGCTTCGAGCCGAAGACATCCCAATGATTATTTCGTCCAAGCGAGATGTGTCTCGATAGCTCAATTGGTAGAGCGCCCGCGTATCAAGCGGTGGTTGCGGGTTCAAATCCCGCTTGAGGCAAAATAATTTTTGGGATATTATAATCTTTAGTATTCCCTTAGTGTGATGGTTAACACTATAAAAACAAAAATAACCAAGTTTTGATTGATTTCGCGGCAGTGTTGCGCTCCTCTAGAGCAGCTTGGGCCCGTGGTTTCCCCGCTCCAAACGTGAAGCAACTTTAATTTAGTCTACCCTTATCGAAGCTTTCAGTGCTGCCTTTTTAGGCTACTCACTTCAAAGCCGCCTCTTCTGTTGTTACTAATTTAGTCTCACGTGCAACCTCAAACTTACACTGCAGCGTATTTCGAATTGAGGTAGGGCGGGCAGTAGAAAAGCAGTAAAAATTAAGAAATTACTGTAAATCCGTTTAATGGTGCAACGAGTATTGTGCGGCTCCGACATCCGCAGTGTGGCCGCTCTTTGGCTCGCATTGCAGGAAGCGTGGAAGTTGCCGAGTGTGACGTCGCCACGGAGAGTAGGCTCTTCGCGCGGGTGGGATCCTCGTAAGGGGGCGGGCTTGGGACTCACCACCGAACGCAAGAATGCGGGCGTGCGTGCGGGTGCTGGTGCGGCAGGGGAGCGGGGCTTCAGGGGGCAAGGGCGGGGGATGCGTCGGTGACGCGCGGGGCGAGGCGCGGGCCAGCGCGTGCCGCAGACGCCGCAGTAGCGTGGAGGCGCCGCCGCGGCCGCTCGCCACCGCCGCCACCGACGCCGACGAGTCGAAACGAGCGCGGGTTCGCTGACAGACGAACGCAGAAATCCCGATGGTGGTTCCCGCGTTTCGACCGCACGGTGACCGCTCGCACGTGCGTGTCGTTCGAATGTCGTCACTTTAAAAGTGTCACCTCAAGTTTGATGATCGGCCTGGTAGACTTCTGAGATTCAAGGGCTCAAGTCTCGGAGACAGCGGTCGACGTCGTCACCTTGAGTCCTTCCGGTAGGGTTTATGTTCTGCCGTTTTTTTTAGGACGAAAGGTATAGGTTCTACCTACTTGCCCGCCTTGATAAGTTTGAATTTGAGTAGTTATTATGCTAAAACCTTCCTACTGCCAGAGATATTTAGATGCTAATGATTTGGGAATAGATATCATGCTCAGTGAACATTAGGCTCATGGTCGGACGCGACGAGAAGGAAGGTTCGTTGTGGGCCAGCGCCAGCCGTGTTGGCACACAATGAATGCAATCAAGCGAACGCACCACTTTATAACTAACCGCGATAATCGCACCGTAGCTAAGTTTCACACACAAATATACACACCTTCAATTTAAATGATATAACCGATTTGTAATATTAAATTTAGTTTTAGTTCGTGTTTGAAATCTCGCCAAGTTTTCTCCAGAAAGCACCTTCTACAAAATATTAATGTCGCTAAATACACTATTAAAGTAAAGATAGCCTCACACGTCATTATAACCTATATTTTATTGTAGATATTCCTGTGTGTTTATGTTATCATTTATCATTTGTTTTTTGTTTTCTAAAATGGAGCAAAATAAAAGACATTAAGTACATCAACGGATAACAATAATGTTTATTGCTTTATCATTCCATAAGCTGCGACAGAATGTTAGTGAATGAGCGCCATAATTACTAGCTTTTTCACCGTTCGTTATTTTCTATTTTCTCATTAGTACGATTGCGTCGACCTCTTTATTTCAGCCAGCCGCAACAGTTTCATACGAGGCAATTTCTACTAAGCCTTCGGTTTCAGCTGTATTTTATTTAATGCCAATATTCAAAAGCTTATGCAAAAATGAAAAGTAATGTTTATAAAATCTCATTTGCGTTTTGACTTTGGGTTGACATCAAACCCCTGATTCAACTAACGATTCGATTCTCGATAACAAATACCATAAAATAGAATGTTCCAGCCGAATCGTGTGATGTGCAGTCAGGGAAATAGCCCTTAGCGAAACGTTATTGTTTAGTAACGTGACCACGTGTGAGCGATGTGTTTCATGGATAATTGAGTCGCAATAGAACAAAGTGCCTTTTAATAGGGCTGCGGTCTGAACCATAAACACAATACCTGATATTATTGCAAACACTTCTGACGTGTTGAACTGTCAATAAAATGAATTTCTATTACAGATTCTCAATTCAACAGATTTCCAGTTTACATAATTCATATTTGGTAATCAGATTTTCCCTTGAATCAGTATACGTGGTGCATACGTGTGTTAACACGTTTAATTATCAGAAAAAAAAAAGTTAGAATAATAAGGCAGAGATTGTTTGAAATAATTTAAAAATATTATTTCTTACACCTAGCTGTATTAAAAAGGTTCCCCTGACATTTACTGCCTCCACATAACATCGTTGTTTTAAAAGAGGCGTCGTTTGTATGTTAAATATTTTAGTGGAAACAACATAGCTCGCTATATTCATTTACTAATATTATAAAGGGGAAAGTTTGGATGTTTGTATGTTTGTAGGAGTATCATTCCAGAATTGATAAACTTGTTTAATATTACTTTGTTTTATAATAGTAAAAGTCCTATCTGGATTGAAACTTTCCGCTTAGAATTAGATGTCATTAAAATAGCATTTATGCAAATTTCGGTTTTTAAAATTGGTATTTATGTCTTTTAGATTTTTAGTAAGTTCTTGGTAATAAGGAAGCCAATTCATACGCAATGATTTCTTTAAACACTATAAATTATTCTCTCACCACGACACTTCCTGAAATAACCTGTCATATATCTTTAAAATATATATTCCATCCCTTGTCTTTTATCCTCTTATTTAATTATGTTTTGTTTAAATTTTAACTAAAATATAACTATTATTTTAAGTCTATTTTATTTTATTTTATTTATTACAAAATCCACAGCTCTTAGGAATAAACTAAATAACAACTTAAATACAAAACAGATAGCCAATAACGGATTTACATTTTAAGACTGAAATTATATTAATTTATATGGTTTGATTCTTATAATTTCTGACATAAGTACCTCCTTGTTTTATTATCTAAATTGGTTGCATTTTTTTTTGTACTTAACCGTACGTACCTAATTGTTCTACGAAACAACACGAGCGGACACTGCCAGAATTGTGATAAATACTCGTAAGTTAGTCACAAGAACCATCACATCAAGTCAATGTAGTACACATTAAAAATAACGGGAGTATGCATTATGTTTTTATTTCAATTCTGTCAGAAACACGAGCAAAGTGAGACTTGTTTTTATCAATAGTATGTAAGTACTATTTACTTATTACTTACTAGTAAAAGTACATAATTCACTATAACTTCACAAAATACTAGCGTTCATATCGCATGCAACTCTAAAGCGTGTTCATATTAATTTGTCACCTTGAAACCTTAAATATCACCAGAATTGTGTACTGAAACTTAGCAAAATAAGCTTCACGCTGCTATAAAGTGTTTACGGACAAATAAGTACAAAACTATGAATTTTCAGAAATATACCAACTTACGCACACGCAAGGTTTATGGATAGGTTAGTTATTATGTTATGTGCTTACCACATGTGGTGTACCATATTGGAAACTGTTTCAGTGGTTTAAGAGCTTTCTCTTCGGCTTTGTTTTATGCTAGGAATTTACTACCTTTTTTTAAATATTTAGAGAATATGAATTCTTTTCTAGCGCGTAACTATTTATAATAACCTAATATAATACAATTAATAGTATAAATTAAACTGTTTATTGAAACTCTGGCGTGTGCTGACTTGGCATTGCTAAAGTTGGTACTATTTGTATCTATATCTAGCTAGTAGCGAGCACAATAATAAGTTCTTCAAATGTTACACTTAATCATGCAACCATTTTCATAGTTTATCCTTTTACTGTAAATACAATTTGTTAAATACGACAGAGTCGTAAATGTACGAACTAATTTCATCCGATACCTCTCAACTTTACTATTGGACTCTCATATTTTGATTAAAATATTGATATTAGGCGAGTTGTTTGTTGGTAAATGCTATAGAAAACGAATTCTATATCTGTATCAAACCTGAAGTCAATAGCTTTAGTAATTGTTGGACCGATAAATACGGACAGATATCAAAAACTCATATTGAAGGTATTATTACGCCCACGGTGACGAAACCATAAAAATAAGTATTATCAACCTTATACTTATTATATAATCACTATCGGTGCCATGTAGCTGAAAAAAAATTCTAATATACAACTCGTCTAATAGTATCCGAAAAAAATATGTTATGAAAAACGTTTTCCAATTTAGTCGTTTATTATTTTCTATTCTGGCAAGTAGATTAATTCGACTACCTCATACATCTTAAGTGTGTTTTGTTTTATGTTTTTTAATATATATGTTGCATAATATTTTACATCTATGTGACATGTAATGTATTTTATGGCTAGGTAGCAGTTTTGGTTTTCGTTCAATTATGTTGATGAAGATGTGGGCTTAATTACAGCAGTGGACCAAATGTTCGCTTCTGTAAGTTTGCAACATAAAGTTCTATTAGTGTGAAATCTTATTTTAATAGGGTTCCGGTTTATAGCATTTCTCATTAACTTTCAAATCTCAACTCCTATAGCTGATTGAGATTTAATACAAAATTATGGTAAGGTTATTATATAAATTTATTTTATATTCAGGATCACGATAAAGTTTGACGTATTTAAATAATTCGCTTGAACTTCAGCTATAAAAATGTCGATTTTGTCACGATAACGATTTTGCTCTGAATTTTCTGGAATTTTCGGAATTAATAAGACAAAGGCTGTTTTTATTATGATCGTTCAGAAAGTTTAACTATCAAAACTGCCTACGTACGTAACAAAACGTCGAAAATCGAAACGTTTGTAAAACATAATGCTTTAGATTTACGCCAGTGGCATTTTTATATGACCGTTTTCGTATTTAATAAACGGTCGGTTAGGCAATATAAATTCTAACCTCATCGTGAATATCAAAATAATTTCATAAGATAGATCAGATTATTTTTTCAATACGCGTATGGAAACATTTTAGCTTAGTCGACTAGTTTTAATAGGACTTGTATTAAATAGCTGACTATTTTAACTGACTGCTTTTCTATGAAATAAATGTTTTCTAGCACAACATTTTATGTAATTTAAGTATGTAAATGTCACAATGCATGTCACCAAAACTATTTTATTATGAAAGACATATTCATCTTATGAAATATTTTAGCCAACTACCTTCTTTCACTAACCCATCGTCATCATCATATCATCTAATAGACGTTCACTGCTAGACGTAGGCCTCCTCCATGAGTGCTATGACGACTGAATTGAGCCTTCACGATTATACAACTATTTGCAACCGCTTTAATGTTATTACAAAATACATATGAAATAGTTGAGCCATTTAAACACTGTTACAAACGACCTATAGATAGCTCAACTGATCCAAATCACTACCAGACTCACACTCTGCCTAATTCGATGACCTTGTGGCCAAGGTTGAAACTGATCCATAGGTCGCTCTTATTGTAGACCAGCTCGTGATCCCTCAAAGGCAGTCCATTTCTAGTGATAAGCCGCCTCGGCGCAGATCTCGGTCGGTATACCTTACTCGCTGTCACGTCAGTTCCTTTATTTACTTAGATTAGAAATCTGTTATTAGACGATTGAAAAAGTTCAAGGTAGAGTTGAAAATACTTGGGGGAGACCTTTGCCTTTTACAACGACGACATAGGTTAGAGTAAATAAAAATTGACGACAAAATTGCTTAATTGCACTGATGACACATTTAGAGTATGGGTGATTTGAATACCAAGTAGATAATTTACACACTCCATATACCGATGCATTATGAAAATTTATTTAACTCCTCAAGGTTTTCAGAGAGTATGAATTTAGAACGAAACATTTCATCTACGCGAACGAAACAGCAAGCAACGTTCAGCTAGTTTTTTAAATTGAAGTGCATATTTGCTTTGCTGCAGTAAATTATATTAAAAAAGGGAACTATTGCATTTGTATGCAATTTATAATAGTAAACATTGCATGCAAAAAAAGAACCGTTGACTTGAGAAAAAAAGTAAGCCGAGTTTTTTTTGAGGCTGTGCAATTCATTTGCTGAGTTTGCTAAGTAAAACCCAACTTATTTTCATTAATAACCCAAGCATAGTTTTATCGGAGTATGTAGCTTACTTACATCTAGAGTGGTGTTTTAGAAACAAAATGTTTCTTGTCAATCCTCGCTTCCCCAGAACCCGTTAATTTTAGGGTGTATACAATTTTTCCTTTTTTTTAGTATTGGCTTTAACACAGACGACCAATTTGTAAGTCGTTTCAAAACCGCAGCGTATTTGATAGTTAAATTATTGAGTTAGAGTGGATATATTCTGTAATAATGCATTGTTTTTTTTACATAGTCCATACAAAACCAACCAAAAAGTAATAGATTTCTGTTTCATAAAATAAGACAACCAACACAGGTTCACGCTACATTTCTTCAAGATATAAATTCAAAAGGTATTAACCTAGTATTTCCGTAATTATAGGGCATCACAGCAAACGTTCAAACCAGCAAGGCAACTAATTACTACATTCTGATATGGTAACTAGTAATCATATTTTACCGAAGACAACCTATTCGTCTTTAAATGGTATTATTTGAGGCTACTTGGGGACCAGCTAGACAGCTTGCTCAACAGCATTAGCGCTCCCTTGAGCCGTGTTTAATTTACAAAAATGAAAATGGCAATCGTATTTTTTTCTAATATTTTCAGTTGTTACATATTTTTTATGATTTTTTGAAACATTACTATTAGCATTGTTTAAAGCATGTTAATACTGCTTTATCTCTTTAAGATTCATATTAAGGTTCTGATCATATGATTTATGCAGTTTTATGCAGTAGCTTGTTAAATTGGTCGTCACTTAACGTCATTATTATTACACTGCTTACAACTAAATGTTTCCGTGATTCAGAGGATAAATAATACGTTGACCCCAAATATAACAGCCAAGCGTGACTACTACGCACCAAGACGGATTTATACCCTAACAATTTTAAGTCTCTACGACCAGCGTTGTTATGTTATTTTTTTGTTTTTTTGTTGGTTGGACAAGCGTTTGACCACCACCTCACCTGATGGTAAGTGATGGTGTGGTCGATGTTGTCATCAGTCAATCAGGACAAATATTTTTAAAATATTAGATTGCAGAGCGATAAATAATACTCGCTGTGTTCTTCTCCACTATTAGTAAACAATAACTCACCATCCCTATCTGTCTGATGACGTAACATTGTGTGCCCTCTTTACCGTCTTCGATAAATCAAACCATAAACTGCTCATTTAAAAAATAGGATAGAATTTGAATTGATTGAATGAAACACGTCAAGAGGTTTGTGACGACATATTTACGTGCTTGTGTTCTAAAATTAAATTGGACACATAAAATATTTTTGAGAGGTACCAGACACGATACACCGTTCAACGATGAGTGGCTATGGTGTATTAATCGGAATTTATAATTAACTTCTTTACGTTCACAGACATGTAATGTAATCACATACTTTAACATTCTAGCTGTTATGTTATTTAAATATATATATATAAGTAAGTATGTTCGTATGAGTCAGTGGCCAAATCGGGTGACAGAGTTTTTAGGCCGCCTGAATATATTATAATTCATTTTTTGTAAAATTAATATAGAGTTTACCAAATTATAATTTACGAGTTTGTTTACATTATGACCTGAAATACAGGTGTGTCGCCTCCAGTCTTGATTAGATTATATTATGTGTATTTAAAAGTATGTTATTATTGCGTTAAGTAAGTAAGTAAATAAGTTCGTATGAGTCAGTGGCCAACTATTATTTTTATTGCATTAAAAAGTACTTTATCTGAGTTCAACTACACAATCTACGTGTTTTTGTTTTTATCATGAAAAAAGTCATCATTCATCCTTATAGTTCGCTACTAGCTGTATGAGCTATCACGCTTATTGTTTTCATTAGTACCGCATGTTACAAAATGACGCAGGATACAGAAATGAGTTTGCATTTGTATTGCTATCAAATTCCGGAAATTTGTCAATCGCACACGGTGCATTGGCTTGGCACCTTGGCTGTACGCCATTGTGGCTGCCCGGCGGCCAATTTGCGGCCCGGACCGATGATGTGTGTCTAACTGTACTATCTACCTACGGGCCAACTCCATACGGCATTATGTTACATAACAGGGTACAATGGAACAATTTGTGCTATTGCAATTACTAATGTTATTGATTATTCCGGGTTTGAACATATAATACACTTGTTTAAGTAAATTATGCAAACAGACTGGGTTTGCATATTAAATAAGCAGTTAATACGACGTTCTGTGATTCAAGCTCTGACTATGAAATCACGTCGTGTCAGCCGTTTACAAATAAGTTCAGATCCTAATTGTCCTAACTTTATCCGCAAACTGAGAATTTTGAAGTTTTACCACATCGCGAATTAATCCTACCTGCAAAACTTGTTCAAAGGCTCTTTAGGTTCTCGTATGCCTTTTAGCGTGATATTAATTTAAAAAAAGATACATATTAAAATCTTTAGTAGACCAAGTAATTTTTTTTCAGTCAGCAACTTCTACTTACCATGTTGAAGTACGTTAAAAAACTTTCAGAGTAAGAAATAAATTAAGAAACTCACAAATGTTTTCTCTAAACTCAGATAACAAAATAAAACATTTTATAAACGTAACGAAATGTGGTTTCACTCACTAACATTTTTAGTTTGTATTTGTTCATTACTCCTTAGACTAAAAAATACGAGATTTCATAATACGGTGATAAAAATCCAGCGCAAAGCAGTTTCTTGAGTTAGCTCGTTTTCGAATGAAATTATAAGAAAAAGAAGTTATTTCAAAGTGAACGAACTTTAAAACCACAGTCTGCTTTTTTTGTGATATTGAAGTTTAATATACTTTAATATTTCACTACTTAACTACTGTAAAAATGTATATTATCAATATTAATGATTTCTATATATTTTTTTCATATTACCTCTATACAATCTACTCTTAACTTTTTGATTCACACAAGGCATGGAGATAGCGGGATGAAATTTTAGCGCCTCGCTTCCTTGTCAATTATAAAAAACGATGACAGATTTGAAAGACGCATAAAGCTAACAAATATTTATTTTAAAGTTGAATTATCAAACCTTTAAACGCTATTGGCCAGAAATGACTCAGGATCAAGGTCAAAGAAATAAGGCCTTTGTTGAAGCGAACATCAGGCTGACATTTTTCTTCCGACTCCTTTATAAAAATGAAGTTCTAGAATTATTTACTTCATGCACGCCAATATATTTTTCTGTTTTGTTGCATCAAAGCAAAATCAGCTAAGAATGGCAAACTAAAAAGTACCTAAAAAATAAAGGAACAATTTCAAATTCAGAAACATTAATTTTAATTATGCTGACTTTAAATTGTTTGATTTTGCTGCTCATAAAATGATCTACAAGTCAGGTCAGTCAAAATAACGGTATGAAAGCCTCAGGGAATGAGTCTTGCTCTCTTAAAATCCGTATTTATTGTTCTTCTTTCCTTAATTGTTTTCATCTAATTCATCTGCTGTTCCATTTCAAATTGTTAATCTAATTGTGTTTCAATACCTATTAAATAAGTATCCTTGTTTACTTATTGCTTTACAAAGTGATAAAGTGAATTAGATAAGATTTAGAAAAGATAAGATTTGAGACATTGTTTTTTAACAAATAAAGGTGAAGCCTAGATTTTTTTTAAATATTAAAAAAGAACTAGGCTTCACTGAAGTAGGCAAACGGGGACATTCAAAAGCTGGTCATGATAGCTTTTTGCTTAAAATAGTTTAAATAAATTACTAACCCTACTGGATTGCAGCTCTGCGGTCTAGTTAATTCTGAAAAGTAGTGCTGCGTACTATAAGCAGAGTAGTAGGTAGACCACCATAACCTTGAACATCTATGAGGCATCGTCAAAATGAATGAATAATTAATAGACGTCTGCTACGTTTCACTTTTATTACGTCAGCCAAGTAACGGTTTCCGTTTTTTAGATAGTCTACTAATTAATATATTTGTCAATACACTGTCTCTCAAATTTCACTTTTAAACTATTTTGCCCGGAATTTGGAAATTTTCACCAAATTCCGAAAGACTTTGAATAGGCAATTTTATGAAAGTAAACAGTTCGGAGACATTTTATGAAAGTAAACAGTTTAGAGACATTTATTATATAATAATAGTTATAAATATTATTTACCTAAGTACAATGCCATATAAAAATATTGAAACTGCCCAAAATATCACATATTTCATTTCCATATTTAATGCTAAAGTTATATATTATAAAACGCTGAGTAAGAATTGAAGCAAATTAATTTTAAACTCTAATTCATCTTCACTCGGCACATCACTTTGTGTGCTTTGTTTGGCATTGGCAACGGCGATGATTATAATATTCGCTGTAATAATTAGAACCAGCTGCCTTTGTTAAGCATGTTTAGAAACTAGGCAATCCCATATACTCGGAAATGGTTTGCTGGTTACTCTATGAATAGGACCTATTATACTCTATACCTTTGGTCCGTCTTGTATTATATTCATCTCATCATTATCAAGTAGAGACAGTTATAGATAGAGACAGTTGCATGCCATGGTTTGATATTTGATTGCTTCCGTTTGCAAGGCTTTGAATTAGTTGATAGAACATCATATTATTAACGTTATGATGTACAACATAATGTTGCTACAGAGCAAATTAGACACGGACAAAATAATATTAGGTGTAATTTAAAAAATAAAGGTTCTTTGCTTAGCGAACTTCTATCTCAGTTAGACACTTCAAGATATCGTGAGTCTTTAATTATTATAAATTTCTTAGACTGTGCTAGCAAAGTTAGTTTATTATAAAAAAAAAGCTACTGTAAATCTATACGTGTAGCAATAATTATAATATCCGAAATTACTTGCACTGCTTATTTTTATTTTTAGCACAAATAAATTGTTGCTGTAACTTTGATAAAAATACTGTTAAAATTACTGCGGTTTCCACAGCATGAATGTTTAATTAAAGTGGATGCGTTTATGTATAAAACTGTGCTGGTTGCAGCACACGAGTCAAATACGACAGATACACAACCATACCAAAAAGTCTCCATTTCATCGACATGGTGGTTTCTAATTGTTTGTGTTTTTCTTTCTGCCTCAGTTTTTATACCGATAAACTTTCTGAAACATTCGTGTTGGCTATTCACAGGCTCAATACATTAAGCGGATACAATCGCGACCCTGTCTATTAGGAGCGTTACGCAGCTAAAATTGGAAACCATCTTTCAAATGTTCCATATCCAATTCAATGTGTCTAGTAGGTCGATAGCATAAAACGTTTTGTCAAATGTTTATTTTCTATAAACTCATACACTCGTAGAATGTTACAGCATAATATTTAAGTTCCAAATAGAGTAGAGTATAAGGAGCCTCCATTTCTGAATCAGTAACGATACCTACTTACCAAGATTTTTATATACATTTTTCTTATATAGTGAGATTGCCTGATCTTTGTCGATTACCAAACAGTCAAGCTATTTGGCTGCACTGATGTTTATGTATGTTTTAAATTGATTAAATGGCTATATTACTAAGCAGGTGTTTTTACGATTGCGTTGTGATTAAAAATTATAAGTTTAATATCAACGCAATTGTTTCGCAACTTGCCCGTACCCGGTTCGCACTCGCCTTCTATTTCGAAGACTAATGTTAGTTATGAAGTATTAAATTTATATACACCGACGATTATTAGTCTGTGCCACATATTTAATTACACGAGAATTGCTACGCCCAACAAACATACCGTTATTTAACATATTATCAGCTTTTGTCTCCCCGATGTTATTCTGTATTTAAACAAATTGTTACAAATTATTTTTCTTGAAAGGACCTTGAACCCACATCCTACATCAAAATCTTCTACTATCTGAGCTGATATGTATTTTTTTTAATACCACTAAAGTGGTAACTAAACGTACGGCCCACTTGATGGTCAGCGGTTACCGTAGCCTATATACGCATGCAATATCATAGATATCACTTGCGCGTAACCACCCTGAGACGTTAGATGGAAAGTACTTACTCAGCAATGCTCAACCAAAGGTTAAAGATGATTTTACTTGCTGACTGCCTGCTTTAATAAATAATCTAAAGATGCATGAAAGATTACACCTTAATATCGAGTAACGTACATACACTTACATTGTTACGTACACCACTATCGTAATATTACTATAGATACTCGTAAAGAGGGATGGTTAATGACGGTTTCAGAGGAAACTATTTTAATTCCGCTTCCGGTTTCAGTTTGAAGAGGCTCTCTCCTCACCCGCGGGAGCCAAAACTAATTTCAGCGGAGATTATTACATTCCATTGAAATCCTCATTTCGATCGACTTGCAAAAAGACTTGGAATACTTGATTTCCAATCGTCTTTTCTGATTGTATAAAACGTTTAACGTTTTCAAAGGAAAATCAAAATCCTAATTAAGAAATCTAGAGCCATAGAGTAAATAGTTTATTTATTGGTTGGTCGCAAGCTGGTTCTATCATTATTTATCATCAAATACTACTTATAAATGAAAAAGTAAGTATTTTTTCTTTATTAACACAATAAAATATGTACATAATTACATTCCATTACAAAATATAAATATACAAATAGTTCATGAAAGATAACTTTCTTATAATTTCATTATACAAAATAAACAATTTTAGTTTATTTTGTAGACGCGCGGGCCACTGACACGTGCCAAGCGCTGCCCGTTCGATTTCTAACAAGGATAACTAATTAATAAGCAGAATTACGTTTTTTTTAATAAAAAAAAAGATTAGAAAAAAAGTACATGTATAATTTTGTTTGGTGTGGAACATATTCCTTGAATATTGTGCACTAATAATCAAAGACCTTACTTATAAATAGTTCATGAAAGATAACTTTATTTTATTTTCATTTACATAATAAACAATTTTAGTTCTGAACACTTCTAATTTGGAACTGGATAATAAAAATAAAAAATCCGTTTTATTATTATTAAATGCTAGTTTCAGATACCTGAACAAACAAGGCAAACTTATTATTCTGTAACGATCGATCGCTTCATATCAAACGAATCAGCTTAAATGGAAACCTGCGTATTTTTACTTGTAAATTGATGAATTTCATGAATGACAATGAATATAAAGTCTATGTTAAACTAAGTGCCTGTTCGTTAAGGTAACATTATTAGAAACATGGAGGCAGGACTCTTCAGAATGAGTCCGTTTAAAGGAAAGTGCCAGATATTTTGCCTCCTAGCAGAGGTGTGCAAGCGTAATATGTTAAGGTTTGAAAGGCTCTGTAGTACTGTAAGTTCTGTAATGGCTCTGTAGTGCAATTTCTGGGCAAAAGAGACTTCATAATTACATCTCTGGGTGACAAGCGTGATGTTGTGTTACGCTGAATTTGTAGTTTTGGGTTAATCTCTTCCAGACAACCTTTGGATGGACAGGACTTGTTGAACAATATGTGGATGGTGGCGTACATTACACGAATAGAAACAGTAAAGAGTTAATTAAAAACTACATAAATATTTACATACTAAAATAATATTACAAGACGTGACGTCACGTCATGACGTCACGTCATTTGCTGAGATACTTTGGAAAGCAATCGGTACTTCCTGAATAAAAGTCGGGATCACTAAGACGTCTTTCTTGTGCTAGAGTTAACAGCTTGTAATTGTTATTGAATCATTTTTATCTTTATTTTAGCCCATATCGTCCCACTGCAGGGCACAGGCCTCCCTCCTTTTCTTCCACACCACACACACAAGGTGGCAACCCGCGAGTTATACCTCTAGTATTGCAAGCGTACATAAGCTGCGGTGACCGCTTACCATCTTGTGGGCCGTCCGCTTGGTTGTCACTTCATTTGCATAAAACAAAAGGTTGCAACATCGACGACCAACGTTTCTATATCCATCTCTTGGACGCCATTAACTGAACTTACTGACTTATCCACCTGTCGCTATACCGCCTTGACCTAAACAATGTTTATTTAAGGACTTAAAAAACAAACAAAACAGTAACCTGCGAATTTATACGGGTGCGGGGCGTGAAACTCGCACGGTGATTTCTTATTTATTTGATTTGCTTGTGAATATTCTCGTCAATGTATCCTAGAAGGCTAAATAAATAAGTCAACAAGAAAATGGTCAGCAAGGTTACGTGTAAAAACAACTGACACAAATGTCAGTGTATGCCATTTAATAGGTTGAATGTAATAGGTAAGTTGACCTTCCGCTCTTCAACCCTGGGCCCAGGGGAGCTCGTTACGTCATCCCGTCGTCCGCGCTGTATATCCATTCGAGCTCAGATTCCAACTAAGTTACTAGGGAATACGAATAAATTTTATTCGAAATACTTAGTTTCATAAATCTTGCTAATATACATGACAAGTTAAAATTTATACTTACAAATCATGGTACTTGTTTACAGTGAAAACTATGCTAATAACAGTAATAGTTTTATAAGTTTACTGTTGACTGTTCCTCATCACAGCTTGAGGCGTCTTTGAGTTTGTCAAATTAGTTTTGCGAGTAAATATTAAGGCTTAACAAGACTAACAAACGGAGACCAGTGGTTTATTATCTGTTTCTGTCGTGTGCGTTTGAATCCCGTGAACAAATGAGCGGTTTCTGACCTAGGTTGATGATAACATAAAGATTGATAAACATGTATGCTGCGATATTATTGTTGTTGTTTTTATGTCAGCAAGTGACAAGACAATCAAGGCACCGACCTGATGTTAAGCACCTGACTATTACAGATGCCACCCAAAGCTTAAAGTTTTTAAGTGTTTGCGTGGCACTGCACTGCGCTTATCACCCCGAGACATTATTGTTAAGTCTCTTTCGCCCAGTATTTTTAAATGCTACAGTGCCCTTCAAACCTAAATACAGTAAAGCTTGCACACAACTGCGTGGTTGGTACCCACTAAGACGGACTCTTGCTGAAGAGTCCTACCACCAGGTACAACGAATTCAATTTGTCTTCAAATCAATTATTAAAACAAATTAATTTTGTGTCTGATTAAATATCGTATATGATTGCTAAATATAAATGATGACTAGTTAATTAGGAAGGACTGTTAGTCCTTGCGATCAATAGCACGTTCATAACGACGCGTTAACACAGAAATCAATACGCACGACCGTTTTTTCTAAGTGCCTTGTGCGTGACCTGTTATACTAGTTGTATAACTCGTGGTGTAGGTAACCTAACTTGGTTAGTTGTTTTAGCAGATCAACTAGATGGTGACATTTATATCGCTGTATGCTTAAACTAAGACCTAGTCGCATCTTTGCTTTGAACTCAGTGTGGTCTACTATAAGGCCATCACGGAGGCCATCGGGCGACCTTGTAACTCCGTCATCATTGGCCACTGACTTATCATACTTACTTACTTTTATGTCTGAAAAGCCGGTGTAGGCATTCATTTTTTGAATGTATAGAACTAAGTATTACTATCATTCATAATTCTTGTCATAGAAATATAACAAGTGACGTATTACTGTTACACGATGAACGAATAACATGTGGTTATGATAATACGAGAGCGAAAACAACACCGTTTCCAACAATAAAATTGCTACGATTTATCCTCCATAAATGAAAAAGATGAACTACCAAGATGTGTTGCGGACCTTGCGGAGGTTGCTGCGGTGGCTGCTGCGGTGGCTCTGCGGCTGCCCTTACATCACGATCTACACGTGCTGCACCAAGATTTGTTAATGCTGAGAAAAAGCGTGTGGGCGCTTAGGACGCGCAGGCAAGCCATGGTGCCTGTTGTGTCCGCATGGGCGCTGCAAGCTTCTTACTTTGTGTTGAAGTATACTTACGTGCCGTTCTGTGAAATAAACTATGAATGATAACCAAATATTTATTTTTCTTTATTAAAAAACTGAGAGCACCGGTGGTCTAGTGGTAGTGACCCCGCCTTCCGATCCGAAGGTCGTGGGTTCAAACCCGGTCGTGCACCAATGGATTTTTCTGTTCGAAAAATTTATGTGCGCAATGCCAGTGCTCTCATACGGTGAAGGAAAACATCGTGAGGAAACCGGCATGTCCAAGAACTAAAAATTCGAAAGACATGTGCCATCCGCCAATCCGCATTGGGTCCGCGTGGTGGATTAAGACCCAATCACTCTCGCCTGAGAGTAGGCCAGTGTCCCAGCAGTGGGAACATTAGAAGGCTGTCATGATGATGATGATGATGATTAAAAAACTCTTAAAATTGCAAAAAATAATCGTTCAAACAGAGAGACTAGTTTATCGCTAATTCATATTAAAATCTCAAAAACGTTGAAAGCTACTTAACCACTTCGCAATCAATTAATCGGATGGCGCCGGCAGCCGTGGCATGATCGGATTACGATATTAAAGGGATTACAAGTTACTATGGGAAATCAGAACAAGATTTTTCCAAAACCGCTTTGCAGAACGGTAATAATGTTTTGTATCTACATTAAACTTTAGAAAAAAATCCAGTTAAACAGTAGTTCAAAACAAATGGAAGAAGGGAAAGCATTTTTTTGCTCTGCACAGATTTAGCGTGCAGGTACAGAAGGTTCATAATAATTCAGTCGATCTTCATCATAGTTATTATACTATTATTTTATAGAGGAAAGTTTAGCATTTTTGTTTGTAACGAATAAACTCAAAAACTACTGGTCCGATTTCGAAAAACATTTTACAGTTAGAATGCTGTTTACATTGTCCCTGAGTAACATAAGTTATATTTTATGTCCACCCGTGCGAAGCCGGGACAGGGCTAGTTAGTTAATATAGAAAATACCATCCAGTCATAGCGCAATAAACTACAACGTT
Source organism: Colostygia pectinataria (assembly GCA_951394395.1). NCBI lineage: Eukaryota > Metazoa > Arthropoda > Insecta > Lepidoptera > Geometridae > Colostygia > Colostygia pectinataria. The sequence continues at coordinate 15,745,688 of OX596348.1, read as the reverse complement.
ATTGGCATTCCATTTCCCGACTCAATACACTGTGTTGCGCCAATATGCCAACGTAAGCTTGTGTGTTTGCATCGACGCAGTACAATGCAGTACTATTAGCATTAGTGCCGGACGTTATCGTATTGCTAGAAAACAAAGGAGATTCACAACTACTCTACTCTCATTTAAAACATAGATACTTTTATGATACAAAAAAAAAATAAACAAAGAAAAAAACATGCAAAGAGGTAATTAATTATACTTTTATTTCGCACTAGTGGAACGCCTAGCGATTTTGTCAGCGCTAGCTTTTTCTATGAAATCTTTTTCCCGCTGTTTCTTTTAGTTGAGTTTTGGGAGTTTCTTTTTGAGTGCACGCCTACACGTTAAAAGAAACCATTCATCCAAATGTCTCTAAACGGTTAAGGCTGGTAATCAAAGTATTATGAGCCAGTCGGTCTTTCAGTTCAGTAACGCAACGATTTTATATATTTAGTTTGAAATGGTTTATTACTTATGACTGTCGATCTACGTCTCGGGGTGGCAACACGCAAGTGATATCTCTGATGTTGCAATCGTACATAAGCTACAATAACCGCTTACCATCAAGTGGGCCGTACGCTTGGTTGCCACTTTAGTGGTATAAAAAAACTACTGCGTGTTATTTGTTTAAAAATTCAAGACGCATTTAATATTTGTTAACCAGATATAAAAACAAAAATAAAATATAATATATTTTTAAATAATGACTTCAAGACGTAAATATAAGCCCTTATTAATAAATAACTGAATTTTTCGTAAGTATTCTTTGCTTGTCATTCATAAGACAATTAACAAATACGATGATAGATTTGAAAGACACATTAGCTAACAAAGATTTAAAGTAAGACACAACACAAAGTTTAAGATGAATAAGGCTTATAGCCTAAAAAAATGTTTCGATGGACTGTGGAGATCCAAGAGAATGTAGTTATTATCACGTTTTAATGATATTTTCAAAAAGCGCTGGATCAATTTGAATATAATTTTTATGAGGCCACTTCTATAACAATGTAGCAAACAAAAAAGGATCATCAAAATCAATTGATAAGGAGAAATTTTGTGAATTAATAATCTTCTCTTTTTGAATTGAAGTCTGTTCTAAAAGTAAGGGTTTTTTTGCCAATTACTTTTAAATAAAACCAAGCGCGCGAGCACCGAATTGAGCAAACGGGAATATATATTTGCGTTTGCTCGATCCGGTCACGTCAACAACCTGTACCTGACGTACATTCCTCACAATGATATTCAATTGGGTCTCGGGTCCCGCCTTGCTCGTACAGCGAAGTGCAGAAGACAAGGACAGCTTTGTTATACGATAGTTTACTAGATAAAATAGTAATTATGTAGTAAGTTTTAGAAAGAGCACCGGTGGTCTAGTGGTAGTGACCCCGCCTTCCGATCCTAAGGTCGTGGGTTCAAACCCGGTCGTGCACCAATGGATTTTTCTGTTCGAAAAATAAATGTATGAACATCGTGAGGAAACCGGCATGTCCAAGAACTAAAAAAATTCGAAAGACATGTACCATCCACCAATCCGCATTGGGTCCGCGTGGTGGATTAAAACCCAATCACTCTCGCCTGAGAGTAGGCCAGTGTCCCAGCTGTGGGAACATTAGAAGGCTGCCATGATGAAGTTTTAGAAAACTTATTATAACTTATAGGAGATTGTTATAATTGACTACAGCGTACAGCCTACTAACTAACAGCAGGTCCTTAAACTTTAAAGTTAGGAGTGCTTTTTTTTTAATTTGTAAAATTTGGTGTTTAAAGTCATTTTTTTTTATATAGTTTTCCGTTTCTTCGAAACAGTGCACAATTTGAGAGTCAGCAAGCAGGCGTTTCAGGCTGTGATTTGTTTTATTGAGAGATTCAAAATAGGTGAGTATGCAGCGAAAAATAAAATTATTTATATTTTGGCGTAAATAACAAAATGGTATAGTTTTCGGGCGCTTTGTGATCGAGCTGTCCTTCAACAAATGACAATGATTGATGACTCTTGGCGACCGACGAGGGCACTAAAGTAATAATGAAAACTTGATGCGCGTACAAGTCGCGAACTGTTATTTATGTATAGATTATTGGCAAGTAATATGTTCGCCATTAGTGGCTGCCATATCGGTTCGAAACCTTATGTATACTAATAGTGTGATTTTGTTATGTGGGCTGTTGATGTCCCTATTTTCCTAAATATAAAAATCGCTGTGCTTTAGTCTCGCTGAAACTCCAGAACGGCTGGACCGTTTTGGCTAATTTTGGTCTTGAAATGTTTGTAAAACTTCAGGAAAGGTTTGAACGGTGAGAAAGTGTACAGGGTGTAAAAAATTTTTAAAAAAAATAACGCGAGTGAGACCGGTCAACTAGTTCTGAATAAATAAAAAAAAAACTATTGTCTCTTTCGCCCAGTAATTTCACTTGCTACAGTGCCCTTACATAACACAGTAATGCTTGCACACTACTGCTAGGAGGGAGAAAGTGCGGTGGTACCCACAAAGACGGACTCTTGCTGACGAGTCCTACCACCAGGTAAAGGCGTTTTGCCGTTTGTATGCTATCCCACAGGAACAGTTCACTTTCCGGGATAAAACGTAGCGTGTTATTCCAGGACTTAAGCTATCTCTACATTCCAAACATGCTAATTGGTTAAGTCGTCACGGATATACGTGGATAAACACACACACACACACTGACTTTCGCATTTATAATATTAGTAGGATGTAATTGACTCATGGTAAACCGAAATTTAGTACAATTTTTATTACTCCTTTAGCACTGACCGGTTGGAATTAAAAGCACGAATGTAATAAATGGCCTAGAATAACATACAAACCCCATCAATCTGCCCCCAATGGGTTGCATAATGTAGATCAATCCGGATAAGTGAAAGTTGAGTTCCCATTAAGTTGTACTCTCTGAAAGTTAGACGTTCCGTTACGTCATATTCATAAGGTGAGGTGGATATAGATGTCAAAGCTGCAGGCAAAAAAATCTAACAGCTATCTCTCTGACTAGATTTCTCTACAATTCCGATAACAATTTTCCGTTCATTCACAGATCTCATCTTTTATTATGATAAACTACTGGCGTCTGAGATAGAGGTTATCTTGCAAGTAAATAATTCTAACACCGTCTTCATAAATTCGACACTTATCAATACCTCATCATGGCTTCTAATGTTCCCACTGTTGACACTGGCCCACTCTCAGGCGAGAGTGATTGGATCCTAATCCACCACGCGGACCGAATGCGGATTGGTGGGTGACACATGTCTTTGGAATTTTATAGTTTTTTGACTTGTTGGTGTCCTCACGACGTTTTCCTTCACCTAGGAGAGCACTGGCATTGCGCACATACATTTTTCGAACACAAAAATCTATTGGTGCACGACCAGGTTTAAACCCACGACTTTAGGATCGGAAGGCGAAACTCTCTACCACTAGACCACTGGTGTTCAAATATATTTTTTTATACCACTGGTCAGCGGTTACCGTAGTCCTTGTACGCATGCAAGCAACATCATAGATATCATCATTTATATAGATTTATTTAAATGTAAAAAATAATAAGCTAAAAAATAATTGGTTAAGCCTGACTGTAGTACCTACCTGAGTACTGTAATCCTCACGCTCGCTGCACATGCATGCAACCCACTTGCATTGGCTACCACAAGTTACGTGCAAGTGGCACTGAGCATAAAATAGGTAGGAAATAGGTTTGTCCTTGAAGTTTAGGTTTAGAAGCTGCAATAGTGTGTTAGCTAATCCAATGTCTGACGTAGCCCAATACAGTCATGTATATTTTAGTAGATAATTATTTTATGAGATAACTTTTAATTTATTTTTTTTTCTCTCTTGTTACCTAGTTTAAGTATCTATTGTTTAATTAACAACTTTGTGAATATTACCGATTGGGCGGTGTGGTCGCTCAGCGGCAAAGCCTTTTATTTATTCAATAAATTTAAATAAAAAAGTTTATAAGCTGAATCAATTAAAAACAAAAATATGGGTTATTAATCATCTTACCATTCCGGATTTTATTTTAACAGCGTAAAGGGCATATAAAAATTGATAAGCAACATTTTCGTACATCCGAAATCCAACCACAAGGAGAGTGAAGCTGTGAGAAAAAATATTTTTTCTCACAAATCATAAAAAGCGTTTTTCTTTTACTTGTCTCGGAAAAGTTGATGAATTTTTAAATGATTCATTTTGTCGTAAAATTTATTGAGAATCACTTTGTTCAGCTAAAACAGTTTTTGTGCTTCATACCAATCAAAGCCTCCAATTATTACAACAGCGAAAAGGTTTTTGAAAGGACTGATGTAAATCAATTTAGGAATAAAACAACTTATTAGTAGTATTGATTACTGGGTACTCCAAGTCATATTTTACATCCGATCTAGATGAAATTTTGTACGTAGGATTCACGACAATTTTTTTAGTTGTCGGGAGTTTTTAATTAGAAAGGTTACCACTAAAAAAAGGGCTACTGGATATATCCGTCCTATGAAATCCTATTTCGATGGTTCTTTTTTTCATTTCAAATATAGTTTAACTTTGTGTTGTTCTCATATTGTGTTTAAAAGAGTAGTAGAGTTCTTTGTGATAGAGCTCGTCCGGAAAAAGACTACCACCATACCTATTTCTGCCGCCAAGCAGTAATGCTTGCATTGCTGTGTTCCGGTGTGAAGGGTATGGTTTCCGGTGAAATTACTGGCACATGAGGCTTTTGATCTTAGCCTCAAGGTGGCAACCCGCAAGTGATACCTCTGGTATTGCAAGCGTCCATAGGCTGCGGTAACTGCTTACCATCTTGTGAGCCGTACGCTTGGTTGCCACTTTAGTTAGATACAAAAAAAATGTGAAGCTCTGATGAGGACCTTCGGTGTGATGCGCAGAATGGGTCCTTTAAATGCAGTTACATTTAAAATTTTGTGCTCGCAACATCTAGTGTTCCTAGAACTACTAGTTTATTAATAAGTTGTTTATTTTCTGCTAGCAGTGTGGGTTTGACCAACTTCAGAGGCCTTACTCTTGAACGCAATCGGTATCGGACAAGTGTTGGAATATTACATTTCATGACAACCTACGCCAAATTCAACCTTGTTTTCATGTAAAAAAAAATTACAGGAGTAAATTAGAATTGAAAAGAAAGAAAGAAAGAAAGAATTTATTTGACAGCACAAAGACAAAGACAACAGAACTGAAATAATACAATAAATATAAAAATTAAAAAAAAAAAAACAATAAAAAACATACAGCTTACAGTACCTACTTAAAAACATGAATTTGGAAAATAATAATAATAATAATACTAAAAACAAAATTACAAAATAAGAAGAATAAGAAATTATTATTATTATTATTATTATTTACCATTAAGTACATGCACAAAGCAGGTACCAACTATGCTCGCTCTGTGTCAATTGAAGAAACCAAATTTCGAATAGGTATTAAATCTGTTCATCCTAGCTAAAGCTGGCGGAGCGGATATAGCGGGCCGATACGACGCGGCTCGACGGCAGCTATCAAATGACATTATTACTAAATCCGCACCGGTTCATTCAGTAAACACAGCACGAACTTTTGACTTTATCGAATCACTTGCGAGTCTGTCCTCTGTCCAGCCAAGTGATTAACGGTTGATTGAGTGGAGGGTTTATAGTTTGTAACTCACTCTGTATAATTTTAACCTAAACAGATTCTGTAAAATTCATCGTATTATCGTATTACTGTGCTTTTCGGGTGCCGGAGTGCACTAAGCTGTTAATCATGGTCATGATTCAATAAGCCCTGACGTGTTTTTGAGCGATCTATTCACTTTATCATCAAGGGTTACCACTAGCCCATAATCTGTTGTTTAATTAAATGGGTAATGGTGGGGCTTTATTTATCGTTAACTAGCTGACCCGCGCAGTTATTGCAGATAACTCCTTAAAATGAGCTCTAATCTTTAAAAGTAAAGCTTAGTAAATAATATTGCCGTAAATAAAAAAGCGGGTAAATAATTGTTGTTTATAAAGTTTTATTCTTCCGAGAATATTGTCATGGGTAGTAGAGATAGATTCCTTAGCCACTTTAATCTGGGGCCCGGCTCAGAATGGCCGGCATGAAATATGGCATCAGATTTTACTTGTAGACTGTAGGGTTGCGCCGGTACCGCCGACTCCTAGGAGTGATAGGATATTTTAAAAACCTAAAATCCGGTTATAAGCCTAGGTACGTATAAAATGTATCACGTAAGCAAATAGTCTAGAAGGTCATATGCTTTTTACCTTATCTAGCCTATAATGATGCATACGGGATGTTAAAGTTATAAAGAAAACACGCAAGCGAAGTCACAGGCAGAAACTAGTACTACATAATGTATAACATGATCGTTGACCTTACGTAGCCTGATCATAAAAAAACCAGAGACATGAGAAACAAATCAGTTTGTTTTATACTTAGTTGAAGATTATTGATAGACCGTCTATGATCCGAAAACAAGGTTCAATAAAATGCACTCAAAAGCTACCTCCAAATTAGATGTTTTTATAATGAACCGTCCCACGCAATGAATCCAGAATATCTCTGTGATAGCAAAAGATTATGCATCCATTGTGTAAGCAGCATATTAATAATATTTCCGTTACTATCTGACACGCGCAGTTTCACTCGCCTTATTTTTCCACATTTTTTCACCGTTTAAACCTTCCCTGGACTCTTCCAAATATTTCAACTTCAAGACCAAAATTAGCAAAATCGATCCAGCCGTTCTCGAGTTTTATCGAGACTATCGCGTATAAAAGACTTTTTTTTCTGAAACAAGCAAAATACCCTTTCATTTTATACATCCGAACTTTTTTCCACTTCACTTTACATAGCTCATCCCTATGAATAGAACCACACGCGACGTTGCACATAGGTTCCGCCTATTATTTCAACTGCATTGCCAATAAATATTTTTGTCATAACCATCCATCAGACGCGATTGGAAAACGAGAATGTTTTATAAAATAAAAGGCACCCTGCTAGAAATAAGTTTTAAAAATACGTAAAAGAAATTTCTAGTTTTCACGTTAGCTTATTCTGGTTGTTATAGTAGTATAATGAGATTGTATTGTCTAAGCATTTATCTGCTATAGCACCAGTTTTCAAAATAAATAAAACGCTTGCTTCAGCTTTGCTACGCATTCTCATTTTTTCATGCAAACTTCCCGCTGTGTCTTCTAGGACTTTAGGTCGACATTAAAATAGTTTTGTACTGAAAAATTATGAGAAAATTATCTTACCTTTGGCTGTTTATTTATCGTTAGTCAAGCAGCCAATAACATTCATATCTTATTTATTTTGATAAAAGTGGCGCAAGAAGCTAGACGCGGGCGGCACGGGCTGGCATAATACCGCATATTGTATAAATTTATATTTTAATATTTTAATACTATAAATGCATAATATTTCCTTTCGTATGCCTCAGTCGGGTAATTAGAGCCAAATCAGTACCTGTCTTGCGTCACATCATCAAAGAGCAATCAATCATTGGGTGTCGAAAATATCAACAGCTTTTTCCGTTTCCGATTGAATAAAGATTGATGAAGCCGGCTCAAGTGCCTCTGGATAAACGCGAATCTCTTTTCTTTTCTCTTATCACTGGTATTTAATATAACATAGGCAGCTCTCGATGGATCGATGACATTAAAGCGGTCGTAGGAAGTCGGTGCATGGTGAAGGCTCAAAATCGGTCGTCATGTCGCTCTTTGGGGGAGACCTATGTCCAGCAGTGGACGTCTTTTGGCTGATATGATGATGATGAAGCAGAGGTCGGACATAGTTCTGATTCCCTATGTCGTGGGCATCAGAAACTGGGATCCACAACACCTAGACCAGGAACAAATATTTGCAAATCCTGCATAAATTTGCGCCGCAGGGATAACCAAACCTGCACTCTTAACCGGATACACGCCGACCACTCTACCAAGAATTTTTTATTATGATAGAGTCGGTTCAAAAAGTAAAAAGTCGTGAACCTTTGCGATGAAATGCGAAGTTTCATAAATTAACTCTGTGGACTTTCAGATAGAAAAAATATTTTTTGATTAATTATATTACACAAAAATGTATGCAAAAAAATATATATTAGAGATATAGATGCTGTTTGTTTCGATGAATATACTGACGATGCACTGGCGCCTATTATTGCACGACTGGTTTCACAACCAAGACCTTAAGGATGGGGTCACTACTTCTCTAATAAAATTAGGGCGCAGTGTCAGTGTGTTTCAAAATGCGTGGAAAAAGTCAACACCCCCACAAAACTACCCGTGCATTGCGTTTATAAACAGTGTACTTCATATCCTCGTCTTCTTGCTCGCGGCATACTAGAGTCGTATTAAACCTTGGTAAAGTAAATTTGTTAAAAATATACATCTCTTTAAAGTTGACGGTTTATAACAGAACTCGTTTGCAAAATGCAAAGATATCGGATATTAGGAAAAGGGTCAAGATCATTTGGTTTTCAGAGGTGGTTTCAAGCTTAAGGTTGCCCCAAACAAGCTTATTTTTTTTGAAAAATTGAAAACGAAATATGAAAGTTGAATAAAAAATAACTGCATAAAACATAAATGAATTATTTAGACCGACATTATTCATATATTATACCTATATCAACATAATTTCACTCCAATCAGATTTATAATTTCAAAGTAAATCGAACGAAGATTGTATAAAACAGCCACAAAACCCGCTAAAGGTTTGAGAGACTCGTAGAAATTTCATAAAAAACGGTTAAAAACCATTGTTGATCATTTCCCGGGTTTAAAAGACAAGTATCGTTAAATACAACAAAAGCACTCGACTAACTTGAAATTAATTAGAGCCTCAAAAGACTTTAATCACGCTTTCGTGTTCCTCTGTCGTTGACTAATCCTTCAAAAACGTCTTAGGGAAATCCGTCTGGCGGGTTTTTATACAAACACATTACTTTTCCTCATTGGATAATCGCACTAGAGGTGTTTCTTTAAGATAAGTTCGTATGCGTTGGTGAATTTATGCCGCGTTCCATTAGTTAATTTGTTTAATAAAAAGTAAACAGACAGTTTACATTTCCATTCTAAAAGTAGATATAGAAAAATTAAATGACGGGTTTAACGGACGTACTATAAAAACAACATAACCCTTCAACAATTACAGTAGGTTAAAAATATTTACATCGTTTGAAAGGGGTCACACCACACTTTAATTCCTTGCTAGATTAAAAATGTTTTACGTAACGCATAATCTATCTCAGTTATGTTTTTATGACGCGTCTACACCGCGCTATGATTAAAGTCGCCAGGTGGGAAGATGCGTTTATTTTGATACTACGCGGTTTTTTTATGTATTTTATAGCGTCGCTGAGGATGCGAAGCGCCTCTTTATAGAGTCGCTTTCAAGGTTGTGTGTTGTCGCCCTTAGGTCCGGGACTGGCACATCGCCAACGGAAGCTATCTATGCTGAACATTTTGGTTTCTAGGAAACGACAACAGTATCTAGCGTCGACCGTGAGGTTGGTAATATTTAATGAATTTACACTGCTGACTACTACGAGAATAAATCTGTTTTAGTGCAGTATATAGTAGTTATTAGTAGTTCGTTATATAGTTCTGAAATGAATGAGCTAATCAAAATATTTTGAAACAAAATTTAGGGTAGTTTCCTAACCGTTTTTCTTAAAAGTAGTAAGAGTCGAAGAACGGAAATAATATTATTGTTGCGTTTCATCAATTATTACCTAACACCATTCGGTACAAGTTTTTCGATGTGAGTTGACGAACGACTCAATTTACGAGCGCCACGTGTTGGTTTCTTATTCAAATGAATTTATTGCATTCGTTTCGAAAAACTACGGATCTATAGAAGAGGAATACACTATTTTAATGGAATCAAAGTTGAATTATAGTCGTTCTCGGTCTAGTATCTTAGCGGCATGGTGTGACGTCACACCTCGGCTGTTGCCAAGTCGGATGCTGGAATGATAGAATTTTATTGAAGATCTGGGACAAACATATCGAGATTCTATTAATTGGGCTGTTGATATGTCACTGTTACCTAGTAGGCATCATCCCATTGTTGGGCAAAGGTCATCTATTACCTCCAATCGTTGTAATTGTTACAAATAATTTTAATTTACTATGATTTATTTATCATAGAAATATAATGGTGGATTAAAATACATTTAATAACAATTTAAATTATATTAATTACCTACAAAATATACAGAATACATATGAAACAGTTGAGCCACCTCTAAAAAGTTTTTTTTTATCATTATTGTGTATTTTTAATGAACTTATTTAAACATTTAATGATCAACGGTTTTTGTATCTTTATTAAACAAAATATAATATGTACTTAATTACATTACATTACAAATTATACGAAATACATATGAAACAGTTGAGCCATCTAAAGACCGTTACCGTTTAATGATATTGCGTAAGCTCTGAATGATATGTATTCACTTATAAAAAAACGTACCGAAACATCACGTCGTGCATCTATTATTCTGTGACGAGTGACGAGATAATCTGAGGTAAATTGCTTAAATATTTTAGCCGATATCTCTGTACTGTAATATTTATTACCTGTGATATTACAGTCGACTATTTATATCTTTTATAAAAATGTGGTCGCAGTAGGTATCGAGCTCTCGCTACAAATCCTCGCTTAGCTCTGGTGGAAACGCAGCCTTATGTCATCTCAGCTGGCCCTCTGTGCCAAAACAAAACGAAACAAACAGACTAGTCTCTAAACCGTTTCCCTGCAGGAAATCAGCAATACATTCTTGTACAGTAGGTAACGCGGTCATTCCCTGGGCGCAGAGCTGTGGTTGTTTTCACGGATTGTTCTGCAATCTTACTTGCAAATAGATCGTAGTCGAAGGTGGTGATTTTGCACGACAAACTCTGTTAGTCTAACGACGTTTTTATTTGAATAATCTTAACTTGGCTGATCGACTTTAAATTGTATTTATAATTGCATTCACTATTTTTAGAGTTTTTTATAGTATCTATATTAAGTAGTAAAGTTTCTACTAACCTCTATGCAATCGCGACCATTTTGCGAAGCTTAGCGCATAATATCTTTCTTGGGTGTTCCCGCGTTAAATCTGCCGTGGGTCGACATATAATATGGAGTTTTCGGAGCGACATTATATTTTTTTTTTTTTGCAACAAAAGCATTTAACTTTATGTTATGCAACGCTTGCAAGCGTAGCTACTGTCTGTTCATTCGCGCGACAAAAAGATCTGCAGAACTTTGAAGTATTGCGGTTGCAATTCTCAAATACGCATTCCCGTATTGGAATAAAATACATGTAGCCGCATTTATATCGAAAGCAGGCTTGTGCTATATTTTAGAAGTATCGCTTTCTAGCCCGAGTTCCAGAATTGAATAAAAGCATCAAATCGAACTATAAAGCCAGTTATATTTAGTGATTCAGGAACTATACAGTTACAAGGTAAAATTGAATGATTTATTACTTTTGAAAATGTTTTGCTGCCTGCCTAATCTAGATAGAAGATCCTTAAAGGATCCTTAAAGTACCATAAATAATTAATTTGAATGTAATAAAATAGTTTTTTATCAGTTGTGATTCGATCGTACTCCGAGGAAAACCGTTCTACCATGATGTTGATTCCATGATCATAATCCTACATTTCATGACTGTAGTTTAATATTGATCATTGACTGTGACTATATCCAGTATTTATTTTTTGATAAGTGACTTCGTGCTTCTGAAGCCTTGATATTTTTTATTGAAGATTGATATTCTGTAAACAACCTGTTTTTTACCTGTTTGCGTCCCACTGATATCCACCTATTTCTCTACCTCCTATTCAATTCCCGGCTCAGCTGAGAAGCGAGAGGAACGGATTCCATTCTTGTTGGAATCGCATACTGTCGTCGCTTTATTGCTTAGGGTTGAGCTTCCGACTTTGTAGCTTGTTTTCACAATGTAATTCTGGATTTTAAAGTAAGTACCTAAGTTCTTAAAAGTCAGTGGCTAACTCTGGTGACGGAGTTAATAGGCCGCCTAAGGCCTCATCCGTCAGTTTAAAAAAAGCCGGGACCGTCTGCTTATCGTGCCCTCCGAAGCACCGAAGCACTCAGTTACAAATGACACTGGCGGTCACGCATCCAAATGGTGACTACGCGGAACAGTACCTAACTTGGTTGATCTGTTATGCATAACTTAGCCAGCCACGTCACAAGCGCCTTAATTTTGGTTTTAGATCCTTTAAGAATCATACAAAAGACAAGGAAAAAAAATAGTGCGTAGTCATGATCATATCAGCCAATAGACTAGAATAGTTCACTCCTAGACATAGGCTTTCCCAAAGAGTGGCATGACGACCGATTTTGAGCATAGACTTCCTGCGACCGTCTTGGTGTCACTGGTCCATATGAGTGGGAGGTTGTCCTAATTCAATATATAAGTTATTTTTAAGACTCATTTTAATATCTTTGTGAAATGTTAGATGGGTTTCAAATTCCAATATTACCAAAGGAACCTAAAAAGACCAGTCTCCTTGTTCTTAAATGTATAGGCTAATTATCTAGATATTGTCTCAAATAACGTACGTACAATACACGGAATCCGTGAAGTTCAAATTTCGAGACGACTGTACCTATGACCTATAGGCGAGCGAGCCAAGCGACGTAGCGGCAAAGCGACGCAGAGGGAATTATGCATTACAAGTAGGCTAATGACTAGTGATAGCAATATCTTTGTACCTGAACATATATAATTCTTAGAAACTTTATAACTCTTTCATAATTCAGTTATTCAAATTGAAATATTGCAAAGTTTTCAGTAATTGCGATACTTGTTAGCTTGTGTTAGGGAATTGATTTTCGTCGATAAATTAATGATGATCGCTGGGTTTTCCCCGGGGACGGAGTTTAGGGATTACTGTCATATTTATAATTAAATGTTGAATTCAATATCCAATAAAATTTAATAGCTTCGGTTTGTAACTTTCAATAGGTATATAATATCTTACAAAATAAATAGATAATGGTAAACTATTCATAGCGCCATCTAGCTAAGCAAAGCAAAAGATTTTAGTATTCTATCAATTACATAGTCCCTATAGTATAAACAGTGGTATAAACTATGGGGACTGGGTAATTGATAGAATTCTAAATTATTTATATTTTTTTAAATACTCATACATACATAAACTATGTTACATAATGTATGCTTGGAATAGCACATAGGTTACTATTTATCTCGTTAAAATCTACGGTTCCCGTGTACACATTAAAATTTCGTCTGTTCTTGCTGTGTACTTTTAGACAGTGGTTTTAAGAGTTTTAAATATATATATATATATTTATTTATTTATTTTTATGTCAGCAAGTGACAAGACAAAAGGCGCCCGTCTGATGTTAAGCACCACGCCTGACTATAACAGATTCAGTGCCACCCAAAGCTTAAAGTTTTTAAGTGTTTGCGTGGCACTGCACTGCGCTTATCACCCCGAGACGTTGTTGTTAAGTCTCTTTCGCCCAGTAATTTCACTTGCTACAGTGCCCTTCAAACCTAAACACAGTGCAGCATTTATCTTTGTAATTTCAAAATAGGCTTTTAGTTAAATTTTAAATTGATATCTCTATTTACTCAAATAAGCCTACAAGAATACTTGTAGGCTCCAAACAAATCCCAAGAGATTTATGTCGATAGCCAGTAATTGAATTTCTTCTGGTCAAAGGCGAGGAAGCCATAGAAAAGAGGATTACGTCGAAGATCGATGCCATCCGCTCACATGCATGCCATGCCGCATGCAAAACTAAAAATTGGAACTAAAACTTCTACTTGCCAAGAGCGTACGAACATTCGTACTATGTACTTGGCTAAAATGCTTACTCACAATATCATGTTAGAGTAGGTTTATGTATCAAGCTTACCATCACCCTTACTACTACTTATACTGCCTGCAGGTAGGTCTTGGCCTGTACGAGAGTGAAACCGCGCGGGTAATTACATAAGTACTCCTATATATACCTACCTAATTTTAACAGTGAACAAATAAAATTTTGGTGTATGTTTGTAAAAACTCAAAAAAAATAATGAAGTTAATTTATTAATACAGAATAAAATTTAGAACCACAAAGGTTGTCCATCATTATTTATTATCAAAAAATGTAATATTATAAACAAAATAGCATATTTAAAAAATAAAGATTAACGAATACGCGTCTATTGGTATCCAAATTTTCAGAATTGTAATTATTCAATCCAATGCACACACAGAGTAAATATTTATAGGTACTATTATTCCGAAAGTCTGTAAGAAGTGAGTGGTGGGCAGAATACTAAATGTTAGTCGCATTGCAGTTATACCGCTAAATTACAGTAGGTACGAGATGCTGTAGCGTGTTACAGCGTTACTAGTAAGCATGACCTATGTAGGTTTGCCTTTTGGAATCCATTATAAAAGAATAGGGTGCCATTTACACAAGTCAGCTACTTTTATTGGTTAATCATAATATACGATTACGATTAGCCTGTTGTGTCCCACTGCTGGGCAAAGGCCTCGCCTTGATCTCTCCAGTCATCTTATAATAGTTATCTGAATATATTTAGATTAAAAGCTTTTTTTTTAAATCGAGTTTATGTACTTTTAATACTTATTTCTGTCAAGTAATATTTCGAAACACTAAGTTATATAAAGCCGTTTAAATAAATTTCAAAATTATTTCTTACCACCAAAACTTCAATTCTAAAAGCATTTTTTGTTCCATCTAATGGGGCAATGCATTAACGGCAACATTTAGTAGCTTTGTATTTATTTACACTTTCGCTCTAAATGTAGATTAGGAGTAGATAAAGTGCGTTATTAAAAATTTGTGTAACCATAAATTTCAACTGCTCCACTTCAACTGAACTGCTGATTGTGCAGTTGCAACTGAGATCCCTTGTGTCCACACACGTTGAGATTTTACAGTTATCTCTTTTCGCTTGAAGTAACACGTTTACAGAATCACACTGAGTTCATCGGATGAATTGCTGTGGCAATTATTGGATTATTGGAAAAGATGAATAAACTGATTTTGTCGTCTATTACTAACCGACCAACCATGCTGTCCACCTAGTTACGGTTAGTATATATTTTTAACAGACAATTTTAGTATCCACCATATAATTGAGCTCTTTCTTATAAGCCAACATAAATTATTTTTTGTTTAATTAATATCACATGACGTGTAGGTTCAATCTATTAATAATAGTAAAACTAATGCAAACCAAACAACTTAGACGTCTCCCAGCCCAGCAAAACTACATAAGCGTGGGGCATTTCACCAGCCAGCTTAAAACTTTTATTTACAGAACTAAAACATGACGTGTACACAATTGAATTTTATTTATACAAAATATTGACTTTCGCATTATAATGTTAGTAGGACTATAAAATTTATGTATAAAAGATCTAGCTATAATAATTATTGGATCAATTATGCACACTTAAAGTAAAATTACATAGTTACTTAGAATAACCTAACTGAAATGACAACTGCAATTTAATTACGCCAACTTCTATTATAAAATACGCTGCATACTTAGTAGACTTTCTCACCGAGAAAATCCTTTTAGTAGGTATGCAGCGTAATTTATAATAAATGTTAACTCAAACAAAGATTTTAGCTATCAAGCTGGCGGCTAAACCTCCTAATTAAGCTACTCCCAGCGCAGCGCTGCTAGTATAAAAAAATAATTTTCTGGTTCACCCCAGGGTCCATTTATCACCCCTATTGTATCTATCCGGTGTGAATGAACTAGCCTCGAGCGTGAGGTTGCAACGTTCTCACTCGGCTTTTGTGCAAAAAGCGATAAACTTACCGAACAAATTTCAATTTAAAAAAATATATTTTCTCTGAACGTTCGACTTTTCAGCACCCTAGCAATAATAAGATTTTCAATATCTTGCTATAATATGCATTAAAGAGCTCGCAGCCGCTGTCTCAACAAACTTACTGCTTATACAGTCTAAGTCTAAGTGCTTCGTGAACTATAAACATAAAACAACATTGGGCGAATACCATTAATGCAAGTAAATACGGTAACGTAGCTTAACCACAATAAAAACAACAGTTTAAGGGAAGTGTGCGTCACAGTGTGATGAAAGCCGGAAGGTATGCATGTTTAATGAACGCGGTCGAGGGGTTTATCAAATAAGTACTTAGCTGCAGTAGTTCTACTGCATTTGAACTTTGACTTTTTGAACGAACTCATTGAAGTGTACCGGAGGTAGGGTATAAAAGCTGCATAAGATTTAATATTTTTCAAATCCAACTGCGCATATCGATAGGTTGAAATTATACCTATGCAATATTATATTTGAAGGAAATGTTTAAGTTATCATTATACTAAAAATAACTACTGTAATATAATATTTACTGGTAGTCTTGTGGTAGTGACCCCGCCTTCTGATCCTAAGATTGTGGGTTCAAATCTACAGTTTTTTTTTTTTCAAAAATATATGCCAATACTCTAAAACGGCAAAGAAAAACATTGAAACCGGAAACACCGGCATTTCCAAAAAAAAATTAAATAAAATGATTCTATTGAACAAACACACAGTGAGAAAACACTAAACAGAAAAATATGAAATAGGAAATTAATAGCTTTCGGATAAACGCGTCAAATGAACTACAAAATCACCAAATATAACAGTAGTAAATATGCACTAAAACACATAATAGTAGATATGCACTATATAACAGAATAATATATAATGGACAAAACAATATAATATGACCTGTAAAATTACTTAGGTACGCTGTGCCAATAGATTTGTTTGAGTTATACTCTGACACATAAAGATAAAAAACAGATGAAAAATCTCTAGTATTCGGCTTAACTTTTTAACTATTAAGGTCACACAGTTAACACAGTTAATCTTAAAAGGAAAATATCGACACGTGTTGCATCCCTCCACGGGACATCATCAGCAACATCTTGTTCTCCGGCAGAGGTGTTGCTCCGTTGAGTTTATCTTATATTGCATTTCCGCAAAGTAACGCCTGAATTTATTAATTATCTGACACATACACAAAATGTGATGTGAAGCTGGAATGGTTTACATTTTCAGACAAAGCAGGGCGGCCTGGACGTGGGCCAAGGCCACCAGTGATCTACAGATTAAATAAATTCAAAAAGTGGCGTAAAATGAGAAAGATAGCATTCCCATTTCGAGTGATACGAATTTCTGCTCGTAGCATTCGATATGGAAATGATAACCTATTCGTACTTATCAAATATATCAGAAACGACCGCGACCGGAAATTCTCATCCCGCTTTGCAAATTACGTATGCAGTGGCATTGCTTGATGCAAAAATCACTGTGCCGTGTATTTAAATAGATATTAACTTCTATAAGACCTAATATATCTATAAGTTGGACTTTTTTAGCCGTAACGATCTAACCTGAAGTTAAGGCTCATCACGAAAAACACGTTTGACAATCGTAACCGTATCGTTCAGCTTTCTGTTTGTATCAGATTTTGGTAGTTCGTTTCGCGCCCTAAAGAGGCGCTGTAAAAATTCTCATACAAATTTACAGCTGGAGGTTACGCTGTAAATTTGTGTTACGCTGGGTTACGCTTTTGATTATGAAACGAGTTTTTAATGATAGGCTTTCAGTAATACTAGCTAGGTTTTTGTGATATTTGAACGTTTGTACATATGTTGTCCTCTATCTTTCACTCCACCCTTCTTTGATTGGTAAAGACAGATAAATTTTCATTCTGAAAAACCTTTTGACAATAATGAATAATAGGAATATAGAAACAATCAGTTGCGAAGCTCACAGAGCTTTAGAGCGTTTGAAAAGTATTACTACCATATATTATATACCTATTTATATACTTATTTCTGCCACCAAGCAGTAATGCTTGTCAGTATGTTTTGATTCAAAAAGTATGATGGCCGATAAATATAAGCACATGAAACATTTGATCTGCGTACATCTCAGTATACTCGTAGCAACAAACGCGCGAGTGGTGCCTCTGGTATTACTAACTTTCATAAGCTACAGTACCCGCTTACTATCTATATAGGTAACCTTTATTCAATGTTATTTTCCCTAAAAACAAGATATTTACCATGATTTGTAAGTTTTATTGATTCCCGATATTTTGGCGCAGTTACATGCACCATGATCACGAGAGAACTGAGGTCTTTGCGGGTAGGTCATGGTAAGTATCCCGTTTTTAATGAAAATTATGTTAATAACCATGATAGTTTCAAAAACTTTATAATGTTGCCTATACGTAATGCGAACAAAGTTTAGTGTGAAGTTTAGAAGTGGCGAGATCGTCTCCCGAGCAACATATCAGTACAGCACAAGCTGCCTTGAGCCCTTTCCGAAGTTTCCGAGCAACATATCATTACAGCACAAGCTGCCTTGAGCCCTTTACGAAGTTTCCGAGCAACATATCAGTACAGCACAAGCTGCCTTGGCCCTTTCCGAAGTTTCCGCTCATATAATGGACACACCTCCCGAACTTTAGAGATCTAAATATTCATTTCAGTTGATTCTCTAAATACATATTTAACGACGAGAATACAGGTTGGTCTAAATGTTTTTTCTTATTGACATCTATGTTTTGACCCTGTATACCAGTATATAATATTAATGGTGGATATTTGAAAGCTTTATACGGAAAGCACAGATAACTTTAATTAAGAGGACACTACCCGGAACAAACATTTGCAGATCATGTAAATATTTGTCTGGCAGCGGAGATTGAACCTGCAACTTTTCACTTCTAAACTGGCCATTCCCCCGCGTAACCGAGGTCGTCGAGTAATAGAAATGGTGCGTA
The DNA here is from genome assembly GCA_951394395.1 of Colostygia pectinataria. Taxonomy (NCBI): domain Eukaryota; kingdom Metazoa; phylum Arthropoda; class Insecta; order Lepidoptera; family Geometridae; genus Colostygia; species Colostygia pectinataria. Next base: position 15,726,819 of record OX596348.1, on the reverse strand, counting down.
AAATGGCTTAAGGCTACGGACATAGCACGTGTTAAACATTGTTTATGATATAGGTACGTTATCAGCATAACTATTATATAAATTACGAAGAATTAAAGTTGAATGAATTGCTCGCTGTGAAATGACCGCGCAGGCACGCGAAGGTTCAATACAGTGTTCATTGCACTTCGAACTTTATTGTACTGTCTATGTAAACTAAACAGGCCTTGATAAGCCGTCCATCTTAACTTAATATTATATATTAATACTTACCTGTATATAATACAGGTAAGTATTACTTATCTCCTCAACCTAGATTTTATAGTAAGTTGTGGATAACGCTGTTGGTTATATATTAATGAAGTCTGTTTCATATCTACCATTTACTCAACTATAATAATAAATATAATATATATAACTGTTTGTTATCCCGAATAAATAAAATAAAATAAAATAAAATAATAATATATTTCTCAAATATGTCATACCTAATTGTTTAATTTCGTAATGCTATTTCTTGAATATAAAATAAATAACTACCTTTTTGCGTAAAATTATTACGCGTTGTAATTATACGAGCAAGACTAAGTAAGTTCGTATGAGTCAGTGACCAACTCTGGTGAAACAGTTTCTAGGCCGCCCGAAGGCCTCTGTCAAGACCGGTGGCGACACACCCGTTGTCTGGGCCCTAACAGTTATCTCTTTAAAACTAAACAGACCAGAAAATACCAAAACATTTAAAATTACGCACTAGTTGAGCTATTAGAATTCAAAACCGCTGCAGCTGTTTCAATACATTTTTATCCGGATTTTCTGAAAACTGTTTCAATTGCTTTTTGCGTGAATACATCAGGGAGATATGTTTTTTTTTACCAATAGGCCGCGTTCATGCCAAAATCAGGTGACTGTCACTTGTTTTATTATTCGATTTACATTATTATTGCCTAGACATGGTAAGTAAACAACATCTAAAACCTTTTTATATGCTCAAATCGCGATATTGCCATATTCAAACTGCCGCTAAAGCCAAGGGCTTAAGCTCTTGTCGATCGGTTTTATATCTTTTACGATATAAGCAACTTTTTATCTAACGATAAAATCAAATTGTGGTTAACTATGGCTATACATTATTTAAATAATTTTAATTTGTATTTGATAGTTTAATGAAAATTGTTCTTCCAACTTCGGAAGTCAACCTGTTTTCTAAGCGGAAGAAGACTATTGGTAGAGCGTATAAAAAAACATATTTAGCCCGGCAGGTGATTGGCGAACCGGTCGTGTTCTGAGGGTAGCATAGAAAAAAGGTTGCTTTATCTTTTGTTTTCTTTTTCGCCTGAAGGAGATTTACCTTGTCCGTTTTTCAAACAGTCATTTTCGGTGTCATGTTTTTTAAAACCCGACATTTAAAACATGAACACTTTAATGTCTTAAAACCTAAGTAAGGTTTAAGTAGATATTATGTTCTTGATAACAAACAATATAGATAGAAGCTATAGATTTTATTTCTATTTCATTCAACTCAGCTCGACCGTTTTCAATTCGTCCATTATATAACCGCTTGGCTTTATTAACAACTGATCCGCAGTAATATACAGCTAACGAAAAGAGTAGCTTTCGCGCCGCGTCAACTTATGAAAAAATATTAGCCTGTGTACGGCACTTAAGAAGAAATTAGGCCAGTTTAATCGTAGTTACTTAACTAAGACAACGGCAACTTGTTGGGAAGACTGAAGAAATGTTTGCCAGAGTGCAGTGTCTGGCGTGTTTTATACGAAAGTTAGCTGAAGGAGAAACAAAACTTTGGAGTAAATAAAACATAGCTTAAACACTGAAAGTTGGTCGAAATATTTAAGCAGAAAAGTCACTAGTTGGGAAAACGTAAATATTTAAGCAATGGTGATAACAAACTTTTCAATAAATTGCAAACAAATCGTAATTGAACGACTACTTTCATCTGTTTCGTTGGTTTTCTTATTTAACCAGCTGCAGCTATGTTTTAGCTAAGCGTACCAATGAATCGAGTATTTTGTTTATTTTGACTTTTATTTAATAAAATATATTTTTAGAAAAAAACTGAAGCTCTATAGAAACTGAACAGGACGTTCAACGTTGTCTATTAAAGAATCGGCCTGAAGACTAGACTTTTTGGTTTTACAACAGCTCAAGGCTAATATTTATAATCAGTGAACGACATATATTAATAACTAATTGTCATCTAAATCAACACAGTCTTTTTGTTAATGTATGTTAATTTAAATGTTGTTTTTTTTTAAATACGTCAATTTCAAAGAATAATTTCATAGTGGCTGAGTGCCATTAAGCCCAATACCAACTAAATTATTTATATAAAACTAGTTTTCTAAATAATCACAATATTTTTTCTTTTCAAACTGCTAGTATGTAATTAGTTAGTCCGAATAGGAAATACAAATAAAGTTTTATTACTTTCAAGTTCAATTAAAATTAAAATTAATGCAATTACATTTTAGAAACTTCATAGCTACTTCAGTTAAGCACTCAATATAAAGTGTATCAGGTTTTTAGTAGTTGCTCGATCAAGTGCCTATGAATGGCTCTTGAGTGGAGCTCGAATGATAGTATCAACAAGAGAATATCGATTATGAAAATAATATTCTTGTGTGGTGCTAGCGTGAAGGCATGATAGACGTGTCTGCAAATTCAAAATTTATAATTCATTTATTTGTTTCAATGCGGTACGGTACATATATGATAGTTTCTATATTTAAAACAAAAGTGGCTCACATTCCCCATAATCTGGGATACAAATATTGTACTTACTCTAATGTACATTATTTATTTTTCTAACCATAGTTTGAATAAAATAATGATTTTGATAATTTTATTGCAAACGCAAAAGGCCGTTTCCAGCTTTACAGCTTGACGATACGTTACGGTTAGTTTAGTTTCTACCAAGTTCCGTTTTTACATCCCCGTTTGACCATTGTACCAAACTCGTTCACGAGTTTAGCGCAATTTTGAAACTGCTGTGTTGGTTCAAAAATTTTGGAACATTTTAAATTAATGATTAACTACAGCTCTATTGGACCTGTTTATGATAACGGCTTAGTAATGCGAAACACCTGCTTTAAACACAAAGCGTGCGAGATTAAACAATGCAGTAATTTAAAGTTAGCCCGCATTGGGACCGCATGCAACCTCATTCGCTTGGAATTGGGTAGCTGTCAGCTAAGGTTTATGCACAATGTGCTAGTTGTGTCAGTATTTGATTTGAAACTAGCTTTTGCCCACGGCATTGCTGGCGTGATAGCTACACAAAGTAACTTATAATGCTATTCCATATCCATAACTACTACTATTCTAAATTTCATCGCGCTCCTAGTACTTTTGTCTCGAAAACAGAAGTAATAAGATTGATTTTGGAATTGTAAAATATATGTTATATTTATCCTGCTATCAAGATACCCTGATTATATCTCGTCATTATTATACTTATTTTTATGTACCTACTAAATACGAGGATCATGATTTGGCATATGAGCGTTTGTCTGCGGCGATCAAGTTAAACAACCAATGTATTGTCAGGTACTCAGCCGATGTTTTGTCATGTCGATTCTAACTTGAGCTTTCAGCACAAACATAATTTTGATTCGAAAACCAAATATATATTTATCTCTTATACTGTGCCGTCCCCCAGTGGGCACAGACCCTAAGGCTGCGTTTCCACCAGAGATGTGCGAGGATGTGTAGCGAGAAAGTGTTTTAGGAACCAATAGAATCACATCAATAAAGCTGTCAGAGCGAGGTTACATAAATAAAGTGATTCTATTGGTTCCTAACAAACAAATCCCTCGCTACACATCCTCGCACATCTCTGATGAAACCGCAGCCTTAGGGCCAAAATAAATTTAAAGCAAGAGCTTTCTCTGACATAATCTTTCCTTTGAACCTTTGTTAGCAAGTGAGCATATTAACTTTTAATAATAATAATTATGTATATTTGTTTTATTTATTTTTGATCTTGTCGTAAAACTTGCAAGGTGAAAGAGTGAAATCTGCACAAAAGGACATATTCATGTGATGTTTAGGTATGTTAACATAACGCTCTTTATTTTCATCACAAAACATTAAGGTGAGCCACCGTAATGTTATATTTCCGCAAAGCAATGAGAGTAGGGAAGTCTCTTATAAAGGATCCCCGCATAAAAATGAAAATTTACTGCATGCTAGGTAGGACTGACCTTTTCATGCGATAAGCTTATTTCTTTTTATTGAAAAGTCAGGTTAGTCTTGATATTATTTAGTTTAGGGTACAGCTGTCACATTTTTATTTCTTAAAAAGCCAAATCACACGCGAAACTTTTAGAATCGGTTAACATGTTTTTTTTTTTTTTTTATTGGTTACAGACCAACGTTTGAATGCATCGTTGCTCCATTATGGCTACATGTTTAGTTCAATGCATTATTAAAATCTTGTGTTTGAGCGACTGTATCGATGCTACATTACGTTTTAGCAATTGGCTGCGTTATGATACCCACAACACTCAATACGAGTTTAAAAAAAATTAATGGAACTGAGTGCTTAGCACGAAAAACTTGTTTGACAAAATTCCATACAACTTGACAGCTAGACGATACGTTTACGTTTACGATTGTCAAATTTCGTGCTAAGCACTCTGGTAGGTGTTTGATATAATGATCAAAACAGTGTACAAATAAATGAGGTTATAAAAAATACTTTGTTATAAAGTAAAAATAAAAGGCTATTTTTCTCTATCAGCGCTGCATAACTTGTACATGCTCTAAAATAACAAATGGCCGCTGAACAAAATTAATATCCGAGAGCAGCCAGTGAAAAGCGCAATAAATTATAAAATATAAATCACAGCCTGATGTTAAACAATTCTCGACACGTTTGGCGTGGCAAGAGCACCGGAAACTCATCGTACTAAAGTTGTTTTATGTTATTATTTTATGTACCGTTTCTGCCATAGTATTTTTTGACCTCTAAGTAAGCCTTCGTAGAATACAAGATATTCTATAAACTAATTTTATTTTCATTGATATAGACTTCGTCTTTTGCAACAAAAGGTAAAACGATAACCTTTGTTTGAGCTGTGTTATTATTATTACAGTCTTAACTAAAATAAATTTCTAAACACACCACCACTTTTAAATATTTCCAAAAGATTATATAATTTAAATTAGATTTACTGTAGCTTACTCGAAATAAATCCTTTCTCTGGTGAGGAGAAAAATTCACTCAGCAGTCTTGCCCCACGAATCTGAATAAATAAATATGTGTAAGTGTCACAAATAAATCCAAACGGCTCATTGAGTGCAATAATACTCGTCAAACCGGTTCCATTAGCTGGATTAACAGCCGTGCTTCCGTCCCATGACACGCAAATTTTTACAGTTATTGCTTTATTTTAAACGCATAGTAGTACCCTGTTCACTTGTACACAAATTAAGACGCTATATCCAAACGGTAGAGTTTATTTTGGAGAATACTTAAAAGAATTGCCGCGTTATGAGAATTTATTACCGCCCCCACATTTTTGGTGAGAGGGTTGTTCTGCAGCTGTTAATGAGAGCGGCTAGGTAATATACATATGAGTAGGTTAATGCCCTTATTCAAACTGTAATATCATTTCTTTCCTTTTTATTTTATGTCAATGACGATAATAGAATTGAAAAACACATTGCGAGTAGCTAACAAAAGTTTAAAATTCGTTTATGAGTAAAGCCTTTCATGTTCAAGCAACCCAGAGTGCTACGAAGACTTCGGCGCTACGGAAACTTCAGCGCTACAGGCATTACCGTAGCTTCTAGCGTACACTGCGCTACCGTTTGACAAAGCAATTACGTAATTAAATTTGCTAAAGAGCAAAACTGAGTTAAATCAATGCATGATTTAGTTTAATTAAGTAAAATAATCACGTTGTAAATAAGGAACCCAGGGACCTAAAACTTAGTGTGATATTAAAACTTGTAAGGTCAGGCGAGGCTTTCAACATCGGCGTTCCTGACTAAATAATTAATTAAAAAAACAAAACCAACTACAAGACTGTACCATGAACAAACTAAAACTAAAAAAAAGTATGGTGGAGATCATTTCGGTAAAATTTATATGGGACCACCTTTAAATTATTCCCTATTAAACAAAAAAATAATAAATAAACTCAATTCACAATTGCTGGAATATCGCGTAACAAACATCTTATCGAACTGTTAACCTTCTCTGTTATTAAAGCAGGTTGAAACAAATGAATACCGCTGCTAACTTGCGCGTATTGCATTAAGTAAGTTTGTATGAGTCAGTGGCCAACTCTGGTGACAGAGTTTTTAGGCAGTTCGAAGGCCTCTGTCATGGTAGTAATTGCAGTACACTAGCCGTTCGGTAAGCACTGTGTATAACAGGCTGGTCACGTTTGTACCGGTTGTGCAATGCGCCAGGGTGTGCAGGCTACAACGAAAACTTTTGTTAAATTGACCCCAGTAGTACACTCATTTTTAGTGAGCCAAACCTAAATGGTAAAATGGAACTAGAAAGAGAATCACCCTGATGTTCACTTTATAGATACATTATTTTAAAAGCATTATAAAAGTTAAAATAAAGAATGTATATACTATAACATTTTTTTCAAAGGGAACAAATACTACCTAAAAATTAAGAAGTACCTATTCTAAAATTAACGCTTACGTCTTGTAGTGATTTGGGTCTGTTGAGCTATCTATAGATCGTTTGTAACGGTATTTTGATGGCTCAACTGTTTCATACGTACCTTGAATAAATTTTATACAACTATGTTGTATATTTTAATTTTTATTCCTAAGTATTTTTATGCGTTTCTTACTCTGCTAAAAATCATGAACGCAGGAAACAAAAGTACGAGTAGAACGAAGTAAAACTATTCAGTTTATGCATGCTTTGCTAATATTTTTATAACCATATATTTTTCTACACATCTCATTTTTTATTACTAGGGAAAGTCTATGTTTAGTAGGTTGTTTTTTAATAGCGCATAGGTCTTACTCACGCTTTACTGGTTTTAAGAAGTATGCCATTTTTAAATACTTTGTTCTTACGTAAAAACACCTAATCAACTTGTCGTTGCGGAACGCACAAAAACTGCATTTTTTTTTTTATATACAACTGAAGTGGCAACCAAGCGTACGGCCCACAAGATGGTAAGCGGTAACTAACTAATCTTTTCGGCCGTTTAAGCGCGATTGAGATACAAACAAGTAAGATAACAAGAAAGTGCTGGTGACTTAAGTGTGATAAAACTGCTGTATGATGTTACGTATTGTTGAATGCGAGTTTTAGAACTTGGTTTTATTTGTGACATGGCCTCAGTTTTAAATGTAAGCTCTTAGGTGACAGTTGTTATAGGATCAGTCACAAAGTGCCGTCAATCTACGACCTTACTCTAAAAGTTAACCCTCTAGGGGTCGTAAATAAGCAATATTTATTTTTATTATAAGTTATAACAAGCCTAGAATAATTAAGAATATATTTGTGGCACAAAATATGTTACGATGAGGATTTTGTGCAAGCAATACGCCTTCCGTTCATTTCTCAGGAATAATAATTACGTGCGGAGCTCGAGCGAAATGAGTTAACATTATTAGCATTTAATACGGCAATCAAGAGACGTGCAAAGTCTCAGTGATCTCTCTACTCTGAACTTATCAAAATGGAATTTCATTTCACACTATGATGATTATAACACCTGAATACTGTAAAACCATTTTAACTTTTAAGATATTTTGTGTTACACAAATATTATGTAATGTTTTCATGTCCTGTCCTGATCTACTAAATTTTTTTTAAAATTTTGCACGCGTAATTTTGAGGCAGAACATAACTCTTTACGTTTTACATTTGTTTCGCGAATAAAATATCTTTATCATTTCTAATCTTAATTTTTAGCGTCGTTAGCTTTTAGAATCGTTTAAAGAAACGGCAAAACCACAAAGCTTAAATTTAGCAGTAGAGCATTTTCTAAGTTTATTTGGACGTAACTATGTTCTATGTTCTAACCAATGTAGACTGTGGCTAGCAGCATTAAAGCCACATTGATTACTTAGCTAGTTTGAGTAACCGGTAACCTTTGCACAGAGCTGAATAATAATTCAGTAACAGACAAATCCATTTTACTAGCTGCAATTTGTTCAAATAATTGTTCAAGCTGAGAAATGGAACGCTTGAATAGATAATGCTTTATGTAAAATATCAATAGCCAATAGAAATTGCATTAACATATAGCTCACAGAAATAAAAAATTGTGGCAGGCTTTAGAACTTAGTGCTGACTCCAAACAATAAATGTATTTGCATTTATATAAAAATAATAAAGTTTCCATGTAATAGTAATAAATAAAGTGTTCAATTAATTAATTGCTCGTTAATAACTTATGCAGTCAGCTGTAGTTTCCTTGCAAAGTGCACTTAATTCTTTCATCAAACAATAGAAGGCAACTTGTTGTTTTTAGCGTCAAGGGATTCCGGTACCTTCGCTGCTAGATAGTTTCTGCCTCACCTCGTATAATCCTCTATCCCCAGTGGGCCGATTAAGTTCTTACGTTCTCCTGGTAGAGCTATTAAAGTTTGCACTAAATATAAACCGGTTAGTTACATTCAACATAAGTAAATGCATGTTTCGTCTTCTCGGACTAGAATAAATAGTAATTATTGCTAAAAATATTAAAATAAGATGATTTAAAAATCAACTTACTTTTTTTTTTACTTTGTCTGTTCGAAGCGACGCGTGATTCAAAGGCTGGTTCATATCTGGCTCAACGTATCAGCATTGGCATTCAACGTGGCAATGCAGCCAGCATGTTGGGAAGGAAGCGTTCCTAGCGTACTGGTGATTTGGATCAGTTGAGCTATCTATAGGTCGTTTGTAACGGTCTTTCGATGGCTCAACTGTTTCATATGTATTTTGTATATTTTGTAATGTAATGTAATTAAGTACATATTTTATTTTGTTTAATAAAAATTTTTACTTACTTTAATATTTTTAGTAATTTACTTACTAAAACATTTTGTTGTGCAGTATGATTTACATTGAGTCAGTGCTGACTCCAAATTCAAGCAAAGTCAGTGCTGACTCGCTACTGACCATGAATGTGTACAATGTAAATGGGTTTGGAGTCAGTAAAACGTTGTCGGGTCAGTTATGACTTTAATATTCTCGCGTACTAACCCTTTGTAAACAGAGAAAGCCAGTTCACAAAGTCAGCACTAACTTCATTTGGAGTCAGTCACTGACCCAATGCAAATCGCACTTGACGTTAGCTTTAGGCGCGGCCTCACCGCTCTGTGAGCTAGTACAGCTTGGTTATGCACAAAACGAATTTTAGTTAGTTTTTAATTTACCACCAAACTTTCATGAAACTGTTTATTTTAATGAAACAGTTATAAGGGTTAACTGTGAAAAACTAGGTTTGAATTGCAATTGCGCAATGTTTCCATGCTTCGTAACTTTAAACAACATGTTCCGATTCGAGTTAGCATCAGTTTAGAATCACAAGTCGGTCGCAAGAGATAACAAATCTAACAAAATTATAAAAAGAAGTAAAAACACTATACAGCTAAAAAAACTAAGATGTTTTTTAATAAGTGTTGGGTTATAAAAAATAAGGTGTAAAATAAGGTAAATGATAATGAGTGACTTAGTGCATTCGGGTTAAAAAAATAGTTTATTAGAGTTGTTAGTATATTATTTCGTAAGAGTTCAGAAAAACTTACAGTATATTAAACCAAGCTACAAGTTCACAACAATTGGAGGTATGCGGTCAGTTTTGTATCCTGTAATTATAATTTGTAAGTAATTATAAAGGTTCTTAAATAAATATGATTAAGCTTTACAGGCTTACGAACAAAAAAAAGGATAAAATGCAGACGTATTAAACCTGTGCTACCCCAACTTCAGTGCTGAAAACTTTTTCAGTTAGCAGGTTTCGCTCAACGTGTGTTGCAACTTTTGATTGTATGTTAGTTGGCCTTCTCGTTCCCTTGTGAAGCGAGTTTATAATGCACTCCTTGCCATGCCTCCATTTTTTTTTTTTTTTTTGGATAAAATGACAAGACGGTATTCGTTAGCCTGATGTTAAGTATGATTTATTTGAGTCAGTAGCAAAGTCAGTGTTGACTCCAAATTCGAGCAAAGTCTAATCCGCTGTTGACCCAATGTAAACTTTCGAGTCAGTACTGACTTCAAACTCTCGCGTACTCCCCCTTTGTAAACAGAGAAAGTCAGTTCCAAAGACAGCACTGACTTCATTTGAAGTCAACCACTGACCCAATGTAAATGGCACTTTAAGCGCCACGCATGACTTTAGCAGCTGCAGTCAAGTGTCTTTCAAAAACATACTTTAGTCTAGTTCACATAAAAATATATTTATCGAAGGCACATCGCAAACATTATTTTATTGCCCGGTTTAAATAAATCTGACAGTTTTTTGACGGGTTATTTGTTACTATCTAAATGAGAAAAGTTATCAGCTGCCTTACTCTTGAATCCAATGACAATGCCGATCCAATCTCAATTTCAATTTACTGCTGTCAAATTTTATTACTCTTGAAAACAAGGTTGAATTTGGCTCTAGGTTTGCTGTCAAAAGTACGAAATGTCATATTCCATTAATTGTCCAATACCGATCGCGTTCAAGAGTAAGGCCCCTGAAATACAAAAAGACAGTCGATATTTGTTTTTGAATAATTTCGTTCTTGGTTGTCCGTTCGTAATTGATTTTAACTTATATAATTTAACGCATGTTATTCAACATTGTTAATTTCAAAGACCTAAAAACGGGTTAAAAACCTTTGTTTCTAAGCAAATATCAATCAATGTAGATATATACATCAAGCAGTAAACAGGCAGGTTCTAAAATAATTTATGATAAATAAAATGGTGCATAATAGAATAAATAATTTCATAAACGTTTACTTCATTATGCAGTAAGCCTCAAACCGTAATCCATCTTGTAAGCCCAAAAAAATAAATTACTTTATAACACATTTTGTGAACCCTTTCATCCCGCTCCAGAAAACTAAATTCATAAAAACCATGCAAAACTTTTGTAATAAAATAAAGACGTGCCAAACCATAGCCCAAACTCAAACATCTATTTAAAATCGCATTATTCCATATTATAATCGTTGTGCCACTGACTGACAGACCGAAAATAAAATCAACGCACAGCCTAAACCGCAAGTCCTAAGAACATTTAGATAACATTTATTCTTAATCGACTTCAGCGGCATTATTGGTTATTAGTTTAAATATAATTTGTATGTACATCTATTTTCGTAGCTCATAAATTACTTGATACCCTTGAGAAACTCTAGTTGACTAACAATAAATTGACAGTCATGTTTAAGCAAGTGAGTGCGAATATGCATTAAAAACACTCGAAAAAAACGTTTAAAACCCCTTCTCATTCTACCGACATCGACATCGGCACGTAGAGCATTCATGGAGCGTGGTAGATATGGTGCAGACAAAATTAATGTTTGCTAGCATGTGGATACAAGCTACATAGGCGTGTGTATCGTCCTTATCGCAAGCGCTTGCATTTTCTCAAAAGATGATGAGAGCCCTTTCAATTTGAAAATTATAGTTAATATAAACTGTAGTTTTGCATTAAAAAAATTGTTTCCTAATAGTAATATACAATAAACTTGTCCAACGTTCCAGGAAGTTTTGTATTCGGGTAAGAAATATTCCAATATTGCTACGCTAAAATATTTTGCTTAGCCTCTAAAAGTCCGCCTAAAGACTTTACTTTCCCGGTATTCGCCAGTAAATGCACAAACATACGAATAAAAACGGCACAGTATTCGCAAAATAGCTTGTGCACGCAGTGGAAAAGCGCTTTCAATCACTGACACACCGTCTTAAACACAGTAACTAGGGCTTTCTTTCTACCAAAGATGTATGAATGTACTTAGAAACTTTAAACCAGAGCTGAAATTAACTATGAAAACAAAAATGAATTGATCAAGCTAGTGGATTTAGTTCACACACATCACATACCTTCATAGGACCTGTTAATAGTATTTACTACTGGGATCTAAACAAACATTTATTCTCTCTCTAAATTAAATTAAATAAAAGAGATCACAGCTAAGAGGGGGGCTCATCTCACACAGGTCATTAAAACTTAACTAAAGAGCCCCAAACCCTGTAATATTTAAAACGTGTAATTTAAAACGTGTAATTTAAATAAAAATATTTTGAATTGAAAAAAAAAAAAAAATGAAAAATTTGACGCACATCCTTGGCGCATTCAGCCTACTGCGTTTACGTACTTTAATCGATTCTCGTCGATCATCTAGCTAGTCACTTACCAAATCATAAAACCACACTATAAACAATGTTATGAATATCTTGCGACTAGTAAATTCAAAAATAAAGATTACATTAGGTCAGTGACTGATTCCAAATGAAGTCAGGGCTGACTTTGAGAATATGGAAACCAGTACTGATAATACTACGTTTTACTGACTCCAAACTCATTTACATTAGGTCAGTAGCGGGTCAGCACTGACTTTGCTCGAATTTGGAATCAACACTGACTTTGCTACTGACTACAGTATGATGTAAATCATACTTTATTTGTATACAAATCTTTCTTCTTTCTAATATTAGTAAAGATTTGCGTAGTCTCTCTACTGCATGTTTAATAAACCCTATTCTGTTGCTGGTGTGATATACAAACAGCTTTAAGAGATAAGCTTTATACAGCTTAGGGTGCCAGTGTATGAAACAGTTGGAGAGTTTAAGTGAACTTTACCAGATGTTATACTTATAAAATTGAAATATTAGATGTCATAGTTAATAATAAGAGTTTAGCGCCCGCTAATAGTTTATTACTAAAAAAGCAAAACTAAACAAAGTTACTGAAGCAAAAAAACTAGACTTACCCAACTCCTTGTCAAGACTCGCATGGTTATCACGAGCCACGTTCAAGTGGCACCGTTTAAAACCTATGGCATTCGGTCAGTGAGTAAGTAAGTTCGTATGAGTCAGTGGTTAACTCTGGTGACAGAGTTTTTAGGCTGCCCAAAGGCGTTGGTAGAACACAGCGATTATCTTCACGTCTCGACGTAAGAACGTACAAGAGCGTCATGTTTTTATCGCACGTGACTCGTATCAACCAATGCGAGTAAAAGCGTGTGGTGGGCGAATTTTCGTGTGAGCTCATAGATCCTGTCACCAAAGACAAATTAAATAATATCTCAGCGTTGGCGTTGTATCTGTTGTAACTTAAAGCATCATTCATAGTGGTCATTTCATGCGCTTTCATGATCCAGCTAGAGCTGTATTTTCGTTTAAACATTGTAATGCACCACCACACACATTTGCAGACTCATACAGTTATTGTTCATGCAAGTATAAATATTTACAATATAAGCACACGGTTATATAAGCGTGTTATTCCTAAACCATGGTTTTCCTTGATAGAAAACTTTGATAGCATGATAGGTAAACTTATCATGCAAAAGCTAGCTTATGTGGCCACCTGCTTGCTAGGCAACGGAAGTCTTCGAGCGGCCCATGAACTTATGTAGTTACACATAAAATTTTGTTCGAGAATGCTTTAAAATGCATTTGACGTAGATAAGAGTATTTCCATATAAAACTTGTCACGTAACTGCGTTGCTTTATATCCTGATTTTGACTAACTTTGCTGTTAAATTTATCTCAGTCGTAGTCCGATGCCAACACTCACCAATAATAATAATAATAATAATGCTGGACAATCTACACAGGATCATCTAGCCCCAAGGTAAGCTGCTGTTAAACAGAGCTGTATTATGGGTACTAGATGACTGATATATACTTAATACAATACAATACATAGATAGATATTTTTTATTATATATAGAAAATACCCAGAACACCAATGGTTTATTTAAATCTGATTATAAACTGAATTTTTAATTTGCCAACCTTTATACATTTGCACGAGCACTGTCACACTGTAGTCTAGTGGTAGTGACCCCGCCTTCCGATCCTAAGGTCATGGGTTCGAATCCGGTCGTGCAAGTCTTTAACTATTCAAAAAATGTATGCTCACAATGCCTGCGCTCTCATGCGGTGTACGGTGAAGGAAAACATTGTAAGGGAGACCGGCATGTCCAAGTACTAAATATTCGAAAGACATGCCGTGCCAACTACCAATCCACATTGGGTTCGCCTGGTGTATTAAGACCCAATCACTCTCGCTTGAGAGTAAGCCAGTGTCCCAGCAGTTGGAACAGAAGGCTATCATGTTGATGCAATTTGCCTCAAGCTAGCGCTGAAGCTACATTTAAGTACAGGGATAGGTATAGGCCATTTAGAACAGTTGGTGCGAATAGCTGGAGTGCGGTATGCACTTTGATTTCACAAGCTATGTAAACATAAGATCAGTCACAAGTCACAACTATTTACATAACTCAAATCCCAGCACATACAGCTCTCCAGCAATTAAGAAATCGTTAATTACGCAAATAGAATATGCACAAACAGTGATAATCGCAATCCGTTATCACCGAGAAATAATTAAGGTACAAGCAGACAGATGCTTAATCAAAATACATGGTTATAAAACTATTAATTTTATATTTTAGCTTAGTTCTATTAAATGTAATAATAATATTTTTTACATCTTGCGTCAGTACCTACATACTTATTGTTGAGTGCATTCTTAAAAATAAATCAGTATTTTCTTCCAAAATTAAGTAAAAACTCTTTTGGTGCCTATCTTTGATATAATAAATTATATATGTCGTGACTTCGCATTTTATAACAATTTAAAAAAAGTACAAATGCTTTTATTAACAGTTAATACTAATATTCTATTTCAAACCTTTTCAATCCCTTTTGTTGATGCGCCTTTGTAGTTTTCAAACTTATAATGTATTTTACATAGTTCCTGAAAAGGGGTGGGGTAAAGCCCTGCGCGGGGGTCAGGTTAGGGTATAAATATGAGGAGGCGAGTGAGGGATTGCCAGTCGCCCGGAACATCCCGTTGTTATAACTCAGCTTCGACATCGGTTGCCTACAGCTCTCAAGTTCGGAAGTTTTAATAACCAGTATTTCGTCTGATTCGCATGTAAATAAAATAAACAAATTGTGATTATCAAAAAACTTTTTATGACGTTTGCGACGTGTGTCTTGCTATATTATATAAAGTTAAATGAAAATAACATAATTATCAGTTGTGGTTTGAGCTCGTTCTAGTTTATGAGACGGATAATAAAATTAACATCTGTCAAATAATTTATTAAATAAGCAACTATCAGCAGGATATTCTGAAAAAAATATTTACTGCCTGTTTTATTTCAATAAGCATGTTTTAAACATGTTAATGCCTATTTTTGTGATTCGTTTATTACTATTCTGCTCAAAACTTTCATACTTTCATTGAAATGAATGTGTTTGCATCAACTTTTTGAATATAATTTCTTAGATGTAATAAGTTTTTAAAGTTTTTCTTTAGTGAGTGTTATTTTCAACAGCTTAAATAATTAAATAATATCATCTACACATTTTTTTTATGCTCATAGAGAAAACAAACAATTAATCTCTGATAATGTCATTACAAATCCAACTAATATGTTTTTAGACACGTTCGTTTGGTTCCTTCTTACTGCTCTTTTGTTCACTGTCATACGAAATTCGTACGATGATAGAAATATTAAGATGTAAACGCGTGAACCACCATCTTCTACGGGTGTCTGCGCGAATAACCAAAAAGCAAGCGTAAAAACGTGTAGCTTCGTAAAAAAACTTATTATTACGAAGCTACAATATTCTTCCGCTTTGTGAGCAAAAGCTTTTTCGCAGATGCAAGAAATCGGCGAACACAAACAAATGTATTTATAAGAAGAAAAAAAACTTTATGACGAGTTACAATAAAATTGTGATTTAGATGATGTACTGTAAATCATGCGTCCAAATTAGATAGTTTAGATAAGTAATGTAGTTCGCGAGTGGTTGTGATGGAGGTAGACGTAGCTAGTGCGAGAGAAGCCTGAGGAGTGAGGTGAGATGGCCGCCGTCGCTGGTCTGTACGGGCTGGGGGATGATCAGCGCGCGCGCCACCGCCGCGGCCAGGCGGCCAACGCCGAGCGCTCCGAGTCCAGAGATGACAACACTGAAGCGTAAGTCACAATCTAATTAATCTTTAATTAAGACTGAGGGGTTTTTTGGTCATTTCTCCGGTACGACATGGTCCTCCCATTTTAATTGTTTTCTCGTGTTATTTAGAGTTTTATTCTGTAAATTTTGTGGCAGTTTAACCAATACGTAGTCTTGGCACTTGGTAATTTAGTCGAAAAATTTCCTAGAAAGTTTTGAAAGAACGCCATCATTTCTTTAAAAATTTTGTTCGTTAAATTCAAAATTCGAACTTGATTCGATTATTTTTCTATACTTTGACATTACTTGACACTGGCAATATTGTCTGAACAGACAGACTGCCATAAATAAAAACGAAGACTAAAACTTACCATACCATACCTCGGACAATAATCATTTAGTACCGCGTGCATTTTTTTTTTTTGCGCTAGTGTTCAATTTATTTCGACTGCCACTGGCAAGCTGCAGCCACGAAAAACAATGTTGCAAAAACAAATATAATGTTTGCACTCAGATAGTCGAGTCCCCGACGAATGTGTGTGACTTAGTATCTAGACAAGTATTAGAAATTAGTATCTAGAAATTCGTTTATTAACAGTATTTTACTGAATTCGTTATAAGGCAAGAGAAAGTTTCTTAGTTTTACTGAGGTTTATAAAAGTTTTAAGTGGTGTCAGTGTTCGTGTAGAAAGATCAGGAGGTATCTAAATATATTCTTCATACCTTTCTCCGCAGTTTTGTTAATTTTATTTGATAACGGTACTAGCACTGTCTGATGTTTTATGACTTTTATATGCATCACGAAATGACTCGCGCAGCTTTTCCCGGGTTTTGCAGTATTAGAGGAAGTTTGTAGTTCATTAAAACCGTTAAATAAATAGTAAGTAAAAAGCTTTTCTGATGAGAAATAGAGCCACGAAACTATGAAACTGAGGGAACTCAACCATCAAAGTAGCACTAAGTGACGTGACTTGATAACTTGCCGCGTGACGACTTGTCGTTGTAATGTTCGGTGAATATAAATATAACTCACTGCATATTTAAGCAGGTATTCCCGTGTTGATCATGTCGAGTCATGTTCATCACGTTTGTAGTTTCTCTATGGGCGAGCTGAAAGGGATTTAGTTTGTTCTCTTACGAATAAATAACAAAACGTGTTCATAGTGAATAAAAATTGATTGTGTGTGACCAAAATAGATTGGAGTAACGCATCGTAATAAAAGTTTTTACTTCTCTTTTAAGTGAGTTAATAAAATTGATTGCACAAAACATTTTACAATGCCTTCTGCAAAGAGTGGTGACTCCACCCCTGTGTGGTTCTTATGGGGGAGTTATAATATAGTTATAATCACCACATTTGGCTGGCGGATTAGTGATTGCTGGTATCGGTTATCAATCCTCAGGAGAATGTTACTGCCAATTCCCTGGTGTAATCTTTTAGTCACCTTTTATGACATCCACGAGAAGATGGTACAAATTCTAAGACCAAAACCACCACGGCCAGTTCATTTAAAATATTTATAATCAAGCTTCTACAACCTTATAATGCAACGATTCCATAAAATCTTATTAAAAGATATTGCGTAGGCATATATATGGATTACATAATAGAAAACTAGATCTGAGTAGGTATACACTCCGGGCGATCTCTCTCATAAACGCATTTGTACACGAGTTCCAACAAGTCGACCTTTTTGCTGACAATCTATGTACTTTAATTAGTTATTTAAAATTATTCTTAAGTTTTTATTTAAGATAGTAAGTGTTTTGGTAGTAATACTGTAAACTTCTATTTCTGAATAAATAAATCTATATAATTTATACTCAGTAATCCAGAAGGCACAAACTAAGGGAAGCCTATAACCAGCAGTGGGTGAAGTCAGGCTGTGGATGATGATGAGTCCAGCTTATGACAGTGCTATTAAAGCGCGTGTCTACAGTCATAGACGCATTTTTACGTGAATTTAACCGCCAACAAAACCGTTATGGGCCGCTTAAACGACTATAAGACCTCGATGTGTCCGGATCGGAATACTGATACGCTTTTGTTTGAAACATTTAGATAATTATTTTATCAAAAAATAGCTAACCCGCGCGATTTTCACGCGTTTTTTTTTCATATTTTTTTCTCTTTGTCTAAACCTTCCCTTTACTCCTACAAATATTTCAAAAGCATAATTAGCCAAATCAGTTCAACCGCTCTCGATTTTTGTTGTTATGTTTTGGCGGAGGCCTATACGCGGGCTATTAAATCTGTCACAGGTGCGTGTGCCTTTAATTTCACCGGAAACCATTTAAACCCGCAACATCTTGCTTCTCAGCCGGGCCACCGAGGCTGTCACGTCAATTAAGACCAATAAGTAACAATAAATACCAAATAATAACTAGTTCACAAACACTTGTGCATATAGAGCGCTCTGTGTTTCTGAAGTCACGTTAAGCTGTCGGTCTCCACTCTTTCAAAGTTGAGATTCATGTGATTTTAAAGAATACGATTTCTCTGACTTTGATCTTGAATTTGACGGAGGTCTTCAGGTGGCCTATTACTCTATTACCAGGGTTGGCTACTGTCTTATGCGTACTTCTTGTAAATATTGAATGTAATGTAAAAACTGTTTTAACTAGGAGTTGAATTTGAATCCTGCAATGCAATACATGCATAATGCAAACGGAATACTTATTGTAAACAATACGCAATAAAACAATTTCAGCAACCACTATGCGCCAATTGAGCAGCATCACAAATTGAAGCGATGGCAATTTCCGATAACGTACTACAACTTGTGTAGCTTCGTAGCTAAATGCAGGACTACGCGGGCGCTACGCGGGCGCTACGCGGGTGCTACGCGGGTGCCACGCTCACACTTCACAAGCGAGTGCTACGCGATTACCAAACGCATGCCTCGTTGTCCGGCCACAATTACCAACTTTAAGCGCGGTATCATATTTCTATGTCACAACTTTAGATTTTATCTCTCTTATTCATAAAACAAACTGTCATTTTTACAGTTTGTTCTTGCGGTTTGCTAAGTATTGCCTTTTCTTGTTATACTAATGCCTTTTCTTGTTATACTTATGTTAGTATTCAAAATGTTTATGAGCCTTTTTAAAACTTACCAGTAATGTGAATAAAACTGACGAGTCAGTGTAGTTGGCCACTGACTTATTCGTACATTATTATATTCGTTATCTCAAGCACAAAATGTACTTATAAAGGGTCTTTCATTATTAGCGCATACTATTCAAGGAATAGGTTCCATTCCACTCAAAAAATATACGCTTGACATATTAATTCTGATTTCTTGAAAATATAGCTATATTTACTTTATCTTATACAAAAACTTGGAGATCAGCGTAAACAGACAAACGAAATAAATATTATATGAAGTGAGAGCCGTTGGCTTGTACATTTTATTACGATAAATCCTCAAATGCTATTTTATTTATCTTTGACTGACTGTTTTATTTGATGGTACCTAAATAAAACCGTGTATTGGGGAGAGTGGTATTTTAATAAAATTTTATAAAAATATTCCTGTTGTCCCCATTGTCAATAATCTATGAATAGGGAAAGTAACATTTAAATAAAATAATAAAAATAAAACGCAAATTTCTGCTCATACATTTTAGGAAGTAACTGGTTCGACGAGTACTGGGTGCGGTGAACGCCCGGTTAGAAGCGAGAGGTTCGATCTACATACATAATTATGTATTGTGTAATAATGTATTAAGTACTAGTTGACCCGCGCGGTTAAACACGCGTAATTTTTTTCGCAATTTTTTTTAACTTTCTTGACGTTTAAACCTACTACTACTACTACTACAGCTTAACGTGCTTCGGAAGGCACGTTAAGCAGTCAGTCCCGGCTTTTTCAAAGTTGTTATGCCATGACAGAGGCACTCGGGCGGCCTAGTAACTCTGTCACCAGAGTTTGTCACTGACTCATACGAACTTACTTACTTATTACTACAGCCTTGTTCACATAGAAGAAGTTCTCACAAAACTACAGTACAAAACATTGTAAACTAATTCTACGCTTTGTGGTTGAAATTCAGCAAAGCATTTTGTTAATTAAGCATGTTTAGTTTTACATTTTGTTTTAGACGGGATCAGTTTGCCGTGGGGTTTTTTTAAATAAAACTTGCTTTCACGTCGCCTATTATTTTTTGGTTTTATACTAGGGTAACAGATAAAACTAGATCTATGCTTTAAATGTTATAATACATTGATTTTTATTTCGTAAAATACGAGTACAAAGACTGTTTTAAAACGTACGTACACTGTCTCTTCCTGACTATTTATCCCACAAAATGTTGTGATAGAGCACTGGTGGTCTAGTGGTGACCCCGCCTTCCGATTCTAAGATCGTGGGTTTGAATCCGGTCGTACACCAATGGATTTTTCGCTACAAAAAATTTATGTGCGCAATGCCAGTGCTCTTATTCGGGGAAGGAAAACATCGTGAGGAAACCAGCATGTCCAAGAACTAAAAGTTCAAAAGACATGTACCATCTACCAATGCATTGGGTCTGCATAGTGGATCAAGACCCAATCACTCTTGATTGAGAGTAGGCCAGTGACCCAGCAGTGGCCATATTAGAAAGCTGCCATGATGAATGTTATAATACGTAGGTAGGTACAAATCAAAAGTTACAGATGCTAAGCCGGTGTATTCGTGATGATACAAAACAGCAATGTATAGAAAGCTCAACTCAAAATCATTGACTTGTGTTATTTTAGACTAGCAACCCGCACCAGCTTTACACGAGTGTTAAACCATGTCTATACACATCACTCTGTTCATTGATGAAAACCGCATTAAAATCCGTTGAGTAGTTAAAACGATTTAAGTGTACATACATACATACAGATGGACAAACGGCGGAAAGCTACTTTGTTATAAACTATGCAAAAATACATGTAGAATAAATGATTTGTCAAAAATCTTTAACCTAGGTAAGCTATTTAGTTTTCGCTGTAAGTATATGCAGTGGAATTGCGGTGTTTTCGTGAAGCGTTTTGGGGCCGACTGTCTGAATACATAACGTTGCCCGCAGGAGCTGAGGCAACCACCAATCGAACGTGACTAACGTAACTACAGAATTTCCACACGTTCGATTGTACTACTACAGTGTAGTTACAATGGGAACTCACTACCTCTGTGAGCGCCTAAGTTAAATTAAACAAATCAAATAGCTTATTTTTGGTAAAAACACATTGTACGTTTAATTGAATTGCTGTTTGTCGCTAAAACTCAAGAACGGATGGACCGATTTGGCTAATTTTGGTTTTAGAATATTTGTACGAGTCCATGGAAGTTTCAAACGTGGCATCTGTTATTAATCCTTCACTTTACTAAAGGTTTATTACAACACGAATGCCGTATTTTCGGTGTTACAGACGAACTGGCAAATTTATTTATTTATTATTTATTATTTATTTATCTACCCCGTAATACCGCAAGGCTGTACAATGCATGTAAATTTTCTTAAGAACCGCTAGAGCAGGCTTTTCTCCTAAATAACTAGGTGGTCAAATGAGCTACGCTCGGTATTGCATTTTTTTTTGTGAAATGGCTCCATTTACCTTATAAAATGAAGCGCCCGTGACGTAGCTGACCAAATCGGTCAGCAAAGTTGGAAAAAAAGAAAAGCAACGTTCTGAGATGTCAACGCTTCCGTGCTTCGTAAAGCACGTTTAAATTGACTGTCCTGCCTATAACAGTAGTTAAGCCATGTCGGAGGCCTTCTAGCAAACTATCTTCGTTACAAATTAACGACTTGTCAAAAAAACTCTAAATAGTTCGCCGGAAGTAAACAAATTCAAAATTGCATAAATTCAGTTTACTGAAAGGAAACCAAAAGAATGTAAACGCTCTTTTTTAAAACAAATAAAAGGAATTGATTTGAGCTCGGACGGGCTGAGTTATTGATGTCATTCTCTTGGGATTCTTGACATAGCATTCTGAAATCTCGAGATAGTAGACGGCAATTTACGACACATTACAACCACAACAATACCTATAAATACTTTATTAGGCCAGCAACCTCTGATATGTGCCATTGCTGTCATTATTAGCAGCTGGCTAAACTTTAGTAGCCTTTTGGTTGGTAAGAAGAGGCGAGATTGAAAGATGAAGTGGAGCCATGGCAAATGACAAGTGAAAGAGGAAAAGCCTAACTTAGGAGTGAGCTTTTCAAAGTGATCCTTGTGATTTTATCGGAAACTCGATTACTTTACTGCGCTAACATGCGACGTTTGCTTTTCAACATTTAACAATCAACTTTTTCATTTGGATAGTCAATAAAAAAGGTAAAAAATAATTAATAGTTTAATAGCTTTAAATAACGTTTGTTATATTATAATTACCTACTGGTTGTCAAATCAAAAACGTGTAGAGCACTATTTTGAAACTCTTTTTTAACAGCTGGTGAAATGACAAGGCGAATGAGATTTTATAACGATGACACTGAGTGACGAGTGCCACGCCGAACTTTTGAACTTAAAGCTTTTGGTGATACTGTTATGATCAGGCGTGGCGCTTAACATCAGGTGAACGACTTGACCGTCTCGCTACTTGTAAAAAAAACCTAAAGTTACTTCACAGTTCACATCGTACCTGTGTTAAACATATTTTTTTTCTCTTCAGTTTCTTCAATGGTTTATATTTGCCTGTTGTTGATGTGTATTTCCCGATGCCGTAACTCCTCTTTACTGCTGCTCCTGTCTATAAAACCACTCGTTAAACTTTCACTGGTCCCACTTCCAACCTGTCCCAGTTTCAATTGATTCGCTGACAGCCTCGAGACTGCCAACTCCCGCTCAAAAGAGGATATTCAATTATCTTGTTTAATGTAAAAATAAGGAAATCTTACTATTTTATTAAATGTAATTTGTAAATCTCTTAAATTCCATTTGTATAACAGTACCTAAAATCCTAAGTCATAACGTTAGATGCTCCCGTGCCACTTCCAGCGGTCGCTAAATCTGTGTAATGCGTGGTGCGCTCGCAATGTAGTGTAGTTCGTAGTCAGGTCGACCCCAAGTTTAGTATTATTTTCTTGTTTTACAATACGCTTTATAAAATATTTGCAGTACTTACTAAGTAAATATATTTTTTTCTCATGTAAGTAATCTATAACCGGAATTTGGTACTGGACTAGAAAAGTCACATAATAGAGCTCGTGGGCATACAACAGACTACGTGGGTTAATACCAGACCACGATATCAATAGGTTGATGACATAAGGTCTATTGGTAGACGTGACAGGCTGATAAGGTAAACCGCCAGGTATGAGAGACTTCTCAAAATTGTAAAATAGATCTAGGTGAAGACCAAACCCAATTATATATATTACCAAATAATAAATAAATAAATAAATAATGCTGGACAATCCACATCGCATCATCTAGCCTCAAAGCTGTTAAACAGAGCTGTGTTATGTGTACTAGGTGACTGATATATACTTAATATGTACAATACGATACATAGATAGATATTTTTTATTATATGTAGAAAATACCCAGAACACCCGGAACAAATATTTGTAGATCGTACAAACATTTGACCCGAGGCGGGAATCAAACCCGCAACCTCCGCGTCGCAGACACCCGGTGTAATTGTTATACCGTCTGTAAAGTTTTGATTGTCATTCTAAGCCCTGCACAAAAAACACTACTATATTTAGTATGCAATTTCGTTTAAGGTGTATATAGCGACTGATTGGCCTCCAAATAAGTTATTGGTCTTATTTGCAGGCTATCTCCTCATAGAGGAATCAGTTTTAAGTGCTCAAAAAAATACTTGTCATTCATTGACCTTTTACATGCAAAGTTTTTTGAATTTAGGTACATTCAAAAAAGTGGTACCTGTTTATTTACTATGTGAAAAAAATTAACAAAGTGAAGCTGTTTTCGACTGAAATGCCAGCGGTGTACGCAATCACCTTTGCGTAATTTTCGTCATTTATATTTACGCTGATTTAAATTATTACCAACTACAATGTATCAAAAATAGATATTTAACAGATTAAACAGTTGCACATAAATTTAAACCACCGGGCATCGAAAGTTAAGCCGCGTCAAATTGAAATCAGTTGAGAATATTGAATCGGCATTAATAATTTATCCATTGGATTAATTTGTAACATTACGTGATTATGATAGTCATGTTTGCAATCAAGTCGATAAAATAATAATCGCTGTCATAATCACTGGTATGATGGCTTGGTGTAAGTGTAAGTCACTAACTACATCGAGATTAGTTTATTTTATGTTTTTGATATCTGCCTCAGATTCAGAATCGGCTCAACCAAACAAACCATCACATCATCACATCTACACAGTAGACCTCATCGTCGCTTAACGTCAGGCGAGATAGTGGTCAAACGTTAGCCTATTCTAAGTAAAAAAAAAAACCGTTCTTTTATAGCAAAATTACACCAGTCTCACAGAGGATAAGATAAAAGATGCAATATATATTACCCACAATTTGTATAGAATGGATCAGCAAAACCCCATTTCACCGGATTGCTTTTACAGTGGCTAACCTGGGTGCGAAGTCGGATTTGTGATTTCCAGATTGGTCAATGCAGTTTGTTTCCAGGTGGCAATGTTGTGCTGGGATAATTACATCTGGTGGAGGAACGTTCCTCAAAGGGATAAAATCTTATTTACCGTTTGCATTGTTGCCATTGCAAAATTTTAATATTTTAGCGTGACAGCTACAGCTTCCACGGACAATCCAAAAACAGTTAAATGCACTTGTAGTTGCACAAGTAATTCGACCGGGCGGATATTTATTATATACTAGTAGACCCGGCGTGGTTTCACTCGCGTTATTTATTTTTTTAGCAAACTTTTACATCCTGTATATTTTCTCACCGTTTAAACCTTCTTGACTCTTACAAATATTTCAAGACCAAAATCAGCCAAATCGGTCCAGCCGTTCTCGAGATTTAGCGAGACTAACGCACTTCATTTTTATTAGCGATTCATTTTTATTTATAGAAGATATTATTATTCCTACAATCTTATGATTGAATTATAAATGTTAGATTTATAAAGTCGTAGATATTTTTTATCGACTGTGTCATATTACACTACTACTATGTAATCTGCAACAGTCAGGTCACGTGACCCCAAGGTCAAAGTAAGCGGATAATGATTACGCCGGATTGCAATTATTTTTCCTTCCTTTGTTAGAGTTACATTTAGAGGATTTAGGGTTTGGCTGCTTTTGCTTTTGTAGGATCACAATATTTTATCTTAATGATTTTACCAGAAAAAAAATTGCAAAATAAAATGATAAGCTCTGTCGCTATTACTCGTAAGTTTGTGCGAACGTAAAGAGATTTTGTTTATTACTTCATTCGGATACCGAAAACTGTGTTGTATTTGTTTTGCTAGAACTTAATGAAATAATGGTGTAGATCCTAGGCAAATGACAAATCTACTCTATCTAAAACCGGTTCCAGACGTAACAGCTTCTTTCTTCTTTACACATGCAGTGTAGACACAAAGAGTAACCATCTTGCAACTAAATCTTTACTTTAAAATATTGTTGATTTGCTTGAATTATTTTGCTGAAGTTTAGAACATAAATAATGACTGGAAATAGGATATTTCCAAAGGTATGGATTTTCGGGAATGTTAACTTATTTATGTTATATAAAATGTACACAATTTTTTTTATTATATATATTTTTTTTAATACAACCTAAGGTATTAACGTATTAGTTCCTAAATGTCCATATCTTAACTATAACTATCTTACATACACTATGGGGTGGGGTCATTTGGTCTTAAAACTGTCATGATTCCGCGAGAATATGCCTATGCGAATAAATTGGTGTTAGGTCCGGACGCCAATGTAGCAGTCATCCTCGTGAACAATTCAGTATCAACTGGTGCTGCCTCCGATGACTCCATCTCTTCTGTTCTGTCAGTTACATACGTTTTAATCATAGCATCTATTACAGTTGCGGATTTCGGTTTCTTGACCCATCCGTGATAGCTCTTCAGACTTGTCTCTCCATTCAATTGTATGAGGAGCTCCTTTGCTAAGCTATCGAGTTGTAAAGTGTCGACCTTGCCGCTCCAAGATCTCGATTAAATCCATAGTACGCATTACCCGCTACAACAGTCAATGCTGCGTTGTAGCAGGACAGTTCACTACTCGTTAGTATATTCAACTTCGGCCAGTCGAATGTTGTGTATTTTTTCATGACCCGTCCTATTATTATAAATGCCGTTAATCCTGATCCAGTTACTTGTGTCAGTGTGAGTCTTAAGCGTAGCGCGTGTTCAGCGATGTCAGCTATATAACCATCGATCAAATAATGCTAAGGCATTGCTTGCGTTCACGTATTTGCCAAACATTGTATACACCTGTCGTATGATCTCGGAGGACAACTCTACGTCAACTCCTAGATCTGTCTCGACACCATTCTTAATCTTCTCCACGAATCTCTCAGAGATTGTGCTTTTTTTGGCGACCCCTACGTAACTAGTCACTATGAAATTATAATTAGATAACTGTTAAATTATGGCACAGTGCTTTGATAGACAAACAACCTTACGGCTCTTTAGCATGTTGAGAGTGGAAATTGTGTGGACACTAGATGTTTGTGCTTTGCCAGTAAAGGAACCGCCGGTGGAGTCAGACAACATCGTGAGAAGTTGTCTGAGTTCAGAGTATCAGAAATTGAATCAACACTTTGTCGCTTGTCTTTTGTTTATCATAGAATAAACAGGCCACAAACACAAGTTGAATAAATAATAAGAAACTTAGAGGCACCTCGCTCGAACAAGTAGAAGGAAACGGAAAGACGCATGCTATCATGCTATCTTATATATGTCAGGGCGACAGAAATACAATGGACTTTGACAGCTACAGCAAACAGTCAAAGATATAGCATTATTTTATAAAAAAATATTATACTGATTACCTTCATACATTTTAACATTGGAAACTGCTGCGCGCATAAAGATAATTATATTTATAACTAAGCTTCTTAAAAGTTCAGAAGCTTTTTCGTATTTTTTCGCGTGAATGCGTACGAAGTCGTAGGCAACAGTTAGTAATTCTATTCTAATGTGATTCTATAAAATTATTCAAAAATAACATTCATTTTGTTTTCATTACAGGTAAGTGTCTAAAAGTTTTGCTAATCTTACGAAAAGGCAGTTATGACTTCACTTCAGTGGAGGAGTAGAAATACTTTGATAGGTAAGTATGTATAAAGTAATTAAAAGTAAATGTATGTAACTAAAGTTGTTCACTTAAATCTTTTGACACAA
The DNA here is from genome assembly GCA_951394395.1 of Colostygia pectinataria. Lineage (NCBI taxonomy): Eukaryota > Metazoa > Arthropoda > Insecta > Lepidoptera > Geometridae > Colostygia > Colostygia pectinataria. The sequence continues at coordinate 15,699,412 of OX596348.1, read as the reverse complement.
AAACTTTTTGATTGGTAATCGTAAAGTTTAAATTAATGGGATTTTGGTAGTTCAGTTTACACACGAAATACGCTGTACAAAATCTCATACAACACAGCTTGACAGCTGGATACGCTTACAATTAATTGGTAAATTAGTTTTTTGTCAAGTGTCCCGCTGAAAACAAAAATGTTATTTTAAATTTTACTTATATGTGGTAATAAAATTCTAATTATTTTATAAACATGCAAACAGTTTCAGTGGATCACCTGGATCTCTATTTACTAATGTACAATTAACGTTTTGTTGAGCTGCAACTTTAGTTTAGTTCAGATCTCAGTTTTGTTTTTGCTCATTAACCTATTTCACTAAATGATAATGCAAGACAGTAGCTGGATCTTTTTGTGATAATAGTTTTTTGTTTTTCGCTCTTTGCTAGCACGACTTTGAATGAAAGGAATTTGAAATTATTTGATGAAGCTACAACAATCATTCACCTACCTACTTAAAATAAGCGCTACAATTACATCAACTCGTCATTTAATGAAATAATGTAAAAATAAATTGGTTGTTTACCTACCTAATAAATTGTTAGATTTACATTATACTTAATTTGTATTTTGTTTTTTATATTGCAAGTTTTGCAAGTTGAAATTGAAAAATATTACTTTATACATTACATTAGCAGTAATTTAGTAGTAACGTTTCTATGTAAATATAATTAGACAACGTTGCATTCCACTGAGATAATTTTGAGAGACATGGTTAAATATCAGAATTTATTTTTATAAAACGAATAGTAGTATACAAGATTTCATTGAAAAAGTTCGTAAAACAGTACCTACTTATTCTTCTTATATTATTTTTATTAAATAAAAATAAAAATCAAAGGACAGATCCTTATACTCGTTCAAGTTGAATTCGTGTTTTCACTTCGCAGAGCAAATATTACTTTTGTCGAGACTCTCTCGGTCCAGAGCATTTCTATCGTATTACTGAACCGTAAGCTTCTTATTAGATTTCACCTTACTCGTCCACACCACTTATATTACTATATGACCCGCGCGGTTTCAATCGCATTATTTTTCTCACTATTTAAACCTTCCCTGAACACGTACAAATATTTTTTTTTTTTCTTTATTAATTAAATAGGAGTTTTGTCACACAATGACAATGTCACTCCACTTACTTACAAAAGAGAAAACACGCCTACCTTACCTACTACTGTAAGTAGGTGGAACCTATCTAGATTACCTAGCCTACAAACCTATACGTACAAATAATTCTAGACCAACTTTTTTTCTAGCTTACCCGGCGCGGTTTCACTCGCGTTATTTTTTTTGCAATTTTTCCACACACAAACAAACATCCAAAATTTCACATTTACAATATTAGTGTGATAATAACATTATTTTATCTAACCATAATTGAAGCAAGTCAGCCTTATTGGTCATCGCAAACCAAAGCCGCCATTCCGACATCGGCTTGGCAAGCCGTACCGAAGCTATATCGCTTCATTAAGGATTCCGCCGAGCCAACTCCTCATGAAGGCGGTACCGGGAATCTGCACGCATCTGCAAGTTTGAACTGAGCCGGTCCGGTACACTCAGCAATGTCATCTACATCCGGTGTGAATTGTAGCAACAAATCAAGAATAATTTATTCGCGCAATTAATGTTGTAAGTCTCTTTCTTAAATGCGAAGAATATGGTTCAATCGTTCTACCAGATTGTTGTCATTGTGTGAAAAAAAAGCTCAGTTATTTATAATAATACTTAGTAATATAGCTTTATTTCAGAGATACACAGTACACATTGTTTATTAATACAAGATACCTACGGAATGATAAAATATGTCAAAATTAAATAATTAAAAAAAAAAATAGACTACCGACGTGGCGCACCGGGCGCAGGTCTGCCTGCAACGCAGAGGTTGCGGGTTTGATTCCCGCCTCGGGACAAATGTTTGTACGACCTACAAATATTGGTTACCCGGAACCAATATTTGTAGGTCGTACAAACATTTGTCTGGGTATTGTGTTCTGGGTATTTCTATATATAATAAAAAATATCTATCTATGTATTGTATTGTATTAAATATATATCAGTCATCTAGTACCCATAACACAGCTCTGTTTAACAGCAGCTTACCTGGGGCTAGATGATGCTGTGTGTGATTGTCCAGCATTATTTATTTATAAAAAAAATATATATATACTTAAAAAATACTCTACATTATGTCAAGTCTAGTTTATCTGAATAAATAAATGTTCATCGATAGTATAAAAACCAATTTGTTAGTGGCGGATGGTAACCGTGAAAGCACTTATTTATATAATTTGACAATTTGTTACATATTTTACAATACCCTATTATATTATTTTAAAAACGGCATTTTCATGTATCAGTAGGTTTATCGATAAAAAGGCACCAATACTAATGCGACTAAATTGAAGGTACCTCAATTTAATCGTATACCGTGTAATATTTTTGTAAATAAATAAATAATGCTGGACAATCCACACAGCATCATCTAGCCCCAGGTAAGCTGCTGTTAAACAGAGCTGTGTAATGGGTAACTAGATGACTGATATATATTTAATACAATTACAATACATAGATAGATATTTTTTTTTTTATTATATATAGTAATACCCAGAACACCCGGAACAAATATTTGTAGATCGTACAAACATTTGTCCCGAGGCGGGAATCGTACCCGCAACCTCTGCGTCGCAGGCGGACCTGCGCCCGCTGCGCCACATCGGTCGTCACAAACGTAATATCCCGTTATTAAAACTAATGACAACATTCACATAAGTTTTATTATACAAAAAACATATGAGCGTTTTTTCATACAAATTCACTAATACTATAGACTTTTATTTGATTATGCAATGAATCCCTGGTGGTATGACTCTTCAGCAAGGGTCCTTTTTTGTGGGTACCATCGCAGTGCTCACTCTGCCTTCAAGCAATACTATGCATGCATTACTGTTTTCAAGTTTTAAGAGCACTGTAGGCAAATTAAATTACTGGGCAAATGAGACTTCATACGTATGTTTTCGGGTACGGGCGTAGCGCCACGCAGAACTTTAAAACCTAAAACTGCAATTTATCATGGTCAGGCGTGACGCTTAACACAGGGCAAACAATCTCTCCGCTTGCTGCTGATTTAAGACGGTCCTTACCCGTGGTCCATCGTGTTAGTGACTACAAGTTTTATTTTTGTTTATTAATAAAGATAGTGACAATTACAAATGTTCTCGAACACTCAATATTATTAGTTTCCAGAGTTCGTTCATATCATATTGAGTTCACAAGAAAGTGTCTCAAGAGTTGCCAATAACTTATTACTATAAAAAAATAAGCAAGTAAACAAGAAAGAAAGATAGAAAGTAAATTTATTCATCAACAATAACAGACATAAGTATGATTAGGCACATAATAATAATGCAAATTGAAATCTATAAAAACGTATCATACTCGTACATAATACATAATTTTACAATAGTAAGCTTAAAACGACCACTCGCCACCTGTCTTCGCCACATTATGCTGATGACGTTTCAAAGTCAGCGCTGACCCAATGCAAACGCTTTCAAGATAGTACTGACAATGTTCATTCCTTCCTCAAATAATTTCTTACCGGAAATGCAGGGGGCTAAAGACAATGACAGCTGTCTAAACAAACTGTAATTTTGCTGTCATTAGTGGCAATTACTGGCCAGCCACATTGAACGAAACCTCTATGGGGTCTATTAACTTCGTCACTAGAGTTGGCCGCTGACTAACACGAATTTACATAATGCCACCTTGCTACCCGAACAAAATGTTTATTCAAAATTATTATTTTGTTCACAATCATTTCAAATATTAAATACGAGCTTAACCGGCTTCACCCGCGTTTTTGCAGTTTTTATGCTATTCCACAAAAACAGTACATTTTTCAGGATAAAAACCCTGTGTCTTATTCCAGGACTTAAGCCATCTACATTCTAAATTTCATCACAATCGGTTAAGTCGTCACGGAGATACGTGTAAAATAAAATAAAACAAATTAATAAAATAAAATACAAACATACACACACACACCCACACACACACACACACACACACACACACACACACACACACACACACACACACAAACAGACTTTCGCATTTATAATATTAGTAGGATATGTGTTAAAATGGTTTATTTAGTTGACTGTACTTGACTTGAATTCTAAGTGCAATCTAAGCACAGTAATCATTATTGTTTCGGAACGGCAGCCGTTGTTACGCTGTTCCGTTTACTTGCTAAATGGAAAGCAATTCACCTGAGTTACAACTTTAAATCGAAGTTAAGCGTCTGTTTTGTTGTAGCTTAGCAAGAGTTACACTGCATGCAATGGCAACCTAGAACCGCTACTATTTATAAAATCCTAAAACATATTAATAAGTAATATATTATGTTAGTCAATCCCACAAAACTGAACAAGTTTTAATAAAAAAAAGTAAACTTTAGTCTGGTAACGTGTGATATATTCATAAAAAAATAGTTGTTTTCTGGACTCTGATATACCATAGACTAGGACTTGTATACATGATCTAAAATGTTTTTTTTTTAATTTGCATGTTTAACTATGAAAAGTTGTAAAACAAATGTATTATATGCATAATGACTCTAGTAACCATATTATGTGGCATCCTTAATAAATTAAAACCATGTATTGATTATGCTGAAGTAATAGTAAGAATTAACTCAGAAGGTTATGGAGGGCAATTGAAGGCCTCTGTCATGGTTTAACAACTGTTAGGCCTCGTTCGCACGAGCGTGATTTTACCGCGCGTTAAAATCCGCTTAAATAGAACAAATGTATTTCCAAGTTGCTGTTCGCACGTCAGCCTTTTTAAAACGCGATGTATTTTTATTGCGCAGTGCTCTATTTCAAAGAGTATTAGAGTTCTTGTGATAGAGCTTGTCCGGGGAAGGACCATACCTATTTCTGCCGCCAAGCAGTAATGCTCGCATTGTTGTGTTCCGGTTCGAAGGGTATGGTTTCCGGTGAAATTACAGGCACATGATCTACTTTCGATCTCGACTCAGGGTGGCAACCCGTGAGTGATACCACTGGTATTGCAAGCGCCCATAGGCTGCGGTAACCGCTTACCATCTTGTGGGCCGTACGCTTGGTTGCCACTTTAGTAGTATAAAAAAAAACAGCGTTGGGCGGGAGAGTTGGATTTTTAACGCCCTCACATCGAGAGTCCACCAACGCTGGGTTTTAACGCGCGGTAAAAATACGCTTGTGTGAATTAGGCCTTACGGCTTGCCCTTCAAACATTTCATACGTCAATGCCACTATCGGTCACAAGTCTGAGAAATGTCCATGTTTAACATTTCTTTATTTAGTATTTACTTTGGACAACTTGAGTGGCACGCTGGGCAAGTTGCCGGTTAAGAAGCGAGAGGTTGCGTGCGGGTTCGATCCCCGCTGCGGGTCAAATATTGCACTGTCTGCAAATTTTGTTCCAGGTCTGGGTGGATATAAGTGTGTATTTACAAAAAAAATTAAAATGCTCTTCAGCTATCTGGTTTCCTTAGCACAAGCTTTGTTTATCATCACGGCAGCCTTCTAATGTTTCCACTACTGGGACACTGGCCTACTCTCGAGCGAGAGTGTTTGGGTCTTAATCCACCACGCGGACCTAATGCGGATTGGTGGATGGTACATAGCTTTCGAATATTTCGTTCTTGGACATGTTGGTTTCCTCACGATGTTTTCCTTCACCGTATGAGAGCACTGGCATTGCGCACATAAAGTTTTCGTAGCGAAAAATCTATTGGTGCACGACCGGATTCAATCCCACGACCTTAGGATCGGAAGGTGGGGTCACTACCACTACCACCAATGCTCTTTTTTTTAAATGATAGTTAAGCGTTTGGCCGCTATCCCACCACGCTTGGCTAGAATATACCTGTTCACTCTTGTTTTGAATATAGGTACCTATATTTCAGTATAGTCAGTGCTTTGTTTATAGATCGGGTAAATGGCGCTGCGTTACAGGGAACATTGGCTAGCCATGTACAATTTTACTATTAGTAATGAATTTCCACAAAAGATATTAATATAAAAAAAGATTATTAACATTTATTGACAAACTAAAATATGTACATAATTACATTACCTACAAAATCATTTTTTTTTTTTACAACTGACGTGGCAACCAAGCGTACGGCACACGAGATTGTAAACGGTTACCGCAGCCTATGGACGCTTGCAATACCAGAGGCATCACTCGCGGGATGCCACCTTGAGGCTAAGATCGAAAGCCTCATGTGCCAGTAATTTCGCCGGAAACCATACCCTTCGCACCAGAACACAGCAATGCGAGCATTACTGCTTGGCGGCAGAAATAGGTATGGTGGTAGTCCTTCCCCGGACGAGCTCTATCACAGAGAACTCTACTACTCTTAAATATAAAAATGAATTGCTGTGCGTTAGTCTCGCTAAAACTCGACAACGGCTGAACCGATTTGGCTAATTTTGGTCTTGAAATGTTTGTAAAAGTTTAGGGAAGGCTTAAACGGGGAGAAAATATACAGGGTAAAGGTATATAAAAAAAAACGCGCCGGGTCTACTAGTAATAAATAAAAAATATATAAATTAGTAGATATAAGCTTTAATTCAATAGTGTAAAATCAAACAGCTATCTGTTATAATCGGTAACATCCAGTGGTTCTCAACTTGCAAACAACATTACTGCAAGTTAGTTGCAAGTTAAAGTTTGTATCGCACGGTGTGCTAAACTTCGCCCACATTGAAGCAGAACTCAATTATACTACACAGTAATTGATCTAGCTCAAATGGTTTGGTTTTTGTACTTATTCATAACCTGCCTGTATGATTGTATTATCATATTATTTATTGAAAATATTAAAAAGTTGATTAATCTTTCTTATCATTTACTAGCTGGCCCGCGCGGTTTCACCTGCGGTTTTTCAGTTTTTATCTCATCCCGCACACACAGTAAAGTTTAGGAAGTACCTATGTGTTATTCCAAAACATAAACCATCTAAATACAAACATTCCAAATTTCATCACAATCGGTTAAGTCACGGAGATAACAAATATATATATTGCATTATTTACGCGCTGCACGCTGCAAAAGATCGTAATGGTTGGCGAAATATTGTTCGGAAGATGATTCAAAAGGGGAATCACGACCCTCAGTCATGAGGAATACGACGCGAGGAGGAGGACATTTTTGCATACAAAAATGACAGTGTAATTATTTCAAGATCGCTTTAATAGCTTATGGTACCCAGGTTACGGCATAGACAGTAATTTGCTTGTCGACCTCGATTAAACCGAATTTATCAAGAACGAATATCAAAATTTTATCAACCTATTGCTGACAGTGGTGTCGATTCTAAACTAACTAAAATGTGCTGCCGTCCCTTTCTAATTAATTAAAATACAAAGGACCGCGATGATTTTAGTTAGATAAGTTTAGAAAATGCTACAACAGAATCGTTACTAGTGTATAGTAACGATTCTGTTTTGCCAGTTTTGGCTTACCTACGCCTTATTAGCATTTTAACAGTCTCTGAACAAAAATAATTTGCCTGCCACAAAATTTAATTAAAATATAATTAATTCAAATCAAATAAATAACAAATGGAGTGGTAACAAACATACACACACACCCTTGTCTATTCGCATTTATATTATTAGTAGGTTTAAATAATAGTACTTACTAGTAAAGTGTTTTTGATTTGAATTAATTATATTTTAATTAAATTTTGTGGCAGGCAAATTATTTTTGTTCAGAGACTGTTAAAATGCTAATAAGGCGTAGGTAAGCCAAAACTGGCAAAACAGAATCGTTACTATACACTAGTAACGATTCTGTTGTAGCATTTTCTAAACTTATCTAACTAAAATCATCGCGGTCCTTTGTATTTTAATTAATTAGAAAGGGACGGCAGCACATTTTAGTTAGTTTAGAATCGACACCACTGTCAGCAATAGGTTGATAAAATTTTGATATTCGTTCTTGATAAATTCGGTTTAATCGAGGTCGACAAGCAAATTACTGTCTATGCCGTAACCTGGGTACCATAAGCTATTAAAGCGATCTTGAAATAATTACACTGTCATTTTTGTATGCAAAAATGTCCTCCTCCTCGCGTCGTATTCCTCATGACTGAGGGTCGTGATTCCCCTTTTGAATCATCTTCCGAACAATATTTCGCCAACCATTACGATCTTTTGCAGCGTGCAGCGCGTAAATAATGCAAAAATGTCGGTGTAATATTATTTCAGTATAGCTATATAAGAGCTTTTAGCTAAGCCCTTCTTATAAAATATGAAACTGACTGACGAATGGGAGGATTAACGAGCTACCACCCAGGCAATATCTTGCAAATCTACGAAAAAAGATTTTGTGCGTTCCTTTAGATAAATACAACCGTCAAAGCTACCATCCGTATTTGTTTGATAAAGGTGGAATTTGGTCGGAATGCTGGCTAACGGACAGTAATGGAAGCAAGCAAACGGGTTATCTAAGAGGATTATGTTAAAACCACTGTTTTAGTTAAAACGACTGTTTAATGGCCGGTTCCAATAATCTACGAGTTAGCGGTAAATTATACTTGCTAGTTTTCTGAAACTGTCGAGTCGTATTTTGCACTTCACAAATACTGAAATACAAAATTAGTATAATAGATGACTTACCGTGGACTCTCAAACTCATTCTGTCTTATGAAAGGAGTAAGTTTTTATTCGACAATATTATCGTACACAAAAACCAACAAACAAAACATATCTAAAATAATTTATTTATAAAAACATCTAACAACTAAAAAAGTGCGTCGGCAAATTGTGGTGATACGAGGCGATGTACTATCTAGCTATCAAAAAGTCCTAAACCGATAAATTTATAAGGGATTTATTCTAAAGTATTACCTATTAAATTTATAATTAGCGGAAAAATCGCATAACAAAAAAACAAAAAAAAACATACAGACGAATTGATAACCTCCTTTTTAAGTCGATTAAAAATACAAATCATTCTTCTTTGCAATGTATAGTTATCCTATTTTTTTAGCACAAGTGTAGGTCATTAAAATGAGAGAATTATGTTAGATTGTAACTCTCTAAAAATTTTTTTTTAAGGATACGTCGTCATCCCGTTATCATTTTGTTTGTCTACGTTGCCCGTTGCTACGCGACAATAACTTGAAATTGTAATGTAAAGTTATGCGAAAAATGTAATGCTACTTGTAAAGCTTACATGTACTTAAACAAGAGCTCACACCTCACCACTTTTATGTAACAAAACATAATTTAAAAAAAAAATCATTCAATCGTATTATTACTTCTTCCTAAAAGTTTTAAAAAGCACACAAGCTAAAAAACATTGTATATAAAATCGTACTTTTCTAGGATAAATCCACACTGGAAAACTGTACTAGGTTAAGTTATTTATCAATAAAGAACTTTTAAAATTGAAAAAAACTTGAAATTGGCAATTTAGACTACTGTAGTAATTTATTGTAAACAATTTAGACTATTCTAATAGATTTTAATAATTTGTGATAGTTTAAATTGACAGACGTTAATCTACAAAAACAATTTTATTAACAACAATATTTAATAATATAGAAAGTTAGTATTATTGCTGGCGCTAAATTGTATGCACCATTTATTATTGTCTTGTTTTGTCTTATGTTTACGTGCGTAGACTGAAATCACATTGTTTACGCAGGCCATGACTAAGACCAAGATACGCTAATCTAATCTCTAGAGTATCCATGCTTTGTATCTCAAGGTATGTGCGTCTAAAGATCTATTATGATCTAGGATCGAAAAGCACCTACGTTAGTAAGTTTTTTAATTAACCTATGCTGTTTAAAGCTTTTATGCCTTGACTTAAAATTTGGCTTGCTTTGCGATCAAACTATAAATAATTTTATTTTAGATATATAAAATTATAAATATTTGGTTTCAAATCTACTTAAAAAATATTAAAATGACAAGTACTTAAATATAGATATTAGAAAAGTACTGTAACTCCAAAATTCTATTGTAAAGCTCGGTCTTTTCACCTTCAATAAGCTGTAACTTAAAGACTAAGAACACCATCTTTTATAAGCTTAAGCCGCTTTTATTTCTTTTTGGGTTGAAATTATTGTTAAAACCATACGTGAATTTTATTCACGCGCACGGTACTTTGACCTTGTTATAAAAATATTTGCTTCGCCATCTCGTGGCAAGTAGCGAAACTAGCTTGCATCGTTTTCAGTGAGCTTTTAGGCCACAACGGCGGGCTGGCTGCGCGCTTTTCACTTTATAGCGGGAAAAGTCCAAACACGATTATGCGCGACTAGCGGCGAATGGTAGAACTATGTTCTAACAGCGCTTTTCTCGAGCTGGGAAACTCCGAGTTTTACAAAGAGCTTTCCGGCAAAAAATTGCAACTAGGTGGCGCTGCAACAAAGCTTTGTTAGTTTTCCACTAGCTAGCGTAACTTGTTCAATTTAACAATGTTGTCTTAGAGAAGTTCCTCGTTTGCCACTTTCAATTCAAATGTGTTTGTGTGGATATTGCGCTCAAAGCGCTTTTGTACAGAGCAATCTTAGTATGAATAGGACCAGTAATGCTGTAAGGAAGGGTTTCTTGTCCTAGTGTAATTAGACAATTTATATTTGATTTTTCTTTAACGAGATATTTGATTAAATAGGACGTACATTTTGATATATTTTTATTTTGCCTTAATCCTCAATAATTCCATTACCTACTCTATATCTATAAAAAAAACCTCTATAGAAAAAACACACCCACTTAATTTCAAGATTCTAGGTCCAGCGACTAAGGCTCGTCGTTAGATAGATATATAGAAAACACTTTATTGCACACCACACATAACGTTGTAGTCGTTGTAGGTAGAATGTGACAAAATTATTTTTATTAGTTTAAATATTCATTTGTTTCCATTGATTAGTCGTCAAGTATCAAAGTGTCTCTTTTCTTCCAATAGAAAGTTGTAACGTAAAACAGTAGCAGTTGATCTCGTAAAAAAGTCTTAGGCCGATCGTCCACCGCCTAACCTAAACTAAGTTAGTTTTTTTTTATACCACCAAAGTGGCAACCAAGCGTACGGCCCACTTGATGGTCAGCGGTTACCGTAGCCTATGTACGCATGCATCATAGATATCACTTGCGTGTTACCACCCTGAGACGTTAGATGGTAAGTCGCATGTGTCTGTAATTTCACCGGAAACCATACCCTTCGAACCGGAACACAGCAATGCGAGCATTACTGCTTGGCGGCAGAAATAGGTATGGTGGTAGTCCTTCCCCGGACGAGCTCTATCACAAAGAACTCTACTACTCTTTAAAGTTATTGATAAATTGTAAATTTTAAATAACCAATTTTGTATTTTGTTTAAAAACTTGCTTTTCGTATAAAAACAGAAACGCTGCAAATGTAAAATGAATGTCACTAGCGGTCATCGCTTACCACCAGACGAGATCGAATTCAAACGAAGGTTAACTCATGAATAACAAATTTAACTCCGTCAAGAACAAGATACTCCAGAAGTTTAAATTTTAGAGTTTCTACGAGTATTCTACTTGAAGCTGTTTTTGGGGTAATCAAGCGCTTATTCATAAAAATACTGTCATTTTAGCAGCTCGCGAAGCAGCTTCGGATCTAGAGGTGGGGGGGGGGAACCCTCCCGGGCTGCTGTTTCAGGGGGCGCCAAAGTCATAATATAAATAAAAAAAATTTACTTCACAAGGCGCCTAGAATTCAGGGCACGCTGTTCTATCATATTCATTTGATTTTAAATGAATTTAAAACGGGGTTATTGAAAATGTTTTGAAGGAATCTAGGGCCGGGCCCAACTGTCTCAGCTACAAGCTAGACGTAACGTCGATTTAACCCGAGCGGCTAGACGTTAAGTAACGGCGATCTATTGCAGTCTTTGTGGTGTCGGGGCGACCAAAACATGCGATTTGCGACTTGGCTACTTTTATGATAAATAACAATAAAAAGGGCGTTATTAATTATTTTAATTTTTTTTATAAATTGCTTTAAATGACGTGTAACTTTAATTGGTATGTAACACAGCATAATCTCTAGTCGTTTAACAGTAATATCTTAAACACTGGGGCTAGAGGGCGCCACTATTAAGTTTTTGAGAGATCCAGGGCTGTCGCTCGGTAGTCTTTCCTTGACATCGAGCAATTAACAAAGATTGCAACAGATTTAATCATGTTTGATAGCAGAATCTACTGTTAGCTAATGTGTTTATCAGATCTGTCGTCATCTTTGTTCATTGACATAAGAATAACAAAAAAGGTAATACTTTGCAAGCCGCTAAAATGAGAGTTTGATAAATGAATAAGAAGAATTAGTTAGTACAAAACATGCCTACAAATTCTCCAAACGAAAACTTTATTATTTCCGAACTCTACCGACCAACCATCTCCCTAGGTACACTGCAGATAATTGTAACGTAGAAACCAAATGGTACGACTAGTGTTTTGGTGCACATATCCACTCTTCTTTCTGCTTCAATGCCGTTCTCTGAACAACTACGTTTTGCGGCAGTGGAAACAAAATATATATCCGTCTCAACTCTGCAGCGAACCATGAACGAAACGTAGCATCTTCGATTAAACGAAGCCTACCTTTGTAGTAGCGCTACGCTATTGTCTCCCCCGGACCCCGACTCCCAATTACAGTCGTTAGACTCGTTCCCTTGTGCGGAATTGTCAACTATGTTGTTTAAAGTTCCGTACCTCAATGTAAAAAAACAAAGCGTGATAAATAAAAAGACCATAGTATGCATTCACTCATTCAGTCCACAATGTTGTGGGCTGTGACACTTTTGTAGGACAACGGAAAATAAAAAACTAACATTTCATTTTGCAACCCCTAACTGGAAAATAGTCCAAAAGTATTTTGTTTTGCTGTGCGACGCGCTTTTAATGTTCTACTAATGCGGTTTGTATACATTTAGAAGAGTTTTGTGTATTAGTACTCCTACATGCCATGATTCTGAAGATTTTTTATACGTTATTATAAGAAATTAACATTAACTACTCACCTATAATTACATTAGACTTTTTGTAAGCAAGCGATTCACAATAATTAACTGCAAAGTTTCTGTTTTGAACACGATACCGTAGCAACTTTGACTATAACTCCAATAGACAAGTGTGAGGCTAAGTTGAGTTAGCGCAAATTCGGAGGAGGCGGCGTGGCGCCGGGGGCAACAAGGGGGCACCACCCCTTCCCCCAACCTCCTTAATGCTACAGCAGTGCGGCGTGACTTCGCTGAGGAACAGTCGCTTTTTTAGGTCAGCAGTGGACGAGATGGGGCACGTATCAGCCCTTATTTAGCGCTAAACACGCTGAGGTTTTCACTTTCAAGCTCTATAAATAACTCATTCAGATTATAAGTTTAAAGCTCTTGGTTGGGGCGAGTTTTACAAAACTTAGAGATTTTAGATCTGTTTCTTAAATCTCTGTTGGCGTGGAGATGATTACAGAACGATACCAAAAGTATCTACATTTTACTCTAGGAAAAAAAAATGTAAATAAGAAGCAGAGCAGCTTTAAGAGTAGCAGAAACCTTTGTGATAGAACACGTCCGGGGAAGTACTACCACCATACCTATTTCTGCCGCAAAGCAGTAATGCATGCATTGCTGTGTTCCGGTGTGAAGGGTATTGTTTCCGGTGAAATTACTGGCACATGAGGCTTTCGATCTATGGCTCAAGGTGGTGAGTGATAGCTCTGGGATTGCAAGCGTCCATAGGCTGCGGTAACCGCTTACCATCTTGTAGGCCGTACGCTTGGTTGCCACTTCAGTTGTATTAAAAAAATTATGTATGAGAAACATAATAAATAAACATAACTACTCCTTGATTGGATTCGATTCTGTTGGTATTATAAATAACCTAACTCAATTTGTTGCCGTCATTTCAATATCATTCTTAGATTTAGTTCTTTATATAAAAATCTACGTATAAAATAATAATTAAGTTACAGATTTGTTTCGTTTTCCTTATTGTATTTATATAAAAAAACTGTAGTCATTTCGCAAAGTATCGTCTTTCCTTGTCATTCTGGTGACACTGCACTGCGCTCATCACCCCGAAACATTGTTGTTAAGTCTCTTTTGTAATTTCACTTGCTACAGTGCCCTTCAAACCTAAACACAGCAATGCTTGCACACTACTGCTTGGAGGTAGAATATTTGGCACTGCGGTGCTACCCATCAAGACGGTTTCTTGCTGAAGAGTCCTACCACCTGGTAGGTATAAAAAGTCATAAAGTAGGTGTTATAAGTTAAAAAATAGGCATGACCCTAATCATAAAAAGAAAACTGTAATTTTAGCAGCTTGTTAATATTGTCTTTTCTAGCATAGGTTTATAATATGTTTATGAATAAGGTTCCTACAATTCAGGCTAGGCTAAAGTTTGCTTATTTTAAAATTATTTTAATGACATTAGCTACTATTATTAATTGATTTTATTGACCAATGACTATTATTATTCATATTTTCTGACATGACATGACAATTATTATTATTTAGATACATATTAACATAAATCAAATCCAAAAAAAAAAAAAAAGATTTTTGCGTGAATATTAGTTTTATAAGCTATCATTATGAATCGTCACTAACAATTTTATTTATTATTAGGTACCAACATTATCATTCAATTCATGACATACTTACCTATCTATCTACTTTTTTAATATGAATACCTAATGCATAAACCTCGGCCTTTCTCCATGTTGCAATACCCTAATAACAGGGTTCATGTGTGATACTACTTATTCTGTAACAACTACATAATGTACCATATGGCAGCAATAAATGTATTGATTGATTGATTGATTGCTACAGTCATCATCATCATCAGTCCGGTACCTAAACTAAATAACCGTATTCTTGATACGATTTCACTAATTACCTGAGGGTGAATCACGAAACGGAATAATTTTATTACAGCTACAGCGCCTATATAGTGTGTCAATTGAACTGCCAAAATCCCATACGAATTGACAGCTGGACGATATGTTTACGTATACGATAGTCAAACGTGTTTTTCGTAATTGGCCAGTTTATTACATTTTTTTTTGTTGCACTGTTGTGTTCTTTAATCTCATCTCGACACTTTTTTACGTGTCTATACAAATCATAAAATGTATCAATTTGATCAGTGGCCCGATTTAAATAGGTTAACTGATCCCACGGGATAAGTTCGAGCGGGAAGAGTTGAATAAAGTGCCGTTTTAATACGCGACACATATTTTCATATCACTGCTCTAGCTCAAAGACTAGAAGCAAATTAGTTTGGATAAGCCGTTTCAGTTTAAATGGCTTCTTTGTAATCAGGACGGGTCCCATTTTTCCGTGGCCGGCTATATAGGGCAAACAGTGACGTCACACACTGCAATACAGCGCAACCGTACCGTAGCAAATTTACTGACACCACTGTATTTTAAATTAAAATTGAAGTTACAAGAGAAATGGTAATGCCGTAATACGAGTGCTAACATGTAATAAAAAAAAAAAAAATCGGGTGCCAATCTGGTCTTGATTCTATAATGTAATGGTTAAAAAGATCTTTTGATTTTTTGAACCAAGCATAATAATCCAGAAGTTAAACCGGTAAGTTAAACCGGTATTTAGCTTTATTCATAATTTGAACGTCAAAATTAATATTTAAAGCTTGACTAAAAGTAGATAGTTTATGTTCGATCCACCTATCTGCATTGGCTTTGCGTTCTAGATCATCCTAAGACTCGCTACAGAGTAGGCGAGTGGTCCTCACAGTGGGAACGAACGGGCTGAGGAAAAAGTCGCAGACAACAGGTAGTTTAATATTTATACATAAAATCGATTGTAACAGAATTATATAATAATTTAAATTTTTTATTAACAAAATAAAATATGTACTACATAATTACATTGCATTACAAAATATATAATAATACCCCCTCTAACCTTACAGTACAAGCTTTGCTTAGTTTAGTTAGGGCTAAATGACGCTGTGTTAAAATGTCAGCCAATATATATATTTTTTTATATAAGTTGTTAGGCCATGACAGAGGCCTTCGGGCGGCCTAGAAACTCTGTCACCAGAGTTGGCCACTGACTCATACGAACTTACTTACTTTATTGCCGACATTTATTGATAAACAAATATAATAATTAAATTTATATTTTATTGCATAGTTGCAAGCTATAATATTCGATCTGAAAATAATAAACTTGGTACTAGTTTCCAATGGTCCATTGTTTATAAAGGTTTAACATAAAACAATGGAAAACTTTAAAGAGATACAGCACTCTCAGTGGTCCCATAGGAATTCAGCGACCGACGCGACGTCGTTCGTATTGTTTTGCGAGATAGCACAGAGTTTTATTTCTAAAGTTTGTTTGCATGAAAACATTTACTCCTATATTTCCGAACTAACGGGCAGGAGAAAGCTCTGTAGGGCAATTCGGTAATAAACAATATCATCATCATCATGATCATGACAACCTTCTAATGTTCCCACTGCTGGGACACTGGCCTACTCTCGGGCGAGAGTGATTGGGTCTTAATCCACCACGCGGACCCAATGCGGTTTGGTGGATGGCACATGTCATTTTTAGTTCTTGGACATGCCGGTTTCCTCACGATGTTTTCCTTCACCGTATGACACTGGCTTAAATATTATATTATTATAGGCATATTTATTTATTGATTTATAATATGTTTGTATATTGTTAAAGCTTACTTCTAAGGTAGCTTAGATCAAGTACATGCACCCTGTTGGGCTTTGGAATAACATCATAGAAAAAAATAAAACACAAAATATTAATTTATTTATTAGTAAAAACAATAATACTTAAGAGTGTTTTTTCACATTTTCTCATTGTTTAATCTTCCCTGGACTCCAATCAAAATTAAAATTATACTAATCGGTCTAGCCGTTCTCAAGTTATAGCCAGACTAACGGACAGCAACACCGCGGATTATTTAAAAAACGCAGATTAAATCTTTCCTGGACTCCCACAACAAAATTAGCCAAATCGGTGAAAGCTTAAGATTGGTCGACATGGTGTTCTCTGGAAGAAGCAGTGGACGTTTATTTGGGTGATGACTGTTGTAGTAGCAAACATTTGCGTTATCTGGGGTACATGCTATATTTATGTCGAATTCCATTAAAATCCGTATAGCCGTATGAGCGTGAAGAGGGGACAAACTAATATGCATACACGCACAAACATTCGAATTTATAACGTCAGTGTTAATAACTTATATAAAATGGTACTGGATTTTCTATGGTATAGCAAGTCGTTAAAAGAAAAATAAAGAAGCAACTTGGCTCAGGTGCCAACAAAGAGCACGGCCTAGTTTACGAATTTACAAAATAAGTGGCTACTTAAAACAAAAGCCTTAGGCTGCGTTTCGACCAGAGATATACTGGAATGTGTAGGGAGGGATGTGTTTGTTAGGAACCAATAGAATCACTTAGTTTTTCTAGCCTCGCTCTGCCCAGCTCTAGTGGATACGCTCAGCGGAGCTTTTTGTGTATGCAAAACAAGGGAAAAATGTGTGCTACGGATGTGTTGCGAGAAATATGTACGTGGTATGTGTGCTAAGAATGTGTGCGAGAGATGTGTGTTTGCTCCTACCTCACCTCACCCGAGAAACGAGCCCGCTACACATCCTAGCACTGCTCATCCGCGCATCGTTTCACAGTATCGCTGGATCACACTAAATTTGTAGATGAGGTTAAGTCACCCGGCCTACACGAACTTTATTTGATTTTACCTTCCACCATCATAAAGTAAATGGTAAGAGGATTTTGCCACTTTTAGTTTAAAAATCCCCTGCTGCAGCTAATTTTTATTGGACGGGGATATGTAAACAAAAAGTGGCGAAATCCCTTTCGCAGGGGATTATCTAAAAGGATTTTGGAAACAAGCCACACGCACCGCCCAGCTGCCCTTGCACATCTCTGGTGGAAACGCAGCCTTACTCTTGAATCCAATGACGGTTCCAATCCAATCCCAATTTTAATTTACTGCTGTCAAATTTATTTACTCTTGAATTGTTTTCAGGGAATTGAATTCAGCACGGTTTGCACTAAAAATAGGAAATTACATTTTTCAACACTTGTCCAATATCGATGGATTAGAATTGCGTTCAAAAGTAAGGCCTCAGGTCTGGGTGAGTGAACGGAACAAATCCATTAATAATTGCTTTAGTAAATGCATCAATTGATTTCAATCGAATACAAAAAAGTAATTAAAGCCAGCAACATTGTAACAAGTCTGTTTGGTGTCAGCTTTTAAACGGTAAAACCCACACGACGGATGGTGGACCACCCACCCCCTCCAACCATTTAGCTCGAGCCGAGGTTATCTTAGCGGGTAGCAATAATGTGTTCAGACTCTATTAAGTAGTTTTTTGAGGTGTTCAATCACACTAATAATATAGTAATAATATAAATTCGAAAGTTTGGATGTTTGTTTCTTTATAACTCGATAACCGACTTTACTGAAATTTAAAACCTATATAATATAGGTAACGACCGATATAGATAATTTTTATATATGATATTGATGATTATTATTATATGATATATTATATATGATTATTACGAAAAACCTTTAATCTGTAACCGTTTATGATTTACTTTTGGCGCATTCGTTAAAAGTAATGGTAATTTAAAAGATAAACTCGTTATATCAAAATTGCGTGGAAATGTCTGAGCTTCAAGCAAGCTGCGGGGGCCTACCATAAAAATTATGTCGTAACCTCGGAGGCGAACGAATAACTAAGCAGATAGCTACCATGAAATTTCATACAGTTTATTTCACTGTCACGTCCCGTTTTAGAAACCGATTTCGAAACTATTATGATATATGAATTTCTCGAACTTTGAAATTTATTCATATTCATATACATTTATTCTGCACAATGTACTTTCAGCGTAGGTCTATATAACAGTTCTGCAGATACATATGGACCCTGCTAAGTGCGATTTGGGTCAGTGCTGACTTTGAAAACTGACTTTTTCTGTTTACAAAGGGTCAGTCAGTACGTAAGAAGTCAGTACTGACCCGAAGTCAATAATAATAGTTCTTAATTTTTTCTTAACCTTTTTCGCTGAGCAAATCTCTCCCCCAATTCTCTTCAACATCCAACTTCCTACAATCAAAATTTTGCAGGTATAATTTTAAAATTAGAAAGAAAGAAAGAAAATACATTTATTGACTCCCAAAAACAAGTTTGTAGGTACCACCTACTTACAAATAATAATAAAACAAAAAAATATATAGATAGGCACCTACATAACTACATATAGTTTAATTCACAAATTACGGATATATGTTTCACTAGCTGCTCCCGCGGTGTTACTCGCGATTAAACAGTTTTATCTCACGGGTACTTGGGATAAAAAGTATTATGTAACTTATTCCAGACCATAATCATGACGACCGATCTGGCGCAGCGGGCGCTGGTCCGCCTGCGACGCGGAGGTTGCGGGTTCGATACCCGCCTCGGGTCAAATGTTTGTACGATCTACAAATATTTGTTCCGGGTGTTCTGGGTATTTTCTATATATAATATAAATATCAATCTATGTATTGTATTGTATTAAGTATATATCAGTCATCTAGTACCCATAACACAGCTCTGTTTAACAGCAGCTTACCTTGGGGCCAGATGATGCTGCGTGGATTGTCCAGCATTATTTATTTATGTATAATCAATAACTGTGCCAAATTTCATAAAGATCCGTTCTATCGTTTGGGCGTGAAGCTCCCACAAACATACAAACCTTGCGCTCTAGAATATTATTAAGATGGTTAACCTACAGGTTCTACCACTGGCTCAGAATTGTTATTGCCAGCTCACAAGCACTCACGCCTACACTGACACTGAGTAATCTCAGTGAAGCGTGTGTCGTGTGTACGTCCTAAGCAGCGGTAAAGCCGGATCCAGACAAGTGTTACGTGTGATGTAAGATTACGTGTGAATAGCATCACATGGTGAAAACGGCACACGCATCGTGTGAGCGAATTTTTTTTTAATGAGATAATTTATTCATCAGAAAGTTGTTTGCTTTAATACAATAACCTTAACTAAACTGAACTATAGCTTACACTAAAGTGAAAGTTATTTTATAAAGAGCGTAGAGATAGCTTAATTAATTAGGTTAGCTATTTGGTAATATTTAAACAGGGGAGCTTTATCAACCAAAAAAAAAGGACCACAGGCATTTAAGAGGCCTTTCCAAGATTTAGCGATATAATTCATGAAGTTCGCCTGAATGTATCTATATACAGGGTCATTCATTATCAACCTGACAAACTTAAGAGATAGGTTCCACACCTAAAAAAAAAAAATGTACCTATAATTTTTTTTTTTATGTATGTTTTGTCTTAAAAATCACAAGTAAACAAAAAAAAATCGATTACGTTTTTCCGCTCAATTATTATATAAGTAATAGTGCGCGCGACGAGGAGCGATACGTCCTCCCTCCATAAGCGCTCAGCGCGGTTTGAGAGTCGGTGCTTCGATCGATATGATTATAAGTGGGCTAAGGTGTGATTTTAAATAAATCGTATTAAAAAAAGTCAACGCTATTAGACATTGTGATTATTATAATTGCATTTTTGGAAATATGTTAGACTTTGTTATTTCATAGAAAACACGATCGAAAGTTGACTGGAATTGCTCATTTTACGAAACGTGCGTTACTAATTATTTTTTAATCAGTTGTGTCTTGAGTTAATTAAAATTGGTTCTGTTGGCTTAAATTTTAAGGGATAAAGCTTTTATTTAATAATAATAATAATAATAATAATGCTGGACAATCCACACAGCATCATCTAGCCCAAGGTAAGCTGCTGTTAAACAGAGCTGTATTATGGATACTAGATGACTGATATATATTTAATACAATACAATACATAGATAGATATTTTTTATTATATATAGAAAATACCCAGAACACCCGGAACAAATATTTGTAGATCGTACAAACACTTGTCCCGAGGCGGGAATCGAACCCGCAACCTCTGCGTCGCAGGCGGACCTACGCCCGCTGCGCCACATCGGTCGTCGAATATATTATTTGTTTTTATTTTTGTTAAAATATCTTCAACGCACGAGCCACAATAGTGTTCAAAACATCACGGGCTACAAGAAAATTTAAGGATTGCCAAGGATAGGGCTCTTAAAGAATTTACCTTCTGTGCTAGTTAAAAACTGTGTTTAAAACAAGGAGCGCTTAACAATTTTGTTCGAAGCTGTTCACGTTGGATCAGAGACTGTCTTCAAATGGAGTCAGTGCACTTTGAGAACTGACTCGCTCTGTTTTTAAAGGGTCAATACGCGGGAATATTAAAGTTAGTACTGATCCGACAGCGCCTCACTCTCTTCAAATCAATTTACATTAGGTCAGTAGCGATTCAGCACTGACTTTGCTACTGACTCAATGTAAATAATACGTGAAGCTCGTAGTGCCGCCTACACGTAGGATTTGTGTTTCATTACATTACACGAGTGGTCTGGATCCGGCTTAAGATTGCATTTTTCTATTTACGATGAAATAACAAAGTGTCTACATGATCCACAACTGATTTTCTTGGAACTGGGTACTGTAATATCATGGCAATTTATGTCAGCTATACAATTTTACAATTTATGTGACTGTGTGGGATAGCATAAACATCATCATGTCAGCCAATACACGTCTACTGCTGGACTTAGGTCTCTCCCAAAGAGCGCCATGTCGACTGATCTTGATCCACACCAAATTCCTGCGACTACTTTAATTTTAATTAATCACATAACATGCCGTCTTCACCTATAATTGGTGTGGCATTTAGCTAATTAGCATGTTGAATGTTTATTTTATAAATTGTTATAATTTACATACCGTTGGTGAACAAACTATTAAAAATAAAATAAATATCATCAGTTCACTTTAAAGGTTAGAGAGAAAAAGGAAGAGTTTTTAGTAAAATCGTGAACTTTATAATCAATGAACTGACCCACGCGGCTATAAAGATTGCTCTCTTCCTTTCTTTTTTTTCTGCAGCTTCAGTAGGCCTAAAACGCTTTCACAGTATATATCTGCAACATCCCAGGCCTCCTTTCTCTCAACCATTGCCTTCACCAAAGCTCTTAGTGATAAGTTTGCACCAGCTCACTTCTTTATGTTGTATGGATTTCCAGTCTGCGACCCTCTATCTCTCGCAACGCTGGCTTTTGAACTTGTGCTACTTTCTGTTCTCTCCAATGAAATATAGCTGCCAGGCCTCTCGCGTCCCAAATCCATGGCAGATAACTCCCATGTATAGCCATCGACAGACTACGTTAGCACCCCTGATGTTGGGAAGCAGGCCCCCTAAAGTTCCCATCAACTTGGGTGCTAGCTTCATGAAATAAGCGTAGAAATCCCATCGACTATCGAAAACGAGTCCTAGGTACTTCATTGTCGACTCGACTCCGACTCAAACGCCACCCGCCACAATGTGAGACCAGATGGAGGCTTGTTGCGTGGCCCGTGAAAGCATATCGCCTCTAACTTTTTTAATGCCACTTCAAGTCCTAAATGGTATACCACTTGAGCTACACCTGCTGTAGCAAGAAGAGCAGCAGCTCTATAAGTTTTCCTTCTCGCAGCGACTAGAGTGTCATCAGCATAGCATGTTACACTCACACCCTAAAGAGTAGCACCTCGTAACACCCAGCCGTAACCGATGTTCCACAGCAGTGGTCCTAGGACTGAGACCGCATGAAACCCTGTAGAACACCGCATGAAATCCTGTGTTGACTTCACCCATGTTGCATTTTAAGGACACAAATCGTTTGTGCAAATAATATTAAAGTATGGCAACATGGATAAAAAGCGAGGCCTAAATATGTAGAAATTAACGTAGTATTTGATAAAATAAATTTATATTTAATTAAATTAGTAAAAGATATCATTCAATTTCACTAGCAAAATTGACAATCCTAGCTATTATGAGTAATGTCAGCAATTTCATTAACATGGATAAAAAATAGTAAATAAGTAGGTTGGAATAAGTACGTATTGATATTAATAAATTTACAAAAGGCATGTCAAGAATTTAATGATTAAAAGTAGCCTACTTTTATCATAAAATTCTTCATTCCAAATCTGGACTACCACCTATTATACCACTTCTACCTATATATACCACCATACCTATTTCTGCCGCCAAGCAGTAATGCTCGCATTGCTGTGTTCCGGTTTGAAAGGTTTCCGGTAAAATTACAGGCACATGAGACTTTACTACTGTAACCGCTTACCATCAGGTGGGCCGTACGCTTAGTTGCTACTTTAGTCGTATAAAAACTCTAATAAAAATAATAATGAGATGTAATATATTATAATACATATAATTTAGTCGTATAAAAATAATAATAATAACAATATTATGTACATATTTTATTTTGCTAACAAACTTACCTTTAATTGTTTGACATATATTATTTGATTTTCAAATTTTATATTTTATGATTAATTAGTTAGGTTGTTTTACTTAATTAGTTAATTGCTTAAGTGTGTAATTTAATTTAATTTTAATTTTAGATTTATTCATTAACAATTCAAATACGATTGTAAAAATGTTGAATGAATAAATAAATGAAATGAAATAAAATGAATGAAACCTGAACAAATATTTGCACCGCAGCGGATATTAAACCTGCAACCTATCTTTTCTGAATTGGGTACTCGCCCACCGCGCCACCAAGGTCGTCAGAAAACTTATGACTTGCAACACCTATGTAATCTAACCACCTGTTCTTTTAATGTCGGAGTTGGCCACTAACTCATACTAACTTACTTACTTTTAATGTCTAAATGAGAAATCTAGAAAGGTTTCATTCGCGGTAAAGAGCGCTCGTATGCTATGGTCAGGCGTAGCCTTAACATCAAGCGAACGACTGACCGTCTCAACATTTGCTGAACTAAAAAAATAAGTTTAGCCCATTCGTGCTACAAACATTCTACGCTGCGTAGGCATATCATTATAATCTACGCTGGGTCTACGAAGGGTCTACGGAGGGTCTACGGAGGATCTACGTGCATAATAATATACATATAATATACATTGTACATAGAGTTACTTATATTTTTTGATAGGCATTAAGACTATTTTCTAAGACTTATGATCTACATGTACTGGCTTAACTACATGTGATGCTTAGATATACACTTTTTTAAATATAATTACCACCTACAACTGTGTATCAACTGTCTCGAAATAAACTTTTTTACTTACTTACTTACAAGAAGACGCATCTTTTATTAAATATGAAAAAGTGTGGTCGTGTCTTTGAATAAAGCTGTTTCGTTAGTTTTTCTCGCAGTGTGACACTTGCTTTGCGACTTTACATTGTGATGGTAATTCAGGAGATTACCGCAGCGCGCTACGACTGCCAGTACAGTGCTGCAAGGTCAAGGTCGGAACAACACGGGCTTCTCCGCTAAGTAATAGGAGCCTAAGTTATTGGTTGCACTAGATGTGGGTGTAACCTACACTAGTGACATAATGTCTTTGGTCACGAGCGTCAACCAGGGTGATGGATGGTTAACCCTGGTGTGACTTACTCAAATCATAGTAAAATGTTTGTTTGTTACATCAATGACCTTGGTGGCGTGGCGCGTGCCCGCCTGATTGAAAAGTTGCGGTTTCCATCTCTGCTGGAACTATTGTTTATATGATCTACAAATATTTGATCCGTTCTACATTTGCAAGTGTCGTATTGCGAGGTCCTTAAATATCTACAATCACAACCTTGATTTTGCGAATCACTACAGCTAGACATGCCACATGGATGTTCTTCTTGAAAGTTCAGGCATTGACTTCCATACTTTTGAGAATATTGTTATAGAGAAGAACATCCATGTGGCATGTCTAGCTGTAGTGATTCGCAAAATCAAGGTTGTGATTGTAGATATTTCAGTTGTCTGATCCGTGGTTTTTAGTAATCTCTATGAGCCTATCTATACAAGGTATATTGCGCATTTCAATGCCGCTGCGTATGTTAATCTAGATTTTGATTGTAGATACTTTGAAGCACTAATGGTTGTAATTTGCTTTGTGGATTTAATAAATAAAATAAAATAATACAATAATACCATTGTAGGTAGGATCCTACTAAGATGTATGGTTAAAGTTAATCGAGAAGCTATTCTGCTCATCACGCTGAATTAGACCAGCTTAAAAAAATAATAAAAGAACTATTCCACCCAAACCACCAGAAAAAAACAATGTTGTAAAATATGACCTGTAGAGAAGTACTACAAGTACTAACACTGACAGATGAAAGCGCTCGCTCGGTCAATTGCTATTAAAATGAGCAAACCAGCGATTCACAAATTAAAAAATAACGACTGCTGCAGTTTCGTTTTCAAAACTCCTGTATATTAAATAGTCCGATTGCATTACCCAGGTCAATGTCATGTCATGCTGCGCACTCACCTCGAAAATTTCAACTCTTTCGGTGTGCCAAAATCTATATTACATGTCCTTGTTCCAAACAGTTATTGCTCTACATGTTATATTCAAGTAACTGATATAATCTAACTAATAGATCGTATGTAACGGTCTTTAGATGGCTCCACTGTTATATATACGAGTATATATATTTTGTCTATACCTAATGTAATGGACTCATACAAATTTACTTACATAAATTTATATAAGTTCGTATAAAAATATACAAAAAAAATTAAATAAATAAAACTAAAAATTTACGCCTGGAAACCGCGAACCGAAACACTAAAAACAAAGAACAAATTGCGATAAAAAATATCATCTCTGAGCTCGTTTATATAATTTAAGTATTTAGTGGCAAATTGCAGCAATGCAACTAGACCTGAGGCGGGGTTCATTACGTAACCTCGTAACCTCGAGACCAGCAGAGAAATTTTAATACTTTAAATAACCAACCATTTTGTAGAATTAACATATTTTCTTCGTTTTTACTTTAACCATGGTACAGTCCTCATAATAAACTTCTTGAGAAATGGAACTCAAAGTTCCAGGTGCAAACTCAGGACAAAGAACAAAATTAATTATGAATACATCTGGCCTCTCTACACTGGCCTGCAAAAACCACCCAACTCAAAATTTTCGTGGTTCGATTTCTCCCCAAAAAATTGAGGTGATTCGACAACCCCAAAAATCTCAAGGTGGGTCGATTTTTTTGCGGGTCAGTATATTAAATGTCAACAAACTTTGCAAGTGTCAATGAATGAGAGCCAATAATGTTCTTGTAGATACAATCTTCCTCGTCCGTGAAATGACGCTCTGTTAAAGTTAATTTTGATATTTATGTCTTCATCACTCTAAAGTGAAGTAGGAATTGTATACGTTCCGTGTCATGTCATGTTGGGTCAGCTAGTTAAACTTATCTGAGATTTTGCTAGATGTTTTTGTAGTCTCTAAAAAATTTTCTGTTAGTTTTCTATGCGTTTGCGTTTGCGCAGTATTAAGTCAATTTAATATATTAATTTTCATATAATATCCTTTTCAAAAAAAGCTTACTTCGTTAAGGATTAGATAAGAGTTGGCAACATTTTGAATTTGCAAGTAATACCTACATCTAAATCACTTAATAGACCTTAAGCTCATGGAAATTGGCACGGTTATATTCCATGAAGTGAAAACTGAAAGTGGCGCAAAACACCCATAACAAGCAAGTCCCTAGTATCCATACAGCATCATCTAGCCCCAATCTAAGCAGAGCTTGTGTTGTGAGTACTAAATGACTCATATATTTAATATAATACATTACATAAATATTTCTTATTATACATATAAAATACCCAGAACACCAAATATATGCAGATCGTACAAACATTTTTTCCAAGGCGGGAATCGAACCTGGAAAGGCCACCGCGCCACATTGGTCGTCGTTAAAAAAATCCAATTGAAATCAGTTATATACATGTGTATTCTTACAGTAAAACCTTAGAAAAACAAACGTACCGTGAAGCCTTTATAAAATAAAATGAAATGAAATATTGTGTAGTTTTTCTTTCTAGCTCGTTTCGCAACCTGAAGCTTTTAACAGTAAAAATGAAATATTATGTGGTTTTCCTTTCTAGTTGGTTGCAACAGAAAATCCTTGTCGTGTTCTATTACCGTGATAAAGTCATTCGTAATCTTTGACTGGGGCGGTAAAGCTCCAAGAAATTTCATCAGCTTTAAAATGCTCTGTTAGTAGCGTGGCTTATCTTGAGTAATAAGGCAAGGGAAAAATTGCGTTTATAAGCAACAAAAATAGCATTTTCATATATTAAACAACAAAAAGTTTTATCAAAACGAAAACAGAAAACATGAAGTCTTTGAGATTAGTATTTTTTTTTATACAACTTAAGTGGCAACCAAGCGTACGGCCCACAAGATGGTAAGCGGTTACCGCAGCCCCTGGACGCTTGCAATACCAGAGATATCACTCGCGGGTTGCCATCTTGAGGCTAAGATCGAAAGCCTCATGTGCCAGTAATTTCACCGTATTTATTTATTTTAATATAAATAAATTAGTGATTTCGTTCGCGATACCGTGGTTAACAAAGACTATTAAACAAAATAAAATATGTACATAATTATATTACATTACAAAATATACAAAATACATATGAAACAGTTGAGCCATCTAAAGACCGTTACAAATACTTAATAATAGGTTTATCTTAGCTAGATAATCTTACCGATCTGTCAAACCATACACTAGCATGGTTATTACCGGTAACGGCTATACATAGTCGATGCTTTGAAAATCTGGTCACTTACACGCGTTTTAAGTCATCCCGCGTCCCGCGAGTGTTCCCGTAATTATAGGGCACATATCACATCATGCGTAATTAGCGAAGCAACTTACTACTAATAAAAATGAACTTATCAAGTAATTAAAGTAAGTAGGTAGTAACATAAATTAAAAAGTACTTATTACAAAATTACACAAAGAATATAGAAAGAAAGATTAAAATTTAATGGTTTCCAATAATACAAACATTTAGAAAATTTGGGTAAGTATAGGTACAATATAAAAGTGTTTATAAATAGGTAGGTAATCTTGGAGAACCTACATTAATTGAAAATAACAAAGGCGGACTCTTGTGTAGTCATTCATAACATTATTGATGTTAGGTTGTGGAGGTGTTCGATTAAGAAAAAAAGTGCTCCATGTACATCAGTACATGGAGCAAACACTAGGAACCGTCACAAACTCTACATTCCTATGTTTCGGCTAGAAAAGGTAAACGGGTCTTTTATGGGAAATTCTGTTCGCTTTTATAATAAACTTCCAGTAAATGTAACTGAACTTTCGATACGAAAATTTAAAACCTACTCGTACATTAAAGTTAATCTCCTAAAAAAAGCGTACTATACTATAAATACCGCCGCTGGCCGCTCTGCTCCCCGACATTTAGCAAAATTAGTATAACTGCAATGTCTATGCTATTGTACTCGTATCCTTGTTTTTGTTTAGTACCTATTCGATTATTTAGAATTACTTAATAATGTGTACTCATCAAGCGTAGCGTGTATTGCTAAAGAACTTGGCTCTTGAATTTTTTTACTTTTTTTTACTTACCTACTTATATTCTTGGCATGAGCCTCACCTAAGCCTTAAGAGTAGGAGAGTTCTTTGTGATAGAGCTCGTCCGGGGAAGGACTACCGCCATACCTATTTCTACCGCCAAGCAGTAATGCTCGCATTTCTGTGTTCCGGTTCGAAGGGTATAGTTTCCGGTGAAATTACAGGCACATGAGACTTTTTATCTAACGTCTCAGGGTGGTAACACGCAAGTGATATCCATGATTTTGCATGCGTACATAGGCTACAATAACCGCTGACCATCAAGTGGGCCGTACGCTAGGAACCCAGCCGAGTTTGTTACCAGATTCTTTTAGGCTAGGGCGCGTGGAACTGGCGTAAATTCACCTAGCTTTAAGACGTTTCAAAAAACCATTTTTGACTTTTGATTTTTTTTAGGACGGTCTCAAGCAAGAGTCTGTCTTCATGGGCACCACCACAGTACCAAATATTCTGCCACAAACAATAATGAGCAAGGATTCGTGTGTATAGATTTAAAGGCCTCTGTAGCTGTGAAATTACTGGAGGAAAGATTCAATAACTATGTCTTTATTAACAATATCAGCGCCAGTGCTACGGAATTTTAAGCGTATTAAAAATATTTGGCATTTTCGAGTTATCATCTTTTTTATGTGTTCTGTTTACTTTTAAACTACAAGTAAACACTTATAATGCAGCTACATAAGCAAGCAAGCCACATCGGAAGCTGAGTTAACTTAATTGATGCAATCTTTTAACTCACGGAGATACGAGCTATAAAATATCTGCGTCTACACTAAAACGAAAAATAAGTAGACTTGCTGCCTGTCGAGGCAAACGATTGAAAGACAGCATGATATTCGTTTTAAAATATAGTTTAATAGCGACCCACTCTGGCGTCAACTAATCTACGTATAAACCTTTCTTTTAAAGCACTCTATCTATAAAAAAAACCGCATCAAAATCCATTGCGTTGTTTTAAAGATCTAAACATACAGCGGGAAGCAATTTTGTTTTACGAGTTTACTATCTAGTGATAAAGACTGAGGCCGTGGGACGAATGAAAATACAGCGTTTTAGCTGAGCTGAGCTGACATCCCCGGCTACGCTAGCCCACGTAGCCCACAAGTAGTTCAGTTAGTTTGTTTAGAGCAGTTGGCGGTGTAAACTAAAGTATAAAAAATAGCGCAGCTACGTGAGCTACGCTAACTTAGCTCGCGGTGTAGTTAGGGATTCTTCATTCGCTATAAGTTTGTACATTGTTATCTCAAAGTGAGTTTCTATGTCTGCCTGGCACCTTATTACGCCCGTGCCTTCGTCAAATTTAAATAAATAGACAGTTACTTAAGATTTTATTTGATTAGCTGAACTAAATTATGTACAGACTGAGGCCCATTAGAGCTCTTTACAGAATGAGACCCATTAAAGTTGGCTCAAGTTGCATCCCCGACCTTTGATATAGATTAGTAAGTTAGCTGGCAGCGGCAAATGCGCCTCGCTGGCTAGCGAGAGATGCACGGCGCCGCTGCAGCCGCACTACGAGGAAAGCCGCACCAGGCACGGTCGTGCGTTGTCGGTCGCCGGTCGCCGGTCGCGGTCGCCGGTCGCGTAGCCGGTCGCGTCGCCGGTCGCGTAGCCGGTCGCGTCCCGCTGCCGCTCTGCTGCATGCCGGCACATCCACCTGCTGCAGAAGGACCGGCTCAGGCAAATAGCTCATGTAATTTTTATCTATACACTTATATTTTTAGTAAATTTATTAAACAAAATAAAATATGTACATAATTACATTACAATCTAAAGACCGTTACAAACGACCTACAGATAGCTCAACTGATCCAAATTACTACCAGACGGAAGTGTTCGTTCTTTTATATTTTAGTTACCTTTAATTTTTTTTAATTAAAACTATAAGAATGTTTGACCAGTTACGCACAAATTACAATATTATAAACTTCATTATTAATTATTCATTCATCAGTCAGGCAGGAACCCTCGCTCGCTATTAAACATGAAACCGACAGACTGCGTAGATGTTATGAACTGGTACCGATTCATAGAACAGGATAAATAAAGAAAAGGAAACAAACGTTTCCCGGGAAGTGAGTTGTAGCGGCAAAGTTGCGTGCGTAAGTGCGGGTCTAGCTGGCGCCGTGCGCGACGTGCTGCGTTCGCCAAGTGAGACGCTGCCAGCGACGGGTGCGTAGCCAGCGCGAGCCGGCTAAGCGGCTTGCCTGCCGCGCCTGGGCGCGATGCAGTGGTCGCGGGCGGGTGTCGATACGCGTGCGGCATCGCGGCGCGGGCCGTCGCGGGGCGGGGTGCGGTGCGGACGAAAGAGGGGCAAGAAGCGCGCGCGCCCCACCAGTCCGCCTCCGTTGCGCACGTGCGACACTCGCGTCAGCACGCGTTTGCGATCATACACGCGCGGTTTCGAGAGATCATGACTCGCCGGTCCCGATGAGGCGCCGCTGATAGCGTCCTCCAGTACCGTTACGTAAGGTCGCTCTACTCGGTGACGACTCGTGACTTGCTATCGGTCTTCGCGCTTCATCGGTCACATATCAGATATTCTTTGCAAACTTTCGAACTTTTGAATTATAACGGACTTTATCGCAGTTCGAAAGAGCAGAACGTTCGGAGCTGGCGCAGCATCTCACCGCTAAGCACGAGGTGCTCCTCCGGTGCGGTTACATCGTTGCGCAGAGCCCGAGTGGTGCGCGTTGTGGTCGCTGTTCGCCGCAGTGAGCCGGCTCCGGTATGAGCAGGGCAGACCCCGTGATCCCCCGGGACTAGAGCCGGAAACCATGGCGCGCGCGTGACGTGGCGGGAGCGCCGTCCCAGCGGCCGAGGGTGCAGCCGCCAGGCGGCTGGTGAGACGCGACGACCCCGCCGCACCGCCGACTCTCCGACCCGATGATACATTGAACTCGAGCAGCCACCATTGCTCGTATAGAGTTGGTCGAGAAATGGGGGCTGACGCCTGTCCTCAGGCCGAGGCAGGAATGCCCCCGGGCCCAGGAGGAAGGCGGAGACCAAAGGTACGTATCGCTGCAGCAGAGGTAGCGGTAGCGGACAGCGTCATCGTGCAGCGCTCGTAAAACGGTTCGTGGCCAGGATGTCCCGTTTGCGTCACAATAGGAGGGCGGCTGTGCGACCGCGGAGCACACGCCGTGCCGCCACCTGGTCGCGCGCCGGCCCGTGCCCGTGCCCAAGCCATGGCATTATATTTGTGTTGGTGAGTGCGCGCATACTCGTCAGTCTCATCTTCTACTAATGATCTACTCGTCTGCGTTGCACTTACTAACTTCTTAATCATAATTTTCGAAAGATATTCGATCAAAGGTAAATTGAATTATTTAATTTATTTTACAAACTATGATAATAATTATTGCACCTCATAATTTTAACGTCACTCTACAATTATAAATTTCACTATCAAAATAATACATTTTCAAAATAATACACCCTTCAATTTCTATGATGTACTTCCTCCACCAGTTATTATTTATAATCGCGAAATACTCATCTCATTTTATACCAATACCTAAAACGTTGACCAATAGTATATAATGTAGTTTGTTGTAAAGTTCCTCTCGAGGTCGAAGGTCGAGGTCAGTTGACCACGACCTGCGGTTTTTAGCAATACAGTTCTATCTGTTCCTATGCTAATAATATAAGCTAGCTGTGAAAATGTCAATGTTTGGCATGAAAACTAAGGCGGTTTGCTCATCTATGAAGCACTAGATGACGTGACTCGACAAGTGATTGTATCACTAGGAATACTTTAAAACGATTGCTATTTGTTTCATTTTTGCATTGACAGAGTTGTCTCTACTCACTCTAAGCCGTCGCGTTTTAATGAGTATTTCTGTGCCCCATGTAGAGTCGCTTCAATTGTATGTTACAGTCGTTGTGGAAATGTATGCTGCTGATAAAAAGATTACTCTCAAAAAAACGGCTAGGTTTCGATAAACAAATCATCGGAAATGTTTGCGGAGGTGCGTGTTACTTCCGTCAGACAATTTTTGCGATCTCTCCGGACTCAGAATAAATCATTAATCTTCCGCAGTGCGCCCTGACTCTTGTCGAGTCGCGCTGAAATTGGGTTGAATGTAGGCATGCATGAAATTATGAATAGATGTTGGTGGTCAGCCGAATTACCGGAAACATTATAATCTGCTCATAAAATAGGTTTTATAATATAATTAATTTTCGATCAAAATATGTATTATGTCTTCATACTGCGCACGTAACATGAAATACTTTTACTTTAGAGCGTTATAAAATAAAGACAAGTCGGGCGTAAAAACTGATGTACCTCAAAATAGGAAATTTGGGTGCTCCACTTTAAAAGATGATCCGCGGAGCCATTTGCGCAGGCGGCTGCATCTTGCTGCCCACTATCGAGGGATTACTCGTCTTGGCCATCTCTTCGGGATCCTACCGTGTATTTCAGTTGCATTGAAGCCGGCTTAGCGCCGCATAGCCGGCTTCCGATCCGTAGAAACCGTGCTCGGTCCACTTGGCATTCACTATCAGTGACGCTACATCATCGGCCCGCGATTTAATGTTCAGAATGCGGCATTACACGCCCAGAAAAGTATCGATTGCTGCAGATTCTAGAGTTGACCACCAAAAAGACCAGGGCAATATTCACGGCACAGTTCGAGATTTTTGGAACGGCGACAAGAAAGGCCCGTTATCGGAAGCGATTTAGAGCAATCTTTAAAGTAATGGCTTAAATGTGAGTTGTATAGCGGATAAGATCGCAGAGGAATCTAAAAGGATCGTACTTAGATTCCAGACGTGCGCTGGCAGCTGCTCTAGAATCTGATACTCATGAATAGGCTTTCAACAGAGAGAACTAGCTCGAGAGACGTATCGGACAAATTAGCGCGTTGATTGTTCAACATTGCCGGTGATTGAGACATACCGGTTAGCTTATTAAGCATATTAAGTGGGTTATATCGGTTCCCGGTTATTCCCAATGGTTATTTAGCTCGCAACAATGGCTTGGTTATGTACTTACTGCGGTGCGGTACAATTAACGTCCCGGGTGGTGTTATCGTTACGCGAATACTCATGGTTTATTAATGAGAACTGCTAGCGTGTTTAAATTTATTTCACTCGTTTGTAATCTGTACATTCGTTATAGCTTATCTTCTATAAAAAGCTACCTTGGATATGTTTCACTGATATTGTATCGTGTGTTTTGTTTATGATATTGAGATCCCAATTAGTTTCTTATTTTAATAAATTCTAAACTAATTATTATTATATTATAATTATTATTATTAGAATTTGAAAAAAAAAAAAAGCGGTCTTTAGATAGCTCAACTGTTCTCATGTATTTTTATATGCGTAATGCACATAATAATATTTTTATTCAGAAAAAAAATTAACAAGGTAGAATATTAAATGATTTTTATCTTGTATATTTTTTATGAGCATAAAATCCTGTTTCTAACCTTACTCTCAAAACAAATTAGATCTACTCGAATGGCATCAAACTACACAATATAGCAAAATTCATTTTACGTACTTGCAATATTTATTTTAACTCCTCTTTTTATTTTTAATCCAAACTTTTGTAAGTTGAGGTTTTGAGAACAAAATCTGGGTAAATTCGACCGGACACAGGGATGGCTCTCGTTCATCTCGTAACTCTTTGTTTGTTTTTGATGTGTTGCCTTTTCTCTTCTACTTGCTTTATTATGTTTTTGAAAAATATCTTAGTTACCTACCACAAGATACTTCGAAAGTTGTATGTAAAACATTAAGTTGGTAAAAATAGCAGTTTCAAATGAGATAAGTGGCAAATTCTGTTGACAAAGATCTTAGGACCCCTTTTTAAAGTCAAAGATCGATAGATTAACATCCTTTTGAATACAATTTAATTCTGTTTTATTTATTGATTACCGAAATTCAATAGTAAAATAACATGAATAAAACTGCAAACTTCTTGTACTAAAAACAGATGTTACTTACACAAAGACCGATGAAGTCATTTTAAAAACAAATGGTGTAAAACAGTTCTCATAGTAATGCGATTGGATAGCCACATAGGAATGTGAAACAATGAACCAAAACTAAACATTTTCTGCGTTGTTCCTATGCTGTTTACTTTTCCGTGGTTGGCTTGTTGGGTTTTCTATTAGTTTAAATCTGAACGGATACGCAAATATGATTTCCGTATACTTGTCTTAATCTTAATAAAATTATCAACAGCAAGCAGATTAACTTCCTTACTCTACACAAGGTAGAGCAAGGCTGGTCGTTAGTGTTAGTAGATGTTGTATAAAGAGGGCGCGGACACACTGCCATGGGGCAAACCATTTGTTTTATCCCCATCTGCTATTGTTGCCATGTCGCTATATCGGGCCAAGGACTGCCCAGTCCACCGGTTATACCTACTGCTGGTGGACTGGACCGTCGTGAAGTTACTAGTAGCTGTTTCGATGCGCAATAGAGCTTTTTCGAACTAAATTGTTTTTGTTCATCACAAATATTTATCATCACGATGGTCGGGATCCATTGGCATTACAGAGCAGAGATCTTTTAAATCAGTGCATTTATTGTAACAATTTGTACATTTTAAAAATAAATCGTTCTGACAAACGAACTATACTTTAGTTGACTAATTTAATGCATTACTCGTAACAATGGCTGCTCTGATATTATTTCATATTACATAAGACCTGTGACATGTATTACCCTCATAATTATGATGCAATAAATGATACTGAATACTGAATACAATACTATAGGCATTCTTTATATGCCTGCTATGCTGTTTGATTCTTATATTATTCAGTACATAAGTCAGTTGGACATTCTGTCATGTGAACAGCCATGTCCTAAATGGAAGGCTCAAATGCATATCACAACTCAGTTTGTTATCATTGCGTTTGTATGCAGCTCCAATTCCAAAGACAAGTGTTGAAAATTAAGCACGCACGGTTAATATTATAATCTTGCTGTTAATTTTGCAATTTATCTAATGGCTTCACATCTCATGCATTCTAAATTCAAATTCGGGAATCTAATATTCAAAGATAGTAAGGTTCATACATATTACCTACTAACTTTACCTCGCGGTTTTGCAGTTTTTATGCTATCAATAGGAAAAGTGAATTTTTCCGAGATAAAAAGTCAAAGTAAAGTCAAAGTCAAAGTCAATTATGATTTATTTCAATAAAATCACAAGGATCACTTTGAAACGTCTTACAAGCTAGGAAAATTTACGCCAGTTTCAACGCGCCCATGCCGTAAAAGAACTGGCAACAACACCGGCTGGGTTCATATCGCTTTTTTTGCATGACATTTGCTATTGTTATGGATGCCGAATAGAGTTGGAGCACATTCGTCCCAAGCTTTTTTATCATCTAGGTAATCGGTTATTTTATGGCAAGCTTTTTGAGACAGTTTTTGTTAAATTAAGTTTTTAAAGTAGCCTTCATGTTATTCCAAACTTTATAATCTGTCTCTGTACCAAATTTTATTCAGGTCCGTTCAGCCGATCTGGCGTGATTGAGTAACAAACATACATGTTCATTCTTTGCTTAATAACTCCGACACCTAGCTCATACGAACTTGCTTTAATTTTTTTGCTGTTTAATAAGTACCAGTACATTAGGTC
The DNA here is from genome assembly GCA_951394395.1 of Colostygia pectinataria. NCBI lineage: Eukaryota > Metazoa > Arthropoda > Insecta > Lepidoptera > Geometridae > Colostygia > Colostygia pectinataria. The sequence goes on along the minus strand of OX596348.1, from coordinate 15,663,145 downwards.
CTTTATTAACGTGTGTCTATTAAAAAGAAATATTCCCTGAGCTGACTAATGTAGGTAATGTGAAACATTTATACAACTTAAAAGAGGAGATCTCAAACCACCTAAATGAAAAACTTGTAAAAACTTCAATATTTTTGAACTTTGTAAGGTAGGTACGACATCAAACATCAATAAACAATAATTAATGTATTAAAAAAGGTAGTTTAGCTACAAATCATATTAATAAATTATTCATTGTTATTTACCGACTTCAAACGCCCGCAAATTACAGGCGCACTGCAGAAAGAGGTTGTCAGCTGTCTTTGAAAATAAAGAGTTGGACATATATCGCTTCCACTTTTGTAATCAAATTTAAATTTCAAATAGTAGTCAATAATATCGCAAAGAATACCCAGTAAAAGTAAATGTAATTTTAGCTTTCTGTTATTTATATTAAATGCATTTCTCTAACAGATAACTAATTCTTTACATTTAGTTAAGTTTTGTCTTTCGCCGATGTACTAGTGATTTGATCGCGACATTGTTCGCGTTGAGTTTTATAAAGAAACTTCAACTACGTCCCCTGGGAGTTGATCTTTGAAAATAAAACTAAATTGCACCAAGGCAAAATTATAATGCCGAAACTGCAATGAGTTATTCGATTATCGCCGCTTAGACTGACATTTTCAAAATTTAAACTAAGTGACTCAATTTCCTAGAACTTGCCGTAACTAGATGACACTGCAGCAGCGCCTCGGTCCTGCCTCGTCTAACTTCTCGATTGGTAAACTTTGACAAATTGTCCAGGTAACTATCTTCATTGTTCAAGATTTACAAACTTGGAGTGTGGTGTGTCTTAACTTGACTTAAGTGTTTGATTGGCGATCAAATACAAATACAAAGATACAAATACTTTATTAATAACAGCAAGTTACATGTCACAAAGATATTTACGTTAGCTATATTTAGCTATTATTTAGTACTTAATCGCAAATCAAAAATAATATTGTGTCAATACTTAAAATACAATACTTACATTAGTTACATGCATTTAAATGCAAAAAACTCATCCAACGTATAAAAGGTTTGCTTGATGAGCCAGTTTTTGAGCTTCAACTTAAAGGACTGCGTCGATGATGCTTCAGTGATGTCAACCGGGAGGCGATTGTATACCGCCGGCCCCATGATGTGCACCAGCTTTGCAGTCTTAGTGAGAGTAATCAATAGAACTGTTTGCATAGATTTTGCACTGCACAATTTAGTTTTGATTTCTGACTGTAAATATGAATGTACCAAATAAAAGCCTTCGCATAGCAACTAGTATACAGATAATTCTGATTATTCCATTAATTAGAATGGAGCACTGACCTATTAGTAGTGACCCGCCTTCAAATAATAAGGTAGTTGGTTCGAAAAGGTCGTCCATCGAATCGAATCCATTGGATTTTTTCTTTCGGAAAATGTACGAGTATATGTATATCAAAATCTCTTCAAGCTTTTAAAGGGGATTTTGACACTAACCCGTAATGTGGGGTAATGTCATGCTTTTAAACGGTAAATAAAAATATCGCAAGGAAAATGGATCATCTATCGAAACTGAAGTTGCAAGGATGAAAACTTTTTCATTTATGTCATTATTTCATTTACTTAAATAAACTAATTAAATTTTATGATATGTATTGGATTTGTAAACATCCTAAAAGAAAAGCATTTTATTTGAAGTCTAGCCTGTAACATCAAAAAGCAAAGCTGACGATTGTTTCATTTTACCTACTCAATTTCGACAATCCTTGTTTTACAAATTCCTTGCTATACCGCTCCTTTTGTGCACAAATTTCACAGCTTAGTTTAGTGGGATCCGTTAGGGTATTTCTTTGATGTTCAAGTTGAAAGCGCTTTTATTTCCACCGTCTATTCCAACTGGTATTGTACGCAATTTGTAAAATATATTCTCAAATGTAAAGAAAAGCACAGTTTTTACTGATTTATATATATTTTATATATTTATTGATTCTTAATATTTCGGTGCAGTTACACTACCTACATCACGGAAGTCACAAATCATGGTAAATATCCCATTTTTAGCAAAACATACGTTAATAAATAGTGTTTAAATTAATTATAAAGAATTGTTAGTCTCTACAGCAGTAACTAGAAAATGTTCTAATCGTTGCCAGCTTAACTGAATGTGTGCCATAAATGGCATGCGTATAATTGAAATGTGAGGGCAAAACTCATTGAACGTTAAATAAGTAAAAGGATTATGTACGGAAGCAGGTGTCATTTGCGCAAATTTTACTGCCCCATACCTTTTTGTGACTGTATCACGCAAGAGTACGTCGTCGTAATGTAGGCGTTTTGTACCGATTTTATTAATATTGCTGATGCCATCATATTTTGTGACGGTGCTTTTAACATGTGTACGCTTTTGCTAAAATATACATTTGACGAGGGATCCCTGGCACAACTAGCTTCGCGTTTAGAGGATACAGGTAAACTGAACCCAAACATTTTCATAGACAGTATACAGAGTCTTTCATTATTAAGCATATGCATAATATTCAAAGAATGGTTCCACACACAAAAAACAAATCTTTTTTGTTTTTATAAATTTGACTTAATAACCTCAAATTAAACTCTAATTAAAAACTACTGACCACTAATGATAAATTAATAATGAAAGACCCTGTATACCTACGGTATTGTGATATGGTTATGACCAAAGACAATTTTAGCAGATGCAAGCACCATTCTTCCAGGAACTACTCGAGTTGTGGTCGAGATGTGAGTAAGTAAACGTATCTAATAGGCATCACCTAATATTTATCGCAATTTCAAGATCTAATAGTACATATACTAGTACTAGTGTGTAACATTGGTGATTACCGCTGAGGCGCCATTGAGTGAGAGTCTTAAGATAGCCGAGGACGGTAATCACCAATACACACGTGTATCATACGACGTTTTTCAACACACTTGTGAATAAAATAACAAAAAAAAACTCATAACAAATAACAAAAAAAAAATTATAACTCACTAGTGACTTACAGCAATGAAAAAGTCATAGTTTGATTATGGGTGTCATTTTGTGCCTAATTGCGATGCCCATAGAGCCACTTTATGAACAAGTGTGTTGAAAAATATATTTTTATAATCCAAGCTAGCTACATAAAATGTTGTCATCGATTACACAAACTTTCAGCGTAACCGCATAAAAGGAAATGCGTCATAATGGATTAGCAAGGATTCGCTTTCCGACAGACATTCAAATAAATAAAAACATGCCAACATTTGAAATAACTGGCGCTATTTTGACAAGCTCTAAGCAGACTAACATCATTCCAACATCATTTATCACGATCATCCGAAATAACTTCATAATATCTCGTCTAAATATTTTTTTAGCGATAACATATTCTACTGAAAGATTACTAAAATACGTGTACATGTGAAAAGGCATATAAAGTATGTATTTAGGCACGTTGCTACTATTTATTTTTATTTTCGATGAAGGATTAAAAAGGACGAATAAAAAACATCCCTTGTCTTTCATCAAAGACGCGCCTCGGGGGATAAAAGCATCTTTCATCTTAATAATCATGAATCAGAAACAAAATGTGTAGAAGTACGACCTATTGAGACGGATGGTTGTTCCTCTATAACTCGACTGTTTAAAACATTAGTTAATGATCGGGACATAAGTTATTTTATTTCTCGGAACGGTGACGGTTTTCGAGTTCCACGCGAACGAAGTCGTGAGGAACAGCTAGTAAGCTATATCCATGAGTGTCGTTTCATATGTATAGCCCTTTTTTTTGTTTTAATTTGTAGCTGTGTATTTTAACTGAAGAACGCCCCGCAACTTTGTATGCCTTAAGTTTTGCCTACTTTCATCTTCCCTAGGAGTAGGATTGTCCTTTATGAGTTGAATTTTGGACAATTTTAGTGCACCTGTACATTATTTGATAGGTCTAGGTCCAGTGGTAAAACTCTGCGTGGGATTTTAAAGCTGTTAGTTCTGTGAGCATCTGAATTTAAATAAATAAATAAATAAATAAATAAATATAATGTAATATTAATTAAATGTATTTTAAATTAATAAATAAGTTCTACAAAGATAATAAAATCATGAATGAGGGTGGCCTTGTACGGCGAGGTACGAGTACTAAGTATGTAGGTTCGTGGAGCGATCGTGACGTAGCTGGCTAAGTTGTTCTTAACAGATCAACGAAGTTAAGCACTGTTCCGCGTAGTTGCTATTCGGATGGGTGACCGCCAGTGGCAATTTCAATTGAGCGCTTCCGTGCTTGAAAGGGTACGTCAAGCAGTCGGTCCTGCCTTTTTAAAAGTTGTTAGCCCATGATAGAGACGTTCGGGCGGCCTAAAAACTCTGTCGCGAACTTACTTATCAGGTTCGTATCAGCCAGTGGCCAACTCTATAAACTACCATTAAACCGGCCTGCACCTATTGTCGTACTATCTAATGGTACCACAGCAAACAAACGGTTATTATTATGTCATATTTAGGGTGAGTTGCACCATCTAACGTTTAACGTCAAATCGTTCGTTAAATCAGAGGTTTTGATAAAAATGAGATGCACCATTCAGAATTTTTTTAAATGACGTCATGATTTTACGTTAACCGTTACCACTCGATTTTCGCTGGTTGTGTCACTCATTTATCGGTAAATGTAACTGTGATGTTTGTCATTGTTATAGTTAACTTTGACAGTTACGTTAACTGTAAATATGGCGAACACGAGCCTTAGAATAAAAAATATGACAAATCTGCGTCTTGTGTTTTGAGCGTAAACATTTCTTGTCTATCATTCTGTGATCGATTGACATTAACAAATTCATAAATATTGGTAAAAATTTCTAACAGCGTCATCTTGCTCCAAACTATTAAATCTTGTAGGTGTTCCAGGCGGTGTATAGGTCGATTTAATGGTGCTAAATAAAGTATGGTAACCAGAGATTTGCATTCTTTCTTTGTAATACGATTCAATGTTTGTCCTATCAGGGGTATTAAACCCAAAACTCGGAAAAAAAGATAGTACCGACTGAGCTGTGAGACCAGTATGACAAACAGTCATAGAGTTATTTTCATGTTAGTTTGCTGCAAGTAGTTTCGGTTCTACGAACCCAGTATCTTATGCTGGCACAATTATTATGTCGTAGCGTGACTTGCCGCGATCTCTTAGACTATATTTAAGTAGCACAAGTCTATCACAAAGTAATAAATTTTGGTACAGACTTGCGCGTTGTTAATTTAAAAAGTTTTGATTTTTGATCGAATAAGTATTTTTAATCATAGATTAGTTTTGTGAAAGCCTTTTTGGCGTTGGCTTTGGACTTTGGGAGACTTTCGGCGTTAAATATGCTTTCACGCTTTATAACGCTATTTGACACTTCATCGTCAGCCTACTAATGTTCCTACTGCTAGGACACTGGCCTACTCTCAAGCGAGCTTTCAAAACTAACCCACTATTTATTATTATTTATAATAGTGGTGATAATTAATTCATCTCTAAGTCATATTTTTAACAGAGTTTAGTTGCTAAGACAAAACCTTTCTTTGTTCAGTGTTGTGTTTTTAACTTCATACGGTAAGAAGTAAGTTCGTATGAGTCAGTGGCCAACTCTGGTGACGTTGTTTTTAGGACGCCCGAAGGCCTCTGTCATGGCCTAACAACTTTAAAAAAAGCTGGGACCAACTGCTTTACATGCCCTCCGAAGCATACGGTGATTCAATTACATTCCACTGGTTCAAGGGCACTGCTTTGATAAAATACACGGTATTTGCGCACCCTCCCTTGTATACCTAAGTACAGACCATGAGTCAATATTTAGCAGACAATGCGCACTGCCCATAATCATGAATTATCCAATATTATGTTATTGCTAATCTGTGGACGATGTTTGCGTATTGACTGAGCACTAGTTCTTGTTGCTACGTTGGCTACTGTTATTTGTACTAGTAAATTTATTTCAAGAAAACAGTGTTGCTGGTACATGGAATTGCTAATGCTTTATAGTAATCTTAAGAGATAATAGAAAAGCAGTACCTTTAAGTGGCTCTGTTTCCTGCACTAGGACTAAAAAGCCTGTATAACAGGGTCTTAAATTATGGAATTGATTCTTCTTTCGTGCCTGGCTAAATGACCCTAATAATTTTTAAGCAATAAAAAACGCTTTTTAACTCTCACCGTGCACTGTAAATAAAAAATTCACAAAATAATTCTTGCATGCTGTTTTGCATTATTGAGCTAAATAGTAAATTGCAGTGTTAATCATCTCCATTTCCAGCGCACGAAATAAAGCTTTTCCGTGTCCGGTCACTTTAAATCAAATCTATTCGAGAGATCTATATTGGTTTGACTTGTCACCCGTAAAACCGGTTCTGGCAATAATATTCAACTGCTTATTAAAAATCAACCTTATTACTCCTAAGTATAAAACTAAATATTAAATAATAATAATAATGGTGAACATTTCACATAACTGCGAAATCCAATTTTCAATTCCCCAAATGAAGGAAACATTGTATAGGAACCAGGTAGCTGATAGAAAACTTGCAAAAACTTAACACAAAACAAACATCTATGTAGATCGCACGCAGTGTTTGCCTTGGGTAGGAGTCGTGCCCACAACCAATAGCATTAAGACAAAGCTACTACGAGTACCTACCAACCGCGTTGTGAAACCAGTTAAAAAACTAATCAAAACTTTTAACCTTGTTAACAGTTTTTGAATTTACATACATAACGAACACACTAACAGTTTAACCAACATATCTACAATACCTAGAACAAATGGGTTATTCCCGCTCACCCCACACGTCTCGTCTTCACTTATTTACATGGAAATGGGACGTGTTTTTTTCCACTTCAATTCAAAAAAGGGCGAGCGGGAATTAGGTAAAAGCGTAACCTAACTAAGCAAAACTGTACTATATAGGAAACCAGCGCAGCGGGTGGATCACATAACTCTGTTAGCGGCTAATCCAAAACCATAGCTCTACTGTCTTATTAGACAGTTTGAGATGGAGATCAATAGAGATTCTTCTATAACAGAGTTATGTGATCAACCCGCACTTATAATACGTACAAACACACAGACCCGGCAAACCTTGCAAATATTTCTCGCAGTAGGGATCAAATTCGCAACCTCCACGCCCCATCGAGGTCATCTAGGAACATAATCGAGGTATATTTAAAAAAAAAAAACATAATAGGGTATAACTTTATCTATAAAACGCTAACCCTAAATAGAGATTGTATTGTAAATAAAATAATGAAATCGTATTGGCGTCAGTGACCTAATATAAAGCATGTAACGGAAGTTTCAGAACGCGTGGACTACATCTACTTGCCCGTATTTATTTACTAATAACGCTGTTTTTTCACGTGTCGCTTACACAATAGAACAAACATAACGTCTGTCACTGCTATACTTAATACAGGACTACATCTAAAAATAAGTTTGTGTACGTCGTGAGTTATACAGTTGTCGAGTTTCAATGTTAGTGTTTGCGTTAAGTGCAAAATTAAGCACGAATTAAGTGCGTGAACTTAAAACTTTACAGACTTTATCTTAAACTAACGAGCAGCCCCTGTTTTGCACGAGTGCTTAAATATATGTATAAACCTTTCTTTTAATATACTTAAAAAAAAAGGTTTACACATCTAGTTTATGCATATTGTTATTTCTTACGATTTGTTTACTCTTAGTCAAGTGCCTATAAAATGAAATGATAATAACCCATAATGTTATGCGTGATTCTATTTGCTCATGCAAGTCGCGTACGACTTTATAGTACGAGTAGAGACTGGGTTTAAGTAGGAAGTTATTACTCACACGCACCATAACTACATGGCTACCCAGAGCAAAGTTCTTATAACTTTATAAAAATTATGTCCTAATCGGATTAGCAATTCCAACTGGCATGATTACTACAAGATTATTCATCACTCAACTTGCTCAATGCGACTCGCGTCGACTTTTTAAGCGAAGTGACTTATCTGAAAGAAAATAAAATAGTGTATCGCTTTCGAAACTACGACCTAAGAATCACTTAGTAGACCGCTATACTACCAAGGCTCACTCTCACTCACATACGCTTAATAAATTGTCATTACCTTTCTCCCCATTAGCCTAGCCTTATCAGAGTGAGGAGAATTAAACTCTACGGAAACTCTAACGTCGATTGGAGCGGCGGCTGACAGACAAGTGATGTACTGCTCGCTCTAAGTTCCTATCAAAAGCTGAGCGTGCTTTGGCTCGCCTGTCAGAACTCTGATTTTCAAGCTCACGATGATGATTGAAACATGTATACTCTGTAGTGTATAAACTCATTTAGATGTGTATTCGCGAACATGCTTTGATCATCGTCAGTTTATGAACTTGAGACGGCTGGAATTCGCACGTTTACCCTGGGTACTTACATCAAATTAGTCTTGTCGTTTCCTGAGCTAATGGCGGACTTCAAATTAACTTACGCTTCACGGTGGTAACTTTCAAACCTTTGATCCTTTATTAAAGGGTCCTTTGTATTTTAAAATAATTTAATCATGAATATCTTATAAACTGAGGCAATATGCTTGGCAGGTTATTGAGAAAAATCATCATCTTCTATTCTTAGGATAAAAATATACTGTTATTCTTACCATCTTAATCTTATTATATCGGACCACCTCATGATATCGGTCAAAGTTCGAAATAGACGCAATTTGACGCCAGTTAGTAACTATATCACAATCGATCACATTTTGTTTTAACAAAAACAAATGAAAACATCATTTGTTTATCGCCTCGACGACCACCTTATAAAAAATATATATTGTCAGACATTTTTGCACAGCGCCATCTAGCCGCAGACTAAGCAAAGCTTGTACCATGACAACCAGATAACTGATATAACACACGTACTTTTTTTTTGTAAAAGCATACATATAATATTTGGAAACATGGACCTATTTTTAAGTTCATGCAAACATTTTTCCCGTAGCGGGTATCGAACCCGCTCGTTGAAAAGTTCCGACTTTATTATATCCCCTTGTTCAGTTTCCGGTAGCCATGGTTCCGAGCAACACTGAGTTTGAATTGTTTTCTAACAACACGAGCGCTGCAATTAGAGCTCATAGACCAACAGGAAGTATCTATAATGACGTTCTGACCACTAAGTGATAGCCGGAACTGTAAAAGCACGGGTCGACATCGGCTTAATCTATACTATATAATATTATAAAAAGAGAAAATTTTTATGTTTGTATTTTTGTTTGTTACGAATAAACTCAAAAACAACTGGTTCGATTTCAAAAATTCTTTCACCATTAGAATGCTACATTATCCCTGAGTAACATAGGCTATATTTTATTTAAGAAAATAATAGGGATCCCTACTAAAAATTCAATGTAACCTAAGTTGTAAAAAATAAAATTTTTTACATCTTGGCTTTAATCGCATGCGCTGCGGAAACTATTGATGATAGAACAAAAAATGTTATACAATATTAAAGAACATATTGATATCTCCAAAAAAGTCAGCGATACCATATGTCCAACTATTGTAGTTATGTAACTATAACTACTTTTTTACATTTTAAAAGTTGATAGAAATGCCGACCAAAATCAGACCATGTATTCCATACCTTTATATTAATGCTTATCCAAATAAATCATTTTATATTCAAGACTGTTTCAATACCTGTTTGAATTAATGAAATCAGACATTTCATTCAAAAGTTATGACGAATTATAAAAATGTCAATCTAAACAAAATACTAAAAAAACTCGCGCGCGCTCCGTAGCCAGAGAGGGGCGTGCACATGAACTATGAAGTAGGTAGCCGCGCGGCTAAAACGTGTGGTCGGCTCCTACCTTATGAATGACTAGTGACCCGCCCCGGCATAGCACGGGTGCTTAAGTTTTTATTGCACCCGTGCGAAGCCGGGACGAGCCGCTAGTTTTTCATATGAGCCAGGTTTTCTAGCCATTTTCTGCGTTTTCAATTATTTTTTTAGCTAAAAGAGAGAAAAATGTTCAACTGAATGTGATATCATTACGCTCACTAAAGCCAAATACGAAATTGCTAAACAAAACATAACAAAGGCACAAAACTGTTTCAAATTTAACTGTTGTTCCTGGTCTAACCACGGTTTGTAGTTGAAAATGCAAGTTATATCATGCGTGTATGAAATGTCGTATAAAATTTGAACTATTCATGGCATGCATGACTCAATGTTTTTAGCTAGCGCATGACACCTACGCCTACTGAGTTCGCGTATATTGTCTAGGCTAATAAACAGTTCGATAGCGTTCTAGTGTGATCTACACACGCGTCGATTTAGTTTCCCGTGTTCACTGTCGCCTCCGGCCTACGCAGCCACTCAGTTTCTATTTATTGAAATTTACTGAACCGACACGCTAAACGCACTCTGCTATTATTAGATCAACCTTAATGTATAGGCTGAATTCGTACTTCAAACGTAAACTCAGCTGTTTTTGCAAAATAAAGCGCTTTGTAAAACAATATTTTAAAATGCGCGTAGGCACTTTTAGTCGCTGTTGATAGAAAGTTATAGTTATTACCTAAAAGCTTAGCGTTAAATCAAATCAATAAGTAATGTGTGAATTTAAATAATTCAGTACTTTATAGTTAGCTAGCTTTGTGGTGTTTGCTTTTCTGGTTATTATTTAAAATATTTTAACATTGACCGCTGTTTAAAATGTACACGTTTAAAGGCTTTTTATTTTTTAAGTCAATGTACCTACTCAATTCACTTATTTCATCATCATGACAGCCTTCTTATGTTCCCACTGTTGGGTCATTGGCCTACTCTCAGGCGAGAGTGATTGAGTCTTAATCCACCACGCGACCCAATGCGGATTAGTGGATGGCACATGTCTTTCGAATTTTTTAGTTCTTTGACATGCCAATTTCCTCACGATGTTTTCCTTCACCGTATGAGAGCACTGGCATTGCGCACTTAATATATTTCAGAAAATTTATAATTATTTCCATTAAATAAGATACCCGTAGGGCACATAAAAAGAAAAGAAGAGAAGGAGGTATTATACCTAAGCAACTGAGTGGTTGTTACCGGGCTGAAAAATTATGATTTTGGTTTTATTGCTACTTAAAATAAAAGATGTTGAACGTTGCGGTTCTAACCTTGCTTAGCTGGTGGCTTCATTACCTACTATTAAAACAAAATATGTACCTATTAAACAGATTACAGAAGCCAATTTACCTAATATATTTTGTTTAATGAATTGCCACGAATAACAAACCTTTTTCGCACAATCACTTTTGTTTAATTAATAGAGCTGCATGCAATTTATTTTGTTAACAGGAAAATAAATAAAAATGCTTATAACTAGTGTGTTTTACCAACCGCTAAACCACTATGTGTTTTAACCTATTAGCAAATTTTGCTCGTACAATGAAACCATTAGTACGTTGATACTAGTGGTAGAAAGTGCTACAAAAACTTACCGGAGTTTATTATGTAAGGGTTCTTTGATCAATTGCTAACCAATTTACCAAGGAATAATTCGCACAAACGATAATTTGGAACTTCCTTGCTTTAATTAACCATTGGCCATCAAAAAAAGTAGAATTAATAATACGCAGAGTTAATATATTGTTAAATGCACTTATATTTAATGCAGGCCACAATGCATTGTATTGCAAAAATACTCTTACTTACTCGTACATCACTTTATTATTGTCATATATCTGCGTACATATGTATACGACGCATTGAGGCACGTATTATGTAAACTAATGTTGCTTTCCTAATTAATATCATGGGTAATATAATATAAGTTCATTAAAATCAAACAGGCCAAATTCTTCTCTTAAAAATCCGACTCTCATGGTTCATTTTACATAACCAAATTTCTGTGTAATCAATATTTTTTAGAATGCATGTTAATTGATCTGTCATGAAGATTATACCGTTGATTTCGTTGTTATTTTTTGAGGTTCTATTGTATCTAAGTAAGTTTATTTGACTAGTTCTACTGGATCTATATGTATTTTCTGCCTTCTCTACTTGGTTCTATTTTCCCTCTACCTCATTTATTATTCGGACCTTGACGTCTTTCGAGATACTAAACTGGTTTCTCAATGCCACTAGCATTATCCACTAGCCGTTTAAAATACACCCACGTATTTTGCTTTTTTTTACACTTGTGGTATATTATTTTCATTGATAAAAGAGGTTTCTTTTCAAAAATTACATCACGTTTAGGGAAAAGCGTCTTTTTGCGTCCGTTTTGTAACTTTCGTATCGTAGCCGATAATTGTATCTTTAGGAGCTTTTTATCTTACTTATTTCGTTACTGTTTGGGGTGTAAACTTATGCGGTACATATAAGGTAGGTCTCACGATTTGTGATAAATGTCTACTTTTTAACATTGACTTTTATTAATCTGCATCCTATATTCTTGATTGATGTTAAATTACTATATTATTTGCCGGTCCCTATTGGTAGCCAAAGAAGCTCACACATATTAATTGCTACACACATAGTTCTTCGGTACTTACCATCAAAAACTGTAATACGCTGTTTAAAGCATATACGAGTTTGTTTAATATTGTATAAGCAGGACTCTCGAAGGTTGCCTGTACGATCCATTCTATATCCACCTTGTCAACTTTGTCAGTTTGTCTCTTTTAATATATTAACATAATTATTATAAATAGTTATTCATGTGCGACACGATGGCAAAGCGACGCAGGGGAAACCATTCATGCGAAAGTGTAGGTGTGTGGGTGTGTGTGTGAAAGTTTGTTACCATGTATCTCCGTGACGATTTTAGTGATTGTGAAGAAATTTGGAATATAGATTAAGTTCTGGAATAACACAGGCTACTTTATCCCAGTTTTTATCCCGGATAAATGTACTGTTCCTGAGGGATAGCATAAAAATTGCAAAAACGCGGGTTAAGCCGCATGGGTCGGTTCGTATGTTATAAAAGGCTTGGTGACATACTGACCTACAAGGTCTCTTAAAGTTTAGGGGTGCACTAAAAAACGAATTTTCAATATTCAACGTTGTAACGTTTTTGTATTGCACTTATGGTCAAATTAACAACTAAGTAGGTTAAGTTACGTTAGTTACGTAAAACGTCGTAAAAACCTCATTGAATCTGCAAGAGAACGTGCCTACGCACTAATAGCGCTACACAGTGCTACGCAAACTGCTACGTGTGCTACGCTATGACAATTTTTACTATGTTTAAAAAAACAAACACGCGTTGATGATCTAATAAAGCGATATTTCCGTAGTTATAAACATGACTAGAGTGGTCTTCTAAATTCGCGTATTGTTGATTTCACAAGGCTTTAGATTTTTGTACCGAAATTTACAAAAAAAAAAATTACAAACACTTGAGTAATTAATAATATAATAATAATAACTAGCACAACAAAGAAGTTTCATTAGGAAACCGGCATGCTTTGTTGCTGAAGTTGTAAATTGATCAAGAACTGTGACACGTGTTACCAACAAGAGTGTCGTAATTTATTATTTTTTAAGATTTTTTGTGAATATTTGTTAAAAGAATAAGTAAACCCTTCTTAATTAACTACACTTACGTTTGGTGTAGCGTAAGTAAGTGCGACGTTTGAGCAAACAGCCTACGTAATAAGGCTTCTCAAAGGGGAATGCAACTTCAACATTTAAATTGTAAGATCTTAAATAAACTTGTTGAAAATTACCTCGCGCCGGAATATTAATATTTTAAAAAAGACCTTACTTTTCTTTAGAGAAATCGTATACGCTTTTAGATGAAGTAGGTTTTTCTTAAAGTCCTAATGGTATTAAAATTATTTCGTTTAGTTTTTGAACACTCTCGCGGTAGTAAAAGAATTATCTAACGGTACAAATCAAAACGACACACGTCGTTATTAGTAATACACGCATTTTTAATATAAGTTTTATTTTTTTATGTACATTTTATTTTTCATTTAATGTACATTTTACCCTTCTAGCATAACTACTTTCTTTCAGCTCTGCTTTTATAACAAAATATCTAAGAATTGTAATCATTCGTTATCGACGATAAGTATGATTACCTTAGGTATGTGGTGTGGATTTGTAGATCTGAAATTTCTTATTTTATGTTTTTTTTTATAATAATAGGGTATGCGAAATGGTTTAGACTCGTAGATATGTTTGGGGAAAATCGACGCAGCCATTTCATATTTTCACTTTATTCGATGAGATTTTGAGCATTTTTGCAGCTAGAATCTTTAGTTCGAGTTTAAAATGTTTTGGCACGACATTCAACTGAAGTTCAGTCTCCACAAGGTCTGATAATGATCATAAAGGATGAACTGAATTCAAGTTCTACAAACTTCGTAGATTTAGACAATTATCTTTCATAAATTCTTGAAAGCAATTCATTTTTAAAATAGTTGTAAGATGTAACATAACTTTTAAAATCGAATCGCAAAGGATTAAGATGCATTTTAAAGCTAATAATGTTATGTTAAACTGGTGCTGCACCAGCAACGGGTACACACACAATCCCACGGCACACAAGCAACAAAAGCGCGTAATTATGGTGAGCCAAAATCGGGTGAGGTGGTTAGAGCAATTTAGGTGCAACCTAAACAAAAACCACAATGTTTACTGATGTAAGCGACTGATGTCGTTTGTTGTATCACCTACTCTACATACGTAGAGAAACAAGTCAGTGACCAGCGGCCGTTTGCGTAATAAACTACAAACCAATAATGAGTGTTTTTCATATAAAATCACTGATAAATGTAGGTATTTGTATTTTATATCACGGGTGTTGATTTGTACGGTACTTGTGGTTTAATCAGCCCAGGTTAAGGTCAGCTGAGATCAGACGGGATAAAGCTTCTCGTGCCTTTACGAAAACACGATTGACGACGATGCAACTGACTATTATTATTTATACGAATAATCAAATTTAAAATATTCGTAGGTGTATAATATGTTGTGTTTACAGTCTAAGTTATCTTTGTAAAAATGATAGCTAAAGTCAATCTTAGTTTGTACAAGGGCAACCCAACTTGTTAATAGATTGGTATTTTTTTTTTTATGTCAGCAAGTGACAAGACTATCAGACTGCCTGGTGTTAAGCACCACGCCTAACCATAACAGATACAGTGCCACCCAAAGCTTAGTGTTTAAGTTCAGCGTGGCACTGCACTGCGCTCATCACCCCGAGACGTTGTTGTTAAGTCTCTTTCGCCTAGTAATTTCACTTGCTACAGTGCCCTTTAAACCTAAACACAGTAATGCTTGCACACTACTGCTTGAAGATAGAATATCTGGCACTGCGGTAGTACCCACCAAGACGGACTCTTGCTGAAGAGTCCTACCACTAGGTAAAAACAGTTAAAACTAAATAATGATTCTTTGTCCTCAGGTCCCTCCCGAAACTCAGCAATCCAGAGGAGGAGACGGGCAGGCCGCCGCAAGGAGGAGTGGTCACGTTTGAGCCCATCCATCACGATCACGACTTCTGTGAGAGAGTTGTAATAAACGTGAGTATTTCCGATTTATTTTTTTCATCTAAACGGAAACATCCGGTTATAGACATTTATTTCCCATAAAGAATGTTACATTCACTTACATGAGAAAAAAAACTTAATTAGGTACATAATAAGTGCTTAAAATATTTATTAATATTTTCTATTAATTTATTATTTTTTTATAATATAAACATATTAGTTTTATATAAAAAACTAGCCGCGGGCGGGCGCAGGTCAGGTCAGATCCGCCGCGGGAGTTTTTTGTTTAATTTGTATGGAAGGTAAGGATGACAACACACTGAACGCGGGCGCGAGTCGGATGAAGCGCTGGGCCCGCGCCCGCTCTCTGTGTGTTGCGCTTTAACCTCCTAACGCTCAGGATTTATTTCAGAGTAATTCATTCGCCCTCCGTCCGACTCTCAGTAAGACCTTACTGAAGCAGTAGAATATTCTATGAAACAAAATATACCTGTGTTAGAAGAAAATAAATAGGTTACGGTTAACTACCTGTTATCAACAGATAGAAAACACTGTTATACATACAACCTAGCACGGCTGCTAAAATAATTTATATAATACTTCTAACCAATAATATAGTCATGTATGTTTTTTGTTATCTGTAATATGCACAAGTTTTTAATAAACACTATTTACACTATCTAAAATGTTTAACATGTTTGTGATTGACATAAATCTCTAATGAGCTATATTTATTGTATTCATCTTAATATCTCAATTTTATTTCATTGTGTATGATAACTTCACTTACACTAATGGGATAAAACCATGCCAGCCATGTTGTTGTTCCGCTATAAATGAATTTCTCTCCAACAAAAGTTTACAATTTAATAGTATGGGTTCTCATTCCCAACCCAATGTAATTATGCAACCGTCGCATCTCCGCAAAGTTAACAAAGAATATCGGCAAAAGCAATTTGTTCAACCTTTTATACAAATTTATAAAAGCTGGAACTGGAATCATGTTAGACATGATTGATAGAAGCCTTTAAAGCCTTAAGTAAAATTACAGCCCGTCAACCGATCAAAATTGCCTGAATTGGAGTGTATTGATCAATGTTGTTACTATATAACCGCATATATCTTTTATTGCGTAGTTTTACTTTTTTATGTAGCTCAGAGCTGTTCCTGAAGTAAGTAAGTTCGTATGAGTCAGTGGCCAACTCTGGTGACAGAGTTTCTAGGCTGCTCGAAGGCCTCTGTCATGGCCTAACAACTTTGAAAACACCGACTGCTTATGTGCCCTCCGAAGCACGGGAGCGCTTAGTTCCTGAAGTATGTTGGCCTGTTCTTCCTGCCGGTAGAGCTGCAGGGCGACCTCGTTACTTTGATTGCAAACTATTCTTGCGGTTTCGTTTTGCGAGTTATAAAATCTTTGGTTGCAATGAAAACATGATTGCAAGGAGAACCATTTTTGACAAGATGTAGGTGTATTATCGACGAATGAAATCGCATAGAAAAATTAACACAAAAAGTAAGGCAAGTACCTAAGTACTTTTCGTTTAGAATATATAGAATATCGTATAGAATATCCCGGCGCAGGTCGTCAAAAGCAGATTTATCAAGCCGAAACTCTGCTACAAACTTCCTGTGCGGTAGCGAGAGTAGGTGGCTAGCTGTAAGGATATATATGTTTCTTGGCGTCTCTCATCACACGTCATCGTCACTCACACACGAGATGTTGTTTTTACGCTGCTCTTCAGCTAGTATAGTTGATATCCTCGTAGCATTTTTATGGTTAAATTTTGCTATTCATAAAATTAGTCCGTATTCGTAATAATAAAATGCACAATTTCTTCTTCTTTTATTTCCACAATAACAATCTCACTCACAGTAGTACTGGAAGTAGACAAGTATTGGAATATGACGTTTCATGATAACCAAGCGCCAAATTAAAACTTGTTTCAAAGAGTACAAAAATTTGAGCAGTAAATGAATTGGATTGAGAGTAAGGCCCCTGCAGTTGGAGGGTCTGTTCGGCTTGTTGGCGGGAGTATTTCTCTTTTTAGTTTTTCGGTTACAAGCATGGATTCGTGGTAAATAAAAGAAACTCGTTTTCTACCAAAATTACACTGTATTCACAAAATCTAAAGTCTAAAATCACAATATCAATAGCGAAGTTCAGTGTTGAGTGTAATGTTTCCAAACTCACTAGTATAACCTCACTTTTGCTTTTCCGCTTCGTGTTTGCTAAATTTTTAATCACTTGGTATCCAAAAACCAGAAGACTCGGTCTGACCGTGACCTGCCCCTATTTATTTTATTCCGGTGTAAACTTATCGGAATAAATAAATAGGGAACTTTCTAGTTGCGATTTTGCTTAGATAATATGCTTACTAGCTGTTGAATAATTGAAATAAAACATTTTTATGGTATAACCATATGACCATTTTTATGTATCATTATGAAGGGCATCATGAAGGACCTTCCTCTGACACTTAAGCGCAAACCTCTCGATTTGTGTATCCTGCCTTTTTTTGTTAACGTGGAGGAATCTGCATAATGACATCCCCTCGCATAAGGGTACGATGGGAGTGTGTGAGGAATCGACGACTCACTAAACCAATCCCCGGTGGCCAGCCTCAATGTTTACCAAGGGCCTCTGCGATCTCCGCTGGACCACCAGCGGTGCCCCTCTCCCATCGTGCGCCAAGCACTTCCCGGGGCTAACAATAGTCAGCCTCAGCATCTCGCAGTGCTGCGGCAGCACCGGGCCACCCCTGTACTACCGCCTTTCTCCCCTGTACTACGACCAGAGCCCTTACTGCAACCGCCCTCGAACCCGAAAGTTCCCCTGCTCGGCAGAGGTTACCGCTTGGCCCTTTATGGGGCCGGCAGTGCGGGGCGGCCGTTGCCGTCACCCCGCCGCCGCCTTCTCCAAGCGGGATCGGCTCTCGCCCGATCTCGCTCAGCGGCCTTTTTCCGAACCGTAACGGTCTCACAGAAAGAGGCCAAGGCCTTCCACGCCGTTTCATCTGCCAGCATGGCCTCAACCACGCTTGGCAGAGAGAGATCCCGCGCTCTGGGCACCACGCTGAGCACTGCTGCTCTTTCGTGTGCTGCGCGGAATCTAGGTCCCACCCACAATGGCATTGTGGTGTCGACTCGTGACCGATCATACTCAGGTACTAACCGAAACAACCATGTGTTTTTTGCCTCTCCTAACCTACGGACATGACATGGTCAATAACAGAGTTACAGAAATCTAAACTCGGGATTTGCCAAAGGGGTGGAACGCATCGTTTTTAGATTCAAGCATACTGACCGAGTACCTACACAGTGACCGAAACAACACACGGCACTTTCTTCGCCTCACCTAAATCGGTGAAGCTTACGCTATATGACACCGATAGGTACTGAGTATCCTTGAGGAATTTTAAGTTTAGTTGTTTAAAGGTCAATTATTTGTCTTGTTTGTCCATTTTATTGAATAAAACTCTTTTGAATTTGATTTGATAATTTGCATGAGCACACAGGCTGCGCCAATCAAGGGAATTCCTAACTCGTAAATCCCTTTGATTGTTCGAAAAAATGGCCTTGAGTTTGCGAGCTGTGTGACTTTCGTATACTATGTGGTTTTGTTGGATGTAAACACACGTTTTGAAGGCAACTAATTGAAAAAAAACACATTTGCATATTGCTCGCACAAATACACTACAATATACAATACAATAAGTTTTAGCAAGTTAGTATGCTAAAGTAAACGAAGCTCCATGCAGTCTCGTAAAATAGGAATTCTTGCGGTTCGGAACTAGCAGTTCCACAAACGCCGCTATTTATAATAATAATTAACATTAGTACGTGTTCTGGAGGCGGCCCGTCAAATGCAAAGTGTTTAGTGCGCTGCGCACGCAATAACAACTTGCTTTAACGACCGCATGGAGCAATATCTGGTGGAGGAGGCGATTGCTTTCTGTCTTTGTTTATGTTGGGAATGTTAGGGGTTCTTATGGAAATTGAGTCACACATTACTAAAATTAAGCACTACGAGATTGCTATCATCCGTACAATAGAAGCTTATTTCATGCAGGATACGATTGACTGTATATATAAATAAAGTATTTAAAATGGAGGAAAGTAATGAGCTCATCCGGGGAAGTACACCATATTTTTCTCTGCCGCTAACCAGTGATGCTGGCATTTTTGTGTCTGGATTCGAGTCCAAATGGTACAGTTGCCGGTAAAATTACAGGCACATCACGGCACATGAGATTTTTGGTTTACGTCTTAGTGGCAACGTGTGAGTGGTTTTCTGGTATTGCAAGCGTACATTGACTAAGATTACCATACCATCAGTAGGCAGTACGTTTGTTCAACTCTTTATTAGACATGATATAGTTTGGTGAACGTATCAATAAACTTCGAAATTCGGTGTGTGGGATAAAAAAGTTAATTGACAGCATCATTGCTGTGGGATTATTTCATAAACCCCATTAAATCCACTGGCTTCTTGCTTTGTCGAGCGTGTCATTCTTTAAAACTTTGCACGTTTTATTTTAAGAAAACTCTTCTAAATGTAAATGTAGGCTAATACAGTTTTTTTTATTTAATACGTATTTATATACATTTTCTTCATAGGTCCTTGTTTATTAAAAAGACACCGCTATCGTTAAGGTTCTATTCGATCAACTGTATCAGTAGTACTTTGACTAGGATTTTGTAGTTTTTCAACTACGGAGAAGTTTTGAGGGTCGAAATCGAACGGATCTTGTGTTATGATTATTATTACCATTATCTGAAAAAGAAAATCCACTTTTTATTCCAAGAAATTAGTGAGTTAGGAGAAGTTACAAGCGAGTTAATCTATGAAGTTAATAAGTCAGACCTTAGAATAGAGATTTCTACAAAATTGTATTCAGTTTTTTTTTACAAAATACTACAATGCGCTGAACTGCTATGACATTTAGATTATATTCTAGTTATATCTAAAATTTTACAATTTTATATAAATAAGATTGTGTTTGAGCTTTCCCAACCAAGCCCGATCTACAACGCAATAATTATAGTCAAAACTATTGATTTTCCGCTCATTACGTAAAGCGATTGCATGTCACAGCACAGTAACCTTTCGATGGTCAGCTTATAATTGTAGTGTGAATGAGTAGTGGCACGTACCTGTTGATTTATAGCCAGTATTTCAGGACTGGTTTGTTGGTAAATATCCGTTTGAAGCTTGAACTGCTTGGTTTAGTAAACACGATCGATGGCTGTTAACCGATGATGGATGCGAGTGGAAAGGTTTAAGGCACACGTACATGTGGTGTCAAAAGCGCTCAAAAATAATACGCGCCAATCTGTCTAATACAAGCGGAATAAAATGGTGTATGTACATATTAGCACTGGGTTGTAGATCCGCCCGTAAAGTTATTTTTTGGGCTTTGTCAGAAAACCAGCGTTGTTCCATAATGTAAATTGTATGTGAAAGCATCATGCTAAGACACGCTGCATTGTTTCTGGTAAGTAGTTAGTAGCTTCATAATGCATACCTATATGTAGTTTTTATTTATTACCTATACAATGTATACTTACTAAATTATCTGTTAGTTCCATAATTTTTTTTTTATTTATTATTATTGGTGCACCGGTGGTCTAGTGGTAGTGACCCCGCCTTCCAATCCTAAGGTCGTGGGTTCAAACCCGGTCGTGCACCAATGGATTTTTCTGTTTGAAAAATTTATGTGCACAATGCCAGTGCTCTCATACGGTGAAGGAAAACATCGTGAGGAAACCGGCATGTCCAAGAACTAAAAATTCGAAAGACATGTGCCATCCACCAATCCGCATTGGGTCCGCGTGGTGGATTAAGACCCAATCACTCTTGCCTGAGAGTAGGCCAGTGTCCCAGCAGTGGGAACATTAGAAGGCTGTCATGATGATGATGATGATATATTTAGTATTTGTATTATATATTTAGTGTCAAACGAAAGTATTTTATTCCTTTTTAAATCTGGTGTTTACTGCAAGGTAGAAACAAAGGCCTTGTAAGCCCTGTAATACTTTTTATTTTTATTACTCTCGCTATTTTTCGCATGCTGTTCATGATAATGATGATGATACTAAAACAAATCACAGTTGTATAAGCGCGGTAGCAGAGGGAAATTCGTTCCAACCTTTTTTTTAATTCGTTTCCATGTATTGCACCAATGCCAGTAAAGTATTTATTGGCATGAGCTTTTCCTCCATTCCGAAGCATTTCTGCCATTCTCCGTCATTCCGCCTGGCTCGGTAACGTGACCTTTGTCTAACGAGCTATGGATTGCACGCTCGTAGGGTATAATAGGTTAGTTATACCACAGTCCAATTAATTACGTCTATCTAGTCTCGTATACTTGAACGAATCTTGACAGTTCTACGATTACATATAGTGTAGGTCCTGTCTGACAAAATATAAAGATACAAGCTATTATTACAATATACCTAGTAGATAATTTCTAATAATATGTACAATATTACAACCTGTGCTTAAAAATAAATAAATAAATTTTACTATTATTTTATTATCAGAAAAACAGTTTTGGTTAGAAACATCTTTATTTCTATCAATATAATTGTACCATGGTTTACAAAATCATGATGAATTAGAATTGTTGATTGAGTGTCTGATCCACCAAAACAGGAATGAGCGACGTCAACTAATGGAATCGTATCAATCTGCGTCGGAATTGCGTGTCATCAATTTCGCAAAGTTTTGACACAGATCGGTTGACTCGGCTTCGTTTTACTCCGCTTTGGTGGATGATTGCATTGACTAGGGAGGCAATGTTATTAATACAGATACAGCAAGGTCAGCAAGTCACAGTTTCATGATCAAATTCTGACACTTTCGGTATGGCAAAATTGTGAAAGCTACAACGCCACTGGCACAGAAGCCATAAAATAAAGAAGTCAAGTCAAGTATTTGCTCTCATTGTATTAGTAGCAATGCAACAACCACGTGACGTAACTGTCTGTCACCGGAAGAGAATGCCAAAATTTCCAAGCAGAGTCGGTAGGTGTGTTTAGTAATATCGATTTTTTTGGCGCCGCTGCGTGTGTGGCGCACGAATTTGGGTTCAACAGCTTACACAATGATTTAAGCAGTATGTTTTATAATTCTGGGTTAGTGTTTTTATAATAATTAGTTGTTCCTAACTTAAACCCAAATTAAGGCTAACTAGCAGTAGCAATTATAATAAAAAATATCTATCTATGTATTGTATTGTATTAAATATATATCAGTCATCTAGTCCCATAATACAGCTCTGTTTAACAGCAGCTTTCCTTGGGCTAGATGATGCTGTGTGGATTTTCCAGCATTATTTATTTATTTATTTAAATTCTTACCTATTATTGCAAGATGATTATAGAATCTACGTCAACTCTAAGAAAAAATGTTTTAATTTGACTTATATCATCTTATCATAAATAATGTAAATTACTCCACGTCGTATTTTTTTCGAAATTAAAATTTCCGGATTTTTTTCTTCCATCCCTACACTTTAAAAGGAACACAACACATGAGCGCTCGAGACGTAGTTGGCTAAGTTGGTCTTAACGGATTAACGAAGTTAAACACTGTTCTGCGTAGTCACTATTTGGATGGGTGACCGCCAGTGGCACTTTGCTACTTACGTTAACCTGTCGGTCCTGGCTTTTTCAAAGTTGTTAGGCCATGACAGAGGCTTTCGGGCGGCCTAAAAACTCTGTTACCAGAGTTAGCCACTGACTCATACGAACTTACTTACTAAAGGGAACACACCCTGAAAATTTCAGGACAAAGGGTTGAATGTGCGTTGATTGCCGGTAAGTTAGTAATGCAAGAATAAGATTCAATTCATATTCGTGTTAGTGTAGAAACTCAGTTTCTATTCACAAAATCCTTGTGCATTGAACTGAACAGATGTTCACTCAATAAAAGCACGTGTGATATTTACGTGTGTACATCTAAATAACTATTTAGGATATCGCATTAGGTTGAGGTGAGATCGGAACGCGCCTTACCAAGTATAATAATTAGTTTTAATTAATCAACTCATAATATGTTTTCGAAGTTCAAGAGACAGGTAGGATTGCCAAACACTACAATTTCCAAAAAAAAATACGAAACGTTTGCTTTAATATTATTAAAGTGGAGACGCCACATAATTTAACTATATTATGATTATATTTTAACCAGCTGCATGTTTAGCTCAATTTTTAATTAAAATGCTGCGTTTAATAATTTAATATATTTAGTTAAATTACTTGGAACTAACTTTAAACAAGATCTACTTATTTATTTGATAGCGTCATCGTAAATAAATAATAGCGTCGTAAAATTTTTTACACCGTCCTTTGCAATACTGCGATAAAAACTATACAATAGAAACGTTGCTATCTCGATAACTGATGCACAAAAATTATGAATCTCGAGGCTTAATGGACCAACTCATGACCGTTGTGTACACAGAATCTACAGACACACTATAAAAAAATCTAAATTAACATGGCTGATAAAAATACAGTACAAAATTCAAAAAATTCATTAAGCTAAACACACAAAACAAACTCACACTCAAAATACCTACCAAGCTAAAAAAAAGAGTAGAGTAAAAGCGAGATAACTATTGTTTTGTCTGTGACAAGTGAGTTTGACCGTAACCTACATCGCCGTCTCGTTTCCTCGCGCCGTCACCCTCGCACACGTCTCTCTTCGATCCTGTTCCTGGAAGCGTGTCCTTGAGTAAATGGGGCGCTCCTGCCGCATGTGGGTCAAGGCGCCCCGGGACTATCGAGACGGATTGGCGTCGACCGGTCCTGAACTTCGGGGTACTTTGCACTGCGCTACTATCATCCCGTGGGGCCATACGTTATGAGCATTGCGTATAAGCACTTCAAACACGTACTAAAGTCAGCACATAACACAACTTGGGCCGCAAAGCCACTGAAATATAAATATTACTGAATCATAACACTATTGTTCATTTATCTGCTCTGGCTTACAACCAGACACTAAAATTTGTGCCTGGTTTAATCTTTTTTTTTTGTTTTGGCATGTATAATCAAATAACGCATAGTTCAAAACACAGTCTGCTAATTAGTAGTTTTCATTGAACATTTGTCTGAGCAGATACTTATAATATTTTTTTAAGTTAATTTACATTTCACTGACAAAAATAAATATAGATTTTTTTTTGGATTGTATCGGAATAGTCATTGGATTCAAAAGTAACGATTAATAATATTATTTATTATTGCTCCGGATCGGGCAATATTAAAATCATATTTTAAAAGAAAACAAAAACATTCAATCAATTGATTGCGCCACTCAATGCAATATTATTTATTCCCACATTTGGAAAACACGTAGATTGGTTTCAGACTGATTGATGCGCGGGTTGTCGACGGCTGACTAAGTACCTCTCACAAAGAAATGTAATCTTGCGTATTGTGTACCTAATGTTATTTTAACATTCACTAATTGACTCAACGTTGGATGATTGGCATTGGGTTAAAATGTTTGAGAATCCAAGATTGAGAATCGGTCTTCCTGTTTCCTGAACTGAACAATTATAAACAGCTTGATATTTTTTAACAACACTTATTATAAAGGTAGTAGGATTCTTCAGGAAGAGTCCGTCTTGGTGGGTACCACCGCAGTGCCAGATATTCTACCTCCAAGCAGTAGTGCAAGCATTACTGTGTTTAGGTTTTAAGGGCACTGTAGCAAGTGAAATTGCTGGGCAAACAACGTCTCGGGGTGGTGAGCGCAGTGCAATGCCACGCAGAACTTACACTTTAAGCTTTGGGTGGCACTGCATCTGATATGGTAACGCGTGTCTTGATCGTTTTGTCACTTTTCGACGTCGAAAAACTAATAATAATAACATTTAAGTAAGTAAGTCATTTTTTTATAATGCTGAAAAAAAGATGCATCCTTACACAATATTATTAAAACATATAAAATACATTGATACCTTAAAAAATAATAATACAAATTGTAAAACTCAAATTACAGTAAAATCAAAACAAATCAAGTCAAAATAATTTATTCCATTCAGATACAAAAAATAGTACACTTGGAAAAGTTTCGCGATAACATTTAGTTAGGTGTAAGAGTATATTTACTTCACGTGTTTCAACAACAAAAGTAGAGGTATTTCAGTTTATTTTAAGGATCAACAATGCTTCATCAAAACGCATGGTTTGGTGCGTCCCACGTAATGCATCCGCGGCAAGACCGCAGTAGCCGCGCTAGGCACGCGCGCTCGTAACGCCCGTTGCGGTCGGCTTTACAGCGGAAAAATAAAAGTGTAAGCAAGCTAAGCGCGGGCGCAGCAGCGCAGTTCGCGCGCCCCCACCGCACCGCGCCGGCCGCGTCTGCGCGCCCTTGGGAAACACACACTAAAATGTATTTTCGGCGGCGTCCATTGCCAGCCACGGAGTAACATCCGCGCCGACGAAAGAAATATTGTGTGAAACGCACGCTCGCCGCGGGAATCGTAAAATTAATTTATGCGAGTAACGCATAATTCGCGACGGTAGTAAATATTGATTTGATTAATTTTTCGCGGGCTCTTAGCCAGTGCAGTACTCTGTTTTGTGGTACACTCACCGTGGCTGTCAAATATTGAACGCGCGTTTGCAAATAATAAGTAGGTCAAATATTAAAAATAGCTCAGCCGCATAACATTGGTTTGTTTACTTTTAGGATGTGGAATGAAACGTTTCCTACGTGAGTACACGTGAATACATTCACGTAGTAATAAGTAGCGTACATGAGTGGCATCGCTCGCGGCACTCGGCGACAAGCGGAAGGAATCCTCGAGTTATCGCCGCCCAACAAACTCCCATAAACGTATCGTCTCCGGTGCCGTACCGTTCCAATCGACAGTTACCACCACCTGTTGCACTATCAGCTTCTGCGAACCGGTCATATACCTTGGAAAATACATCGCACATTCTATTAATAAGTTTCGTATACATTGCAACTGCACGGCAAGAACTTGCTAAAACTTAAAATGACGCGAGAAATGTCGGAATGTGGCAAGCGGGTTTCAAACAATCAACCGTAATGATCATTCATAATTATATCTGTTGGCTTTGGCGTTGATGGAATGGGTAGGGCGCTTAAAATAAGTGGCGGCATATACATTTATAATATTAGATAGAGATGCCAACGAACCGAAAGTATCGGTTTTTAGTAGCTTGCTTGTCGACAAGCGCGCGTTTCGAGTGCGCCATGCCCTCGTAACACTGACATTGACACGCAGCACAATAACAACCAAATGCAGTCCTTTATATTTGTCTTCTTCTTGGCTGTCAAATAGTTTCCGGGCCTTTTTAATGTACGCTCTACATCGGAACCGAAATATATCAATCGTGACAGTTATTTTATTGTCTATAAACCAACATACTGTTTTGGCAAAGAAGCTATTCTAGTCCTGCTTTTAATATTTCAGCTGTCTGTCTAACTGGGACGGTTTCGAGTGTCGCTCGCGGCGCGTCGATCTGAGAGAACGTAGCTGTTGTGAAGCTCGACATTAGAAACTTCATGTTATGTACACAGCGCTAAAACAAAAATACACAAAGGTCAAGGGGAAGAGACTATTTCAGACGCAACTTCAAAGCTTACGTTATGTAAGAAATGAACATGGGGCTTTACTATTCCGGTTTAGAGTATTCGTATCAATATTTTATTGTTGTATTTGTAGTTTTGTACAAATGTTACACTACTATTAGGTATTATGGAAGTTTATGTTGTTTTGTTACGTTTGAATCCACGAAATCAGATCACGCATTCTATTTGCATTTTAACTCTTTATATTTTTACACGCAGTAATGAATTTCTTTACGGATATTATAGTATGCCTCCTTATAAAAAAAAACAACTGAATTACAAAGGTTAGTTCTAGAGGCGGATCTAGGCCGACGTAAAGTTAGCCTTTTCGATGCGCAATGGAACTTTTTCAAACTAAAATGCACATCTTAACGATAAGTCATGCGTAACGTGTTTTTAATTGTCCACAGATAAGCGGATTAAGATTTGAAACCCAACTAAGAACACTGAACCAATTTCCAGAAACGCTTCTGGGAGACCCTGCTAGACGAATAAGATATTTCGATCCACTAAGGTAAGTACGCTGAACCCTGTTAATTGTTTTATCTTTAAACTATTTAAAGAATCAAGTTTTAGCTGGGAGGAATTCGAACACAGAGTTAGTTATCGTATCGCACTTCACGAAACTGCAAGTAGATAAAATGTAGGTACTTAAATTAGAATTTGATTCGATTACTAGTTCTTTCTAGGACACTAGGAAGCTACACTAATTATTTTATTGCAGGAACGAGTACTTCTTTGATAGGAACAGACCATCGTTCGACGCCATACTATACTACTACCAGAGCGGTGGGCGCTTGCGACGTCCCGTTAACGTACCCCTTGACGTGTTTTCCGAGGAGATCAAGTTTTACGAGCTCGGAGAACAGGCCACCAACAAATTCCGGTAAGACATAAGCAATTCTGAAAATATAATATTTTTTTTTAACCTATTCTAATTTTATCCTATCCCACTGCCGAGTCCAAGCCCCAAGTCTTTCCAATTTTTCCTGTCTTTGGCCATTCTTTCATTATAGTGATAGTAAATAAATTCTGCTAAGTGTGTACTTTTTTTTATTCAGTTAATATCCGTTTTAGAATTTATGAGCACATTTTTGCAGCGAGGACGAGGGATTCATCAAAGAGGAAGAAAAACCCCTGCCCTGCAACGAGCGCCAGCGCAGAATCTGGCTGCTATTTGAGTATCCCGAGAGCTCCCAGGCTGCACGTGTTGTCGCTATCATCAGCGTCTTTGTCATCCTGCTTTCCATCGTCATCTTCTGCCTGGAAACCCTCCCAGAGTTCAAGCACTACAAGGTCTTCAACACCACCACCAACGCCACCAAGATCGAGGAGGACGAGGTTCCCGACATCACCGACCCCTTTTTCTTGATAGAAACGCTCTGTATCATTTGGTTTACGTTCGAGCTAATAGTGCGGTTTTTAGCTTGTCCAAATAAGTTCAATTTCTTTAGGGACGTTATGAATATAATTGATATTATCGCGATCATCCCGTACTTCATCACCCTGGCTACCGTCGTAGCCGAGGAAGAAGACACATTGAACTTGCCGCGCGCTCCCGTTTCACCGCAAGACAAGTCTACCAACCAAGCGATGAGTCTGGCCATACTCCGAGTGATACGACTGGTTCGAGTCTTCAGGATCTTCAAGCTCTCTCGACACTCGAAAGGCCTGCAGATTTTGGGACGGACGCTGAAGGCATCCATGAGAGAACTTGGACTTCTGATATTCTTCCTGTTTATCGGTGAGTCTAGAGTTTTGATAGCTTTAAAAGGTTATGTATAAGAGATTTCAGGACTGGAATGAGGGTCAACATTTTTATTAAATTTATGATTCAGAAAGTCGGAGTCTGTAGAGGTTTTTCATTGTTACAAACTCGTGTATCGGGACTTATTTCACTAGCAGATGTCAGCCCTCATTAGATATTTTATATCAGATCTTTTAATGTTTTCATCGAGAGAAGCAACATTCATATAATATAATATTTTATTTAAAACAATTCGATAAAGTACATTTTCTTAAATGAGTATGTAGTAAAACGAAAATACATGACATGTGAGACCAGCTTGAGTACTCACGATTTAGGAGCTTCTAGCTAGAGTAAATTTTAATATTATTATAATATGAATTCAACCAAATACGAACGAAATATCAAAGTTTTCCTTCTCTCGGTGAATATAATACGCGCTGCATAAAACTAGGTTTATAGGTTTGCAGCCATTAAAGCGACTGCATTGTATATTGCCTAAGTAAATCTTTCCACATCAGCAAAGATCTGGGGGCATGGTAGTGCCCTCGCCAAGACTATTTCATTTACAGCATTAAACTTCTAGAAAATAAAAATAAAAATTGAAATTTACATTCCGTTAATGAATTGGAAAAGAAAAAGAAACGCGTGGCTTTTTAAAAAAATATGCAGAAATACACTAAAGTTATAAATCCAACAAAACCTACCACCCAGTAGCAGTACGTCAAGCTTGTTTCAGGAGAGAATGTAGTTCAGAGTGCGCACTGTACTTTCTGGTATAATGATAGTAAAAAATAAAAGTAGGACCACTTAGGTGTTTAAGAAAGAGGGAAACAAGAGTCAAAGTCAAACATGTTGCCCACAAGTGACTCTTGAAGAGGTAGTGAGGCAGCGGAGCATGCGAAGGCACAGTGCAGGCAGCGCGGGCGCCGGTGCACATTTTTATTTGTGTTCACAGGAGTGGTGGTATTCTCGAGTGCCGTATTTTTTGCTGACAAAGAACGCCCCGACACCGACTTTAGATCAATCCCTGACGCGTTCTGGTGGGCCGTCATTACGATGACCACGGTCGGCTACGGAGACATGAGGTAACCCGGCCCCGCGCGCCCCGCGCCCGCTCGCCCGCTCCCGCTACTCTGTGTCGCACTCTACCCGTCTCCCATCTCGCCGTTTGCTCCTCATTATAGGTGTCGTCCTGTTCTCGTCTGCGGTGTACTTCGCGGAAGCCGGGAGTGAGAACAGCTTCTTCAAATCGATCCCTGACGCTTTTTGGTGGGCGGTCGTGACAATGACGACCGTAGGATACGGCGACATGACGTATGATTCAGAAACATCACCCCCTAATTTCATCATTGCCTTCTCGTCATGCATCTTATACCACGATCTTGCATCGCCCTCTATAACACATTCGTCATCTCTCGCGCCGCATCTTGTAACTACTTTACATAAAAATATCCATCGCTTCGATTGATTTAATCGTCGGTCGCTTGGACTAAACCGATCACTGTCACATTTTATTATTCACTCTTACAATCCACCACATACTGCACGTTCGTCGACAACGTTCCTTTCTCACTTGGTATTATGTTATTCAAACGAATATTTGTTATTTTTCTTCCTGAACTGTCGCAATTTTACATGGAAGCACACATCGTTGTAAAGTACAGAACAAAACGAGGTAGGTAGACACGCGGTAGACAGGATAGACAGATGTCACGACCGTCATCAGTGTTACAATCGCCCATGCGAGTAGAGATGATCTGCCTCGCGGACCGCAGTCAGTGCGGAAGTGCGCCGAGGATCGAGGAGAGTGCGTTCTCCTGCCGAGTTGATGCGAACGCCACGCTCTGTCCGCTTCGCTACTCCCTCGTCACTGTTGTTTAAATGTTGATGTATCGGTGTTGTGGTGATATACTATTGCTCACCCTAGCTTATCGAAAATGGTGGTCACTGGTCATCTTCTGCATACCATCACAAGCATCTTCATTAGAGGGCGTTACTCATTACTAAGCATTTAGCTAACTTTTCACTCTAGGAACCCTCAAGTTGGGATTCTATAAACGGATCGATCTCAATTATCGTACTAATTTTTACACGTTACTGCTACTATGTAAAATTGGTGTTCAGTAATCCCATCGCATATTTTGATTGGCTGTCAATCTCAAGCTTTCACACCATTTTCGATTATCTCACGATTGTTGTTTGATGTTAGATGCATGTCGACTCTGTCTAGCGGTAGCACCATAGTTGTATGTCTCCGATTAGTTAGTTTTTTTATTTTATTTTCTCCAATAAATCATGAGTTTAATTCGTGTCAAAAGCGGAAGATTGCTGTCAAAAGAAAGTATCAATAAACCGACATCTGCTGAAATAATGGTGTTCGATGAATCTGTTTTACTGATATTTTCCCGATGTGAAGGCATTAGTTTCGTTTCGGATGCGAAAGCTTCTGCGAACCGACACATTGCATAAGCGACATGACTTACCCACTTAACTACAGTCGCAGATTCGCTGCGATAGCTAGCGAGTGTGACTGGAGATGAATGAAATTGAATCCCCATAAATAAGAAAGCCTTAGCGAAATTCCTTTGTATACAGGAAGGATAGGGATTTTATCATTTTTCATATTTATTTTTTTGTAGAATGTAATTTATTTTAATAATAAACGCATGCACGTCATTTTGTTTTTTTTTAACAAGCGCCGTTAAGAACTATCGCAGACTGTTTAGAGGCATAACAAATTATTGTATAGTGACAATAATTCCTATAAATAAGAGTAGATTCTTTTTCTTGAAATAATAAAAAAAGACTTGCAACTGGTGCAAAGATTTACCGTCCTTTGACATAATCTGCTCTTAAAAGAAGAGCGTTGCTGTTGTCGAGCTATGCGTTTTAATTTATTTTATCTGTAAGCGATAAACAGCAACGTTGCCAATGTTATACAACTTGATAGAATCGACGCTCTCTCTTCGATAGTTCCAAACGGTTGATTTAAAGTGAATTAGTTCTAGCTAAAACTAGCACGAGCGCTTTTTCAACGCAGTGATGCCAATTATTTTACTTTTGATATTCAAATGGCAAATGAAATAAGCTGGCAACGTTTTGTTGAAACAGCGCTCGTGCGAGCGGGGGCTTACTTGTTTTATTTTTCAGGCCTGTCGGTGTGTGGGGGAAGATTGTTGGATCACTGTGCGCAATCGCTGGTGTGCTTACCATCGCGCTGCCGGTGCCGGTCATCGTGTCCAACTTCAACTACTTCTACCACCGCGAGACAGACCAGGAGGAGATGCAGTCGCAAAACTTCAACCATGTTACCAGTTGCCCGTACTTGCCAGGGACTATGGGCGAGCCGTATCTCAGTTAGTTTTATTTATTAACTTTCTAGTTCTAATTCTAAATGGGGGAATAAGATCTGCACTGACGTCCCGCATTGGGGTGTATTGTGGATTGTCCTGCTAACCTGACCCCATGCAGTCAGCCCATCTCCTTGAAATAATGGAGAATGACTTTAGGGTGATGGTAGCACTGTACCAGCATTTTCAATGGTGTTGCGGATAATGGCGAGCATGTGCCTATTCTATTAGCATTCTTATAACTATTTTAATAATTATAATGGTTGTAAGGTAAATAATGTTTCAATTATATAGTAATATTTTTTTTTTTTTTGTTAAATTAAATTATGATCCGACACTTACCAATTCAGTCGTGAATTTCATTTCGGAATGTGTCAAAGTTTCATCTTAATATTTTGTTCGTATCACTTCGCACCAAAGTTCAGCTGCAGTGTGACAAAGTTTATTTTAATTTAAATTCTATTTATGATTTTGCTTGATTCATTATTTGATCTAC
This sequence comes from Colostygia pectinataria, assembly GCA_951394395.1. Taxonomy (NCBI): domain Eukaryota; kingdom Metazoa; phylum Arthropoda; class Insecta; order Lepidoptera; family Geometridae; genus Colostygia; species Colostygia pectinataria. Next base: position 15,630,452 of record OX596348.1, on the reverse strand, counting down.
TCCGTTTTATTATTTTAGTTTTACATTTATTAACTTTTTTTTTATAGTCCAGTCATTTGGTAAAACTTATCAAAGGAAAGTTTTCCGAATGTTTTTTTATTTTAACGTCAGGTGACAAAACCTTCAAGCCGTTCGCCTGGTGGTAAACGCGCCTGACCATAACAATGGCAGTGTCACACATTTTTTTTTATTAAGAGACATAAGTCTCATTAGCCTAGAGATTTGACTTGCTATAATGGTGCCTTTTAAATTTAAACACGGTAATGTTTGCATTCTACTGCTGAAATCTGGCACGGTTTATAAGTCCTATCGCTACGTAGGAAGTTTTGAAAACTGGTATTTTCATAGATTTAGACGTGCTCTTTTCGAATGTTTATTTTGTAACCTCGTATGTTTGCTGCTCGCACCGCTATGTTGGTAAATGTACACCCAAAAACAGTGATCTAACTAAATATTACCTTTCCGACTTATTAAACTATAAAACTGTCTGATAATTATTAGACAGTTTTATTGTTAAATATTATAATGCTGGACAATCCACACCGCATCATCTAGCCCCAAGGTAAGCTGCTGTTAAACAGAGCTGTATTATGGGTACCAGATGACTGATATATATTTAATACACTACAAATAGATAGATATTTCATTATTATATATAGAAAATACCCAGAACATCCGGAACAAATATTTGTAGATCGTACAAACATTTGTCCCGAGGCGGGAATCGAACCCGCAACCTCTACGTCGCAGGCAGACCTGCGCCCGCTGCGCCACATCGGTCGTCAATAAAATAAAATAATTGATAATAAAATAAACTACACACGTATTTTATTCTATAATTTATTTAAAAACTATATTGTTTTAACATTAAATTCTATAGCGATTCTTTAAACAATATAATTATTTGTAGAATATTAAAAGTTCCCTTCCCTAGAAGCTTTGATAATGCAAATTACATAGTATACACTCTGGTAACTATAGTAGGTCGGTAGGAGAACTTTTTTTTTTTGAGAGTTGCCTTTTCAAAGTTGTTAGACAGACAGAGGCTTTCGGGCGGCCTAAAAACTATGTCACCAGAGTTGGCCACTGACTAATACAAACTTATTTACTTAGGTCGGTTTTTAACGCTTAGTATGAATTATCCTAAGCACATGAATTATTAATTTAATATATAAATTAAAAGAGATGTTTTATTTTATGTGTCAGATTGAAAATATTTTTAATAAATGCCATATTTGAAAAAATTCAGCGCTATTTTAAAGTATGGCGGCGCAGATCCAGACAGATAATAAATTCGGAAAGAGCACATTGAAATCTATGTTATGTACCTAGCAATTTCTAAAACATTCGGAATACTTTCCAAGTAGGTAACTTTCTTTTTGAAAACTAAATGACTTTACTATTAGTTTATGATTTTTTCGGTACTTTCAGGTGGCAAAGACGATGACGAAGATAAGGCCGGGACAGACCCGTGACTGTTTAGTGTTAAAATTTTATACGAACTTGTATAATATTCTAATCGACAGAGACGATCATTGTGATATTAATCTGTAAGGGACAAGTGTTTTCGTGTAAATATCTAGTAAATAAGACGTGTAAAGATAGCCAAATAAAAATGTTATATAACTTCGTTTTCGTTATGTTTTGTTTTGCATTCATTGTCATCGCCACGAAAAACCACTCTTAGCAGTAAACTGTTAAACTAGGTTATGTAATCTCTATTTTTTGCGCGTTTTTATCAAAATCAAAATTGTAAAACCAAATTTGTTTATTTTATCAAATAATTACATAACAATATCACCTACTTGTCTTATACACTTACCTTAAAATCAAAGCCATTTGCTTGGTTTTTATAGTCTTGTTAGATAGCAAAAGCTGTCAGTACTACCGGAAATTTATTTATAAGCTTCAAATGCGAAGGACTATGTCTACATGAAGCTGAAATACGTAATTTAGTCGATTTTATTTAGCTAGCAGAGACTGTGTTTGCTGAGAGCGTTAGTTTTGTGGCTGTCATCATTTTATTTATTGTTAATGTATTTTTTCGTCATACAGTCAAAGGTTAGTTTTTGTTACCCATTCTATTTCAATTGCTGAGTCGTAGTAAAATACTATCCAAAGCTTTAAAATTGAACTAACACTCATGTGCCGATACGACGCGGTACCCTCAGCATGCCACAGATCTGTGATCTTAATGTGTGATCATCACATCAAGATCAAAGTAATCACAAAGAACACAAGGAACAACACTGTAAAGGGTTCTTATAAGTTAGACGACATTATGTTGTGTGAAGTGTGTTTGTTTCTTGTCTATGTTCTTATGCTAAATTATTATTTCTCAATATTTCTTCTAATGGGTACCTAAACAAAGATATACTTACTTATAGCATTGTTTCTGTTGGATATTATTTTTGTTATTATGCAAATCACGATTATCTTGTTAATTTTCATCACAACCTCACCCGTTCACTATATTTTTATCATTTTACCTTTTTAAGTTAAGTTTTAAGTTAGTATGCGCCGTAAAATGTAAGTTACTTTTTGGTTTTGCTGATTTGAACTTATTTTTATACAATTTTTAGTGTTTGGCTAGAATGTAATCAAGGTAAGCATGAATGAGTATAGTTATATATTATGTATGCTAGGTGCCTAAAACAACTAACTACTTTTTTTCAAAGAAAACAACTTAGAATACTCTAATTTAAAATACTAACAAAATTATGTTAGAATATAAGAATAGTGGGTTCAATCAAAAATATAACAAAAAACATAAAAACTATTTTTTATTTGCTACTAGTTTATATTTTTTAAGATTAATAGAGACTAAACATTATTAGAATCCAATCAGAATTAGAACACTTTAGAAATATATTTTCTCACATCAAAATAAATTAACGAAAATCAGGTCATGGTTAAACATTAATTGAAATGTCAGAGTTAATTAAAAAACGTGAACTTTTCATTCATTTATAATATGCTATTTAATTATTCATCAGAATAAATCAAATTTAAAAAACAAAGCTTTTTAAATCGCTCAATATTATAAAACAAAACTAACATTCGCTTTAAAATTTCCAACTTGTGTAAAATTCTCGCAGTTATAACCTTATGAAATGACTGTATCTATAACCTGCTATTACCGTGAAAAAAAACCAGTGGTATATTAAAAATTACTGGATTATTAACGACAAAAAAACATAGGCCCCAAAAGCTCGTAAAAACAAAATTGTCATAAAAGATGATTGGTATTTTTTTATGATTATTTTCTAATTAATTTACCTACCTATTTTCTTATATATAAATATTATTTTAATATTTTCTTTCTCGTTTCCTTAAATAATTTTTGTTCAGTTAGCAACAAAATTTCTTGTTATTACCTACGTTTAACTTAAACGAATCAAGTATTAGCAGTAAACTAAAACCATAAAATCAATCAAACTAAACCGGTTATAAAAGCAATTTTATTGAAACATGTGCCAAAATAATTAAATGGGCTAAAAAGCCGTTGAACAGCCCGGTAATGTGTTTGTGAATTCAAAATTACGCACAATTACATTTAGTTGTTTACACGTCGCGTTTCCGAGGTTAAATATTTTGCGTAAAAACAAAAGTTTTAAATTGTGTATTTTAAAAGTTTATAAAAAAACCGCTGTGAATCGTTGAACAATAAAAAAAAACAGTTTAAATAGCATCAAAACTGCAGTTTGTATGTAAATAGTACTGATGCAGCAAAGCTTAACTCGTGGATCTTGGAATTTTTTTTTTCGTCCACTAATAAAACACTTTTTGCACACGTTAATTAATTTAATTTAATTAGTTAATTTGCATGATTACTTTCTTAATAATACAGATAACGAGAAACCTAATTTACATAAGCTTTACTATAAAAATACCTAATAAAACGTAGCTGCTCTAAAGTAACCATAGACTAATAACGTTTGCATCCCCAAAGAAGCAAAGTAACGGAAATTTGCAAATAGTTTCAGGACCCATTCAAAAGAAGTCATCGATGAGCGAAGAGTCATCCTCGGATGCCATGGAGCAGGAAGAAGCATTGGTGGTGGACCCTAACGTGGAGCAGAACCTACAACGCCTCCGTGATGAAGAAAAGATCCTGCTCGAGCAACAAGCCGAAATGGAGGGTGGCAACTGCAACGACATCGCAGCACTAGAACATCAAGACCTGCTACGTTTAAACCAAGTAAGCACAACCGTAGTATTTAAGCTTGTATTTGCAGTTGCGAACTCACGAAATAATATTTCTTGTAAACAATTCTCGTCTTTATCTACTGGGAATCTCTACAAAGACTGCAGATGCGGTTCAAACTAAGGTAATATAAACAGTTTCAACCCTTTATTTATATTTCAAGTTCAGCAACATCGCGTTGTGCTTGTACAGTTTTTTACTTATTTATTTTATCAGTTGGCATATTATGTTAGTGTGAACATTCCTGATTTCGAAACTCAATTAAACCTTTCTTAGTTAGTTAGTTCTTCAGTCAAATTTATCCACAGTCTAACTTTACCATTAACATATTTATTTCTTTTGATACATCTAAATCATCTACATTTCCATCTATTGCAATTTCTCTATCAGTCTTTTACCCACAAGGTTTTACACACTAGCATTTAAAATTTTGATTCACTCAAGTTTTGTTTGATCACACACATTTAGACCTGGTTTAAATTTCTCAGTACTCAACATTACGAAGTGGAATTACCTTAATAGCTATGGATCACAAAAAGCGTACGCTCCGTCCCACAGCTGCAACAGCGTGAGCTGAAGAAGCTGGCTGCCGCTCGGGCTGCTCGGCTGGCTCGCTTGGCAGCTGCGGAGAGCGAGCGGGAGAGCGAGGCTGCTGGCGTAGACGACGGGGCGGTGGCGCGGCGCGACGGACCTCGCCGACGACCTTGCACCGTGCGCGTCAACAATCTGCACGCCATTGCCGGCGCCGATGCTATTGAGACTGATGTCTGACTAAATGGTGAGTTCTTTCTGTTCATACTTAAGCTTAGGGTCAATGTCGAAATAAAGAAGATAAGAGTAGTAGAGTTCTTTGTGATAGAGCTCGTCCGGGCAAGGACTACCACCATACCTATTTCTGCCGCAAAGCAGTAATGTTTGCATTGCTGTATTCCGGGTATGGTTTCCTGTGAAATTACAGGCTCATGAGACTTTCCATCTAACGTCTCAGGGTGGTAACACGCAAGTGATATCTATGATTTTGCATGCGTACATAGGCTACGCTAACCGCTTACCATCTAGTGGGCCGTACGCTTGGTTGCCACTTTAGTGGTATTAAAAAAATGTTTTTATGTTTTAAATCAATATTTAATAATATTTAAACTGGTAGTATTGTGTGGTGTAGTACCGTAGTATTGTTTGAAATAGGTATTCTTGCATTTCCATAAGATTAAATGGACTGAAGAGATTGGCGTATTAGAGAAGATTCCTATATAATATTCCAAGCAGTAGGTGCAATGTCAGTCAAAAGAGTCAAAAAAGTCAAAAGATCTTTACTCAAAAAAAACAAAAGAATCAATTTGTAACGTTTAAAATCGATAGAAATAGTTACGATAGCGAGATAGATAAAAACTGGTATAACGAAAATAAAACTTTTCCCAAAATGCAATCAGACCTTCGGTGCAATTGACTAATCAATACAAAACTATTGTGAAACGAGCCGAGACGGGTCAACCGAATCCCGAGTATCTAGGTCAACTATAGGTAAACAGTCAGCTAAATTATGTTACTGTCAGATTATCTGTGCAGTTGCAAATACAAATGACAAACTTCATCAGCAGGCGTACCATGACATTTTAGCTAGCGTCTCAATTCTGATGCAATTGACTGTAGGTCCTAAACTGGCTCGCATTTTTTCGTACCATGACCTCTAAACAACGCAATCGTACTTGAGTCAGTTTCCACCTCGCAATGGCATGAGAAACTGCGTTACTGATAGTTTACTTGGGAGGGTGAACATGTTTACTTGAGTGGCTCAATTTACCTATATGTATAAGTTCAGATATGATACATGGTCATGACTCTTAAAATTTGGAGTAAGGACATTTCATTACATCAGCAACGTAAGCTCCCAACAGCAACATACTCCGATTTCATACTGGTGTTAACTTTGCCATATGGATCAAGAACTAATTGAGTAATAATACTTATCATACCCGCATCAAATATTTGCTGTAAATTTGAAACATCTGTCGCGACGTCCTATAAATTGTATGTTAGAACATTTATCATCATCGTCATCATCATATTAGCCATAGACTGCTGGACATAGGCCTCCCTCAAAGAGTGCTATGACGACTGATCTTTATGTCGTCACTATCCACCGACTTATTACGACCGCTAGTGAGAGGTTGACCAATACTTCGTTTTTCAGTTCACGGTCTCCACTCGAGAACCTCCTAAGCAGTTTTCGGTTCTGCGATATGACCTGCTTAGCACTTGAACAATTCGAGTAATAAATTAGCGTCTAATTCTTATTCCCATAAATTAAACGTACAGAGTTAAGCTTCTAGTTTCGGTCGATAAACACAAATAGCAGTAAATTCCAAATGAGATCGTACCTAGTTTTGTATTCGTCATTTTACTAACAGCTAGCTCGAATATTGTTAAAATACATATTTCCATTAGACAAAAATATATGAGCGGTAATGTATACAGAGGTCAGACTTACAATTTACGAATTACCAACTCCCACCACTCCAATTGTGGTGATTGGTTTTAGTATAACATTCATCGCAATCTGAACTGTGTAAATAATAATATATCTTTTAATATCTTAAAAGCTTTGAGTCATCTCCCCGTTCGACTTGTAGTATTAAAATAAAAAAGACCTTGTCTACAACAACAAAACAATATCGCGTGCACTTAGACGAATGAAGAAATATAAATTTTTAGTGTTCCAGATCAAGTTTCGAAACACGGAACAAATCTAATGTTTGGGAAAGTAAAGCATAATAACTTATATATATAATATGCATATATATATATTTGACGAGAAAAACACGGCTACTACCAAAGAATATATAGTCAAAGGCCACTACTTTGACTCTGATCACTTCTGGAAAATGTAACCTGAAACGAAATATAGCTACAGACAAGGCTCTATCAATGTGTCAATTATTTTACTTGCCTTCATAAAAAAATAAGTTTATGTTCTTATCTATGAACTTTTGTAATAGACTAGAGTTCATTGAACCTTTTCGTGCCAGGCACGGAGAACGGTTGCATGAAGGTAGTTGGTTGTTCGCTGCATATAATTGTTCCATCAATACTGGTACTGATAGTTGCAAATTAACCGTACCGAATGGAAACTGAAAAGTACTGCAGTATCACTGGTCACTGATCTAATGCCAGCTAAACATTGGGCCAAGGTACTGGAAAATATATATTGGGCCAACTTGTAGAATACTATTTAATTTTCATAAAAAATTCAAGGACAAACAATACTTAGCGAACTAAATCACAATTTATTTATTGAATGAGCATATAAAAAGTTGGTGACTGCTTGGCGTACGGTATGTTAGTAGTTGACCAATATTGGCCGGCAAACCAAATAGTGTCAGTTTTTCGTGCGACCATCAAATAATCTTGGCGTGCTCCACCAACAGTGTTCACACGTTGGCGTTTATTCAGTTTGTTGTATTAGTCAGCTAATAAAGTAGAGCCGCACGTGAGAGAAATTTACAAATAATTTTACGCCAAAGTGTAAACAGCGACAATTGCTATCCGACATTTTGGCCCAACATGCTGGCCTAACGTATACAGCCAGCATTATTTATTTATTAAACTAGCTGTTGCCCGCGACTTCGTTCGCGTGGAACTCGGGAACCGTACTTTTTCCGGGATAAAAAGTAGCCTATGTCCTATTCCCGGTCATTAACTATCTATATTTTACAGCCAAATTGTTTCAAGAGGAACCAGCATCCGATCTTTAGCATTTACGATATTAGTGTGAATATGTGTATATTTGTACTAGCGGCCTTAGTTAGTTCTCCACAACTGTATGCGGTGAAGCACTTACGCGTCATATAAGTTTGTACCTTCATTTTTTACCACAATAATATTGGCTTTTTGTTTTCTATGCGACTCACGAACTTTGGCATGAGAGGAAAACAAAACTTTAAATTACTTCAAGATATTCCTGCGAAGCAAAGATGAGATGCGTAATCAATCACCGCCACCGTACAAAAATGACGTAACACGATTGCGTTTTATCTTCTTCTTTTATAGTTATTATGAACTAGCCGACCCTTCACTTGTGGTACCATTTCTCACAAAGTTTCAAACAAATCGCACGAAGTGTTACGAAGTTCCCATACAAACTTTAACACCCGTATTAGAGGTAGTTTAGGGAAAAATTTATGTAGTACGTTTATTACTTGCCATGAAAAATATTAATACTAAGTTTCAAACAAATCGCACGACACGTTACCTAGTTCCCATACAAACTTTAAACTTTCTACACCCCGTTTTAGGGGTAGTTTTGAAAATGTAAAAAAAATTACATCAAACAACTTTATATTTATAACTCCTGCATACTAGTGTGCAAATTAAAAACTAAACTGCCTTTTGAAAAATAAATGTCTAAACAAAAAAAAAATTAAAAATTTAACACCGACTTTTATCAAAATTGAAGAATAACTTCTTCAATAAATTTGATTGTGCTAGTTAGTCTATAGTTAATGCCAAGTTTCTTGTTTGTAAGTACCACCATACCTATTTCTGCCGCCAAGCAGTAATGCTCGCATTGCTGTGTTTCGGTGTGAAGGGTATGGTTTCCGGTGAAATTACTGGCACATGAGGCTTTCGATCTTAGCCTCAAGGTGGCAACCCGTGAGTGATACCTCTGGTATTGCAAGCGTCCATAGGCTGCGGTAACCGCTTACCATCTTATGGGCCGTACGCTTGGTTGCCACTTCAGTTGTATAAAAAAAAAAAAAAAAAAACCAGGAATACGATTTTTCATACTAACGTTTATTAACCCTTTCACCCTTTTAGGGGTTGAATTTCAAAAAATCCCTTCCTGATACACCCCTACGCATAAAGACGGACACACCCTCAAAATTTCAAGTCTCTACGACCAGCGGTTAAGGCTGTGCGCTGTCTGTCAGTCAGTCAGGACAAAGATTCTTAAAATAATAGATTGCTGTTAGTCAGTCTTGCTAAATTTTGACAACGCCTGGACCGATTTCGCAAATTTGGCTCTTAAATATTTCTAAGAGACCAGGGAAGGTTAAATAAACGGTCAGAAAAATAACGTGAGTAAAACCGCGCGGGTCAGGTTGTTTTTAATATTTTTGTTTACTTCCTCTTTCATCTTAGTAGATACTCAATACTCAATACATTTATTGCTGTCATAGGTACATGTAGTTGTTACAGAATAGATTATAACACGTAGTGATTACAGCCGCCCTCAGTCCGTAAAGTAGTATCGATATCGACGTTAATAACATTACTCACACTCGATCAGCTAAGCCGTGTTATTTCACACTTTGTTACCGTGTTACTTTGTAGTCTCAATATAACACAAATATTGTTGTCCGACCGATCGACTAATTCAAACACAACACTGCGAATGGAGCTCTAACTAACAACACGCAACAAAGCTTTTTAAAAAGCTTTTTAAAAAGCTTTGTTCTGGTTTTGTTGTACAGCAATTGAGCCACATTTTTTGGTCATCGATCGTCAAACGATATGTCAATAAGGATTTATAGCGTGAATTCACAATATTTTTTGTATACATAAAGTGCGTTCAATGCACTACTTTCAATATATTTTAGATTTTTTATATTGAGTTATTACTATTTTGCTCGCGTTTCGTCGACACCAAAGCGGGGATTTAAAGTTGTATGAACCCTATTAAATGTCTAAATAGTAAATTAGTAAGCAATCCGTTCAGTCGTTTGTGCGTGATATTCACACAAACATACAAACAACCAAACCATCCCTTATATAATAATAGTATTAAAATATGTGGAAAGTTACAAGGAAAAATATACGCTCAGAGAGATAAGGGAGATGAATGCATGTAATCTTATACAAGCCCTTGCATTTTAATGTGGTTCCATTATGCAAAAGATGTCGTCAAGATGGAAAGTTCTTAGATACGCCTTACTTTCTCAAGGGTAAGAAAATGTATCTTTATTAGTTTATGGATATGAGAATGTCATCCTGATCAAGATAGATGCGAGTTTTCCCGGGTAGTCGCAATGCCGGTACGATACTGAATAGTATGCATTGCAATATGACATAACATACTAACAATACTAAAACGCAGGTGTTGGGGCGATGTTGAGCGCCTGTCTGACTTTTTCACTCAACAAATATTCCGTGTTGTTGTTTTAAAAGCTTACATTGAGTCAGTAGGAAAGTCAGTGCTGACTCCAAATTCAAGCAAAGTCAGTGCTGACCCGCTACTGACCTAATGTGAATTGATTTGAAGTCAGTAAAACTCTGTCGGGTCATTACTGACTTCAATACTTTGTAAACAAAACAAGTCAGTTCTCAAGGTCAGCACTAACTCCATTTTAAATCATACTTTAGACTTCGCAGTTCTTTTAAATCACTTTTTCAACACACTTGCTTAAAAAGTGACTCTATGGTCATCGCAATTAGGCACAGAATGAGACCCATAATCAAACCATGACTTTTTCATTGCTATAACTCACTAGTGAGTTATAGATTTTTTTTTTATTATTTTATTATGAGTTTTTTTTTGTTATTTTATTCACGAGTGTGTTGAAAAACGTCGTATGATACACGTGTGTATTGATGATTACCGTCCTCGGCTATCTTCGCCTCAGCGGTAATCACCAATGTTACACACTAGTACCATAATGTACTATTAAATTATTCTAGAAGCTTAATGTTCCACAAAATAAAATCACATTTTCTACTATTTGAATTACAATATTCGAATTCCGAATCACCTTTGCAGTGAAAACGGAAACTAATTTATTATCATTGTCTCTGCAGATTGCTAAACGGAAATAAATTCATAAACCACCGCTGCAGCAGCATTGTTCACTTTGCATAATATTCAAATATTTATGTGAACTTTATAGGATTCTACTGTTACCAGGCATACTAAAAATATTCTTGATCTTTCGATTCCTTACGGATATAAATCTTCATAAGTTTCAAATTAATTGCTGTACGTTAGTCTCGCTCAAATTCGAAAACGGCTGGACTGAAGGTTTAAACGATGAGAAAATATGGAAAATTAACGCGAGTGAAACCGCGCGAGTCAGCTAGTCATGGATGTAATAATCTACGAGTGCTAATAAAACACCCGCAGGTCTGGAACAAATATTTGCCGTAATGAGATTTAAATCCACGGCCTCGCTGAATATGACAATCGGGCTTCATTCTATATTTATATATATATATACACTATTTTATAAGGATCTTAAAGTCTCCTTTGAATATTTGAATATTTTTGAAAGTCAAATGTACCTACAATGTAAATTCTTTTTATCAGTTCCAGTCGCGCTCGGAATTTCGTAGCTCCTCTACAGACGTAGCTAGATTGCTACGACTGTAGAAGAGCTACGAGTGTAGGGTTCTCAAATAAGAATACGGAGCTGTATTGGCGTCGTTCGTTCCACTCAAAATGATACACTTTATTTGCTTTTTCACGATTTATCCTTGATCTTGCAGGCTATAGAATTATAAAGTTTCTCTAGTAAAGTATTCTTTAAGGATCACTTTAAATAAATAAAACTCTAACAAAATAATCTTGTTTGTCTAGATTTTTTTAAATAAACATAAACTATTTTAATCATGATTTATATTCCATGTTCATAGCTTGAGTTAATTTATACGAGACTTGTAAAGTTCAAACTCTTCCGTAGCAGTTGATTAAAAAATCCCGAGCCACGTTAACAACTAAATAGATTGCGGCGTATAGCCTAGACTACGAAATTACTAGCAATTTATCAACAACTGGGTCTGCTTCGGTTGGTAACGAGTTTTTAGTTTACACTCGGATTATCCGAGATCAGCTAGATTAACAAGCATCATCATTATCATATCAGCCGATAGACGTCCACTGCTGGACATAGGCCTCCCCCAAAGAGCACCATGACGACCAATTTTGAGCTTTCACCATCCACCGACATCCTGCGACAGCTTTAATGTCATCGGTCCATCGAGGGAGGGGCCGTCCTACTCTTCGTTTTTTAGTTCGTTGTCGCCATTCGCGGTTCACCCCAGCGGTTATCGGTTCTGCGAGCTATATGACCTGCCCATTGCCACTTCACAACTTACTTATTCTTAGAGCTATGTCGGTGACCTAAATTCTTCTACGGATTTCCTCGTTGCGGATTCGATCAACAAGCAACGTTTAAAGTTTTATTCAATTCCAACTCTAGTTAAGTTTCTATTGATTTTCGGTTTTACCTAGAAAGCTAGTTTTTTTAAATATAAATTGTTTTATTAACAAAAAGCGTATTATTGAACATATAAAAAGCCTTTTAGGGTATATCCTAAATGCTTCCTTCCTTCCTTAAGTAGGTACTAAAATAGTACATAACAACATTTTTTACTTACATTCCAATATAAACAATGCTGTAAACACATAATAAGTACTTACTTAAGCTAGAAATTATCGCAAAAAAATCATAGTATACAAATGTAGTGGGTACTTATAAAATATTCGTATTGATAGTGTGTGGTGGTGACGGTTGTTCACACAGATTTTAAGTCATTCATCAGGAATCTAAAAACATGATAATTTTCAATAAAAATATGCGCTTTTCAAAATAAGCTGATAGGTTTCAACGTAGTTAACGTAACTACGTAATACGTTGAAACCTCAATGTGTTCAAAATTTAAACCGACAGAGCATTACTTTTTTGTGAATAAAAACCTGTCTGGCAGAATAGAAGCAATCGCCCCAAGCTTTATCAATACAGCGGTTATATAAAAGGTCTGAATACCTCGGTATACTTCAGCAATGTTGCTCGGATCACGTCGGTCTTTTGTTAAACGAGCTAAAGAAGCTCAAGAGACGTTGGTGTCGTTTTGTGCAAATTTGCTAAAATTTAAAAACTTTATAAAGGTATCATTGTTACCAACTTTTTATATATATAACAGTTACAAGTGTAAACTAATAATTTGAAGCAAAATTGGAAGCTAAAAACAGTTGACGATCGAAACTTTTTCCTTGTAAAATATAGAACGTCGTTTATCTCACCTTTTTATTAAACCTTCATTGGACTATCACAACACAACAACAGAATTAGCTTAATCAGTCCAGCCGTTCTCGAGTTTTAGCAAGACTTACTAAACTTGTCTTTCAGTCCTGGGAAAAACGCGGCCATGTGCTAAATATTTTTTCTTTTCAGAAACCGGCATGTGTAAGAGCAAAGACAGGGAAATACACTGTGCCATTCAAGCTTAGGTCCCAGCAGTGCAAACAGTAGAAACAAGTCATGTGCAAGTCAAATCATAAACGTACAAAAAACATTCTTAACTCTCGCACTAGTAACACCTAGCACGAATCCTATCTCCCTTGTTGAGCGGAGCAATATCTTTCGATATGAAATGCATTTGAATGGATAGCACAGAATCTACATGAAAGAATCTTTTATTGAAAACCAGCTGACCCGCTCTGTTTTACTTATTCCATATTTTTTCACCGTTTATTAAGCTCACAAAAATATTCTCAAACCAATCACACAAAATTAGAGTTTTAGCAGGACTAAAGTATGATTTACATTGACTCAGTGCTGACTCCGAATTCGAGCTAAGTCAGGGCTGACCCGCTACTGACCTAATGTAAGCGCTGATGGGTCAGAACTGACTTCAAATTCTCGACATAAAATCCTTTGTAAACAAAGAAAGTCAGTTCTAAAAGTCAGTACTGGCTTTATTTGGAGTCAGTCACTGACTCAATGTAAATAGCACTTCACGAACAGCAATTCATTTTATATATAAGAAAATTAGCCAAATCTCAAACCAATCACACAAAATTAGAGTTTTATCAATACTAACGAACAGCAATTCATATATTACCTTAACAACATCCGACATTATATAAGAATCTGACATACTTTGAATTAGACCTGCCCACTAAACTGATGATTTGTGTATGAATATTTTTTGCTTAGAAATCACTTGAAAAAGCGAAGAGAGCGAAGGTCTTGCAATGTTTGCCAAAACGAATCGTTAAATAGACAAAGTAAGAATACAGAAAAACCTTCCATCAAAAACATAAATAAAAAACTCTAGCAGCATGGGATTCATAATAATGCCAAGGAAAGGGAGATTTATGGATGGCTCTAAGTATAAATGATTGCAGTAGGTTTGCGCATGTGTGACCTCGTAAAATAAATATAAAATATATATTTGCCGAAACTCTAAATATCGGTAATATTTATTTATTTTATTTGGAAAACAAATATTATAAAATAAACGCTTCATAGAACAGCACAATGTTTTCGCGTATAGTACGCAGACTGACAACCTTGTCTGTCAGAAATAAAAATGAATCGACGAAGCTCTTCGAGAAAAGGTAGGTAGTGCCCTAGCGCTTCGCTTGGCTCGTCGTGACGGGGGCACAACTGTGCCTCCAGATTTACAAAAGATAATAATATTATGTGTAGAGGCCTGGGCCTGCCTAGTCAGATAATGTGTACCATATAAAAAAAGCATAACTTTTCGATAATTTATACTCAGGACGTGTCGCTTTTTGCAAGACTTGGATTCCAATTTACCAGGTCGAGATAATAAAGCAACCAAGTAAAAAAATATGTGGTGAATATTAAATGCGATAAATTATGCAAAACATACATAAATTGTAGATAATTAAGTAGTTTTTTGCAAGACTTGTGTTAAAAAAAAAGGAGGTCTCAAATGAAAGTGTAGCCTCGCTACAATAATCCTGCTCGTAATTTCGGGTGGTCTCCTAAGTTTCGGGGATCGATACCCGCTGCGGCACGCCGCCCTCCCGTGACGTCACGCCCCTACTACGTGCTACTACGCTGTAGTAATCGAGCTTATCTGCGATAGAACTTGCTGCGGTTTAAGAAGGTTCTATTGATTTATTTGATTCATCATCATGACAGACGTCTAATGTTCCCACTGCTAAGAGACTTGCTTACACTGTAGCGATAGGTTTTAATCCATCACGCGGACTCAATGCGAATTGGTGGACGATGCGGGTCGGTGGTTTATTTGATTTTACTTAACGAAATCATTCATTAATTTATCAGCACACTAACGCCTCATCGGAACTAACCGTAAAATGTGCAGACCTGTGGCAGCAGGTCAACTACGGGGCTCATTTATCGTGAAAGCCCTGTCATGTTCACACTGTTTGAGCGAGAGTGATTGATCTATCACGCTGACCCAATGCTGATAGTACATTAATTTCCATTTTTTAGTTCTGAAACATGTCGCTTTCCTCGCCGCTCTAGTGCGCATGACCGGTTTGTACCTCACGGGGTTATTTATGCGATAATCGTAGATAATAATAAAATTGTTAGTGCTAACAACATTTCATTAATTAAGAATTGGGGTAAAATCTATGTAAAATCAATGAGCTATAATCTATATATAACAACAAATCAATATTGAAAGACTTGTTTTTTTCCCATCACTATTTATTTATTTATTTTAGTTTTTTTGGAAAACAAACAGTACTTAAAACAGTACAGTAGTAAGCGGTGTGTTCGTCGCGAAAGAAAAAATGGAAAATAAGGGAATCGATCTCGAAGATTTTTTGCAAGCTTCTCTAATCTATTTTAAACTGTTTTCACTGTTTGTTAGTTCTGTCAAGTCCACCATTTAGTAAGTACACAAGCCGCGAACAAAGCCGAAGCTGTAGTCTTCGGACAAATTCAACGCTGCCCACACCTGCCATTAGAGATTGCGTTAGAGGTTACTTTGATTTAAATTTACGCACACTGCGTGGACTGCGCAATGCGCATCTGGCGTATGTGCTACAGCGCAATTCAGTAATTTTTCATTCTTTTCTGCACATTTTTATCACGTCGAAGTGATTTCGGGACTGGGTAGTCAACGTAACAATAATGCAGAATGAAAAGTGCATCTTTGGTAGGGGCGGAGCAGGAAATCGGGAATTAGCCTCGGGCTGTCGTTTTAACCGGGCATTACCGTTCACCGCAGACTAACGTTGTCAAATGAGGCTTCACCTAATATTCCATGAATTTAGTAGGTAAATGCAACGTTGCTTCAGCTACGTGTCGTTAATGACCAACGAAGTTACGAGTAGACCTCTTTGTGATAGGTTTGTGTGAAGATACTACTGCCATAGCTATTTCTGCCGCCAAGCAGGAATGCTTTCATTGACGCTACGTCTCGGGAGGAAACGCGCGAGTGTTACTTCTGGTATTTGCAAGGCAGTACGGTAACCACTAGGTACCACCAGATGGGACATATACTTGGGTTATCACTTTATTTTTATATTATCATTATGTACCTCTAATAAGGTGATGACTGAAGAAAGAACGGGGACCAAATCAAAAAAGTTTTGATTCTTGTTCGTAAATAATTAGTTAATCAGAAACAGTCAATTGTAAATAAATAAAATAATAACAAAAAATAATTGCAATAATAAAAACAATCAGCAGTATATTTAGCTACAATAAGTTGTAATGTTCTAGAAACTTACTGTGAGTAGATAGTATTAGTCTTAAAGCGTTAAAGCTCAAAATAAATTCGAAAACATTGACCATTGTTCGAAAGAACAATGCAACCACTCAGCCCGTAAACGGCACAAGTTAAACACTTGGCAGACTGCATTCGAGTGGTTTGAAGTGAATACGAAAGAGCGACTATCTCTTGGCTCCATAAAGATTTAAAGGAGTATATAGACAACTGACACAATATTCATGCCTTTCAGGTAGGTAATCTTTACATCCGATGGCAGTTAAAGCAGTGCTCCTGTTCAGAAATTGTGTTCAGAAATTGTGTCTCATTTTGATTGAGAAAGGAATAACATATTTCTGGTATTTTTGTGTCATCGGACGAAGTTTGTACAAATCTTGTAGAATTTTTTAATACAACTACATCTGGGTTTCCAAATTGCAGTTCTAAGGTAGCCATTATGTCAATTGAAGAAGTGGCACCAATAAAAAGAGCCGAAATTCATCTTTTGCTGGACCAAGTAGGCTTTTCAGCAAGTGCCACAGATTTTTATGTTCACTAAAATTACACACCTGGGTAGACTTTTATAATATATATAATATTATGTTCAAACTCGAGCCAGACTTTTCATATGTATGTTTAAACTTGAGCAATTTCATAGGGTCACTGGAGTACACTGGTAGTTCTTTTTGTACTGGTAGTCAGTTATATACCGACTCACTAGTCTATTGCATGAGCGCGCGTCAGTGCGTGTATGGTAGCATTAGTGCCATCATTAGCCCACGAGTAGGCTGGCCAACTACTGATATTTTCTGTTGTAATTTTGAGGGGGGTCTAGTCCCGAACCAAGTACTACAGTGTCATCTAGCCATTATTTCACCACATGGTCACTGTACTCGTTTGGGTATTTTCTGATGGCAAACTACTCAATACTTTTTCCTTTTCCTCTCTACTTTTTTTAGTCCATTTGAATCGTTTATTAAATCCATTTTGAATTGTGCTATCGCTTCAGCTGCTTCAAATTCCAATTTTTGTTGTCGTGGTGATTGATGAAACTCTTAAATTCTTATCGGAACATTTTAAAGATTTTTGAATTCGAGATCTATCGAAGATCCTGGTTATACATCAAGAGATATTCTCTTTCGTGAGCATCTCTCGTGACGTCGCCGTCACCATTTCCTTGCGGATTTGGTGTTCTCTGCAAAAGGATGCCCTAAGGAGGCTCAAATGTAAAGTTTAGGAGGGAAAACAGGGATTTTAGGAAAAAAAAAATTATGGTTGTATGTTCAAACAATCCAGTGTCAAGTAATAATAATTGTGAACGTATAAAAAACAAACGAATCAAGTTCGTATTTCAA
The DNA here is from genome assembly GCA_951394395.1 of Colostygia pectinataria. Lineage (NCBI taxonomy): Eukaryota > Metazoa > Arthropoda > Insecta > Lepidoptera > Geometridae > Colostygia > Colostygia pectinataria. The sequence goes on along the minus strand of OX596348.1, from coordinate 15,612,458 downwards.
ATTTGACGAACAAACAAAATTTTGAAAGAAATGATGGCGTTCTTTAAAAAATACTTTTAGGAGAATCTACGACCGTGTGAATTACAAACCAACATCACTATTCCATTTTTATCACTTCCACGTGTCAGTTTATTCAATACGAGTCGTATTGGATAAACTGCCACCATATTACCACAATAAAAGTCAAAATAACACGAGAAAAAAAATAAAATGAGAGGGTCATGTCGCACCGGCAAAATGACCCAAAATAACTCTTGATGGAAAATAAAAATTTTGTTGTCACCAAGAGACACTGGCAGGTTTATTTTTAAAACAAAACACTGTCTCCACTTTGCATCCACAAGACAGTGCTCACGATTGTCTTTCGCTATCTTGTCAAACCGACATGGGTCCTCCAATTTTAATTATTTTTCTCGTGTTATTTTAAGTTTTATTGCGTAAATTTATGTGGCAGTTTATCCAATTTAACTTGTTTACTTAGCACAAGTGTAAGTAATTGAAATGGAGGGATAATGTTGGTTGGTAATTTAGTCAAAGACTTTCCAAAGGAATTTTGAAAGAAAAGTCATCGTTTCTTTCCAAATTTCGTTTGTTTACGTTGCTAAGCGACAATCAAACTAATACACTTGACACTGGCAAAATTGTGGCAAACTAGCCACAGAGGCCATAAAAGAAGAAGAAGAAGACAGTGCTCACCTGAGTGCTTATATCACGAAAAACTCGTTTGACAACCGTAAACGTATCGTCTAGCTGTCAATTTGTATGTAATTTTGGTAGTTCATATAATGCACTAAAGAGGCGCTGTTAAAAGTCCTATACAAATTGACAGCTGGACGATAGGTACTTTTGTAATCGTAAATGTAAACATTTACGATTGTCGAACGGCTTTTCATGATTCGCTCTTTGGTACATAAGTATGTCAAATATTTACATGCCTACTAGTGGAACACGCCGCATCTTTGTCCGCGTTGATTTTTTTTTCCGAACTAACTTGCTAGGAGTTAAAATTGAACTTCGGAAGTATTTTTGCTTTAATTACTTATTCAAGAAGAGGCAGCCTCAATAGTGTAGGTAGAGTAGGTATAGTGTAATATATGTCAAATAACTCGTTTTGTTCTATGAAAACGACAACCACAACAATTTTCCGTATTTATTTTCTAAAATTAACAATTAGGTAATATTAATGTTTAATTATTATTGTTTAACTGTTGGATTACAGTTTCTTATTATTAGTTATGATAATGTAGATAGGAAAAACAAGACCATTCATATTCATCATAATAATTATTTAATTATCCATCCAGTTTATTCTTATAGGACGGCCTATTTTGCAAGTATATTATAATCTATTTATTAATACTTACGTTCAAATACTTACATACGCACGCCAAGAATGGCATTCTGTGTTCATGTTTAGTTTAGCTGGTTTATATCTAGATATTTAGGTACTAAACAGAAACAAGCTTTTAGTGTGAGTGGAGTGGAGTATGGAAGCGTGAACGAACGTCTTGTACCTACATTTTCAAAAAGCGTTACGTAATAGATACACACAGATACCAGCTTTTATCTTTTTGCTTTGGAGCAACAATAATTGATCGTTTTGTAAGCAATCTTAAATATGATGATGATGAATACCATTAACAGGTCCAGTAATGTAGTGTAATTTTGTTTTTGTAGAATCGTCGAGCCGGCAGGCGGGCGCTAGCAGATGGCAGCGCCGCCGGTCCCTCGACGAGCCCTCCACCTCGACCAACCCTTTCGTGATGCGACCCCCACCCACACCCACACTGGACTCAATGGAACTCATCGAGTTCGACTAACATAGTAATAGAACATTCAACGTACAAAAAAACTAAAAATTACAAAAAAATCTTTAATTATAAGCTTGTATGTGAGCGCGCCCCGCTCCTAATGTAAATAAGGAACAGCTTAAATACTGCTTGATACCACTTTCTACATTTTCAACACATGTGTAATATAAGAGACGGTTTGCGTTCTGCGGTCTTATGGCGTTCCGAGGACGAGTCGCGAGTCGCGACGCTTCAGGTCGCGGTGTGCAGTGTGTGTTGTGCGGAGAGCGGTGGCGGCGGCGGCGGCGGCGGCGGCGGCGGCGGCAGCGGCGGCGAGCGCGGCCCGCCCTGGCCACGTCAACGCGCCGCGCCCTCGCCCAGTGCGGTTTACGGAGTACGGAGTTACAGGAGGAACAGTTTTGGTTTCGATCGGGACTCATCCCTCAGCCAGTCCGAAGTGCGAGTACGGTTATCAGAGACAGTTACGAGTTGCAAGATAGCATAGACTTTATTTTACGTAATAATTTAATCAATAAAGAATAAACAGTTACATCCAATATTTAGCAGTGTGCGACAGTCTCGGCTATTTTATTTAACGATATTAAATGTTGTAGCGATAGTTTGTTTATTGGAACTCAAGTTCGATAGTACGGGTAATAGGTACATAGAAAATAATCGGTGTTTACTAAATGTTTAACGTTAATACAGGGGTAGAAAGAGAAGCACGTGGAATGGCACGCGCGCATGGACGGCGCTTGCGCCTCAGGCACCCGCGCAGCCATTGGCAAAGTTGCCCGGCATACTATGATTAAAGATTTGAATTAGTAGCTTTATGATGTTACATTTTAAGACATATCCTGTTAAACGTGAATTTATGAAAATAAATGTTTGTTTGTAAGTTAGCCATGCGACAGGCTTGCCATTCGGTAGGGCCCCGTCGGCCGTAGGCTCTTTGTGTCCCGACGCTTGCCCTGTAGTGCCCGCCATAACGTGTTTAACTTCCCTCATTTTAATCTAGTGAAATTGTTGACAGTCTATTGAGTGGATCTGATGTTCCCTTAGTTTCCTTATTACTTACGATTATTCCACATTTCATTTAGATATCGACTAACATCCAAAGATAATACACACGCACAAGTTGCAGCCGTATTTCGATGCTTACCTACTTTTACAAGTTTTCTACAATGGTAAGTTTTTTTTCTTGTCACGTCTGTCCATGGCTATTGGTACTTATAAGTCTCGGGGCAATTAACCGTAAATACACCCGTTATAATCTCATCATATCATTAATACACATCTCATAGCGTAACATGTAGATGAATTATGCCATATTTGTAGAATTAGGTTTAGGGTTACGTATTCTAGTGTAGTCGGCCCTTATACTGGGCTTAGTTTTTCTGACGCTGCTCATAATGGCTGTTTAAACGTGGATACCATTGAGATGTACAGCGCCTCAAAAACACGCTATTTTAGGACTTATTAGTTTAAATTCTTAATATTTGAAGTTGTTTATTTTGTAATTATTTTATAGCAAGCAGTACGCCGCATTCATTCAGACTTTCCCAGTATAAATATTGTACATCTCATTAAACATTTCATTTATATAATAATATTTAATATAATCGTTGTTTATATGTAATGGAATATTTTATAATCGGTGTTAGATTAAATCTGAGACGATCAGCATCACATCTCATAGCATTTAGTCGATATTATAATCTGGTGTAATCTTGGTGTTTTATTTAAGTGGAATAGATACGTAAACTATTTTTTTTTTAATTCTTATTCGAGCCAATTTGAAAAAGAGCAGCTTATTGATTTCCACATAATTTAATAAATTTATTTACCAACATAGAGCTGATCAGTTCAAAGCACACACAAGTCTATCCGTAGCTTTTGATGTTGGTATCAGTAAACTGTCAATTAAGATCTTCAAGTAACTTGGCGTTGATGGTATTTATCTTCTTGAGCTAATAGTGGCAGACTGTTGGATTATGGGAACTGAGAATAGATTGCTTTCCCAACTGCGGCAAAGCCAAAGGACGGTTCAGTGTCGCCAATAGTCACAAAAATTTTGGCCTATTTCGACAGATTCTTGGCGTAACCCAGCTTGGAACCCAATGGATTAACTGCCAAAACAGGCCAAATCAACGTGGCAGCTTTATATACTATACATATTTGTGTTGAAGGCACGGTTTTGCCGTAGGGCCGAGATTGTCGTGCGCACTCTGTTCGTAAATCGATGTTCAATGTCTGTGTAATCAAGTCGCACTTAAGTAAAACGTAACTAGATGTTTATACAATTAAATAGCACTCGGGTCCTGTTTGTAGACAATATTTGATATTTGGGTAGTTCTTTAAATTATCTAAAAACTATAGAATTTGAAATTTACCTCCCAAAAATGAGAAACACTGTAAAATTTTGTTTATAAAAACTAAGTAAGTATATCAACAGTTTTTGATGATGATAATGAATTTCATCCACAATTAACGCACGCGTGAGCCATGTGTTGCAATCTTATTTACAAAATTACTAACTTTGTTACCGGAAACCCGCTGGTCATATGAACTTAACCAAGCTCATATGTTTTGCTAGACCCAAATTTTATCTTAACTACTATCATAATTTAAAGAACTATTCTAATATACTTATTATAGAACTAAATAGTAACGTGATCCTATCCTCGAACATACGTAAACAAAGCACTGATCTGTTGATAGCAAAAACCTAAAGTGAAGACCAATCGTCTGCTACTACACGAATTGTCTAGTTATCAATTGGTTTTACCATACCCTATACTAATTTCTTCCGTAGAAGTAGCATTTTTCAAATATGTATTAACGATAGTGTGTTAACGTCACACTTACTTACTTTAGTAGACTGACTAGAGTATCATAAAATTAACATCCCTTGTTTTTACTTATGTACCTCTTTCTCGTCTAAGGCCAGTCCAGACAATACATCTAATAGTTTAAAATAAGCCTTCGCCGATTCCCTGATGCATTTAACTTATATCTTGTTTATGACACGTTAGTTAATAGGTATGTACCTGTTACATTGTATTTCATATATTTGCAACGCAAAGCTGACACTCTAGATTCTATATTACCTAAAACTAAATTCTGTTATAGTGGTTATAGGTATCAAGTAATAGTAATATACATAGTAGTATGCTCAGAATCTTCCATTATTTGGAAACTAGACAATCTGTGCCACTTGCTGTCATAAGATCACCATCTCCCCATTATTATGTGCTGCCAAACAATAGGTTTGGTTTTGGTGTCTAATATTACTTATACAATTAATTTATGAATTCCTTTGTGTGATTATAGTATATTATGATGACTTAGTGTCGTTTTTCAGTTATTGTGTGTTTAACAAAATGTAGATGATCTGTGTCTCTGTAGTCTTTAAATTTACCTGAATGAATTAAATAATTGTAATCTTCGTGGGTTCTGTGACTGCATCAAATCTCAAAGATTAGCAGATAACACGTCATGTGATAAGAAAAACTGAATTCTGCCTTGCTCTTCAGCTCGAGGAGGAATGGTAGCAAATTTATCAATTCGACTGATGGTCATTTGTTGCAAAGACTGCGCACGCGACTATCTATGTGTGGTGTGTTTTAACAAAAGCTGAAAACGATGAGTCACGAGTCCACAAAGAGTGCAAGGGACATGAATGGTTACATTGGACCGAAGCCCCATCGAGCGCGAGTGCAAACGGGATGCCACCACAATGTGAATTACTCGCGATGGCCAAAATTGTAGTCACGCGCAAGGCGTATTATGATTTTCGCTCAGTATTATTAGTTGATATTATGTACGTAGTGTGTACCTACCTACCTACCCAAAGAGGCGGTAAATAACACGGGCCCGGTGCGAACAGAAAGGTTTCATTTCAATATAACCCCTTTTAATGTTTGATAATAGAGAACCCACATAAATTTCGGTGAGGAAATCAACATTGTCTGTACTCTTGAATTGAAACCATAAACCTATATCAATCTTGTAGTTAGGATGGAGTTGAAAAAATTGTTGTAAAGTCTGAAAATGTCCGACAGACTATATGAAATATAGTCTTTAGAGAAAAGCAACTTCGGTAAAAAATACTGTAAATTTAAATATGATTTGTTTTAAGATTAGTTAGGTGATATACCTTTTAGCGGGGTTGTCTAATATTTTAGGCATGCCCGATATATTTTGCTTGGATCGTTTCGTAGAGAGCGCAGCGCATTGTAAGGGCCGTAGCGTGTGATGAGAGTCGCATATAATACCCCTATTTCGTACCTACTCGTAAGTGCCACTTAACTTGATAGCTACCTTAACGCGCTTATTGCGCTTTAACTTTCAATAAAAGACTTGCAGCATATTTTTCTAAAAAAAAGCATTAAAATCAGCGCAGCATCATAGTTGACGACGACGCCGCCGTGGCGCCGCCGCCGCCGCACCGGTGCTGGATCTTCTAGGTATACTTTCCTCTCACAAGCCCCTCTCCGTCCAGATGAACCGTGTTCATATTGTCAAATATTTTCTTGTAGTTTATTAAATCATAAACTAGCTTCGGTAAAGTTTGCCTACATTTTATATTACTTTTATTATGAAGCGGTTTATTGTAAGTTTTATGAAAATTTTAAGTCTATTTTAACGACTTTTTGGCTTGTAAGGCGTAACATATTTTGTTTTGATGATTATGAATATCTTTTGATTAATATTTACACAAAACTGATGCTAGCTATGAGCTTAAATTTGTTTTTAATCGAGTTATCGAATCGTATGGTGGATCACCAAGTAAGCGCGGAGGCAGAGAGCTCTAGGTAGGTACTTATTAATTACACTATCCTCTTACAATATCTTTAAGGATTTATTAATATTAAGAGCTTTTCGACTAGTATACTTACAAAATTGATGAGATCTTATGAAATTTTCTGAATTTTCGCGATAATTTATTAAATTTAATATCCATCCAGTATTATTAGATAAATAGGTGTACTGGTGTTAAAAGAGCCGTTTTCTAGCTCCTATAGTGTACGTAACATAGGTTCATGAAATTGGCCAAGAATTGTATTAGTTAAGAATCAATTGTTCCAAAATTATGTTCCAACAAATGTAGCTCTCATCGCTCGCTGAATGATGCTACTAAATAAACAATGGTTGTAAAAACACTAAAATGACACAACTTTGTTAAATTGGTATTCAAACATTATAGACAATTTTTCGTTGCTCCCAGAGACGAGGCGGTTCTTATATAGCTCCAAAAGTATGTATACAACAAAATTGTACCATCAAGGCAATGATAAAACTTTTAATTTTTTCGCCATAAATTTGAACATGGTAGTTTTGGCTGTCTCTTTAATTATATGTTTCCTAATATGTTTTTAACATAAATTTAAAGAAATAAACACGCCGCCCGCCGATCTATTTAGCGTAAAAACGTAGAAATTCAAAATTGGCTATTGGTAATTTGGTATCTCATTAAATATATTCAATTGATTAATTAATTATATATAGTATTCCTTTTAAATGCGCTGTCGTATCTTCGAATACTTGCACGAAACGATCCTGTTAGTAGAATCTTGTAAAACATATTGTTTGATTTTTGTTTTAATTATTTAATTTTTGTATTTGTGTCTAAAGCGTTTGTGAGCGGGATGCTGGTAATGTGCCATGGATGAGTTCCTTCTGCTGTCTTTTCTAAAGTGGCTATTATGTTACGAAGCGAATCAAAGTCCTTTTCTAAATACCTATCACGCATTGTATAGAAATTAAAAGTTTATTAAATATAGATACATAAAGGAAGTTGACGTGTAAACGTCAACGTGCGGAGTTCAATAAAAACTAATTATAATAACCGTATAACTTCACAATAATTAAACAGATATTCAGTCGTATTACAGGAAGATGTGATGTAAGTAGTAGTAAAGTTGTATTAATTTTGCTAATTGAAAATTGTACCTAATCATCTAATAACGTAATAATAACGTCTGACTCTTGTGACAGAAAAGGACAAATATGTTCTCATCAGTAAAAAGAACATGAATATCTTTGGTCAGGTTATGATTTTATTCAGTGTTGACTCGACTATCGGACTTCTGAAATGATCATGGGGCTAGTACCTAATAATACCTAATGGTTCGATAAAAACACCTATTTTAAGATAAAGGCAGCCAAATACTGGCTTTTACATGAAATGTGCTGTGATAATGTAGACCATGCCGTATGTATTCTCATAAAGCCTTTCAAACATATCTAAATTCTAGAATATTCATGAAGTTTTATTGTCATCGTCGACAGAAAAAGGTAAAGTAATTAAGTACTTACTTATATTCGAGGTTTCTAGAACGAAGATGTCAGTGATAGTTTCTTTAGCGTAAATGAAAGAACAAAGAATCCATGGCACACACCACTTTCGCCGCGCGTTTGGGGAGTCCGCTGATTTATTTCACTGTGTATCTAGGACACAAATTGTTTTGAATTAAAAAAAGTCGGCCACATTTTTGGCGCTTCGTGTAAATAAGAGAGAAGGCTCGGCCGACTTGGAAAATTGTAAAAGTATAACATGGTGGTTGATAACCGCGTCGGGCAAGCGAATGAGACAAAATTTGGCTAATATTTTTTAAAACTAAGCCGTAAGATGTTACTTATGATAAACGCGTCTCACTGCGGAGTCGAATAATGGCAGTTTTGAGCAGGATTATTTCAAAAATGCCATGTTTTGTCTCGCTCTGTCGATGCTGATAGGGAAGACGTAATGTGGAATTAAGAGTTTTACATTTCAGAATACCTAATTGTAGGAAAATCTTTATAAATCATTTTCTGTTTAATAGTTTGGGCGTAAGATTTCTATGCAACTGCCATCCAATGTACTTAAAGTAAATTAAAAAAACTTATAGAATGGGTTTGGTTGTGTTACAAAAAGATGCGACATGATGGGTGCAAGCCATAGTCTCTTAAATTGAAACAGACCATTGATTTCTTATGTGTCATTACTTCAGAACATTTTTCATCGCTGTTTGAAAGTCAATGAGTAGGTACAGTTTTTAAAAAATCTGATGGTAGGATGAACGGGTTGTCCGACCCGAAAGGCAGGCGGTGCTATAACATTAGTGCTCGGTACCATAATGTCCTGTAGGTGAACTTGACTACGAGAGAAGAAACTACACTAAAAATTATAATAGATTCACCGAATGATACTAAATATTTACTAGTTTGTAATGTATTTTTGCATATTTATCTTACGTCCAAACATCCTGAATACCATCGCTTACCTTTCTATAATTCCATGGTATGTCTGGAAGCTTTTCCAATTTTGTATTGAGTTAACTGACAGTGCTACGCTGTAATGAATGATTTCCTCTAACGAATAAGTTATGAATCCATTGTATAAATGATTCAATAAAAATAGAGTTGTCTTTTATTTCAACCCCTTTCCTGTTGAAAACAAGAGTTTCCACGCACTTATGGCTAAAGTCAAATAGTCAGTCTTCCGTAAGCGAGTAAAAGTGAACCCTAGTCTGTTTAGTGCCTAGTTGCCTTACTATTAGGTAGATAGAGTGCGATAGTTTTGAAAGTATAAATCTTTTTGGTGTTGAATAGAGAACCACATTGGCGAAGAAAGATACAAGGTAGGTCGAGCGGAAGTGCTTTTTGTTAAAAAAAAACGTCGGTTTCTAGACGCTGGCTCTATCTGGTGAATATTATCAAAAACTTTTGACTGTTTCTGGTTCTAGCACGGAATAAATATTATACAGACGAAATCAAGATTGTGGCTCGTGTCGCCATCTCTGTTCTAGTAAGAACAGAAAAAAAGTTTATCAGTTGATAAACTTTATAAAGCTCTAAAGCTATGGTGTATTTTTAAGGAAAGCTACACCGTATAGCCAACACGAGTTAATTTGGCCGTGGTAGTTAATAAGCATTAGGGTCTGTTATAAAACATTTCGCTAGATTAAATCTTAACGATTAGGTAAACGATAAAAAAAAATGAACTGTCATTAAACTATTATAATTAATTAACGTAGATTCATGTCACAAACATGTTTTTGCTATAAAACAGAACTAGATACAACTATTTATTCATAAAACAATGTTTTTATCAAAGTAAACTGAAAATAAATATTTAAATATCGTTATACATAGGTACAGTAGGCGCCACAATTAAGTATCCTCCATAATAACTAAAGTTTACCTCAGCGAACAGTATTATAGAAATTCTTGCAATCATAAATTAAATGCAAAAACTATATACTGTCGTGAGGTTTCGATCTCAGAACCGTCATGCTCGCATCACATTAAGACCGACCGCTTATCTAGTTCGGCTATCGTGGTAGGTAATACAGATGTTGAAATTTTAAATCACTAGCGTCAAATAATCTGTCCTTGTCTAGCAGACGAATGCAAGACTTGTTTATTATTTTAAGGATGCGGGTAGTTGATAATTAATCTATAACGAACGAACAAAGAAAACGAATCATTGTCATTGTCTGACTTGACTTATTCTGTGCGGCTAACTTTGTGTGTCTTTGAAAGTTTTTTTTGATAAAACGCATCATCTAAATAATTTTATGAGAACAAAAATAGCTGTTCTTCACGAACAAAATAAGAGCAATAATGACATTGCTTGCCAGCTTGGTATAACGGTAAGTGTAACCTTATCGCTATGCTTTTGTTTCATTTCGTATTATAGTTGTTAACCTAAGTAGGTATTAATTTTTTTTTTATATTTTAAGGTAAAAACAGTACGGCTATGGGTAAAAAGATATTCGATGACTGGCGATGTAAAAGCCGAACGAGCGGGTCCAATCTCATCGGTTTATAGCACAGAACGCCATCGAAATATTGTAAATACGCATACCCTATCACCGTTTGCATCAACGAGCTTGACTGCTCAGCAACACGGGATATCATTAAATACAGTACGGCGGCACTTGCACGCTGCAAATTTACACAATTATAGGCCAGCTCGAAAAATAGAACTCTCAGAAACTCACCGGAGAGATAGACTGCGGTTCGCAAACGAATACTTGAATTTCGATTGGGAAAATAATGTTGTCATTTTTACCGACGAAAAGACGTTCAGATCCGACACCGACGGTCGAACAACACTTTGGAGGAAACCGAACGAGCGATACTTGCCACAAAATATTCAACCTGTGAGAGCAAGTGGTAGAATAACTTTAGGTAGTATACGATTTATTTTGATTAGTATTTGTAGTCAATTCGTCTAACCCATTTCGTATAATAGACATAATTATATTAATTATAATAGACAAATAAATATTTACTACTTGCTAAATTGCATAACTACCCAGTCAGTAGGTATTGTTTTCAATCACATAATATTATAGTAGGTATTAATAAAGTGTTTTATTTTTAGGCTATTGGGGGTGGATGTCATCTATGGGTCCCGGAGAACTAGTGGAAGTCGACGGGCGCATGAATGGGCAGCAATATTTAGAAGTGTTGGAAGAAGTTATGCTACCGTCTGTGCGCGTTGCATATCCAGAAGAACAAATTTATTTTGTGCATGATAACTGTGCGGTTCATCGAACAAAAACTGTAAAAGAATGGCTATCTTCTCAGTCTGATGTAACAGTCATCGCATGGCCATCTAAAAGCCCGGATTTAAATCCAATAGAGAATATGTGGGGTCAAATGGTTCTTAATTGGGACTCCAGTGAGGTTAGGTCTAAGTGTAATTTACGCGTAGAAGTAATGAGAACTTGGGAAATAATGCGTGGTAGTAATGCTAGCTGGACCATGGTTACTCAAATAAAAAGCAGATTACAACAAGTTATATCTAGTGAAGGACATCCAATCCGTTATTAATAATGAAATATATGTTTTACTTTTATTATGAAGAAATCAAGTCAAAAACATTCAGTTAATAGGTATGCAATTTTATAATAGAGTAATGTTTGCTCACTACGTTTGTTAATATTAATAAAAGACTATTTTTTTAACTAGATAGATAATACTGAACATTTGACCCCACATATCTTAAAAACGTGTAAATAATAGTTTATATTCACTAGAGATCTAAATTGTTAATAAATATTAACATGTTTGTTCGTCGGTGAATTATAATAGATTATTATTTACCAGACCCAAAATAAGTTAGTTAAATAAATGGCGATGTTATTTTTGTATGAAGTTTTATATTAGGATTTAAAAGTAATCTATCTTGTGATGTTGTATGTTTATTAATAAAACAAATAAGTATTAAAAACGACGTTTTATTATGAAAATTTTAATAAATTTATATGAAAATACAAGTAGTTAGTTTATAGGTATTACTTAGGCAAACTTACCTACTGCAAGCTTCATTAATAAGGTTGAAAAAATATAACAAAAAGTAACCCCGCGCTGAGAATCGAACTAGGTGTCTCAGGATCGTGAATCCTATTATGATACCACTGTTCCACCGCTAGTCTTGACGATTAAGTTAAAATTATGATAAGCCTTACGGCCTGCTTAGATGGTTATAAAAATATATTATGCAAAACTCTTTAGCGCTCCGAAAGGGTTTGAATCTGGGTGTCTCGTATAAGGGGGTTACTTATCTAAGGGGTTGTCTGTACCTTACCTATCACAAAGTTGTTATTGATTTATTTTTTATTACATAGGCTGGCTATACCTAATCATGTTTGTGTGAGTCTGTGGCCAACCCTGGTGACCTGAAGGCCTCCGTCATATCCTAACAACTGAAAAGCCAACTGAAAGACCAAGAAGTGAGAATATTTAGGTTTATTAGAGTTCCCAATCGTCCTCGCATAGATAATAATAGCCAGCCTATGTCAGTACAGAGGCAATTATGTAATTCGGTTGCAATCGATTTCACTTGGTTTTAATCAAAACACGACGTATTTTGTATGAATATGACAGCTATTTGACAGATCGCTGATAGAAGTCGGATTGCAACAGAGTTGCGTAGATAATTGCCCTACAGGTAACAAAGCCTCAGTAACGAATGAGATCCCTAATTAGTTAGTGCTCACTACACGATCTACAATGTGTGTTTTAAATCGGGAGTACCTATTCAGCAAAGTCAAATCTATGAAAGTATTATCTTTAATTTATTTAAATTATCTAGTTGATAAAATAACGCAAATATTTGACCAAATGTGACAGCACTATATCAAAAATATAAAAACTTCATAAATACTATTAATTTCACAATAAGTAAGTAACTTTGTGTGAGTCAGTGGCCAACTCTGGTGACATTATAATACTATAAATTTTTCACGCACCAGTTTTTTTTTATAATTTGCACTAAATTGTATTAATAATCAAAAGTATCTACAAAAATAGTACTAGCTAATATAACTAATAATCTACAACAATTCAGAATGTACCATTCATATCCCGATTGTAGAACAATTTTGCGCAGCACTTTGTTTACCTACGACATATTTCCGTTTTTCGTTTTTTAAATCCATCCATGATTATTGGTGTAGTGAAGAGAAATAACCTCAGAATAATGACTACCAGTATAAAAAAACTGAAAAAATCAACGATGGTAGAAAGGTTTTGAAAAACAACTGCCAGGCATGGAAAAATTTAAAGAAACATAGAGGTGGTTTACTTTGTCTAGGGTGGGATGTCGACATATTATAAAAAGGGCAGGTTGCATTGCATTATATTGTATGACAGAAGTTTACTTGTGTCACTTGAGTACGGGCTCTTTATTCCCTTCCCTACTGCCGCCGCTTACGGGTGGTTAGGTCTGAATGTCATAACCTACCAGACCATGACGAGATGATAATATTATGATACCCGTACCCGACAACCAGCCAATACGCCATATGGATAGGCAGATTGACGGGTTGCCCACTAGAAAAAAGTACTTGGGCGCCGGCATCATAAGCCCAAAACGCAACGATAGCGCGATTTAGGAATCGGACTGAATTAGCAGCGCCACCTAGTTTGAATTTTGTAACGAAGAAAGGGGTTGATGACCTTTGACACAGGAAATGTTTGTATTTTAATTCCGGGACTGGCTAACTAACGTTACAAAATGTTCAAAGTTTAAACGTCAAAATGTGCAATAATTAAAATCACAAAAATGGACAGGAGTTTAAAATGTGTTCGGATGCATCGAATGAATAAATGAATGATTTATTCGCAGAATAAGAGTATCAGTCCCACAAGTTCAACTGTATTATTAATATGCGAAGTATTTTTTTTACACAGCAAATATTAAAACTACCCAAATAAAATAAAATGAAGATATTACAAATTTTGATTCTACGCACAATTATGATTCATTGAAAATGTCAAAGTAAGTAATTATTAAATGTCTATGTCAAACAATGTCAAGAGAAAATAACGCTTATTTTTCTAAAAACTCATTTACCGAATAAAAATTTATGCAATGCCGATTTAAATCTGCTGAGGCATATCCGTCAAGATTTTCGGCAGTTTGTTGTAAATTCGGACCGCCAGTACACATTACGTTTAAACAGTTCCAGTTTGCAATTCGGAAACTTAAGTTTATTAATATGCGCACTCCTTTGAACCCTGGTGCTGGTTTCGACTCTAGTGGCAATGAGTTTTGATGCTTTTTTACAAATAGAATTTTATTTATTTTTTATTTTTTCAATTTAGAATACACATAAGTCATTCATTTGCTGCACACACCGTAAAGAGAAACACTAGGACGTCGACCCGCATATAAGCCAGTTCCATTAAAAGATTCGCTTCACCATTCGTAATGTAACCGCAGTTGTTCTCAAAAACCAGCAAGCAGATCTACTACCATCAAGAAAGGAAACGAGCTCACCAGATAATCACAGTCCAAAGAGCACCTTGCTTTTAGTTGGCTTACGCTCACAGACGTAGATTTATTTGATCGCCGCTCTTCCACTGGCTACCGCGTTGGACCCGCTTTGGACACAATGACACGAGGTGTCTCTATTCTAAGTCAGCCTCTTTATCTTCCAAACCAAATCAGATCAATTTTGCCTTTGAAACTGCAACCTACGAGGTTGCAGTGGGGCTGCTAACAATCTCGTTGGTTTCGCGCAGTCGGTGGCGGAGGCATTGCGCTGTTGCGAGTGTGCGTATTTTCTTCTGTTATTTTGCCCTTCAATCCCACAAATGCTAAAGGTACATCCCATCTTCTGATAAAGGGACGTCACATGGCCTTTATTGTTTTTCCATAGAAAACATGATCGAAAGTTGACTGGAAATGCTCAGTTTACGAAACGTGCGTTACTAATTATTTTTTAATCAGTTGTGTCTTGAGTTAATAATTATATTTCTTAGGTAAAGCTTTAATTTGTTTTTATTTTCGTTGATATATCTTAAACACACGAGCCACAATCGTGTTCGATTCTTCACGGGCTACAAGAAAATTCAAGGATGGTCAAGGATAGGGCTATTAAGTCACTTTCGCCTAGTAATTTCACTTACTACAGCCCTTCAACCCTAAACACAGTAATGCTTGCACACTACTGCTTGTAGGTAGAGTATCTTCACATGACATGATAGCCTTCTAATGTTGTAGTGTGACACTGGTCTAAGCGACCACCGTGTAGCTTACACAAGTTAATTTGGTCATAGGTACATAAACACGGTTGTAGTTAATAACTATTAAGGTCTGTTATAAAACATTTCGATTAGATTAAAACGAAACGATTAAACGATTAAAACAAAATGAACTGTCATTAAACTATATAATTAATTAACATAGATCACAAACACGTTATTGCTATTAAACACTAGATGCAACTTTATATTCATAAAACAATGTTTTTATCAAAGAGAACTGCTGTTAAACTAAAATTGATAAATATCATTATTACAATTATATTTTTTATTACATAGGCTGGCTGGCTATAATTATGCTTGTATAAGTCTGTGGCCAACTTTGGTGGCCGCCCGAAGGCCTCGGCATATCCTAACAACTCTGAAAAGCAAGCTCAAAAAAGCAAGAATATTTAGGTTTATTGGAGTTGTTTCCCAATCAGCATACAACATAGTGTTGGTGGTTTATTGCCATCCTCGCATAGATAATATAGCCAGCCTATGTCAACACAGAGAGGCAATTATGTAGTTCGGTTGCAATCGATTTCACTTGGTTTTAATTAAAACTTGACGTATTTTTTATAAATATGACAGCTAATTTACAGTTCGCTGATAGAAGTCGGATTGCAACAGAGTTACGTAACTACCATACAGGTAACAAAGCCTCAGTAACGAATGTGCTCAAAAAGAGATCTCTAATTAGTTAGTGCTTACTACACGATTTACAATGTGTGTTTTAAATCGGGAGTATTCAGCATAATAATATGTGTATTTTAACTGACATGAAAAATATGTAGCAAGTAGGTATATTAAATATATTTTTTTAATTTCTTGGCAGGCACTTTGCTTGGCTTTTTTGCTTATTACAATGCAAAGTCAAATCTGTGAAAGTAATATCTATCTATATATTGTATTAAGTATCTAGTACCTATAACACAGCTCTGTTTAGCAGCAGCTTACCTTGGGGCTAGATGATGCTGTGTGGATTATCCAGCATTTTTTATTTATTATTTATTTATTTATCTTATTTATGAAATAATGCAGATATTTGAACAAATGTGCCAGCACTATATCTTAAAAATGTAAAAACTTCGTAAATACTATTAATTTCATACTATTGTAACTACTATACATTTTTCACGCAAAACAGATTTATTTGATTTTTCTTACAATTTGCACTATATTGTATTATTATTCTAAATTACCTATCTACAAAAATAGTACTAGCTAATATTATTAATAATCTACAAGAATCCAGATGTAACATTTATATTCCGATGATAAAACAATTTGTCATAAAATGAATAGGTAGCTGTAGGTAGCTGTCGAGTTGCCAACCTCCTGCCCAGCTGGCATAAACACTCTAAACAACGGTTTTATGTACATTATGTAGAGTTAGGCATGATGACTGATTTTGAAAAACTGTTTTATTGTGTTCAGAAGTATCGACTTAATGCAAAAATTTACACAATATTCCAGTTTAGTTAAAAAACGCAATTTAAATTAGAACTTTAAATTTCACCCCAAAACGCATCCAAGTAACTGCGTGACAGTAGTGACGTCATATATGTAAGTTTTTAATGTAAAATTTTAGCAATAAGGTTCAAAATTCTGCAATTTTTTTGGATGCCACGAATCAGAGAACCAAGATGCTCTTATTGGTGTTCAACCTTTTATGGCGGATTGCTGTATTTTGTAGTTTTATTTTATTAAAAATCTTATCAATCTCGCATCTAATGTAAAAAGGAATATGGTTTTTATTTTCCTTGAATCCTTTTTCATACGGTGAGACGTAATTTTAGTGATTCTTGTATTCTCTAGTATGTTTACTAGTAATAAATTAATAATAATTATTATCTAACTTTTTTGCCACTTTTACTCGAAACTAGTATTTTGTCACATCTATTATAACGCATAACCTAACATAGTACCTATTTAGATTACCTAATATTATCTAAAGAGGAACAAAATATGTATCAGCACCAATATTGTTTATTGCTAATTGAAAATTGTAAATTGTTATTCGCGTATTAGCAATAGCTGTAATCCTACGATAATTGATAGATTCAGGCGTTACTTTGCGGAAATCCATTACAAGATAAAAAACAGACGAAAAATCTCTAGTACTATTCCGCTTAACCTTTTAACTGATGAGGTCACACAGTTACCACAGTTAACCTCAAAAGAAAAATATCGACACGTGTTTCATCCCTCCACGGGACATCCTCAGGACCATCGACTTGTTCTCCGGCAGACGTGTTGCTCCGTCGAGCGCTGGAGTCTGACTCCAGCGCTCGACGGAGCAACAAATTTAAATAATCAACAAGTGAATTGACATCAATGTATCATACAATGTCATTCATCATTAGCGCATTCAAAGAGGATTTCGGGATGTTTTTGTTTCAAAATCCCCTTTAGACTCAGCTTGACTCTTCAAAGGACACTAAAATCCCCTTCAAAGGTGATCTTCAAAGGGGATTTTGACACTAAGCCATAATATCCAATGAATCGGTTTAACACATAAAAAAAGACATGTAGGAACTTTTTTAACAATTTTGTGTAAAAATCTTGATTTTATCTGGTTAATTTAATTGATGGAAATCGAGACGGGTGGCGCGTACGTGCGACGTCATGAACCGTAATAATAAAATATTAATTTGCGCGCGGCGCGTTTAAATGACCGTAATTCGGTTCCATTTCACTTGGTTTCAATCAATAACGCGGTTCGTCTTTGATTGAAATAAAAAGGATATAACTAATAATTTGTTTATATTAACTTTATCGATTTACTCGGGATTTTTAACACAAAAAGTATTAAAAAAGAATATGTAAAATCTATTCCTTTAATATTATGCGCTAATAATGAAAGACCCTGTACAGGTAGCACAGCCTTGACCTAGTTTATACTAGTAAGTTGTGATTGTCTAAAACAATATGTAGTTTATATATCAATTACCTAGGTCTACTTGGGAGTAAGACTATTGGGAGTTTAGTTTTACTAATAAGTCTACTGATAACAAATTTTGTAATAGTCTTACTGGTAATCTGTTGGGAAGAAAATTCCCAGTCCGAGTGGTAAGACAACTCGGTAAGACTACTGGCCCGTTGCTCCGAGCATAAATTGCCAGGTTATAAAGAAGACTTGCTGGGCGACGGTGTAAGCTCGAAGGAGGCAGCGAGGGCGAGGTGGTCGGACGCGAATACTTCGTTGGGAAGCCGGCTCAGTACTTCGCATTCCTTCGCGGTTGGGAGCCGGAGCCGAGATGTGAGCCGAAGGCTGCAGCTGTGGAAAGTAACTTTGTCAGTAACAGGAAATCCACATGCACACACCCTACACACACAAATTCACACTCTCCCCTTCATACACTTTCATACCAATTTAGATTCTAAACACACACACACACCCGCACCCTCACTCTCGCACACAATTAGGTACCTACATTACTGCTGTGGAGCTATCGGCGCTTCGAGCCGAAAACATCCCAATGATTATTTCGTTCAAACCAGATATCTCTCGATAGTTCAATTGGTAGAGCAACTGCGTATCAAGCGGTGGTTGCGGGTTCAAATCCCGCTTGAGGCGAAATTATTTTTGGGATATTATAATTTTTAATATAGTTTGTCGTCTTCAAACATGCCTTACGCAATAAATAACAGTGCATCATCGCGGTCCGGCCGTGTCGTGAGTTGTGATGCGTTAGCACTTATTTTTCAAATCACACGAGCGCGTGACTCAACAGCTAAAATCGAAGAACCACACAAAAGTGGATGTGGCGTTTGCCGATTAAAAAGAATACGAACGACGCGTGATCGAGTTGCTTCGCTCGTGCCTAGATTCATTCGGTCGAGGGCGAGCGAGCAAGACGGTCGCATGCACGTGTTTAAACCAATAACAATCGTTTATATTGAAGCCCCATTCCCTATCCTATACGAGAGGAACCTCACAAGCGACCGGGGTAAGGTAAGTATAACCGGTAGGAGGTAGAGTGGCCGTTCTGTACGTAGCACTAATATCTGTTCTGTATTTATACTTCCCACGGTGGGAATGCCACGCGATCTTGTCTGAGCTAACTTTCTTTTTTTTTTTTGCTGGAGAACCTACACAGCATCATTTAGCCCTAAGCTAAGCCAAGCTTGTGTTTTGAGTACTAGATGACTAATACAATACAAAGATAGGTATTTTTAATATACATAGAAAATACCCAGAACACCCGGAACAAATATCATACGTTTGTTCAATGTTTGTACAATTTTTGCAGATCGTACTAAGATTCGTTCCAAGGCGGGAATCGAACCCGCAACCTCCTGCGTCGCAGGACCTTCGCCCGCCGCGCCACATCATCAAATGCAAACTTTATACAAACTTATCTAGGGGTTGAACTTCGCTTTAGCTTTAGTTACCTAAAATATATGTAGTCAACAGTGACCCAGTAGTCTTGGAAGGAGGATGCTTCATAGGCGCCATCTTGTTTGTACTTGTCATAGGCTGAAGTGAGTTGCAATTGGTGTCCTATATGTCGGCTATTGAAGTATTCGCTGAAAGCCGTCTGCGCTTGCGGAGCCGTTTCCGATTCAGCTGACGATGTCATGTAGTCCGAGTTGAAGATCTGGAAACGGATGGAATGGGTAAACGGGTTTTGTCAGAACTGACAGATATCTAGTGAACATAATATTTTTTGTGTCAGTAAGTGACTAGACGATCAAGTCCCCGCCTGATGTTAAGCACCACGACTGACCATAACAGATGCAGTGCCAACCAAAGCTTAAAGTTTTTAAGTTCTGCGCGGCACTGCACTGCGCTCATCACTCCGAGACGTTGTTGTTTAGTCTCTTTCGCCTAGTAATTTTACTTGCTACAGTGCCCTTCATAC
Organism: Colostygia pectinataria; assembly: GCA_951394395.1. Taxonomy (NCBI): domain Eukaryota; kingdom Metazoa; phylum Arthropoda; class Insecta; order Lepidoptera; family Geometridae; genus Colostygia; species Colostygia pectinataria. The sequence goes on along the minus strand of OX596348.1, from coordinate 15,592,270 downwards.
CTAAACACAGTAATGCTTGCACACTACTGCTTGGAGGTAGAATCTTGACATGGCATGACAGCCTTCTTATGTTATAGTGTGACACTGGCCTAAACGAGAGTGATTGGGTCTTAATCCACCACGCCGACCCTATGCGGATAGGTGGATAGCACTTTTAGTTCTTGGACATGCCGGTTTCCTCACATGTTCACATGCACGTAATTTTTTTCGAAAAATTTATGTTTTAGAAATGATTTTTAGAAGATTTGAATGAGACAATGTGGGTGTGTTAAATATTGACTGCCACACACTAACACAATTAAGATTTGCTGATAATATAATGTTATTTGCAAAAACACCAGAAGACTAAGAGTAGTAGAGTTCTCTGTGATAGAGCTCGTCTGGGGAAGGACTACCACCATACCTATTTCTGCCGGTAAGCAGTAATGCTCGCATTGCTGTGTTCCGGTGTGAAGGGTATGGTTTCTGGTGAAATTAGGTTTCTGGCACATGAGGCTTTCGATCTTAGACTCAAGGTGGCAACCCGCGAGTGATACCTCTGGTATTGCAAGCGCCCATAGGCTGCGGTAACCGCTTACCATCTTGTGGGCCGTACGCTTGGTTGCCACTTCAGTTGTATATCATTACTTCCCTAGGCCCCAATACCCTTTCCAACTGTTTGCTATCCTTCTTATCGGTGGTGTGGGGTTCATGACTGTGTATGTCACTGGTGTGAGTTAGTTACCTTAACATTACTAAAGTCAGTTTCCCTGCCACACTGCCGGTTCAAGTAAACGGCTAAATGTTGGCAATTGTCCATCACGCCTATCCGTTCCCAGTCTGAGTCATCTCTAAAGTTGCCGGTGCTGAAATTGACAGATAATTATACCGATAACTTCTGGTTTTTTTTGGTTTAGATTTTACCCTCAGAGGGCAGTCGAGAGTACTACTCACCCTGTACACAGGGTTTTTCATTATTAGCGCATATCAAGGAATACATTCTACACACGAAAAAAATATACATTTATCTTTTTTACATTTTGTGTTAAAAATCACTAGTAAATCGATAAAGTTTATCTGGTCAATTATTAGTTATCATTGTTGGAAATCAAGACGGGCCGACTGACAGGAAACCATGTTTAACTTTAGTTTTTAGAATAATTCTGTACACAAATATTATGATATTGGTATTTAACTTATGAAACCAGTTTGTTACCAATCAATAGGCATGATGACTGATTTTGAAAAACTGTTCTATTGTGCTCAGAAGTATCGGCTTTATGCAAAAAATAACTTTTTTTACAGTCATAATTTATAATAGTAAAGTAGTAAAAAATTTGATTTAAATTTAAGTTTTAAAATTCACGCCAAAACGCGCTGAGTTGCGGAGTGACAGCGGTGACGTCATTATGTCAGTTTTCAATGTAAAATTCTAGCAATAATGATCAAAATTCTGCAGTTTTGTTTGATGCAACAGTATTTTGTATTTTTCATTATGTCCTTATTATCCTATTTCATTATGTGATTTTAGTGTTTCTTGGTTACTGTTATCATGCCTATTAAAGTTGAACTTGATATGAAAATCTTACCACACTTTTCCTCTGTCCAACAATTTTATCACAGCGCTTTCTGGCATCGAGTTGAAATCTCCTGTTAATATTATAGGCAGGTGACCAGATCTGAAAGTAGAAAGATTCACTAAACTCCAGTCAGTAGCTCTTCGTGTCTACCCGTGCGGACAAAAGCGATATAATATGACAGTTTTAGTCTCAATACCCCGAATACTTTAACATATTTAGACATTTAAATCTGTGTTAGTTATTTAGATTTAGATTTATTTAGATTTATTTATTCATAAATGATAGAAGTATACAATATTATTACCAAAACACTTGCTATCTTATATGAAAACTAATAAGAGGTCATTATTTTGAGAAGGCGGGCGTTTGGGCCCGGAAAAAAAAGGAATCCGCGGTTCCAATCACACGATTGCATTATTTTTTAAATCGTATGAAAAACCGTCAAGAACGACATCAATTTGGCTTTGATATTAGTAAAGTAAGACACAGAAACCATAAAATAAAGAAGTCAAGTCTAGTTATGTAAGATAAGATAATGATTTTATTCAGAACACAGTAAGCACAGAGTCAGATTACAGAATAAAACACAGAACTATTTTTAAGTTAAGAACTTTTTTGTATTGTAAGTAGAATGAGTGAGTGTATGTACTTCGCGTGCCGTGAAGACGGGCTAAGTAAGGGCTGAGTAACCTCTTTACTCGCCGCGAAACTCAGAATAAATTTGGGTGTAAAATACAAATACGCAAAATATAACACGCTCGGTTTCCATACAAATCGACGAACTCTTTCATTCTACTTAAATAAAGTTCTGTGGATTATACGATGCGTCAGCAAAATTTAAAAACTGTCTAGCAGAAGTAGCGTTTAGTATTCAGGACTTTGCTTACAAACGAAGCACTCACCCTCTCTCATTGTGAAAGAAAGCGAACCGGTCGATCTCCGCCAGTAGTACTTGCATCTGCGCCAGCCGCACGTCCGTCCGCTTCGGGTTGTAGAGCAGGTGTGTGGTGGCGACCACTATCGCCGGCCCCCACCCCTTCGGAACTAGCTTCACCATCACGCCGATGTTGTCGCGGTTCAAGATAGGCAGGTCCGGTTGGTAGTATTCCACCTAATGCAGAGGAGATAAGGCTTTCATTTGATTGTTGGACGGCAATTTTGATAATTTAAATAGCTTTGCAAGAAAAAGAGCGCACCAATTTTCTCTCTAGCCCCAGATTAAGCAAAGCTTGTATTATTAGAGCCAGGTAAATGATAGAATAGGTTATAAATACTTTTTTTTTAAATACATACTCATAATCGCTATCATCTTTCGCTATAATAATAGACAATCGCATATAATACTTTTTTTGCGTGGACCTTTGTCATATTCCCGGTCGTTACCTACATACAGGGTCATTCATTATCAACCTGACAAACTTAAGGGATAGGTTCCACACATAAAAAAAAAATATGTAACTATAATTTTTTTTAATGTATATTTTGTCTTAAAAACGAAAAAAATCGATTACTTTTTCCGCCCAATTATTATTTATCATTGTTGGGAATCGAGTTAAGCGACGTAATAATGAAATATTCGAGTGTGCGCGCCCCGTAGCGGGTCATGGACACGCGCAGGTCAAGGACGCGCGGGTTATTAACCCGCGGTTCATTGACGCGCGGGTCACTGATACGTGCCGAGCGCTGTCTTTTCGATTTCTAACAAGGATAACTAATTATTAAGCAGAAGTACGTAATTTTTTTTTTCCTAACTAACTAGCTAGATAAGTAGAAATTGTTGGATATGCCATTTTGATTATATAGTTTGTGGTGGTGAACAACCGGTCAATACGCCGGCGCCGCCTTTAGGATGGGTTGCCCAACAGTAAACTAAAAAAAGTACTTGGGCGCCGGCATCATTAGCCCAAAACGCAACGATAGCGCTATTCGGGCATCGGGCTGAATTAGCAGCGCCACCTACTTTAAATCTTGTAACGATGGAAGAAGTTGATGACCTTTTACACAGGAAATGTTTAATACGAGGGGTGTTCAATAAGTAATGAGAATGACATATTTATGAGAGGTATTTTGATAAAACAATTATTGTTTCGTATGGATTAGGTCAATGTCAGAATTAAGGATTGCAAAACCGGTTTCCGTTTTTGTCGAAAACCGGTTTCTTGTTTTGGCGAAAACCGAAAAACCGGACGAAGTCTGCCAAGTTTTGAAAATCGGGATTGAGTGACAAAACCGGTTTTAACTTCGGTTTTCTCGTTATTGAATTACATTATTATTTTTATAGTAAATCAACTTTTTTTACCTCCATGGTTCCTAGAAGTGTTTTGGTACCGTTGTAAGCTGGCAATATTATCTTTCTTTCGATATACAACACAAGTCACAACAGCAACAAATATTTCAGAGTTTAATTTTCAATTTCAATATTATTCTCAGCTCACGAATCACATCCTTAAAAAAGGTAATGAGTTGATTTTTGTTAGTTAGTTAATCATAATTAACCGAACGAGCGAAGCGTTTCAGTTTCGAGATTGGTAAAAAATGCCTTTGTCAGTCAGGCAGTCAATCGCCTAAAGGTTTCAGTTTTTAACCTTCATAGATTTTTTTCATCGTTGGCGATTTTCTATTGACAGGGACAAAAATGGGGCTACTGAATAATTTCGCCTTACGAAATCCGATTTAGATTTTTTTTTATTTACCATAAACTGGTCCTATAAAAATTTGGTGAAGTTTTAATTAAAATTATCAGCGTGATGAGCAAAATACATCCTTAAAACGCAGTAAATTACTCATTTTAAAAAAATTGTGCTTGTGACGTCTTCTGTTTGTGGAACTATTAGTGTTAAGAGCACTAATCTATAGTACCTCGACGCTTGTACTTTTTATTTCAAACGTAACGTTGCCGTTGTAGAATTAAAGTTAAAATTCATGTGCTTCACTACGGCATTTTTGACGCCCGCGCGATCCATAATAAAGTACAAATCGCGTTTTAATTTTTTGGGAACCAAAGAAAAATTTAAAAATTTTATATTTCTTTATGGATGCTTGGATTTGGCTAATTAATTAAATTAAAATATTTGTAGGAGTCCAGGGAAGGCTTAATCAACAAAAATTTAATAATGTTGCCAAAACAGGGGCCAAAACCGGTTTCCGGTTTTTGCTCTCGCAATTCAGAACCGGTTTTGAATAATGATTGAATACTTACTAAAACAGAAAATGTGTGCAGAATAAATAAAAAAATTACGTCGCGAAAACGTCGAAGAAAACTCAACTCTTTCGGATTTCAACTCTCTCAGTTTCGTTGTCGATGACAAATCTTTTGGTTAACAGTATCAGTAGCTTTGTTATTAATATTCGGTTTAGTTTAGTTAGTAAGCGTTGTCTGGAAGAAATCGCTAATTGCGATAAAACCGCCATTTGTAGGACTATTTTGTAATTATGTTTGTTGAGTATGAAAAACTACTAAGCAAATTGTGTCCTCAATAAAGGTAAACACAACACAACGATAAAATTAATAATTGACAAGAATAATTCATAACTGACCAGAAAAACTTAATTGATTTACTTGAGTAAAAAAAACATGTACCTACATGTGTTTTATTTATGTGTTGAACCTATTCCTTAAGTTTGTCAGGTTAGTAATGAATTAAATATATAAAAAAAACCTAACAAAACTAAGTTTTGACATTTTTAAGACAAACAGGTTCTGTCAATGTTTGGACCAACCTGTATATCTATCTTACTAAAATTATAGAGGGGAGTTTGTATGCTTGTGGGAGTATCACGCCAAAACGGAACATTTCTGTATTAAATTTAGCACAGGTATAGATTATAGTCTGGAATAGCATATAGATAGGCTACTTTTTGTCCCGGAAAATGTTTGGTTACCGCGGGTTAAATAAACAGCGCTGGGCGCAGCTAGTATTGTCTACATTATAGGAGTACTTACCTAGATCTTACCTATAATAAAATAAAATAATAATTATACTAACACTGATATGATCTTGCAGGTCAAATAGCGAGGTCTTGTAGTAGATTGCGCAGCCATCTTGCCTGGACCCTGTCTTCTGCTTGAACACAACAGAGTAGCCTAACTCTTCAAACTTGGAGTAAAAATTTTGTAAGTGGGAAACTTGCACTTCTTGAAGACAAAGAATCTGAAAGTGACATGTTTGGGAATCGTAGTTCAGCATTTACCTCAATCTATACTAATATTATATATTATTATATAATAATATATCAGTTGGCAACACTGACCGGTCCGCGACTACACGTTTTTTCACACCTAACCTCAAAATTTCTGGAAAAATTTTTTGGAAATACTCTAATTTGACTTTGATTTTGACCTATTTTTGTGTGGATCGGTCTCTTTTCACAATGTTTAGTTGTCCAAGCTGCAATTCAGATCATTCAGATGGGGTGAAGTGCTCAAGGTGCCTCATTTCGTACTGTTTTCCTTGTGCTCACATCACTGAAAAGAACTACCGAAAACTTGGTGCTTCGCGTCAATCAACACTACTTTGCGGCGAGTGCAAGTCCGCAGAGATATCTCAGCAGTTAGACACAAGCGCTACACCTACACCTATATCTACCTCTTTGGACCAAATCCTGCAGGAGCTGCGGTCCGGCATCGAGGGCATTAACGTACGCCTAGACGCTCTGCCTTCTCTCGCCCAAGACGTGAAGGAGCTAAAATGCAAGTTACATCACATCGAGAACTCCATTTCTGAAATTAAAAGTGAAGAGAATGTCACCAAGAACAGGATTACTGTGGTTGAGAACAAAGTGGTGGCACTGGAAGAAAATCAGACAACAAACCCCTCTGGGTTTTTGCAGATAGAGTCCAAAGTTACCGGAATTCTCAATGAAATATCTATTAAGGAGCAGAGAGAAAGAATTAATAATGTAGAAATAAAAGGAGTTCCCCTTAAGAAAAATGAAAATCTCATTGAGTTAGTGATATACATTGGGTCTATACTTGGTCAATCCATCAACAAAACTGATATTAACTTTGTTACTCGAGCACGCGCAGCCAATGATCAAAAACCAATCATTATTGGTTTCCTTGGAAGGTATACCAAAGAGAACTTTGTTGCATCAGCCCGACTGAAGAAAAGCCTGACCACTGAGGAGTTGGGCTTCGCAGGTGTTTCGTCCAAGGTCTATGTCAACGACCACCTCACCCGAGAGAACAAGCAGCTTCTAACAAAAACCAAGAAACTAGCCTATGAAAAGAAACATAAATATGTGTGGGTTCAAAACTGTAAAATTCTAACCAGGAAAAATGACACATCACCTATTGTGGTAATCCATCAAGAAGATGACCTAGTAAAAATTAAGTGACTTTATAAATTATTGTGTAGTGTTATCCTACTCGTGTCTATACTAACGGTCTTATCTCGCATACAGACCCAACCTCTCATTGTTGGTAAGCCATGTAGAAACTCTTTATTTATAATCTTTACTTATTATGATAAGTCTGAATTCTGCCTAACTGAAAATTGCCATCTTTACTCTATGAATCTACCATGTGCCAACATTAATGCCTATTCAAGTAAGTCTTCAACAACTTATTATGATAAGTCTGAATTCGGCCTAACTGAAAATTGCTGTCTTTACTCTATGAATCTACCATGTGCTAACATTAATGCCTCTTCAAATAAGTCTACAACACATTGCCATTGCCATTTTATGGTAATATCTATGCTAGTTAGTTATTACAGGAACAAAAAACTCAATTTATTTACCATTTTAGATTATACCATTTATTGCTACCATTTTATGGAAATATTTAGGCTAGGAAGTCATTACAATAACATAAAACTGAGTATAGTTACATCTACAGTAATACTGCACTGCATAAGCTTTATAATGCTATTTATTAATATTACTGATTTCTTGTCCATGCCATCTAAAATTTTTTTCTTACTAAGCAATTATTACATAGCAATATACAATCTGAATAACCACAAGCTTACACTTATAGAAGAGACATCCCTCAGCTGCCACAGCACTCATAAGTATTCCTTACCTGATGCATTTTGTTCGCAAACACCTAACATTGTATATTTTTATTTCTCCAACTCGGTACAACTAACCGCACTTTCTGGCCGAACCATGGTTTGGCTGGATTGTGTGTCATGATTTTTAATATCTATTACCAAAATGTTAGGAGTTTGCGAAACAGAACATGTGAATTTAAGAGGAGTGTCCAGCTGAGTAGCTATGATGTAATTGTTATTACAGAGACATGGTTATTGGACGGAATAAGGAATGAGGAATTGTTTAGTGATAAGTTTACGGTTTGGCGTCGGGACCGAGACTACGAGCTGGTGGGACAGGAGCGGGGAGGTGGAGTCCTTATCGCCGTAAGGCGTGACGTCACTGTTCTTGCCCGCCCCGAGTGGCATTCCACGGCTGAAGATATCTGGGTAACAATGAAATTTAAGTGTAATAAAAATAAGTCACCAATAACATTACATCTAGGATGTCTCTATCTTTGCAATCAAAATCTTGGCTTCTCTTTTTCGCAACAGTTAATTAACTTCTCAGAAAAAGCTCATAAAATTAGCTCAGAGTGTCCTAACGATAAACTCTTTATTGTAGGTGACTTCAACCTTAGTGACATAGTGTGGACTGCTTCGGGGAACGACCACCACCTTCAGCCATCAATACACAGTAGGAGGAGTGATCTTCTAGAACTGCTCGATTTATTAAACTTGTGTAACTTAAATCAATACAACCATGTTAAAAACGCGTTAAATCAACAGTTAGATCTAGTATTGGCTAATGACGAGGTGTTGGTTTCTCGAAGCATGGAACCGCTGATTAAAGAAGATAGCTATCACCCGGCTCTTTTATGCCGGCTACAGTTCACAGATATTGAAACTCTTGAAGCTAGTCCTAGGCCGAGGTATCTCTATTCTAAGGGTGACTATCCTGCTATGTGTAGTGAACTAAGTGAAATAGACTGGGGTTCTTTGCTTTCCTGTTCTGGTATTGATGAGGCTGTTGATCTTTTTAATGCCACCTTGCATAGACTGAGAGAGAAGTACGTCCCTTTGAAGTACGTACGCTCCTCAAAGTATCCACCTTGGTACTCACCTGCACTTAAAAAAATTTTAAAAGAGAAAAATAAATTTCATACTAAATATAAAGTTTATGGTAACAAAGCGGACAGTAACGCTTTTTCTGTTTTGCGTCACCGTGCCAAGCAGGTGGAGAAAGAATGCTATGAGAATTATATAAATCTAGTAGAAAACTCCATTCATATAAACCCTAAGGCTTTTTGGTCATATGTCCAAGCAAACAAGCAAAACAACGCATACCCTACCACAATGTCATTTAACAACTTTGATGTCAGCAATGGGAAGGACATATGCAACGCATTTGCAGATTACTTTAATTCATCATTTCTTCCCCCATCATCGCTGCTTGGTACCGGGAGTAATGCTCGGTCGTCTCGCTTAGATGTCTCTACTCCTCTCGCGGATATTAGTTCAATTGAGATTGAGAAACCTCTTATTTTAAGATTATTAAAATCACTTGACTGCAACAAATCAGCTGGTCCTGATGACCTGCACCCAACCCTTATTAAGGCTTGTTCGTTCTATCTAACTACTCCTTTAACTTTATTATTCAGAAGGTCAATCAATGAAGGATTGATGCCCACAATTTGGAAAACCGCTACTATCACACCTGTACACAAGAAAGGATCTAAACGGGAAATTACTAACTATCGACCTATATCTAAACTCTCTATACTAGCAAAGGTGTTTGAGAAAATTGTACACGAGCAAGTCTATTCAGCCATCAAACTATCCATTTTACCTCAACAGCATGGTTTTCTAAAAGGTAGATCTACAACTAGTAATCTTGTTGCCTTTACTGATGCAATTACATCAGGCATGGATGGGGGAGGTCAAGTAGACGCAATATACACCGACTACAGTAAGGCTTTCGATCGAATTGATCATTCAATTTTGCTTTATAAGTTACTGGACGTAGGTATTTGTGGCAATTTGCATAGATGGTTTACCTCCTATGTCAAAAATCGATGTCAATCAGTCGTACTCAATGGGTATACATCATACTCAACACCTATATCATCTGGCGTACCACAAGGTTCCATATTGGGACCACTACTATTTCTGATCTTTATAAATGACATTGACAAGTGTTTCCAGCATACAAACTTTCTATTATATGCTGATGACATGAAAATCTATAAGAAAATTAACACTCCGAATGACCTTACCCTTCTACAAGATGACCTAGATAATCTTCATATTTACTGTACCCGTAACAAGCTTGATTTAAACATCCAAAAATGTAATTGCATTACGTTCAGTCGTGGTAAAAATCTTTTAATCTATGATTACAAATTAAGTAACCAGGTTCTTGCTAGAGCGGACCATGTTAGAGACCTTGGAGTGACTATTGACTCACAGCTGCTTTTTGATGTACATGTTGAGAGCATAACGGCTAAGGCTATGAAGACCCTGGGCTTTTTGTTTCGTGTTACTAAAGATTTTAGATCTGTCAAAACGCTTAAAGTATTATATTGTTCTCTTGTGAGAAGCCAGCTTGAGTATGTGTCTCAAGCCTGGAACCCTCAGTACGCGGTCTACATTGACAGTATCGAGCGTATACAACGTAAATTCTTAAGACATCTTAACTATAAACATAGGATATGCATACCAGACTACTTACAAAGTTGCAAACATCACCATTTGCTACCCCTTGAAGCTCGGAGAGAAGCGGCGGACCTTACCTTTCTTCACAACCTCGTTTTGGGCAAAATTGACTGCCCTGACTTACTTTCCGAAATAAAATTAAGAACACCAATGCGTACTACAACTAGACGTAATTACCTCAGGCTGTATACCCAACCATGTTCTACGAATTATAGGCAGAACTCATTCTTTGTACGAACCGGCAATCTCTTCAACACTAACTATTCAATGTATGTAGACTTATTTGAAGCAAGGCTAAACTTTTTCAAAAAGTTAATAGCACAAAATTTCTTTACATGAGTTTATATGGCTAATTAGCATCATGATGATCTTCATGACCTTTTTCAATTGGAATAGTGAGTGACTCCCATGTATTCTTAGGTTTCCATTTTTCTGTTAGGTAGGTACCTATTAATTATGTAATCATTGTTTTCTTATTCATTTTTTCTAAAAATTATTAATTGTTAAAACCCACTAACTGTTATAATTTGTGGACAACTAAAACCTTGTTAAGTATAAGTGAACTATTAGTGAAAACTGTTTAGGTTAATCCTGTTCTATATTGTAAGCATTACCATTCTCATCATGATATAAACTGTTAGTTTTCCAAACATGTAAAAATAAAAAAATAAAAATAAAATAAAATATTATTTAGAGAGATTTGTGTTTTTGTAAATGTTACGAATAAACTCAAAAACTACTGGTCTGATTTCATAAAACAGCTATGTGAATGATATTTAGTTTTTATCATATCACACACCGGACATTCCCAATAAAATGTATGAAACAAACGAGTTGTCATCACCACATGCATAGTTTGTGTACTTAAACGGTGCCGTTCTAAGTGTAAGAGTCATGGTTGGCCTCGATTATTGCAAGAGCGAGATAGCACGCTTTCGCTCGCGCACGTGGAAAGAGTGCTCTGCTCTGTGCCTACACAAACCCACTTTTTTCAATTTGAAAATATTTAATGTCCAAGTCCCAGCCTCAAACCCACACGCTAACTGCCTGCAGCTCGCGCACCGCAAAAAACTAGTACTTATATAAAATTCAAGTAAAGTTATTCAGTATTCAGCATCACAATACGAAACAATACTAGTCAATTCATCAATTTAAGTACAAATAACAAATAGAATAGAATAAAAGAGATAATAATTATTCATTAAATGTCAATAATTCATTCAAAAAACCTAGGTAAAAGTGGGTAGGTTGGTAGTCCCACAGGTGATATATGTGTAGTATTTATATTCTGCTTTACTTACATCAGGATCTAAGCTGATAATTTCATTGTACAAGCGAGCTGCTCTGACTTCCCACTTTAGATTCCCCGGAGAGCATTCAGTGTAGAGGTACGGGTGACACTCCAGTAGGTACTGTGCCAGCACGTTGTATGACACCACTTTGAACGTGAATGAGTTGCCTGAAATATTTTTTTACATACAAATGTATTTTAGTGATGGGAAAAATAAGCCGCGCGAAAAGAATGATTTAAAAACATCGTTTTGTTATTAAATAGTATATTATTATTTTAATTATGATAGTATATTATATGTTTACTACCACATACACATTTCAAATCATAGTAAAAAGAAAGAAGAAAACAAAACAATTAATATGAACAAAATACTGAGTACGCGGAATAATACACAAATACAATACATAATACTAATAGTTTATAAAACTACGTAATGTTAATACTTATAATAAATTATACGTAATTATAGACTGATACATAATATATACATAAATAATAAAGGAATCACGTGACACTTTGGGACAACAGGACAAATACTCGAAGTCTTGGCACAAGTATAGGTGATTGAAATGGAAGTGATGTTGGTCTGTAATAGATTTAAGAAGTGCTTTCGTGTCAGTAGACTGCGATTATAAGGCTGCGTTTCCACCAGAGATACAGGTTATGTAGCGAGGAATGTGTTTGTTAGGAACCAATAGTCACTACATTTATCTAGCCTCACTTTGCCCAGCTTTAATGAAGTGCTTCTATTGGTTCCTACCAAACACTTCCCTCGCTACACATCCTCGCACATCTCTGGTGGAAACGGAGCCTTAAGATGGAGGTTCGGGATACCTGCCATCTGTAACGTGGTTTCTCAAAACTCTTATGGCTTTAAACTTCACCTAATTTTAAGTCTTTGTTAGCTGATGTGGCTTTAAAATCTGTCATCATCTTTGCTCATTGACACATTCAGATAGCAGAGGTTTGTAACATGATCATGAAATAAAGTTCTTCTGTTGGAGTAGCACAGCTATGCTATGCTGCTCCAACATTTATCATGACAGCCTCTTAATGTTCCCACTGTTGGGACACTGGCCTACTCTCGGGCGAGAGTGATTAGGTCTTAATCCACCACGCGGACCCAATGCGGATTGGTGGATGGCTCCAACATAAATATATTAAAATGTGTACTAGCTATCGCCCGCGTTGTTCGCGTGGAACTCGGAAACCGTCCTTTTTCCCGGAATAAAAAGTAGGCTATGTCCTATTTCCGGTCATTGTCTATCTATATTTCAAATTTCAGACAAATCGGTTCAGTATTTGTCGAGTTATAAGGCAACAAACATCCAAACATCTAAATTTTCGTATTTATAAAATTGTTGGTCGGTATTGTAAGAAGAAGAACAAACAACCTACCATTTTCAGTATTGCTTTCTTTATTGACTGCCTCCCAGAACCTGAAATCCGGTGGTATCACACTAGGTCGTTTGTTATCTGGTGAATAGTAGGCGTCGTCTCCTGTCCAGTTACCAGAATTGTCCTCATCTGACGAACTATAATAAGAAATTCTGCTATAGCCTCAAAAGTAATAGGTATAGTTCTGTTCTCTCGGCGGATCTAGGCTTCCGTGAAGTTAGCCGTTTGTGATGCGCAAAGACAATTTAGTTAGAAAAAGCTCCATTGCGCATCGAAACAGCTAACTTCACGGAAGCCTAGATCCGCAGAGAGACCTTTAGCTAGTTAACTATTTTAATGTGAGTTCCAAGAAAGTCATAGTCGATTCAAGTCAAAAGTCAAAGTCAAAAATGATTTATTTCAATAAAATCACAAGGATCATTTTGAGTATTAAATAATTTTAACTTAAATGCCGTGAAGTACCTAACCCCAAACAGGTGTGATTTAAGTAGTTATGTTTGTAAGTTTAAAGAGGATGGTTTAGTGGTAGTGACCCTGTTTTCCAATTAAGACTGGATCATCCACCCTTAATTGGATAATCACCAATCACACTCGCTTGAAAGAAGGCCAGTGTGGAAATTATAAGGCTTTTGATGTTTAAACTTACACATCAAAAGTTCCACCATAGCTGGCATGGTTGCCAGTGGGTTGTACCGGGTCACTCATTGACTTGCTTTCTTCAAACTCGTGAGAGTTCAGGGGCGGTATCTTAATTCGGGGTCGTGCTTTTTTGTTGTGCTTTCTCAAATTTAGAGAGCTGTGGAACTGTTTCTTGACCTCCCAATCTACACAATCCAAACCACATCTCTCCCTTCTACAAGTTAAATGGGCAAGTTTTCTCACATGAATCTTATTATAGTCCAGTCTTTCACATGTGATCGTGAAATATCTGTAAAAACTGTTTGTCAATTTCAGCATAGCTTTAATAAATTAATGTTAGTAATTTAAAACATGTTTATATCACCGAATATTTAGGTAGAGTTTTGATCATACATTACTGCAAAATTTAATTATTTTTTTTAAAGTGATGGCATGGATTTTGCTCTGGTTTATTTTCAATTCTGAAACAAAAAATTACCTAAGTAGATATTTATAATAAGAATGTTAGCTTTGCAACTCTAGAGGACAAACAATATAGATGTCATGCATGAGTCTTGTCACTTAATTACAAACAAGAAATTATGTACGGACGCGAAAGCGAAGCGGGAACATCAACAAGGCAAAACTCGACGAGCACACCTGGAGCGCGCACGAACCGGGAACTTCAATTCTTATTCTTTACCGGGACGCTCTGGACCCGCTTTGCGAAAGCAGTGTTCCAGCGTCGCGGTCGCGTAGGTGTGCAAGGCGCCATTGCTAAGCCATCATAGCAGCAGCGTTTGCCGCGCGACTAAGGCTGCGTTTCCACCAGAACTAAGTGAGGATTTGTAGCGAGACACGTGTTTGTTGAAACCAATAATCACTTCATTGAAGCTGTCAGAGCGAGACTAGGTAAATGAAGTGATTCTATTGGTTCCTAACAAACTACACCCTTGCTACACATCCTCGCTTAGCTCTGGTGGAAACGCAGCCTAAAACGCTATCACTTTGCTTCCAGCCTTATTGACGCTTGGGGGCTTTACTCTTAAACGGATCAGTGTTGGACAAGTATAAGAATATGACATTTCATGACAATCTAGCACCAAAGTACAAAAATTTGAATTAGAATTGGTATGAAATTGGTATTGAGATTGCGTTGAAGAGTAAGGCCCCTGGTCTGGCCAATCCTTTAAAAAACATCAATGCTGTAATAAGTTTCATCGTATTTTTTTATTTGTCGTTTTGGACTTGCCATTTATGGTATAGAATTAGTTGCATATATCATTATAAGTATAGCATATAATCGATATTTCTTTTTATTCTGTAATGTACACATAAAGTTATAAACACAGTTAAAATAAAATATAGTACATTGACAGAGACGATTATAGCATATTATTGCTGCCTCTTTTTTTTTGGAAAGTTGTATATTTAGTCATGAGATCATTGGAAATTTTGGTTAGACCTCCCTATTGTTTGGTGTAGGATTCAAGTTCGTAAGTTATTTAAGTGTTGCCAATTCCAGGATGCCATGTCAGTAGGTGATGGACCATGATGCATTCACTATGTGATATTTTGAATTGTTGTATTTAATTGAGGTTATAGGGCTAGAGTTTGCCACTGTTCAAACTGGCTTGAGAATTCTCTTTTAAAGAAAGGGTTTGATATCTAGGCATTGTTTGGACATTTATGACAAGAGCCAGTAAAGCATCTTGAATTGATAGCTTTTTTATTAGGTAGGTAGGTAGTAAGATTTCTTTCTTTTACCATGTTATGTCCATGTAATCATCATATAAATTAGGTGCCTTACTCAAGAGTAAGGCACCTAAAATTGACATTGGACTCAAGAGTCCAATGTCAATTCCGATCCAATCCCAATTTCTATTTACTGCTGTAAAATTTTTGTACCCGTTAAAACAAGATTGAATTTGACGCTTGGTTTACTCTCAAAAGTATGAAATGTCAAATTCCTATAATTGTCCAATACCGATCGTGTTCAAGAGTGGGTATACATTAAGATTAAATATGATGATAACCTATTGCATATCTTCTCTTTGAGGTATTTGGTTCAGTTCAACTGCAGGGCATGTGCCATCGCTGAGTGAAGGTAATGCAAGCTGATTTGGTTTCTTGATTGAAACTCCTATTACTTGACTTATTAGAACATGATATAACTAGGGTTTTGACAAGTGGAGATAAGCAATGTTATCGGCAAAATGTACAATAAGGGAATCTTAAATTTTTGTTATTACCTAAAGCATAGGTGTTGAGGTGTAAGACTAAGCCCATGGAAAACCTTGATTGGCTATTAAAATACATTATGTAAAATCTTCTGAATGTATCAAATTGTTTTATAATCGACACATGGAATTAATAGATATGGTAAGTAATAGGTACCATCCACTGATCTTACGATCGAAGTACAAGTCAAAATAAAAAACGAAATACCTAATCATAAAACATAATAAAGCGAGAGAAACCACTTACATGCAAAAACAGGCTTACTTTTAGTTGTAAAGCCAAAGAGCAAAAACCATGGCGAGCACCTAAGTTTTATTTACCTAAAAATAAATAAATAGGGCCAAAAGGCCAACAGCACTTGTTTTTTTTTTAATGGCCTTTGCTTTTAGGCAATTAGCCAAATTCAGTTAATGACAAGTCACAACATTTTAATATCGTAAACTTTCGATTTTTAATGACAAAAGGTTTCACACAAAACCTCGAAAAATAAACAACAGTTTAATAATTAGTTAAAACAAACAATACTTGACTTGGCATATTTTATGTGACGTCTCTACACTAAAGCTGTCACAATTCACTCACCAACAAACACCAACCAACCAAGCAAACCATCACAGATAACTTTCTTATTTTTTGATTTTCCTGTTTGATTTATGTACTCTATGATTAGGACTTTGACTTTGGCCAGTGTTGCCAACGCAAATTTTAAGGCAGCCTTGCGCGATTTCTACCACTCGACCACCAGTGCTCTCTAAACAGTAGGTACTTAAAAAAGAGCAAATATCCGAGATTAACCAAAAACTTGCCTTTAAGTCGCATTTTTAATCAATCTGGTTTATTTAGTACCCTTATAACACGAGGTAACAAATCTACTCAGATAATATTCATCTTGAATTGAGTAGATTCAAATCAATGGCAAATCTACTCAGATAATATTCATCCTGAATATTATCCGAGTAGATTTGTATTCTATTCCTAAAGACTTTGAAATACCCAGCCGTGCCGAGTGAGGAACCGATCAAAATAATTTTATTATCTAGCACCTTGGTCACATATGTATTTTGTATATTTTGTAATGTAATGTAATTATGTACATATTTTATTTTGTTTAATAATTTCTTATTCTTGTTCTTATTCTTGGTCACAGAGTATTAAAACTCTGAGGCCCCCCGGTGCAGTGCGTACGTCGCGCCCGCATGTCACTCATCAGCATCACTCACGAACTAACGTCATTTGTCGTCAGACGTCAATCAATCAGTGTCAATCAGTCGCGTTGGTGTTGGTTGTGTTGTTTACATTTTAGTGATTTTAGTTTTCTTTCTTGAGTTGAATTAATTAGAATTCATTGTTATGAGTATGTACTGAGTTACGAAATTATAGTGCATAAGTAATTATCGCGTTGTTCAAATATTTCTCAAAAGCCCATATTTCAAGTGCCCAGTTTCTTCTTGAGGTATGTGATGCTTGTTTATTATTGATTTATCAAATACCACAGCTATTTTGTTATTGCTATAATCACGTTTTGCGTGCGACACCTTTATTCATGCTTTTTTATATACCTACTTTAAAGTTGGCAAACAAGCTTAGGGGTCCACTTAAAATTATTCGTACTTAGGGCAATCGTTACGAAATATAAAATAATATACTGTTCATGCTTTTAAAAACATGTACCTTTCAAGTTTGCAAACAAGCATAAGGTTCACCTAAATTATTCGTATGGCAATCGTTCTGAAATTCAAAATACTAGTAGACCCGGCGCGGTTTCACTCGCGTTATTTTTTTTTACGCAACTAATTTCTCAGCGTTTAAACCTTCCCTATACTCCTACAAACATTTCAAGACCAAAATTAGCCAAATCAGTCCAGCCGTTCTCGAGTTTTAGCAAGCCTAACGCACAGCAATTCATTTTTATCTAAAAGAAGATTATCATAGTTATTTCGGAATGTATTCAATGAATTTAATTTGAAATGGCTTATGTTGTGAAATAACACAAGCTAATTTTTATCCCGGAAAAATTAACTGTTTGTACGGGACAGCATAAAAATTGCAAAACCTCAGCTGAAACCGTATGGATCAGCTCATATTTAATAACTTAAAATGTAAGACTGTGCATGCTTAGGTTCTTTAGTCTTTGCATTAGCATCATAAATGATTCTTCCCCATTTACCTTTGTATTGACTAAGTGATGGAGTAGGTAGTGGATAGAGAGTGGTGTTTGTAGCTTGCTGTCTTAAAAACTGTAGGTTAACAATTTCAGACAAACATCCAGTTGTTCTTTTAAAAATGATAATGATAATTTACAAATCCTCATCAAGTCTACAGAGTAAGCTTGATTAATAAAAATATAATAATTTTTTTTTTTATTTTCTCTCACTATTAGGTGTTAAAATAGGTAGGTACCACAGAACAGATTTTCTGTAGTTTGATGCTTAGTATCTAGACAAAAGTCCAGTAAACCTGTATTGTGAGAGTCTGGTGCCTGGAAAAGGTTCGTAAAAACCTGTAATTACAGGAAACCAGAGCCCCACTCACTGGATTTGATTGACAAACATCACTAAGATAGGATAGGTAGATACAGAAGGTATTGCCTTGCATTTAACTTATATCTAACATAGAAGGAATTAGTGTAAGATTTATGCGACCTTCAACCCTAAGACATAATATTATAGTATGACATGAGATCAATACTAAGATGGCTGAGGTCAGTGCAGGTGTGTGTGTGTGTGTGTGTGTGTGTGTGTGTGTGTGTGTGTGTGTGTGTGTGTGTGATAAAGTGTCTGAGTGTGAGGGTGAGTGTTTTGATTAGTGTAAGAGTGTAGGTATGTTTGCGAGTGTGATATGGTGTCTAAGTGTGAAGTGTTGGAGTGTAAGGGCGAGTGTTGAAGTGTACCTCTTAGTTTGCATAATTTAAATTATCACATCCATGCTTTATTGGTAGATTAAGATTACAAGCAAAGATTCTAACACCAAAATTTACATGTAGGTACCTATAATTCCGAGTAGATAAATAGAGGTAATGAAGGCGACCAATGTAACGCGGTGGCGAAGGTCCTTCTGCAACGCAGGAGGTTGCGTTGCAGAAGAACCCTGAAACATACAAGATGCAATGCAGCATACGTCATATAAACATTCTAGACTAGCATCGCACACACTTTATCGGTCCACAATCTGCAAGTTCTAGTAAAATTTAGAGGAATTCAGACAGTTAACTTATGGAAAAACCTGAGTGTGAACACAACACTAACTTGCCTGCGTATATCTGTTCTATGCCTGCATCCTTGTGCAAAACATAGATAGGTAATAAAACGTTAGTATGACTCAGTGACAAGACCAACTATGTTAAGACGGTTGTACCCGCTAACTCAGAACACAAACAAATACTAGGCTCTTTCTACCATTGTGTAAAAGTCACTTCATAGAAATACAGCCATCTATAACATACTACCTGAAGAGCTCAAAGAATTATCCGGTGACCTTTTTAAAATAAAACTACACAGATTGTTATTGGAGAATGAATGTTTGGTGGATGAATTTCTTAATTGGAAAAAGAAAAGAAACGATTTTAAAATCTTTTTTTATTATAATATATTATTATATTATACTCGAAATTTGGATATCTGACATTTTGTATGTAATAATTTATGAATTATTATTACAAATTTTTATAATATTTTTTTTTCTCTTTAATTATATGCTTTTTTCATAACTGTACTTCGTACATTACAAAAAAATACAAATTATATAACTTTTTGATGTAGTAAAAAATACTTTGACTGTTGTTATTTAAGTATATTATTTAGATTATTTTTAGTCAAAATCATTGCCAAATCGATGTCCCTTTAAATATTACTTAAAAATCACATACATATTTGCTAGTTAACTATTGATCCTACTTAATCATGCAAAAACGTGCAAAAAATGTATTAAATAAATACTTACATTTGTAATATCGGTCACTTGACAGTTCGGATCGCAACACAATAAATTGTTTTGCTAGAGCATCGATCACCTACATAAGATTGAATGAAAATATGAAATAATTAAATCATTCACCCAATGATTCACTCTTCAAATTGCCAAATATGGATGCTTAAAGGCTGCAAAGCAGTTATTATTTGCACCCTTAGGCGCTTTGTATACGCTCTAGACGTCTTCGTCTTATGCGATGTGCCCACTTGGCGCCATAGCCGTTGCTCTAAAGGTCTATAGCAGGATATAGACCTTCTTTCATGCAAACACTACAATTATATACGCTCCAAAGCCTATACGCAACTATTTGTGTTAGTTGGGTCTTGTTTTTATTTATTAAAATCGAGCCCGTGACTCTTAACAACACTTTCCATAACTATAGACGTTTAGATGCGTCAGAGAGTGGTTAAGAGTACTCTCCTTGTAGATAAGGTCATAAGGGCCAGCAATACGAGTATAATCAAATAGGAGCCTTAATCGTAAAGTACTAGTATAAACCTCTGCTGGCTAATGCGTCTTTCAAATCTATCATCGTCTTTGTTCATTGACTGACATAAAAATGACACTGAAAGACAATACTTAGTGAGCAAAGTGACAGTTTTATATGAATGAATTCTTGTGTGAGTCAGTGGCCAACTATGATTGAATTCGTTATTGATTGACAACTGATGGGGAGAGAAGAATCTCCGTACCTAACATTTTAATAAATTAACTCAAAAAATAGCTTAAATAATCCTCTGCGAAGGGTTTCTGAACATTTTGTTCACAAATTCCCTCATCCTTTGAAAATATAACATTCTCCCTCGAGTCCTGAAGTAACTGACCTACATTACGCCTAAGAAACTTGTGCCGAAAGCAACAAGTTGCCAAACTTGCCTCAGAATGCTCTAGATGTCTTGTAAAATTCGGCGGGTCCCGCAAAAACCCTCGCGCAGTACCACAGAACTATTTAAGTAGAATGAGTGAGTGTATCTACTTCGCGTGCCGAAAAGACGGGCTAAGTAAGGGCTGAGTAACCTTTTTACTCGCCGCTAAACTCAGTCTGCTCCCAACCTGAGGTGGTGTGGTGGTGTGGCAGTGCCTAGAATCGGTTTGCCGCGTGCTTATCGATGCATTTAAAGGGTTAGTTTCAAAATCCCCTTTGAAAATCCCCTTTGAAGGGGATTTTGGGAGTTTATTCATTTTCGCGCGACTTATGTTTCCAATCACTAAAATACATTTTTGTGTAAATTACAAATACGCAAAATGTTACACGCTCGGTTTCCATACAAATCGACGAACTCTTTCATTCTACTTAAATATACTAGGCAGTACTATAACGGCGATAACGCCGTACGTAAGTACTGCCCACATAACTATTGGATGGAATTGAGAAAAACTTTTAATAAAATCGTCTATCTAAAGGAATCTAGGGCACGATATTATTATCGTGCCCTAGATCCCTGTTTTTTTCCTAGATTCCTATTTTGGTTCGACAGAAAAACGATTTTATTAAAAGTTTTTCTCATTGGAAATAATTTAGAATGTTGTTGGAATTATAAAGTGTTCATGGCAGAAATTGGTCAATACCTTTCTAAGCATCTATATCATCTGTAGTGCGATTCTGAGTTTTTAACTTATCCGTGTATCCAGTAAGGTGTGAGTGACGCGAGCTCTCACCTCACTCCTTTACACGTAAAAATTTCAAAACTCAGAATTGCCTTGCTGGCGGTAGTCTGCTGCTGCGTCCGCCACAACGCTGTCGCTCACTTCTGCGCGCGCAGCAACGCCACCCAGCTCGATCGATTGCTACAGCGCGGAGCCACGCGCCGGCCGCCGCGCAGGTCGGAGCATGGTGTCTAGGCCCCGCCTTCCAAACAGGGGAAGTGTGAGTCTTCTCCCGACGTCCGATCAGTCAAGACATACTCGTCTGCCGCGTCCGCGATTACAAAGGCTATAAAATGTATAATAGAAATCGGGTTGTGTTTTATCACCGCTGTGCTGTGAGGCGGGCAGCGGGCGGCGGGTTAGACATCTACGCATAGACAACACGTGAGTAATAAAATGCATTTATTTATTTGTTAGCGGGGTTTGAACCAAAACCGCGTCTGTAAAAACTAATAATAATAATAAAATAAAATAAAGTTTATTGGTTGGTTTTACACAGTGGTCTTATAGGGTACATGTAGGTAGGTGGATGTTATTGCCGGTTGACTTTAACTAATACATTATTTTATACAGGGTAATTCATTATCAACCTGACATATATGACCTGGTATATACAGTACCCAGATGAGTTCTGTCCCCCGCACTAGGTCTCTATTGAGCCTGTTCAGTGGGGTCACAGTGACTCGCTCTGACACTCCTTCATTATTATTACATAATGTACTTAATTTCGGCACATGGGCGTATTTTAATATTATCTTATAAAAGACTTCCTTTATGTACTATAGGAAACACTGTAAAAAATAGCAATTATTATTATAATATAATAATTATAGCGTAGGTACTAGGTAGTAATATAAAAGAGAAATAAAATTAGACTCAAAATTTAAATTTCGTAGGTAACTAATTACTAAACAACTTAACTTAACGATGTAACGTAGCGTAAGTAATTTTATAACATTCTAGTTATAAATATGCATGAATGTTTGTATGTCTTTCGCCTCTCTGGTTGTGAGTGGAGTGAGTGTGTAGTTTTATTTGTATGAGGGTTTATGATGGTGTGAGGGTGTGTTTAGTGTGTATAGGTAAGGAGTGATGTGTGTAATTAGATTAGATTGTATCAAATTAGAGTCTCAGTTTCTTGATAGTTTAGTACTTTTAGGTGATTTATTAGTAGCTGTTTGAGATCTCTATAGTTTGCATTCACATTTTTAATACTTTTGCTGATGCGATAGTATATTTTAGGACCAAGGCTATACGTTGCTCTAGTTCCGAACTTTGTTCTAGTTCTAGGGATCTTAAATATAATGTCTTTCCTACGTTTTTTGTTGCACATTGCTAGGATATCTGTACTTACAAGGGCATGTTGTCGAGTTATTGCCGCTTTAATAAATAATTGTCTGACTGTAAGTACTGAACACTCCATATAAAGAGCGCTAGTAGAGTACCACCTAGGTTTGAATTTTATAATTTTTAGTAAAGCTCTTTGTGCCCTTTCCAGTAGTATCAGGTGAGATTTTGCAGCCCCTCCCCATGCTCTAATACAGTAAGTACTGGGCGAGAGCATAATACACCTTGATGAGGGATTCAAAGTTAAGTGCATGTCGTAACTTTTTGAAGATATAAATGAGTTTCCGAGTGCGACCAGATAGGCTTATGATGTGTTCTTCCCAAGTCAAGTTTTTATCTAAGATAACTCCCAAATACTTTATTTTATCAGTTTGTGCAAGGTCAGGGCATAAGCACTGTATTTAGCTAGCTCGTCCGGGGAAGGACTACCACCATACCTATTTCTGCCGAACACAGCAATGCGAGCAGTAATGCTCGCAATGCTGTGTTCCGGTGTGAAGGGTATGGTTTCCGGTGAAATTACTGGCACATGAGGCTTTCGATCATAGCCTCAAAGAGGCAACCCGCGAGTGATTACACTTGTTTGCCACTTCAGTTGTATTAAATAAAAAGTCGAGCCAAAAAGCGTCACGTCACCATCCTTTTCTCAAAACAGGCCATTTTCGACCCCCCTAAAACTTCGTTGTGGATAAAACTAGTAGCCTGAATTTTCAGTTACCAAGCAGGCATTGTATGATCACTTTCATCATGACAGCCCACTGTTGGGACACTGGCCTACTCTCGGGCGAGAGTGATTGGGTCTTAATCCACCACGCCGACCCAATGCGGATTGGTTGTCATTCGAATTTTTAGTTCTTGGACATGCCGGTTTTCTCACGATGTTTTCCTTCACCGTATTATTAGAGAGCACCGTATTATTATTGGCATTGCGCACTTAAATTTTTCGAACAGAAAAATCCATTGGAGCACGACCGTATTTGAACCCACGACCTTAGGATCGGAAGGCGGGGTATACAAATCTTTTCTCTTTATAATATAAAGTATAGATTAGCGACTCACCCAGCTTCGCGCAGGTGCGTTGAAACCGCACCCGTGCAAAGCTGGGGCGAGTCGCTAGTAATAGATGTAACCTATGTTGCTCAGGGATAATGTAGCATTCTAATGGTTAAAGACTTTTTGAAATTAGACCAGTCGTTTTTGAGTTTATTCGTAACAAACAAAAAAAAACAAAAAAGGACCAGGGAAGGTTTAAACGGTGAGAAAATATGGAAAAATTGCGAATAAAATAACGCGAGTGAAACCGCGCGGGTCATCTAGTATTAGTATAGATTACCATGTCTCCCGTCCGTCACTTAAAGGCCACTGGCAAGTTGTATCAGTCTGTGCTATTCAAGAAGTAGAATGTACCGGAAAAGAAAAAAGTAGGACTATCTCCAAAAAGCAATGAGATGCTATCAAACTTGTAAATAAAACAAACTGTGTTTGACTAAGATGTAAAGTTAGTGAATTCAGAGCTTGTAGAGTTAGGACGTGTAGAGTTAGAAGCTTGGCTCTACATTTGATCTGATAACTTTTTGACTGTGCGAGTCAATGGTCGAGCGCCTTGGCAACATTTAACATGAAAATGTTTTTGGTGGGATCTTTTTTTTTAAAACAAAAGCTTTTTATATTGATAT
Organism: Colostygia pectinataria; assembly: GCA_951394395.1. Lineage (NCBI taxonomy): Eukaryota > Metazoa > Arthropoda > Insecta > Lepidoptera > Geometridae > Colostygia > Colostygia pectinataria. Next base: position 15,567,831 of record OX596348.1, on the reverse strand, counting down.
ACCGACTTGGTATTACATAGATCTCACAACTTTTTACGATAAGAACTAAGTTGCGGGACTTTTTTTTATGTCAGCAAGTGACAAGACAATGAAGGCGCCCACCTGATGTTAAGCACCACGTCTGACTATTACTATTACAAATGCAGTGCCCAAAGCTTAATGTTTTAAGTGTTTGCGTGGTACTGCTCTGCGCTTATCACCCCGAGACATTGTTGTTAAGTCTCTTTCGCCCAGTAATTTCACTTGCTACAGTGCCTTTCAAACCTAAATACAGTAATGCTTGCACACTGCTGCTAGAGGTAGAATATCTGACACTGCGGTGCCGGTGGTATCCATCAAGACAGACTCTTGCTGAAGAGTCCTACCACCAGGTAAACCACCAGGTTTTTAGGCTTTTTAATCAACTCATCCTGTGGGATAAGTTGAAGACTAAATAATTAATTTTTATTGGTCAACTGATCCCGCTCGTAAAAAAGATGAAAAGTAGTGTATGTTTTTGATGGCACTTGTATTTGCTCATATGAGATGCCTATATGTCGACAACGTCTCTGATAGTCAATTTGTGGTCTTCTAATATAAAATCACACTTTGCCACAGTGTTCTTCAGTTGTATACGTTAAAGGACGTCAAGAGCTGGGTTCATCTTCGATGCTCTCCCGTCTACAATGTTTAACTCATGTTTTGACAGTGTTATATGATGGATGAAGTAGATTCTTCTTAGGCTGTTGGCGTTTTTTTTTTTTTTTTTAATATTTAATGACCGCGCAGTGTTCAAAGTTCTCCACTTATATAAATCATCGCACCTGGTTGCACTTTATTCGCACTAACTTAAAAACTACAAATACTACGGAAATGAAATTTTACACGTGGTTTACTAATGAATTCATGAATTAATGCTCATATGAAATTTAATTTAATAAAAATATGAATTTGAGGCCGACTACTTAGCAATCCACCCTTTTTGTACGTCAGTGTTGTTTAATTATCTTCAACGCTCCTTACCTACCCTATAGGAGCGTGTGCCAAGCGCAACAGGTGCTGAACGTTTCAGTACAGTCAGCAAGATAAGGCAAGTCGAAAGACAAGGAATCCATCTTTACTCGGGATATATATACATGTAAATCATCTCTAGCCAACGGTTTTAAAATCATAAAGGTAGCGAGAGCGGCGTGCCGTGTTCCAGACAACGACTATTAATCATTCTGTGACGAGGGGTGAATACGCGATTGCGCAGTATTAATAGATTTTATTGATCATGTCTGGCAAATGGTTGCGATGGGCAACAAAGGTAGATTGAAACATGTGCCTTGACAAAACAGGACAAAAATAATAGGTCCTGTTTTTAGAGTTCTCACTCAACAGGGAATGGACCAAACCATTATTTTACGATTAACATTGATTTTTTTGTCAGTTTGTCTGACTTTAAGTTTTTCTATCAAAATAACCAATGAAAGGTTTTTAATTTTTTCTAAAATTGAAGAAAATGTCTGATTTTCATCACATAATTTTTAAAAAATCTTGGTTCTGCCGTTAACGACACTAAAATGGTTTTTGGGTCAAAATTTTCGAAATTCGCATTCTGAAGTCATAATCAAAAGTTCCAAATATGAGGGGTTTTTTTATGAATTAAATAAGTTAGGCGTCTAAAATATAGTACCTATTTGCATTAAAAAAAACGGGTAACGTCACTAAAATGGTGGATTTTGAATGTTTTGTGGTCATTTTGATTCATGGTTGGTGATAGTGGATTTGATGATGAAGTCGTAATTGTAACTCCTCAGCGAGTAGTAGTAAGGTTATGCTAAGGCTATTTCGAATCGACTTCTTCAGGTGTTCTATCTTACATAAATTGTAATAACAATTACTTAACTATTCGATTCGAATCTCTCTAAATGAGCTTTTCAGAATGCACAATTTTTTTTTGTCAAGAAACGACAAAATGAGCTTTTCAGAATGCACAATTTTTTTTTGTCAAGAAACGACAAAACCGTCAAGTCGTCTGATGTTAAGCGCAACGCTTGACCAAAATAGCAGCAGTGTCACCCAAAAATTTAAGTTTTATAGTTCTGCGTTGCATCTCGTCACCCCGAGACGTGTATGTATTGTCTCTTACGCCCAGTAATTTCACTTGCTTTGCTACACCGTTGCTTACTACACAACCAGATGAGAAATCTCTAGTCTTTTTTTAATCTTTTGCGATCAGAACACATAGTTATATATAAATAAGATTCTACCCGCGACCACAGTTGTTGCAACACAATCGAAACGTCGTAAATACAAAATAAATAAAAAGGTAATAACACGATAAAATCCCGAGAAATCTCTGGGTGCATCATGAGACATATTTATCAAAAACTATTATCCACATAATTTCATTCCGAAGAATGAAGGGTATATACCCATAGGTTTTGAATGAAGTTAACATTATTGACCGAGCGAGCGAAGCGTCTCTGCTACAAGTTTGAAAAAAAAAATTAACGTTCAGGATTTTTGATTTGATCGGTAATTCCAAAAAGGGGCTACTAGATATCTTATGAAATGCGATTTCTTTTTATTAACAGTAATATTAAATTGGTATCATACATTTTTTATAAAGATCTGAATAGGATCTTCGGCGTGTTGAGCAGAACAGTTCCTCAAAATTTCTCACTTTTATAAGTTTGTGCTCGCGAGGTCTACTATTCGCAGAGATACTAGTTACTATACGCTAAGTAGTTAAAATATGTATGCTGTTTATTGATCGACCGTCTGGGTTGTGGTGCACTTTGTCCCGGGGCGGAGGAAACGAAGACAGACATGGGCGGGCGAGGGGGCGGTAATTGCAGCAAGGCGGGCGGCGTTCTGAGGGGCGGGAAACGACCCCTCCCCTCTAGTCTTCCGGATGCATCGATTTTGCTAGAAATAGCTTGAAATTATTTATTCTTGTATGCCGATCGTGGTTCGGATGACTGAATGCAGTTACTAACTCGTTGTCGTCGGGTTAGGTAATAGTACGAGTATTAGTTTTTTCGCGTTTCCCGGGTCTTTGGTTATGGGATCGGCTTTTTTTCATGTGAATTAATATCATCATGACAGTCTTCTAATCTTCCCACTGTTGGGACACTTCACGCGGACTCAATGCGGATTGGTGAATTAATATATATGAATAAAATTTTATATTTTTCTTGCAATATCAGTGAAATGAAATGAAATGAAATGAAATGAAATGAAATAAGTTTATTTGCTAAAACACGGTAGGAAACATTATAGGTCTTAATATAATAATATGAAGTACAACATGTTTTTGCTTCACAAGCATGCAAATATTATAGTTGAGGTAAAGCAATAAAGGTCTGAGTAGTAGGTACAATGTTAAAAATGTGATCACTTACTAAAAAAAAATCATTAAAAAAATCAATACTAATATCTAATTAATGAATTATTACTTGGTTAAAATTAATAACAAAATGTCAGAAATCCAAATTTTGAGTATAATATAATGAAAAAATAATAAAAATAATAATAATGACAATAATGTTTGCATCTAATAAACCTTGTGAAACCAGTGATTTTAAAGATAAAACCGAGTACGTTTAATTCTCTTATTACAGTATTCAATACTTGATGTAAAACTGTGAGACCGCGTGTGAAACAGTATACAGCGCTCTAATATCCATATCGTGAGAGATCGCTTTTATAGATAAGACCGCCCATTACCTTATTTATAAGGTGGACAATAAAGATATAAATATAATCTATCAATCTAAGTATCTATCATTGACGTCGATCAAAAGGCCGCCGGTCTAAAGTGGAACTGGGCCGGACTCTTACACCGCATGCCTAATACCTAAGTATGTAAGTTCGTGTGAGTCGCCAACAGTCGCCAACTCTGGTGGCGTAGTTAATAAGCCGCCTGAAGGCCTCCATCATGGCCTAGAAACTTTAAAAAAGCTGGGACCGACTACTTAACGTGTTCTTAAATTGCCACTGGCTGTCAACCATCCGAATGCTGACCACGCGGAACAGTGCTTCCGTTGATCTGTTAGCAACAACTGTGCTGGCCAGTGCAAATAGCAAATATTCTCAGGGTCACAACCCGTTAGTGATTACTCCGGTATTACAAAGTGGGCCCTACGCTTGTTTGCCATTTTGGTGGTATAAAAAACATAATAATAATTAAGTTATAGATTCACTCATTCACTCAGCCTTCTTCATTAGCATTAATTACTATGTAAAACTCATTGTTTCAGCAAAACGAATAATGCCATGACGGGACTGGAACAATGTTCAAAATCGAATCATATGTGACACCCATATTGTTGAGTTACGTCGACAAGTATGTGCGAGATTTCAAACCAGCGGACGCACAGGTTTGTCTGCAAAGCAGTTCGCAAGCACCTGTCACGCTTAGGCAACACTTTGCTAATTTACTAATATGCAGTCTTTTTTTGATATATCAGCATATGACGACGGTCAAGTCGGTCGCCTGACGTTAACCTTCAATCCTAACCATAACAGCAGTTTACTGCAGTGACACCCAAAAATCTGTGTTTTAAAGTTTTGCGTGTCACTGCACTACGCTCGTAATCCCAAGACGCTGTTAAGTTTCTTTAAAAATTTGTAAGAAGTAACGTTTTTAATTTTTGCTGTTTCCATAAAAAAGTGAAACATTTATTGTCACATCTTTTGAATTGATCGAGTTGAAGTATCATTTTTTAAGGTCTAACTCTAAGCTCACAATCTTTGAATATATTAGAATATCAAATTGATATCTTTAGCCGTGCCTGAAAAATGTTTCCAAAATCAAGATTTAAAATCCAATCGTTTTTTGAAAGGGCTTTTTTTTGAAGGGACAAACGACTGACAATGAAGTGATCTTATAAGGATTCCGTCTTTTCCTCTTGAGGTACGGAACCCTAAAAATAAATTTCCGATACAATGCCTTTCTAACTGCTTTTTCTATTTACCGAGAAAAAATCCTTCGTGCCTATTCTCTGCATGTAGATTTATGTTATTTTAAACGAGCTGGTAATATAGGTGTCACTATGGGGCGGAGGGGTCGCACTGCACAACTTGGTGCTCAAAGCAGATGTACTACAGCAAGAAGTGGCACTGCCATTCACTCTTGTCTCCGGACGCATCCACGAGCTGCTTATTCAAGTTCCGTGGACGAAAATCATGTCGGAGCCCATCGTTGTCACTATTGATACTATAGGTACTGCAATATTTTTTTTACTAAGTACAGATATATGAAATACGTTATACATATTTAAAGATTTAAAAATATACATTAATCAATGAATACTTTCAGAATGCGTGTTGAGTCTAAATCCGCCTACAGTGACTGATGATGAGCCACCTGATTCTCCGAGGTAAAATTACATTACACATATTGCTGTGTAAATGATATCTGTCAGCTTTTTTGACCCTGCTAGCCTATTGTGAAATTATGAACGTTTTAGAAATACCTACTCATCTTATACATTTTTCATGCTATATTCATGAATTACGAAGTTTGCCTGTATTATGACCGTTTTTATAAATACCAGTATCTAATACAGTTTTGTAAACAGCCGTAAAGCGCAAATGGTCGAAGCTCCTCCGGGCTACATGCAAGCTCTCGTGCGAAGAATAGTGAGCAACATAGCTCTGCGGGTCCATCACCTTATAGTCAAATACGTGCAAGACGACATCGTACTGTCGTTGAACGTTAAGCATCTCGCTGTGGATAGCGCTGGATTGAATTGGGAACCATCTTTTGCCGGTACAATTTCTTTTATGACCAATATAATTAAAATCTGTTTATATTTAAATCTTTTTTGTTGAATAAACATAGATAAATATATCTTTGAATAAAGTTAAGAGGGTCTCTACAATGAGCTCTATTGTATCATTGAGTTCAACTGTTTTTAAACAACACGGAAAATGAGTTCTGCAAAAAGCGTTCTTAGTAGTTCAGCTGCCGCTCTGTTTACTTTTTTATATAAAAAAGGGTATAGAAATTGATCGTAATATCAATGATCGCTTTTTATAACAAAACTGGTTAGTTTATCGAGAGAAACAGAGACAATATGCCATCTGAAGCAATACCTACCAAAGTTTATGTTTTTATTAAATTACAATACCAATTATTAATTCTAAATGTTGTTATTCAGACATAGACCAAATCCATCCAGTAATAAGGAGATTGATGCGATTGGACGACCTAACCTTGTGCTTAGACCGAGCTGATGCGGATGGAAAAATCCGTTTTTACCAGGAACCCTTACTATATAGATGTCAATTGGATTTGCGGTAAAAAATATCTTATTTTTTCTCGAATTAAATCGTTTGATTAGTTAATATTAAACACATTTTTCGTTGCTTCGTTTAGGGTGCTAACTCGTCTGGTATCTGCGAATACTCGAAGGGCGAGTAGTATGAGTATACAACTCCGCTCGTCTAAACTTGCGTGGGGAGTGACCAGTGACCAGTTGACACTACTCTTGCGGCTGTACAGAGAAAGATACACTATCCGTCTTAAGACCCCGACGCCATCGCCGAAAGTGCCCAGTACTGGTTACAACAATCAAGCTACGCAGTCCTTACGTACGAGTAGGTATCTTTAAATAGATTTTTTTCTATTCAATTAAAATGCTGTTAACCTGATCACGTATGCTTGTTTTTTTCTACCATAGTTTTACAACAGTAGCAAATCCAGAACCGCCAGTTTTGGCGATTTTGTCCAGATTTGAATTATTATTTCGACTTGAACCAGCAACATTCCATTAATTAAGTCGCTCTGTTTGTCGAAATAAACTTTAGGATGTCTGCGGCTCGAAGTGCTGATAGATTTTGTTGATCCAAAAATCCAAAAAATCCATGTCTAATCAAAGCAGAAGTAGATATTTTGATTAAAAAACTACGCGGTTTTCACTTCTCCTTAAATCTTACGAAATATTTTAAAGTAGCTGCTGCCCGCTGCTTTACTTGCGTAGTGCCCGGATAAAAGCCAAAGTACACCGGCTGCGAACACTTAAACGTAGATGTGCACGTTCCACTGCGTTGTAATACTTGTAATGTATCGAACTGTATAAGTTCCGTGCCAGTTTTCTCACGATGTATTCCTTCACCGCTTGATAGCACTGGCATTATAAAAATTAATTGATGCAAGACAGGTTTCGAACCCAATCTAAAAGTTATGGGTTCGAACCGAACGTGCTAACAGTCACCATTACTAGGCCATTAGCGCTCTGAAACTAGTGGAAAAGAATCCACTTTTCCTCTGATATCGCAAAAGCGAAGGCTCAGGTGGGAGCTAGATTCCTAGAAATTAATGTATTCACAGATTCGACATCATCGAACTCCGCGGAGCCAGCGCGGTCGGAGAGCTGGTCCGAGTGGGCGTGGTCGTGGCTCCCGACCTGGATGGACCGCGATGGCGCGGACGAAGCGCCCGTCGGACCCATCCCGCTGCCAGTACACTTTGCGGCTTATCTGGACGACGTGTCACTGGTTTTCAAGGTGAGTTTCAACAGCATTGTCGAGCTTGCGAGCACTTTTTTTATTTAGTTTTAGCAGATGCCCGCCCGCGTGATGGTAAACAACAACATTGTAAAGCTCAGCTCAGGCAATTGCCACATTCCATGTCTTAATCTAAGATCATCTGTAAGTATTTTTTTCCCCACTGCTGAGCGAGAGGAATTACCTCCAGTTGTCTATATCCTTCGCAGTCTTGCATAATCCTCTTCCAATGAGGTTTTGCTCTTGGCCGTAAAGCCGTCAAGGATATCGGCTTGACGGATTTCCTTATTTATCAGAGGACATTCTAAGACAGAAGGATAAAAAAATGTGCTTGTAATTTCTCTAGCACCATTCGAACACCTTATATAATAATTATTTTTTTTAATACTCTGCTGTGCGATGGCCAAATGCCCGATTAAAAAACAAGAGGTCGATTCCCGCTGCATGACGATGTTCGCGTGATCTGCAAATATTTGCACCAGGTCTGCCTGTTGCGGTACACAACCATAATACGTAGTTTCTGATACCACCACGATACAGGAAATATTAGATCAAGATTATGTTGTTTTATATAAACACTGCACCCGTAAATTTATTTTGTTACTGCCAGTTGTACATTTTATTTGGACTACGGGGAGTTACCCGATTTCGGTCTGTTTAAAGCCATTAATAATGTTGGGGCGTCTACAACGTTCATTTTTATGGCCCGGTAGGGCGGCATTTATTTTCCACTACGCCAACCCCAGTTTAGTATACCTACAGCTCCGGAGTGAACGTTTGTGTGACGCCATCGCCATTTTGTTATAAAACTAACTAATAATGAGCAATTATCATTGCTCATTATTAGTGCTTGCGTCGCCTGCGTGCTTAATAAGCGTGTACTATCTTGTCGAATGGTTTATTTTTGTGCTAAGCGTACAGCTTAAACTAACAGTTCATTAAACAATAAATAAACTGCTAAATGAGCGATTACGCAGTTATTAATATGTAAGAATAAGCGCCAACCAATTATTTTATATATTTTGATTTTTAGTTCAACTATTTCATTATGTATGTATTTTGTATAATACTACATTATGTCATGTATAGTTCTCACAACGGATCTCGGCCGTTGTGAAACTAGCCGTTTCGATGCGCAATGGAGCTTTTTCAAACTAAATTGTCTTTGCGCATCACAAACGGCTAACTTCACGGAAGCCTAGATCCGCTGTGCGAACTATACATTTAATTTAAAGCAAAGCCTTCACTTTTTTCCACCTCGATATTTTTGGGTACTGTGGGCCGCATAAAATGTAAAAATCAAGATCAATCCGACATCTTCTTGAGATTTGCCGCGACACGGCTCAGGCGCATGCAAAGCAATTAATATTACTTTCATTGTACGTACGATTTTAAACTAGTAAGTGTTTTTTTTAATGTCAGCGAATGGCGAGGCGATTAATTCGGTCGCTTTCTGACAATACACCAGTTGCAGTCTCACATAAACCTTATGTGTTAAAGTTCTGCGTGGTAATACAATGCGTTCGCCACCCCGAAGGGGTTGTTAGGTCTCTTTCGCCTAATTTCACTCGTGTATCGCTTGTGTAAGTGTTTGCGACTATTAATCTGCGAACATTGCAATTTTTTTACTAAATAAGTGCTCGCGCAGAATAAAGTTTTATGAGGTAGGGCATAGCGAGATTTTCTCGCCTAGAAGTGAAACAACTCGATTGAGGAGGTACCTCCGCCCTACAAAAGATCGCAGTTAAATAACATTATTTGTTTAGAATATTCAAATTCAAATTATATTTATCCAATACAATCATAGGGATCACTTTGAAACGTCCTAAAGCTAAAAGTAGCTATAGTGTTGTATATCTATTCTGTGGTGTTGTGTTCCTGGGGTGAGTAAGGTTGCCTGAGTTCTTTGGTTGATAGTGTATAGACGCGGCATCTTGACGTGGCGGTGACACGGCTGACCTCTCGTCGCCCGCAGGCGTATTATGTTCCCGAATCCCGGGATTCAATTCATATTTTCAATTTTAAAAGTTCTATATTAATAAATAACTTAATCTAGTAAAATTTACAGTGTGGATATATTCTAGAAAAATTACACCGTTTTTGCCTTTGTGCTTTTTAAAACTTATAGGAAAAAGTTTATTAGGATAGAATGTTAATTAATGTATGTTTTGTCACATAATAGCAGTGTGAGAGCTGATGTATGTAAGCTTTACAAGGAGCATTAAATTTTTTAGCATAACTTTACCCTGATTGCTGTAATCTTTGCCGAGGCTAAACTGCCAGTTTGTGCAAACTCCCTCGCATAGTAGTCGTGCCAGTAAACATTGCCACGACAGAAAGTGTTCGGGGTCCCTTCAGCCAAACGCAAAACCTGTATCAACTGTCGTTAAGTTGGAATCTTACCCATTTGTTCGTCAGATCGTCGACGCAGATTCTTTAGTTCCATTTAAAACCTCCTTTAAATATAATAGTTAAAAAATAATAATAGTCGTATCCAGCGGCATCTTCGTTCACACTTAAAGTAAACTTTTAGTCGAGACAAATTAGCAATCCACTTTGGAATGAGAGATAATAAGCTGAGTTTTCCTATATATCTTAATTTTGACGATCTAAAAGTTGTCTCAAATGTCTCATAAAATCTCGTGTCTGCTCGTAAGTTATTCAAGGTTAAAAGTCGCAAAAATTGTATTTTCGGAGTTATCTAGATTTATATATCTCCAATGATGTTAACATCTGTTATTAGAGCATAATATTTACAACAAATTTGGTTTCACACAATTTTTACGTCTGCTCCATTAATGAGGCAAGTCAATGGTGCAAACGTAACTACGAGACAAGTCAATGGTGCAAACGTAACTACGGCAAATTCATGCTTTCAACCAGCAAGTTTTGAGGGCGTAGATATATTTAATTTTATTGATGGAAATTTGACCCCATTTTGTTGGGGCCGTGCCGCATGCTGGCTGGGCAACAACTTAGTAGAATAAGAATAATATATTTTGCCAAAAAAGAAACTTAAGAAACAATAGGTAGGTACTTAGGTATACGCTTATAATAATTACGATCGATAGTATTATAGAATGAATGATTGAATGAATAAAAATACCATTATGATACTAATGTGTAACATTGGTGATTACCGCTGAGGCGCCATTGAGACCCTCTCCTACGGCTCGGGTCTTAAGATAGCCGAGGACGGTAATCATCAATACACACGTGTATCATACGACGTTTTTCAACACACTTGTGAATAAAATAACAAAAAAAAACTCGTAATAAAATAACAAAAAAAATCTATAACTCACTCGCAATGAAAAAGTCATAGTTTGATTGTGGGTGTCATTCTGTGCCTAATTGCGATGACCATAGAGCCACTTTATAAGACAGATAGAAAGAAAGAAAGAATAATAATTCATTAACACCCAACATACACAAAAAAAAATATATATATATAAACAAGTAGGTATTTGGGTAATCTTTTAGGTACAAATAAAAATAAAGAAAATGTAAGAAAACACAATAGTTTGTAGTAGTAGTAGTGTAGTGTAGTGTTTGTTTCACGGTGTAAGTGGTAATACCAGTCAGAGTGCTATTAAATATTCATTCACCCATTGATACTTTATTAAAAGGGGTGAATATGTATCCAACCCTTCAATAGTATCCAAGTGTGCCACAGAACAATAGCGTTTCACGAACGATCAAAATAATAACAGCGTTTACCCATATTATTTGGCGATTTTAGAGATAAACTGCTATTTTGAAAACCGGTTGCAATAACGGTTATAACAGACGAAAAATCTCTAGTACTATTCCGCTTAACCTTTTAACTAATGAGGTCACACAGTTAACACAGTTAATCTCAAAAGAAAAATATCGACACGTGTTTCATCCCTCCACGGGACATCATCAGGACCATCGACTTGTTTTCCGGCAGACGTGTTGCTCCGTCTAGCGCTGGAGCCAAAGTACTAGAAATTTTTCGTTTGTTTTTTATCTTGTAATGGCTTTCCGCAAAGTAACGCCTGAATCTATCAATTATAATGGTTATACGAAAATAATCGTTGAAACTTTAATAATACGGATGATTTTAGCGGTGAATATTGGTTCCTTTAAAAACCAGTTGTAAATTCTTAGGTGATGGAACTGGAGAGTGGAACTCGCAAGCGACCTCGGGTCGTGTTGGAGCTCATCGCAACGCACGCGGCGGTCAAAAGCTATACCTGCTCGCCCAGCACTGCCAAAATACGCTTCGGAACGAGACGATTTACGATCCTCTCGAAGGGAAAGTGCGTTTGCGGGTTTTTGGACTACTGCGCTGTGAGTTGTTTTATTAAAAGTGGTTTTAGCCTAACCTATTTTCAACCGATTCCAAAAAAGAAATTAGTTCGATTAATGTTTTTTGTATGTTTGTTACGACTGTTACGAATACTCCGCCAATTATGAATTAACTTTAATGATTTATAGGTAGGTAATCTTCAGAAATAGTCCCATGTGAATTTTATCAAAGATGGTTCCGTACTTTTTTATGAATCATAAAAAAGTGTCGATAAATACATCGCCTGTCAATAAATATATCACATCAATCTATCCATTTTTTTAATATTTTAGTTTGAAGTCGGTTTTTGTTTTTGTTTCCAAAAATTTATTATGGAGGTATTTCGAACAGGCAAACGAAGAGCCGACGGTTTACCTCCGCAAGTTGGAAGAAGATTCTTCAGCCGAAGTGTGGGTGTGGCCTGAAGAGCAATTGGATGGCTTGGAGAAGGCGCGGGCCGTTGACGAGAAGTACCGCTCCACACCTGATTTGGTAAGTAAGGGCGTTAGGCTCAAGATGTAATTTAACAAAAAATATCCACATGTACGAGAGACCTACCTTGCTCCACAGGCATTCGAAAAATATCAGTTTTTTATTTTTTTTATACAACTGAAGTAGCAACCAAGCGTACGGCCCACAAGATGGTAAGCGGTTACCGCAGCCTTTGAATGCTTGCAATACCAGAGGTATCACTCGCGGGCGCACCTTGAGGCATAGATCGAAAGCTCATGTGCCAGTCATTTCACCGGAAACCATACCCTTCACACCGCAACACAGCAATGCGAGCATTACTGCTTGGCGGCAGAAATAGGTATGGTGGTAGTCCTTCCCCGGACGAGCTCTATCACAGAGAACTCTACTAAATTTTCACGTCGTTAATTTACACCTTTACAGTTGTACTATTATTCGTTTTGTGCTTGGTAAGTTAATCACTACCTTAATGTTAAACACACTAATGTTATAAATGCAAAAGAGTGAATGAAACAAACAAACAATGTTTGTTTGTTTGTATCACGCCAGAACAGCTGAACGGATCTAAGTATATGAAATTTGGCAAAAGCATAAATTATGGTTAACTAACACAGACGGCAGAGCTGCACATTAACTTGTAAACATGCTTATTTAAATAAATGAATTTTGTATTTTGTATGGTCTAGAATAGCATGTAGGCTACTTTTTACCTTTCTTTCATTCTCTCTTTGTAGTGTGAGTGTACTAAGAAAGAAAATAATTGAAATTTGCGAAAAAGAATCGTATTATTAATGTTGTAACAAATTAAAGTTAAGTTGTTTTAGTTATTTTTTTTCGGTTCCAGAGGTCTAGATGCTTATTAAAATATTTTATTATAAATGTATTCCTTTAGTTTTTTTAGAACTAAACATTAATTCACAAGTTTTAATAATGATTCTAACTAAAATTTAAATATAAAATACAGAGGTACTTATACTACTGGACATAACAGAGATCAGACATGTGAGACGGATCTTTGAGCTTAAATAATTACTAATATAATTATTGTGTTAGAGCGTCGTATAAACTCCGCACAAGCTCTGATTATTTCCGAGCTCGCATAAATCAATAACACACCCCTATATGCCTAGGTATATAAAGTACAAACAGTTTTCGTACTCTAAAATTCTCCCCCTATAACATATGTAACTAAAATATCAAAGGATAGCCCTCACATTGTATTTCTAGGGTTTCGTATTTCTAACGAAAAACGGAACCCGTAAAGGGATTTAAGAGTATTAGAGTTCTTTGTGATAAACACGTCCGGGGAAGTACTACCACCATACCTATTTCTGCCGCAAAGCAGTAATAATATAATATAATCTTTATTTCAGGCAACTTAGTACATAACTTATGACAGGCCCATATTTATATATACCTTAAAACTAACATACATATATATATAAAATTAAACCACACTAATAGCACTATAAAAAAGTAATGCTCGCATTGCTGTGTTGCGGTGTGAAGGGTATGGTTTCCGGTGAAATTACTGGCACTGGAAATGAGCTTTCGATCTATGCCTCAAGGTGCGCCCGCGAGTGATACCTCTGGTATTGCAAGCATTCTAAGGCTGCGGTAACCGCTTACCATCTTGTGGGCCGTACGCTTGGTTGCCACTTCAGTTGTATAAAAAAAGGGATCACTTTGTTATCATATCAGTTTATTCGTCATAAATGTGATAATAATAATAATATGTGAGAGCACCGGTGGTCTAGTGGTAATGACCCCGCCTTCCGATCCTAAGGTCGTGGGTTCAAACCCGATCGTGCGCCAATGGATTTTTTTGTTCGAAAAATTTATGTGCGCAATGCCAGTGCTCTCATACGGTGAAGAAAAACATCGTGAGGAAACCGGCATGTCCAAGAACTAAAAATTCGAAAGACATGTGCCATCCACCAATCCGCATTGGGTCCGCGTGGTGGATTAAGACCCAATCACTCTCGCCTGAGAGTAGGCCAGTGTCCCAGCAGTGGTAACATTAGAAGGCTGTCATGATGATGATGATTATCCGTCGTCTCTCAAGTCCTGTTTTTTTTTTCAATAACTCTAGCGCTCTGTCACACTCATTGGCGTAAATTTACCTATCTTGTAAAATTCTTTTTACTTTAAACTTGATTCGAAAATGATTCAAATGACTTCAAAACAATTTACAAATCAATTGGAAGCGTTTGCAGTTAAGCTGAGTTTTTATATTCTACAGAACAGAATCCTCAGAGCGCAAATCTCGTTCGCACTTGTCTGTTTTCATTCTAAAGTTCCATAATCAACCCCTTTCGCAAACGAAACGGTATGACTCATGTTCTTTATTATTTAACCGCACTTTTGTAATTACAGTCCAGTGTTGTTACTCAATTACTTTAGTGTGTCACATAATTACCTCAGCTTTTACTTTGACATTTAGATAATACGAGCTGACCCGCGCGGCTTCACTCGCGTTTTTGCAGTTTTTATGCTATCCCACAGGAACAGTTAATTTTTCCGGGATGAAAAGTAGCCTATGTGTTATTCCAGGATTTAATCTACATTCCAAATGTCATGCTAATAGGTTAAGTCGTCACGGAGATACGTTGTAACAAACACACACACACAGACTTTCGCATTTAAAATATTAGTAGGAAGTACATGAATTGTCGGTCAGGGGTTCCGTCGTGAAGGCTAAATGACAATAATAATAAATATTGGTGGATATTTTTACACAGCGCCTGTGTGTGAATCCAGCGTACGTAGTCTGACAAATAAATTTGAACTGTTAACAAATTAGCTCATTGTGATGTAGTTCAATTTAGTTATTAATATTTCGCACTAGGATACAAAATATAATTACTAACACATTTCATGCACTTTTTCGAACTACCGATTCCTTAAACGACATTTCGATCTACATAGATGTAGTATTTTCGGTTCATTTTGCACGGTTTGAAAAATTTCTGATATATAAATCGGAATTAAATGCTCTACCTGGTGGTAGGACTTTTCAGCAAGAGCCCGTCTGATATTCTGCCTCCAAGCAGTAGTGTGCAAGCATTACTGTGTTAAGGTTTGAAGGGCACTGTAGCAAGTGAAATTACTGTGTGAAAGATACTTAACAACAATGTCTCGGGTGATAAGCGCAGTGCACAGCCACACAAACACTTAAAAACTTCAAGCTTTGGGTGGCACCGCATCTGTAATAGTCTGGCGTGGTGCTTAACATCAGGCAGGTGCCTTGATTGTCTTGCCACTTGCTGACATAAAAAAATTACTACTCAGTACTAATTCTGCGCAAACAAGGTCAAAGCAGGGCTGGTTTTCAGTCTACCCCAAAGCTCGAACTTAGGTGGTAGTTTGATAAATATAATAGTAATAGTAGTTTGATAAATATAATTGATGTAGTATGATAAATATAATATTGGAACACAAATTGACTATGACATCTGTTACGCTACTATTAAATTTTTCGAGAGGAACAAGATATTATGTTAAATTAAAACTGTTACCTTATAGATATAATTTACTTTTTTATACTTATCTACTGAAAAGAAAAGAAAAGAAGAACTAAAAAAAAAAACAAAAAAATCACATCAAAACAAAAACAAAAACCATTGACTACGAGACGTGAGTGTGTGTATGTTAAGAGTGAGTAGGGTGTGAGGGTTGCGTGAGAGTGTGTGTGCATGTGGAAAACGAGTTCTGTATTATTTGTCAGACTATAGTAGGCACTAATATTGGTTCTGTGTCCATGGGGACTTAAATTTAGAAATTCATCTAAATTCGTCCACCTATTTGAGCGTGACGGAATAACTAAATAATACACACACGCACAAACTTTGTGTTGCCTGCGTCTTCGTTCACGTGGTTTTTAGGTGTACACGGGATCCGTATATTTTTCCGGGATATAAAGTATGTATTCCAGACTATAATCTATCTTTGTGCCGATCTAGATATGTTTAGCCGTTCTGGCGTGATTGAGTACGTATTGGCCTTTCATAGTCTGTGCCATCTACCGCGAACCTGCGCTTATCTGATCCACTTACTGCCCGTGTTTCCGTGGGATAAAAAGTGTTAAACCGCGGGTAACACCGCGGGGCGCAGCTAGAGTGACATTATCAAAATTACTGGTATTAAGTACCTGGGTTAAATCATCATCATCATTTATCTTAATAAGCGATGATTTAACCCAGGTTACACCAGAAAAGCAGCAGTCAGACCCTGGCCAGCCGGAGGAACCGCCCCCAGAGCCAGCGGAACAGAAGGATGACAGCAATGAGTTCTGGCAGTCTCTCGCGCCGCAAATTTACATCGAGTTCAGTCACGAGAGGGCGCCACCGCATAATTACGTCAATCCATACGATTGCGCGCCTGTCGACTTTCAATATAGGTAAGTTATACATACTGGCACACCCAGACACTCTCAATAAAATGTATGAAGCAGGCGCGTCGCAATCACCACATGCATGGTTTGTGTATGTAAACGGTTCTGTTGTATGTGTGAGTGTCATGGTTGGTCCCGTCCAATTATAGCAAGAGCGATAGCACACTTTCGCACGCGGTGGCATGCGCGCGCTTGTACCTACACAAAATAAAAATAAATGCGTGCCTTAGACTTAAGGTTCAGCGCCGGCGAAAGGTGCCGGCAATCTCGAGACCTGGGTGGAGTAAGTAAAACCAGTGGGAGGTAGGGAGTGGCCAGTCTGTACTCAGTACTTATATCTGTTCTGTGATACTGGTTTGTATAATGTACAATACTATAATAAAAGCAGACTGTATCCTGTTAAATTTGTCTGAACTTAAAACGTATACTGTTCGTACAAATAGTACAAAAAACCTAGAATCGGACATCTGCCTCTTGATCTCATAACTCCAACAACAATCTCCATTGATCTCTATCTCAAACTGTCTAATGGCAGTCTCTCGCGCCGCAAATTTACATCGAGTTCAGTAACGAGAGGGCACCACCGCATAATTACGTCAATCCGTACGATTGCGCGCCTGACGACTTTCAATATTGGTAAGTTTTACATACTGGTTTGCATAATGTACCATAATATTACAAAAGCAAACTGTATCCTGTCAAATTTGACAGGACACGAAACGTATACTGTTTTTATACCACTAGAGTGGCAACCAAGCGTACGGCCCACTTGATGGTCAGCGGTTACCGTAGCCTAAGTACGCATGCACATCATAGATATCACTTGCGTGTTACCACCCTGATGAATGAAGATTGGTCGCTAACGGATTTATGTGATCAACCCGCGGATGTCCTGATGCTGATTAACCAATTTGCAGTGATTGGGTGGAGGACTGTGATATGAAGATTATCTTGGAGTCGATGGAGGTTCGGATCTGCATGGGACTATTGCACCGGCTGTCGACCCTCGCGACCATATACCAGGAGCTGCCGGAAGTGCCTATACCAGGTACTGCTGGATGGATACAAGTAGCTGGCTAAGTTGTTCTTAACAGATCAACGAATTTAAGCACTGTTCCGCGTACTTACCATTTAGATGGGTCACCCCCAGTGGCAATTTCAACTGAGCGCTCCCGTGCTTCGGAAGGCACGTTAAGCAGTCGGTTCCGGTTTTCAAAGGTTAGACCATGACAGAGGCGTTCGGGCGGCCTAAAAACTCTGTCACCAGAGTTGGCCACTGACTCATACGAGCTGACTTACTTATTTTTATTTTATTTTATTTTATTTTTACATGTTTGGAAAACTAACAGTTTATATAATGTGAGAATGGCAATGCTTAAAATATAGAACAGGATTAACCTAAACAGTTTTCACTAATAGTTCACTTATACTTAACAAGGTTTTAGTTGTCCACAAATTATAACACTTAGTGGGTTTTAACACTTAATAATTTTTAGAAAAAATGAATAAGAAAACAATGATTACATAATTAATAGGTACCTACCTAACAGAAAAATGGAAACCTAAGAATACATGGGAGTCACTCACTATTCCAATTGAAAAAGGTCATGAAGATCATCATGATGCTAATAAGCCATATAAACTCATGTAAAGAAATTTTGTGCAATTAACTTTTTGAAAAAGTTTAGCCTTGCTTCAAATAAGTCTACATACATTGAATAGTTAGTGTTGAAGAGATTGCCGGTTCGTACAAAGAATGAGTTCTGCCTATAATTCGTAGAACATGGTATGAATACGATAAGCCTGTTGTGTCTTGTTGTGTACTGCTGGGCAAAGGCCTCCCCTTGATGTCTCCAGCCATCTCGGTTTTGTGCCAGTTGGAACCAAGCTTACTTACTTACTTAACATCTATTAAAGATGATCAAGGTGTATGTAGCGGCTGATTGGCCTCCAAATAAGTTTCTTATTTGGAGGCTTTCTCCTCATAGAGGAATCAGTTTTATGTGCTCAAAAAAATACATGTCATTAATTGACCTTTAACCTGCGAAGTGTACATTCAAAAAAGTTGTATCTGTTTATTTACTATGTGAAAAAAAAAAAACAAAGAGCAGCTGTTTTCGACTGAAAATTTGATTCAACATCTAAACGACATAAAATTTTGTAATTTTTCTTTCACCTAAATGTCGGCAAAGACTTTAATTTCAACTTGTACATTTGATGCTGTGATGCTGTGATGTGATGGTTTTTCACGTAGCAATTAAATATTTTCATTAAATAATGGTGGTATTAGTTACCCTTGGAAGGTGGTCGCGCGGGCGACGGGCGGCAGTTTAACACCAACTGTCGTACGGGTAGGTTGTGCTCGTCTGCCGGGTGCGCTTACATGTTTTATTCCTCGGTCGGTGCGTGGCCGAAACGATAGCTACGCCCATTTGGTCAAGGTCATCGGGTACGGTTAGCGACTTAAGTAGCGTCCATATATGAAGCCATTAGGCACTACGTTCTTGACTAGTAAGGCCTATAGAGAGCGGAAGCCACGGCCGCAATCCTTTTTTTAAAACGTTTTTTTTTTCAGATCTACTCAAGCGTGTTCTAACGGTAGAAGAATGCGATGCGCTAATTGACAATCTACCTCAGCAGCGAGTGAGCTTCGAGGCGCGCGGTCTACGCATCCGGATCATTCCCTGGGACCACGCGGCCTCAGAGCGGCCTACACCGCCCCCGCTGGTCTGTAACAGTCCTTATGATATTCACTTCATTTCACTTCTTTGTTTATGGCGTCTGTGGCTTGGTTGTCACAATTCTGCCAGTCATCATCATCATGACAGCCATCTAATGTTCCCACTGCTGGGACACTGGCCTGCTCTCGAACAAGAGTGTCTTAATCCACCACACGGACCCAGTGCGGATTGGTGGATGTCCTTCGATTTTTTTAGTTCTTGGACATGCTGGTTTCCTCACGATGTTTTCCTTCACCAGTGTCTATGATATTCTAAACTAACTACAAAAACACGGGCACGCAGGTCTATCGTGAGATGTCAATGTCAAAAAGTTTGACTTAATTCAATTTCCGTAGAGCACTTTCGTATGCAAAATTTCAGAGTTTGACTGAAATTGTTTGTTCGATGCTTTTGCTCTAAATACTGACCACTGATTATTGACCTCGCTATTTTTTAGCCAAAACTTCTTAAAATACTTAGAACTTTTCCATTTTTAATCCTAATAACATTTGTATTCTGGATTTACCGGTTTAGCGGTAGTGACCCCGCCTTCCGATCCTAAAGTCGTCGGTTCGAATCCGGTCGTGCACCAATAGATTTTTCTATTCGAAAAATGTATGTGCGTAATGCCAGTACTGTCAAACGATGAAAGAATCACATCACATCGTGAGGAAACCGGCGTTTACTTACTTACTTGCAGGTGTTACAACTCGAGCTACCGAAGAGCAGTGCGGTCATCAATGGTCCATTGTATCCTCACAGGTTAGTCCATACCTGAGATTACGATAATTTCATTTATATAAATAAATAAATAAATGCTGGACAATCCACACAGCATCATCTAGCCCCAAGGTAAGCTGCTGTTAAACAGAGCTGTATTATGGGTACTAGATGACTGATATATATTTAATACAATACAATACATAGATAGATATTTTTTATTATACATAGTAAACACCCAGAACACCCGGAACAAATATTTGCAGATCCTACAAACATTTGTCCCAAGGCGGGAATCGAACCCGCAACCTCTGCGTCGCAGGCGGACCTTCGCCCACCGCGCCACATTGGTCGTCGAAGTAATATTTAATAGATTGTAATATACATTTTCGGTAGTATTAATTTTAGGTAATATTGTGCTGCTTTAGCAAATGCTGAATGGCGACCATTTTCGAAGACTTATGATCTAAATTTACTCGTATATGCTTAACTGCTTAGATATACACTTTTAATATTATTACCACCTACTATGTATCAACTGTCACGAAATAAACTTTTTTACTTACTTACTTACGTACTTACTTACTTTAAATATAATAAGTTTCTAAAGTTCATTTCCCCCAAAATTTATACAAAGCACTCCTAACAATGAACATGCGACAATAGACAATACACATACCCTTAAAATCATACCTATAAATAATCGTGTTAATTTTTCTGACACGGGTATTAAATATTTCGGGTAACAACAATATCAAAGGTAACGTAATGCTTATTTCTAACGTCACCTTGTCGCCATGGTAACTAATTCGATTTCCTGTAAGGGTATACGTTACTTTGTTGCCATGATACCTAATTGAATTATAAGAATTGTGTGTATATTTATTATTATTCTGAAGTATATTTACGGCAACCTTCTTGATTTGCTATTCAACCGAAATTGCTAAATATGATGCCGGTTCCATCCCCAGCCGTAGTCATGACTACTGCCAATTAACTCAATTCAACTCAACGAAGTTTCCTGTCAAAGTGTTCAGTCAATTATGTTGTTATGACAACATAATTGAATTGGTACTATTTTATTTTGTTGATTTTATTACTTACCCCTATTACATATTATTAACGAGCTGACCCGCGCGGTTTTACCCGCTTTTTTCAGTTTCTATGCTATCCTACAGGAACAGTACATTTTACTAGGATAAAAAGTAACCTATGTGTTATTCCAGGCCATAAGCCATCTTCATTCCAAATTTAATCACACGTTAGTAGAGTTCTTTGTGATAGAGCTCGTCCGGGCGAGGACTACCACTATACCTATTTCTGCCGCCAAGCAGTAATGTTTGCATTGCTGTGTTCCGGTACGGAGGGTATGGGGTATAGGGAGGGTATTGCAAGCGCCCATAGGCTGCGGTAACCGCTTACCATCTTGTGGGCCGTACGCTTGGTTACCACTTTAGTTGGATAAAAAATATATATACTTGTATTAACAGCAGCAAGCCGACAAATTTTAAACCCCTTAACTTTTAAATCCTTTTTAATGAAGAGCGCAATCATTATCTTCAATCTCTTTCAGGGGCAGAAACTGTTTCAATCCATACCCGCAGCTAATTTTAAATTATGCTCGCTGTAAAGTATTGAACGTATTATGTAGGTTTTTTTTTTGGATCCAGATAAAACGAAACTCTACTTTAAACTTGCCTGAATTTATAATTATTATTTTCTACACATAGGCGTAGTACTAATATCTGTTCTGTGACATAGGTATGTCGGCACTAGTTTCCGAAACTCTAAAGTACAGGTTACATATCTACTTACTTCCTCGGTTTTGGATTCTGGATGATAAAGTACAAGACAATGAATTGTATCTAGATAGGACATATAGTTGTAGCTTTTTGTAAAGAGTCTAAGTAGAAGTGTAGTAAGTAGAAGTGTAATGTGTCGTGTCTGGAGCCGCTTGCCCCATTCCATCGCTCGCCCACCGGCCGGCGCAGGCGCCGTAAAGCTTTCCGACAGTCTCATTATACTGATAGGTAAATAATGCTAAGAGTAGTAGAGTTCTTTGTGATAGAGCTCGTCCAGGGAAGGACTACCACCATACCTATTTCTGCCGCCAAGCAGTAATGCTCGCATTGCTGTGTTCCGGTGTGAAGGGTATGGTTTCCGGTGAAATTACTGGCGCATGAGGCTTTCGATCTTAGCCTCAAGGTGGCAGCCCGCGAGTGATACGTCTGGTATTGCAAGCGTCCATAGGCTGCGGTAACCGCTTACCATCTTGCGGGCCGTACGCTTGGTTGCCACTTCAGTTGTATAAAAAAAAAAGGAGAATGAAGATGTCGGAGATTGTGATCCTCCGTGTGACTCCAAATAACTCTATACCTAACTAATGCTCGCATTGCTGTATTCCGATTCGAAGGGTATGGTTTCCGGTGAAATTACAGGCACATGATACTTTAGACCTACGTCTCAGGTGGCAACGCGCAAGTGATATCTCTGATGTTGCAAGCGTACATAGGCTACGGTAACCGCTTACCATCAAGTGGGCCGTACGCTTGCAACCAACTTAGGTAGTATAAAAAAATGCTTGTAAGCAATTGCTCTAATGAAGTACGCATGAATAAAAATTAAAATTGGTAATACCTTGCATTCAAAACATAATTCGAAACGCGAGCAGGCACATACAATTAAATTAGCAGATGTTTGAATGGGATAATCCCGAAACTCAAATGAAAGCTTGAACAAAAACGACTCGCTTTGTTGTCTGTTTGGGATGAAATCCGTGCTTAATAATATCAGCAGTCAGAGTGGCCAGACAGGGGTGAAACAGGGGGAGCGACCCTCAAAGAGATGATTGAGTTATATAGGTATTAAGTACCGAGGTAGCTGTGCCGTCTGGAAAGTTCGGAGAGCAAATCAATATTAGGGTTAGGTTTCCATAATGTAGAAACATCCTTCAGTTACCTGGTGAATAAACAAGTCCGTCCGAGAATGAAAATGAGTACGTCCGTCTTGGTGGTCTGGTCTTCAAACGTACACAAACTTGCTGTTACGAGTGAATAAATCGCTCTAAGGCAAGCGTGCTTTACCGTAGACCGTACCGTACCGTAGACTATTGTAAATAAAAAAATTAAATAAACAATATGATTGGGTCTTAACACGCGGACCCAATGCGGATTGGTGAATGGCACATGTCTTTCGAATTTGTTGTACTAATACAGAGACACTACCTAGTACCTGCTAAGAAAGATATAGAACAGAAATATATCTACATGTTGTCGACCGCCTATAATTGTGCTGGCATATTTATACGCGAGATAGTGGTCAAAAGCAAGCCTATTGTGAACAAAAAACAATACAATCAAAAAATTAAAGGTGAGAAGCAATTTCAAAAGCGGTTTTTGTTCCTAGGGTTTGTTCTGCGGCGTGCCAGTTGCCCGAAGACTCTGGACCGCTCTGGCAAGGCGCCCGCCTCCATGTCACTATCACAATCACCTCTATCGAAGCGCGGCTGGCAACACTCACCGACTCGCAAACTAAGCCGTGCGCCAGAGCCAGCATACGCGCGGTGGCGCACGTCCTACTGAATAAACATTTCTTCACGATGCGAGAAAGCGTCTTTTTCAGCTATTCTTTGAAAATACGTAAGTTTTTTTGCACAATTTCTATTCTTTTTAAAGGATATTTCATTATTAGTGCATAATATTGAAGAAATAAGTTCCACACACAAATAGGCTCTACACACGAACATGAACTATTTTTAAATGTGTAATATATTTTGTGATTAATGTTTTTTTTTTTTACTCTCGTGGCAAAGCTGCCTAAACCTCCTACATTATTTAGTACCTAAAAACTTTGTTTACAGGTTACCAGATGTAGTTATATGGAACTATATACTTTTATGATGGCTCAACTGTTTCATATGTATTTTGTATATTTTGTAATGTAATGTAATTTTATTTTCTTTTATTATTATTATTAATAATTAAGTGATTAAGATTAAGCTATAGTTTTTTCGTACAGGTGAAACTAACTTTTGCGGTTCATCAGCCCGGATACAAGCTGCGTGGCAAGTCCCGTCTTCTTTGATAGCTGGGAAAGTGTCAGTGCCCTTGCGTTACAGCACTCTGCCTAATGATGCACTAAACGATGAGGGTAAGGCTATCGTCAGTTGTGCTTACCTGTTAGTAGTACTTTTCAAGAGTCTCTTGGTGGGCACAATTGTATTGCCAGATACAAGCTCTGATTAGCTATTGGCTAGATGATGCTGTGTGGATTGTCCAGCATTATCTATTTATTTATTTATATCCTGCCTCCAAGCAGTAGTGTGCAAGCATTGCTAGGTTTAGGTTTGTTTTTCACTGTTGCAGGCAAAATTACTAGGTGACTAGTAGCAGTTATTATTATTGTACACTAGCGACCCGCGCGGGTTCGCACGGGTGCTATAGCTACATATAAACACATATAATCCTTCATCATAAATCACTCTATCTATTAAAAAAATCGACTCAAAATCCGTTGCGTAGTTTTAAAGCTCTAAGCATACATATGGACAGACAGCGTAAAGCGACTTTGTTTAAACTATGTAGTGATACATAGTAGCTCAAACAGAGAAGATTGGAGAGAGGAAAGGGAGGCCTTTGGTCTGTAGTGGGACACCGCAAGCTCTTTTTAATAATAAATAATAATAATGAAAATTATATAGTAGAATACCGCCAAAAAACAGAGACAAGTGCAAAGACTTAGGAGAACCCTTTGAGGAAGTATAGGTTAAAAAAATATATTATTAAAATCTTTTGACCACATTCCCAACGTATACGACGTCGCACAAAAGGCGTGGACGTAGGTTTGCGGGTTGCAAGTCTTAAGTAGAAATGGGCGGGACACATGGTTAGAAGGGAAGACGGGCGATGGACTAAGGCAGTGACGGAGTGGTGGCCAAGGGATGCGATACAACCAAGAGACAGACCACCAGCCCGATGGTCAGATCGTCAGCGTGCTCGGACGACATTGGATGAGGCTGGCACAGGACCGACGAGAGTGGCGTATTAGAGAGGATGCCCAGCAGTGGGTGCCAACCAACGGGCTTATTAGATAGAATATCGGTCAACATTCTAAGTTTTTTTCAGAGGCCGTGGCTATCGATCTAACCTTCGAAGACTTTGTGCTCCGCGGCTACGTGACCAGCAACACAAACACTCACATCATGACGCTGCAATCCGCTAAAGCGACTGCGCTACACGAGCCAAGTTAGTGCCGCGTTCATACATATTTATAACCAATTTATAAACGCATTAATCAAGTTATTTGACTGTAACTCCCTTTCTTTTGTCTTTTGTCAGAGGGAGAAACACTAAAGCAGGCTTGGATTTTTTCTGCGCCAGACGCTCCATCCCCTACGTAAGTGTTGTTTTATAATCCCGACGGCTGCGCCAGTTTGTTATTACGTGTTTACAACCTCTTGTACAGCCTTTAAGCTAAAAGATGTTTTCAAATCAGTTTTTCTAAAATCTTTACTTGAAGCCAGCTTATTATTAAAATAAGATAAGATAGATAAGATAAAGATTTATTTTTCTCTCAACACAGGTTACTGTTTATAAAACAACATAAGACATACATTTAAATTTATTATGTAATCCTTGTGTACAATAAAGTGTTTATCTATCTATCTATCATAAGAGTATTATAGGTACCTAGTATATAAAACAGTACATAGGCTAGGGGCTAGGCTAAGACATAGGTCATGTCATGTATAGGTAGCTTTAGTTACCCTTTTTGTGAGACACTGGTGCCTGATAAAGGTTTAAAAAACCTGTACCACAGGACACTGAATTAAGTCTCTTAATTCAGTGTGCTTATTAACAAAAGCCTCCTCTAGCTCTCTCCAATGAAGTCTGTATCTAGCCGCCTTTCTCCGAAAAGCATCGGCTGTTAGTTTTTTTACATCTTCCCATCGCTTGTATGGTACCCCTTTAGTTCGTTTGCCATCCCGTAAGTATTTTAAGAGTAGTAGAGTTCTCTGTGATAGAGCTCGTCCGGGGAAGGACTACCACCATACCTATTTCTGCCGCCAAGCAGTAATGCTCGCATTGATGTGTTCCGGTGTGAAGGGTATGGTTTCCAGTGAAATTACTGGCACATGAGGCTTTCGATCTTAGCCTCAAGGTGGCAACCCGCGAGTGATACCTCTGTTATTGCAAGCGTCCTTAGGCTGCGGTAACCGCTTACCATCTTGTGGGCCGTACGCTTGGTTGCCATTTCAGTTGTATAAAAAAAAGTACAAATTATTAAACATTTTCTCCATTTGTCCTATTTATTAATTCGTACAGTAAGTATGGCGTTCACCGACGAAATGACGTACGACGCGCCATCTAGTCGCTAAGCTGGGGTCCCCCTCTGGCATTCGATTCATTCGATCGTGGCCGAGCGGGGTAAACGGACGTGAGTGCGTGGTTGAAACAATAGCATAATAATAATTAATATATTAATTATTATTTAATATCATATATTAATTTTTTATTTTATTTTATCTCCTTATCCTTTAAAATAATGATTGGACCTCACAGTCAGTAATGTTTTCGTTCTGCAGAGCGTATCTCCGTGTAGCGGCGCAATGGTGTAAGCTGCCGTTGCCGACTTCTCTTGATTACGTTGGGTTATTGACGGAGCCCACCGCGATATGCGTCGACCCGCTGTTCATTGCGTGGCTGGCTTACGAACCGACGCTCAAACAGTTTGGTGAGCAATCAAAGTAATGTTATAAATGATGTTTGTTCTTTAACTCAATAACCATTGAAACGATTTGGCTGAAATTTAAAACAGATATAATGACCAGGCGAAAAAAGAACGGTTCCCGGGTTCCACGCAAACGAAGTCGCGGGAAACAGCTAGTAAAAGTTTACGTTTCAAGCTTCGCACTCCTGAAAACCTCGCAGTGAAATGTTTTCTTTTTTTAACCGACTTTGTATGTTTGTTAAGCTTTCGATAATTCATTTTTTATTTAATAGGTAATACCGCAAGAGTGGAGCCATATATAAATTTTATCGAATTGGTTCTGTACTTTTTTAAATAAAAAACGTATCAAATAACTACATCTCGTAATCTATCGAAACATTTTTTGAAGTCTGTTTTTGTTTTTTTCTAAAAATGTATTATTCTTCTTCTTCGTTTGCTTCAAGAACTTAACCTGTTACTTTTTGTTACAGATTCCTTAACACAAATGAGCTCTAAGAGTCTAGGCATAGCCTCCTCGCAGTACTTTACGAGGCGACGCACTACTCCGCCTGTGAGTACTGTTCAATTTCATTCTACTAGTATACTTTTATTTCAGACTAGCGACTCGTCCCGATTTTGCACGGGTGGGCATTTGTCTCGAAGAGGGCTCCTTTTTTTTACCTTTTTAAGGCTCATCGATCACGTACTGTGTCGCTTCTTTACAACGTATTAGTTGCAATAAGGCGTTTCTGTTATTTGTCAGTCATCCAGCGGACGCGGCGCTAGCAGGACGTCAGCCGAGCTAGTTCACGTCGTCAAACCGCGCAGTGCCGACTCTAGCGAGAAAGAGAGAGACAGCAAGCAAACAACTCACAAGGTAATCAATTAATTTAAAGAAAATAAGACCCAATAGACTATGTCAAAGGCTGCGTAAAGTATTTTTAATGTGTAGTTCAAACAACTCCAGATTTTACATCGCATAATTTACAGGGAGAATTAATTAACAGAGTCGAAAGCAACTTGATAGAGAGTACTCATGTCGTATTGGCAAGATGTCTGTAGAAACTCTATAGAGTGTACTCATGTCGTATTGGCAAGATGTCTGTAGAAACTCTATAGAGTGTACTCATGTCGTATTGGCAAGATGTCTGTAGAAACTCGATAGAGTGTACTCATGTCGTATTGACAAGATGTCTAGAAACTCGATAGAGTGTACCCAATTACCCATGTCGTATTGGCAAGACAGCCGAAGAAATTCGATAGTGTTTATTACCGTGTTGTGCAGTGCTCGACGGCGGAGGCGTGGTGGCGCGGCGACCAGCTGCTCGGGCTTCACGAGCGCCTGCGTCGCACGCTCGTGAACGTAGAGCTGGGACTCGCGCTTCTGTACGTCACCATGTCAAGCGCGTCCGCGCTAGACTGCGGCACTGTGCGCGACGCGATGGAGCGCCACGCGAGCGCCTCGCAACGCGTGCTCGCACTCAGGTACGTCACTAGTACCTTTTATTTCAATTGTTGTAATTTATTGCATTTTATTATAGGACTAGTTGACCCACTAGTTCACTCGCGTTATTTTTTTAGCAATTTTTTACATCTTGTATATTTTCTCACCTTTTAAACCTTCCCTGGACTTCTACAAACATTTCAATACCAAAATTAGCCAAATCGGTCCAGCCGTTCTCGAGTTTTAGCGAGACTAACGCACAGCTATTAATTTTTTTTATATAAAGAAGCTCACCAATCCGCATTGGGTCCGCGTGGTGGATTAAGACCCAATCACTCTCACTGGAGTGTAGGCCAGTGTCCCAGCAGTGGGAACATTAGAAGGCTGTCAAGAGTTCTTTGTGATGGAGTTCGTCCGGGGGAAGACTACCACCATACCTATCTCTGCCGCCAAGCAGAGCGAGCAAGCTGCTTGCATTGCTGTGTTCCTGTTTATTGAAGGGTATGGTTTCCGGTGAAATTACAGGCACATGAGACTTTCTATCTAACGTCTCAGGGCGGCAACCCGTTAGTGATACCTCTGGTATTGCAAGCGCCCATAGGCTGCGGTAACCGCTTACCATCTTGTGGGCCGTACGCTTGGTTGCCACTTTAGTTGTATACTAGCAGTCCGTCCCAGATTCGCATGGGTGCAGTGAAACCACACCCGTGCGAAGCCGGGGCGGATCGCTAGTAAAAAATATGGGCTATGTTACTCAGGGATAACGTAGTATTCTATTGGTGAAAGAATTTTTGTAATCGGACCAGTAGTTTTTGAGTTTATTCGTAACATACAAAAATACAAATATACAAATCTTCTCTCTTTATAATATTATATATAGTTGTATATAAAAAAAAAGAATTGCAATTGCTAATGAATATGTTTGTCCAGTCTGGGTCGTATACTGATGTACTCGAGCACAATCACCAAACACTTCTGGCACGATGTCCAGCATGACGGACCGACCTTCGTCACACCGAAACCTGACCAAGGTAACATACACTCCTATATGTATCAAATAGTTGTCCAACTTTTAGAACTAAGACTCTTCCTAAACTTACAACTTAAGCTGCATAATATCTGTTCGTTATGAATTGAATTTTGTAAAATAATTTCTTAGCTTAGATTCTAAAAGGTCTTTCAAATTTCAAGTCTCTAGGTCTCTAGGCTGTGGGTTGACAGTCAGTAACAAAACGATAATAATCATAAATCATTTATTGTTTTTGAATCCAGGCATTGTAAGAGTTACACTAAGGTGTTATAAAAAGTATGAATCTCTAGATTCTGCTAATTATCATACAAACATAATTAAACGATTTTATATCGATCTATGCCAGCATAGATCGATATGAAATCGTTTAATTATGTTTCACTACGCGATCGCAATGAGGAAATCCGTGGAAGAACCAAGGTCACCGACATAGCTCTTAGAATTAGTAAGTTGAAGTGGCAATGGGCAGGCCATATAGCTCGCAGAACCGATAACCGCTGGGGAATAAAGGTTCTAGAGTGGCGACCACGAACTGGAAAACAAAGTATAGGAAAGCCCCTCGATGGATCGACGACATTAAAGCGGTCGCTGGAAGGCGGTAGATAATCAAGGCTCAAAATCGGTCTTCATGGCGCTCTTTGGGGGAGGCCTATGTCCATATGATCGATTTAGAGAAGATTAAAATTATTATCATAGAATAAGTACAGTCACGGCCGACGTTTCCAGCCCAGTCCCATTTGAGTCTGGCAGGCATGCATTCCACATCAGCTATACTCAGTTAGGGATACGCAGCATGGTGTTTCGTACTCGATCGATGCACTTGAAGCCGAGTATGCTGCTTATGCACTCTGATAAGTAAGCGACCATCACCACGCCATGGGTACCCGACGGACAGCGACCCGGGGTCGGCCGAGAAAACGTTGGCGGGACGATCTCGACACTTTCGATGGGAGATGCTGGGAGAAAGTTCAGGATGAATGGAAGTCTTTGGGGGAGACCTTTGCCCAGCAGTGAAACGGTATAGATAAGGAAAAAAAGTACAGTCACGAACGTTTGATTTGGGACTCATTCAAGGTTGAATATCGCAAAGCTAACGGAATCTGAGCTAGCAAGACCGTTCCTTATTTCCGACTTTCTCACTTCTGACAATAATATTTGTTTGTTCCTAATGAGCATAATATAACGAATGATTTGAATCTTCATTTCTTGATATCTAAAAAATAAATGAAACATTTAAACTTCTTAAAAATTGCCAGCATACGCGATATGAAGAGGGATCATCAAGAAAAAGCTAGGAACCTAGCCGAGTTTGTTGCCAGATTCTTCTAGGCTGAGGCGCGTGGAACTGGCGTGAATTCACCTAGCTTTAAGACTTTTTAAAGGATCCTTGTGATATGATTGAATAACGATATTTTTACTTTCTTTACTTACATATTTTACGCATAATTACTATTGATTTGGAGCTTTCGAAGTTTTTGCGTAATTGAAAGTCCTTAGAATAAATCTGGGAAATGGGTCTCAAATTTCGTGACTACTGTATATATATAGTAGTCTAATCCCGTGCTTCGGAGGGCACGTTAAGTCGGTCCCGGATTTTGCAAAGTTGCTAGGTTAGGTTAGAGGCTTTCGGCCGGCCTAAAAACTTTTTCACCAGAGTTGGCCACTGACTTATACAAACTTATTCTATTCGAAGCCGCGCCAGCCGATTCGTTCCCGTGGAAGATGCGTCTCGCCGACGTGTCATGTTACACGCTCGAAGTGCGCGCGGGCACGGACAAGTACGGGCGGGACAGGTCAATGACCGCGCTCCGATCGCAGCTGAAGGCAGTACTAGTGGCGACACCTCGCACTGTGCTGGAGCTGGTGACAACGGTAGTCACTCTCTCGGTGGTCACCAAATCGCTTCATATACGAAACGCACCTAAGAAGGATACCAAGAAACGGGTAGAGTCGGATACACAAGGGCAGGTAATAAACTTACATTATATTGTAACTTGTTGTTAAGCCTTTTTTATATAAGACTAGCTGACCCGCGCGGTTTCACTCACATATTTTCTAAACGAAACCTCTTCTGGACTACAAATATTCAAAACCAAAATTAGGCAAATCGGTCCACCGGTTATCGAGTTTTGGAGAAACTAACGCACAGCAAATCATTCTTATAATCTTATAATCAAATATAAGGCAAGAAGACAAGATAAAAGATAATGAGTCTTTTGTTCGTGTACACAAAAGTGTTTATTCATTCATTCATTCATTTATTGTAAGCTCTCATACGGTGAAGGAAAATATCGTGAGGAAACCGTCATGTCCAAGAACTAAAAATTTTAAGTTTTAAGAGTAGTAGAGTTCTTTGTGATAGAGCTCGTCCGGGGAAGGACTACCACCATACCTATTTCTGCCGCTAAGCATTAATGCTCGCATTGCTGTGTTCCGGTGTGAAGGGTATGGTTTCCGGTGAAATTACTGGCACATGAGGCTTTCGATCTTAGCCTCAAGGTGGCAACCCGCGAGTGATATCTCTGGTATTGCAAGCGTCCATAGGCTGCGGTAACCGCTTACCATCTTGTGGACCGTACGCTTGGTTGCCACTTCAGTTGTAAAAAAAAAAAAAAAACGAAAGACATGTGCTATCTATCAATCCGCATTGGGTCCGTGTGATGAATAAAAACCGAATCACTCTCGGTCGAGAGTCGAGTCGAATTCGAGAAAACGATGGACATCAATGGACGTTTTATTAAATAAGACAAATAAAAAGAAAACTTCACTGCAGGAGCTAATAGGCACTTGCTCGCCACCGTCCACAACACCATCGAAGATGCTAGAACATTGCTGCCATCAACCTAAAGTCCTTCTCCGTTATTTCAAGGAGTTAAGCTGGCTAGGGTCAGGTTAGCTGGGGAACAATGCACAATACACCCCAATGCGAGAGGTCAGTGCAGATCTTACACCCCCATTTAGAATTAGAAGAAAACTTTATTGACAGTTTCCTAAGTGGTGTGTGTTGGTTTCAGAAAATGAAATATTTCACAGCAGGAATGGATTTTAAGCCGACTACCCTAAAAGAGTTTGTTCGGGGACCTGCCTCGTAAGTTTTTATGTTAAATCTACTGTCCTATTCATAATCATACTATAAAACTATGCTAGCAAGCATGGCGTTAAATTTTGTTTTGTTTTTGACATATTAGCATAACTTAGCGAGCCGCTAAAACGACAGTGTTTTTTTGAATAAGCGTTATATTATAGCATGTAACACATTTTACAAAATTATTACAAAAAATATATTAGCACTATTTGTATATACAATATAAGTAACGAAATTATTCTTATTGTTTCAGTCGCAAAGGAAAATCAAAAGAACGAGATGTAAGTAGATTTTGTTTTAAATATCAAAGAACACTTAGTAGCGATATGCACTGTGCATATCTAGTTTAAAAGGTTATGAATACTATTGTTTAATTTAATTTTTAATGTTTACTTAGGAGCCGGAAAAGGTTCCAGAGCCGTCGACTACGGCGCAGCCGGCGAGCGGGCCGGTCGTGTCTTTAGGGGTGCATTTACACGCAGACACCCCCCCGCTTATAGTCAGATTGGAGCATGATCAGGTAACACTAACTTCTTAGCTGTTGCACTATTGCCAGAGCGGTCGTGGTCATCAGGAAATCTTTAAAGATAAAAAGATAAAAGATATTTATTTTCAAAGATGAAGGTACAATTTCTTGTAACACACCTTAAAGCTACATATAAGATCCTAGATATTGGTACTTAATACTACGACCTTGGATATTGCTCGCGAAGTAGGTACATAATAATAGCGGTAGGTCATTAGGAAATAGTTACAAAACCTTACCCTCCGTGCTAGATTTAACTGAGTGACGGCAGGGTAGTGCTCCAACCTCCTAATTAACTGAGAGCTCTATTTGCATCTGAGAAGAGCATCAGTGTCGACATGGCAGGTGTACCTAGGTAGAACTAAGTTTTTGTTGAAGTAAGAACTTTGTTGGGGACGGATGTGCCTCACGATTTCTCGCCATTTGTCTGGATTAGTGGAGATCCTGGTGCACTCATGCAAGGGGCCATCCACAGCGGGTTTGATCTGGTCGGTCCATCACATAGGTGTGAATCCATAACTATGTATAGTTCTCACAACGGATCACGGCCGTCGTGAAATTAGCCGTTTCGATGCGCAATGGAGCTTTTTCAAACTAAATTGTCTTTGCGCATCACAAACGGCTAACTTCACGGACGACTAGATCCGCTGTGCGAACTATAAGCGAATAACTATCAAAAAAATATATTGAGGCGGAATTTTCTTTCTTTGCATAGTATAAAATAAAGTAATTTCCCCTTAATATTAATTAATTTAGGAATCTGTGTGTTTCTAAATTAGATACATAACTAACCTACCTACTATTCTGTATGTATTACATTTTTTGGTTGCGAATAAACAGATTATCTATCTGTCTGTTCACATGTATGCTTAGATCTTTAATACCACGAAACAGATTGATGCGGTTTTTTTTTAATAGATAGAGTGATTCAAGAGGAAGGTTTATAGCACCCATGCGAAGCCAGGGCAGGAAGCGACTTTAACGTCCGAGCGAGCGAAGCGTCTCAGTTTCGAGATTGGCCAAAAATGCTTTTGTCTGTCAATCAGTCTGTCCGGCTGTTCTCGCCTACAGGACGCATCTATCAACCAATCTGGTTGAAACTTGGTATACAGATTCTATGACTTTATAGAATTTGATTGTCGTCAGGAATTTTTGATAGGGGGCGTACCTTCTCCAAAAAGGGGCAAAGTGGGGGCTGCTGGATGTCTCCGCCTAATGTGATTTGATTTCGATGGTTTTTATTTTATTTGAAACGTAACTATTAATTTAAGGTTCGACTTATAATTAGAGAAGATTGAAAGAAAAAGTAAGAAAGAAAGAACTCCTTATTGGGTCCGCACATTTTTACATCAACTAAGTACTAACCATTAGGTAGATTGGTGCCTGCAAGGTCTACTGTTCGGAGAACTGCTAGTTTTATACTATCTAGTGATTACAGTGTAATTACCTATATACCGGAACTGCCTAGGAAGGGGAAACACTGTTACGCGTACTCACCGTTTGGATGGGTGACCGCCAGTGGCAATTTCAACTGAGCGTTCCCGTGCTTCGCAAGGCACGTTAAGCAGTAAATTAAATTAAGAATGTATTATTTAAGAGTAGTAGAGTTCTTTGTGATAGAGCTCGTCCGGGGATAGACTACCACCATACCTATATATGCCGCCAAGCAGTAATGCTCGCATTACTGTTTCCGGTGAAATTACAGGCACATGAGACTTACCATCTAACGTCTCAGGGTGGTAACACGCAAGTAATATCTATGATGTTGCATGCGTACATAGGCTACGGTAACCGCTGACCATCAAGTGGGCCTTACGCTTGGTTACCACTTTAGTAGTATAAAAAAAAATGAAAATAGGTGTATTATGTAGTACATTTTGCACGCCGATTCATCTATGAGGTATGTGGAACCAATTTATGATAGTAAAAACTTATGAACCATACTTCAAGCAAATAAACAATTTCATTTCATTTCGGTCCCGCCTTTTTCAAAGTTGTTAGGCCATGACTGAGGCGTTCGG
The DNA here is from genome assembly GCA_951394395.1 of Colostygia pectinataria. NCBI lineage: Eukaryota > Metazoa > Arthropoda > Insecta > Lepidoptera > Geometridae > Colostygia > Colostygia pectinataria. The sequence goes on along the minus strand of OX596348.1, from coordinate 15,532,916 downwards.
GCGGCCTAGAAACCCCGTCACCAAAGTTGGCCACTGACACATAAGAAATTATTTTTTACTGTTATGCATGTGCATGTTACCTGGTGATAGGAATCTTCAGCAAGAGTCCATCTTAGTGGGTACCACCGCAGTGCCAGATATTCTACCTCCAAGCAGTAGTGTGCAAGCATTACTGTGTTTAGGTTTGAAGGGCACTGTAGCAAGTGAAATTACTGGGCGAAAGAGACTTAACAACGTCTCGGGGTGATGAGTGCAGTGCGGTGCCGTGAACTTAAACACTAAGCTTTGGGTGGCACTGCATCTGTTATGGCTAGGCGTGGTGCTTAACACCAGGTGCCTTACTCTTGAATCCAATGACAATTCCGATCCAATCCCAATTTCTATTTTCGGCTGTCAAATTTTAGTACTCTTGAAAACAAGGTTGAATTTGGCGCTAGGTTTGCTGTCAAAAGTACGAAACGTCATATTCCAATACTTGTCCAACACCGATCGCGTTCAAGAGTAAGGCCCCTGGCAGGCGTCTTGTTCGTCTTGTCACTTGCTGACATAAAAAACAAAAAAAAAACAAAAAAATTGGTATGGTCAGGTGCACATAGTGGCGGCGGCGATGCACTGCTTCACGCACATCGCGGCGCTGCTGCAGCGACCGCCGCTGCTCCAGCCAAAGTACAGCAACACTTCGCTCGGAGGCTCGCACCGTTCGCTCATCAGGTAATATCAGCGTTCATTCATTTCATTCATTTCATTCATTCATATTTTATACGTTGAATTAATTACATTCATTTCTTTCATTTGGTACATTTCGTTCCGTTGCATTCATTTAAATCATTTCATTCTTTTCATGCATTTATTTCATTTATGTCAATAATTTCATTTATTTCTTTAAATCATTCACTCTTTAACATTTCATTAATTAAATTAGTTTCTATTGGTTCATTTTTATAATTCGTTCAATTCGGTAACTCATTTCTAACATTTATTTTGTTTCATTCGTTTCATTCATTCACTCAATTAACTAATTTCTAACATATGGTTTCATTTATTTCATCCATCTGTGTCTAAGACAATATAAAAAATATTAACTTATAAACAGGTCCGTGTCTGAAATGGAGGAACAACGGACTCCGTCAGACGAAACGACCAGCGAGAACAGATCCGATCTCATTTCTATATTCGAAGCGCAATCCGCGCTGGACAGTAAGTACAATTTACAGTTTCTTCATCATCATAAAGTAAAAAAAGTAAAGTAAAAGTTTATTCTGACAAACTATACACAGATTTACAAATAATATAAAAAACAGACACAGTAGGTGAGTGGTTCAGTCTATTCTGTGTACAGTACATCAAAAAAGGTTCTTGCTCAGCATAATGCTACAGATAACTGCAGCGCTGATTTTCAGCATGAACCTCGGTTGACGCACGCATCATGACAGCCTTCTAATGTACTCACTATTGGGACACTGGCCTACTCTCGGGCGAGAGTGATTAGGTTTTAATCCACCACGCGGACGCTATGCCCATGTCATTCGAATTTTTAATTCTTTTCTTAGCTGACTTCAAATGTTTTTTTTATATAACTATGTTAGTTATGTGATTTCTCCGCTAATTGTGAATTTATTTTGGTGATTCTTTTTTGTTTGATATATATCTTCAAGTCCCATATTTTTATCTAAATCAGTTCAGTATTTTTTGAATAAATCTTCTTCTTCTTTTGTTTTATGGCCTCTGTGGCTAGTTTGCCACAATTTTATATAAACAAACGAAATTTGAAAAGAAACGATGACTTTCTTTCAAAATTCTCCTGGAAAGTCTTTGACTAAATTACCAACCAACATTACCCCTCCATTTCAATTACTAACACTTGTGCTAAGTAAACAAGTTAAATTGGATAAACTGCCACCAAATTTACGCAATAAAACTTAAAATAACACGAGAAAAATAATTAAAATGGGAAGACCCATGTCGTTTTGACAAAATAGCCAAAGACAATCTTTGAATAAATCAATCGTTTTGTTAGTTTGAAGTTCGGTTTTGTTTCTTACTAAAAATTCACTATCTCTTACATAGAGAGACACAGACATGTTTAGATGTATTTTATTATTAAATTAATGTATAATTCAAACTCAAATAACCTTCCAAATTTAATTCTAATTAAACTTAAAATTGTAAAGGCAAAAAAGTAGGCGAAATCAAGACACTGTGGTTTGATTAAGTCCTTTTTCAACAGCTACCTTCAATCTTAAAACGTTCTTCTGGTTCCAATGGGTGGTGAGCCGGATGACTCTGGTCGCGGCCACGCACGAGGTGAAGCTCGCTATCGATGTCGATGACGTCATAGCTACCGTCGACCTGCAGGATCACTACAACCAGCTGAAGGTTAAAGTTGCGAGTGCGTCTGTAAGACATTATGAAAAGTGAGTGGTTATTACTTGTCCCGGTATTGCATCTCTTTTTTTGTAAGGAATACTGGTGTCGCTAGATGGCGGTGCGCTGTGAATACGGTGCGGCGCGCAATACGCATGCTCGGTCGCGTTACCTTGGCGACGTTAAGAGTAGTAGAGTTCTCTGTGATAGAGCTCGTCCGGGGAAGGACTACCACCATACCTATTTCTGCCGCCAAGCAGTAATGCTCGCATTGCTGTGTTCCGGTGTGAAGGGTACGTTTCCGGTGAAATTACCGGCACATGAGGCTTTCGGTCTTAGCCTCAAGGTGGCAACCTGCGAGTGATACCTCTGGTATTGCAAGCGTCCATAGGCTGCGGTAACCGCTTACCATCTTCTGCTGACCCGGCGCGATTTCACTCGCGTTATTTTTTGGCAACTTTTAAATTTTTTCTCAACCATCCCTGGACTCGTACAAACATTTCAAGACCAAAATTAGGGTTCGGTACAGCCGTTGTCGAGTTTTAGCGAGCTTAACGCACAGCAATTCATTTTTCATTCCTAAAATTTTTCATTTTTAAATATAAAAAGATAATATTGAACTGATAATCTGTCTATAAACCCCCTCTAACAGTACCCATGGCTTCTGTCAATTTAGAGAATTTTGCCGTGACATTTATGCTACTGTCAAACGTAGACAACAAATAAAATTTTCTCATGAAATGGCGGCGTTCTTTCAAATGTTATAATAGAGTGTCATTTCTAGATATTTTGTGCTTGTAGTTTCTTTTAATGTAACCATCAGTCAAGGTAACCGATTGTCAAGTTTGACAGCGATCAATTTTTTATCTACATAAGAATAAAATATATTTTGACAAATGATTAACCGCAATAAATAGTCTTTGAGTCAAGCTATAGTCTCGACTACCGATTAAAAATACTGACCCTTAAACATATATAGAGTCAAAAAACACTGGTTTTTGCAGCAACCTGAGACCTTACTCTTGAACGCGATCCGTATTGGACAATTATTGGAATATGACATTTCGTACTTTTGACAGCAAATCAAGCGCCAAATTCAACCTTGTTTTCAAGAGTACAAAAATTTTACAGCCGAAAATAAAAATTGGGATTGGATCGGAACTGTCATTGGATTCAAGAGTAAGGCTTAGGTCTTTTGATCCTAAATTCGTGGATTCAAACCTCGGGCCGGCCGCTAAAACTGTATACTATACTTTTTTACACCCTAGGAGCGGTAGTGAAGACTGGACTGCCGGGGTTTTGGGAGGGAGGGTCCTAGAAGCTCGAGAGCCAACTGACGCCAAAGAAGACAACCATTTCCTCTCCGTCACAATTACGCAGGCTCGGTGAGTAGCTAACTCTATTCTGCACACAATAAGAGTCATTATCGGCTGTAACATTCTTTTTATTTAGGGTTTCTAGATTTTCGTCGTAACAAGCTCAAGCTATTTGTTAAATTTGCTTTAATTTGTTGAAGTAAAACCAGGGAACATTTATATCAATATTTATATAATGACATAAGACATCACCTATTATTTAAATTTAAAATGAATGCAATTTCCAAATGACTACGATCAATGACCACGATAGAATGATTGAATGAATGTGCATACCTTCGTTTCTAGAATATCCAATTTGCCTGCGAGTTGGAAGCAGGAGCTCCACCCGAAGTTGCTAGAATGTAAACAAGTAAGTGAACATTTTCTATCCAGTGAATATTGAACTATCTAGTGAATATTTAACTATCTAATGAATATTTAAGTTTTCAGTGAATATTTAATTATACAGTGAATATTTAATTATCCAGTGAATATTGAACTATCCAGTGAATATTTACAATCCAGTAAATATTAAAGCATCTAGTAAATAAAATACTATCCAGTGAATATTTACTCTCCAGTGAATATTTACCTATCCAGTGAATATTTAATTATCCAGTGAATATTGAACTATCTAGTAAATATATTTAATTTTTCAGTGAATATTTAATTATACAGTGATAATTCAATTATCCAGTAAATATTGAACTATCTAGTAAATATATTTAACTTTCCAGTGAATATCGAACTATCCAGTGAATATTTACAATTCAGTAAATATTAAAGCATCCAGTAAAAAAATACTAGCCAGTAAATATTTACTATCTAGTGAATATTTACCTATTCAGTGAATATAGACTATCCAGTGAATATTTAACTATCAAGTGAATAATATGTAACTATCCCAGTAATTAAATATTTTTTAACACAGTGCGTAGACAGTTTGTGGGAAATATACGCGACCCTGGCGCCTCTGGAAATGGTTCTGCAACCAGAAATTCTAGAACAAATCGTCGCCCTCGTCCAAGAGATGGCGCCTCGCTCGTTATGTCCGTTGAAGAAAAAGCCTACTCGGAGGTAACAAACCTTAATGAAACTTTACGAAACGCATTTAGTGCTAGGATTTTAGACCTTATTGTCAACGATGCATTTCGGATATCTTTATGCGATTCGAATTCAGATCTTATGTCATACGAAAATGTGATAGAAGATAACTTTATTTTACAGCAGGCTAAATAACACATGGCAGTGGCCATTTTGTTATGTGACGGCTGGCGGGCTAAGGCTCTTGCTTACTTGTCAGCAGGGGAGCAAAACTGCTGATGACACATTCATGTTTGTGGTATGTCTATTATTAAAACTACTTACTACCAGAGTTCAACTAGGAGCGCTCGTGACGCAGCTGGCTAAGTTATTCTCAACAGATCAACAAAGTTAAGCACTGTTCCGCGTAGTCATCGTTTGGATGGGTGACCGCCAGTGGCAACTTCAACTGAGCGCTCCCGTGCTTCTAAGGGCACAACAGTCGGTCCCGGATTTTTCAAAGTTGTTAAGCTATAACAGTGGCCTTCAGGCGGCCTAGACACTCTGTCACCAGAGTTGTCCACTGACTTATACGAACTTACATTACCAGAGTTCAAAAATGTCTACCAGAATTCAAAAGCTCAAAGTCGCTAGGAGTTTTTTTTTATATCACTAAAGTGGCAACCAAGTGGCAACCAACCCACTTGATGGTCAGCGGTAGCGTAGCCTTTGCCTTTGTACGCATGCAACATCATAGATATCACTTGTGTATTACCACCCTGAGACGTTAGATGGAAAGTCTCATGTGCCTGTAATTTCACCGGTACCATACCCTTCGAACCGGAACACTGCAATGCGAGCATTACTGCTTGGCGGCAGAAATAGGTATGGTAGTTACACGATCAAATCCGCAGAAGAACCAATTTCACCTACATAGCACTTAGAACAAGTAAGTTGATGTGGCAGTGGGAAGGCCATATATCTCGCTGAATCGATAACCGCTGAGGAATAAAGGTTCTCGAATGGCGACCACGAACTGGAAAACGAAGTGTAAGACGGCCCCCCCACTCGATGGACCCATGACATTTACGCGGTCAGTGTATGGTGAAGGCTCAAAATCAGTCGTCATGGCGCTCTTTAGGGGAAGCCTAATATCCAGCAGTGGACGTCTATTGGCTGATATTATGATGATGACTACCAGAGTTGGCCAATGACTCATACGAACTTGCTTGCTAAAAAGGTTATATGTGCATATCTGTATCTTTTGTTGGTGATTTATAAGAAGTAAATAAAATAAAGGCGATAATAAAAATGCCTGTAGTGCGTATACCGAAATTGTGTTTAAATTACTGAATCGTATATACACAAAAATATGACATGATCCAGTGAAATTACATACGAGGAAACAATAAACTTATTTGTGTGCCGGTAGGTTCGGAACTGGTCTTGCACCGATGGGTTCGAAACCCTGAAGGAAATCATCGCGCGGAAACCGATATGCCCAACAACTATAAATTCGAAAGACAATAATTATATCCTTCGAATATTGACAAAATGAATAATCGACATAATACGAGTATTATGCTATCCTTTTCCTCGAAAAGTGGGCCAGTGTCCATGATGCAGAAACTAATTTTGATGTGGTTGCTGTAAGGTGACTGGTGGCGACAGAACTAGTGTGTTGAAAACTGACTTCTTTGACCTTTGCTAACAGATCGGAAAGGCGACCGTAAGTCCACACCCAGACAATCCTATCTGCAGGTTAGTACTTAATACAAAACTAAAATACACAAAAACTATTAGTGCTAAATTACTTCCTATTGTTTTTTTAAAATACACTAGTTTTCTTTGTGTAAAAAGTTATTAAATATTCACATCTTAGAAATCCTTGAAAAATAATTTTGGGGCTAGATGACGTAGTGAGAAATGTTCAGTAATATAAAGGGTCATTCATTATCAAGTTATCAACCTGGGAACAAGTTACACACATCCATAAAAAAAAATTACCTATGTTTTTTTTTCTGTATATTTTCTCTTAAAAATCTCGAGTAAATCGATTACGTATATCTGGTCAATTATTATCATTATTGGATGCGTAATAATAAAATAATCGAGCACGCGAGCCCCGTAGCGGTTAAGGGGGGGTCATTAACACGCGCAGGTCATTGACGCGTGGGTTATTGATACGCGGTTCATTGACGCGGGAGTCACCAACACGCGCCGCGAGCTGCCTTTTTGATTTCCGACAAGAGTAACTCCCAACTGACTAGAAAAACGTAATCGGTTTACTTGAGATTTAAATAAAGTAAATGAACAAAATAAAACCTTTATGTGTTTTTTTATGTGTGCAACCTATTTCTTAAGTTTGTCAGGTTAATGATGAATGACCCTATATTTATTTATACTTTCGATCCTTGGTGTACGATCTAATGTCCTTCCCGCAGGCGTTCAGTAAACACTGGAAATGAAACCGGCTGGCTGACCGCCGGGGGCGGCATCGAAGGGCGACAGTACGAGATAATGGTCAAGAACGTTAGCATTCGGTCTGCGCAGTTCCACCAGCTAGTCAGCCAAGAGGTACGCTTCACTTACGCGTACTGTCGCGCATGACAACTCGCCTCTCGTTCGGTTTTAAGGTTTAAAAAGGTAAGGTTTTTAAGGTTGTTAAATGAAATCAACACCTTCGTGTAATCTGTTTGCTGACCGATGGACGACTGTGTGTAGAGAATGTCTGAGGTATTGTAAGATGATTGATAGTGTTAGAATTAGTTCAATTTGTTAATTATTGTTGCATTTTTTTTATAGCCTTGTTTTATTTATATTATTACTGTTTTTAAGTTATTTGTGTATTGTATAGCGCATTGGTGTAATGCTGTAAAGTTATGTAATTCAAGTTTAAAGTTTAAATAAATACTCAACCGAACCACAGACACTCTCAATAAAATGTATGAAGCGAACGCGTCGCAATCACCGCATGCTTAGTTTGCGTACGTGAACGGTACCGTTGTATGATGTGAGTGTCATGGTTGACCCCACTAAATTGTCGAGAGAGCGAGATAGCGCGCTTGGATCGACACAAACACAAAATAAACGCGTGCTTTAGCATAGGTAGCTTAAGGGTTGTGTATATCTTTATGACATACTTTTTTACTTTGTAACCGTACTTTTTTTCGGGATAAAAAGTATTATCTATATCTGGGTATTTTCTATATATAATAAAAAATATCTATATATGTATTGTATTGTATTAAATATATAACAGTCATCTAGTACCCATAATACAGCTCTGTTTAACAGCAGCTTACCTTGGGCTAGATGATGCTGTGTGGATTGTCCAGCATTATTTATTTATTTATCTACGAGTCACCTGGCTAATCGCTCTGGAGCTTCTACATGTAATCGTTGTAAGAGTCGTCCAAGGGTCCGAACTTTTTGATATACCTCGTGCTGTATGACACGTACATTTCAATGGGATGGTCGGCTATAAAAATATTAGTGTGTAAATAAAAAATAAAACACCAAGGTTTAAAGATAAAATAAAAAAAAATGTTTTGGTAAAGATCTAAGTAATTATCAAACTAAGTCATATCATATATTTGTTTTAAACAGTCAAACCGGTTCAGTGGTCGCCGAGTTATAGAGGAACAAACATCCAAACATATACACACACTTCGCAATTGTATGAATCCCTTTTCACGTTTATGCCAAATGATTCAAGATATTTATTTGGCTATTGTCGAGGGTAGATAAACATTCCCAAAAGAATGCTCACTATTACTAACCAAGTCTGAGTAATAGCTAGAGTTGTGAGATACATATAAAAAGTAAACCTAGTATGTACTAGCTGATGTTTTCTAGAATTGGCTATATTCAAGCAGGACTAATAGTCTCTGTGTTGGATGTTAATCAATATATCCCAAGATCGAGAAGCTAGGCGAGAATGGAGGAATCATTTGCCCTGTATAGTTCTCTCAGCGGATCTAGGCTTCCGTGAAGTTAGCTGTTTGTAATGCGCAAAGACAATTTAGTTAGATAAAGCTCCATTGCGCATCGAAACGGCTAACTTCACGGAAACCTAGATCCGCCGAGAGAACTATAAGTAAGTAAACTTAAATAGGATTGTTCCCATATTCTTGGCATGAGCCTCACCTAGTTCGATTGGCACCACACTGAAGCTTTATGATGAAGAGGGATCATCAAAAAAAAAAGCTATAAACCCAGCCGAATGTTATTTCATCCATTGTGAAATGAAATTAAATTAAATTTTTGTCACTGATCTTCCGCGGAAAATCATTCATGTTACGTCGAGCCGAAATAAATATTAGTGAAGATTTGAATCCGTGCTATGTCTGTCCGTGCCTCGTACGGGGCACGTCTTGCGCCCGGCACGGTCTACCATCCTGAAGCGATGATTCCATTAGGATTAAAAATGTACATTTTTAACCAACATAATAGTATACCCAGTCGAATTTGTTGCCAGATTCTTTTAGGCTGGGGCGCGTGGAACTGGCGTAAATTCACCTAGCTTTAAGACGTTTCAAAATTATCCTTGTGATTTTATTGAAATAAATCATTTTTGACTTTGACTTTGTCACCTAGTTTTGTCTACTTACGGTGACAGATCGCACAAAAAAGTGCCATCTGTCTCCCTTTTTGCAATAAGGTGACGATAACACTTTTATTTTTTCTACAAGTTCGATCTGTCATCCTCAAGAGGAAGAATAAAACTTCTGCCGCCCCGTCACCAATATAGCCGAAATTCGAGAAGCTCCGCAAGAAAGGAGAAAGCTTTAGCTCAGGATATGAATGGCTGATATAAATAGTAATTGTTTTAGACCAGTGAAGCGGAAATGCAGAAAGGGGGTGCTGAGAATCCGGCTGTGAAGTGGACCCAGCCGGTTTTCGCACCAAACATCACGCCTGTACTTCACGCGTATGTATCTAATACAGAGTTTTATCATCAACACAGTCTTATTACATCACAAAAGTATATCTATACTTATTCTATCTCCTATCATCTTTTATCTTCTTCTTCTATTTTTTATATATCACTAAAATAGCAACCAAGCAGTACAGCCCACTTGATGGTCAGCGCTTACCGTAGCCTATGTACGCATGCAACATCATAAATATCACTTGCGTTTTAACACCCTGAGACGTTAAATGGAAAGTCGCATGTGCCTGGAATTTCACATGAAATCATATCCTAAAAATCGAAATATACGAAGGAAAATCAAGGAAAATCAAAATAGGTATGGTGGTAGTCATTCCTCGGACTTTTTACAAAAAAACACAAATAACTCTACTACTCTACAACTTTATTACAAAAAACTCTACTACTCTTAAACTCTATAGTTCTGTGAATTACATTAACACCCTTAAGTACAGATCTGCCCCCCGATTGCGTAATTCGGTTGCGATCGATTTCACTTGATTTCAATCAAAAACTGACGTATTTTGTATGAATGTGACAGTTTATTGACAGTTCGCTGATTGAAATCAGATTGAAACCGAGTTACGCAATCGGGGGCTGGACAATAAACAATAGAGATTCTATGGTGTCTGTTCGCAGTCGAGTGAGACAGATAGACAGAGAGACTGACAAACGGATAACAAAGCTATCGATATTTTTCCCTTTTGAGTTACGAAACCCTAAAATATGTACCAATGTAAAAAAAAATACTGCATACATAAAATCACGCCTGTATCCGGTAGCGGTAGGCAGAGACGATTTCCACTTGCTACGATCCTGACACACCTCTTGCTTCATTCACTCTCATCACATTCTTCGTACACGATCGTTGGTTAGGGTACTCTACACCTGGCTTTTCTTTAGCAAGTCTTCAATTTGATCGTAATACGTGCGCCGAGGTCTTCCTTCCTTACCTAAAAAAATATTACTTGGAATTTTACTTCTAGCAAAAATACTTGAAAAAATATTTCATTAAAAATGACTGTTGTTTTGGTTTATCGATATAAAAACTATTTTCCATATATATTTTTCTAAAGCTGAATTCGACCAACTTTTGGAATAACTATACTGCGGAATAAGAAATGCCAATACAAGAAAACTGTCAGTTTACTCGCGAGTAACTACGATTTACTCGGAGAATGGAGAATAGCGCCTATTCAAGTTTGGTCGAATCCAACCAAAAGCAGTTTTTTCTCTACAGAGTGGACGTGGGTTGCGTTCTGGCCCCCGCATTCTTCATAGGTGATGTTCTGACTTGCGGGCCGGCCGTGGAGTTGAACCTAGTCTCAGACTGCGCCATAGAACTGAGCCTGGACCAGCTTGTGCTGGCCAAGCGAATCATGGGGGACGTCTACACCATACTCGAGGAAAAGTAAGATCACTCACTTGAAAATGCAACTTAATTAGATATTTCATTGATGTGCTACCAAATCTATACAGGTTATTTTATTTTTAGTGAGTGCATAATATTTAAGGAATATGTCCCACACACAAAAAAAAAATACATGTACCTTTTTTTAACATTTTGTCTGAAAAATCTAGTAAATCGATTACTTTTTTTATTCAATTATTATTAATAATTGACCAGAAAAACGTCACACATTGCAACTAATGATTTATCTTACAGCGAAGACGAAGGTATTCTTTTCGATGAAGAAAAACATGGCGTCTGTCCGTACGCCTTTTTTATGAGACGGGAACCGGACGACTTTCTGCCGCCTGTCAGCGAAGCAATGCTTAGCGAAGGTAGGCCTATCTAAGTCACTCATTTACCTGCAAAAGGCATGATGACTGATTTAAAAACTGTTCTATTGTGTTCAGAAGTATCGACTTTATGCATAATAAACAAAATAAAGACATATTATTCCAGAAATTAATGGTTTAGTAGTAAAAAACGCGATTTTAATTGGAATTTAAAATTCACGCCAAAACGCGTCCAAGTCACGGCGTTACAGTAGTGACGTCATAGTTAAGTTTTCAATGTAAAATTTTAGCAATAAAGTTCTAAATTCTGCAATTTTGTTTGATGCCACCAATCAGAGAACCAAGATGCTCTGATTGGTGTCGTGAAATTAACGTTTCGATGCGCAATGGAGCTTTTTCATACTTAGTTGTCTTAACAAACGGCTAACTTTACATCAGCCGAGATTCGCTAGCAGTACAATAATAAACAACCTTATATTGTCCCTGTTAGAGTTCGATAAGAGTGCCGAGCCGGGGCGATGTCGCACCGACTCGGGCGTGGACACGGCGACGACATCCGCAAAGATCCGACAGTTTGAAGAAAGCTCGCCTTGTCTCGGCGCCAAGAAGACTGTATCAGTCAATTTTATGGATAAAAAGTAAGAATAATTTTAATCTGAGTTTGAATATGAATTTGAATTTAAAATTGAATTTGTATTTGTATTTAAATTTGAGTTTGTTTTCAATTTGAATTTGAACATGAACTTGATGAACATGAATTTGAATGGTTGTTTTTCCAGTGACGCGACATCGGATTACCTGGAAGTGTTTATAACGATGGGCACCATAGAACTGTCGCTGTACACTGCAGACGATGGCTCACCAGAGGTCATTAATCTGCGGTTACCCTCCGTAGCGCAGTCGGAGCCGATTGTCATGGTGAGCAACTTTCATTGTTAAACTTAGTTAGTTCGATGATAATGATGATGATGATAAACTTAGTTACCTAATTCGTTTGATGATGATGATGACTTACCTGTGTGAGTCTTTCAGCCAGTGATACCGGAAGAGAACATCGCCAAGGAGGCTGATAAAAGTAAACGCGCCGATGTGATCACAATAGGCAGCTCTAAAAGCTTTACAGAGACCATCCGCAATGCTGACATGGGGCATACGAAGCTGGAGCTTCCGGTAAGTGTAGTCTCACCCTCCACAGATTTATGCATGCTCCTTGTCTATCATTATTAGCGCATAATATTCAAGGACTCGTTCTTCACACAAAAATAAACATGTTTTATTTATTTATTTTGCTAGACAATCCACACAGCATCATCTAGCCCCAAGCTAAGCAGAGCATGTGTTATGGTTACTAGATGACTGATATACTTAATACAGTATAATACCATAGATAGATATTTTTGGATTATACACATAGAAAATACCCAGAACACACGGAACAAATATTTGCTGATCGTACAAACATTTGTTTCAAGGCGGGAATCGAATACAAGTAAACTATCAGTATACTCTTGAATAACGATTTTTCCGGTCCAATCCAACCTTGATTGACCGAGCGAGCGAAGCGTCTCAGTTTCGAGATTGACCAAAATGCTTTTGTCTGTCAGTCAGTGAGTCAGTCCGGCTGATCTCGCCTACAGGTCGCAACTTGGTATGCAGGTTGTATGACTTAATAAAACTTGATTGTCGTCGGGGATTTTTGATAGTAAGCGTACTTTCTCTAAAAAGGGGGAAAATGTGGCTACTAGATAACTCCGCCTCATGAAATTCGATTTCGATGGTTTTTATTTTATTTACAAGGTTTAAGTTTTAAGTTCGTCTCATAAAAAATTCGTGAAGATCTGATGAGGATCTTCAGCGTGTTGAGCAGAATAGCTCCTCAAAATGCAGTAAACTGCTCACCTTACAAGTTTGTGCTTGCGTGGTCTTGTTCGGAGAACTGCTAGTAACATAATATTTTACAATTTATTTATCATAAATCATCGAGTATTACTTTTTAGGTTATCTTTCCCCTCGCACGTGGTGTCGAAGGGAATGTACCTCTTATACACGTCACTCTGTCCCAACCCAACCTCTACTACTGGCGGAAGAAAACGCAGAAGACTATTCAGGTAATATTGCCTAGAATATTTATAACGTATTCGTCGACTATCTGCTAAACGTCGTACATTGGGTCAGTGACTGACTCCAAATGAAGTCTGAGAACTTGAGAACTGACTTTCTCCGTTTACAAAGGGTCAGTACGCGAGAATTCAGAGTCAGTACTGACTCAATAGCGTTTACATTAGGTAAGTAGTGAGTCAGCACTGACTTCGCTACTGACTCAATGTTAATCATAATTTACATATTATTTATACCACTAAAGTTGCAACCAAGCGTACGGTCCACTTGTTGATATGTAATTGACTTGGTAATCAGCTACCTTAGCTTATGTACGCATGCAACATCATAGATATCACAGCGTGTTACCACCCTGAGACGTTAGATGAAAAGTATAATGTGCCTGTAATTTCACCGGAAACCATACCATTCTCCATACCAAGATTGTCTGGAAGAGATCGCTTCCTCAGCGATAAGACCGCCCATTGTGCATTTAGATAATCACTATTCCTAAATTGTGTAATTTAGTTATTAAGGTGTACAATAAAGCATTTTCATTCATTCATTCATTCATTCATTCGAACCGGAACACAGCAATGCGAGCATTACTGCTTGGCGGCAGAAATAGGTAAGGTGGTAGTCCTTCCCCGGACGAGCTCTATCACAAAGAACTCTACTACTCTTGTTGTTATTCGGCTACCGTAGCCTATGTACGCTTGCAACATCATATCTTGCACTTTGCCACTCTGAGACGTATATCGAAAGTCTCATTCATTCACCGGTAATTTTTGTTTACGCACGGTTAACTTTAGTTTTACCTACATTTATTCTATACATTAATATTCTGCCTAGCTGCCTACCAACTTTAAATTACATATGTCTAACCTACAGTCATTAACCTAACCTAACCTACACACAGTAGTAGAGTAGTAGAGTTCTTTGTGATAGAGCTCGTCCGGGGAAGGACTACCACCATACCTATTTCTGCCGCCAAGCAGTAATGCTCGCATTGCTGTGTTCCGGTTCGAAGGGTATGGTTTCCGGTGAAATTACAGGCACATGAGACTTACCATCTAACGTCTCAGGGTGGTAACACGCAAGTGATATCTATGATGTTGCATGCGTACATAGGCTACGGTAACCGCTGACCATCAAGTAGGCCGTACGCTTGGTTACCACTTTAGTAGTATAAAAAAAAAAAAAACACAGTCCTAACCTTTTTAGAAATTAAAATGTACTACTTAAGAGACCACAGCTAAGAGGGGGCTCTTCTCACACAGGTCATTAAAACTTAACTGAAGAGCCCCAAACTCTGTTATATTAAAAAAGTGTAATTTAAATAAACAAATACAAGTACAAATATTTTATTAACCACAAATACAAATGTTGACACAGTAGTGATTCACTGGTTTCTGAGTTAGTTTTCACTGTGTTTCAGAAAGACAGTTGATCCCCAAAATGTAACTTATGTTATGTAAACATATTTTGAATTTAAATTGAATTTTTGTATTTTTAATTTTGTAGTATTTTTAAGTCTTCTGTTTTAACAGCTTTCCATATTTAACGCGTGGATTGGGCTCGGTGGGGGGCAGGTCTCGGGGCAGTGGTACGCGCCCCTACTGTCCACCACCAAGGGCACTAGCGACCCCCTCACCGACATACCCCCCGCGCTGGCTACCGTGAAGCTAGTGGCGCCGTCTGGTGGTGAGTTGGCACAATAACTTGTCTACACACTGTCACCTTGTCTTGTCTTACTTTCCGTTTGTGTGTGTGTCAAATAAACAATTTATATTCCTAATCTTTTTATTCTTATATTATTATTAATGCAAAAAGCACAGAACAGATATAAGTACTACGTACAGAATGGCCACTCCCTACCTCCCACCGGTTTTACTTACCCCACCCCAGTCGCAAGTTTGCTGGTACCCCACGAACATATCGCCGGCACTGAAAGAGCGCGCAAAAGCGTGACCTTTCGCTCTTGCAAGGCCAACCTTGACACTCACACATAGAACGGCACCGTTTACTTACACAAACTATGCATGTGGTGATTACGAAACTTTTGTTTCATACATTTTATTGAGAGTGTCCGGGATGTGGCGAAAGTTTAAATCTCGATAACCACTGAACGGATTTGGCTGAAATTTATAAAATAAATAGATAATGACCGGGAACAGGCATACACAACTACTTTTTGTTTCGGAATAAAGTACGGTTCCCGAATTCCACGCAAACAAACTCGCAAGCAATGGCTAGTGTAAAATTTCCCCATCACTCGTTTGCACGAAATGTTCTATTCCTGCCTTTTGATTTGTTTTAGATAAAAATCCATAGAAATTTTTCGCTATCAGAGATTAAATAATAAACCCGCTAGTCATGATCTATCTATATTTTAAATTTCAGCTAAATCGGTTTTGCGGTTATCTAATTATAGAAGAACAAACATCCAAACATGCAAACTACCGCATTTATAATATTATGATAGTGTGATTGCTATCATAACACCATGAGTTGTCACAGGCGCGTCAACTACTGTGATGACGCGCGGCTCCGTCACCCTGGACGTGGAACGACCAGTCCTCTTCGAAGTATCCGTGGACAACTTGCAGAGGCTCAAGAACATTTTTAATCTGGTAAGTGTAGCACCGAGAAAGCGCTGGCGTGGTGATCTAGGTCTTCCACAAGGGCTGGCAAGAGATGGCACAAGACCAGGATAATAATAATAAATTAATCTTCTCTTTCTTTCTTTCTTTATTTTTTTCTTCTTATAATATAAAAATGAATTGCTGTGGAAGCTCGCTAAAACTCGAGAACGGCTAGACTAATTTGGCTAATTTTAGTTAGTTAGTTGAAACATTTGAAACATTCGTAGAAATCTAGGGAAGGTTTAAACGATGAGAATTAATATGATAAAATAACGCGAGTGAAACCGCGTCGGGTCAGCTAGTAATAATTAGTTTATCAAATTTTTAACAAGGTACAATAGGATAACAAATGCTAAATCTCAGACATAGGTATGCATAACACTTGAGCCTGAACTGGTAACCTGAATTATAGACGAAAAGAGCTAATTAGAACCTTAAAATAACAGATAAGTGGATTGATGCAGGGAAGGCTTTTGTCCAGCAGTGGGACAGTATAGACTAGCTAAATAAAGTATAGTGAAGTTAGCTGCTACGATGCGCAATAGAGCTGTGCTTGTTTTTGCGCATCACTCACTACAAGTAGTAGAGTTCTACTACTTGAAAGACTACCACCATACCTATTTCTGCCGCCAAGCAGTAATGCTCGCATTGCTGTGTTCCGGTGTGAAGGGTATGGTTTCCGGTGAAATTACTGGTACATGAGGCTTTTGATCTTAGCCTCAAGGTGGCAACCCGCGAGGGATACTTCTGGTATTGCAAGCGTCCATAGGCTGCGGTAACCGCTTACCATCTTGTGAGCCGTCGCTTGGTTGCCACTTCAGTTGTATAAAAAAAAACTATAACTGATTTTAGGAACAGCATGGCCACTGTTTCGATAGTAACCGCTCATAACAATGACACGTAAGTAAGTTCGTATGAGTCGGTTGCCAACTCTGGTGACAGAGTTTATAGGCCGCCCGAAGGCCTCTGTTATAACCTAGAAACTTACTACAATGACACGTAGATTGGCGTAGACGAGCCGGATGTATTGTAGATATTACCTACGTTTGTTATGAACTCTTGCCTTGCGGAACAGAACTGATATTAGTACTATAGTTGTGGCTTAAACAATACCTTCATTGTGCTACTTATCTAAAAGACTAGTTTTCACGGAACGGTGCTTCTTGACCGCACAGAGTAAATTCCAAAAGTTCTTACCAGTCCATGCACTGATGAGAAAGAGTACACCGCTTCACTCGCCCTGAAGAGGATTCTCGGACTTAAGACTACTTTTTTTGACGAGCGATGTGTCGCAGCGGGCGCAGGTCCGCCTGCGACGCATAGGTTGCGGGTTTGATTCCCGCCTCGGGACAAATGTTTGTACGATCTACAAATATTTGTTCCGGGTGTTCTGGGTATTTTCTATATATAATAAAAAATATCTATCTATGTATTGTATTCTATTAAATATATATCAGTCATCTAGTACCCATAATACAGCTCTGTTTAACAGCAGCTTACCTTGGGGCTAGATGATGCTGTGTGGACTGTCCAGCATTATTAATTTGATTTATTTATTAAGGAGATTTTTTTTATTGTTAGATTAAAACGAAGGCGGCTTCGCCTGCGCCGGAGCAAACATCTCAAGAACCAGTGCCGATACCGGCGCCGGATGTTCAACCAGCGCTCTACCGATTGAGAAAACTGCTGGGTACGCTATTTACTTAATTATTTATTATAGATTATCAACAAAAGATACACGGACACATTACCATGTCATCATCATCATCATCATCATCATATCAGCCTGTACAAAATAAAATGCGTGGGAAATGATTACTTTAGGTTTTTATTAAATTTAGAGTCACAGGTTACACCGCTTGAATCAAAATTCATAACAGGAAGGGCAAAATTATTGCCATAACACAATAATTTGCTTAACTTATAAAATGTGGCAAGTATTTAACTTAAAATTATTAATGTGCGCTCACACTACCACGATTACATTTCTGTATGTTTGGTTTGTTCCGAACAAGCCGATAGACGTCCACTGCTGGACATAGGCCTCCCCCAAAGAGCGCCATGACGACCGATTTTGAGCTTTCACCATCCACCGACTTCCTGCGACCGCTTTAATGTCATCGGTCCATCGAGTGGGGGGCCGTTCTACACTTCGTTTTCCAGTTCGTGGTCGCCACTCGAGAACGTTTATACCCCAGCGGTTATCGGTTCTGCGAGCTATATGGCCTGCCCATTGCCACTTTACATTTAGGTCAAGCCCATACGGACTTTTTAAATGTTAAAAACAGCTGCATATTTTTTGTTATAATTAATAAATTTAAAAAAAAAAAAACAACTTTCTAAGAGCTATGTCGGTGACTTTGGTTCTTCTACGGATTTCCTCATTGCGGATTCGATCGCCAGAACCGTGTACACATTTGTAATTAACAGAGGATACTCAGCGGGTTGATCAGCTCTGTTAGCGACCCATCTCTATTGATCTCCATCTCAAATTGTCTAACAACACAGAAGAACTATAGACTGAAGTTTTGACGACCGATGTGGCGCGGCGGGCGAAGGTCCGCCTACGACGCAGGAGGTTCCGGTTTCGATTCCCGCCTCGGGATAAATGTTTGTACGATCTGCAAATATATGTTCCGAGTGTTCTGGGTATTTTGTATGGATAATAAAAATATCTATCTATGTTTTGTAATAAGTATATCAGTCATATAGCACACATAACACAAGCTCTGCTTAGCTTAGGGACCAGACAAATGATAGAATACATGTTTTTTTTTTATCATTAGTTGTTAAGTACGATTTAAACGAACGTATTTCTCGATAGAAATCAGGAACGTTTCAGAAATTACATTAGAATCTGTTTGTTGAATTATACCTGAAAAAAATGATGCTGTATTTTCATGCGCAATCGCAGAAGATCGCAAGTTAGAAGGTATTGAACACTGAATACTTTTCTCTAGTTTTCCGATGCTTACGCACTCTGCATTTAGATGCTCTGCTTGACACGGCTTGCATCCTCTATATCTCTTTTATTTTATGGTAGTTTAGACTTCAATTCTTCTATCAATTCTCTTATTTTTGCTTAGCCTATACTGCAGCAGTTTTTTTTTATGTCAGCAAGTGACAAGGCAATCAAGGCGCCCACTTGATGCTAAGCACCACGCCTGACTATTACAGATGCAGTGCTACCCAAAGCTTTAGGTACTGGGGAAAGGCCTCAAATATTAAGTAGATTTTATTATTAGCACTCAATTCGATTGCTTAAGTTTTTCCCTGTTACTGGTTTTGATTGCTTAAGGCTATCATAAAGTAAACCTAAGTTGGAAACACAAAGTAAGAAACACAAAGTAATTATTAATTGCATTCTTTAATATGTCGCTGTAGTCTTCTCTTTGTGTGTTCTTTATTCTCTTTATAATACACTGTAGACAGGCACAAGGCTATTTTAAGTTTTTAACTATTCAAAATCAATTCCTGAAACCGTAGGACGCCAAATTGAAACTCCAACCAGTCAAGCAGAGTGAAAGTAGAAGCAAAAAGAAGAACTTTAAAATGAGTCCGTTTTGGTATTCCATAATGGGGTATATGTTTTGATAATCATTTACCCTTTTGTCGAATTCAAAGACTGGTTTGTTCTCGAATAAACGTGAGCCGTCTCGTAAGCTCTGCTCCAAATAATGTGATCTCACGGTAAGCAATAGACTCGAAGCGCCCAGACTTTTAAAACTCATAGTCAGTGTTGCCAAACAGTCCTTTTAAAAAGGACATAATTATTGTTATAAGTAGTCCTTGTGTTATCGGTTTGAAGTGAGAATTAAAGGGCTAAATTGCGATAGTATACTGTGCCAGGGTATCCAGGGATTTGAATCTCCAAGTTGAATTCTCAGAATTTTCTTTCACAAGAAACAGACGTTTATATCAATATCGGACCATCACACTCGCTATTGCTAGAGTACAAAGAAATGTTAACTTTGTTGCGTTGAATTATGGCATTTTTTTAAATCATGTAAGAATGTTCATTAAAAACGAAGCATTCAATCGTTATCTCATGATAGTTCTTTAGTTTTTGAAATTTTCATTATCTTTGATCCTTTGAATTTTATTTTTTTATTTATTTTATTAATATATCATTGTTAAAAATTCGAAAGACATGTGCCATCCACCAATCCGCATTGGGTCCGCGTGGTGGATTAAGACCTAATCACTCTCTCCCGAGAGTAGGCCAGTGTCCCAACAGTGGGAACATTAGAAGCCTATCATGATGTTATTTCATACTCATTATATTATTGAATTATTTATATTTCTAATTTTAATTGATATTTTGACTACTCTGATGTTCTATTGTTTTATATATAACTTGTATCATAATAATTAGTGTAATAATATTATTTATTAAAATAAATAAATATTCCACAGTTGTGCAGTCCATTGACAGCGTTACGGTTCAGGCGAGTCAAATCTGCGTGTGCGGTTCCGAGGGGGCCTTCGGTTGGGACTCTATGACGCTGCAGGTTAGTTTTTTTTTTAATATATAAAACTATATAAAACTCTTCTTCCTTTTTACATTAGATGCGAGATTGATAATATTTTTAATAAAATAAAACTACACAATACAACAATCCGCCATAAAAAGTTGAACACCAATCAGAGTATGTTGGTTCTCTGGTTGGTGGCATCAAACAAAATTGCAGAATTAAGAACCTTATTGCTAAAGTTTTACATTGAAAACATAACTATGACGTCGCTACTGTCACGTCGTGACTTATTATGACGAGACGCGTTATGGCGTGAATTTTAAATATCAAATTTAAATCGCGTTTTATTACTACAAAAAAAACAATAATTTCTGGAATATTATGTTTTTTTTTGCATAAAGTCGATATTTCTGAACACTTTTTCAAAATCAGTCACCATGCTTTTTGGCGGTGAAATCGCGGTAACAAACATACAAAAAAACATACAATCGAATTGATAACTTTATCTATTTTAGTTTAAGATTTTTTATCTATTTTATTGTCTTCTGTTAAAATTCAGCACATAAGCATAATGTTTAGTATTATATTAAGTTTCAGTGTGTATCGCAGTAGCCGCTGCACTCTCACATCATTTTACGGCAATCACAGAAAACCAGCGCAATGGCGTGAGTTGTTCTGCCATAGCACATACTGAGTGGTGGTCATTTTTGTTATTTTTATATTTCTAGTCATAGCTGGTGTGATGTTTTTGAAGACTGTTAATATTTTTTATTTTAAATATTAATGTTATAGGTTGGCGCGGGGTCTAGACCCGACAGGCTGTGCGCGCGCGCCTTGCTGACCGCCGTGGTGAGCGCGGGCCCGTCCGGGGACGCGAGGCGAGTCTTACTGCATCCAGTACTGTTAGGGTAAGTCAAATAAGCGTTGTATCAGCTGAAGATTGTTGAACCTTTCTTGAAATGACTAAATCGTTTTGCAAAGTTTAAGGTTTAAGCATTGTTTTTTAATACTTTACTAATTTGGCAACCAAGATTTCGGCTTAACAGAGATGTAACTCGCTCGCTGATGGCCCTGAAAATAATATTAAAACAATAAAATACCATTAATTACCTGTCACTGTGTGTGTAAGAGCACTGGTGGTCTAGTGGTAGTGACCCCGCCTTCCAATCCTAAGGTCGTGGGTTCAAACACGGTCGTGCACCTATGGATTTTTCTGTTTCGAAAAATTTATGTGCGCAATGCCAGTGCTCTCATACGGTGAAGGAAAACATCGTGAGGAAACCGGCATGTCCAAGAACTAAAAATTCGAAAGACATGTGCCATCCACCAATCCGCATTGGGTCTGCGTGGTGGATTAAGACCTAATCACTCTCGCCTAAGAGTAGGCCAGTATCCCAACAGTGGGAACATTAGAAGACTGTCATGATGATGAATTACCTGTAAATTTTTAATTTAATTTAATTTAATTAAACTGTCTAGTAAAAAATGCCCGATGATGAAAATACAGTCATATGAGATTTTTTTCTCAGCAATGGGAATGTTCAACCGATTATGTGACTAACAGGACAATATATCATAAAGGCATGCCAAGACTATTATTACGATTTAAAGTATTAACCAATATAAATAACCAGCAAATATAGAATCGGTCGTTTTATTTAAACCAATCTCCTAAGGGTTGATCGAATAGGCACTATTCTCCTAATAAATGTTTATACCAGATATTGGTCGAATCTACCCCAAGTAACCCATACATAGGGTTACTAAGTGAGTTATGAATATTATTATTATATTAGTATGTAGTTTTAAATTATTATTTTTTCTAAAAATTCTAACGTGTTTTAGAACGCCGAGGTAGATCTGCCACACGTAAAGGAAAAGCCAGACCAAAAACAACACCATTAAGAAGAAAAAGTAGGAAGAAATCTGTTGAGGATGACGACGTAAACATCAGCGACGAAGGAACTGATTCAGACATTACAAATTACGTAACAAAACTTTTAAAGCAATGTATGAAAGTTGAAGATTGCTCTGAGATCACAGTCGAAATTATTTCCGACTGGGTGGTGACACGGTTCCCGCACATCGACGTGGATGAGAAAGTAGATGTCATTCAGAGGGCCGCTGAAGCTTTTGTCACAGCTTTAAAACAAAAACGTTAGGGCCCGAGGGATAGGTCCCATTTGTTCTAACATCCCCCGAAAATTTTGGGGATGAGAATGGGATAATTTTTAGATGTGTGTATCAAAATTTTAAAGATGATTGAAAACTTATATCTCTTAGTATAGTTCTCACGGCGGATCTCGACCGTCGTGAAATTAGCCGTTTCGATGCGCAATGGAGCATTTTCTAACAAAATTGTCTTTGCGCATCACATACGGCTAACTTCACGGAAGCCTAGATCCGCTGTGCGAACTATACCTATATGAATAATCATATATAATAGTCATAATGATCGTTATTATTGTAATTCGTTTAGTAGGATTTAAAAAAATAGAAATTTAACGTATTCTCCTTCTTATTCAAATGTTATAAACTGTCAAAAAAACATATTAATAAATAATATATCGTAATAAATTGTGTATTTACAAAATAATCATTTTAAAGCATGATTATGATTATTTTGTAATGATATGATCTTAAAAATAGTATTTAAAGTTTTATTATTATTTTAATGTACCTTATTATTGTATAAATGTGCATTTGGTTTATATTATTGTGTGAAATAATTGGTATTTTATTAAAAACCTATTCATGTCTTTGCATAGTTTATATAGAGCGTCTGCTAAAAACTATGTAAAGGCATCAATAGAAGTTTCATTCATCAAGATTTTTTGCTATAATGTCAAGCAATCTTCTTAACTTACTAAAATGTTATATAGGATTAAAATAAATGTTAGTACCATGAATGTAACATCGCGTTTTGTTTCCACTCAACTGGTTTCTTCTTTTTAACAATGAGGTTAATCATTTGAATAATAATAATTTTCTTGGCACGCCTACGATATACGTCTTGACTCTGAGGGCTTTTTTTTTACTGAAAATATTTTACGAGATTTGAATATAAGGACGCAAAATACGTTCCGTTTATGTAATTCTACACCTTCCTGCTAAAGTATTAGGACTGATTTTGGTACGGTTTCTGGGGGTTAAAGTATTGGTAATGTTTCGCAGTACGGAGCTGGAAGCGACGTGGGAGACGTGGAGGCGCGCAGAAGGAGGTCTGTCGGCGCGCGAGCCGATGATCCGCGCATGCGTGGATGTGGACCGCGCGTCCGTTGACTTGCGCCCCGCTGACCTGAACGCGCTGGCTCGCCTGAGGGACGCACTGCGAGTACTAACTGATTATCAGGTAAACTAACAACCTTATTCATAAAAGTACTTTAAACCTTTGTTATCTATGTGTCTCTCAAATGTATCATTTATGTTCTTTGACATAAGAATGACAATGAAAGACAATAGTGTCGATTCTGTTGTAGCATTTTCTAAACTTAGATAACTAAAATTATCGCGGTCCTTTGTATTTTAATTCAATAGAAAAAGACGGCAACAATTTTAGTTAGTTCAGTTTAGAAAATGCTACAACAGAATCGACACCAATAACTAGCAAACTTCTGATTAAAGGCTTAAAGCAAATCAAATGACGTCTTCCTCTTTGCAAGCAGTAATGCTCGCATTGCACAATTATTGGAATATGACGTTTCGTACTTTTGGAAGCAAACCTAGCGCCAAACTCAACCTTGTTTTCAAGAGTACAAAAATTTGACAGCAGAAAATGTAAATTGTGATTGGATCGGAATTGTCATTGGATTCTCATTGGATTCAAGAGTAAGGCACCTGACATATCTGACATTTGTGTGTTTTTTTATGTACAGGAGCCAGAACCATTGCAACGCACCCCCAGTAAAGGAAGCATGCAAAGCGCTCCGATAGCGTCGACGGTTTCCTTCGACAAGCGTCCATCGATACTTTCATCCGATGCGCCCGACGACCACTTCTACAAGGATGATCTGAGGTCAGTGCTGTAGGTTTAATGGGTTAGGAATAGGTTGGGTGACCTCTTTAATTAAGCGGAGATATGCATGGAGGAAACCGGCATGTCCAAGAATTAAAAATTCGAAAGACATGTGCCATCCACCAATCCGCATTGGGTCCGCGCGGTGGATCAAGACCCAATCACTCTTGCTTGAGAGTAGGCCAGTGTCCCAGCAGTGGGAACATTAGAAGGCTGTCATGATGATGCATGTGTAAAATCAGCCAATAGGTTATATTGAAATCATGTCATCATCTCGTGGCAGTACTTTTTATTTTTTCTCCATCCAAGGTTGCTTGGAAGACATCGCGATAGGCGGCACCCTTGTACATGATAATCTTTTTTTAGTTTTGTTGTAAGGGATCCAGTCTCATTTTGTTTTATGGAATATGGCCACCCCCGGATACTCTCAATAAAATGTATGAAGCAAACGCGTCGCAATCACCACATGCATGGTTTGTGTACGTAAACGGTGCCGTTGTATGTGTGATGGTTGGCCCCACACAGTTATAGCAAGAGCGAGATAGCACACTTTATCTGGCATGCGCGCGTTTAGACCTACACAAAATCAAAATAAACGAGTGCTTATAGCCCTTAGCTTTAGTGCCGGCGAAAGGTGCCGTGTAGTGCCGGCGGACTTGCAACCGGGGTGGGGTAAGTAAAATCGGTGGGAGGTAGGAGTGGCCATTCTGTACGCAGTATTATTATCTGTTCAGTGACATGGCGTCACCCGGACAAATTCATTTCGAAAATGTGTCATTTTGTCCGGGTGACGTCATACTCCCTAGAACAATGAGACTCTGACCCGATGTAAGCTATCTTGATGTACATACATTCGTTCATTTAGTAAAGTTGTATTCGTTTATCCTAGGAGCGGTGCCTTCAAGATAGTGTCGGGCGGTCAACTGCCGATGGCGTATCAAGTGACCCTTTATAATAACGCAGTGTCGTGGCGGTACCCGCATCCGCGCGCTATTACTAGGCTCGTTGCTTTTCCACTGCCTAATCAGGTTAGTAAGTTAAACAGGAGCCTTTGAGAGGAGTGGTGAATCCACCACTCTATGGGGAATTCCCCATAGCGGTTCGCGGTGTTTCCGGTGAGGCAATTTGACTAATAGCCAATGCGAGGTTTTGCTCGCGTTATATTTTTTTAGCAAATTTTTACAGCCTGTATATTTTCTTAACGTATAAAACTTCCCTGAGCTTTTGCAAAAATTTCAAGACCAAAATTAGCCAAATCGGTCCAGCCGTTCTCGATTTTTAGCGAGATTAACGCACAGGAATTCTTTTTTATATATAAGACTAGTAGACCCGGTGCGGTTTTACTCGCGCTATTTTTTTGCAAATTTTTACAGCCTTTATATTTTATCACCGTTTCAACCTTCCCTGGACTTCTTCAAATATTTCAAGACCTAAAGTAGCCAAATCGGTTTAGCCGTTACCGTGTTTTAGCGAGCAATTCATATTTTGAGCGCGGTTTCGAACCCACGATTGGAAGGTTTAAACTACTAGTACTGAATAAAGCACTTTTGATTTGATTTGAAAGTAACGTTTAAATGTCTGGCCAGGCGTCAGAGACGCCATGCTTGCTCGAGCTGTACAACGAGCAGCTGGGCCGGTGGGAGGCGCACACGCACTTCGTCATCCCCGTCCTAGAGCCAGTGGACACGCAGCTGTACGTCACACAACCGGGTACGACTTTATTGAACCTACTTGTGACGACCGATGTGGCGCAGCGGGCGCAGGTCCGCCTGCGACGCTGAGGTTGCGGGTTCGATTCCCGCCTCAAGTCAAATGTTTGTACATTCTACAATTGTTCCGGGTGTTCTGGGTATTTTCTATATATAATAAAAAAATATCTATCTATGTATTGTATTGTATTAAATATATATCAGTCATCTAGTACCCATAATACAGCTCTGTATTAACAGCAGCTTACCTTGGGGCTGTGTGGATTGTCCAGCATTATTTATTTATTATTTATACTTCAAAGAGGATTTTATCAATCTGATTGTATGTTGTTGTTTTTTTTTTATGTTACTTGATTTTTCTGATAATTAGATTTTTTTTTTGTCACTGAGGTTGTATTCGGCGCTATTCTCTGAATAAAATCGTAAATATTCTTGAATAAACTGACAGTTTTTTTGTATTTGACATTTCTTATTCCGCGTTTATTCCAAATGTTGGTCGACTCCACCCTAAGGCAACCAAGCGTACGGCCCACTTGATGGTGAGCGGTCACCGTAGCCGTAGCCGTAGCGTACGCTTGCAACATCGTAGATATTACTGGCGTGTTACCACCCTGAGATGACATATCTCATGTGCCTGTAATTTCACCGGAACACAGCAATACGAGCATTACTGCTTGGTGGCAGAAATAGGTATGGTAGTCCTTCCCCAGGCGAGCTCTATCACAAAGAACTCTACTACTCTTAAAATAAATTTTGATGAGTCGATCTTTTTTCAGATAGATTAATTCAGAGAGCGCATATAAATTAAAACAGTATTGGTTAAGCTCTTTTTGAAGAGGAGATAAACACATGAGACATTTGATCAATGTCGTATCAGTTTGAACTAGATTTATGTACAGACTTGACTAGAAACGAATATCTGTACATGTATGTTTTATATCTATTTATTGTTATATTTTGTGCATACGGAAGGTCACCTGTTAGAAGGTATGGTTTTTGTTAAGTTATATATTTAATTAGCGATTTGTTGGCGCAGCGGGTTAATCCCCGTCGGTGGCCCAATAACGTGAGTTTGATTTCCACTGGTACCAAAAGTAAGTAAGTTCGTATGAGACAGTGGCGAACTCTGGTGACGTGGTTAAAAGGTCTCAAAAATAACTTTAAAAAAGCTGGGACTTAAGAGTCCTATCCTTGAACATCCTTGAATTTTCTTGTAGCCCGTGAAGAATCGAACACGATTGAAGATATTTTAACGAAAATAAAAACAAATAAAAGCTGCATCCCTTAAAGTTTAAGTATTTTGAACAAATATTAATTAACTCAAGACACAGCTGATAAATAAAATAATTAGTAACGCACGTTTTCGTATAATAAGCATTTTCAGTCAACTTTTGATCATGTTTTCTAGTAAATAGCAAAGTCTAACATATTTCCAAAAATGCAATTAAGATAATCACAGTTTTAAAATTTATGGTGGGAGGACGTATCGCTCCTCGTCGCGCGCATATAATTTTATAGATACATTCAGGCGAACTTCACAAAATATAGCGCTAGATCTTGGAACGGCCTCTTAATAAGATTTATATTTTCACGATTTGCAAATATTTGTTTGGTGTGGTTGCTATGGTAGTACAGGCACCGTTAACAAAAAAGTGGTGATAATTGCGCATGAGCATGATGATTTTCTTTAAGCGACAATACAATTCTTCGCCATTTTAAGTTATTGTCGGATTTGGTTCTTTTACACAATTTGCAGTACAGATTTTAGTAGCGTTTTGTACTCGGGCGAGACCAATCCGGACCATTAAGTTGGGCTCCCATTAAGTTGGATTCCCATTATGTTAAATTCCCATGAGATTCGCCAGTTTTGGTGCAAAATCCTGATGATTACGGTGTTGCCAGACGCGGTGTTCGCCGTGATGTGGCGGTACCGCGCGTGCGAGGTAGACGCGCCGCCTGCACCTTTCGACTTCGACTGCACCAGGTTCCTGCCTAGAGCCGATCCGCTGGTAAGTAAGTTCGTATAAGTCAGTGGCCAACTGGTGAGTTTCTAGGCCGCCCGAAGGCCTCTGTCATGACCCAACAACTTTGAAAAGCCGGGACTGACTGCTTAACGTGCTCTCCGAAGCATGGGAGCGCTCAGTTGAAATTGCAACTGGCGGTCACCCATCCAAATGATGACCCCGCGGAACAGTGCTTCACTTCGTTGATCTGTTAAGAACAACTTAGCCAGCTGCGTCACGAGCGCTCCTAGCAGTAGAAACATTAGAAGTCTGTCATGATGATAAAAAAAAATTACCCAAGTTTGATAAGGTACGTTCGTGTACAGACGCACGAGAGCCCGACCGACGTACCGCTCGCGAAACCGTCTAACGGCGTGACAGTAGAACAGCTGTCGGGCGTCGTCAGAGTGGACTCGAGCTTTTCGCCGCGCCTCACGCCGAGAGTGCGCCTCGTGACGCGCTTCGCCGGTCTAATGCTGCACGTGCACAACGATCTACCGCACATCACCAGGTAAATAACGTAATGTAATGTAACATAACATAACAGCATAGCGTAACATAACATAATTTAACATAGCATAACGTATTATAACATAATCTTTTTTTTTTTTTTATTAACGAGGAGTAATCTGCAAACAGACATCCTTTCGCATGAGGGTGCGAACAGGGGGTTAACTTAACTTAACATATAACAACATAACACCCACAAACCACACATAGTCATGCTGCCTTCGGCGGCTAGAGACAAGACGAACTTACCAAGCGAAACGCGGTAGTCTGGGTTCGATTCTCAGCTATTTGCAACCAGGTCATCGAGAATATTATTTATGAGTAGTTCTTTGTGTTCTGTGTAAAGAACTACCACCATACCTATTTTAGGTCTACGTCTCTGGGTGGCAACGCGCAAGTGATATTTAATGTTGCAAGCGTATATAGGCTACGGTAACCGCTAACTATCAAGTGGGCTGTACTCTTGGTTGCCCCATTAGTGGTATAACAATAGGCGGCAAGGCATGTTTGAAATATTTCAAACCTACGAAGACAACGTGCCTGGCTGCGTTTTCAATTAAAATGGCTCATCATATTCCCATAGATCGCAGTTCTTTCAGATTTCTAGTATTACGGCTTTTTTCAGATTAATGTTGTGTAACTTATTTTGGTTTTTTAATTGATGACATTTAACGCTGTGTTGGTCAGTCAGTCAGACACACAACAAGTCTGATTGTTTGTCAGTCAGTCAGTTAGTCTGGCATTCAGAGACGTAACATTTTTTGAAGCCAACTTATCGAGCCTTTTTGACCATTTTATACAATCGTAGTTGTGGATTCATTACAATATTTTGCTAAATGTCATATTGACTGATTCAATAGCAATTCAATTTAAAAACTGGTATAGGTTTTTGCGATGTTTTAATAAAAAAAAACGGCCAAAAACGTCAGAAGTTCAGGACACTCGTAGGCTCGTTCAAGAATATACTTGACTGTGAATCGTGACTCAAGCATCGATTTAATAAAAGTATTCTATGTAAAACTGTAAAAAAATCTATGCTTGTTTTCGTTTTGAGCTTGAGTTTCGTTCTTGTATACGGACCTTAATGTTTAACAGGTAAGTGATAACAGGTTTATATTACATCTGTCGAACAAGCAGCACTCCTGGAGCTACAAGCATCATGACGCCCACATACGTTCCCACTGCTGGGACATTGTTCTCAAGCGAAGGGGTTAAACCTCCATACCCAATGCGGATTGGTGAATGGCACATGTTTTACGTCATGCTGGTTTCCTCACGATGTTTTCCTTTACCGTTTATAAGCATTGCGTACGAACGGTTTCGAACCCACGACCACGATCAGAAGGCGGGGGCAACTACCACTGGACCACGAGTGCTTAATATTAATAAATGACAATCTGAAGCTACAATAAAAACAGGTTAAGCGTCAGCGTTAAGTCGATCTACGTGGTTTTTACTAGCTACAGTACATTTACTGGTAAGTATCATTAAGTAGAACACGGTTGCTAATTTGATTTTGAATGAAGGTGAATGAGGGGATAGGTTGTTTTTTCTTAATGGGGAACTAATTAAAGATTTTAGGCTCTTTGCCCTTATTCAATAATATGTAGGTGTGTGCACAAGGCATATACTTAGCAGTGGGTGATATTACAGACTTAGATTATGATGACGTATGATATTGAAATGTGTGAAATATAGCATGATTGTGTAATAAATGAGTGAATACTGATGTTTTTTTTTATACAACTGAAGTGGCAACCAAGCGTACGGCCCACAAGATGGTAAGCGGTTACCGCAGCCTATAGACGCTTGCAATACCAGAGGTATCACTCGCGGGTTGCCACCTTGAGGCTAAGATCGAAAGCCTCATGTGCCAGTAATTTCACCGGAAACCATACCCTTCACACCGGAACACAGCAATGCGAGCATTACTGCTTGGCGGCAGAAATAGGTATGGTGATAGTCCTCCCCCGGACGAGCTCTATCACAAAGAACTCTACTACTCTTGTTGCGAACGACAAAGCAGAATGATGAACTATTGTGCACACGACTTTAATATAAGGGCAAGGGGGTATTTATGTATGTATGTCTGATTCATGTGTCTGTAATTTCACCAGACCTTTTCTGCATAATCACCGCTTCTTTCTGAGCACCATAGCTCGAGATGTTCTTTGCATTGTCGTCTGTTCGTTCAACAGTTCGCTCACCCGTCTTCTCTTGACCCCCACTGCTTGCTAAGTTGTATAATGTCGGGTTTCTATAATGTACGAGCGCGTTAGTAGCTGTCTATTGGTTGTTTTTTCTATGAAAATGTTAACTGTCCGTTTTCATTTTCATAAAAAAAACAACTAACGATTGCTACTAACGGATGCTCGTACACTATGGAAACGCGGCGGAGGTTGGCTGCATATCTGAGTCCGCGTAAACTAGACTTTGCACATTGCTGCGTCTATAGTATGCCACAACTCTATATAGCTGTTATACAGAATACAAAAATGAAGCTCATGATACTTGTCCTGCTTCTATTAGCCGCAATCGTAAACATTCGACCCGCTCAATCCATGTTTCCCTAACTCTACGTAATACAGTGCATAAGATGTAGGCTAGAGGTCCGTATTTAAGACCTTCATTGTCCCCGCTGCTACTCCTTTAGGCTTCAAGGACGGCTGATATTTCGATACGGCAGAAAAATCCATTGGTATACGACCGGATTCGAACCCACGAGCTGAGAATCGGAATGCTGAGTCACTACCACTAGACCACCATTGCTGTTAAGTAATATCATATTCAAAAAATGGTTCTGCATATTATGTCTGCATGCGGCTAAGTTGAAAATAAATATAAAAATATATTGTATTAATGGCATCATAAATGACAATCCGGACGAAGACACTAGACACTTTACAATTTGTGTCTATAAACTTAGGTATATGTGACCTATAAGTAGGTATTATGAATATCAAGTAGGCACCTAACGTCAAGAGACATAATATAATAGATTGTGCGCTTAAAACCAAACTAGATTGTCTGTATCCCGACTTTTAGCGTCTTCCTTCGGAGGCTTTGTGTTGTGAGTGAGAGGGATAGTGTTATTGTTTGGAGTGTCTGAAAATATGGTTTATGTTATTGTATAGACGGTTTGTTTTTGTGTGTGAGGGTGCATTAGTATAATAGCTTTGTATGCTTGCGGACTTTCATATTCCTTCCAGTCTCTTATGTGTATATAGTGATTGAAATACTGTCGGCTTTGAACAAAAGTTCAGCTGACCACATAATTTTGAACACTTTTTAAGATTATCGAGGTTTATGCCTTAGTGCTTTGGCTTAATTAACAGGCCAGTATATGAGAAACAGAAGAATGTTTTGGAAAATAATTCCTTCGCCTTAATTTGACTGATAGAGCGCGATCTTTGGCACATTGTGAACCGGAATTCCGTTTGCCTCCGGGTCAAGTATAGTGATAGTTGATTGTAATGAGCACTGGCTCGTTGATCTCCGGTCACATATTACTGCCCATTTTTTTGAAACGGTTTCCCACAATGCACAGTCTATAAGTTGCGTTTAATCAGCTAGATAAGGTAAGTAATTTGTTTGAAAAATCATCCCTCGTTTTCTCAATTCAATATGTATAAATACCAATAACAATGAGAATCAGATTGGGGTTACAGAACAGAAATGACAGTGGATCCCACACTAGGGCTAGCCTGAATCGCGGGTCTCCCACAATTAAATTAAACTAACTATTAATTAATTAATAGGAGAAAACGAAGAAATTCATTCATTCATTCATGATTTCCTTCACCGTATGATAGAACTGGCATTGCGCACAAAAAAATTTCGTTGCGAATAATCTTTTGGTGCACGACCGGATCTGAACCCACAACCTTAGGATCGGAAGGTAGGGTCACTGCCACTAGACCACCAGTGCTCCATATTCTATTTTACTATATTACTAGCTGACCCGCGCGGTTTCATTCGCGTTATTTTTCTTTATTTACGTTTAAACCTTCCCTGGACTCCTACAAACATTTTAAGACCAAAATTAAGCAAATCGGTTCAGCCGTTGTTGAGTTTTAGCGAGATTAACGCACAGCAATCCATTTTTAATTTTAAGAAGAATAATGATGACATCTGCTGTCAAACTTCAAACGTTTATATCTCGGGATCTACTCATCCCAGACTAGCCAGAAAAACAAATAATGAAGTCGAGTCGTACCTAACTCTTCTTCTTCTTCGCTTATGGACTCTGCGGCTTATTTGCCACAATTTTGCCAGTGTCAAGTGTATTAGTTTGATTGTCGCATAGCAACGTAAACAAACGAAATTATGTAAACAAATAAATTTTCTTTCAAAATTCCCTTGGAAAGTTTTTGACTAAATTACCAACCAACATTACCCCTTCATTTCAATTACTTACACTTGTGCTAAGTAAACAAGTTTATTCGGATAAACTGCCACCAAATTTACGCAATAAAACTTAAAATAACACGAGAAAAATAATTAAAATGGGAAGACCCATGTCGTTTTGACAAGATAGCCAAAGACAATCCGTACCTAACTCAAATGAAAGGTATTTTTGAGACCTTCATATTTGATGTCATCACTTAGATTTGACACTATAACGTAAAAAAAACAATTGGTTAATGAGCAAAAAACAAATCACGCAGTTAACTTAACTACATCTGAAACCAGTTGTTCGTCAACCTTTGTTCATTATGACGATATTGACGACCAATGTGGCGCGGTGGGCGAAGGTCCGCCTGCGACGCAGAGGTTGCGGGTTCGATTCCCGCCTTGGGACAAATGTTTGTAGGATCTGCAAATATTTGTTCCGGGTGTTCTGGGTGTTTTCTATGTATAATAAAAAGTATCTATCTATGTATTGTATTGTATTAAATTTATATATCAGTCATCTAGTACCCATAATACAGCTCTGTTTAACAGCAGCTTACCTTGGGGCTAGATGATGCTGTGTGGATTGTCCAGCATTATTTATTTTATTTATTTTTTATCAGATTTGAGACTCTGCACTGATCTTAGTAGAAGAAGGGCGATAAAATGGAGAATGCGAATATTTTTTTATTCTCTTGATTCACATTTTAGAAGAAGCTACCATTTATTATTGGCCGTCTGAAAAAAATTCAAGAATCTTAAGAGAACCATTGGCAATATATAGTTAAAATAAAATAAATGTGACTGAACCTTAAAAATAAAACGCACGCGGTTGTACTATGAAGGGTCTGATAACATGGACCACCATTGCTGTTAAGTGATATCAAAAATTATTCAAAAGTATGCTGCATGCGCTGCCGCAAGTTGATTTTAAATGGCTTTCGATATTTTGGCTTTATCAGCATTTCAATTCAATTGCTAAGTATCATTCTCATCATCCACTAAGCTGAGCACACAATAGTGCAACTTAAAATTTAAGGTCATTGTTTTCGGTCAGTTTTCAAAACAGTAAAGTCCCGGAAAAAGTGTAATTAATTTAAAAAAAAAATAGACTCACGCTGTGCAACGTCTGTAATTCTCACGTATTGATACCACCAAGAGCATGGAAGCGCTGCTAAATAATGTCGGCTTTGAGCAAAAGTTCAGCTGACCACATACTTTGGAGACTTTTTAAGGTAATCGAGGCTTATGCCTTAATACCTTGCCGAAATGTATAGTGCAGTATAGAAGAAAACGCAAAATGTTTTGGAAAATAATTCTTTTGCCTTAATTTAACCGATTAAGCGTGATATTTGGCACATTGTGAAGTGGAATACCGTTAGCCCCCGGGGCCCCATCCAACTGAAAGGTCGGATGAAGTCGGAACAGTATATAGTGATAGCCGATCGTAATGAGCACTAGCTCTTACATTTTCTCGGGTCACTTAAAAATACAGTTTCTTGACATTTTTTTAAACGGGTTCTGCACATTTTTTGAAGCTAAGCGGGATGCTCCTGCGATTAAGTTGCGTTTCATCGGCTAGAGGAGGGAAGTAATTCATTTGAAAAATCATTCCGCGTTTTCTCGTATTCAAATTAGTATTGCGATATTTTTACGTTAAGTTTGAGCGTAGAATGTGGATACTGCTAACCTCTGTTCATGTCGAGTAGTAATCTGATGCGCTGTAAGGCTTGCGGTGTTGTTGTCATTACTTCTCTTGTTAGCATGTTTTTTATAAGCCCAGTTTGAGCCGCACTGATCCGAGATTTCCCTTTGTTCTGTCAGCTGATTTGCATAATCCTAATAGAAAGAAGACCAATAAGATGGTGGGAAATACGAATATAATTTTATATATTTAATGTCTTGATTCACTATTTATGAGAAGCCACAAATTATTGTTGGCCGTCTAAAATCATCTTTTGGAACTATAGGAGAACCATAGATAAATCGATCCTTCGTCGTGGAAGTTGTTATGTACACTTAACACTTAATATAACTGAATTTTAAAATTAGACGGACACGGAAGGACTGATAGCATGGACCACCAGTTAAGCAATATCACACGAAAAAATGGTTTTATCGGGTTTCATTAGGCAAGTAAGTAATTCGTTTAGAAAATCATGCCGCGTTTTTTTTAAACAAGCGTACGGTCCACTTGATGATGCGTTTTCTCGTATTTGAATTAGTTTTGCGATATCTGTACGTTTCGTTATAACGGTTACAGCGGTTGATGTTAACGGTTTCAGAGCTTTGATTTCACTAATTTACAACGGTTCACGTACTACTAGGTTTCTGCTGAAGTTTAGTTTCGATCGCAGTTTGTTTTCTCTCAATAACATATTCCATTGTTGTCAAATAACAGGATAAGAAAACACGACAACATTAAGCTACAGTTTAGTTGCGTATCGTTTACGATCTGTCAAAAGTTTACTAACAAAATTGCCGCCCAGCTGTAGCTTAGTCGATCGCGGTTTGTTTTTTGCTCAATAATATAATCCATTAAATGTAGAGCCAGTCGCAACCGTATCGCAGCTAGATCGCAACTGAGTCGTAGCGGAGCATGATTTTTTATAGTAATTGCCCATATTTTTTAGAAATGTTTGTACTGTGGTGTTTTTTACGTTATGTGTCAACGTGTTCTGTCACGTGATTGCTTGTCATTAAAAAAATATTATAAGTAACGTTTGAGGTTTGACTGAATTTAAGAGACTGATAGTCGATCGATCGTTTGCTTGAGCTGAAACGTAGCAACTGCAACAGGATCGTTGTCAATAACAGAACACGAAAACATCCTAGCGGCTACAGTTTACGAGTAGTTGTTTCAGACAGAGTCACCGCCCAGCCAGCGCTATAGGGCTTGTGTCGTCGCGTACAACCACAAACTGCCGAAACATTTTTTTATGTTGAAGTCAGTTTTGTTTTTTCGTAAAAAATAATTATTATGAGGTCTGTTTGAGCCGCACTGATCCGCGATTTCCCTTTGTCCTGTTAACTAATCTGCATCGATCCAAGTAGAAAGAAAGCCGATAGAATGGTGGGAAATATGATTATTGTTTTTTATAACAAATAAATAATGAAATAATAACTTTATTGAGGACACAATTTGCATGGTAGTTTTTCATACTTATCGTACATAATGTCTTGATTGACTGAATGAATGAATGATTTATTCGCAGAATAAGGGTGTTAGTAAGTTCTTTTATTAGCTGTTTTGTTTTATTACTATGCCAATTTTCGAAAATTTACAAAACAAATAATGAAATATAGGATTTCAAAAAAATTATAGTGAAAAGACGAAGAATAGAAAAACGTTTTAGTTTTAAACGTTATGAATCGTTTATTTTAAACGATTTATAAAAGTCACTGCTTATTTTTGGCCGTCTAAACCATCTTTCGAACCTCAGTGAGCCATTAACAAATCGTTCCTTCGTCATGCAAGTGGTTATGTGACTGAACTTTGAAAATAAGACGAACGCAGCTTTATTAGCACACCTCGGACACTCAATAAAATGTATGAAGCAAACACGCCGCAATCACCACACGCATAGTTTGTGTACGTAAACGGTGCTGTTGTATATGTGAGTATCATGGTTGTACCCACCCAATTATAGCAAGAGCGAGATAGCGCACTTTCGGCATGCGCGCGATTGAACCTACACAAAATCAAAATAAACGCGTGCGTAACTAATAGCATTTAGTTTCAATGCCGGCGAAAGGTGCCGTTGGTGCCGGCAAACTCGCGACCGGGGTGGGGTAAATAAAACCGGTGAGAGGTAGGGATTCTGTACGTAGTACTATTATTTGTTCTGTGGTATTAGAAAGAGTTTGATAACATGGTTTAAGCGAGACTTATGCGAATGCGGTGAGTGGGAGCAGGACAAGTGACATGGACTTTATGCTAGTTTTCTGTGTAGTAGCAATAGAGGTGGTGTATTATTAGCGCGTCGCTTTGTGTAGGGTTTAGCGCAGATCTCAGACTGAAGCCTACTGAGACAACTTCGCAAGCTTTCGTAGGGTTGTCACAAGCGAAGCCGCTTGAGCGACACTGGTTAGCGTACTCCGATAATAAAAGACATTTCAGAGCGGTTAAGCTCATAATAAGAAGTGATGGTAATGCAAAAGAAAGCTGTATATTTAGTTCTATATGCCATGTGCTGGAAACATTGTGATGAATCCGGCTCGGTCCTTCAACATTGTAAAGGACGTGGCGTTCAAAAGGAACTGGGCCGCGTGGTGGATTAGGTTATGTTGATTGAAAGTATGTATGTTGTGAGGTGTAATGTAAGGCAGAGTGAGTCGCTTAGTAGCTCCGTATAACCAGCATAGAATTATAGGTCCAGCGGCTTAGAGGTTTTCTTCATGCTGGAAATGTAAGTAAAAATACCATGTGAGCAGAAGTTTCAGTGGAGTGGATGCCGTAATTGCCATGTCCAGTGAACTCACTGACTGAAATCAGCTATCTATCAGGTAATTTAGTTATATTTGTTTCTTTCTCACTAAGCGCACATTCCAAGTGAGAGAAAAAGACACAACAATACTGTGTTCCTGTTCGAAGGGTATGGTTTCCGGTGAAATTACAGGCACATGAGACTTTAGATCTACGTCTCAGAGTGGCATCGCGTAAGTGATATATCTGATGTTGCAAGCGTAACTCTTACAATCAAGTCTGTAAGTCTGTCTGTTATTCTTATAAATAAATAACTGAAACTGTGTGGGCCGTCCGTACGCTTGGTTGCAACTAGTAGTATAAAAAAAATCACCACCATTCGTCATTTTTCCTTCCTTATAATGCAGCTATAAAAAGGATTTGAATAAAGTTTGTATTTAGAAAGAAATAAAGAAAAAGAAAGTTACACTTCTAAATTACAAGTATAAGAGGGAGGTATTGCCAAATAAGATATTTTTTCCACAAATTTTGATTTTTAAGCTTGTTAAAGTATTCTTACAAGAAATTATTTTAAGTTAAGCTTTTAGTTTTAGCTTTAAAGTTTCCAACTGTCCCGTGTGTGCCGCTTTTTTTACTTTCGTAATCATGCAGATGTTTTTTATTTAGTTTTTTTATTTTAGTTTGTTGCTATGTGTTTCTAAAATGCAATATTTTCATCGGACTAAGAATATAATTTGTGTACAGCCAAGCGACATCACTGGAGGGGTACTACGTGTCGAAGCCTTTGATGCGCACTCACCGCGTGCTGACGGTATCCGCGCGCGACGTGAGCTTGCACGCTAACTTGGCCTCACCAGCTGGAGCATTACTTCTTCTACACACATACTTATCGTGAGTACTGGGATCTGGTTTTTGTGGATCTCATAAAAAAGGCTGCGCCAGATAATTTTTTCGTTTTACTGGCGTCACTGGTTGGAGCATTACTGCCTCCACACACATATTTATCGTGAGTACTGGGATCTGGTTTTTGTAGATTTCATAAAAAAGGCTGCGCCAGATATTTTTTTGTTTTACTGGCGTCACTACTTGGAGCATTACTGCTACCACTCTACACACATACTTATCGTGAGTACTAATAACAGATTTATGTGGAATTCATAAACAAGGATGCGCCAGATAATTTTTTTTTTTCTGTCAACTGAACTGACAGAAATTATTTATTATCACACCATTGTGGGTGTGAGAGCATTCGCATACGGTATAAAAAACACCGTGTGGAAACCAGCATGTCCAAGAACTAAACATTCAAAAGACATGTGCCACCAATCCGCATCACTCCTAGTAGGCCGGTGTCCCACAGTTGGAAAATTAGATGGCTGTCATGATGATTGTGGATGTTGTCTGTTCTCTTAGGAGTGATATACTCGATTGCGCGACCGGCACGATGGAGCAGCTAGTGGACGAGTTTCGTTTCCAAGCGGGCGTGTCGCTGCCTTCTAACGGATTGTCGCGCGCGCGGGTCGCGTTGTCGCGCGTGCACGCGGCTCTGCACGTGCCCAGACTGAGGACGCTGCACGCGCTGGCTCTGGACTGGAAGACCGCCGTGACTCAGGTACGGACACGTAACTCTTTGTTTGTTCACTTACTTATTCCTCTGGCTCAGCGACCACTTTCAGGGTCGCTATTGGAGAGGAGCGCTCGTGACGCAGCTGGATAAGTTGTTCTTGACAGAACAATGAAGTTAAGCACAGTTCCGCGTAGTCATCATTCGAATGAGTGACCGCCAGGGACAATTTCAACTGAGCACTGCCGTGCTTCGGAGGGAACGTTGAGCAGTCTGTCCTGGCTTTGTCAAAGTTGTTAGGCAAGACAGAGGCCTTCGGGCGGGCTAAAAACTCTGTCAGTAAAGTTCGCCAGTGACTCGTACGAATTTAATTTTTAATTTAATTTTATTTATTTATTAGCACACAAAACAGAATATAATCAACTTAAAAAACTAAATATAAATGTTAACTTTATTATGCCTAGATTGTATCCTAAAACATGTGTACATATCATTGTTTAGGCAGCTCTGTGAGAATTTACAAACAAAGAGAAGAAGCTACAAACATACAAATGTGAAAGAAAAAAATAAAACAAATAACTCTAATAAAAAAAAACAATGTTGACAAAAAAACATTTACTTACTTAGTGGGTCTTAGCCTCCGAACAAAGGATACGCGAAGCTTCTCAATACCGTGCGGTCTCATGCCAGTTAGCAGCACCTAAGTTTGTAATATTTTACTACATATAATCGTAGTTATCTACGAGTAACTTGACATTTTTTTAATACTACAAATGTGGCAACCAAGCGTACGGCTTACTTGATGGTAAGCGTTTACCGTAGCCTATGTGCTTGCAACTTCATAGATATCACTTGCGTGTTACCACCCTGAGACGTTAGATGGGAAGTCTCATGTGCCTGTAATTTCACCGGAAACTATACCCTTCGAACCGGAACACAGCAATGCGAGCATTACTGCTTGGCGGCAGAAATAGGTGTGATGGTAGTCCTTCCCCGGACGAGCTCTATCACAAAGAACTCTACTACTCTTAGACATTTTACTTGAATCTTATTCCTAGAATAGTTATACCAGAACTATACATAATACACAACTGGTAAATAAGATAATAATTAGTTACGCACGTTTTCGTTAAATTGTTTACAATTAAAAAATAATAAGCTTTAAAACGAAAAATTAAATAAAAATAACCAATTAGAGTGTTTAAAAAAAGTTTTATATTTATACAATTTATATCATTGTAATTTTCATAATGTGTTTCCTTTTTTTATTTTTCTCTTTCTTTTTATCTATCTGTATAATTCAAATAATTTTCAAATGTATCTGTATTGTGTGCTAATGTGGTAAATAAATGAACGTCTATGTCTATGTCTATGTCTAATGCATGTTATGAATTTTTTTGGCTTGCTTTAAATGTTCACATAGTAGTTTCGTAGTTTGTAGTACCCTTGGTCAAGCTACCGAATGGCCAATATGGCCATCCATTCGGAACTACTACAAGGGAAGAGCAAATTTCCTGAACCTCTAGAGCCAACCTTTATAGATTGGTTCTTTTTCCACAGGAATACACTCCACTTAACCTAAAAAATGTTTGCTTCAATCCTATGAAATCCGTCAATTGCGTAGGAAATATCGTAGCTTAGTAGAACTTAAATTGCTATCTTGTTTAAAATAAGTTCATATAGGAGACTTACAATCTCCTGAATGAAATAAAATTGTTTAGTTGCCTGAAATATGGTGCGTTCGTTTTTACAATAATAAATTGGTTCCACACACCTCACCGATGAATCGGCGTGCAAAAAAATACTACTCACAAGTTTAATTTAAACATACAGTTCCTTAGTTCTCTATCATATCAATATACCAAGGTTATTTAAGTCTACATTTATCCCACAGTACGTACAAAATACACTCTATCTTGTTTAAAATAAGCTGCAGTTAGTAATAGTCTCCAAAACATACAAGTTCTTTTGCATTTGCCAAGCAATATCAATAGCTATATCAAGATCAATAAAGTCTACATTCCTCCCACAGTACATACAGAATACACTTTCGGACATAGAGAACCAGCAGCCCGAAGTGTTCAAGCCTAAGCGAGAGTTGGCTAAGGTGACAGCCTCAGCGCTGGAGGGCCGAGTCTCTCTGTGGATACACAACGCGTGCGCTTCAGCTCTGCGCGTGGGACAAGAGGGCACTGATGAGGTCGTGCCTTTAGGTCCCGGCGTTAGTCTCGCCTACAGGTACACTACCTTATTCTCAGCCACCAGTGGGTTGATCACAACTGCGACCAATCTCAAAAGATAGTAGAGCTATTATGGTACAACTGTCTTATTAGACAGTTTGAGATGGAGATCAATAGAGATTTTATTTATTTTTTATTTATTTTTATTGATTTATTTATTTAAACAACAACAACAAAACAAGTTGTCTTACTGTAGGTGGACAATTTTGAGCACAAATTATCATAATAATAATAGTAAGTATTATACCACTATCTCCCACCTTAGGTAAACCTGTGTTGTGGGAAGATAGACTCCTTCGTCCATGTCCAATAAGAGTAGAAACCAAAAATTCTTATTTTAGCATGCATAATTTGATAGATTCCTATAATGTTAATTGGTCGCAGAAATATGTGATTAACCCGCTGGTTTCTAACAGGTTCTCGAATGGTGACCACGAACTGTAAAGCGAAGTATAGCGGCCCTACCGATGACATTACAGCGGTCGTAGGAAGGTTGATGGTGATGGCTCAAATTGGGTCGTCATGGCGCTCATAGGGAGAGTCTTATGTCCGGTTGTGGACGTCTCAGCTGATGACGACTTTTTAGAGCGCTAACGCCCGAATGGTGAAACGCTAAATAACTAATTAAAGCTTAAATGATGATTGTTTTTTAATTCCTCAAACACCGTTTTCTGATGTTGGGCGTGGTAACATCCAGTAGTTACTAAAACGATAAAGCTTAATTACAGTTGCATGTACATTTTTGACACCTCCCTCTTGCTGACATTAAAATTCGATCAGGCAACTGTCGTTTTTCTGTCATTGTATTAGCAGCATTGTCCCCCGCGTCTGTCCTTAGCCATCTACTAGACCATCAATAAGCTAAATTCTAGTTTCGTGTGTCTCTGAATGAACTTAACCTCAACTTTTCATGTGACTAGGTTTAATCTAAAAATAAGTATATTATACTTTTTTATTTAGATGGCGCAGTCCCAATGCTACGAAGAAACTGCGATTCTCTATCGCCGGACCCACTGCTGACTGGTTTTGGTCTTCCAGTAAGTATTTAATTAATAATTACATTGATTTTTTACATGCAGTTAATTTACATAAAATATAAATAAAAAAAAAGTATCAAGTTTTTTTTTAATCGTAGGTCGATTTAAACAACGGAAGTTTAACCGTGAAGTACCTGATGTCTGAATATTTTTATTGGCAGTTTTGTGGACAGTCTACGCTCGGTATCTGAGCGAAGACGCGGTTAGAAGCTAGAATACAGTTGTACATAATATTTAGATATTCAATTCCAAATCTCTGAGCTTCATTTGAAATTAAACGAAAAAACATTTTTTTGACCATTTCATTTGTGTGTATACCCCAACGCGTATAATAAAAAAAAACACGAACAAAATCATTACAATATAAATACAAAATACCTAGTCTTAACTTGATGTCTTGTTTGAGCTTGACACAAGACACGGCAACGCTGATTTTCAGACGAATAACAAAATATTGGCTTATAGGTATTCCGTTCACGGCTGGGTCCAGCCGCGTCCACTTAGCAGACGCAGAAGCGCTTAGCAGTAAGAGTTTCCCCGTTGGGGGGATTTTTTTACATACGAGGGTAGAAGAGCATGGGGCGAGACGAACCCTACATCTAGCAGGCAGGCTGTGCCCAGCTAATATGCTGCGAGTCAATTTACTGTACAAGGTCAGACTATTTGGAGTTACATACTTTTACACACACACTCTCACCCTTCACACTTTCCCACCTTTACACACATCAACACACAATCTTATTGTGGGCTTTCCGTTGTGATAGCCAGACTCTTATGAGAAGTAACATGGAAGCCCACATATACACACCCTCACACCCTATCATACCCTCACCTTTACAGACACACACCCTCTCACTCATCCTCTCTGACACACGTACGTCTTAACACACTGTCTCTTTCCTAACGCTCCCACTCCTAATATAAATAGCACATCATGTAGATAG
This sequence comes from Colostygia pectinataria, assembly GCA_951394395.1. Classification (NCBI taxonomy): domain Eukaryota; kingdom Metazoa; phylum Arthropoda; class Insecta; order Lepidoptera; family Geometridae; genus Colostygia; species Colostygia pectinataria. Next base: position 15,489,438 of record OX596348.1, on the reverse strand, counting down.
AACTAATATCTGTTCTGTGACATCATTTGAATTCTTAGTCGCAACTGGTTTTGTTGACAATAAAGATAATAAAATAAATCATCGTAAGTATCATCCTGAATGAATGAATAAAATGTGTGAAATTATACTCTCATGAACACAAGGCACTCACACTTCAAGTTGACAACTTATTTGAAACAATTTAAATAAAAATATATATTCCTTGTTTATTAGAGAGTATTTTACTTCACCTGGTGGTAGGACTCTTCAGCAAGAGTCCATCTTGGTGGGTACCACCGCAGTGCCAGATATTCTACTTCTAAGCAGTAGTGTGCAAGCATTTACTGTGTTTAGGTTTGAAGGGCACTGTTGAAATTACTAGGTAATTAAATTACTAATTACTAGGGAAATATTTAGGCGAGAGAGACTTAACAACGTCTTGGGGTGATGAGCGCAGTGCAGTGCCACGCATAACTTAAAAACATTAAGGTTTGGGTGGCATTGTATCTGTAAAGGCGTGGTGCTTAACACCAGCGGGCGACTTAATCGTTTTGTCAAATTTAGGTGGCACTGCATCTATGATCATGCGTGGTGCTTAACATCAGGCGGGCGACTTGATCGTCTTGTCACTTGCTGACATAAAAAAAAATAGTGGCAATGAAACCATCTGCTGTCCAGGTTCGAACCCGGGCCGAGGGGAATGTCTGGCGCACGGTGTGCTCCGGCGAGATGCCGGCAGAGACGGTTTGCAACAGCGTCATCTGCAGCGCCGACACAGAACTAGCTTTCAAGTATGTTCATTATACATCATCATCATCATCCACAGCCTGAATTCACCCACTGCTGGGTTCCCTTAGTTTGTGCCATCTACCGCGTTTAGAATTAAATTAAATTAAACATAACTGGTTTTTTTAAGTTTGTTCATTATACATGCAAAAAAATACATTTTTTTTATATAATCAAATGCAGCTCTTAAAAAGTTGTTTGTTTTGATTGAATGGTTTTATCTGAGGTCTGCTCCCTCAGTCCTATACATTTAGTATGAAAACTTAAATTATGATTTTTAAGTGTTTTAACACCATTTAAACCCATTGTTATTTTACAGTATTTTATTTTTATTAATAGATTCAGGTGTAACATTGCTGAAATCCATTTCATCATCCATCCAAAAATCTCTAATACTATTCCGCTTAACTATATAACTAATAACACAGTTAACCTCAAAGGAAAAATATCGACACGTGTTTCATCCCTCCGCGGGACATCATCAGGAACTAAAGAGTTAAAACTATAGTGGTTAGAAATTACCACTTGAATTTGTCATTTATGCTGACGTTTCGAAGCTATTTAGAAGCTCTTCTTCATGAGCACCGCCCGCGACCGCGTTCGACGGTCGAGCAACTAATAATTAATTAGTAATTAATTTAATATCATCAGGAACATCGACTTGTTCTCCGGCAGACGTGGTGCTTCGTCGAGCGCTGGAGTTCTTTGGCTCCTCATTAGTTAAAAAGTTAAGCGGAGTGGTACTAGAAGTTTTACATATGTTTTGTATCTTAGTATTTTGTTTGTTATCAAATAAAAAATATAAAATAAACAATTTACTAGCAAAACGCACGACATTTTCTTATCAAATTCCATCTTCTTTTAGAATAAAGTTCGCCGCGCAAGACTCTGGCTGGTCTGGCGACATACCTTTGAAAGAGTGCCCGAAAGGAAACGTCCCGTGGTTGGTCAAATGTACGTACTGCAGGCATACTATGAATAAGAATAAGATAATATTTATATAAACTTGTCACCAGAGTTAACCGCAGACTCACACAAACTTACCTCTTACTTAGATAACTAGGTCAAGTTAGACTTTGCCCCGCGTCTCTTCTACGGTGTTTTATTTCCAGTGCGTAGACTAGTAAGTCTCACTACAAGTTGAAGCCTCTCCCCCCACGTATCTCTTCTACGGTGTTTTATTTCTAGTGAGTAGATATACTATGAGTCTCTTTACAAGTTGAAGGCTTTCCCCCACGTGTCTCTTCTACGGTGATTTATTTCTAGTGCGTAGACATACTATAAGTCCCTTTACAAATTGAAGCCTTTCCCCCACGTGTCTCTTCTACGGTGTTTTATTTCCAGTGCGTAGATTAGTAAGTCTCACTGCAAGTTAAATCTTTTCCCCTTCATGTCTCTTCTACGGTGTTTTATTTCTAGTGCGTAGACATACTATGAGTCTCATTACAAGTTGAAGCCTTTCCCCCATATGTCTCTTCTACGGTGTTTTATTTCTAGTGCGTACACTAGTAAGTCTCATTACAAGTTGAAGCCTTTTCCCCACGTGTCTCTTCTACGGTGTTTTATTTCAAATGCGTAGACATACTATGAGTCTCATTACAAGTTGAAGCCTTTCCCCCATATGTCTCTTCTACGGTGTTTTATTTCTAGTGCGTAGACTAGTAAGTCTCATTACAAGTTGAAGCCTTTTCCCCACGTGTCCCTTCTACGGTGTTTTATTTCTAATGCGTAGACATACTATGAGTCTCATTACAAGTTGAAGCCTTTCCCCCATATGTCTCTCCTACGGTGTTTTATTTCTAGTGCCAAGTGAGGGTGACAATCCATTCATTTGTGTGTGGTGCCGCGTAGTCCGCGCAAGGTCCGACGGTCGCATACTGGCGGTCGTGTGGCCTCTCTACGTGCTGTACTCACATCTGCCATTAGATACCGATGTAAGTCAACTTTATTACTATATTGTGGTTAACACACTTATGAGCTTGCAGCTTTTTTTATTCTATCAAGTTTGTTATATTTACAGAACTTGATATAAAAGATAAAATATATAGATATACAAAATATATATACTGTCATTCAGTAAATACGAGAGAAAATTCAATAGTCCGCGGAATAGACGAGTTATAGTTAATATAAAACATCGAAACTATTTTTCCAGCGACGGTTGGTGTGATAAAAGTTTATGATCAGAAAGAAGATCGATTGGCATAAAAATAAACGTTTTTGCGAAAATTGACTTTGTTTCTCTAGCTAACTTTTTTTTTTAATCTTTGAATGCGGATCAAATTTTATCGAAAAACTATAGACAGTCTCGTAAGACCATTTTCGTGTAGCTGTAACGGTTAATGTACTTTCCCTTATTGCCCCGCTGAAAGCACCCACACTATAAATGCAGGGTATTTTATGATTAAAAACAAATACATGCACAATTTTTTTTTTAACATTTCGTCTGAAAAATCTCTAGTAAATCATGGCACATCTCACACATAAAGTAAATCGGTTTTGGTTTACACAGGTAGTTATTGCGACAGATGTGGATGCTCCCACTCTCGACCCTGGGGACACAAGTACACCGCCGCCTCGGGTGCAAGTGACGCCGGGGCGAGGCACTAGCACTCACCTACTGGCACCCGGAACCACGGCCGCGCGGCATTCCCTCTCCTTCCAGTACAGGTATAAACTGTTCATACTCTCTCCTTTTAGTACAGGTATAAAGTGTTCATCCTCTTTCCTTCCAATACAGATATGAAATATTCATATTCTCTTCTTCCAGTACAGGTATGAACTGTTTATACTCTCTCCTTCCGGTACAGGTATGAAATATTCATACTCTCTTCTTCCAGTACAGATATGAATGAAATATTTATACTCTTTTCTTCTAGTACAGGTATGAACTGTTCATACTCTCTCCTTCTAGTACAGGTATGAACTGTTCATACTCTCTCCTTCCAGTACAGGTATGAAATATTCATACTCTCTTATTCCAGTACAGATATTAACTGTTTATACTCTCTCCTTCTAGTACAGGTATGAACTGTTCATACTCTCTCATTCCAGTACAGATATGAAATATTCATACTCTCTCCTTCCAGTACAGATATTAAATATTCATACTCTCTCCTTCCAGTACAGGTATGAAATATTCATACTCTCTCCTTCCAGTACAGATATTAAATATTCATACTCTCTCCTTCCAGTACAGGTATGAACTATTCATACTCTCTCCTATCAGTACAGGTATAAACTATTCATACTCTTTCCTTCCAGTACTATACTATATATAGTACAAGCGTCTTGATTAACTGAAAAACCTCTGCCTTACACAAATTGATCTGATAAAATGTTGAATTGATCGACCAATGGAGATTTTTCACTATTAGTAAATCTGCATTGCCAGGGATTTAGATTGTCCAGTGACGCGGGAAGCGATCCCGCTACACTACGGGGTGACGGATTCGTCTGTCTTTGAGAAGCGCGCGCCCGTGGCTACCCTCGACGAAGTCATCGCAGAGACTATGCAATGGTAAGTTCTTGACACATTGTGTTTTTATATATATATATATGGTTTTTCATTATTAGTCCATTATATTCAAAGAATAGGTTCCCATTGAAAGAATAGGTTTATCTGGTCAATCATTACCAGATAAAATTATCTGATCGAGACGGGCAGCGTAATAATAAAATATTCGAACGCGCGCGAATATTCCTTGAATATTATGAACTAATAATGAGATACCTTGTAAACCCTTAACATCCATCGCCTTCTGTACATATTGCAGATTGGTTTTTCTTGAGGGAACAGCAAACTTCTTACCTTGTAGATAACAAACTTACAAGTAAGAAGACATTCTGTGAACTCGTTTTACAGTTCAACTCGAAAAGCGCTCATGCCTTGTCTGTGCTCAGTGCCAATGTCATTTTATTGAAACAGAAAAAAACACCGCTAGAGACCAACCTTTAAACCTTTTAGTAAAAGATAGATAAGATATTGAGAACGGCCGTAAGTTGTACATAACAGATCAACGATGTTAAGCACTGTTCCGCGTACTCGTCATCGTCACGTCAGGTGACGCTAAGTTTAGCTAAGTCCGCGGATTTACCATTTGGTAGGTGACCGCCAGTGGCAATTTAACCTGCTTGCTCGGTCCTGGCTTTTTCGTTATACGAACTTAATTCCTTATAGTTCAACACCATCTTTCGGCAACTGTCTTGCAACATCGCCGTAAGTATTGACGTAATTAGCTGACTTCGTTATTACGCGATTTCTCCGCTTATTAGAAATTGATTTTGATGATTCTTTTTCTGCTCGATAGGTAATACTTTAGGGATAGTCCCATATAAATTTTATAGAAATTGGTTTAGTGCTTTTTTAATAAATCCTAAAAAAACGTTCCAATATACATCTTCTCGTATCGTACAATCTGTCGTAAGGTTTGTTTTGATTGAAGTTGGTTTTTTTTGCAAGAGTTAATTATTTTTTCCTATAGGTTGGAGCGAGCGGGAAGAGACGCTACCTCGCTCTGGCCATATTCAATCGTCGCTAAGCACTGGCCGGGGAAATGGGCGCCAGCGTTATTGCAGCCTAGATCTGACGTCACAGTTAGTACACTAAATAAACCTCTATTATAATGATAAGTTAAGAGGGCTATGCTACTAATACAATACCAATCACATTTACACGGCTCAATAAACAAGCAAGAACTTAGTCAAAATGATTTCGTAACATTAGTTATGAAATCGATATAACAAGGCAATTCTCGCATGAAATTATAGATGTGTAAATGGGCCTTTACGTTGTAGATTTTTATTGTGTTGGTATCAGTAGCATTACCCTGATGACATGAGATGAATATTTGAGATTCATTTATTCATTTGTCAAAATGCTTAAATTGTTTATTGCTAGGGCCCCTTTTATCACTGACCAGACGAAGTGCCGATTCGGGCTGGTCTGTTAATAAGGGGCACATTATTGTCCCGTTAATCGTATACATCAATTAAAGTGTTGATTGGTGTAAAAAAATGGGTACATTTTTACTAATTCCTTGTAGCACTATAGTTAGTAAAAGAAAAGTTTTTCACGTACGTATAAGAATAAGAATAAGAATAAGAATTTATTTATTTGACATATGTATATCGGTGAATACGGACACTGTTTCGACTCTATTTCGAGAGTCTTCATCAGGGTGTAGTAACACGGCGCTCTTACTCTTCCGCGTCGCGATATGCACTTTAGCAAAATAATTCTTTGCAACTATAATAAACTAATTCGAACTAAGAACCACTCTACATAAATTAAATACACGTTTATGCCTATACTTATTTAAGAAACGGTATTAGTACAAGTGAGTTTATGGAATAAGTCTGAACACCGTGCACTCTCCACCGATATACCGGTACCCGAAGAGAGAATAAGAGTAGTAGAGTTCTCTGTGATAGAGTTCGTCCGGGGAAGGACTACCACCATACCTATTTCTGCCGCCAAGCAGTAATGCTCGCATTGCTACGAGTATGTTCCGGTGTGAAGGGTATGGTTTCCGGTGAAATTACTGGCACATGAGGCTTTCGATCTTAACCTCAAGGTGGCAACCCGCGAGTGATACCATTGGTATTGCAAGCGTCCATAGGCTGCGGTTACCGCTTACCATCTTGTAGGCCGTGCGCTTGGTTGCCACTTCAGTTGTATAGAAAAAAAAAGTGAAAACATTGGTTTTACAATGAATGTTATTACTCACTATAGTTTTATTTGTAAATATATTTTAGAAACTGTTTTATTCATATACATATTTTGATGTAATAATTCGTAGGTGAGGTATCAAGCGGTCCGCGCGGGCGGCGGTTGCGCGTTAGAAGTGCAGCTGTGTCCTGTGGTGATGCTGTGCAACGCGGCGCCCATCGCCCTTACGCTGCGGGCTCACGACGCGGCGCCACTGTGCAAGCTGGAGCCGGGGACCGCTATATCCCCTCCCTCAGCTGTGCTGAAGGTACGCCACACCCCGGATACTTTTTTTTTATACAACTGAAGCGGCAACCAAGCGTACGGCCTACAAGACTGTAAGCGGTTAACGCAGCCTATGGACGCTTGCAATATCAGAGGTATCACTCGCGGGTTGCCACCTTGAGGCTCCTCCATTATTCGTATTCCTCATATCTGAGGGTCGTGACCACCTCCGTTCATGATCCTCTCTTTGACGATTATCTCCGTTCTTTCTGGCAATATGTCCTAAGAAGTCAAGAATTTGCATGCGGCAGGTTGACGATAGCCTTGTTGTAATTTTTATTTGTCTACGAATAGAAACGTTGGTTCGATGCGCAGTCCATGGTATTCTAAGCATTCTTCTCCAGCTAGAGATGTGGTATCTCTAAAGCGTCTATGCGTTTGCGGTCTGAAGCTTGAGGCTATACTCAATAAAATGTATGAAGCAAACGTCGCAATCACCACACGCATCACAGAACTATATTTAAGTAGAATGAGTGAGTGTATGTACCTCGCGTGCCGACGGGCTAAGTAAGGGCTGAGTAACCTCTTTACTCGCTGCGAAACTCAGTCTGCTCCCAACCGGGGGAGATGTAATGGCAATGGATGTGTGGCAGTTAGAATCTGTTTGCCGCGTGCTTATCGATGCTTTCAAATCATTCATTTTCGCGTGGCTTATGTTTTCCATCACTAAAAAACTTTGTTTGAAAAATACAAATACGCAAAATCTTACACGCTCGGTTTTCATACAAATCGACGAACTCTTTCATTACAATTAAATATAGTTTTGTGACACACATAGTTTGTGTACGTAAACGGTGCTGTTGCTGAGTTTCATGATTGTCCTCACCCAACTATAGCAAGAGCGAGAAGCACACTTTCGCTCGCTCTAGCGGGCGCGCACTAGGACTTACACAAAATCAAAATAAACGCGTGCCTTAGCTCTTAGCTTCAGTGCCGGCAAACTTGCGACCGGGTGAGGTAAGTAAAACCGTTGGGAGGAAGGGAGTGACTCTTCTGTACGTAGTACCTATTCTGTGGGTACGCTTAGTCCATGCATAAAAATATGCAATCATAAAAATGTCCATTCATAAAAATGCATATCCATAAAAATATGCAATCATAAAAATGTTCATTCATAAAATGTCCATGCATAATAATATGCAATCATAAAAATGTGCAATCGTACCACCAGATTTTTTTGATTGCCTTTGATATATTTTACATTAGATTTCAAGATTTCAAGATATTTATTTGCACAAATAAGTGTTACAAAAGGTATCTATAAATGTAAAGGTACAAAAGGTATCATTATCTTTTTGTAACAGAAGCCGTTCTTCATATCTGTGGAGATGGGTCGCGAGACGTTCGTCAGCGGGCAGCTGGCGCTCTCGGGCGCGGAGTTGGGCCGGTACGGCGTGCCTCCGCGCGGCCTGCTCGCGCTCGACCACGCCGCGGACTTAGCGGTGCAGTGCAATAATAAGGTAAATAATATACTATACTTATATTATAGCCTGCAAAGCGGAGGTTGCGGGTTCGATTCCCGCCTTGGGACAAATGTTTGTAGGATCTGCAAATATTTGTTCCGGGTGTTCTGGGTGTTTTCTATGTATAATAAAAATATCTATATATGTATTGTATTGTTTTAAATATGCATCAGTCATCTAGTACCCATAATACAGCTCTGTTTAACAGCAGCTCAAGCAGCCCAAGGTATGGGCTAGATGATGCTGTGTGGATTGTCCAGCATTATTTATTTATTATAAAGGGATTCACTCATTTATTTATTGCTACAAGTTGGTTGGTAGGTGCATAGGTTTTATTAATAAATTATTGTTCGAAACAAGAACCCCGCTATCGCGTTACACTACAATGTTATATTTAGATAGGTACACAACTAGCTGAAAACAGAGTAAAACAATGTTTGTTTTGCTACAACTGCACAAATTATTTTGAAGAACCAAAATTTTTTTTTTTTTTTCAGAATATTTTGAATCCATAGTAGGTTAGATAGATAGATAGATAGATAGATAAATCATTTATTTGTATCTTCAAAACACACGTACATTTTAAAGTGCAAAAAGGCAAACCATACAGTTTCTTAACACTAACATAAATCAGGTAGGAATGTATTTGCCCTAAACATTGACCTCGTAAAAACAAGCTAGGCACCTACCTATGTATGTACCTAGGTATTTAAAACTAAAAAGCACGTGGGTTAGTAGTACAAAACACTTATAGCTATATTAGTAAGCACACAATTTAATTAATTCCATTAAATATGTCATCGGTCCATTGAGGGGTGGGGGGGGTCCTACACTTGGTTTTCCAGTTCGTGGTAGCCACTCGAGAACCTTTATTCCCCAGAGGTTATCGGTCCTGCTGCTACATGGCCTTTCCATTGCCACTTCAACTTACTAATTGCGGATTCGATCACGTAGTGAAACTCCCAGCATAGCTCTTTCCATAGCTCGTTGGGCGACTTTGAGCTTTTGAACGAGACCTATAGTTAGCGACCACGTCTCAGTGCCATAAGTCATCACTGGCAACACTGGCAACACGCACTTATTATAGACTTTTGTTTTGAGACACTGCGGTATATGTGACGAGAAAATATGCCGTAGCTTTTTGCAATTGGATAGAGTTTGTGCTCTGATCCCGAATACGGATAGACATGGTGGCCTTACTATACAGATTCTTCAACACTTCGACATACCTATAATCAATTCAACATCTCTGCAAAGACCGCAACACCGGCCAGGTTTCGACAGAATCGAAGGCTTTTTGTAAACCACATACGCTAGACACAGCTTCTTCTTTCTGTATAATCTGTCGTAGCGTATGGATGGGGTCTATAGTGCTAAAGTTATTTCGGAACCCGGCTTGTTCGGGAGGCTGGAAGTGTTCAAACCTACGAGCGAGACGACTGGTTACTACTCTAGAAATCAGCTTATAAACGTAGCTCAGAAGCGTAATGGGTCTATAATTCATCAATAGGGTGTTGTCACCTTTCTTAAAAAACAGTACCACTACACGTTGGTACTGTTTTTTTACACTGACGTTGTACCCTCAAGGATAACGGAATTGAAGAGCTTCTGAAGGACCCTAAGTAGCGGTGCTCCACCCGCTTTCAAAAGCTCAGTCGTTATTCCGTCTTCCCCCGGCGCCTTGTTGTTCTTAAGCGGTTTTAATGCAGTCCGGATCTCGTACAGGCTGACGTTCGAGATGTCTTCGGTGTAGTGTCGAGTCAAACGGGCTCTGGCATCGCTAGACGTGCTAAGAGCAGGACTTTGCGATGAAGTATACAATTGTTCATAGAACTGCTCGTGCTCTCTTAAAATCTCTGGCTTTGACGAAACGGTACTGCCACTGTCGGTCTTCAGTTTTGTCAAGTGACGCTGCCCAACAGACAAATCTCTTGCAAACACTTTAGAGCCTTTATTACGCTCTAAAAGATCGTGTCGCATGGACTTGGAGATCTGTCTTTTTCTCTTTTCTTTCTTCTCTTTCTTGTCTTTCTTATTTCGACATGTCAACTTAAGACTGCAGCCTCATTTCGCCTCGTTCTGCCAAGAGTTTAAGAGTGTGCTCAGAGAGTTGCTGAGTTCTATTTTTTGGTCGAGTCTTATAAAAACGAGACCCGACTTCTTGGATAGTTTCTACCAGCCCGTTGTTTAGCACTGATTCGCATTCAGCGAGACACTGGAAATGGTTCTGAAGTTGCAGCTGAAAGCTCTCGGGGTTTTGGATTTGGCAGGACTTGGGCGAAGAGTAGATTTCACCAGACGTGACCTTTCCAGCTTAATGTTGATCTTTGCAGTATGTGCCTACTACCAACTTAGAACTTAGTTTTTACTGAATTTCGTATATGTAAGTGTTTGTTAAAAAGTGTTTAGCAGCTGTAAAACAAATACAATCTAGCACGACTGATGAAATAATTTGTTTACTACTAACCATATTTTAATCATGTATGTTTTTTGTTATCTGTAATTATGCATAAGTTGTACATAAATACTTTATTACGTTAATATTTATAACTAGCTACCCGTCCTGCTTTGCATGCTTAAGTTTAGTGGTAACAACAGAAGCTTGAAGAATTGAACTGTGCGTAGAATGTAGAAACAATTTATAATAATTTTTATAAAGAGCAAGTCTACGTCTATTGTGTTTCGTTCTTTATCATACACATATATATCGCAGTATGTCAATCCTTACTAACTAAAAATAATCAAGCGTGCTATCATTTTGTTACAAATTACTGTAAATGTTTACATGCCTAATACAGTGTTATTTAATTTAGATCACCTTGCATATTGTTTACGGTATATTAATAAAGTAATACATATAAATATTTGTTTATTTATATTATATAAAATTAGGTATTATAAAAATTCTGTACTTCAGTATTATTTTATAATGCTTGATTAATTTAGTAAGTAGTTTTTGATTATTTTAAATTGGTTTGAGATCAACCTTGTTTGTACTCGATAAGAATTTTTACATTCGTAGAGCGGTTTGAATGCCGAATGGAGTTGCAAGTGTCATAGCGGTGGCTGCCTTCACTCTGGTGACAGATTGCAACCGGTGACAGAAAACCCATTAGCTCTGAATTTGGCTAAAACTCTGCAATCTTTGTTTATTTTGTTCATTTAGTTATCAGATTAATTAATGGGTGGTTTTAGCGATATTTTACTGATGCTGTGTACATTCATCTGCACGTACACGCTCACAATGAATAACCACAGTCGAAACATAACGGATCCACTAGATCCACTTGAAGACATTATCACAGCCGCTCGGTGATCCGTTATGTAGATGTTAGTATTTATGTTTATTATACTTTCGTGTCAATACCTTTGGAACGGAAAATCAAGACACAGCTGATACTGTTGATGCTTCCTGCTACATTTGGATAGAAAGCGTTTCCTCATCGCATCTTATTCACATATGGCAGAAAGCGTTCAGTCAACTTCATCGATGCAGATGTCGCCGTCACTTCAACATAACGGAATTTCTTCGGAAAATGCTTCCGGGTTATGGTTGATCAAATGGCTGTCCATTCAAATGGCTCGATTATAGTAGGAGAGTCACTATGCTTCAAACATGTATTGCGATTGTTTTAAAGAACTATTGCTAATGCATTACTGGCATGTCTCGACATAATCACATTGTAAAACGTTAAACGTGGTATAAATGTGAACTTTTGTCATTTTGTCACTGCAACATTGCCACTTTGTGCATTTGACACCCTACTGGTGGTTACTCCAGGTGAACTCAGTAGAATCATCTGGGTGTTTTAAGTGCTACGCACGGTGGACTTAAAGCACCTGGAAGAACTGAGCACATCTTATAATAAAACACCTTGGATCTATTAAGTGCGATGTACGGTAGACGTTGTATACTTTAAAGAACTAACAAAGCTGACTATGAAGTTGATGTTTTGTTGTCGTAAACATCTTTAGTTGTTCCATGATCTGGAGTTCCTACTGTGGTTTTTTAATCTCTAGTTCCATGTTAATGGAGAAAACAATGGAGCTAACGTTGAATTATGTTGTATACATCAGTTATTCTATCATTGAATTATTAATAATGTCAACGAAGCATCAGCTTTATAGTTGACTGTTATTTTTTTTCGGTATACCATCGCCTATAGTGCCACGCATTTAATAAAACTATGTGATTTGATCCAGGCGACTTAAGTCTGATGGGTGACTTGTTCTAAGCTGTGCTGAGTTTTCTCAGATGCATTAAGTCTACCGAGTCCATTTTGAACGCTCAGCAATCTGATTAACCATATCCCGGAATATGCAAATTACTTCTAACTTCGGAACTACGAGCACCAACGTCGGATACTGATATTTATCTAGAGCTGTTTTATGTAGATTAGTTTTAAAGTGCTATCATTTTTTCACTATATCTATTGTACATAAAATTAAGTAAAACACACAAGACACTGTCATTTCAAAGTGTGCGCGGGTCGAGCGCTGGTCGGGCGCGTTTGTGTGTCGTCATACTTGTTCATGTTGCCATACTAATTAACCCGCGCCCGACCCGCGTCCGACCCGTACCCGTCCTCGTGTGTTTTCGCTTTAGGCTCATGTTAGTTAAGTTATTTATTGGCTTATTTATTATCTTAATTTTATGAATCAATTTTGAATTCTGAATCATTTCAGGTGGCTCTGCTCTCGATGTACTACGAAATAAAAGAGGAAATCAATGTGCTCGGCATGAGTTCTACTTACGTACTCGTCAACCGGATGAAGACGGACATAATGGTAATTTATAAAGTTAATATATTTATTATAATATATTATTAGAGTTATTTAAAATCCGAAAAAAGAATACTGAGGCGAAACTTGAACCCTATCATTTGATACCTTGCCACTTATATATGATTAGGCCACCGATTCATACCTCACCTGCTTAATTCATTTTCTAGAAAGCAATTTATATATTTTAAGTTTTTAGTATTCGCTGCTTAGTTTTACCTAATATTAGTTAGTTTAAATTAAATAATTATACAACAAAATAGATAATAATGTGCTACTTTTGATACGTGTCTAATATACATTTTTAAATTAAAAAGAGCTATATTTATTAAAATCACAAGGATCACTTTGAAACGTTTTATAAGCTAGGTGAAGATAAAAAAAAAGCCGAAATCATTTAAGGAACATAAATTACTAGCTTCGTGCATTAGTATATAATATCCTATCTTACCTGGTGGTAGGACTCTTCAGCAAGAATCCGTCTTGGTGGGTACCACCGCAGTGTCAGATATTCTGCCTCCAAGCAGTAGTGTGCAAGCATTGCTGTGTTTAGGTTTGAAGGGCACTGTAGCAAGTGAAATTACTGGGCCAAAGAGACTAAACAACAATGTCTCGGGGTGATAAGCGCAGTGCAGTGCCACGCAAACACTTAAAAACTTTAAGCTTTGGGTGGCACTGCATCTGTTATAGTCAGGCGTGGTGCTTAACATCAGGTGGGCGCCTTGATTGTCTTGTCACTTGATGACATAAAAAAAAAAAAAAAAATTATCTGTAGTAAAGAGTTTGACCCAGGGCAGTTTCACTCGCGTTAATTATTTCGCAATTTTTCCATAATTTTTTAGATGAAACATTTCAAGACCAAAATTAGCCAAATCGGTCCAGCTGTTGTCGAGTTTTAGCGGGACTAACGCACAACAATTCATTTTGATATATAAGATTACTTTTTTAGGTATCAGCCATAGCAGTTCCAAGCCAGTTAGACGACGATACCATTTTACGACCCAGCACGTTTAAAGTAATTGAACCAACCCCTGATGGAAGGTAAGATCCTAATGACCTTATTCATAATCGAACTATAAGCCTTTGTTAGCTAATGTGTCTGTCAAACCTATCATCATCTTTGTTCATTGACATAACAATGTCAAGGAAATGTAATTTAGACAAAGCTGTTGGTCCACGGGTCGGTAGCGATATTTAAGATAATATCAGAGCGGTCACTCGAATGTTTCATTTTGTGTTCAACCGTACATTTTCGGCTTTCATTCGATAGGAAAATGCACGTAAAATTATTCGTCTGACATCACTTTTAGCAAGCTGCTGAAAATTTGAGTTTATTTTTCGATTTGCGGATTCTAGTAGAACGAACGATTTGGTAAACCGTAGTTATAGCTATTACTGGTTTTGCCAAGACAAACGGTTTTGATAACCAATTTAACCGGTTTATTCTAGAAACGCACATGCACGGCGACAAAAGTGAAGAGTCGCTGAGCAGTTATAGTTCTCACAACGGATCTCGGCCGTCGTGAAATTAGCCGTTTCGATGCGCAATGGAGCTTTTTCAAACTAAATTGTCTTTGCGCATCACAAACGGCTAACTTCACGGAAGCCTAGATCCGCTGTGCGAACTATACAAGCCACGAAACTTCGGCTTAAACGGTTTTCGATTTTCAATTTAAACCGATTGTTGAAATTTACCTATATCACGAAATTTGAAAACCAAAATTCCTTTCGATTTAGGGTCCATGGCCGTAAATAGTTTGGAATTTTAACTTATACTAATTTACTTATTTACTTACCAATACCCGAGCCCAAACAAGGACACAATTTTCAGACAGAACAGACAGAGGATAGAAGTTTCAGAACAAAAAACCCTCATAGGTTTTAGTTATGTACCGAAATGCAAAATAAATATTGTAAACTAGCCGCACGGCGTGGTTTCACTCGCGTTTATTTTTTCGCAATTATTCCATAATTTCTCACCGTTTAAACTTTCCCTGGACTCATTCAAATGTTTCAAGACCAAAATCAGCCCAATCGGCCCAGCCGTTGTCAAGTTTTATTTGTTGCCAAATTGTACATACCGCGCTAATTATATTAAGTTTTTTATATATTATTTTTTTATATTGTATAGTGTATGTTTGTTTGTCAGTTTCCACGGCACGCCCCTCTGCCGGTTCTACGTGGCGGGGCGGTGGCACGGCAGCGATCCGAGCGAGCTGCGCCTGTATCTGTGCGCGACGCTGAAGGGCGGGCGCGGGGCGGCGGCGCCGCTGCGCCTCGGGCAACCGCCGCTGCGCCGGGCGCTCGCCTTCTCCGACCATAACAACTGCTCTGTAAGTTCACAGGCACGCCTAGACAGGGCGAGCGCGAGACCACACTCACAATAAAATGTATGAAGAAACGCGTCGCGATCACCACACGCATAATTTGTGTACGTAAACGGTACGGTTGTATGTGTGAGTGTCATGGTTGTTCCCACCCAACTATAGCAAGAGCGGGAAGCATACTTTCGTTCGCTCTGGCATGCGCGCGCTTGGACCTATACGAAATCAAAATAATCTGTCATTATCTATATAAGGTCATTCATTATCAACCTGACAAACTTAAGTGGTAGGTTCCACACATAAAAAAAAAATACTTGTACTCTTTTTTTTTTTTTTACTTTTTTTTTTATAAAATTATTTAAATTTCAGCCAAATCGGCTCTGTAGTTATTTAATTACATTATAAAGAAACAAACATTCAAACTTTCGCATTTATAATATTAGTGTGATAATGTGATGTGATAGACTGGATTGGCTGTTCATCTATATTCCAGATACCAGTAGTCATGATGCAAATAAAGCACGAAGGTCGCTGGGTGATCACCGTGGCCGAAGACCCGTGCCCCCAACTGCTGGTGCATAACAGGACGCGCACGACCCTGTGTGTGGCCGAACCTTCGAGGACAGGCGATGAACCAAGCACTTCCAAGCTTATGGTATGTTCTCACTACTCGCTGTTAGTTCTTAGTAAACAGCTGGTGCATAACAGGACGTGTACAATCCTGTTTGTGGCCGAGCCCTCGAGGACAGGCGATGAACCAAGCACTTCCAAACTTATGGTATGTTCTCACTACTCGTTGCCGCAATCAGTGTCATAAGTTAACGGAACTCACGATAGCTATTTCGTGCCGGAAACTTTGCTGCAAAAGTCACACTGATTCGGAAAAACCTGCACCGCAAAAAGAAGAATAATCAGAGTAATAATCTCCTGTAGTATATTTTTCTTTTGAGGTTAACTGTGTCAACTGTGTGACCTCACTGGTTAAAAAGTTAAGCGGAATAGTACTAGAGATTTTTCATCTGTTTATTATCATCCAATTATTTCTCAGCCGTTCGAATGACAGTTTTTTTTATAAAGCGCATAACTCTCCAGGTAAATCCCGAGTGCCTCGGCACACGTTGGTTTTGCGTGGTGCCACCTGACTCGATGACGCATTACTCGACGCCGGCACACTGCGCGCGGTACCCGCCGCCGGCCGGCGCGGTGCCGCCCCTCCACGCCGTCACCTTCCTTACCTTCGCCAAATCTAATGGTATTCAGTATTCAGTAGGTTTATTCACAAAAGATATGGTACATTTTACATTAGGTGGAAAATATAAATTGTAGAGCCGCATATCACGCCCTAGTACAGGCACGTGAACTTCATAGGTACACTATATTCAAGTTATTCATTCGTTTTTAAAATTGAACACTTATATTATCTATACTAATATTATAAAGAGAGAAGATTTGTATTTTTGTATGTTACGAATAAACTCGTAAACTACTGAACCGATTTCAAAAATTCTTTCACCATTAGAATACTACATTATCCCTGAGTAACATAGCCTATATTTATTACTAGCTACCCACCTCGGTTTCGCACGGGTGCGGTTTCATTGCACCTGCGCGAAGCTGCGACCGACTGCTAGTCTTAAATATGTGCTTAGATGGTGGGATCTAGTCTTGTCTTTCGCTTTCTGTTTTGTATTTTTTTACTTGAACCTTTTTCAATTTCCAACAAGGATGACTAATAATGAACTAGATCAACTTTATTCATTTACTCGAAATTTTCAACACAAAATGTATTAAAAAATTATAATGCTTATTTTTTTTAAACTAATTAAACTAATTATTTAGCGCAAAATATGTAAGGTACATATTTTGCGCTAAATAATGAAAGAATTCTCTAAAAAATTATCTCTTTATAATATTAGTATAGACAATAACCGTTGTACCTAATTATAGATAAAAGCATTAAATGAAATAAATACATGAAAGATGCCTTAAATTATGACTTTTTCAGTGGAAGGTGACCACGAGTGGTGCGCCCCGGTGGCGATCACTGACAGCGAGCAATTGCTGCAGCTTAGCGACGGAGCCACCGTCAAGTTGCGCGTGCGCACTCACCCCCAGTCCACGCATCTCGAACTCAGGGATGTTGATCAGGTGAGAACCTGATTCAATCGTTATGTAACATACTTATTTCTGCCGCCAAGTAATCATGCTCGCATTGCTGTGTTCCGGTTCGAAGGGTATGGTTTCCGGTGAAATTACAGGCACATGTTTTTACATTTTGTCTGAAAAATCTCGAGTAAATTGATAACTTTTTCTTCTGGTCATTTCTTTATTTTCTAGATAGTACGTAGTAACTCAATTTATATGTTTCAGCATGATATATCGGCCAGTGATATCAGGAGACGCCTTTTGGGAGCCTTTTCGTCCTCACTTGGTGGGATACGGTCACTATGGGACGACGACGTAAGTTATTTACTTGTTTTAAATGACATACTTTAATATCACCTATTATTTAATTGAGTTTATTTGTAACTAGTGACCTTCGCATGGGTGGACGTAAAATATAGCCTATGTTACTCAGAGATAATGAAGCATTGTAAGTAGTTTTTGAGTTTGTTCGTTACAAACAAAAATACAAATCTCTAATAATGTTATTTTTTTATGATAATCAAATATTATAAACTATAAGCTTATAAAAGGTATTTGTTTTCAGAAATCGATTCCCAAAAATTTATGTCGCGTCGGTGCTGATTCAAAACGTATGTACTTTTTTTTTTAATAATGTGTGTTTATTCCGGTTATAGACATTTATTTCCCATAAAGAATGTTACATTCACTTACATGAGAAAAATAGGTACATAATAAGTGCTTAAAATATTTTATAAAGCGTATTGAGTGAAAAGAAAATAATACAAGACTTGGGGGTAGACCTTGGGGGTTTATTAATAAAGAACATTGAAATACTAGACAACACTTTTTTATTTTTAAATATTGAAATCTAATTTTTAAATGTATTTGTATTTTAGTAATAGACCCGATTGAAAATACTGAGCCGAATGTGGAGCTAAATCCGTCGCAGCTGACCCTTGACACCATTGTATCCATCAAACCAGCGAACATGAATATTACTGACCCGCTTGCTTCAACTGAACCGATTGCCCTGAGTGACCCGCAAGCCTCGACTAAGCCACAAGCATCGACCGACATACCTCTCAATGAAGCGAATAAAACAGTTCCTTCAACTGTCGTGCTGTTTTCAGCACCTATGAGGAATGACACAGGTATGTTGCATCACTTTCTTTGTGGTACCATTCATAAACGACATGTAAATCAAAAGTAGTTTTAGTTGTTCCAAGTCTAGAACTTTAAGTTGTTCCAAGTCTAGAACTATTACTTTCCAAGTTTCATTCAGATAGTAACCAAATAAACTAAACACTCGACCTCGATGACGACCTTGGTGGCGCGGTGGGCGAGTGCCCGGTTAAAAAGCGTGAGGTTGCGAGTTCGATCCTCGCTACGGGATAAATGTTTGCATGATCTGCATATATTTATTCAGAGTATTATTATATCTATTATATCTATTATTATTCAAGTGATATCTATGATGTTGCAAGCGTACATAGGCTACAATAACCGCTAACCATCAAGTGGGCCGTACGCTTGGTTGCCACTTTAGTTGTATTAAATAAAATGGCGGCTAGATTGAGTACAAACATCCAAATATTTCAGATGTAAAATATATTAATCTCTTTATGAAACATAATAAATTTTTATTATATTTAGAGCGACGCTTTTATCTGAAATTGGTTTAAATAGGGTTCATTTTTGTTCAATTTATATTAATTCTTGGGTAACAGTGTTGTGATTTAGGTATTGTTTTTAGAAACGGATCAACAATCGCGGCGCATTCTACGAATAGGGAGCGAGGACTCCACGGCCGAGAGCGTCTTCCAAGACTTCTCTGATCCTGGTACACACACATTTAAATTTGTACTAACCTAAACTTCTTATTGCAATTCTGAGCTCTGCTGTAAGCAATATAATTCTATCTTAGACGAGCTTATAATTAGCCTACTGAGTAAGACTGCTGTGAGTTGATGATGCATCCAGGTTTCAGGTGATGCTTCGGCATTAGATATTCTACCTCGAAGCTGTAGTCAAGCATTACTGTGTTTAGGTTTGAAGGGCACTGAAGCATGTAAAATTACTAAGCTAATTAGACTTAAACAACAACGTCTCGGGGTGATGAGCGCAGCGCAGTGCCACGCAGAACTAAACACTAAGCTTTGGGTGGCACTGCATCTGTTATGGCTAGGCGTGGTGCTTAACACCAGGTAGGCGTCTTGATCGTCTTGTCACTTGCTGATATAAAAAAAAGAATTAGCATATCCTAGCAGTACACATTATTGTAAGGGAAAATCGGAAGAAAAGCGCACGGCGCGAGTCAATGACCCGCGCGTCAATAAACCGCGTGTCAATAACCCTTCTTGTGGACCGTACGCTTGGTTGCCACTTCAGTTGTAAAAAAAAAATTACCATGCCTTAATAATAAAATACTCTGAATATTGAACGTGTAACAGAATGGGACGAGACATCGTCGTGGGCGGCGTGCGACCGGCTGCGCTTGGTATCGTCCGCGCTCGCGGTGGAACTGGCCGCGGCGTCAGACGTGCGCCCTCTCATCGCTCTACATCTGGACCGCACCGCGCTCTTAGTGCGATCCGACGCCAGGGTACGTATAGTTCTCACGGCGGATCTAGGCTTCCGTGAAGTTAGCCGTTTCGATGCGCAATGGAGCTTCTTCTAACTAAATTGTCTTTGCGCATCACAAACGGCTAACTTCACGGAAGCGTAGATCCGCCGAGAGGACTATAAAATACTACACTCTAATGTTTTTTTTTAATCAGGGACAACAAACAGCTACAATATAAAGCCTTAGCTATATATACTATTACTATAACTGAGATTGATAATATTATAGCCCACTGCATTATCCACATATTAAATACAAAAGATTTAAACAAAAGAATAGTTTATTGTGCAAAAATAAGAATAGTTTAAGAAAAGTTTATTGTGCAAAAAAAATAGGGACCTAATTATATAAATAAAATAAATAAATAATGCTGGACAATCCACACAGCATCATCTAGCTAGCCCAAGGTAAGACAGAGCTGTATTATGGGTACTAGAAGACTGATATATATTTATTACAATACAATACATAGATAGATATTTTTTATTATACATAGAAAACACCCAAAACACCCGGAACAAATATTTGCAGATCCTACAAACATTTGTCCCAAGGCGGGAATCGAACCCGCAACCTCCGCGTCGCAGGCGGACCTTTGCCCACCGCGCCACATTGGTTGGATATTACAATCATATACATTATATTTGTTACTAACTTAGGTTCTAGCTGGTAGTTTGAGTGATAAAATGGGTAGATATGGAAGAGAAAACTGAGAACTATTAAAGTTCCATTTGGAACATGCAAAAATGACAATGTCAATAAAAGTGTTCTGCGGGTTGATCACTTATCTCTGTTAACGACCAACCTCTTTATCTCTATCTCCTCAAACAATCCATTAAGACAGTAGAGCTATGGTCAAACTGTCTTGGCAGTTTTAGATGTATAGGTATAGGATAACAGAGATAGGTCATCAACCCGCTGGTCAATCCTAAGTTCCATGACTAACAACTATTATTATTATTATTATATCAGCCATTCATGTCCCACTGCTGGGCAAAGGCCTTCTCCCATCCTCTCCAGATTTCTCGATCCTGGGCTACATTGCGCCAGTCTAATATAATCTAACAACTAAATTGTAATAATTATTTTCCTAATCAGAATGAAATACCATTAAAAAAATAAATAAAATATTAAATTAAAAATAAATAAGGGGTAATGTCTTATTATTGGATCTTCATCGGTCGAAGAATTCTGAACTATATTATAATTTACAAGGTTTCGTCATAAAAAGCACTACTTCTTTCACAGAGAACCAAAACAACTATCGCCATATCCAACCTGCAAATAGACAACTTGCAGTACGAGACCGGTCAGTACGACTTCGCGGTGGTGGCTAGCACGCGCGGGTCTGCCCCGCTCCCCGCGCGCTGGCCCCCCCTCTGGAACCCCTTCGGCGTGGAGGGCGCGTTCGCGGTGCAACATAAGCAGGCGAGAGCGCTGCTGAGACTGACGCATGACACTTGGGCGGTGCATACCTACAGATACAGAGGTAGTCTATTTTAAATTTTCGCGATCAGAACACATACAAAAAGTCTATTGCCAAAACAAATAGTAGGTATACAAAATGCACGTAACTTAATTAGATCGGATTACAATATGGCAAATGCAGTAGACTCAGCACTAATCGCTCTAAACAGGGTCTTTGATTATTAGTGCGCAATATTCAAGGAATATGTTCCACACACAAAAAAAAATACATATACACTTGTACTATACTTTTTTTTTTACTATTTTGTCTGAAAAATCTCGAGTAAATCGTATACGTTTATTTGGTCAATTATTATTTATCATTGTTGGAAATCGTCGAATTCAATTCACGCCTGTTCAACCTAGAATCTGGCAACACTCGACTACCCAGTCTGCTTTTGGGTGCTCCTAGCTGTTTACAATCGCTTTTCCTCATAAATCTCCAATGGTGTATGTTGCAGAATTGAGCGAGGTGGAGATACGGCTGGGTCCGCTCGCGCTGTACATCGAGGACGCGTATGTGACGTCACTGGCGGAGCTCGCGCGGGCCGCGGCGCCGCGCGGCGGGGAGGGGGGGCTCGACGAGCACGTGTTGCGTGACCCGCTGCGTCTGCGCCTGCTGCACGTGCATCCTCTCGATCTCACGCTCACTCTACACACCGCAGTGAGACACCTCATTAATAGACACCATGAAATAAACATTTATGCTACTATGTCCAGCAGTGGAATGGCTAATATTATGATGATGATGATTGTCTAAAAAAACATAAGATTAGATAAAGTTTTGTTTTACTGGGAACAAATTTCCCAGTAATCTTACTGGTAAGTTTGTTAGGAAGAAAATTCCCAGTAGTCCGACTTAGTAAGACAACTCGGTAAGACTACTGGGAATAGCTCCATTAGTCTTGCTGTGTGAATAGTCCAGGATATATTCATATTCTTCATCATCATTTCAGACTGGTATCACCCATTTCTGGGTATAGGCCTTTCGCTTATGCCATTTTAAACCTCTGTTAGCTGATGTGTCTTATAAATATATCATCGTCGTTCATTGGCATAAGAATGACAAGGTAAGATCAATACTTACCGCTGAAATAAATTTTTTGTTTGATGAATAAAGGCATTCTAGAAAAGATTTCATAATTGTAATAAGAGTAGTAGAGTTCCTGTGATAGAGCTCGTCCGGGGAAGGACTACCGCAATACCTATTTCTGCCGCCAAGCAGTAATGCTCGCATTGCTTTGTTCCGGTGTGAAGGGTATGGTTTCCGGTGAAATTACTGGCACATGAGGCTTTCGATCTTAGCCTCAAGGTGGCAACCCGCGAGTGATACCTCTGGTATTGCAAGCGTCCATAGGCTGCGGTAACCGCTTACCATCTTGTGGGCCGTACGCTTAGTTGCCATTTCAGTTGTATAAAAAAAAAAAAGTATATGTTCCAAACAATAATTACGAATAAGCTCTCTCTAAACTGGTTGTTATATTGTACAGGTTCGGATGTACATAGCTTTGGACCAGAGTCCGCTGCGGCTCAGTGCGTTCAAGTTACACGACGTGATGACGTCCACGGAGCGACTCACGCATGCGCTGACCGTCCACTACCTCTCCGCCGCCATCTTGGGAGCCGGTACGTGTATACAATCTCGGAGTACGTTCGAGTTATATGACGTGTTCACATTTACGGGCAGTTCGCGCATGCGCTCATCGTCCAATACCTGTCCGCCGCCATCTTGGGCGCACACATTCTCAGAGTGCATTCATGTTATACGACGTGATGACATTGACGGGCAGTTCGCGCATGCGCTCATCGTCCAATACCTGTCCGCTGCCATCTTGGGCGCACACATTCTCAGAGTGCGTTCAAGTTATACGACATGATGACATTGACGGAACAGGTCGCGCATGCGCTGACCGTCCGCTATCTGTCCGCCTGCCATCTTGGGAGCCTGCACGTATACATTCTCGAAGAACGTTCAAGTTATACGACGTGATGACATTGACGGAACAGTTCGCGGGTGTGTTCACTCTTCACTACCTGTCGGCCGCAATTCATAAGTATAAATAGTCAAATAGTATTTTATTGGTAATTTCTTATACAGGTCAGGACATTCAATCAAAACAAAAATAGATTTTAAAAATTAATACAAATGTGTCATATAGATGCTAGGTATTTGTATGTTGCGAATATTTATACGTTGTATAAAAAATCGAGTCGTATACATACACAATTGAAATAGTGATGATAAATCAACTATAGAGGGATGAGTATAAGAATGTATCCGCTGTTGGTTTTCCTAAGAAATAAAAAAAACGCAGTGCAGACCCTGCAGCAAAGTAAAGAGGATCCTTGTTTTCACTATTACGATTACAATATTAATTTTTATTACAGGTTGGGTAGTAGGTGGGTTGGAGCTGCTAGGCGCGCCGGGCGCTCTCGCGGCGCGCGTCGGCGGCGCGACGGGCGGAGTGCGCGGCGTCGCGTCCGCCGCCGCCGCGGCGCTGCTGCGCTCGCTGAGCGCGTGGGCGGGCTCGCTGGCGCGCAACCTGGACCTGCTGGCGGGGGACGAGGAGCACGCGCGCCGCGCGGCCGCGCTGCGCCGCCGGCCGCCGCCCAGCTTCATTGCCGGCCTCGCGGCTGGCATCACCAACTTTGCCGTTAATATACTCGGTTAGTATACGATATTGCATTTTTTTGCATAAGCGCGCGCGCTTATCGACTCTTTGGCTTTAAACATACTCAAAATGTAGTATAAGTAATTATACTGTATTCTTCGTTACTACTGTTTCCTTGTTACACTGCTAACAATTCTCGAGACACTTTTGAATTTGGCTTGAGTCACGGCCTCACGGATAATATGTGTTGTCAGGCGCGGTGGGCGGTCTAGCGCATCACCCACTAGTGGGCGTGGCGGTGGGCGAGACGGAGTCGGGCGCGGCGGCGCTGCGTCGCGGCCTCATCGGTGCATTCGCGAAGCCTCTGAGCGCGACCGCTGACCTCGTCGCCTTCGCCGGCCACGGCCTCCTCACGCAGACCGGCTGGGACCCCATCCCTCAGGTATAGTCACAGAACTAATATATAATTAGAATGAGGCAGTGTATGTACAGTAGGCGTCACAATTAAGTAACCCCCTAAAGGAAAGAAGAACGAAACGAATGGTATGGTTTCCGGTGAAATTACTGGCACATGAGACTTTCCATCTAACGTCTCTGGGTGATATCTATGATGTTGCGTGCGTACATAGGCTACGGTAACCGCTGACCATCGAGTGGGCCGTACGCTCAGTTACCACTTTAGTAGTATGAAAAACCTGTAGTAGCTAAAGTTTATCCCAGCCGTCCTCACCAAACAGTAATAGAAATTAAATGCAAAAACTATACTATCGTACGGATTCGATCTCGGAACAAACATGTTTCACACCATGACCGACCGCTCATCTAACTCGGCTGTCGTGTTGATGACAAACGCGTTTATAAAGAGATTATAAATCACTAGCGTCCAAGAACCTGTCCTTGTCTAGCAGACGAATGCAAAGCTTTATTTATTATTTGAAGGATGTGGGTAGGTCGTTGATAATTAGTTAACGAACGAACAAAGATAATGAATAATTCTCATTGTCAAGCTTGATATATTCTGTGCTGTTTTCTTTGTGTGTTCTTCGTAAGCTTTTGACTTTTGATAAAATGCAATTTAATTAATTTGATGAAAACAAGAATTGAAATTTGCGATCAAAATAAAAACAATGATAAATAAATTGCTCGGCAGCTTCATATAACGGTAAGTGTAACCTTCTACCCAGTCAGTTTAGTTTTCAATCACTTATTAAAGTAGGTAATCATGTTTTATTTTTAGATTATTGGGAGTGGATATCATCCATGGGCCCAGGAGAACTTGTGGAAGTCGATGGACGCATGAATTGTCAGCAATAATAAGTGTTGAAAGAAGTAATGCTACCATCTGTAGCGTTGTATACCTATCTAGAAGGACAAACTCTGTGCGATTCATCGAACAAGAACTGTGAAGAAATGGCTGTTTTCTCATAATTCAAAATCAATTAATTGCATAGAGAATAATGTGGAAATGTGGTGTCAAGTGGTTCTTAATTGGAACTCCAGTGATGCTAGGTCTAAGTGTAATTTACGGCAAGAGAAATTTATAGCTAGTGAAGGTTTTTGTAAAAAAAAAAAGTATGTAGTATTACAATTTTATAATAGTGTAACAAATTCGTTCACTGCCCTATTATAATATTTACTAGACGTAAATGGCAATTTATTTTGTATGATTTAAAAAAACCGTTTTATTTTGTAATGTAGTAAGTATTAGTAAAAGAAAGTTTTCACTAACGAAGAGGTTTTATTTAGCAATTATTATTATTTGAATAAACTCACACGGTATTAAAATTAAGTAGTGTATAGGTGGTAACCGGTGGTGGTAGGACTCTTCAGCAAGAGTCTGTCTTGGTGGGTACCACCCCAGTGTCAGATATTCTACCTCCAAACAGTAGTGTGCAAGCATTACTGTGTTTAGGTTTGAAAGGCACTGTAGCAAATGAAATTACTGAGCGAAAGAGACTTAACAACAATGTCTCGGGGTGATAAGCGCAGTGCAGTGCCACGCAAACACTTAAAAACTTTTAGTTTTGGGTGGCACTGCATCTGTAATAGTCAGGCGTGGTGCTTAACATCAAGAGGGAGATTCTCGTGCTTAGATAAATGGTTACATGTGATATATATCGTAGTAGAAATTTTTACAAAACTGTAAAAAATTCTATACATTTTTGATATCACGTGTGAATTAATAATTGTCCGCTTAAATTTGTAGTATAATCTCGCGACCAGCAGAATACCGATTTACCCTTCGTTCAACTTTCGATCGCATTTCACTAAAGTGTCATGATTACCTTGTGATTTTGTTAACAAGAATACCATTTGTGTCATATTACGACATCGAGACGAGATTGGAACTTGATTATGACTATTTTACATTACGGGAATTGACCCTTCAGGTAGGCGCCTTGATTGTCTTGTCACTTGCTGACATAAAAAAAAAATGTGCGACAAAGCTCATTTTTCTTTTTTTTTTATCTAGCCTATACTGTCCCACTGCTGAGCAAAGGCCTCCCCTGCATCCCTCCACTTATCCCGGTCCTGTGCCATCTCATGCCAGCCCTTGTGGAAGACGTCTAGGTCGTCACGCCAGCGCTTTCTTGGTCTGCCTCGGCGTCGTCTTCCACCTCCATTTTTCTTTAATAAAAATAAATGGCTGAGAGTGTTCCGGGGTGTGCAGCCGCTGTCGACGTGGTCCGAGTGCTGGGGCGGCGACGCGGGCTGGCGGCGCGACTGCGTGCGCTGGGCCTTCCGCCTCGCGGAGCTGGACGCGCTCGCCGGCTTCCGCGTGCTGCTCGACGCCGCGCCATTGCAGCTACTGCTCACGCACAAGGTACTGCATCACTATCTGGGGCCGATTGCATTATCATCATGACAGCCTTTTAATGTTCCCACTGTTGGGACACTGGCCTACTCTCAGGCGAGAGTGATTAGGTCTTAATCCACCACGCGGACCCAATGCGGATTGGTGGATGGCACATGTCTTTCGAATTTTTAGTTCTTGGACATGCCGGTTTTATTGCATTATAATATAAATAAATAATGCTGGACAATCCACACATCATCTAGCCCCAAGGAAAGCTAGATGACTGATATATAGATAATACAATATAATACTTATAAAGATATTTTTTATTATATATAGAAAATACCTAGAACACCCGGAACAATCCACATCGGTCGTCACTATATATAAAACATACTAGCGACCCGCCTCTGCTTCGTACGGGTATTCATCCGAATACTCAAACGCCATTTCAATATTGTCTGTGTATCTATTTAATAGATGTCGTTAGTGTTATAAATCGTATAGAAATATGTCAAATAAGTCATCACTTAGACTGCGTTTCCACCAGAGATGTACAGCTGGGCGGTGCGAGGATGTGTAGCGAGCTCTTATCTGATGCTCGCTTTATTGACCAGTAGTTTTTTATTTACTTGCAAAAATACAAACCTTTCCTTTTTATAATATTAGTGCAGACAAGTTACAATAACTTAGTGCTACTACGAGCACCGGTGGTCTAGTGGTAGCGCCTTCCGATCCTAAGGTCGTGGGTTCAAAACCAGTCGCGCACCAATGGATTTTTCTGTTCGAAAAGTTTATGTGCGCAATGCCAGTGCTCTCATACGGTGAAGGAAAACAACGTGATAGAAACCGGCATGTTAAGAACTAAAAATTTGACAGACATGTGCCATCCACCAATGCGCATTGGGTCCGCGTGGTGGATTAAGACCCAATCACTCTCGCTTGAGAGTAGGCCAGTGTCCCAACAGTGGGAACATGAGATGGCTGTCATGATAAGTGCTACTGCCACTATCTAAGTTCTAAGCTGTCAGTAATTCTTGCTATTCTTTCCACAGTTCCTAGTGGTTGCAGATCCAGAAACGGAACGCATCGTCGAAATGATAGACTTCCGCTTTTGCACCATCGGGCCCTACCAGGGACAAATTATAGAGGTATAAATACCACGCAAAATCATGAAATTCTTAGATTCTTAATCCATATTATGATTGATTGTTAGTTTTATGATCCATAATGTGAATTTGACCAACTGCTGAAATAATAAGAAATGTCAAATACAAGGAAACTGTCAGTCTTCCCCATACGTGCAGGTTGTGGAATGAACTTCCTTCTGATGTTTTTCCGCTGTCGTACAATATGAACAGCTTCAAAAAATAATAAAAAAGGTCCTACAAGGCAGGCAACGCTTCAGCAGTACCTCTGGTGTTGCTGAGGTCAATAGGCGACGGTAACTGCTTACCATCAGGTAGGCCGTCAGTCTGTTTGTCTACAAATTATATAAAAAAAATTAAAAAAAAAGTTTACTCGCGAATAACTACGATTTATTCGGAGAATAGTATTCTAGTTTGCTCGAAACCAACCTTAGTGTGGATATGACTAACTTCTAGTAGAATAATATATTGTCAAATACAAGTAAAATGTCAAGTAACTCTTAGATAAATATAATTGATACTACATATAATTTGCAATGCCTGAAAAGGGCAAATAAGTTCTAAGTGCCATATTACTTTTAAGACCTTTTGTAACACTTATTTGTGCAAATAAATATTGAATCGAATCTTGAATCTTGAATCTAAATACGATTTTTTAGACGAATCTGTTCGTATCCTAGCTTATTCATTTACTCATGTCATGTCAAAAAATACTGTTCTATCTGGTTCCCAGAATGCAAGCTTCACTTTGTTTTGAGCTAGAGGGCGCTGTGCAAAATGCCTGCTAATATTTATTTATAAGTACGTCATTACGTTTTAGCTGAGCGTTAGCCAGAAGCGACAAGCCAAGATGATAGAGACTCGAGGCGATGAAGACGACGAATATCAGGTATCATTCAATATCATCTTCTCATATATGGGGGCGATTCTCGCGCATAGATAAATTGTTACATGTGATCGTCAAAACTGTCAAAAATGTATAGAAATTTCGACAGTTTTGACGATATTATCACATGTGACCATTTATCTATGGCACGAGAATCGGCCCAACCTGGGCCGATTCAGCTAATTTTGCTTTAATATAATATTACTAGTAGACCCGGCGCGGTATCACGCGCATTATTTTTTTCGCAATTTTTCCATAATTTCTCACCGTTTAAACCTTTCCTGGACTCCTAAGACCAAAATTTGCGAAATCGATCCAGCCGTTCTCGATCTTTTGCGAGCCTAACGCACAGAATTCATTTTTATATAAATCAGAAGATTATTGATCAACAACGAAAGATACACAGGCATAAGTTATAATTATTACTATCAACCCGCCCCGGCTTCGCACGTGTGCGGTTTTATTGCACCCGCGCTGGGACGGACTGCCAGTTATTATAATAATTGCAGATAAGCGCGGCGGCGATGGCGCGCGTGGCGCTGTACACGGGCGCGGGAGGGTCCGGGGCGGAGGGGCCGGGGGGCGAGGCGCGGGTGCTCTCCCTCCTGCCCGCGCCCGGCTGCGCGCCCTCTCTGCACGCGACGCTGCAAGCCGCTATACACCACAACTCACCCAACCACCTGCAACTGTTATAACATCCACACGTAAGGCGTTCATTCATGTAAACTACTTCTAATCATGTAAGGCGTTCATTTAAACTACATTCACTTACGTAAGGCGTTCATTTAAACTACATCCACTTACGTAACGCGTTCATTTATATAAACTACATCTAATCACGTAAGGCGTTTATTCATGTAAACTATATAAGGTCATTGATTATCAACCTGACAAACTTAAGGGGTAGGTTCCACACATAAAAAAAATACTTGTACTTTGTTTTTTTCTAAACGTTTTTTTTTATTAAAAAAAAAATTTACGTAATTCTGCTTAATAATTAGTTATCCTTGTTAGAAATCGAAAAGGCAGCGCTCGGCATGTGTCAGTGACCCGCGCGTCAATGAACCGCGGGTCAATAACCCGCGCGTCCTTGACCTGCGCGTGTCCTTGACCCGCGACGGGGCGCGCACACTCGAATATTTCATTATTACGTCGCTTAACTCGATTCCCAACAATGATAAATAATAATTGAGCGGAAAAACGTAATCGATTTTTTTTTGTTTACTTGAGATTTTTAAGACGAAATATACATTAAAAAAAATATTATAGGTACATATATTATTATTTTTATGTGTGGAACCTATTCCTTAAGTTTGTCAGGTTGATAATGAATGACCCAGTATAGGCATTGTGATCATTGCAATATTTAATTGTTACAGAAAAGCTGCTGGTATCACCACACGCAATTATAATAATCAGGTATGTATAAGTTTGTGTTATATTAATGTGTTCTGAAAAGAAACAAAAGAAAAATAACTGCTTATAATATATTTAAGGTCACTTGATGCTTTTTAGATGAGTGAACCGGTTAAATGCACATTTAAATTGAATATTATGTTTCAGATGTTTCAGTGATGTTAGCACTCGCGGCGGATGCTGCGTCGTCTGTCAATCTCGTCAAGGGGCCTTCAAACATAATATCTTATCACTCATAGAAAAACGGGAGTTTTTACCTTTATGTCAGTGTAGGCACCAAAAATGTATCGGTTATTTCGAGAACTTTCTTCAGGGCGAGTGAAACGTGTTGCATTTTGCACTAGCGCAAGCAGACACAAATTTAAAATATATATTTATTCAATAAAATCACAGGGATCACTAAAAGATCACAAGGACTAACATAATTTGAAAATACGGAACCGACATGAAAAAGAAGAAGACAAGGAACACTTTGAAACGTCAAATACATAATACAGCTCTGTTTACATAAAACAGCAGCTTACCTTGGGCTAGATGATGCTGTGTGGATTGTCCAGCATTATTTATTTAAAAAAAAAAAACGCCACTTCCAAGCGCCCCGGCCTAGAAGAGTCTGGCAACGAAAACGACTGGGCTCAATAGTTGTGATAAAAATGACAAAATGATTTAATATGTCTAAAATTGTTATACCAAGTTTAAGAGTAGTAGAGTTCTTTGTGACAGAGCTCGTCCGGGGAAGGACTACCACCATACCTATTTCTGCCGCCAAGCAGTAATGCTCGCATTGCAGTGTTCCGGTTCGAAGGGTATGGTTTCCGGTGATTTACAGGCACATGAGACTTACCATCTAACGTCTCAGGGTGGTAACACGCAAGTGATATCTATGATGTTGCATGAGTACATAGGCTACGGTAACCGCTGGCCATCAAGTGGGCCGTACGCTTGGTTACCATTTTAGTAGTATTAAAAAAAAATATATATCATCACAATCTAAAAATATGTAAAGCATTTAATTTCATATATTTGAGTAGTAAGTATGTTCTTAAATTGTTATTGCTCTTGGATCGATTTGTGATTTAATGTGTTGTACAATATGTATCAATTTAAAGTGGAAATTAATGTATAACGTTTGAAGGCTCCTTTACCTCAGAATAGTTAAAATACACCGTGGAGACAATGTAGGTGACCATTCCAAAGTAGATCGCAGACTTATTGCAAAGGCAGCTAAGGCTACCTACCTAACTGCATGTATAGTCAAATTCAAAGTAGGTATAATTATTTGTAAAAGTATTTTAAAAGTATTAAGCTACTTGATGATGTGTCAAATATTTATCGTTGCGTATGTGTGTCGAAATTATTTAAAATAGGTAGGTACAGTTAACTCAACGCATCGAGCATTTAACCAATAGAGAGGAAATGTGACTCATTTTTTTAAACATATCCGCTAAATCAATGCATCTATGTTTGGTTTGGTGGGTTTTTAGTCGGTACACCGTCAGTTGCTAATGTCTCATTAGTAACGGACGGAGAGCCCGACAACCCCCTCTGTTCTCCCCGAACTGAGGGGGATGAGTAATGCATTTTCCCACCGTAAAAAAAAGGAGACGAAAGAATATGGGTCAGTTGTGAACAGTAAGTCTGCTCTGCGTCGACACGTGCCTGTAGATCTCATAAAAATATTTCTGCTGTAAGCGAGAACGTTGTCGAAACCCCTGAATACATTAATTTGGCATCGTGCTCAACATTTTTAAACTTCAACTGAGCACCAAGATCATGCGATTTAACGCCGTTCGTTCTCTTTATTTGGGGTATTGTTAAATCTCTCAGGTTTATGCGAATAAACGCGTGATCCAGCGCGTTATCAGCGAGATACATCCACTTGGTGGTAGGACTCTTTAGCAAGAGTCCGTCTTGGTGGGTATCACCGCAGTGTCAGATATTCCAAGCAGTTGCGTGCAAGCATTACTGTGTTTAGGTTTGAAGGGCACTGTAGCGAGTGAAATTACTGGGTGAAGAGACTCAACAAGGTCTCGGGGGGATGAGCGCAGTGCAGTGCCACGCAGAACTTAAAAACTTTAAGCACTGCATCTGGTATAGTCAGGCGTGGTGCTTAACATCAGGCGGGCAACTGATCGTCGTGTCACTTGCTGAGATTAAACAAAAATATTTTTGTCAAAAAGTCATTGAAAATTTCATGAATGACCTCCATGGCTTGTCACCAGAGCTGTGGAGGCAATTTACCGGATATTTTATTTATTTATTATTCATATATCTTTCGGAACATACGTAAAGGCACACGGCACAGATGGTGTTGTACTGTTTCAGTGCAAGCGAGCGTTCATCATCATCAATATGGTATTAATGACAAATCACTGATCATTTTCGAAATGAGATGACCAACACGTTTCCTCTATTGTTTTAGTGCTCGATGCGTCACTGTATAAAGTAACAGCTAAAGGTAGATGAACATTGAACAGCACACTATGCAACATTTCTTTCAACTGCGGTTTATACGACCTTTAGTATTGTCACCAACACCAATCAAAACATGAGGACATACCTACTTGTTAATCATACTTAAATATTGAGATAAAAAGGCGTTACTAAGCTCTTTACTAAATTCGTTAGTGTTACACAAATGTGTAAACATGCGTCATAAGGATTGAAGTGCCTTTGGTAACGTAATTTTGTCTCACCTTGAATCTTGAAAAAGTCCCATACCTATTTAGGGGAGGGAGAATTTCGAGTATTTCAAAGGAAGAACAAAGCCATAACTAAATTATTGAAATGTATTTACCACTATGCGTAGTTCTGTTGGCAACATAGCGTCACAGGGCGTCTGGCGTTCAGCTATTTCACTTGTTTGATCATACCTGTAATACTTGCTTTAGGTAGCTAAAAGGTGAAAAATGGCTTAGTTACAGATATCGCGCTAAGTTAGTAAATTAGAGTAAGGAGCCAAATGAGGAAGAACAGAACAAGCCATAAAATATACCTGTATATTTATTGTAGTTTTTTTTCTGGAGAACCGTGAATATGAAACTCGTAACTTGACTTTTCGATAATTAACTCTCGCGGTTTCAGATTTTCGCTCAGCGGCTCTAAAAAAACTCACCTATTTGTGTACCTTGGGCAAAGAGTTAAGATCTAACGATTGATGACTGAGCCTAAGCCCGAAAAAAGGGCTCTACCCCCCCCCCCCTTTTCGGGCTTAGGCTTAGGAATGAGACAATATCTAACTTCAGATATATAGCTTAGCCGGACGCCTCGTGAAGTCGTGACAAACAAACTGCGTGTAAAATGCATTTCTTATTAAATATAGCAGAAAAGACGAACGAGGGAAGAACGAGAAATCCACAAAATGAAGTATGAATAACTCGCAAGTAGGGGTAACTCCCATTAGTTCTTTATGACTATGACGTCATAGAACAGTTCAATGTTCTTATTTACCTGGTCCTTTAATTAGGTACCTACCTAACGTGTCATTCAAAGTTAGGTAATACCCACTTGTATTTTTATCCTTTGAAGAATTATATTTACCTTGTTCATTAATTATTTAAGTACGAGCTTAAAGTCTGATCTGTTTTCTTACTGTCTTAGAAATTGGTTTATTTAAACATTGCATCTATTACCGAA
This sequence comes from Colostygia pectinataria, assembly GCA_951394395.1. Taxonomy (NCBI): domain Eukaryota; kingdom Metazoa; phylum Arthropoda; class Insecta; order Lepidoptera; family Geometridae; genus Colostygia; species Colostygia pectinataria. The sequence continues at coordinate 15,455,397 of OX596348.1, read as the reverse complement.
ACATTAACTGTCAACAGTAGTTACCTCTAACATAACTACTTACTAACTGTGCACTAGTCAAATATGTTTTCATATAAATAATGACGACGGCCCCTGTAATAAAATGTTCCTATAAGTTTCATTCCAGTTAGATTTTAGTTTACTTTGTGAAACTGTGGTTTGCTTTTTCTTGAGGTTAATTTATTTTTCGTTCTATCAATGTGTACTTATTTAATAATTTAAAAAAGAACATTTTTTTTATTAGTTAACTATGAGGACTGCCTTAATTTTGTATAAATTATTCAGTTAATTATTCAGCTCGGTTCACATTTTGTAACGAAAATCGTCCTGAAATGTTGTATACCTACCTAAGTTATGTTTTGCTTACATTGAGTAGGTAGGGATATACCTACTGACTTCTAAGTATTGTGATCAATCTTATTTGAAATATAATTGTGTTAATTTTGCTTAACTGTACAGCTTACCTATTTTATTTATCTAGGTAAACTTGTAGGCGCTTGCAGATTTACACCATGGAGAGTTTGTGAATATGGACTACAGAAAAACATGGAAAACGAGAAATGAACCATAAATTAGGTTAATTAGGTAGGTGGATATTGAGTGAACTAAATTCCGATCGAAAGTGTCTAGGTTATGGACCAAAATTACAAATACAGCAATAAACAAAAACAGCATTAAATTAGAATTGGATTGAAATTGGATTGGAATTGTCATTGGATTCAAGGGCCCTGTTTCACCACCAGTTGTTTGTCATAAAATGTTTTATTTACAGGAGTAGGTAACCCATAGGCTTTTGCTCGGCCAATAATTAATGTCCTCACACACTTTTTAGACCTTCAAAGTTTTCCTCGTTTGCCCAGACAGATCCCATTTCTCCTAGCGCCTTACCTTTTTTTATTTTCCTACTCAGTGAGAGTTCGCCTTGGTAGGCAACACCGCAGTGTCAGATATTCTGCCTCCAAGCAGCAGTGTGCAAGCATTCATATGTTTAGATTCAAAGAGCACTGTAGCAAGTGAAATTACTGGGTGTAATAACTTTATATGTCTCGGGGTGACGAGCGCCGTGCAGTGTCACGCAGAATTTCACGCTTAATTTTGCGTAACTGCGTAGCTGCGTAAGTAACGCGTAATATCAGGCGAACGATTTGACTGTAATTTTCTGGCAATAAATAAATAAATTTGCCAGTGCAGATCGAGTTGCGATACTAACAATATGGATTATTATCGACGATTCAGGTACTTTATAAATAAGGTCGCTTTCAAATAAACGAGATCATTTTAATTTAGAATCTAATCGTGGGTTTGCACGTACACAGCACGCTTACGGGTGGTTAGGTCTGAATGTCATAATGTACTGATTTATATAACGTACGTACTTCAAAAAGAACTTTTCCCGAAATGACTGATTTTCTATAGGTCTTCATTATTAAATGTCGGAAATGAAACTGTCAAATACACGCAGACAAACACATTTCATTTCATTTATTTCAAGAACACAGCTGGCCTATCATGAAAATGTCTTACCTTCGAAGCCGAACAAAAACAATGCGTTCGGCACCATGAAGTTTCGTGTTTCTTTGCAGTAGGTAGGTACCTACTACCGTTTGCAGAATGATTAGCGTTACGAATTGCACGAATTGTCGGCTTGGTCTAATAATCCCCTTAAAGATTCCCCTGCGAAGGGGATTCTTAGACTTTTTGTCTACAAATCCCCTTACAATAAGATTTAGCTGAGGCAGGGGATTATTAGACAAAAAGTATAGAAATCCCCTTAATTGTAATTTATTTTGGTGGAAGGGGGTGATTCATTTTATTTTATTAAATGAAATAAAGTTCATTCGTATAGGCCGGGTGAATTAGCCATAACTAGCCTACAATTTATTTAACGTGACATCTGACCCACCGTGGCTCACTTGTGAAATGCCCACCCTCAGTCACCTATCTAAGGCCTAGCCTGGCCTGGGGGGTAAGAAACACCTAAGCCAGCTGCGCTATGAGTGCTACCAATCAAATAAAAACAGCTAATTAAATAATCAAAAAATCTTTATTTATTTTACATAACTTAGTGGTAGGTATAACAACAAAAATCAACAAAATATATACAAAAAATTGTGTACTCTCTTAGAGCCAGCTTTAAATTAATACGAATGATGTAGAAAAGAGAATTTCGTAAACATGCCAAATAATTCGTGGTTTTTGTAATAATGTAAAAAAACTGGTTATTGTTACAATAGTATTGAACAGTTATAAGCTAAGTAATCAAAATATCACAGAAAATCAAGTTTTTGAGTAATTATACCTTAATAATCAAAATATTGAAAAATGAAGATTTTTCCTTCTTCAAGTTACATTTTCATAAAGTTAACAATAAATCAACGATTTTTTTCTAAAAAGTGCCCAACCGTTATGTCACCGTTAATGAGTTCCATTTGGACTTCCTGTATGAATTGATCGTAGTCAATGCTCTTTTGTAATCGGTTTGAAATTCCTTATCCGTTATCATAAAACTTTTTAGCGCGAATATTGTAGAAAGATGCATCTTCCGACAAAACAGCGAGTAGCCGTATTAGGCTGGGATTCTTTCTAGCTATTCGTTTCTTGATTTTTCCATTTCAGGCTTCCACCAGGTTATTTGTACGGTGTTTTTGAAAGAATGTGCACCATATTTTGATCAAATCTTTTAGCCACTGTTTTAACATATATGTTCTAAACTGCTTACTCGTTTCGTCATCAGGACTATGAGACGCAACTTAAAACCAGCCCTCGAGAATTTTGTCCTGTGGTAGCATAGGCAAAACTGCACTAAGGGCTACCTGTCTTTTCATCAGTTTTTGTTTAGTAAGTCCTAGTTGTTTCCCTTTTTGCCAAATAGCATCTCTATAATGGACATAGCAGCCACTGACTGAGACATATTCAAATGTATTCCTCATTGCATTTATTGCAGCTTCTTCAAAATCGCACTTGAAAAATTTTGGTTGCCATTCTGGGAGTTGAGATTTGAGAACTCCGAAAAGAATTTCGTACGCCGGCCTGAAACTTTGGAATTTTAGTTTTATAGTTGGCCTACAGGTTGCAACCGATCCTAAACACCATCAATCAAGTATCCAGCTCAATGCCGCACTGGGGTCTGGATAAATCGCTGACTTCCTGTTGTCGTCCTAGAAACACAACCTTGGAGGCAAAACTGTAATGTGTTTTATTCAATGGAGAGGATGAATTTGTCAGCTCAGTGTAAGGGTTCCTATTTTTAGTTGCCGATCGCAATTTAGAACGCGTTCTGTAGGTATGTAGGTACCTACCTAGTAGATACCGGTCTATCTATCTTATGTAGGTACTTATTATGTGTAGGTTGAGTCAACGGTGAGAACGAAAAATAAATACACTTGATATTATCTCACTACCTCACCTCACCCCTCCCTTGTGATATTTATATATTTTCTAATACCCTTCACTTTCTTTCGAGCCTCACTTAATAAATGGACCACCCCATACGGTCAGTGTCAGTTGTGTGTAGATAGAATAGTTTAATGTTTCTTACAGATAACGAACATAGTCAACATTTGAATTATTAACCGACAGTGGAAATTAAAATTTAATTTCCACTGGCGGTTAAAGGCGGACCTTCGCCCTCCGCTATTTAATAACGGAGGGCGAAGATCCGCCTGCGACGCAAGAGGTTGCGGGTTCGATTCCTGCCATGGGACAAATGTTTGTACGATCTGCAAATATTTGTTCCGGGTGTTCTAGGTATATTCTATGCAGGTAGGTACTTATAGCTAGGTAACAAAAACTAACTAAGTATGTATTGTATTGTACTCTAATACCCATAACACAAGCTATGCTTAGCTTGGGGGCTAGATGATGTTGTGTGGATTGTCCAGCATTATTTATTTACCTATCCTGCCAAACTTGACACTGATCGCGTTTGTTAAAAAACTCTGAATTGCCCCTTTTGCACAAAATATTCAGGTCTATAAGATTTACAGCCAAAATGTACGTCGATTGTCGAATCAGCCAGTCATTAACACAAGTTTTTGATCAGAAAATTCTATGCTTCAAAATAAAACTAGGTACATCATACATTAGTTAGAGCTTAAGTTAAAGTAGGTATAGATAAGTAGGTACCTACAACATTACAGGCACGCTACAAATAGTGCTACGATGGGCGGCCTAGAAGCAGAAAATACGCAGGTACCTAAGTTTCATTATAAAGAATAATTGCTAGTTTTTTAACAGCTCTCTCTGTTTATTGCGTCTCTGTGGCTTAGTTGTCACAATTCTGCTGTCTTAATCAAACACGTCGATCATTCTTAGCAATTATAGCTTTCAGGTCCTCCATTGTCTTACTGTTTCAACCCTGTCGACATTGACATTGGCAAAAATGTGGCAAACTCAGCCACAGACGCCACAAATTAAAAGTTGAAGTAAAGCTTTTTACAGAAAATATCTATAAAAGAATAAGATGACGAAAGTGACAGCTGTCAAGTCTAGCTTTTGACAGCTGTTATTTGTCAGTTTGACAGTTAAATACAAGTGACAGCTGTCAAATAAATATAAAATCAGCTGTCAAAACTTATATGACATCCATGTTTAATTGTCATGGTGACAGATGACAGCTGTTATCCGTAAAAACTAATGTCAATGGTTAGATTGACAGCTGACTGACGTGACTTCAGACAGTATTTATCTGTCAGTTTGACAGATATCAAATTAGTGACAGCTGTCAAATCTATAAAAAACTAAGCCACAGACGCCCTAAACAAAGAAGTGAAACATGAAGGGCATGTTGTCATGGTGACAGATGACAGCTGTTAATCGTAAAAAACGGGCAATGTCATATTTGTGATCTGTCTATTTTCTTCTTCTTCTTCTTTTAATTTGTGTGTCTATTTCAGAATGACAAATGTGACAGCTGTCAATTCTTCTTCTTCTTCTTCTTCTTTTAATTTGTGACGTCAATTATTTTGCTTTTGACAGTAGTTAAATGTCAGTTTGAAAGTTATCTTTAAATACCTACAGCTGTCAAACGTTTAAGCGCACAGACAAAAACATAAATATGCCACAAACGCCAAAGAAGTGAAGTGAAGTGAAACAGCCACTTTTTTTTCTTATTTATGGCATCTGCCATAGTGTTAGCGTTAGAATCGCTTACAAAGAATGCCATGCAGCGAGACAGCGCGTCGCACTAGCGTCTCCATAAAGGGAGGGGTCAAAAACAATAGCTTCCAAAGATTTTTCGCAGTATGTTCTCTCCATTAGGCAGCAGATAGAAACCGATGGAGACAGATGGTTAACAAGCAGCAACAAAGGAGTCACGATCTTCAGCAATGAAGGGACGACGGAGGAGGAGAATGGCAATTATTTGTCAATTTTGCCATTAACCTAAGGTAGACCAAAGAAATGGCGGTAATTAATAAAAATACAGAAGTCTTCTTGTTTTTTATTTAGTATAGTTTATACCATGAATGTATTACCATAGCATAGTCATATTATTTAATTACTGTCAAACTGACAGATAACAGCTGTCAAAGCTGATTGACAGCTGATGTCACTAATAACTTGACACTGACAATAAGACAGCCGATCGCCACAAATTAAAAGAAGAAGAAGAAGACAGCCGATGCCACAGACGCCACAAATTAAAAGAAGAAGAAGACAGCCGATGTCAGAATGACGTATCACAATGAGTAATTTCTTCAGACGCCACAAATTAAAAGAAGAAGAGTAATTTCTTCTTCTTTTACTTACGGCGTTTTTGGCTGAGTTTGCTACAATTTTGCCAAAAAGACATAATCTAATTTAAATACCGTACCTACTGTCAGATGACAATCGTGACATATTACATTTATGTCTGTTTATTAGTAAAACGTCACGCCTTTGCGCGGCGGCTTTATTCCTAGAGACTTGCTACCCTTATTGTAGACTTTTATTTCTATTAGATATTTTTTATCGTAGACTGTTACGTCAGTAACTAGATAGTTACCTACCAGGAAAATAGCTAGGGGCTTAGGCATGCTTTATCTCTTTTGCTTCCTTCGCAAGGAGGTATGGGGCGTACCTATTTGAGGAGTGAGGATATCCATCGACACTTGAACAAAATGGTAACAGTATGACATCGAAACACCACAGCGCCGGCGCCGTCCGCTACACCACCCACCAACGAACGCAGAAGACTCGTTAGCCACCGTTATTTATGGTGGCCATAGGTACACACTTCGATCCACCGGAGAAGTCTACCTGTGCATTTACCTATTCATGCGCAAGTAGACCGGAGCGTGATGGGAATGACCTGTGCAGTTTTTTTAACCAGTGCAGGCGAACGGTGCGGCGCAAGATCGAAAATCAATTCCTTCGAGTACCTGTGCGCATGTATTCCGGTCGCCTGCACAAGTGCACAGGTCGCGTCAGTTGTTATCCTAGCAATGCCAGCGCGTCATCGTCCATAATCGATGCCATCGCATAAATAACTGAAGACCGCTCCGGTACCTACCTACGCCGGAACGTTCCATAAACACGCTACCGACAAACCTGCACAGGTAACCTCTCCGATAGACTGTAGCGTGCATAGCATTATTTTACCTATATTTAGAAATTGTGTTAGGTAGTGTAGGTTAGTAGGTAGATACCGAGATACATAAAAAAATCACCTAGTAGGTATTCAAGTTGATCATGCGTTTGGTAAGAACTTTACTCTTGACGAAGTTTAATCACGTAGAAAAAACTTCTTAATTACTTTCGTCTGTCCACCTTAGCTGCATTTGTAAGTAAAGCGTCGCATTCAATAAGCAATATTAGACGCCTAACACGTGAGGCTCAACAAGATCGGCAAGGCAACGTTACAACACGCGCGACGTAGTAAGTAGGTACGTACGTACAGTCAGCAAAATAGGTATGTGGTCTACCACTAAGGTAGAGTTTCATAATTTTGAACGTCATGAAACAACAAGGTTGATTTTTCCTTGCATTACTACTAAGTCAGTTTAACTTGCATCAATACACTTTTGTCACAAATATCAAAAATGATCATTGAAGGGAATATTTTATTATTGTAAAATGTGTAATAGCCTAATTGCATTGATAATAAAAGTCATCATGGCAGCTTTTTAATTTTCCCACTGTTGGAACCCTCGAGCGAGACTGATATGGTTTTAATCCACCACGCGGACCTAATGCTGATTGGTTGATGACACATGTCTTTCGAATTTTTAGTTCGAAAATTTACTATTTTTTTGTGTTAAGTTGTTTCACATAATTGTGTCTTATTTATAGTAAATATTGTTATAGGTACCTAACGAAACCTGCCCCCTTGCCTGCCCCTATTTTGAAACTGTCGGATTCAGTATCGGATTCTTCCCAAAGGAGATTCTGTAATTCGAAATTCGAAAACGTTCTTGACAAAATCGAAGTTTCCGACCCGACACCTTTCCGACAGTTTCAAAATACCCCTACCGATAGTTCCTATTTCTGCCGCCAAGCAGTAATGCTCGCACTGCTGTGTTCCGGTGTGAATGGTATGGTTTCCGGTGAAACTACTGGCACATGAGGCTTTCGATCTTAGCCTCTAATATAAAAAAAAAACCAGGTGGTGTATTCTACCTCCAAGCAGTAGTGTGCAAGCTGCACTGTGTTTAGGTTTGAAGGGCACTGTAGCAAGTGAAATTACTGGGCGAAAGAGACTTAAGAACAATGTCTCGGGGTGATAAGCGCAGTGCAGTGCCACGCAAACACACAAAAATTTTAAGTTTTGGGTGATGTTGTCCTTACTTTACTTTAATGTATTGAATAAAAACTAGTAGGTAGTTCTCCGAACAAAAGACCTCACAAGCACAAACTTCTTTATGTGAGCGATTTGCTGCAATTTGAGGAGCTAAAGATCCCCGAATTCAAAGTCAAAAATCTCTCTAATCAATCACATCACTGTATTTTGGCGCAAAATGAAAAAGCATTTAAGTTTTAAGATTATTATATTTTTCAGATTTTTAAAATTTTTAGCTTCGTTAAAATTTAGAATATTTTTCTACCTAAAAGTTTTCGCGTATATGTTGTTATTTATCTTTCGTAGAATGATTTGAAAAACGCATACAAATTAAGATTTTTCTAAGAAATTTTTGCAGCTCGCTGCTCTCGCCGTTGAACTATTTATTTATTTATGATAATATGTCAATGCCAGAAGCCAGCCTTTAATATAAATTACTTTGACGGAGGTAGGTAAATACTATATTTTCTAATTAGGGGTTTTCGATTCGAGATTTAAAAAAAAAGTAGTTCCGATTGCTTTGACAGATGGCGCTATCTGCCCTACTGCCATACTGGGAAAGGTTATCAAAACAAGAAAAAAGTTGGTAACTCCGTTTTTGTTTCGTCTCGTGTCATGACAGACAGTGACAGCAGGAGCAACCAATGTTGAATTCCCTACACATTCACCATAGCTCGCCAAACGTAGTGCTTACATTCTCTTGGGCTCGCCAGTTGAGCTACTGTCATCTAAATAGACAGCTTTTTTTTTAATAACTTGAGACGAAAAGGCCTCATTATTGTAATTTTGGAGCCTGTCCTAGAAAAATCTTGACTATGTGTTTAACCCAGGTTTAAAAATATGACCTATCAGAAAATAGGTTTTACGCCGAACCGTTAAGGATTCACTAAAGTTTGTAGTAACAAAGCAGCAAAAATCTGCTGTAATTTTGAATTAAATTAGGAGCAAAAACAACAGGTAAATACCTATCATATCCTGAATTCTCTGCGTCACTTTATGTGCGCTGTTACACAGGTAACTGGCAAAGGTCGTAACTTGTGGTCTAGCAAACTGGTGACTGCGCTGAATTCAATAGAGAAATAACCGTCAGCGGAGACTAAGTAGTGTGGTTTTATAATGAAGAGCAAATCAATAACGTACTTACCTTTATCTACTACTGTAACCGCATCGTAGCGTCAGTCGTGACTTGACGTTTCAGTGTTTTCCTTCGGGAGGTGCAGCCGTGCAGCAGGCTGTAGGGGCAGCTGGCAGTGAGGATGTAGGTTGCGCGTGAGTCGTCATGCCTGTACCTACGCCTGTGGCCTTACTAGGTACAAATCACCGCGAGCTCTCAACGCGGGCTCATTCGTTAGCTGCGCGCACGCTGCGCTTACCGCGTTCACTCAATCGCAAAAATATTGCGACCGCGGAGTTTGAAAAAATATTTAATATATTTTAGTGGGAACCTTTTAGTGCAAAGATGCCGAAGAACATACTAGCTGAGATGGGGTCCCAGGTGGGACTGACTCCCGCGCGGCGGAACAAAAAGGTACTAAGTCGTGAAAATTATGATTTTCAGATTTCAGAAAGATGCTTATTTTATGCGAATTTTGCGAGTTAGAGCGAGGGCATGCGGATGGTAGATATTTTGGGTTCGACAGTGTTCGGTGGCCGATGAATGGCTAGACGTTGTTCACGGCCGGACTAAAATAAACTCAACCTACGAAGCGCGCCGCTCGACGGTTGTTTGCCACAATCACAACACCAACTCCGCAGTACCCTCTCAAATGTCGCTATGAACTTAATTCTTAATGGGTGAAAGACATGGTTTGGTGCAAATTCTTCATTTTGTAATCCATCCTTCGGCCATTGGTTATCACATCATCGGTGGAACTTTCCATTGATTTTATAAAACCGCCCACAACTTCCCTATAAAATTGCAACTATTGGTTTACGATTTTTTACAAAAACAAAATGAACGATTGACGTAAAGGTAACCGCGTCGCGGCTGACGGATGACCAGGGAAATGCAGAGCCTGCCTGCCCCCATACCATGAACTCTTAGAGCGATTCACATTAGGACCTAAACTGAATTGTCAAAAAATGTTGTACCATTAAATTAAAAATTATTGAAGTCATGGTACAAAATTTTTTGACAATTCAGTTTAGGTCCTAATTTGAATCGCTCTAAGAGTTCATGGTAGGGGGGCAGGGCTTGATTCTTGCTCGCAATATCGTCCGTTGTTTTTGCAATAATAGATCGTTAATTTGTAGCTGACGCTCCCATGGAGCTATGTTTGCTGGGATTGTGCCAAATACCATGAATCTTACTAAAAATCACCTATTTGCCTATAAGTAAATAACTCTAGCCTGGCGTCCTATCCACGTATCGTATGGGCAGCATAGACTTCATTTGAAATACCACCTCCATTTAATTACTCTGAGGTGACTGCGGCGATCGTATAACTAGGTAGGTACCTAGCATACTACCAACAAACATTAGCTCAGGCATAGTAAATTTCATTAAATAAACAAAATAAACGATATATTCCCAACCACCCCATTGATTTCCCCATCAATGGGGTGGTTGGGAAAAAAATCACATCTACCCCATTACATAAATCCATGGGGCGGATAGGAATTTTCACCCCATTGACTTGATTAAAATATTCTAGGGTTCAAATAGACTCCAGGTTACAATTTCCTGCATTTTAGAATCTAGGATTTCCTGCGTGATGGAATCTAGAATTTTCCGCATTTTGGAATTTATAATTCCTTGGTATCAAAATACCCAGTAACAATTTTGACCAGTGACGGTTTAACTTTTCCGCCTCATAATCTTATGTTGGGTTGGGTTTCAATATAGTCTTGTCTGTCTGTTCTGATATTTACCTACTTGTTATAGAAATCAAGGACATTGATAATTTCTTTTACGATACGAAACCATATATACTTATATAAAATATAGAAAAGGTATTTTTATCCCCTAATACCCCCTATTTTTATACCTTAAAGGGGGTCTCCAAACGCAATTTTATATACGTATGTAGGTATAGATTAAGATTATGAATAAACTAGAGTGAACAGGTTCTTTCTAGGCAAGCGTGCTCCATCATCGACCACACCATCACTTACCATCAGGTGAGGTGGTGGTCAAACGCTTGACTATAATCAATAAAAAAAAAAAAAAACATTTTGTATTTGAAACCAATGAGGATTATTATTATTATTTTATTTTTCGCTTATATTGTCCCACTGCTGGGCAAAGGCCTCCCTCCCTTTTTTCAATGAAGATTGGTGTTTAATAATATATGTACCTAGCTATAATATAATACCATAATATATAAGGATAGATCGTGTAAAATAGTAGGTACTGTACCTAGTTAATTGTCATCCTGACCTAAAGCGGTTATGTACCGCAGCCTTATAGACCCTTGCAATTCTACATCAGCTGGGCGATTACGCAACTCAGTTGCAATCTGATTTCAATCAGCAAACTGTCAATATGCTGTCAAATTCATACAAAATTTATATGTTTTTGATTGAAATCCAGAGAAGTTGATATCAACTGAATTACTTAAGCGCCCCTCAAGTATCAGGCAGTTGAAATTATGTTGTGTGCCCTAGGTGATAGTCCTTCCTTTAAAAGTTAAAGAACTACAACATTTACCTACCTTAGTAAATCAAACCGAATGAGAAAATTACCTGTTTCGTATTGCAAGGCAATAATATAATGTCAGGGCCGACCAGACTAGTGTCACAGCTCATAATAGCTTAGTCTGATCACTGCGGTCGTGCATTATTTAAATCACCTACTAGTTAGCTGACCCCAAAAATGCTGCGTTTCCACCAGAGATGTGCGAGGATGGGTAGCGAGGGATGTGTTTGTTAGGAACCAATAGAATCACTTCATTAAAGCTGTCAGAGCGAGGCTAGGTAAATGACGTGATTCTATTGGTTCCTAACAAACACATCTCTCGCTACACATCCTCGCATATTTCTGGTTGAAACGCAGCCTTAACCTCTTTGCTACGACGGCTCCCCGCTGACTTAAACATCTGCTTTTTTACGGAATGTATCCGTTATGATTTTTTTTAGATTTTCCGTCTGCGAGCAGGAGGTTGCGGGCTTTGATTATACCGCCTTGGGATAAAATGTTTGTAAGATCTGCAAGTATTGGTTCCGGGTGTTCTGGATATTTTTTATGTAGGTACGTAAACAAGGTGTAGGTAACATAAAAATCCGAATAACTTTTAAACGGCTAAAATCGCAGAAGATACAAGCATGGGGATTAAATCGATTGCCATTGAGGTCCCCCATCGCTCTGCCACCGATGATTCACACCTTCAGTTACCTGTAAAAAATATCTGTCTATGGTAACATTTCCAATTCTACAGATTTCCATTAGATACAGATTCCCAATTGCATCAGTGCACGAGCTGTGCTCCTAAAGCTTTCTAGGATTTATGTGTTAATTCATCTGCTTAGCACTAAATTAATATAGTGCGTGGCTGTTTTGCTAAGAGTCATAGTATACTTTACATGAATTTTGCAGACCGTACCTACACGTACAGTCAGCGTCTGAAGTTCATGAACATTCGATGTACATACTTTATTTAAAATTTTAAATCCTAAATGATTTATTTGGAAATAAAAAACATATTAACAAAATAAAATAAGTACTTAATTACCTACAAAATAATCTTAAATAACTTCGGCTTCGGTACCCGTTAGTTTAATATTGTAACTTTACACACATCGTGAAGAAAAAGCGACATGAAAATCTTAAATTGTTTATAAACATAGGTCGCTGACTGTATCTATCTCTGCCGACTATGGTTATTCTGATTATTAACATTGGGTGAATACAGCTTGAAGCTCAATTGCCAAGTTTTCAATTCTGTGTGTCGCCGTGTGGCAAAGTGAGGTGAGACTATCTCAATATAACGATAGCCTAACAACTTTAAAAAGGCCGAGAATGACAGCCTATAGCCACAGCTATAGGTATGCAGAAAAGTTCAAGTTAAATATTTTTAGGTTCAAATGAAAAAAAATATTAGGAAGGATCTTTGTGGGATCAATATATGATTGTGACCCAGAAGTTTGGGTAATTAATCGAAGCTTTACGACAATAGACGACATCGATCCATGACTTGACCTTTACGTATTTATTTAAAGATTTACTTGGGTTCTGGCGACTCACTGATTAAAAAACTTACAATCACCTCTCTCTGGAGGGAAAGTACCTTAATAAATATTGAAGTTCTACCGCTCTCGAATAGGCCTTACCTTACTAGTCACGATCGTTGTGCTTAACTGCCTCCGTAAATGACATGTTTAACTTTTTGGTTACGAAATAACTATTTTGGATCGCATTGAGATGTTATAACAAACTTTAGGTACTTTATGGAAACACTAGCTGCGCCCCGCGATGTTACCCGCGGTTAAACAGTTTTTATCACACGGGAACGGGAAATAAAAAGTAGCCTTTAAGCTATTCCAGACCAGACCTTAATGCCTGTACCAAATTACATTTAAGTAGGTACTTAGATCAGTTCAGTGATTCCTTGGGCGTGATGCTACCACAAACGTACAAAACAAACATTCAAACTTTCCCTTTTAAACTTAAAGATTAAGATTAGATAAGATAAGATACCTAAGATTAAGATAGGTGGTGCCTTAATTGCCTATTTTTATAATTAAAAATGAAATAACATCCTGAATTTTAAGCACCAATCAAACCATAGGTAAGTACAGTGGACTCCACTATTAAGTATCCTCCCTAGTAGCTAAAGTTTATCTCAGCCGTCCTCACCAAACAGTAATATAGAAATTCTCAAACATTTTGCCAAAGTTAAAAATATCAAAAATCTATCAAAAACATGACGTTACGTGTGACTTTTAGGGGTGATTATAAAAAATGTCTTAAATCACAGATAAGGCTTAAATTCTATATTTTAGAATAGGGTTATTTTTAGATGAGCAATGATCTAACTCGGTTGCAATCGATTTCACTTGGTTTCAATAAAAAACTGACGTATTTTAATGACAACTGGCAGTTCGCTGAATGAAATCGGATTGCAACCGGATTGCGTAGGTAAGTACCTACTTATTCCTATTCGTTTATCCATAATTACGGTAGGTAGGTAGGTGCTAATAACGGACTAACCATATTTTATTTTTACCACCGTGGGTCCGCGGGTAGACAGTCAATGTTCGTGCCTCGTCAATATCAATAAAACGGAATAATTGTACCTATATTAGGTATAGATCTCTCGGCGGATCTAGGCTTCCGTGAAGATAGCCGTTTGTGATACGCAAAGACAATTTAGTTAGAAAAAGCTCCATTGCGCAGATTTGCGCATCGAAACCTAGATCTAGCCTAGATCCGTCGAGAGAACTATACCAAAGTATGTTTAAAAAAATGTCCCAACCAATGCCATGAGTAGAAAAATTTAATACCTAAATGGCGATCACATTTCTAGCTAACTAGCATGCTGTGGTTTCTTCGGAAAAAACCCAGACTTACTGTAATCCCAATAATCCCAAAAGCACATAATAAGTAGGTACTAGTACCTAACTTAGTACTTTAGTTTAGGTAACGTTCATTTAAATAAAAACAAGTACAGTCAGCATAAAATGTGGTCTACCACCCTACGGTTGATGTTCATTTGAACGTCATGAAACAACAAGGTTGATTTTTCCTTACTATTATGACAGTTTATTTTGCATCAAAACACTCGTCAGATATATTTTCTTTTTCAATTGCAAAAAGTTTTTATCAAAAATGATCAAACTGGTGTTAGGTACACCTAATTGAAGGAAATATTTTATTACTGCAAAATGTGTAATAGCCTAATTGCATTGATAATAAAAGTCATCATGACAGCTTTCTAATGTTCCCATTGCTGGAACTCACGAGCGAGAGTGATTCGGGCGGACCCAACCGCGGTGGATGTTACATGTCTTTCTAATTTTTAGTTCTTAGACATGCCGGTCTCCTCACGATGTTTTCTTTCACCATATGAGAGCACTGGCATTGCGCACATCATTTTTTGCACCCACAACCTCAGGAGCGGAAGGCGGGGGGGGGGACAATATTGTGCATCTCTTCACTCCGCTCCGTTAGAAAAGTAAACCTTAGCTACTAGTAGGTATTATGTTATCTGTGGTGATAGTTAGATTTTACCGAAGCTTTTGTCAAAACTTGTAGACCACTTTGTTTGCTGACTGTACCTAGGTGTGATGTAAACCTATAGTACCTACCTAAATGTAGATTACGAGCTAGACTACAAAGTACCAGGTAGGTACAGGTACTTACAAATATTAGAAACCTATCGCGGAAGTAAATAAGTCTAGGTATTAGATAGACATTTGCAAGATCTTATCATTGAGCTCATGAAGGATTTGTCCCATCAAATGATAAACGTTAAAATAAGATGCCGAAAATACTTCAAAGAAATAAATGCGTGAGCGTGTAGAAAACTTCCTAGCAAATAATCTTCATGACATTCTTCTGGACTGGAGCCTTGTGCCTTGTTTTAGAGCTTATCGTGAGCTGTCAATCCGTATGGGATTTATTTTGTACAGGAGTTTATTTCGTCTATCTTGCTAATCCAACAATGAGAGCAAAGATTTTTATAGATAAGTCAGGTATATAGTCAAAGAATGAGAGTAGTTTTTTCGTGTTTTCATTTCGTTGGCAGATTAACAAATACTAGCGACCGACCCTCACTTCGCACGGATGTTTAAACTATAGCTACGTGTAAATTTTCCTCTTGAATAACTATCTATTGATGAAAACTGCATTAGAATCCGTTGCGTAGGTAGTTTAAATGATAGCTCAACTGATCTAAATCACTACCAGACAGAATTATTCATGAGCTACGACACAGGCTTCGACTACTAAGTACCTACTGAGAGCTTCTGACGGCTTAGCATGTTAGTGATAATATTTTTATTTCTCTCTATCTTCGATCAAAAATCTTTTTTCGGGGATTTTTGATCGAAGCTCTCTATACATGTTACATGTAGGTAGTACCTACCTACTTAGATTCGTACGAAAACCTCATTTGTATCAAATGAGTATTCTCATTTGATACAAATGAGACATATAGATGACAATCGTATCGTCCAGCTGTCATTTTGTACAGTTTCGTGCGTAAAATTAATGTTTTATCTGGCAAAATTGTGGCAAACCCGGCCACAGACGCCACAAATTAAAAGAAGAAGAAGAATGTTTTATCTACTATGCATATTGGCAGAGATACGGTTACGATTGTCAAACTATCTAGTTTTTCGTGATTAACTCTCTCGTAAGTTCGGTGAACGTGAAAACCACGTGCACACGTCATATGAATCAATAGCAAGGTGCACTTGATGCGGACTTTTAAAGCATTCGGCAATTCGCCAACATTCCTAGCCAATAGCATTTTCGCCAGTTTGGAGAATTAATTATAGTACATAGAAATATAATTTGTATTACATGCAGCTCAATGGCTAAATATAACACTTACTTACAACACGATATCTATTGATGCTGTCCTACTCCTACAGAGTGATCTGTTGTAGATATCCTGACTGAGAGTGGTTTATTTTGCACATAATAACATTATTATAATAAAATACAACTGTTCGATATTATTTTTTAATAAAAATTAAAGTAGGAACAAAATCGCGATCGATAACACATCTGCACCGGTTATTCATACTCAAAATTAGGGTGTCAAAGTCTCGCTGGGATATGCGATCCCATGTTATCCCATGTGTAGGTAGGTAGGTAATTGCTTGCTTTATGGTGTATGATTTGGCAGTGAATTAATTAAAAGTACCTACCTATAAACGCAACTTGCAAATGTGTTAAAAATGTGTTATTTGAGTTTTTCTATTGTCTTGTGAAGCCCCTGATAGTATCAAAGACAAATAAGTAAAATTAACTACAAGCATTGTATTGTATTGTAGGTGATTCAGACCAGGTACAGATAAGTATTCTACTACATTACAACACATCGTATTAAAATATTTGTCAATAATGGGTATAATGTTTGAATATAGGTACTTACCTAATCTTCTAATTTACCTTAATTTACTAATAATAAGTACCTACTTAGACTTACCTGCTGACAAAAGCCACGGCCAAAACGACGCGTGTAGCCAAGTGAAGTGACTACGAACGAAGCGATCGCCCGCCGAATTGCGCTCCGCTAACGAAGTAGGTACCTAGTGCGTTACCGAAGCGTGAGGTGTTTCGCGCAATACCTACTAGTGGTAGGCAGGCCTGGATCCTGAAATGACAATATCAGACCTACCACTTATGCAAACTTTAATTTTAATTACTTACCCTTCGAGCAGATTGTATTTGTGTAATGTATTTTGTATTTGTGTGTAATGTATTTGTACTTAACTCAATCTGCACCCGCCGGCGCCGTCAGCATGTGCTCTTGCTCGTTTTTCGGTTTTCCTGAGGGTCTACTCTTGCGGACTAATGCGATAAATCGTGAAAATTTTCGTGGTTCAGCAATGCTCGAAACTAAGTTGTCACCGACATAAATTGAGCTACAATATTGGCTACGATTATCGTTGGTCACTTTCAAAAGTAAGGCCCCTGATTCGGGCACCCGAACGTGCCCGAACAGAACATGCTTTGTTCATTCTACTTACTAGGTACCAAAAACGACAAAATTACATTCAATTGAAGTATACCTAAGTACAAATCAAATTAATTGAATTAAATTGTATTTAAAAAAATAATTAAATCTTTCTGCACAAAATAAACAAATAAAATAAAACGGTATGGCTTGGAGGAAGGCAGCTTCTTGATTACCTACGCGCGGCTAGCTTGACCGCGGAGAAAGTTTTTAGATTTAGCGCGTACCTACATACCTACCTACATAAAGTCGCGTCGGGTTGGCAGTAGCTTAAATATTGCGTCGACAACGCTAATGTTCATAAAACTATCTTGTAAGTACAATGATTATTTCGCAACTTTAGTTGTCAACGGAGTTTTTGAAGTGGATCCACTTGTTAGTAACTAGAGATAACAGGCGCCTCAAGAATTCGATCTATCAATACAATAAATAAACAGAATTTTAGTTGAGTAATATATCAAGGTAAATGAACTTAGGAGTTGCAATTGAGTCTAAGTAGGTAGGTACCAACCTACCTTCCTACCTAGTCCAGAAAAAAAAAAAAGAAGATTATTCTCAATGTTATCATTGTTAAAAGACACAAAATAGTCTACACTGACCTACCATCACTCAAAGACATTGAGATTATTTCCTCTAAACCCACTAGGTACCTAACCTACCTTTTTTTTTTTTTTTTTTTTATTAACGAGGAGTAATCTGCAAACAGACATCCTTTCGCATGAGGGTGCGAACAGGGGTGTGTGAGGTTGTCCGACTAAAAAACGACGGACGACTCACTAAACCTCCTCGGTTGCCAGCCTCGTTTGGGTCAAAGGGATCCCCGAACTCCTAGGATCTCTGGGGTTCCCCTCTCACAAACTTGCTGCGGCCGCAGCCCATCCCGGGAGTGGCAAGCCACTCCGGCACATCCTCGGATGCGACGGCAGGAACACGCAACTATGTTACTGCCGCCCTCCCTGGGTTTGTATGTACACGAGTGACCGGGAGCCCTCACTCCGGCCGCTCACAAACCCAAGGCACCACTCGGTCGCACAAAAGTCTTTCGACCCAGCGCATACCGAGGGGCCGGACCACTGGTTAGGAGATCTCATCTCCTCAGTGATAGTCGGGTGAATTCGGCGACACCTGATCAAAAGGTTCGCCGTCCATCTTGGGTGCCGAGATGGCGATCAGAAATGATTGACACAAATCGGATCGCTCCCTCGGACCCCAAGAACACTCAATTCCGCTAGGTCTTTCAACAAAGCAAAACTAAGTGTTAGATTCATTGACCCGACACGTCCCCGCTTCAACAACAACACCCCCTGATGGTCGGGAGTGTGTGAAGAAGCCCCCATCTCTTCCGCCGCTTAGTCGCACAAAAGCCTTTCGACCCAGCGCATACCAAGCGGCCGGACGTTGGCCGGGAGATTAAATCTCCCATCCAGCCGAGTGTATTCGGCGACATCTACTCGCAAGATGCGCCGTCCATCTTGGGTGCCGAGATGGCGATCAGACTTAACCGGGAAGATCAAATCGGATCGCCCCCTCGGACCCCAAGAACACTCAATTCCGCTAGGTCTTTCAACAAAGCAAAACCAAGTGTTGGATACATAGACCCGACACGTCCCCGCTTCGACCACAACAAACCCCGAAGGGAATGTGCGGAGAAGCCCCTATCTACTCCGCCGCTTAATCGCACTAAAGCCTTTCGACCCAGCGCATACCAAGCGGCCGAACGCTGGCAAGGGAGATATCTCTCCTCGCCTGCTGGGCGCACACGGAAACACTTCCTCGCAGAGTGTCACCGCCCCTCTCGAGGTCCAAAATAGCAATCAGATTACATGTTAGGTTGCAATCCGACCGCCATTAGCCCTCAAGATTACTCGGTCTCACGGAAGTCCACCCGACCCCATGAGCCCCTGCAGTCGGAAGCTGGCAAAGGAAGCGAGAAGTCCTTTGCCACCTAGCAACTGGGTAATGCACACCAGCACGTCCCAGCTTCATCCACTGCGCGTTCTGCTGATCAGAAGCACACGTGGAGAAGCTCCATCCCGGTTCCAGGTTTTTAGTTATCCGACAACAAGATCACGTATGAGGGTACGGAAGTTGTTGTCGGACTTAACAGGGCGCACCGTCCTATGGTAAATCCGTTCCCCCCGGTGAGCTGCGTGAGTCCGTGTGGCAGCGGACACAACTCAGGTCCGAAAGGGACAAGCAACCATAGGCACACGAGAAGGTAACCTGGAGAGCACCCCAGGTACCTAACCTACCTACCACTACTCACTTAACCTTGCTATTTACTAGGATTTCTTATAATTCTACGTTTAGCTGAATTGAGGGCCACATCCTTGCGAAACAAGATATGATTTAGAAAAAAAAATAGTTAAAAACGAAAACTTAAAGCAAAAAACGTGATTTAAAAATCTTAGGACCAAAAATCGCGCATCGTGCAGATTAGGTAGGTACCTACTTACCATAATGGTCCACAACACCTATTATTATAGTTATCTTAGATCTACAGCACAAACCTACAAAATATATTGGATAAAACCCAACAACACCGCCAACATCAAATTCGTTAAAGTTTAGAAGCTTTTTCTAACTTTCCTTAATATTTTAATATAGGCAGGTCCTACTCACAATCAACTATGTAAAAACACCTCAATTATCATAGAAAGCAACACTTTCTCACTCGGAAGTTGGTTTTATTGTTAGAGCGTTTTCACACTATCCGGCACATCACTTGGCATCTCAGTGATTCGCTACACACCCCACATATTACCTATGCATGCATAATAATCGCAAAATGTTAGTTGTGTCGTACGTGCGCGTGCGGTGGTCCTAGCGTAACTACACACGGCTATCGTGCAGGAAAGTAATAGGGGTAAAGTACAGTCACCATTTTAGAAACGAAAGTCTATGGGTAAACTCACAGACATGGATCTAGCAACTCCTCCGCAAATAAGAATTTTATAATTTAAGAGTAGTAGAGTTCTCTGTGATAGAGCTCGTCCGGGGAAGGACTACCACCATACCTATTTCTGCCGACAAGCAGTAATGCTCGCATTGCTGTGTTCCGGTGTGAAGGGTATGGTTTCCGGTGAAATTACTGGCACATGAGGCTTTCGATCTTAGCCTCAAGGTGGCAACCCGCGATTGATACCTCTGGTATTGCAAGCGTCCATAGGCTGCGGTAACCGGTTACCATCTTGTGGGCCGTACGCTTGGTTGCCACTTCAGTTGTATATAAAAAAAAAACAATACCCTAATCCTAGACTTAGCCCTAGACGGACCCAATATTTATTTTACGGCCTTAGACTTTGCGTACGGCCGTTTTATTTAAGAAGATCTAACGATGATGGCGCACTGAATTACAGAATTTCGTTTTATTAGTTAAATAATTTTATAGTGCGCAGTGCAATTCTATTTATCTAACTAACCCGGCGAAAGTGCATTGCGAGTGTTGTTTGGTAATTTAAATGGCGATTGTTCGGGCATGAGACTGCATCATAAATATTTTGAAATTACATAAGTACCTACTCACTTCTTCATATTGTGGAACAGAATACTAAGTACTTAGGTAAAACACCAAAAGGCGCAAATACGCCGGCCTAGATAGAGCCTAAATTTGGGAACTTTTTTGTGTCAAAATCCCCTTCAGTCCGAGCATCATGCTTCAAAGGGGATTTTTAAACACAAAAATTCCCAAATTTAGGCTCTATCTAGGCCGGCGTATTTGCGCCGATTCTCAAAGGGGATTGACATTAACCCACATATTAGAGCCTTTTGGGGTACTTATATAGGTACCTTACCTACTCTAGGTACAGGCTGGGTCCGTGGGGTACCGGGGCTCACTGCGTTTTCTAAATTCTTTCCGGGCGTCTTGTCGAAGCAACGCGTTATCCAAAGGCTGGTTCATATCTGGCTCAGCGTATCACTCAGCATGATGGGAACGCTTCCGTCCTCTCGAACGGCGATCGAAAACTGGAAAACAAAGTACGGCCTCCACACGATGGACCGATGATAATAAAGTGACCGCAGAAAGTCAGCAGAAGGTAAAAGTTCAAGATGGTCGTTATGCCACTCTTTAAGGAAGGCCTCTATAGGGACATATCCAGAAGCAGTCCATGGACTGATATGATGATGATGATGATACTTGTGATATGCAGGTAGCTAAGCTAGGTACTCATTGTTTTAACTGTGACGGTAGTCGATAGTTAAGCCAAAGCCTCAAGGCCTTGGCTGACATTAGGTAATACCTTTAAAATCATGCGGGTGTTTATCTGAAGGGTTTTCAAACTTGACGCTAACTATAAAATATCGTTGTCTATGCGATGCTATGCCATAGACTGATATCCACGAGGATTTTCTCATCGAGGAAAAGAAACGGATCTCTCCTCGTCAAACAGGCTTTACTCCTTCACTTCAGAGTATCTCCAGTTCTCCACACCGCTTGCTGTGTTTATTGTCTACGAATTCTTGAGAAATAATTATATTCAGAAGCTTGTAGTTATGTGGGCATTAATTGTGTAATTTATTTATTAATTCATTCACTTTGCTTCCTCGTAATAACGAATGATGTACGATTGCTCTAATCACAGTTATAGGCACATCAACATTACTAGAGGACTGTATGAACTGTCTCTCTGTTTCGACGACAGATATTGAAAGATAAAGGACTTTTTACATGTAAGCCGTTTGACCTTAGTTGATTGATAGGCAGAACTTTCTGAGCGAGAATATTTTTGCAATAAATAGGTACTTAGCAGAGACTTGATGACAATGAGACCTTCTATACTTACATAAGTATAAAATAAATGCGTGTGCGCTTATTTACTTACAGTTTTTTTCTGTATTCGGGCACCAAAATACACTTTATCGTACGTCAGGAATGATTTCCGAACGATAAATAAAATAGTGGATGCCCGACTGCAGATTAAAACTATGTAGCTCACGAAGTCATACAGTCTACGCCTCTCTAAATTTTTTACCTAACTAGACGACACGTGACGTGCGGTTTCACTCACGTCACGTTCATATTTTCTCAACGTCAGCCTTCCCTGGACAAACATTTCATGACGAAAATTAGCCAAATCGGTCCGTAACGAGACTAACAATTAATTTTTATAATTACCTACAGGTAGGTACTTATAAAAATTAATTGATGTGTGTTAGTCTCGTTACGGATATCGTATAGGTCTATGATAAAATGATTCTTAATCTAGGTGCCTAGGTAGGTACATACAACTAACACCGAGATCGAGGTAGCTTATGTAGTATTCATGTCTAATGGAAAAGTTTTCTACAATAACATGATATCGACTATACGTAGCGCTTATTCTATGGCTTGATTTCTTTAAGGATGCAAAAATGTTCACTTATTATGTGAGCCCACATTGTAAAAATACCACAAGCGCCATGCGCCTGCTTGAATACCGACTACTTACTTTACTACAATAACAAACTGTAACGACATTCGCACACGACGTGCAAAATGTGTACTTACCTACCTACATTAAGTAGTAGCTACGGTATTTTTTGGTTTTGTGAAGAATATAATCAGAAACGAAACCATCGTCATAGCTCAAAATGATAAATAAGCTGTAACGGCAATGGGCTGGTCAGTGGTCTTAATAAAAAGTTCTTGTCATAATTTAGTTCTAATAAATGCTGGTGGGTAACCACAAGCTTTAAAGCAATATTGAAATAATGTTAGATGACATTTCGGCATACAAAGAAACAGTTTTAATATCGCTTTAGGAGCTTGTGGCTTGTTTGTGGACCCAGGGCTGGAATTCGTACTACAGGATTAGTAGTATTTGTACTACAATTTCATGCTTCGTACTACTTACTACCCATACCTAAGGGTAGTACGCTAAAATACTACAGTTTTATCACGCGTAGACATTACCAAAAATTAAGAAAAAGTTTAATATTTTTTTTTATACAATGAAGTTGCAACCAAGCGTACGGCCCACAAGATGGTAAGCGGTTACCGCAGCCTATGGACTCTTGCAATACCAGAGGTATCACTTGCGGGTTGCCACCTTGAGGCTAAGATCGGAAGCCTTATGTGCCAGTAATTTCACCGGAAACCATACCCTTCACACCGGAACACAGCAATGCGAGCATTACTGCTTGGCGGCAGAAATAGGTATGGTAGTAGTCCTTCCCCGGACGAGCTCTATCACAGAGAACTCTACTACTCTTGGTACTACTAGGTTGGTAAGGTTTGTTTCTTTTTGTCTGAATAAACTTGTGTTTATACTTGTGTGTAAACTTAAATGTCATTGTCAACTACAATAACAGATTATAACCGCTCTATCGCGTTGACCCTAGATCTCGCGTTTTTTTTTCGTTTTTTGTACATTTTTTGGATAATGTTGGAAACTTTTTTTATTCAAAAAGTAATCAAAAAAAAGAAGAAGAGAAAATATTGGTATATCATTTTATGTACGTTTTAGATGAATTTATAAAGGGTACTACAATTTTTTTAGAAATACTTTATGGTTTTTGTACTACAGTTTTCATCGAACTTAAATCCAATACACCCCAGCGCACTGAAGCTGGCAAGTAGAAGAGAAGAGCCGAAGATCGGGCTCAGTGACGCACCCTGGAGTTGGAGAGACCTAAGTGACTTACATGACTTACGTTACGCCCAAAAAACAAAACAGATAGATTTTAGTAACACTCTGTTTCTGGTACTACGACATATTGATGAAGAAAACGCAGGTTTACTGCACTTAGATATTGTTGAATCTTGTGTATCTACTGTTTACTGTTATACCTAATCGGTGTTGAAGGAAAAGTTCGAACTAAAAATATAAAAGAGACCGGTGACCGAACAATGCCAAGAAAGAGGAGTGCCATAGTGCACATGTACACAGTATCACAATTGCATAGGTAAAAACACAAAAACCCTTATTTTAAACACAAAAACAAGTGTTTTCTTAGTGAACTTCTAAATTGAATCTAAATTTCGTAATGTGCCGACTGAGGACGTAAATATACTTTACAGTAGGTAGGTACACACCTCAAGAACACATTCATCTTTAGGTAACTTTTATTATATGGATAACATTTTGGTTTCTCAGCAACTCACAGTTTTTTTGTGATAGCTTAATGTTTAACGTACCTACTACTAGTGTAACGCCCCGCGAATTTGTCCGCACATTTTTAATCAAACATATATTAATTAAACATAAGTCCTAACCTTTTTAGTAATTATAATGTACCTAGGAGAGTAAGAGACCACAGATAAGAGGGGGCTCTTCTCACACATCAAAAATTAACTGAAGAGCCCCAAACCTTGTAATTTTAGTAACTGTAATCTAAATAAACCATATTTTGTTTTTTTGTTTTTTTTTTGAAACTTTTTCCCGCTGGTAAGTATTGTACATACCTCCTACAAGTTAAATTTCGGGTAAGTGAAAAAAAAACTTATTAAACTATTATAACTGTTATTACCCTACCACAGACAAACTTTTATATACTACCTTCTAATGAAGGGACATTAAATATTGTTACACAATAATCTGAAATATCATTATTCTAAGATTTACCGTTGTGGCTGTTCGTTGAGTGCCAGTCAGTCAGTCTGTAGCGCAAAGATTTTAAATATTAAGACCACCTAGGTATATGTTGTCTGTGTCCTAGTTAGCGAGTTTTGTGCCGCTGCCTGCCCATGGCCTTGATCTCGGATAGCCGTGCTGGCATGCGACCAAAGTCCTTGATACCCTTGAAATAACAACTTATTCAAATTCAACATAGCCATAGGAAGTATGTGCGTACCTACCTTTTTTTCACCTAGCTCATTTAGGCGACTTGACGTGATTTGAGAATCTAGGATAGTCACGAAAAATACGAGTATGCTTGACAACCAGTAAACGTATCGACCAGCTGTACTTTTATGGGATTTTAATTATAATTTTGTATTTTGATAAAATGAGGCGCTGTAGCTATTTCTGAACGACAGGTCTGAATTTTGGACATTTTTATTTACCTACTTGGTGCGGCTAACGAAACGTAACGGCCAAGCATATTTCTGTTGTCGTCCCTATTGGGCTTGGACATAGCTCTCTGTAGCATTTTCACTTCAGCATTTTCTTCTCTTATATTTCATGCAAGTGACCTTGATCTTGGACGAGCTGCTGGCATGCGCTGCGCCGCCGCTGGCGCCGGCTGTCACCCGCGGTCCCTTTCAAACGACAACTCATAGTTACTCGTGCGTCGTGCGTGGTTGACACTTGACAGAGAAATACGGAATTGGCAAGAAACAACTCTTATTCTAAGAACAATATTTTGTTTATTATACCTACATACTCTACTTACCTAACCTTGTATATCACCGGTAGTAGGTACTTGCATATACTATAATATCTGTGGTTTATTTTACTGAAAGCAAAGCTTGTGCAGAATTATTTCGCTCTGATGAGACCACTGCATTGATATGTAAGGAAGCTCATTATATTTTGTGTTTGCTTACAACAGAGAGGAAATAACAGCAGATTTTTTTCCGAAGGTTATTTTAAACAAAAGTTAGCACTTCTTGAAAAAAAATATTTAATCATCTTGTCTTAATATCCAAAATTTCGGTATTATAAATCCGTAATATAAACTTAATATACTAATTTACATAAATATAATAATAATGTAACGGATATTTGTATGTAGTTCAATCACATCGAGAGCACTGGTATTGCGCACATTTTTTTTAATCTTTGTAATAAAATACTTTGGTACACGACCGTTTTCAAAGCCACCTTAGAACACCACATTTTTCAGAAAATGTTTAAGTAGTTACATGAATTTGACACGAGTTTATAAATATTTTAAAGGTTTACCTGGGCCCTTACTCTTGAACGCGATCGGTATAGGACAAGTATTGGAATATGAATAGGTTACATGCTAGATCTGGAATATGCATTATTAAGTGCTTTATTCATTAAAATCACAAGGGTCACTTTGAAACGTCTTACATGCTACGCAATTTACGCCAGTTCCAGTTCAATTTATAACCTTTTTTTTATGTAATTAGACAGCGGAAGTAAGCTGGGTACATCGGAATATTTAATTCGGAAAAAAGTTTGTTTCCGGGTAACATTGTGTTGTGACCTGTGGCACTACTTTTCTTAATAAGTGCCAGTGGGTAAGTTTATGTAGGTAGGTACCTATCTACCTATATCTATATGAATTATATTGTGCTTCCTACTTAGAGAATTCGTGTTTCTCATACATATTGCACATAATCCAGTTCCTACTGCGTCGGCACTAATATGTAATGTATATTACGAAATAAATATTATTACAATCTTTAGATCTAAGCATGTCGCGTTGCACACTTGTTCATTGAAGGAAAATGTAAGATGTTATCCTTTTGTGAGAGGACTTTGAAGGATTTTTACTTATTCTTGAAACTGGTTAGGTTTTTAAAATAAGTCTTGTCATAATACTAGCAATAATAAAAATAAAAAGTTTATTTTGTTATTAGTATTAACTGAGGTATTAGAGTAACAAAAGGTAGAGTATGTAATTGTACCTTACTACTTTTTAAAGGTACCTGTACATACTACATACATTGTGGTACCTAGGTAGGGTAGGTTAGACACAGTAGGTGCAATGATGCCACAAATGGCAAAAACTAATTGAATACGTTTTTGAGAGCATTGGACTGGACGCATAAAATCACTCTTATCAAAGATTTCTGTAGTCAAAGACTCTAATATTAGGTAATTAAACTTTGTGTGTTTTGATATTTTGAATGTTTGAAGAGGTTTTGTAAACAATCATTTCGTAACAGTTGAACTGATTTAGAATAAATTTGATAAATAGATAAAGGGTCGAAACGAAACATGCCTGGGTAGTTTAGGTCAGTTAGGTACAGCTACTTTTATATATGTAAGTACATATTATATCCAAACCACGCGAGCTTGACGCGGGTGCAATCTTGTAGCTTGAAGCTATACCTACCTCATCATGACAGCCTTGTAATGTTCCCACTGCTGGGACACTGGCCTACTCTCAGGCGAGAGTGATTGGGTCTTAATCCACCACGCGGACCCAATGCGGATTGGTGGATGGCACATGTCTTTCGAATTTTTAGTTCTCGAACATGCCGGTTTCCTCACGATGTTTTCCTTCACCGTATGAGAGCACTGGCATTGCGCACATAAACTTTTCGAACAGAAAAATCCATTGGTGCACGACCGGGTTTGAACCCACGACCTTAGGATCGGAAGGCGGGGTCACTACCACTAGACCACCGGTGCACTATATACCTACCTAACACCTTAGAATAATTTTAAGCCTAACACTCCTACCATTTTTATATAATGAATTTATTAGTAGGTTAGTTTGGGTACCGATGTTTAAAGGATTATGTTTATTTACGCAAGCGCCACGTGAGCAAAAGCAAAACAGGAACACAAATATCGATTTACGCTGTTTCTAATCATTTACAGATTTGTGGTCACATAGATACCTACCTACTTAGAGCAATTCGTAACGGGCAAGAGGGCTAACTAACTAGATACTTAGAAATCTTTAAATGCTTGGTAATTATTTATTACACCTACCTATAAATAATTAAGTAAGGCATGTATCGAACGCGGAACCGATGATTGGTATTTATCCTTCTTTGGAAGGAATGTGCTACGTCAAATTACCGCCAAGTGCCTACTTCAGACCTTATTCATAAAATAGACTGTTATTCAAGCGGCTTGCTAAGTATTGTCTTTCCTTGTCATTCCTAAGTTAATACACAAAGACGACTTCTTCTTTTCGTGTCAAAAATTCTACTTAGATGGTTTTAGACCAGTAAGTAGCCACCTCCACGGCTTTCTTGGTCGCTTTGATTTGGTCCTTGGTCGCTTTGATTAGGTGAAAAAAACTACAAAGACGTCTGATTTGTAGTATTTTTATGAATAAGGAACTTAGTTTAGAAAATACAAATAAAAATATGTCCTACCTATGTTTATTATTATAATGCGAAAGCTACCGTCTGTAATGTTTTCACGACTGAAACGAGGAACCGATTTGAATGAAATTTGGCACTGAGGTCTGATGAAAGACTTGTGCTACATTTTATGCAGGTATCACGCGAGCAAAGTCGCAGGAGCGGCAGCTATTATACATAACGGATCAACCAGTTTAGAGAGGCTTCAATGACGTAAATAATACCAATTTATGTATAAAAACCGGATCACCTCTTGTTTAAGAATATTTTTGCCTATCATGAATCACACTGAACATGAAAAAATTTACCTTACCTACCGTTATAATTTTTTTTACCCATGGAACTAATATTATGTACTACCGTATCTACAACTTAGGTACTTATAAATTTCTTGTTTTTACCTGACTGCCAAGGAAAGACTCAAATTACTTACTGATTATAAACTGAAAGAAAATTAACTGTAGCTTTTCGTAATGTTTGTCTGTTCAACCGAAATAGAGTTTGCTTTTTTTATTTAAATTTTATTTTCTAATCTCAATATTGTTTCGGTCTTTTTAGTCTATTCTGCAGTCGGGTTTTGTTTTTTTAAGGGCGAGAGAAGCCCATTTACATATTTAAAAACTAACTAAGAAACCAGAAGAAGGTCTAAGGAAACCGGTGGTCTAGTGGTAGTGACCCCGCCTTCCGATTCTAAGGTCGTGGGTTCAAACCTGGTCGTGCACCAATTAATTTTTCCGTTCGAAAAATTTATGTGCGCAATGCCAGTGCTCTCATACGGTGAAGGAAAACATCGTGTGGAAACCGGCATGTACAGGAACTAATAAATTCGAAAGACATGTGCCATCCACCAATCTGCATTGCGTCCGCGTGGTGGAATAAGACCCAATCACTCTCGCCCGAGAGTAGGCCAGTGTCCCAGCAGTGGGAACATAGAAGGCTGTCATGATGAATTAGGAAACTAACTAAGAAAATGAGTGTGTACGGCCGGACTTAGTCCATCATGTTTTCAGGTATTACGTAAGCGCTCGCTACTGATTTCAAAACAATTCAATAGATTCTCGAGAAACAACATAGCGATTGAGCCTTCAGCTAGATTAATTTATAATCTACAGTTCTCTGCAGTTGAAGTGCATTAATCTACGACATACTACTACTAATAATTAATACTGATGCAATTGTGGTATTTCCAGCCGTGCTGTGATTCTTCGCTAAACTTTCAAAACACATGCATAGTGTCAGTTCGCCTTGAAGTGCAGTTCCGAAATTTAGTAGCGATAAATGATTTGCAGAAAATATTGCCTATTTTAAAATATAAAGGTGCAGCATGACAATCGTGTTTACACGAGCCCATGTAGATCCTCAGAAAAAAAAATATCGTGAGGGCATTATCAGCATGTCCTAGAATGGGCTATTACGTAACTTAGTTGCAATGGGATTTCAATTAACACAGCTTGATAATTGAAACCGTTTTTGTTATTATTTATTTTATTTCAACAAGTGACAAAACAATCAAGGCGCCCACCTGATGTTAAGCACCACGCCTGACTATTACAGATGCAGTGCAGTTCCACCCAAAGCTTAAAGTTTTTAAGGAATGGAACCCCACGTTGTAAATATTTCATCATCACTAAAAAAAAAAAAAAAAGTGTTTCCGTGGCACTGCACTGCGCTTATCACCCCGAGACATTGTTGTTAAGTCTCTTTCGCCCAGTATTTTCAATTGCTACAGTACCCGTCAAACCTAAACACAGTAATGCTTGCACACTACTGCTTGGAGGTAGAATATCTGACACTGCGGTAGTACCCACCAAGACGGACTCTTGCTGAAGAGTCCTACCACCAGGTAATATGTTTGTTAATTGAAGAAAAATCGAATTACTTATGTACGTATACAAAATGTTTACAATCAAAATCTTAGTGAGATCGAGTGCATGCAACCGAATTACATAATAGACATAATAGGCAAACCAAATACAATGCTATAAATAATGGACGAAGTCAGTAAAATAAAATTGCAGGTTAGAGGAAATGTAATTTTTTTTACGTCAGCAACTGACAAGACAATCAAGGCGCCCACGCCCACCTGATGTTAAGCACCACGCCTGACTATTACCACACTATTACAGATGCAGTGCCACCCAAAGCTTAAAGTCTGTGTTTGTGAGACATTAGTGATAGGTCTCTTTCGCCCAGTAATTGGTATCACAACAATGACTGTCTTAGATAATACCTAATAATATACACACTTAATATACGACTATGGCCTTAAAAGTAGCATCTAAGCTACTGAAAATTGATCCAATCAGTGATAACAAGTTAGCAGGTGCTTATCAATTTAAATAATATAAAGTGTATAGAAATTACTACAATTATATTAATAGCCAGTCAGTAGGTAAGTGCAGGTGCTTTGGCCTTGTAAAATTTTCCTATGTTTACCTAGGTAGGTACTTTCCTACATACATGATTGTATGTTACACAAAAGTGTCAATAAAGATCTACTTAGTTAGAACTCACATCGCGCTAAAAGGTAAATAAATAGTTATAGACAACAGTTGACTCAGATCTTTTTTGGTCATAAAACATGAGTAGATATAAAAAATCTTCTTTTTAGTAGGTAGGTGTAACTAACTCAAGTAAATTACGGGTTAGTTAATATGAACATAAAATTAATAGTTTTTTTTTACACAAATTACAAAATGGGAAAAATGACTGCATCGAACCTCAGAGATCGAACTGACTAACAATCTTCAAATTAATGCTCCAGACTACCCAGATCAAGTGCTTACCATTTGTTTTCAGTTCCTTATTAAAGAACTAACCTGGGACAAAATTAGGTAGGTATTAATTGGCAAGACCATGTAAGCAATTTAACACTTTAAAGAAAACTTATTAAAGAGTAGTCTTTAATAAGTTTTATTTTAATTGTCATTTGAAGTTATTTTAGACTATTTGCTATCAAATTAAGTTCAAATAAATTATCTTCGTTTAAGGTCTATATCCCACCAGGCGCCAGCGCAGCGCGCACAAAGCGTTTCGCTTCTACGTTTCTCTTGCGCACCGCTAAGGAATGGAACTCTTTGCCGGAGTCTGTTTCCCGATTACAACCTGGGTGTCTTCCACAGAAGTGTATCTAGCGTGTCTTCAAATCACGAGTGAATAAGTTTCTTCTAGGCACGCGTGCTCCACCGTAGACCACACAGGCTAGATAGTGGTCAAACGTTAGCCTGTTGTATGTAAAAAAAAACTAATATTATCTTAATTTATGCTTAAAAATTAAGATAATATAGTGATTAGCTTTTTATGTTTGTGTGTACGTAGTTATTAATTATTTTTACCTTATGTAGTTGAGTTTCATATTTTTTTTTATGATGCGGTATCCTATAATTAGCGGAACACTACATTAAGTCCTTTGTTTTTTATTGTATTTTATGTTTTCTTTGTTGGATACCCTTTATTTATATAAATAATTATATAAAGTAGTTTGTTTTCTAAACATACTGGCTTCTTTCTTTCTTTCTTTTTTCTTTTTTCTTCTTCTTTTCTTCATTCTTCCGCAACACATAGATAAAAGTATTATAAATGACTTTAGGCTGCTGTTCAGGTCCTATCCAGGTAAACACCATGCGAGTAAACCCACGGGCAAAAGCTTTAAGTTTTAATTTTTACTTACCTAATATGAGCGTGATGATGTGGTGATGAGTTGCTAAAGGAATGCGAAATTAATGGACTTTTGTAACTGATTCTAGTTTTAAGTTCATCTAGTTTTATAACTTTGACTGAGGATCTTTTGATTTATAGATAGGTACAGCATTTTTAATAGGCTTGAAGTATAAAAAGGTACCATTTGAGTTTACCTTGAGTGTTAACCGAACCAGTGGTGCGAGTACAGACAAAGAGAAAAATATCAAGGTTCACTTCCTACTCTGGCTTTGACGCCTCAGAAGGTGCGAGTACTGCGAGTGACCTACTTTACTTGTTAATTGAATTGCTAAACTTATTGATTGCTAAGAAACCTAATCAGTATCTAGGTACCTATGTAAACAAATGAAAATGAAACATGATTTAATAACTTTTCAATACGCCATTGTTTGTGGGTTTTACAAATGATTACATTGCAAAATAGATAGGTACTGCAATAATTTTTGATGTTTTTTATCGTTTGCAATCTGCAACAATGAATGACAGATCGATGACGAGCATACAGGATTCCCACGGTAATAGTAGGTAATAGCAATGACAGCAGATCCGAGGATGTGTCTTACTACACTTCCCACGCGTTAGCCAATTTTTTTGGAATTATCTTGCCTAGACGCAGACGAATGGCCTTCTCAACCATTAGAAATGGCCTCAGCGTTATCCAGTCCAAGATCTATGACGAGATTTCAAAGCCAAAATCGCCAAATGTTAAATTTCAATAATGTAACCATTTAAAATCAACTTTTTTTAACCTATAAACCTTACTAAATTATGCTACTTAAAACTACGAAAGTTTGGATATTTGTTACTTACTTACTTATAATATATATTATTTTTCACGCTGTAGTGTCTGAACTGAACCGATTTGGATAAAATTTGGATTCTGGATCTGAAAAAGCCTAAATACTACTTTTATATAGGTGCCTAGGTGACGCGGGCGAAGCCGCGGCATTAGGTAGGTATGTATGCGCATAAAACGGTTAGAGACTGGCTTTCGACATTATAGCACAACCTGTTTTGAGATATTGTTTCACGCGCAGGAGATTTAAATAAAAAAATGGAGTGTTATTATCATCATTATGTGTTAACAATTAAGAAATTAATCATCTATGTGATTTCAAAACTTATCAAAAACATCGAGGTATGGTATCCTGCATATTATTTTCGGTTCTAAACTATTCATCATATTTTTTAATTGGCATTATTTCCAAACTCCGTCTGAGTTTGGTCTAATACAATATATTAAAAAAGCAGTAATGCTCGCATTGCTGTGTTCCGGTGTGAAGGGTATGGTTTCCGGTGAAATTACTGGCACATGAGGCTTTCGATCTTAGCCTCAAGGTGGCAACCCGCAAGTGATACCTCTGGTATTGCATGCGTCCATAGGCTGCGGTAACCGCTTACCATCTTACGTACGTTTAGTAATTTTTTAAACAATGTTTCGGACATTGCCTAAAATTCGAATTATTTATCAGTATTTATTATTTATTAAGTATATAAGTTTTCAGTTAAAAAAGGATAAGCTTCGCTACAACAAAAACTAAAACTAAACACCTAAATGGAAGTATGAAGATGCTTTAATGTGCCTACAAAATTAATTTTTAAAAACATTTCTATAAAACAGCCACAATTGTTTGTGCAAAAACAATTAGAGATACTTACGACACAGGCACTTTGATCAATCAACAGAGTGCAACTCCTCATTAACTCACGTCTCCTCTCCTCCAGCTAACCAGTTATAACTGGACTTCAAGCACTGTTAGGCTTTTACAAGTGGAATAAAATTGATTGAGTAACCACAATACACCCCAGAGACTCAATATAAACGCGTCAACACCAAGACATGCAGTTTGTTTCCGTAAACGGTGCCTTTTTTGTTTGTGAGTGACATGGTTGGTAAAATGGTATCAAATACCCCCTAAGAGAAACAACCTTGGTTTATTTTTGCAAATGTTTCATATACTGTACATGTACCTGCTTATGTATGGCATGCTGTATTTGTCTAATTATGTTGTACACAATTAATTAAGTATCTTAATTTCAATTTATTTGTTTTTAGGCTTAGGCTTTAGGATATTTTCTTATGAGATACATAATAGGTAAATTATTGCCTCCTTATTCATGCCGCTATAATAAGTTTATAATTACCTACAATATATAATTAGTGTTAGTATGTAGGTAGGTACTGGTAGGTACTCTACGATATCTACGCCGCGATATATCGCTTATAATATCTGAATAGGTCTTTACATGCACAGAGTAGGTAGTAATTAAAACCACTCAGTACAAACTAACCTAACTGGCTTTGAATTGTTATATTTATGTTAATCTTCGCTAAATCTATGCTGTTGAACTTGAGATTGCTTGCTAGTTTTGATGTATTCGAATCAAGTAGTTTGTCAATATTAGTTATTAGACATCCCACGCACGTTTCTTACGTAACAAATTCGAATGTGGTTTGTGCACTAGCCACTAACAGGTAATATCCCTCCCCTCCATCCTAGTTTATGTTAGGCGATGACGTAGCTTGGACTATAAACTAAGTCGCAGGACATTCTTACAAATACAAACCAAGTTAGCTTAAGCGTGCCCGCTATTCCTAAGCTTTTGAACCTTTTGAAGTTGTGATGAATAACTTCTGAATCACAGTTGTGTATGGAAGTACATTATAGACTTAAATTACTGGATTTAGCATAGGTACATACGACCCGAGTCTCCAGCCCACGCTATTAAAATAGAAGGTACATTGATACGGGGTTTGGCTACTCTGTGGTTTGGTAACTCAATAGTTCGAGGGAATAAATAAGTCTATAACCCGAGGTAAACACTGTGCTTTTCATTACAAATACAAGGAAAGTTAAAATAAAAACACGAATTAGCTAGAGACTCATTTCTAATTTTTCTAAAACTCATTTTATACAAATCTCTGCTATACGGAAGTATAAACAAAACTCTACAACTCGAAAAAACAAATGAAGATCGGATTGCCGCTTTCCCGCCTATTTTGTTATGTTTCATTTTCATCATTGAAAAAATGGTATAGTTCACACAGCGGATCTAGGCTTCCGTGAAGTTAGCCGTTTGTGATGCGCAAAGACAATTTAGTTTAAAAAAAAAGCTCCATTGCGCATCGAAACGGCTAATTTCACGACGGCCGAGATCCACCGTGAGAACTATAAATGTTTTGCCCAAATCTATGTTATTTTAAAGAAATGGTTGAAACTAATTCATAATAAAGTTATAATAAAAAATATATATTCTTTAATCAATACTTTATGTTATTTAAATTTTACATCGTGGCTGGATAGAAAGTTGGAACATGGTTCAATAGAAATGTGAAAATGGAAATATTTTTTTAAATATAATTTGACAGCTGTCAGTTGAAAGCGATTCTCCCCAGGGATGAAAAGTATTACTTTCATCCCGCTCATCAGGCAACTTCAGACCTACTTTTAGAGTATGAGTAATGAAAAGTTCTTATTTGTCACGCATATCAAAATTATCGTAAGTACAGTTAAATAATGCCAGTCTCCTCAAACTTGCGTCAATAAACGACTCTTTGAAGAATGTATTGATCTGAACGATTTTATGCTCGCACAAGGTTAGTAAACTTTTAACTCGAATGTCCTCAGGGCCGCAAGGGTGTTCAATGTTCTCATACACGATACAATTATCTTCGATGTTATGCAGCAATA
Source organism: Colostygia pectinataria (assembly GCA_951394395.1). Classification (NCBI taxonomy): domain Eukaryota; kingdom Metazoa; phylum Arthropoda; class Insecta; order Lepidoptera; family Geometridae; genus Colostygia; species Colostygia pectinataria. Next base: position 15,419,688 of record OX596348.1, on the reverse strand, counting down.
TGCCAACAGCAAGAAGTGATGTCTCTCTGGTCTTAAAATAATTATTGTTAGTTAATTATTGTTAATTATTGCAAGCGTCCATAGCAAAGACATGTCTTTGGTTCATAGGCTACGGTCACCACCTAAAATCAGATACTTAGGTAGGTTACCTAGCAACTTTGGAAGTAAAGTAAGTAAGTAGATGAATTATACCTGTACCTACCTAAGTTTTCAAAAAAAAAACTTTGGACAAAAGTTGCCACTTCATAAATGTACAATGATGGAAGGGTTAGAATTCTCCACTGTTTGAAAACATCCCGACAGGTGTCGACCTGTTTAAGACCAAACATTGCTCTAATGCATCTTTTTTGTGCTATAAAAACCTTATTTTTGTTTGTAGAATTACCCCAAAGGAGGAAGGTAGGACCTACTTCATTTAATATTTTATCCAAATTATAATTATTTTAAGATTTTATCCATTTCTTACCTCCTTCCAACGTGCCATATCTATTGATTAATGAAAAAGAAAACTTGAGGTAGGTATAGTTCGCACAGCCAGCGGATCTATAATTATAGGCTTCCGCCGTTTGTGATGCGTAAAGACAATTTAGTTTGAAAAAGCTCCATTGCGCATCGAAACGGCTAACTTCACGACGGCCGAGATCCGTTGTGAGAACTATACTTATTTTAAATAAAGCATTATTATTATTACAAGAAAAAAAAAAGGTTTAACTTTAAATTCATAGGTATAATAATAAAGTACCTACCTACCTAATGCATTATTTGAAATTCATGCGAGTCACGTTGTGAAAAAGGCCTCTAATATTCCAATTTCAAACTAACTAATGGGGCGTGTTTGATTACGCTGGCTGGTACCAGTGTTTCAGCCTTACTTGTTGTAGATAACTACTTGACTTACGTAGAAAATCAGACCCAGACCGGTTGGCGGCGCGCGCGCAGACCGGTTCACTCAAGGGGAGTTTCCGCGCTTTCCACTTCCACAGACTCAACGAATCTGGGTTAGGCCTCGTGTGAACAGGGTTTTATATCATGCAGCTGCTAAAATTAATAATTATATTTTTAAGATGTTGATTTTCATACTTTAGAATTATTTCTGGTTTTTTTTCACATTAATTGTTATCCTAACGTAGACTACTTAATTCATATATTAACTTTTTTCTGTGACTGTATACAGCTGCAGTATTTCGTTGGTGACCAAAATGTCAGCAAATAAATAAATAAAAATTGAAAGTGTCATTGAAGTGATCATTTGGGCCGAATCGGTGGAAAAATTTCGTTCGAAACGTATATCGGTCGCTTTGCCAACCATAAAATAATATACCTAAAAGGCTATCAACTATAGAGCACGTATATCTCCAAGGACCAAACTTATGTGGTCGGTTTATACCTGTGTACAAAAAATTCAAACCGGTTTATTTTTTTATAAGTAATAGGTAGGTATGTACATACTCGTACTACTTTAATACGTAGGCAAGACTAACCTTCCTACTAATGCGATTGAAATCGCAAACATTTTCACCCAGTATCAAATCAAGATATTTTTATTGGTCGTAAAAAAGATGCTGTAGTGCAAATTCGATATTGTGCAGGTAATTCTGGTGATCGTTGGCAGCTAGGTATGTGATGACAAATTTAGAATAGTTGTGGCGTGAATGGGCAAACGTTTTTGTGACGCGAGCCAAAGTGCGCGGGCGGAGCCGGCGCGGCTGCTGCGCTGGCGCCTGCGTTGCTCCTCCACCATAACATTTTATTTTATAATTAAGTCTTGCAATAAACTACGTAAAAATGTAATTTTTTTTTTGTGTATTTTAGTGATTTTTATACATTATTGTACACAACACACCGACACCGACCGTAGAGAACCAACTATGCATTGCAAGATTTCCTAGGCAGGCAGCAATTCAATTTCACTTTTACTTTATTCCATTTGCATCTATAGTCGTCACTGTGTTCAAAATATTTGAAGAGAGATGTTAGGTACCTATGTTATCTTGAATTAGCTGTGTCAATGTTTCATTTTGTTCAAGCGAGCCAAGATTTTAGTAGCAACCTGGGGCAATTCGGATTACCTATGTTTATTTTATTTTTTAACCATCGAACCAATCTCGAAACTTGGTAAGACTCAAATGTTACAAATTGACACCACTGTATATATAACGGACTCTCGATAAAGTGTCCCACCAACAGATGAAATATAACAGTGCTATTTATATTCAATAAATAGTAACCCATCGGGATCTCGCAACTTCCCACTTGGCTGGTGTAGTTGATAAAATTCAATCCGATCTGAATGCATCAATTGCCGTTCATTAAAGCCAATCTTCCAGTTAAAAGGGAAATTGCAAAGTGCAATCTTGTCACTCATGCTTACAGACGCAGGATGCATTGTTGCCAACAGTTACCTACTACCGGTTTAATTGCTACATTATGCGTGTTCTTCTAGTAGCTAAACCCACGCAATCTTTCACGCAGTCTTCATTCAGCCAGGCTCAACAATTTGGTTCAAATAACCACTTCGCGCGGTATTTGTTAGGAGTTAATTTAAATTAGAAACTTTCATGAAATCGAATAAAATACAAGCAAATAAAGTATTAAATTATTAACGGCTATTTACCACTTAAATTTGTCATTTATGCTGACGTTATAGGCTTCTAAATAGCTTTGAAACGTCAGCATAAATGACAAATTCAAGTGGTAAATAGCCGTTAATAATTTAATATGATTTCTAACAACTATAGTTTTAACTCTTTAACCTCAGACGTCTTATGATGATGGGATTGGGCTGTATCTGCTGCAAGTTCTAATAACGTTGCTACTCGATCGATCAGCAACCTCCAAGTAATTTTTGATTAATTTATTTTCTATTCTAAATTACAATATATTTTATACAATATTAATATTATATTATATAGGTACCACCTATATTATATTATTTTTATTCTATAGGTACTATGTTAATTCTAATTCTATAGGTAGCCCTATTTAAAAACGAATTCTATAACCGATGTCGTTGTAAGACGTACAATCTAGGTAAAACGCAGTTCCAAACGCAGGTCAAAGTTATCCTTGATGATGATTCTATTGATTATAGCTCTTTTGAACTTTAAATTTGGAATTTTATGATCAATCCAGTTTCCGTTGTGTCCATTAATTACATTTATGTAGGAAGTACCTACTTATTATACAAGCTTCAAGCATATTAACAAATTATTCTCAATGTATTTTACACAGGGTATTCATTAACCGCTTAATATTCAAGGAATAGGTTCCACAACCAAAAAGTAAAATATATGGACAGTAATTATTGGTAGGTACCTAGTAGGTACCTAGTCTAATAATTATTCTGTGAATCCGTTACAAACAAGAAAGAATAATTATAAGTGTATTCGGCTGTCTCTCAGCAAGCAGCAGCAAGCAGTTGGATCCGGTTCTGTGGCCGCTCGCGATCAGCACCTTCATGCACCCTGTTTACAAATTACGACACTACTACGAAATCCCAAAACTTATAAATTACTAGACAGCGATAAAATCACCATGATCCTAACAACGCAACGCGATGTCAGAGGGTTTCCGTCACCCGTGTTTGCAATGTATCAGAAATGTATCATGTCAAATGTATGTATCAGAAACCGAGTCCAACCGATCAAAGAGTTTTTATAAGATTTTTTATTTTAGTTTAATGTTATAAATATTCGGTATGTTCGGCGTCGCGTCGCGAACTCTTCTTCTTCTTTTGTTTTATGGCCTCTGTGGCTAGTTTGCCACAATTTTGCCAGTGTCAAGTGTATTAGTTTAATTGTCGCTTAGCAACGTAAACAAACGAAATTTGGAAAGAAACGATGACTTTTCTTTCAAAATTCTCCTGGAAAGTCTTTGACTAAATTACCAACCAACATTACCCCTCCATTTCAATTACTAACACTTGTGCTAAGTAAACAAGTTAAATTGGATAAACTGCCACCAAATTTACGCAATAAAACTAAAAATAACACGAGAAAAATAATTAAAATGGGAAGACCCATGTCGTTTTGACAAGATAGCCAAAGACAATCGCGTCGCGAACTCGCGAGCAGACCGGGCGCGTCAACGCCTGGGTGGCAATGGCAATTGCAGTAGAAAGAAAAAAAAAATGTTTTTTTTGTGAAATTGTCAAAATTCGAATAAAGCCTGAATTGTTTCGAGAAAAGGATGGTTGTGCCACTTTTTTGCTCGACTTGGCGGTTGGAGATTTGGCGATTTGCAGTATATAGTATGGTAGATAGATAGTATCTAAACTAGATAGGTACCTACATGACATACTGCGAGATACAAACATATTAGTGTTTCACTTTTCAGATATTCAGATATTCATTTATTACTTTTATTTTCTGTGAGTGAATTTTGTGTGGTGTTTCTATTTCTGGAATGGTAGGCCTTGAACCCAAAGTGGGCTTATTTATCCGTAATGTTTAGCGAGTAAGCAATATACCTAATTATTATAAATAGAAAATGCGCTGATTTCATGCTGAAATCGATGACTGCTTGCTAGATCTTCGACCTAGTTTCAGAGTAGCCCCGTACCGGTTGCCACCTAAGCCGTAAAGTCACTAAACTTGCCAATTACTTGCCAAAACTCACTTCTTTTTATGAAACTTCCTGTTAGTTATGAAACCAGAATGCTCAACTACCTGACCATTGGACGTTGTGCAATTAACATTTGAGGTAGGTACATTGGTGGTGGGTAGGAGGCACTTAAGTACTAGGTAAGTAGGTACCTAATTATTCATTGACCTAAGTTTTTTTTTTACTGATTTGTGTAAAGCTGTAGGCAAAGTTTCTCTAATTACCGTAGGTATTCGATGGCTGTAGGCACGAATCCTAAAAACTAAACTTTACGATTACTACGATTTACTTTGCATTGATTTATCACTTTTAATTGTTATCAGTCAGTCAATAACACAATAACGCAACGATTTGATATTATTAAAATATTAGCGACTAGCAATCTGTTCGAAGCCGGGGCAAATCCCTAGTAATAAATATAAGTAGCCTATGTTACTCAGGGATATTGTAGCATTCTAATGGTGAAATATTTTAAAAAATCGGACCACTAGTTAGTTTTTGAGTTCATTCGTAACAAACAAAAGTACAAAAATACAAATCTTCTCTCTTTTTAATATTAATATAAGTTAGATATTACCTATGTAGGTACCTAGATTGGGCAAAATAACTAAACCCCAAAAGTCGGCTTAGTGTCAACATCTCCTTTGAAGATCCCCCTTAGAGGGGATTATGTTAATTTTAGTGTCAAAATCACCCTTTGAAGCTTCAAGCTCAGTATAAAGGGGATTTTGACCACTTCGAGCCTTTTCACATGTACACGGGAGCAATCTACTTTGATAGATCGTAGGCGGATCCCCGTTCAACCCACAATTTTTCTACCCAATAGGTATTACTTTTACCCTAGCACTATTGTGCGGGTTTTTTGTTTTGCTGGCAAATACTTGTAAAACAAAAGTATCAAAGCGCTGCCAGGCTGCCACCTGCTTTCTGTACAAATTAATCTTCGCATCGTTAACTTTACCCAATGTTTTGCAAAAACCAGTTCTTTCAAGTTTGTTCGCACGGTAGCGGGGCCTACTTTTCCGAGGTTTTTACTTCCAAAATTGGGTTTTTGACCCCATCGCGAGGATGCATCATAAATATGCAAGTGCACCTTTTTACGTGCAACCAAGATGGTGTTTACCAAATATGACTTCTTGTCACTTTATGCATTACATACCTGCCTACTTACTGTAAATAATTATTTGCGTTCCGTAATCGCGGGTCAAATAAAAATTTACCTAATTAATTACTATTAATTAGGTAAATTTTTAGACAAAAACCTAGGTAACAAAAACTCTTTGGTATTTATTCATAGTTAGGCAAAGACATTAATTAAGTTTTCGTTGCGTTTCTTCGTCAAGGCGGCCTCTTTTTGTTTATAATATTCTCGAAGTAGTTAGGTAAGTAGGTACCTATAGGTAGAGTACTTTTTTATGTAGGTAGTCCAATTTAAAAGAACTAGGTAATTTTGAATCATTATGTTGCTTTTTTTGGGTAGGTACATAAGTAGATACTTTATTGTACATTTGCGCGGAGATGATGGCAGGGATGTTGCCACTAGTTGCCCGTGCAAGTGAAGTCGCCGGATCAAGTAAGAGTTCGACTTGACTTTAGGTAGTTAACAAGCAAGTAAATATAGGTATGTTCTGAGTACCTACTACATAGGTACCGACGTAATATGTCTTTGCTCATCCCATCCTCACGATACAGTAGGTAATAACTTGAAAATGCTTCGTTGTATTTGCCAAACTATGCCAAAACAGTAAATTTTTCTATTTAGCATTCATTTTTTCGAGTAGGTAAGGTACCTACATATTTACCTACCTCTACACAACACAGGTAGGTAACTTACCTACTCATGTATCGTTTATAAAAATCACACCGTGAACTAACTTTGCATTTCGCTGTACCTACGACTTTATCGTTATTTTATGTCTAGGCGAATAATATAAATTATAATGGTAAATGGGCTATTAAATACACATCAGCGTGTTGAGCACTTTGTAAATAAGTAAGTAGGTAGGTAGTAGATACTAAAATTATACTAAGGTAGGTACCTATGCGTTGTAGTAGTTAGCCATACCTACTTAGTCTAGTTTATCAACCTACCTACTCGTCACATCACACACAACTCATTGTAAAGTTAAGTGCTTACTTATAAGTAAAGACAATAATTAAGTAGGTAGTAGGTACCTACGTAACATAATGTAGCATAAGTAGGTTAGGTAGGTATGTATAGTTCTCTCGGCAGATCTAGGCTTCCGTGAAGTTAGCCGTTTCGATGCGCAATGGAGCTTTTTCTAAAGGACAATAAGATAGTAAAAACACCTTCTAAGTAGGTTATTTTTTATTACTGATGTGTTAACGGGTTCTTTTTACACAAGTTTAATAAATAAATAATAATAATAAATAAATAATGCTGGACAATCCACACAGCATCATCTAGCCCAAGGTAAGCTGCTGTTAAACAGAGCTGTGTTAAGGGTACTAGATGACTGATATATATTTAATACAATACAATACATAGATAGATATTTTTTATTATATATAGAAAATACCCAGAACACCCGGAACAAATATTTGTAGATCGTACAAACATTTGTCCCGAGGCGGGAATCGAACCCGCAACCTCTGCGTCGCAGGCGGACCTGCGCCCGCTGCGCCACATCAGTCGTCAGTTTCAATAGGTAACGGGGTTTAAAAATGTATACTTACGGTCATTGACCCACTACAAATAGAATGTCTGAAACCTGGGATTTAGCGCTTTATATTTGGAACATTAAACATGGTCATCATATGGTGAGAGTAGTAGAGTTCTTTGTGATAGAGATCTCTTCCTGGGTAGTACTAATACCTACTTATTTCTGCCGCCAAGCAGTAATGCTTGCATTGCTATGTTCCGATTCAAAGGGTACCGTACGGTTACTGGAGAAAGTACTGGAGGCTTTGATCTGCAAAGGCAAAGGCTGTGATAACCGCTTACCATTAGGTTGACTATGAGGGTTTGGAAGACATTGATGCTCTAAGCCTAAGTAGTGTTAAAAATCACCTGAGATCGGTCCCAAACTATTGAACGCGATAGAAACAAAACAACCCGCTCTGAAAAAACGCTTTATCGCCACATCTTAGAAACTATCACTAAGGTTGGCCATTGGGTCATAATACGATGGACCTCCTAGTTCGGTGCAAATACCTACCTACCTAGTACTAGTATTATGTTATCTGTGCTACATAATACTGCTGTAGCACCTACCTATCTACCTATTAGATCCAACCGCGGCAGGAAGGATTACCTACTAGACACTAGAGGATGGAGACGGCCCTCGACCGTAGATTATTTAAGAGTTAGTAGGCTACACCGTCTCCGCCGGACACTGCGATTTTGCTAATTTTAGATAGACAGGATGTGCCGTTTATTCATATGGAACTTGACCTATTTCGCACAGAGTTTAAGACTTTAGGAAGGTACCTTCTAGTACCTACCTACCTTTGTAATAATACCTTTGTAATAACAATACGAGATGATAAGATTTTGTGCGACTTTTTCGGAATTTTATTAACTCTTGTATTTTAAGGTTGTCCGTGATAGGTATTTTTCTCAATCGAATTGGAAAGCACAGATATTTTATCCAGAACAAACGTTTAGCTTTTAGACAATCTGTAAGTAAGTAAATTTGTATGACATTTTGGTACATAGTTCAATTTTAGCACTAAAGAGGCGCTGCAAAAATTAAAAATAAGTAGGTAGGTAGGTAACCTTTAACAAATTATTGTCAAACGGATTATTCCAAATTAAGGACCTGGTACCAAACATCGGTTTAGTACCTACTAGTGCCCTTATACGTTAAGACAGTATCCGAGTGCATGTGTAAAAGTCTTTAACTAAAACGTCGCGCGCGCGTCGCGTCTAAGTCTAGTCGCGCGTTGTTCGTTTGCCGTCCTTAATCTAGTAGAGGTAGAGACGAAACGCTGCGAAAATCCCATGCAAACTGACAGCAGAGGATACGTATAAAACGTTTGTCAAACCAGTTTTTCGTGATAGGATAGCTCATCAAGTCCTTGGATAATTAGCTCTCAGGAAGGAAGAATTATTTTTTGCACGCTACAGGCTACACGCTCTACAAGATAAACCGGAGCGAGTTATTTTATAAAAAAATAGTACCTACCTAGGTACCTACTAGCCAAGAGTGTTATTTTCCATTGACGCATTTGTTGTTGCACAGAATCTGTTTTATTTGTCGAATAATAAACTTATTCAAAAAATTAACATAGCGACCGTTTTTCACGCTAATTTTGTTTAGTTAGGTAGGTATTTGTGAATTATAAGGTCACGGTTTGGGTAAGTAAATATGTAATTTACATTTAGCTACATACTTAGATATGAATAAGAATAATTGGTGGATTGTACATCATAGTACCTATGTCGGTATTTTTTGTTGCTAACAACACAAAACGGTACCTATACGAGTTTCGCTCGGAAATATTTCCGCGTAGGTTAGAATTAACCTTTATCCTATCGACATGACGGTTAATAAAGTTATTTATAAAAAAGTAGTAAGTAGGTAATATCGTAAATTAGGTAGGTATAAACACTTACTGCATAACAATTGCCATATAAATTCGGTTGATTTTATAAGAGACCCTGTATATTTTTCTGTGCTTTTATGGTTCTAGTAAGTTTAGATATTTTTAGTTTATTAATTATGTACTTTTAGTATTTTTTTTATTTTTTTCGGCTGAAATACAGGTTTTCCTAGTTCACGCATATCAAATTTTTTATTAGCTCTTTATATATTAAATTAGCTCTAAGTTGTATTATCACTAAGAAAAAATGAATAAATAAAGTTATATAAAGTCTTTAGATGGCTCAACTGTTTCATTTGTATTTTGTATATTTTGTAATATATAAAGTTATAAACTACTTTTTTTATGTAGGTTACTTCCCGTCCTTACGTGATAATGTGCAGGTAGGTATGGACTAAATATGTCTGTCTGTCTCTCTGTTAGTGACGTGACGTGACGGGGCGACAGAAGTTTTATTTATCTTCTTGTTACTGTTATGGTGACAAATCGCACTTTATGAAAAAATAAAAGTGTGGTCTGTCACCTTAAGGGGACAAAACAAGGTGACAGATGGGAATAAGCCATACGTAGATACCTACCTATTCAGAACGAATTTGAATTTGAATGTTAAAAGATGCTGTTTTTTGCAATTTACCAGAAACGAGAACGTACCTATAATTTTCCACGATATTTTGCACTGAATTCCATTTGAGGATGACGCACCGCGATTTAATTAACTAACCATAAATACCTACCTAATTGATTGGGTATTGCTACAGCTTGGTGGTCTTCTAACAAGCGATAACGTCATTTTATTGACGGTTTTACCTAATTATATCTACTTAAGTAGTTACCATCTTAACATACTAATGAGCATTTCTGGGTAGCACTTATAAAATATTATGAAACTATCCAAGTTTCAAATCTCACAAATCCAGTCGTCTGATCTGGACCCACTGTTAAAATAAGCGAAGCAGGAGGTGGTTTTAAAATAAGCATTCACTTGTTTTTTTTCAGGAAGCGGAGGAATGGGCGCGGCGACAGAGCGGACCCATGGTGAACCCTTCCTTCGAGCCAGACGATTTCCTACCGCAAAGGTGAGATTACTTACTGCTACATGGGCCTATCTGGCTTAGTTATCATCAAATTAGCCTCTATTTTACTAACTCAACATTAAAATAAAACGCACGAATCTCACGATACAATAATAACGTTCTACGTTGTTAAAATATTTTTTACGGAACACGATATTTGTCTAGGTTTCTAGATGATCGCTAATTGGGCTCTGGTGTTCGGACTAAGTTCAATTGATGATGGATGTCTAATAAATAGAGGTGACCTTGACCCTCACTGTAGGTACACAGCTGGTCACTGGCCACTCTGGATGTCATCTACTTTTATAATCACCAATTGTACCATCTAATAAGGAGATGTGAGGCTTTGTCCTAAGAGGAGGGACTAGCGGTAGCATAGGCAGACGCGACTTTCAAATGTTTCAAAGATAATATACAAGGCATAGGTACTTAATACAAACAAACTGCCACCGAACGATCCTGCGTCTGCGCACGCTTATAGCGTTTTTCTTGGACGAAACCTGAAGCGCTAACGTCACATCACAACTCCAAATACCTATCAATATCTAGACTACACACGCAGTGTGCCATGTTTTGTGGTCTATAAAATTGTGGTCACGAGATAAGGGTGCGCTAACAGCAATGGAACCAACGATTCAATCGTCTAAGCTTTCATAAGCCTAGACTTATTTTTGCTTTCTTTCAGACGTTAGTAAAAAAAACTAACACAAAAAGAACATTTATCTTTTGAGTCTCATTGATAGATTATCTTTTCTGATCTATCTATCTTTTGAATCTCCTCAGCGGATCAGCTACATTCTTCTTTTCAGAGGTTATTTTTTAAATTAACTGATTGCGCTTAGGTACATTTTATTTCCGATCGACTCGACTTGGCATATGGCCATGAAGCTTGTCGCGTTTGAATTAAATCAAGAACAGATGGGTCATAAAATAAAGATCGCAAATCAATAAGCAGAATGAGCTGGTTGCTTAGCAATTGATAAACAGCCCCTTGCAGTACATGGGTATCTCTTTACTATAGTTTTTTTCATGCCATAGAAAATTACAATAAGTGTATGTTATAATGTAGTGCGCGATATATCAAACGAAGCTCGAAGGTTTATTTTTCTATGTCAATGATCACGCCAAGTTAAACCCAAAAACATGAGCCATCGCTTATCAACAAATCAACTTATTTTTACCGTGTAATATTTGTGAAGCCATTGCGAGGTGTAAATTTGAATATCTACATGCTAATGAAAATTCCAAGTAGTTTCTAAAAGTTAGCCAAAATATTTACAATAAGCAGGCATTCGTTTGATTATAAAAATAAACCAAGTCTTATCAAATCGGCGTTTTCTACCATCCTGAACCTTTTTTTGAACATTTGAACCGGTACCGGGGCATTATTGAAAGTTGAATGCACAAGGTTCCATGCAGTACAGCTTGTCCTGGAGTATCCAGTCTAAGGTTGAGGAGTCTTATGGGCGAACAGGCTTCTATTTCAGCTTTGGTTACTGTAAGGTGAGTGAGACGAAGACTAGACTCATTTTAAAATGAGGCATCGTTTAAGACTTAGAATAATAACACAGTTTAAGGTATCTTTAAGATAAATAATGTGGCCAACAAATTACTGTCAGCATTGCTTTCAAACTACTGATTGGGTTAACTAAGTGGGTCAAACATAACTAATAGATATACTGATTTTTGCCGACTTGTGTTATGTACATAAATATTGAATAAGTGTTTATAGTTGCACTGCAATTTGGAACGATACTTGCTAGGTGAAATGAAATGTTTTTATCCCCACGCTATCATATATTTTTCTCGTTATCCATCATACATCCTAACTCTCGTAGGTACATTTATTACTATGAAGTTTTTTCTTGCCGTCTTTTTTGGCTCTAGATATCATCCAGGTCCCGTAGCGTAGGTACCTAATTATATATTTTTTTTCGGCAGCCTATCACCGGTGAAGGATGAGAAGAAGAGGCCCGGTGACAAGGGCATCTTTCTCGTCAACATGAAAGAGAAGAACCTCACTGAAGTCGAGGAGTACGAGCCCTATGACAACAGAACAGTCGACCATCCTACCACGTAAGTAAAAATTAGCAAAGGAAGTCACGAGAATTTTTTTTTGCTGCTGGATTTATTTAGTCTCTGTGTTACATTGGTACCTCTAGATCGCACAGCGGATCTAGGCTTCCGTGAAGTTAGCCGTTTGTGATGCGCAAAGACAATTTAGTTTGAAAAAGCTCCATTGCGCATCGAAACGGCTAATTTCACGATGGCCGAGATCCGTTGTGAGAACTATACCCAGGACATTAGTTGAGCTACGATATTTGTCACGATTATCGTTTGTCGCTTGCAAAAGTAGACCCTTAGAGTACTTAGTGTTTTTTTTCCAATCCACACAGCATCATCTAGCCCCAAGGTAAGCGTGTTTATGGGTACAAGATGACTGATATAATACTTAATACAATAAAAATAATACAATACATAGATATATATTTTTTATTATATATAGAAAATACCTAGAACACCCAGGACAAATTATATTTGTAGATCGTACAAACATTTGACCCGAGGCGGGAATCGAACCCGCAATTTGAGTCCGTTTTTCAATTAATTATTTTATCGAATTTTAAAACACCTTATTAAGACAACAGAAGTAATATGCCTACCCTACACAGTTATGTGTTGTGCTGCTGCTGTGAGATATTCCGAGAGATACACGTATTCTTTTTAAATTTTCTACTATAGTTTGGTTTTTAATTCAAGTTGGAAAAAGTAAACAAACAAATGTCATTGTTAAAATTAAATGTCAATTTTGTGTATCTTAGAAAGCAAAACGTTTGGATTTTGGATCGATAATACTTGTATCTGCGCGGTTTCGCTTGTGGTACTAATCAACAGAAGCAACAGATTGAAGCCGAGTAGAATAAATAGCTTTATTAATAGACTTTAGTATGTAGTATCGTTAAGTGACTTTGAATTTGATTTGATTGAAGCACTAGTGGTTCGATTGAGGTCTAGTGGTAGTGACCACTAGACCACCGGTCTAGTGGACCACTAGACCACTGACCCGCCTTCCGATCCTGTGATCGTGGGTTCAAACCCGGTCGTGCACCAATGGATCTTTCAAATTTCGATTCGAATGACATGTGCCACCCACCAATCCGCATTGGGTCCGCGTGGTGGATTGAGACCCAATCACTCTCGCCCGAGAGTAGGCCAGTTTCCCAACAGAACAGAGATTAGAAGGCTGTCATGATGACTAGTGGTTTGCCCTGCAGCGGGAATAGAACCCCCGACCTCTCGCTACTTAACAGGACGCTCACCTACAGGACAGCGTGGTCGGCATTCGGCATACATGCACGAGTTTTATCAGAACTTATATGAACATCAAAGTTACTCAATTTAGAGTTGTTCGTATCTGGCGCCTGCTCAACAAACTATGGGATATTTCCCTTTCCGATCTGATATCAGGTAAACAAGCATCGACCTTGCTCTCTCGTGTATCATGGGGTATTGTGTATTCTGTGCTGTGGCGCTGATTCACCGACCTCTGTGCAACTTCCTTGTTTCCCTGAGAGTTCGGCGGACTACCGCCGAAGTTGCAAGGATTTTTCCTGAAGTGTGGTCAGATTGGTCAGATTGGATCATACCGGTGATTACGTATATTATGGGCTGAACAATGTTATGTATTAAACTGTAAAACATTCATATAGTCATTATTATCCTAAAGATCCCGAGTATTATTGTCTTACATGTTTCTTCTCTGTTACGTACCTTACCTTTAAAGCCTATACAGGGTCTTTCACTGTTAGTGCTTATCACAGAGGAATATCTGTGATAATAAGTATTCAAGGACTACTACCTATGTTCCGCACACAAAAAAAAATTATGTTAGGTAGGTATATAGTTTTTTACATTTGGTCTTAAAAATCTCGAGTTCGTTTCGATTACGTTTTTCTGGTAATTTATTTTTTATCATTGTTGGAAATCTAGACGGGCGGCGTATAATAAAATATTCGAGCGCGCGTGCCCCGTAGCTGTTATAACATGTCATTGACATGCGCGGGTCATTGTCGCGCGTGTCATCGACACGCGCCGCGTGGATTTCGATTTCCAACAAGGTTTACAATTGACCAGATTAACGTAGGTAAATAATTACTTACTCGAGATTTTTTTAAGATAAAATGTAAAAGAAAGTGTTCAATAAAGTATTTTCTATCTATCTACCTATTTGATAATACAACTATAATTTATAATATGGGTATTATAAATTAGAATAAATAAGGCGCCAGAAGGAAAATAAAAAAACGTTAAATAAAATAATTAATAAAATCAATGAAGAATGCTTATTTGTATAATGAGTGCCTACCAGCTATATTTGCCCAAATAGTCAATTAAGTATCTACCTTACCTGCTACCTATTAGGTATTTTGTGAAGTGGTCAATGAAAACATGTTTAAAGATTTACCTACCTTATAAACACGTGTGGATGATACGTTTCAATGTTGCGATACGGTACCGCACGGTACTAACTAACTCATGTTTGAAGGCCATGGCCAAGACCACTTAGCATTAGGTACCTATTGTAAATAACTTACAAAAATAAACCATAGGTAAATAACTCAAAGATATTTCTGACCATAGTTAAGATTATAGGAACTATGCATAGCTCTATCTGTCGTGAATCGTGGAAATAAGAAAAGTACTTAGCATGGTACCCTAATTTTTAAACCGTAATACTCAAACTTGGAACTTGTGCCCCAGTGCTGAATCACATCCTCTGCCCTCGCGTCGTCACTTCGGCAGATAAGTCATCGCATACCAGAATAAGGAAAATCAAAAACTCTCAAGCAGGATATCTTTAATATCTTAAACATACAGTGTGCATAACCTGGCTGAATTAATTTGATTTCCTGATTCCAGTTTCGGTTTAGTAATTTACTCGCTGCTCTGATCAAAATTCAAATTAATGTTTTAGTATGCCATGCCTATAATCTTGACTGTGTCACTATGTTACTGACAAATATCTCTTTCTTACAGCAACACGGAAACCCTACTTCACCTCCTCAAAGGCAGTCTTGGCACAGGCATCCTGGCGATGCCGAAAGCTTTCTCCAACTCTGGCTACATCGTTGGCAGCATCGGCACTATCGTAATAGGAGTGCTATGCACGTATTGTATCCACGTGCTGCTAGACTCGTGCTACGCGCTGTGCAAGAGAAGAAAAATCGCCAGTCTCTCGTACACGGGAGCGGCTGAGGCGTCATTGGCAGAAGGACCCGACTGGTGCAAGGCGTGCGCTCCATATGCAGCGTAAGTACCGGCAGTCTATCACACATTGTAAGACCCTGGGGTCATTTTATAATCAAGCACAAGTTCATAATTTTAGTGATATAGAAAAAAAACACCTAAATATCGTGTAATTATATACTTCATATCGTACCTTCCCCTTCTGGCAAAGTGTGTTGCTTGCCCATTGCTACTCCAAGAAAAATAAAAGATAACACAATATGTTTGAAGAGCACTCTAATCAATTATACCGCGTTCAGGGAGACTATCAAGTGTGCCATCGAATTCTTCAAGGGCAGCACAAGCACACTAGCTGTGACACTAGTGTGTTCAATAGATAATATTCTTTTGATATAAGTTTAAGAAAACAATAACATATTTAGTTTAAACAACAAACTACACGTTTTCTGGTGATACCTAACTATTATACACATGTGTTTAATCATTGAGACTGTGTTGCACTTGATCGTCTTGAAAACACTTGACAGTAACACATTGTATAAAAAACACAATATTCAGTGCAATCGAATAAAAGCATTTAGCTTTGCGAATTGTTTCTCTTATTTTAACAAGGCGAACTCTTTCACTGTCATAATTAACTTGCCATGTAAGTATGTTTTTTTAGGTCTGTTTCTATTTAAATACTTTTCTCTCTCTCTCCAGACACGTGGTAAACGCATTCCTTCTGGTCTACCAAATCGGGACATGCTGCGTTTACGTAGTCTTCGTCTCCGAGAACATCCAATCCGTTCTATTCAACCAGTTCAAGCTGAATGTCGATGTGTTTCAAGTCATGTTGTGCATTCTCTTGCCTCTGGTGCTGATCAACTGGGTCAGGGACTTAAAGTACCTGGCACCGTTCTCTGCGATAGCCAATGCGGTGACAATAGCGAGTTTTGGAATCATCTGCTACTACATCTTCAGGGAGACGCCGACGCTGGAGGGCAAGGAGCCGGTAGGGAAGTTGGCCAACTTTCCGCTGTTCTTTGGGACGGTGTTGTTCGCGCTGGAAGCTATTGGTGTGGTGAGTAATTACCAATCTCTTGACAATAATTCTTAATCTGGAAGTACAATGAAGAATTATGTTTGTATGAAAATAATTCCAGGCAACGGTTTAGTCTATTTTTCGTTTCGGTTGCTTAGTGCAGTAATTTTTTATAGATCAACAAATTTGAGTCTCTTCGAAGAATCTTGTAATCGTTTTAACCTGAGTCAATAATGTCTATTGTACGCAGCGATGTACACATTCTTGTAAAGTAGTTTTCATGGTAATGTAATAATGTTTATCATGATATCCCCAGATTTTGCCTTTGGAGAATGAAATGAAGACGCCCAAGGACTTTGTCGGAAAGTATGGAGTGCTTAACCGCGCGATGATCACCATCATCATCCTGTATGTAGGCATGGGGCTCTTCGGATACCTTCAGTACGGAGACGGCGCGCTTGGCAGCATCACGCTTAACCTACCTTCCGACACCGATATGTAAGTATTATGGATGATCGTATGGTGCGCACGCCTTTATTACCACTTTAAATAACGTTTCATGACTTTCGTAGAAAAACGCATCGGATATTGAAGCGCCCAGGGTACTTTGTTGTACCTCCACGACGGAGGACATGGCCTGAAATAACCGATCCATGGCCATGGCCTATCTTGACCGAAAAATTAAACGTGGTATCCCACTTTAGCCTCTAGTTGTGTAACTCATGTTTAGTTTTAAAACTATATAAAACGATACTTGTGGTTTGAATCAACGACATAATTATTTAAAATTTAAAAAGCTTACCATCTTCGAATAACTAAGCGTATTCTGTTACATTTCAGTCTTGCCGCTGTAGTCCAGTGCCTTCTCGCCTTCGCCATCTTTATAACGCACGGGCTGGCCTGCTACGTGGCCATCGATATCTTGTGGAACGAGTACATCGGGAACAGGATGCTGAATAGCAAGCATCGCACTATCTGGGAGTATCTGCTGAGAACCACCATTGTCATCCTTACTTGTAAGTGACCAAATCGCCATTTCCCAAATTAATGAGGCTTGGAATTACCGTTCACCACTACCTACTAATAAGAGTACTTTGTTGTCAATCTCGTGTAGGATGTGTGGGATGACATTCACTTATAAGAGATTACTAAAACATAAGAGATCGTTTAAAGAGATTTTTGAAAAGGGCTTCCATATCTCAAAGTTACAACTATAGATTACGAAACTTTTCAGTTCCACTACAACCTATTATCTTTCTCTTTCAGTCGGCATTGCAGCGGCGGTGCCTGAGCTAGACCTTTTCATCTCTCTTTTCGGCGCTCTGTGTCTCTCCGCGCTGGGTCTCGCGTTCCCCGCCATCATCCAGACCTGCACCTACTGGTACTACGTGTCTCGCTCCGAACGCATCCGAATGCTCATCAAGAACGTCATCGTTGTACTATTCGGAGTCCTAGGCCTTATTGTAGGAACTTGGACGTCACTTGAGGGTATTATTGAAAAGTTCTCGGTAAGCCACGCGGTTAACTCCACGATCGCTAATACAACCGACAGTCTGTAAGAGCGAACGAGAATTTTGTTAGTGCCATTAGCAAACCAGGTGCGGGAAGCGACTCGCTGCGAGTGAGTACGCTCTCTTCTTTTCAAACGCAAATGCTATTTGTAGCGTTTCTGCTTGTTTCGAGAAGTATTAGGTACTTACCAACATCATTTTACAAAATGCTGTGTAAAAATTAGTTTTAAGAAAAAGGTGTAAAGGTTTGCCCAATTTTATAATTACAGCGCAAAAACACTTGTTCCCTAAACATAGCGATAAAATTGCTTGTTTAGTGAACACAGCGACTTTTTATTTCCTTGAATGTAGTGAGTAAAACTGCTCGTTTTTTCGAACAAAATAGATGTATTAACTGCGATGCGCCTATTAGATAATGTGTATGCCGCTTCCTGCCAACCTGGCACCAGGACCATCTGCTCGACGGCATTAGCTCGAGTAGACGACCTGCTAGTTTAAATGCAGATTTGAATAAGTACATTAAGTTTAAGGTTAAGTTTTCCAAGCAACCGCTAATGTAGTGTAAGAATATCCCCTCCCTGCGAAAGCGACACGCGTTTCAACTCGGTTTGGTGTCGCGTTGTGTCGTGTCCTTTGTCGCACTCGCAGAGTCGCAGCAACCTTATGCCAGGAGTCAAATGTCGCGGAGCACAAAGCCAAGTCGTCGTCAGAATACTCGACAAAAACGTCTGTCATGATATCAACCACAGGATATGCGACACAACGTTTCGCGGCACCTCACATTGACTTATCCGGTTGCCGTTTCTGGCGACATTTGTCACTTAGTGAGTAAGAGGCTTTATTATGTTCAGCTGTTAGATTATTATGACTTTGTGACAGCTTTTATTAGAATTTTAATGAGACATAGCATTGCATTGATCATTATTAATAACTAAAAGTATTAATTTATTTTTCGAACAAAGTATATTCCTACGAGTACCTACCTACTAACAAAAGCCGTATTCACAAATTGTTTATTTCCGCGTCCGTTTTTTAGTACTCACGGCGTCGGCGCCGGCGCTAGTCAACTCAGGTTACTAGGTACATATTTAGAAATATGCACACACTTAAAATATTCACCTAAAAGTTGTTTAAGCATAATAATGGTGACCTCAAGAGTGATAGTCCGTCACTTTGTATCTTACATTTTAAGCTTCCCCATTGCGCTGACGTGCGCATGGTCATTTATCTATTGGCCCTGAATCTTTTCCTATATATTCTTAACTCAGTTTCACTAACTAATTATAGTATCTCATACTACGCGACCGTAGCATAATGTTGATTTGTGAGTACGGCTCTTTCCTTAAACAAACCAGTAGCCATAAAACATAGTGCCACCAGACAGTGAGACAATGTCAAAAAGCATGGCATTTCATTAGTATAAGTATAACGTAAGTACAACTAGTTATAATGACGTCATATTATTGGTGAGATATTAGCGTAAGTTGATCAGCTAAACAAGATCCCGTCAACAAAAAACGCCGAACGATAAATGGAAGGATTTGTTATTTGATTAATAAAAATATCTTTATACTTAGTTGAAATGTCTCGATCTCACTTTATCACATTTCGTTGAGTTGACGGCCACTTGTCTAGCCTTTAGCCCTGTTATCATAGCCTGCCTAGCTTTAGCACTACGAACCATAAAGGTAGGTAATAAAAAAGAACATGTTCTGTACCTACTCAGAAAAGGCAGGTAAATTTTGGACCTAGTCTCGTAATCCTTAAATTGTACTAAATTGTTTTGTATGAAGCCGAAAAAATTTTGTACCGTTCTGGAATAAGGACCTTCAAGTAAGATTCGAGCAATGACAGGGTTTCAGAATTAATTTATCAATATCGATAGTCGAATAAAAAATTTAATAGCTGTTATTATTGTTGTTAAGAGTTTAACTCGAGATTTCAAGAAAAAAACCGTTACATGCCTCGTTATCGATTTAATGATATTGATAAATAGTTTGTGTATTTATTTTAATCATGCCTTGGTACATCACTTTTAAGTATTTTTATTGTTGTAACATTATTTCTATTTATTAAATTTAAAAATCAATTTTATTTACTGTGCGTATTGTAAACACGCTTGATAGGGAATCCTCAAATTACTGTTACCGTTAAAAATAACAAAACGTACGAATCGATCGTTCCATATCGATAAAGGTGTAATATAAATCTGTATCACAAAATCAGATAGATACAAAGAGTTATTGTATAATGCTTAGGCTTGGGTGTGGCCTGCGGGGAGCTGTCTACCAAAGCTCTGAGCTCCGCTTTAGTGGAAGCCCTAGACCTTGTTTCCTACTACTTAGTCAGGTCATAACCGCAGGTTAAGGAAAGCTTGAGCCCTGCCATGAAAAGATGTCCGTCAGGTTGGTTATCTAATATACTTAACCTAAGTTACTTATGCACTCTACTTCTGGTCAATTATTATTTTCCAACAGGAAATCGCGTAATAATAAAATATTCAAACACGCGAGCCCCGTAGCGGTTATAGGGAGATCATTGACACGCGCAGGTAATTGAGACGCAGTTCATTGACGCGGGGGTCATTGACACGCGCCGCGACCGCAAGTTGCCTTTTCGATTTCTACAAAGGGCAACTTATAATTGACCAGAAAAACGTAGTCAATTTACTCGAGATTAAAAAAAAAAATTTAATTGAGTAGTTTTTCAGTATTTTGGCACTTGGTCTCTTATAATAAAACAATTTAAAAAAAAGCGCAATTATGAATAGGCTGTCTGTATGACTAACATTATTTATTTGAGACTAACATTATTTAGTCTGCGCTGACCCTTTTCTATAATTTCATAAAAGCAGGGCGGCAAGAGAGCCTAAAAATCTCTGATTATCTATTTTCTAGTATTTCTTCAATCATCGATTCTTGTTCAGTAAACAGATCGAACCGAACTAATTCTACGAAGACCTTTGTTAACTTTAATCATGTGCCAGAACAACTACGATTTCGGACCACTCGATTCATATGCCGACTGCAAGACAAACAGATCATGTTTCACCTAACTACAGCAATCGAATGTAAAATCGAGTCCGGAATCTGCAAGCCGGCCATCCTGACGGACGCATAATAAGGATATCTGTGATGTTGTGTTAGGACGTAACGTTGTTGTGATGTGTCTGCATCGTGATATTATGCTCAGAGCGATGGGTTATACCCGAGTAAACAATAAAATAAATATTAATGTATCAGTTATTTTATTTAAAAACTCCTTATAATCAATCTTTCCCTACTTCCGTGTACAATCATGTAAAGTTGTTCATGCAGGTTTGACAAGGTTCTAAACACGGCCTGACTTTGGCGCTTTTCTCTATAAAGTAAAGTAAAGTAATACATAAGAAAACATGCAATTTTTAAACATAATTAACAAATAAAACGTATACATGATTAAGATTATCTACAGAAATCATTGTTTGAATTGAATAGGTTCTAAATTAAAATACAACTCAGCATGGGCTTGAAATATATTAAATTAAATAAAAAATTAACAATATCAACATTTGTAATAAAATAAAAGTAATGGAATCAAGTAAATGCTTCTAAAACAACATATAATATAACATACATTAAAATTAAATTAAACATTGCTCATTAAAATTAAAAATCTATTTTGTCTGGAATGCCAGACCCCAGAAGTTATTATTATTATTATTAATTATTAACAGCCTGTGCTGTCCCACTGCAGGGCAAAGGCCTCCCTTTCTTCCTTCAGAAGAATCGAAGACCCCAGAAGTTGAAAAAATAAAATAAAAATAAGACCATAAAAAAATGCAAAAATTATCATAACTTAAATATAGTATGAACTAAATAAATCAATAGCGACCGCCCTAAGTTTCAATCAAAAGAGAATCATCAGCTTTGTTTACAAGACTACCATTAAGATTGGTTACAATTAAATTTGGAAGTGTAACATAACTTAAGATTAGTATAAAATAAATAAATCATCAATGTTAAGTTTCAATCTAAAGAGAATTATAAGTTCAGTTCTCAAGACTTTACTATTAAGATTGATTACAATAAATTTTTAATGCTTATCTTAATTTTAGTTAAATAAGTTAAACTAAATAAGTCATTAGTCACTGTTTCTACATTTTAATCTAGGAGAATAATCAGTTTAGCAAAACTTAACTGTCAAGAATGATTACAATAAAGTTTCAAAGCTTATCATAACTAAGTTTAGTATAAATGAAATAAGTCATCAGTGACCGTTTCTTTCTACGTTTAAATCTAACAAAATCAATCGGTTTAGCTTACAAGACTTAACTGATTAAAGATTGATTATAATAAAAATTATTATAATTATTATCATCATGTTATTATAATTTAAATATATTAGTATAAATAAATTAAATAAGCCATAAGTGACTATTTTAAAGTTTTAATCTAAAGAGAATCATCAGTTCAACATAAAAGACTTTCTGTTAGAATTGATTGCAATTAAATTTCAAAGCTTATCTTATATTAAGTTTACTATAAATGAAAGTTCAGCATATTAGACTTAACTCTATAGTATTGGTATTGTGATAATGAAAAAGCATCAACTAAGATATGCAAATCTATTTAAATTACTATTTCTAATGACCAACTATTAAGTTGGTCCATAGGAAAATTAATTCCTTTTGGTCTAACCAGTTGGACAGTTTAGTTGGCTTATAGCACCCGAAAGTGGGTTTCTGAGATCACTCAAATGCCTATTTCAGCTTTACAGCTTTTAAGACCAGGACTTATAAATTACATGCATGATACATCAAAACCAGTATTTTTAAGTACATAATACACATAATATCACGCAGACACAGCAATCAAAAGATTATAAATACACATTAAAAGTGCAAGAGAAACAGCTTTGATGTGAAGCATATTTTATGTTTTTACTTTGCGATGCTTCTACAGCACGCTTAAGTTTTTTAGACCTTATCAGCGTCATATCCTGGCATGATTTCGCAGAGCGCTGCCTTTAGCTGCTCATTGAGCTCTAGTTTGAAATCTGCCAGTTTGTATCTGCAGCATGGGCAGGTAATATTGTTAGTGGCCTTGAACGCCTGCTGGAGGCAAGTCTGAAACAAAACGAACAAACATAAGATTACCCTATAGTTCTGTCCCTACTAGGATTGTCGTATCGTTACACAACACCCAGACCCGGAACAAATATAGACATGCAAACGTTTGAACCGCAGCAGGCAGACCCGCAACCTGTCGTATCTCAACTTTAAGATGTTTCAAAATGATCCTTGTGTTATGATTGAATAAAGAGATTTTTTACTTTACTTTGCTTTACTTACTTACTGGACGGGTCAAAAATTATACTATAATGGTATCAGTTATCTGGTTCCCATAATACAAGCTTTGCTTAGTTTGGGGCTAGATGTCGCTGTGTTAAATGCCGCCAATATTTTTACTTCAATTAACAATAGCGAAAATAGAAATGTAATGTACTTACAATACAAAAGTTGTGGAAACACGGGGTCGTCGTTGGATTAGCGGCCACCTCCTGACAGATGATGCAGAGGAACACTTGGGTCACGTACTCCACAAACTCCTGCAAATACATGCCGAGGTTACAATGGGTGGGTTGCTACATACCTAACAAATCAACAAAACATCAGCTAACAAATCAACAAAGTTTAGTCACCATTTGGATGGGTGACCGCAAGTGATAATTTCAACATAGCACTTCTGTGCTTTGTAGGGATTGTTAAGCCACCGGTCCCAAGTTGTTAGGTCATGATGGAGGCCTTCAGATGCATATGAACTCCATAACCAGAAAACTTATTAAACCAAATACACATAAAATAACTTACTTTCTTGCCCCGCATCTCGCAAACTTCTAAACACTCTTCCCATAGCTTGTTGTTCAGAGTGTCGGCAGCGATAGCCGTTTTCTCTGCATCAGTTAGTGTTGTTTCACTCGCACTCGGGGGCTTCTCAAGCTTGGCAGATCTGCAGGTCATATTGATGATGCTTTCTTCAGAGGTGGGTGTTTCTTGAATCTTCGACGGCGATTTATTTTTGGCAGCTGAAAGAAATCACTTTTATACTAAATTTTTTCTTTTGTTTCTTATGTATCTGCAATCGGCTTCTTAGCCATAATCAGTTGTCATCCAGAATTGTGATAGAATATTTGACATATTCGACATCGGATTGGTGACATATTCGATGGAATTGCACCCCAAACTACAATAACTAACAAAACACATCTACCAGACATATACAAAGCTCTCACACTATACTAGAATCTCCTTGTATCATTGAGATCAGAAACAACTATATTGTAATTTTATGTGTGCGACAACACCCAGACCCTGAAAAGAATATTGTTCAATAACAATCTCTCATTTCTTATTATGATATAATTCAGAGGCCCAAACAATAAGATGGTTTCTCTCGCATGGTACAAGAGTAAAAGTTCCCTGTTTAAATTTACCGATAATGTGACCATTATTTTGAATTTATCAATCAGTCTATCATTTCACTCACACACTTGAAATTCCAGACTCCATTAAAGGATCTAGTGGGTTGTGAAGTTAGCCGTTTGTAAAATGCATAGACAATTTAGTTCGAAAAAGCTCTAATGCGCATTGAACATCTAACCTCATGACTGGCTAGAACTGCTAAGTGTACATACACTTGAACTTCATTCATACATTTTCAGCTGTCTGGACATTACAATGTCTGTTCTCTATTAAATATTTTGACCACACAAGATATACAAAAAGACAATAGGTAAGACAATAAGGTTAACAAAATATGTAACAATTTATAAAATTCTTTCCATCAACTAAATACCTGTAGGTGGTTTTTTATCCAATATGAACAAATACACAATAATACAAAAATTTCTAACTTAGCAAAAATCAATATATACATTTTTTTTCCATATTTCAACCTCATTTCCCTGTCCATTTTACTTACGGTATGTGAGGTTGGCACAACATGTTCCTTTCTTCCATTTCTCTCTATCACCCGTCATCTCAGTACTTTTTTACCATATATTTACAGAAAAGAAAAATGAAAGGCCGGCATCTTTAAATTCTGTAGCCATGACTTGAAATAGCAAGATAGCGTCAGAAAAATATACCACTCACCGAGCCCCACAAATCTCCGTATTTCTTACGACGACGTAAATAAAGTACACGCTTTTATTCACTACCTACCTGTTCTAATATCTAAGATTTTTCGTCAAAGAAACAAAAACAAAACACGCCAGTCCTCTTCACAATCTTCACATTAGCATTTTTTTTTTCTTTTGTTAGACGCCATTAGCGTCTGTCAACAGGGGTTGCCAGATGCTCAGATAAGTCAACTCGTTAAATCTTGTAGGCAAAGCCTAAAATCACCCATTTTAATTTAAGAAGTAGGTACAGTTGATGCGTTGCCTGCCCTGACTCATTTTATATTTTTCTAAGCGGCTCATGTTATAGCTCAACGGAAAGACACCAAAAGGAAGCTTATTCAACAAATCGGTATTAGGAAGCTAGGGCTAAGGGATTTTCTTGAAGCAACTGGTGCGTGTTTTACAGCTCTCATCAGTTAGAATTTTTTGCGAAATATTACTAGGAAAATGCTACAACAGAATCGACTTCTTTGTCGACACCATTGTTCGTCTATCCGCAGCTTCATTAACAGTACAATAGAAATTAGTGCAGAATTAACTGACAGCCATTCTCACTTACCTCTAGAATTATAGATCCAGTTTTATGGTGGTCGACCTGTTTAATCTTAATAAGTTATTAAAATAACTAATTGCCATTACCAAGATTATTAAGTCTGACACTTCACTGTCAATGAATGAATGTTCGAATGCAGAACTAGCGCCACTACACAAACAATGATATCGATTCATGTTCGCCAACAAGTGGCCAACATTTCAAACATAGACCGGCGCGCGGCGCAATGCTGCTTCGCCGACCCAGCTTCACAAGTTTTGAGTCGTTGCCGTTGGCTTCACTTCGCGCTCCGAGTTTTAAGTGGCGCCACCACTTAAAACTCGGGGCGTGAAACATCAAAATTGCTGTTCGTTATTTGCCGTTACGAGGGCTGGCTCATCACGAAAAAGTACAGTTCAGCTTAAGATTTTTTTACAGCACCTCTTTAATGCGTAAATGATTATTACCAAAACCAAAACTACAGCTGGATGATACGTTTACGATTGTCAAACATGTTTTTCGTGACTAGCCCTCTAGATGAAACTTTTACGTTCAACGATCAAACTTTTCGTGATGATTTACCTATAGACATAGTTATCATACAACATACAAAGTATACTTACACAAAATTATAAAAACACAATTTTAATTTTTTTTTTTTATGAAAACATATAACACCATTTTAAAATCTTTTTTTTTATGAAAACAAAAAAACCAGCGAAAACACTTCACGCCATTTTCACATCACATGCCGTATTTTCCCCGTAGATGGAGCACCGCTGTTTTCAATCCCGCCTGTCCAGCGTCCAGTTTTGTTCCTGCAGCCAATCGTTTCTAGATGTGCCCGCCCGTGCTCGATATTTGTAATTTGTCTTTAAACGAGCGGTACGTATGTATTTTGCTAGTTATCCTTGAAGATTCCCCAAAATGTGGTATACTCACAAAACAAAACATAACCGGAATGTTAAGAGAAACACTTTTATTCAATTTGTCAAGGTACACTCTGTCATAACCATAAGTGTTCTCTCTGTCTAGCTAACGGTAAGTTTGCAAAAAAAACAAGATACTAAATAAAATAAATGAAAATAACGAATATCACACTTAACTTTTTTTTTTTATTTAGGCTAACGTTCGACTATCTCTCTACCTTACCAGACCATTCATTCTACCTATCATTTAGACTTACCTTTACTACCTTTAACTTTAATTGAGAATTTGGTTTAATTTGCCTAAATACTAAATAATTAGAATTAAAAAGAATCTAGAATTAAATTAGTAGTAGAGTTCTCTGTGATAGAGCTCGTCCGGGGAAGGACTACCACCATACCTATTTCTGCCGCAAAGCAGTAGAATATAGAATAGAATATTTTATTTGTACCAAACGTCTGTTAACAGGTAGTACTTAGGTATAAATACAAGCATAAATAATAATCCTAATGATTAATTTAATTTAGAGTAGCTAGATGGTAGGTATTCGTACAAATAATGTTAGTTGTTGTGGTTACATAACATTTAACATTGTTGAGGTTGCATCAAAAACCAAGTTAGGCTAAAATACCGGTGTTATGGCCTTTGATACCTTCCTTCGGTGATCTTTTTTACACAATTATTGTGATAAGTTATTATTTAGATGTTTTGACTTAGCGGAAATTAAGAACTAAAACAAGTATAAAATGTAGGTACAAAATATGTCTAACGTAATTTAAGTTTTATTTTTTTTAAGTAATTAAAAGTGAGTTTACAATTGATTTTACTTTCGAGAGTAGGTAAGTAGGGTTTTCCCTAGGTCGTGTTTGATTTGATATTTTTATATTTTTTATTATTTAAATTTGTCTTGTAATAGATAAGTAGGTAGTGCAGTGTACAAACCTATTTAGCACGGAAAACCAGAATTTTACTTAGAAGTTAAAATACATCTTAAAATGTGTAGGCAGGTTTTACTAATTATAATTATGTATAGGCAGGTACCCAAGTAATGATATTTGGTTTTGTTATTGAACTATTATTAAGTTATAGGTAGGTATTTACATCGAAAGAGGGCAAATGATGATCGAATAAGGTAGATTTGATGGATGGGGATCTTTGGTACGTCTAGGTATTATGTGGGTGTCTGTCTCTCTGTCACCAGACTTGGCTCTTAACTCAATGAACTAAGAAACAATGGGTTCCTATTTTATTCACGTAAATACTGTAAGTATCTACTAATCCCCAATTTATAGTATAAGTACTATTGCTAATGTGTTACATAATTTAATTTATTACCTAACGATATTGTGAAGAATTATTGAATTGTGTTAGGTCAGTGAGCAAAGGGGCAGTAGGTATTTTACAGTGGTAGGATATTATTGTAACAGTTCCTAGGTATTATTGTAACAGTAATGCTCGCATTGCTATGTTCTGGTGTGAAGGGTATGGTTTCCGGTGAAATTACTGGCACATGAGGCTTTCGATCTTAACCTCAAGGTGGCAACCCGCGAGTGATACCTCTGGTATTGCAAGCGTCCATAGGCTGCGGTAACCGGTTACCATCTTGTGGGCGTTACGCTTGGTTGCCACTTCAGTTGTATAAAAATAATAATAATAATAATTTAATAATGAACTGATATTTCTTGGAGATGCTTATGGGGTTGAAAATCGATAAGAACTTAATTAGAGCGAAAGTTTTTAAAGAATCGGAACCCTAGATAAAAACATAGGAAACTTTTTTTACAGATAACCAACGATAACCTGGTGGTAGGACTCTTCATCAAGAGTCCGTCGTGGTGGGTACCACCGCAGTGTCAGATATTCTACCTCCAAGTAGTAGTGTGCAAGCATTACTGTGTTTAGGTTTGAAGGGCAAGTGAAATCACTGGGCGGGGTGATCAGCGCAGTGCAGTGCCACGCAAACACTTAAAAACTTTAAGCTTTGGGTGGCACTGCATCGGCAATAGTCAGGCGTGGTGCTTAACATCGTGGTGATGGTCTTGTCACTTGCTGACATAAAAAAAAAACGCGTGCGAAGCCGCGGAGATACATTGTTTACAATATTAGAGTGATATTTGTTTTATTGTGAGTTATATTTGTACTCAGAAACGCAAACTTGCACTCAGTCAAATAAACCAACAAAGAACCAGTGACAAGTACTTACGTCGGCCTTTTCTTTTAGGTTTCTCGGTAGTATCAGATTGCATATCAGTTATAAGTTTGGTATTCTTCTGTTTCTTGGTGGGAGGCGAGGTCTTTTCGTCTTTGGAATGGTTGCTTTCTCTGAGAGCCCTCTTCTTGGGTTGAGAGGCTTTGGGACCCTTTGACCCTTTGTTGTTCTTCTCTTTTAGAGCTTTCTTCTCGGCTTCTGCTTCTAGGTAGCCGTCTGGATACTGTGGAGAAAAAAAATATGAAAACCGCTTAGCCTGGATTCGACCAAACTAGAATATGCACTATTCTCCGAATAAATCGTAGTAATTCGAGAGTAAATTGACAGTTCATTTGTATTTCTTATTCCACGGAATAGTTATTCCAGAAGTAACATAACAAAGAAAAATACAAATCTTCTCTCGTTATAATATTAGTATAGACTAGCTAACGGCTCGTCCCGCTTTCACACGGGTGTACATAAAATATAGCCTATGTTACTCAAGGATATATAGCCTTCTAATGGTGAAAGTATTTTTGAAATCGAACCAGGAGCCTTATTCGCTATGACCAAACGCGGGCTGGTTACGATATCTGCGTGGAATCGTTGTTGACGAGCCACGTTTTAGGGCTCGTCTGACTGTTTTTTAAAGTCAACTTTTCGATAGCGAAACTATCGCTATTGAAACAACACAGATACGGATAACAATTTTACAATTTCACACAATGGCACGTATAGAACACGTAACTAAGTTACACGTTATTGGTACGGAATCTTCTAGGTCATAGCGAATAAGCCCCCAGTAGCTTTAGAGTTTATTCGTAACAAACAAAAACACAAATCTTTCCTCTTTATAATATTAGTTAGTAAATAATTATAAGGTCTAATGTCACATGATGAATACAGTGTGACTTTCAATAACAGTGTAGTTTTACTCACAATAATGTTGAACTGTTTTGCGTCGGGTTCCCAAGGCGCGGGAGTCGGGTCGTCTCGACGCAACAGGTACTTCCAAACTCTGTACCCTGATATACCTTTCTCGGGGTAGTATTTCACAACTTTGTATATGCCATCATACCTGAAAAACAATCAAACTTTGCAACGGAACCGATAAAACATCAAATATCAATAAAAAAACATTCATAGCAAAGGCAGAGCTTGATATTAGTACTAGCACAGGGATCATTTAGCATGTTTTGGAACAGAATCGGCTAATACCGGTGGGTAAAGCTTTATTTAAATAACATAACCTGATTTGTCTATAATTAATATTAATAATATTATAATATATATAATATTATATATAATATTATTAAGAGTAGTAGAGTTCTTTGTGATAGAGCTCGTCCGGGGAAGGACTACCACCATACCTATTTCTGCCGCCAAGCAGTAATGCTCGCATTGCTGTGTTCCGGTGTGAAGGGTATGGTTTCCGGTGAAATTACTGGCACATGAGGCTTTCGATCTTAACCTCAAGGTGGCAACCCGCGAGTGATACCTCTGGTATTGCAAGCGTCCATAGGCTGCGGTAACCGCTTACCATCTTGTGGGCCGTACGCTTGGTTGCCACTTCAGTTGTATGAAAAAAAAAACACTCGTAGAAAACAGCGGGAGTTAAACATTTCTCTTTGGTTTCTTAGAACAAATATCATTCTAGATATATATAATATTGGCCACGAACTTACTTTTTCTAGATAAAAAAATATTGTTTCGCGGAGTTTTGGTTTAGATTTGGATGGGTGGGCGTTTTAAATAAATAATGCTGGACAACCCACACAGCATCATCTAGCCCCAAGCTAGGCAGATCTTATGTTATGGGTACTAGATGACTGATATACTTAATACAACACAATACATAGATAGATACTTGAAAAAAATAATTTACAAGATATAAAAAACATTTGTTTCCAAGGCGGGAATCGAACCCGCAACCTCCTGCGTCGCAGGTGGACCTTCGCCCGCCGCGCCACATCGGTCGTCAGAGCGAGTACGTTAAGCTGTAGGTCTCATTTTTGCTGTGTTAAGCTATGGAGACCTTCCCGCGGCGTATTAACTCCGTCACCAGAGTTGACCACCGACACACCCGGACACTCAATAAAATGTATGAGTTTGCCGGCACTGAAGCTAATGGCTAAGGCACGCGTTTATTTTGATTTTGTGTAGGTCCAAGCGCGCGCATTCCAGAGCGAGCGAAAGTGCTTCCCGCTCTTGCTACAGTTGGGTGGGGACAACCATGACACTCACACATACAACGGCACCGTTCACGTACAAAAACTATGTGTGTGGTGATTGCGATTTGCTTCATACATTTTATTGAGTGTCCGGGGTGTGCTTATAGGTAAGTAAGTTCGTATGAGCCAGTGGCCACCTCTGGTGACAGAGTTTTTAGGCCGCCCGTAGGCCTCTGTCATGGCCTAACAACTATGAAAAAGCCGGGATCTACTGTTTAACGAGCCCTCCGAAGCACAGGAGCGCTCAGTTGAAACTGCCACCGGTCACCCATCCAAATGGTGACTGCACGGAACAGTGCTTAACTTCGTTGATCTGTTCAGAACAACTTAGCCAGCTATGCCAGGATAGGTACCTGATGCCCTCACTAGGCGCGTATTTGGGGAAATGCTTGATCATCTTGTAGGAGCGTACGACCCTGACGGGGCGGCCCGCGCGCCACGCGTCTCCGGCGTCGTCGCCCTCATCGCTCACCTTCTTGACGGCGCAGTTCCGCGCCAGCGCTCTGCAAGTAGTCGGCTCATCTTACCATCATCGAACGTACACACTTTATGGTTCCGTACTTTAACAGAAAATAATTAAACCCAATTTATATACCGACAGAGCACCGGTGGTCTAGTGGTAGTGACCCCGGCTTCCGATCCTAAGGTCGTGGGTTCAAACCCGGTCGTGCACCAATGGATATTCCTGTTCGAAAAAACATTTATGTGCGCAATGCCAGTGCTCTCATACGGTGAAGGAAAACATCGTGAAGAAACCGGCATGTCCAAGAACTATAAATTCGTAAGACATGTGCCATCCACCAATCCGCATTGGGTCCGCGTGGTGGATTAAGCCCCAATCACTCTCGCCTGAGAGTAGGCCAGTGTCCCAGCAGTGGGAACATTAGAAGGCTGTCATGATGATATACCGACTTATATAATTTTGAGACAAACATGCTGACGGCCTGCCTGATGGTAAGCAGTTACCGTCGCCTATTGACCTCAGCAACACCAGAGGTACTGCTGAAGCGTTGCCTGCCTTGTAAGACCTTTTTTATATATTTTTTTAAGCTGTTCATATTGTACGACAGCGGAAAAACATCTGAAGGAAGTTCATTCCACAACCTGCACGTGTGGGGAAGAAAAGATCACACGAATCAACACGAATGATAATAACAGTTGCAGTGCGAGCTATAATTAATAGCCTTGCGCGGCACTGCACTGCGCTTGGCGCCCCTAAACGAATGTCACTACACTACTATAAAGTTCAAAATCTGTCATCGTCTTTGTTCATTGACATAAGAATGACAGGGAAAGACCAATACTTAGAAAGCCGCCTTTAATTTAACTATGTCGCCCAGAGACATAGTTAAATTATTTAAAAATATATACAGGGTTATTCATTATCAACCTGACAAACTTAAGGGATAGGTTCCACACATAAAAAAATATATATGTACCTATATTATTATTTTTTTATGTATATTTTGTCTTAAAAATCCCAAGTAAACAAAAAAAAATCGATTACGTTTTTCCGCTCAATTATTATTTATCATTGTAGGGAATCGAGTTATGCGACGTAATAATGAAATATTCGAATGTGCGCGCCCCGTAGCGGGTCAAGGACACGCGCAGGTCAAGGACGCGCGGGTTATTGACCCGCGGTTCATTGACGCGCGGGTCACTGACACGTGCCGAGCGCTGCCTTTTCGATTTCTAACAAGGATAACTAAAGATTAAGCAGAATTTTTTAAATTAAAATAAAAACGTTTACAAAAAATAAAGTACAAGTATTTTTTTTATAGGAGACGGAACACTCCAAAATGAAACCTGGAGAGATGGGCTTCGTTAGCATTGTGCTGCAACTCATCTAGGAGAAGGAAAACTCCGAAGTCAAACCCCCAATCCATGGTGTTAGCCGACCCGTGCTGAGGGATGCTTGGCCAGAGGGTATTCTGGTCGCTAACGGAGGGTGTCTGTGTTGATGGTCACAGAGCACAGCTGAAATTCCATCTTGCCACCCGTAAAGGGCTCTGCGGGGGTGTACCTATTAGATCCCTAATACTCGTGGGAACGCAAATGATGACACAAAATTTTCTTCATCTACAATATGATGGCGACGTGGTCCGCCACCCGTCACGTCTCGTTTCTCGCGGGGGCGAAAAGTGGCTTGCGGAGAGTCGCTTTGCTACGTTGAATGTTGGAGGAGGAATGGAAGAGAAATTGAATGAGGTGTATCAGATGATGGATGAAAGACGAATTGATGTTCTTTGTGTGAATGAGACGAAGCGAAAAGGATGTGACACCACCAAGGAAGGACCCTACACGGCGTTTTGGTCTGGAGTACCAAGTACTGCTAGAGCCTGCCAGGGTGTTGGTGTTATATTTTCTGCGAGAATGGCTGAGTGCGTAAATGAGTTTGAATGTGTAAGTCCAAGGTTATTATGGGTCAGAATGAAAATTGGATTAACCCGTATCTTTGTTATAGGGGTTTATGCCCCTGTAGATATGGGTATAGGGACGTCTCAGAAAGTACAGGAGGAAAGAGAGATGTTTTGGGATAGTTTAAGGGACGTTTTAAAGTTATGCAAGGAGAATGAAAGGTTAATATTGTTGGGAGATTTTAATGGGTGGGTGGGTGTAAAGCGTGATGGGTTTGAAAATATTCTTGGAATGTTTGGTGATGAAAGAGTTAATATGAATGGTAAAAGTTTGCTAGAGATATGCCTAGAATGGAACCTTTGTGTAACTAATACCATGTTTGAACATAAAAAAATTCATTTGTACACCAGAGAGGCAAAAAATACTAGAAGTATAATTGATTTTGTAATTGTGGATGAAAGAATAAGGAAGAAAGTTCTGGACACTAGGGTGTACCGTGGAGTCGGTATACATACAGACCACTTTCTGGTATTGAGCCGAATAAGTGGTCTCTTCAAAGGATGGCGGCACCGATTACGGGAACCAACAAGTGGTTTAGAAAGAATAAAAGTCGAAAACTTACAAGATGATGATGTGAAAGATGAATATAAGAATGAACTATGTGAAAGGTTTGCTGTATTAGATGATGTTTGTGAGATTGAAGATTTGTGGAAGTCGTTCAAAGAAGAGATTGTAAGTGTAGCTTCAAAAGTATGTGGTGTGAGCAAAAGGAGGAAAGGTACAAAAGTGAAGCATGTGTGGTGGAATAGAGATGTACAAAAGGTAGTGAGTGAGAAAAAGAAAGCCTGGTTAAACTGGTTAGCTGTTAGAGCTAACGAAAGAATGCACAAAGCTACGGCTGATAATGTGGATGAAGCTAAGAATGAATATAAAAGATTTAAAAAGTTGGTGAAAGAAATGATTGCAAGAAAGAAAGAAGAACAAAAGGATGTGTTTGATCAGAGACTATCTGAGGATTTTCGGACAAACATAAAGTTTTTCTGGAAATCCATTCGTTCAGTCAGAGGAAAATCGCAGAACTCAGAGCTGAATTCGATCAGAGATCGGAATGGAAGTTTAGTGAAAGGTGAAGAGTGTGTGTTGAAGAGATGGAAGGAGTATTTTGAAGACTTATTTGAAAAAGTAGAGGCTAGGGAACCATCTTTAGTTGAGAATGAAAGTTATGAATGTGATATTGGTATGGATGAAATAGTAAAAGCAATTAAATGTATGAAATCAGGAAAGGCTGCAGGGTATGACAGGATAACAGCCGAGATGCTGAAAGCTGGACATGGTGTCGTAGCAAGTCAGTTATATCGCCTTTTCCATTTGTGCTGGAAAACTGGCCAAGTACCAAGTGATTGGTGCAAAGCAGTTGTGGTTCCGCTTTACAAAGGGAAAGGCTCGCAGCAAGACTGCAAAAACTACAGAGGCATTAGCTTACTCAGTGTCGTCGGCAAACTGTATGCGAAAGTTTTGATTGAAAGGGTTGTGAATGAAACCGATAGGAAAATATGGGATGCACAAGCAGGATTTCGAAAGGGAATGGGATGTACGGATCAGGTCTTTTCGTTGCGATGCATAGCCGAAAAGTTTTTGGCCCGAGGTCAAAAGGTCTATTGCGCTTTCGTAGATTTAGAAAAGGCCTATGACAAAGTGATGAGGAATGAGTTATGGTCGGTACTGTCAATGTATGGAGTAAGCAGCAACCTGATTCGAGCACTGAAATCTCTCTATGAGGGTTCTAGTGCTTGCGTTAGGATTAATGGGTCATACACTGAGTGGTTTAATATCGATAAGGGTGTTAGACAAGGATGTGTAGCGTCGCCATGGCTGTTTAATCTTTTCATGGACAGTTGTTTGCAAGATCTGAAGGAGAGCGAATGCGGATTAAAAATGAACGAGTTACTCGTCAAATGTCTTCTCTATGCCGACGACCAGGTGATACTTGCGTCGTCAGCAGATGAGTTACAGGAGATGGTGACAATTATGCATGGGTCGTTTGAAAGGAAAGAAATGAAAGTGAATGTTAATAAAACGAAAGTAATGGTTTTTGAGAGAGATGAATATATGACAGAATGTAAGATTATGATCGGACAAGAGAAAGTGGAACAAGTGAGTGATTTTGTATATTTGGGGACTTTGTTTACGAGAGATGGAAAGTGTGAGAGTGATATTGAAAGACGAGCAAATGCTGGAAATCGAGTGAATGGGGCGCTAAATGCATTTATGTGCAGTCGCAACGTCTCCAAAAAGGCACGACTTGCCGTACACAGAGGAGTGTTAGCGCCGACACTAATGTATGGCAGTGAGAGTTGGGTATGGCAGAAAAAACATCAAAGTAGAATAAATGCAGTAGAAATGAGAGCGTTGCGAAGTATGTGTGGTGTTAATCTGTGTGATAGAATAAGGAATAGTATGATTAGAGAGCGTTGTGGAGTGAAAGAAGACGTAGTGATGAGGATAGAGAAAGGCATGCTAAGGTGGTTTGGGCATGTAGAGAGGATGGATGAAAGAAGATTGACGAATCAGATTCATAAGGCGAGTGTGATTGGTACAGTTGGAAGGGGAAGACCTCGACGCACGTATTACGATCAAATTGAAGACGTGCTAAAGAAAGGCCAGGTCAGGAGTACCCTAAACCGACGAGCGTGTATGAAGAATGTGATGAGAGTAAATGAAGCAAAACAGGTGTGTCAGGTACGTAGCAAGTGGAAATCCGTGGTCTCTGCCTACCCCTACGGGATACAGGCGTGATTTTATGTATGTATGTATGTATTTTTTTTATGTGTGGAACCTACCCCTTAAGTTTGTCATGTTGATAATGAATGACCTTATATATATATATATATATATATTTTAGCACCAACTCAAACCTTAGTGGTTTTTAAGTGTTATTATTCTAACTTTAATTAGTATTAATAATTTGTTAAATTGTAATAATAAAAAAATAAAAATAAAAAAATGGCATCCCGAAACATTGTTTAATAATGTCACCCTGAGACATAGTTAACAATGTCACCCGAGACATACTTTAATAATGTCACCCCAAGACATACTTTGAAAGTCACCCCGAGACATTTTTTTTTCTTTTTTAATGTAATTCGGAAGCATAGTTTAACTATACATAGTTAAAAATCTTAGGGCAGTAACATCAGTTTGCTGACTGCGGTACACTGACTTGTTCTCCCTGGTGAGAGTCTGGTCGCAGGACTGCTCGGCGGTGCGCTTGTTGCCGGACAGGTCCCGCCCGCCGCTGCCTGTGTACGTGAACTCGTAGCCGTAGTCCACGTCGTCTTCGTAGCCGCCTGTGAATGAATGAATAATGAATTGCTCATTCATAGTTTATTTCACAGAAGGGCAAGTAAGTATACTTCAACACAAAGTAAGAAGCTTGCAGCGCCCATGCGGACATCACAGACAACATGGCTTGCCTGCGCGTCCTAAGCGCCCACATCTACAATATTGCTGCGATAGGCTCGCTAAAAATCGACAACGGATGGACCGATTTGGGTAATTTTGGTCTTGAAGTGTTTGTAGGAGTCCAGGGAAGGTTTAAACAGTTAGTAAGCAAGTAAGTTCGTATGAGTCAGTGGCCAACTCCGGTGACAGAGTTTCTAGGCCGCCCGAAAGCCTCTGTCATGGCCTAACAACGTTTCTACTGCAACGTTTCCCCTGTAGGTGGAGCTATCGGCGCTTCGAGCCGAAGACAACCCAATGATTACTTCGTCCAAGCAAGATATGTCCTCGATAGCTCAATTGGTAGAGCACCCGCGTGTCAAGCGGTGGTTGCGGGTTTAAATCCTGCTTGAGGCAGAATATTTTTTAGGATATTATAATCTATGGCCTAACCACTTTGAAAAAGCCGGGACCGACTGCTCAACGTGCCCACCGAAGCACGGGAGAGATCAGTTTAAATTGTACTAACCCGACAGCACGATGCTGTAGGCGCCTTCGACGTCTCTCCCGTGGATGCCGGAGACGGGAGGCCTATGCACCCCCGATTCGGAAAGCTGTAACATTTTACATTCGTAACGCTTTTGATGTTTCTAGTGGTATCCAATGAATCGCATCAAATACCACTTACATATGACGTGTCGACCGATGTGGCGCAGCGGGTGCAGGTCCGCCTGAACGCGGAGGTTGCGGGTTCGATTCCCGCCTCGGGTCAAATATTTGTACGATCTACAAATATTTGTTCCGGTTGTTCTGGGTATTTTCTATATACAATAAAAAATATCTATCTATGTATTGTATTGTATTAAGTATATATCAGTCATCTAGTACCCATAATACAGCTCTGTTTAACAGTAGCTTACCTTGGGGCTAGATGATGCTGTGTGGATTGTCCAGCATTATTTATTATTTATTTATATCAAACAAGTATGAGTCACTCAGTCTGTCAGTCAGTAATCCAACGGTTTTACAAATAAGTAATATATATATAATGCTGAACAATCCACACAATATCTAGCACCAAGCTAAGCAGAGCTTGTGTTATGGGTACTAGATGACTGATACATTATCAATACAAAACAATAGATAGATATTTTTTATTATACATTGAAAAATACCCAGAACACCCGGAACAAATATTTGCAGATCTTACAAACATTGGTCCAAGGCGGGAATCAACCTTCTGCGTCGCAGGCGGACCACCACACACATAGGATCGTATTTAGATAACTTACTTGTATCCTAAAACGCCAACACATCCCCACCTCGATACCTGGAATGGGACCAAAGTGATTTGGTGGCATCGAGCATGTCCTTGTTTTGCCTGAAATATAATAAAATGATGCTTTCAATTTAAATATTTTTCAATTCATTTACAACATTACAGAAGATACCCAATGCGTTACACAAAAACTTAAAAAATTATTAACATTTTTATATCATATTTTATTTACATGCTTTATCTACAAGAAACTTAACGCTAGTGGCCAATGAAACTTTCATAGAAAAACTCTGATGTTCATAATTTAATATCAATTACTCGAACAAAAATAACATACATTTTGTCACTAAAACTACAATGTTCATTTTTGTTCTGTGAATGAAAAAATATACAGGTCGTCCTCACATGGAGGGGAAGTACCTTGAATATTGTAGATGGAACATTTTACTGAAAGAAGACATTATTTGAATTTTAAAAACAATTTAAACTGCATTCATAGATATTTAAATAATTGCATCGTTGAACCGAGAATAGAACCCGTTACACGAGAAAAATAATTATCCTGTATCTTTATCATACCGATCGAAAGGCTTCATCATAAGGATTATTTTTTACTAAATAACATAGTGTCAGAAATAAAAGGAAGACCATGAATTTTAACATTTTTAATACAAAATCAATCAATTTATCAAATGCTCAAAATGAGTCCCTTCCTGTTGAATACAAAGTCGCACTCTTTTGATTATTTCGCTCCCTGTTGATTTTTTTATCTTGTTGTGGTGGATATTTAGAATAAAACGTCTAATTTCTGCTTGTAGCTCGTGGACACTTTCATACTGGTTCTTGTAAACTAAACCTTCTGGTAAGTGACAATATAGACGGATCGAAGGGTATGGTTTCCAATGAAATTACAGGCACATGAGACTTCCATCCATGATGTTGCATGCGTACATAGGCTACGGTGACCGCTTACCATCTAGTGAGACGCTTGGTTGCCACTTTCGTGGTATATAAAAAAAAATTAACCTTTTTTGAGTTGAACTCACCTACACATGCCATTCCTCTCCCCCAGTCGCGGTTGCTCTTAGTCTGTCGCTTCTTGGTCTGCTTGGCGGCTCCGGGCGCGATGACGTCGTTAGGGTCACGCTTGCATCGCGGGCAGTACCAGTCTCCCTCGGGGAGCTCTGTTACAGGAGGATTGAGACATGCCATATGGTAGCCTTTGTTGCATTCGTCGCAGAGGATTATCTGTAAGGATAAATAAATAAATAGAATAGAATAGAAAAATATTTATTTAACGCCACACAAATAAATAATGCTGGACAATCTACACAGCATTAAGCTAAGCAGAGCTTGTGTAATGGCACACCCTTAATAAAATGTATGAAGCAAACGAACCGCAATCACCACATGCATGGTTTGTGTACTTAAATGGTTCCGTTGTATGTGTGAGTGTCATAGTTGACCCCACCTAATTATAGAAAACTTTTGCTCGCGCTGGCATGCGCACGCTTGGGCCTACACAAAATCAAAATAAACGCGTGCTAGCCCATGGCTTCAGTGCCGGCAAACTTGCGGCCGGGTGAGGTAAGTAAAACCGGTGAGAGGTAGGGAGTGGTCATTCTGTACGTAGTACTAATATCTGTTCTGTGGTTATGGGTACCAGATGACTGATATACTTAATATAATACAATACATAGATATTTTTTATTCTATATATACAAATAATATTTCTGTGTCTATATAGAAAATACCCAGAACACTCGGAAGAAACATTTGCAGATCGTACAAATTTTTGTCCTAAGGCGGGAATCAAACCAGCAACGTCGCATGGTTCGCCGGGCCACATCAGTCGTAAGGAAACAAGATAATTACTAGTAAAAATATTCTAATTTTTGTTCTATTCATCTTTTGTTTTGACAGAATATAAAGTTGAATCCAAGGTGAGTTATTTAAAAACTTTTTGCATGCAATATAGAGTACCTTTTCAGGGAATTCCTTGCCAAAGCAGAGGTAGCATCCGCAGTCTTTGCAAGGTGCGTTCTCATCGTCTCGACAAGTCAAACAGTTTAGTGGACAGGACCCTGAAAAAGTTAAGGGTGTTAGCAGAACAACAGCAAGTTTGTGGCACTTTAACTAACTTTGTTACCGAGTGCCTGTGTATGTAGTGCACTTAAATTCAACTTATACTGCTGTGTATTTAATGCTATAGCAGAAATAAGGCATAGACTCAGTCTTATTCAAAATTAATTAGTTAACAATAGAGATTTATTAAAACTGTTGATATTTACTTTTTTCAGGCTTTGTTTTCATTAGCTCGATATATTCCTTTGTTCTATCAGCCAACGGTACAACATCTTCAATAGCAAATATCTTATCGTGTATCCCTATTTTGGTGTCGTTTTGAGGAATTGCATCAGGACCGAGATACACGGTGCCTATCAAATAATATGTGTTCCGGAGCCTCTTCACTATTTCACACACTTTGAAGTCATACCTGCAGATTGATCACATAACTCTGTTAGCGGCCCATCTCCATCAATCTCCAACTCAAACTAAAATATTTGACCATAGCTTTTCTGTCGTATTAGTAAATTTGAGATGAAGATCAATGTAGATAGTCATCAAAGCCATAAAATAAAGAAGACAAATTAAGTGGTCGCTAGCAAACTTATGTGATCATGGGGCTGTTAATGTAAGAATGTATTATGTAAAACAGTTTGGAGTGCCTGCCACGAGCTATTAGAAAATCATCATGTTTCTGGAATGTATTGTTTTAACCTTTTAACGTCGATAAAGTAGTCCATGGTTAACGAGTGCAGTGCAAAATTCACGAAAAAAGCGTCCCGTGACATAATATAATCGCACTTGTTGATACCTATATCACCATCAATTTGAGCCGTATTTTTAAGATACTTTGCATACATTTCGTTTACCTAGAGCTGCTCTGCTGACTACGTGCGTGTGAAAGAAGGATAGCAGATGTCGCCTGTTATTGTTGATTTAATTTTTATATGTAGGATGGAAATTAGAGTCTTTTTTTTCACTTTAGCTGCATAATTTTTGCAGTTACGCAGAACACAAAATGGCATTGTACAAATGTGAACGGTAGGGAGATCGACTGCATACTGAGGCTTGATTGTTAGTAATGTTTCGTTTTGTTAGTAAAATTTCAAGCTACTTGAGAAGCGCGAACACGAAATCCTTGGACTACTTTATCGATGGCTTTCAATGACAGATTTGAAAGACCCATAGCTAGAGGCTAGAGGATTATAGTATGATTATGAATAAGGCTCTACTAGTGTGGCACTCACATCAGGGGACCTGACCATCTTGTCAATTGGCTGACATAAATAAATAATAATCACCCTAGCCGG
Source organism: Colostygia pectinataria (assembly GCA_951394395.1). Lineage (NCBI taxonomy): Eukaryota > Metazoa > Arthropoda > Insecta > Lepidoptera > Geometridae > Colostygia > Colostygia pectinataria. The sequence continues at coordinate 15,378,168 of OX596348.1, read as the reverse complement.
TTTCGGCTACAGACTTGGCTTTAAATAATTATATCAATAGGCATATGTGATGGGTTTATCAGAAAATATAACCTCTAACAGTACACACAGTACAGTCAGCGTCAAAAAGGCTAGTACTACAATCATACCAATATCCTTTCTCGTGTGGTTGTTCAGGGTTGTAGTTTACCATCATCTTCTGTCCTATCTTCATGTCTTTTACTTCAATAGCAGTCCTGGCTCGGGGCCGTAGCTCGTTAAGTTTGCAGTATGTGTTTGAATCATCTTCGCTGAAAAGAAAAACTTTTCATATACAGACAACTATTGTTTAATACATAAAACACCCAGTTTTGTGTACAGAGGTCCAACCATGAACTCTTATAGCGATTCAAATGAAGACCTAAACTATCAATTAGACAATCATGTCATAGTATAAAATTTTTTGACAATTTAGTTTAGGTCTTCATTTGAATCGCTCTAAGAGTTCATGGTTGAACCCCAGTTAAAATGTTTTTAACTCTTATATTATCTCTACATGGTTTAAAACAAAATCGTTTCCGTCTGTATGTAATGTAATGTCATGTACGCCTAGTTTAAGCTTGGTTTTGGTTACGGGATTAAGTATTATGATTAATATGTTTAGATTAACAGACGCCTGCTCTACTTACTCTCCCTCAATTTCAACTTTATAGAGCAAGTTTACATCAGTTTTAATCTCTGCATTCTCAGACACTTTCCGCTTATTAGGAGTTTTACTGAAAAATTTTGCTATGCCATTCTTTGGCTTTTCTCCATTATTTTTTGGCAACTTATTTTCTGGATCATTTTCTTTGTTTTGTGTATTTTCTGTGCCATCAGAGTTTGAGTCATTGTTGACAGTTGCATCCGGCTCATGGACTATTCTAACTATTTTGCCTTCAAACCAGGCCCCATGTACTTTGTCTTTCATGTCTATAAAGTCACCAATAGCATATAACACACTTTCTGCATCTGAAAGCATTTAATAAATTGAGTAATTATTTATAATCTATTGTTCTTCTTCTCATGCTGCTCCGTATGGAAGATGATAGATGAGCTAAAGTCGTGACTAACTGGATCCCGGAAGGTGGAAGACGACGCCGAGGCAGACCAACAAAGCGCTGGCGTGACGAACTAGTCGTCTTCTACAAGGGCTGGCAGGAGATGGCAAAGGACCGGGATAAGAGGAGGGAAGCACGGGAGGCCTTTGCCCAGCAGTGGGTGGGTAAAGGCTATATAAAAAAAAAAGTTCGTATTAATTTTAATATTACAATCAAATTGATGGTCAATCAGGTCCTGCTTGAGGTGACTTTTTTTGGTATAATATAAATTATAATACCTATTCATTCATTTATTTAGAGGCTCAGAAGAGTGCTTATTAATTGTATACCTATAAGTTTGATTTGGTCATCTTTCTTCTCATTCTCAGTGGCTTTGGTCTCTGTCTTCTCTTCCTCGAGGCTAGCTTGCATGCGAACCATGAGCTGGATGACATCATTGAGCTTGATGTTGTAGTCATGAAATGTGTAGCCATTTTCTAACTGAAAACAAACAAGGTGCACAATTGTTAAAAATTACAGCTAGCAGAACTAGTTTAACAAATCTTTATCTAGTTGAGGTATTCCTCGTGGCGCACCTAGCTAAAGCGCACCAAAAGCAAGCGCACCTAAGTACTTCAACATAGCGCACCCGCTTAGGTGCACTTCATTCGGTAGGTATTTTACCTACCGAAGATTTATGTCAAGTTTTTATTCCTCGTAGCGCACCAACAACGACCGATGTGGCGCGGCGGGCGAAGGTCCGTCTGCGACGCAGGAGGTTGCGGGTTCGATTCCCGTCCAGGGACAAATGTTTGTATTTGCAAATATTTGTTCCTGGTGTACTAGCAGTTCTCCGAACAGTAGACCTCGCAAGCACAAACTTGTAAAGTGAGCTTTGAAAGTGAGCAACATATTGCATTTTGAGGAACTATTTTGCTCATAACGTTGAAGATCCTCATCAGATCTTCACCAAATATCAGACATACTTAAAGTTAATACTTACCTTTCAAACAAAATAAAAATCATGGCAATCAAATCACATTAGGCGGAGATATTCAGCAGCCTCCTTTTTACCCTTTTTTAGAGAAAGTACGCCCCCTATCAAAAATCGAGGACAATCAACTTTTATAAAGTCATAAAACCTGTATACCAAGTTTCAACCAGATTGGTTGAAAAATGCGACCTGTAGGCAAGAACACAAAAAGACCGGACAAACCGAAAACTAAAAGCATTTTTGGCCAATCTTGAAACTGAGACGCTTCACTCACTCGGTCAATAATAAAAAAATATCTATGTATTGTATTGTATTGTATATCAGTCATCTAGTACCCATAATACAAGCTCTGCTTAACTTGGAGCTAGATGATGCTATGTGGATTGTCCAGCATTATTTATTATATTTATAAAAATAATGTAAGCTCTAGTGATGGGGTTATTTTTTATCTAGTTATAATAGCCCTTTAGCTGACATGTACTCAGCCCCATGGAACTGATACGTACTGCCCCTAAATTCCTTGCTCAGCCTAGTACTATGCATGTATTGATGGTGTGTTTATATCATAAACCAGAAAAGACATTTTCTGTGGTTTATATCATATATTTTATTGACGGTCTGAGGTGTTGACACAGTCTACATTTTAAGTGTACACACAAGCAAACCCACAGCCATTCAGCTAGTAATTAATAGTATTAACTTTCACTTTATTCAAAGAGTACAAATTTCAAAATTGATCACCCCATAAAAGAGTATTATTTTAAATCAATATATAATAGCTTTTATACTGCAATAAAATGAACAAAAAATGTCAATCAAAGACTTCCCCGAAAATGTTTTAATAATTTTCAAATTAAAAAACACCCAAACAGGTTTTGAGAATTATAAGATGTCAAGTTGATTCTTTTATTTTTGAAATTGTTGATTTTTTGTTAATTTTGATAATATTGATAATTTAAAAGAACTGCAATGTTCATTTTTTTTTGTTTTCTAAAATTGGATTAAAATCAAATAAATCTGATTAAAATCAGAATAATCCATTTATTTTTATATCATAATTTTAATCAATCCTGGCCTGGCTGCAATGCCAGTTTGTTGCTCTAAAATGCATAACCTGGTAGTAGGAGTCTTCAGCAAGAGTTCCTTTTAGTTCTGTAATTTACCAAGTCACCACCAGTCTACTCTAAGTTTTAAAAAGGAAAGATTTGTATTTTTGCTTGTAACAAATAAACTCAAAAACTACTCCTAATAGATAGTACAATTTCACAAATTCTTTCACCATTATGGTACTTTATCACTGAGTAACATAGGCTATGTTTATTACTAGCAACCCGCCCGCAATTAAAATTTAAGCACCCAGCTTCGCATGGGTGCTTTAGTTTTAATTGCACCTGTGCGAAGCAGGGGCAGGTCGCTAGTTATAGATATTCTGCTTCCAAGCCGACTTTCTGTGCTTAGGTTTGAAGGGCACTGTGGCAAGCGAAATGACTGGACGAGTTACTTAATAACCACATTTCAGAGTGACCAGTGCAGTGCCACATAGGATTTTTAAAGTAATAGTTTTGAGTGACGTTAATTTGGTTAGGTGTAGCGCCTAACTACAAGCAATCGACTTGGCCGAAACATCGTATGGTTCAACATTAAATGAAAACCGTTACGTAGGGATAAAATATCAGGCACACAAACAATTTGCTTTGAGCACACAAACCTACAGCATTTTAGTGTTCAGCATATCATGAACGGAGGTAATGCATATAAGCATAAGATGGAACACAAAACAGAACTGAATGAATATAGTAGGAAGCATTAGAAATAATTTACCAATTTGCCGCCATAAAACAGACGTTGTAAACTTGGCTTCACATCAAACTTGTCATGAAGTATCTTACGAAACTTTTCTATTTTCGTTAATTTGGATTCTACTACTACAACCGCATCGGGCTTTCCAATTAGCCGCACACGCACATGCATTTTTTAAGATATTTAAAAGAAATAATGGAAAAATAACATCACTACAACCTCACTTGTGCAACGCACGTTGAAATCACAGAGTACATTTATAAAATGAAAATTGTGTGAGTGAGTGAGTGTGTTTGATTGACTGACTGACTTACTGACGCTAAAACCAATCAGTGATGCCAGCGCGCGCGCATTGAGTACGCAACGTATACTTATGCATGCCTCTCTCGTGTAAAAAGGGGTATTTAAATTAATACTGTAACTTTTTGTTGGTGTCAATTTCAATTTGATGTTCTTAGGTACAACATTAAAGAAGCTAGCCAATGCGCTAAACATAGTACAATAAATTATTTACCTTGTACTTACCTACATAAATATGTACCTTTTTATAATTTTTTCTAACAACCAAACAAAAACTTTTATTTTTAACCTGTTTCGTTCCACTGCTGGGCAAAGTCTCCTCCAAATCTGTCCGTTTATCTCACTCCTTCACAATGTCACACCATCAAGGAACATAACGGATCATCCCGCCAGAGTCTTTTTGGCCGACCACGACGATCCAAAAGTTATTAATGAATCAAACCTAGCAGTGCTCTTCGAGCGTTTATACAGATAATTCTCAACGACTTTGTTAGTGCTTAAAAAAAATAACAATATTAATAGGTAGGTAACTTAAGAACCAAATAAAAATAAATTGATCGAGGTCACGGTGTTCCTTTAACAGAGAAAAATAGTTTGGTATTAAACTGCCAATTTTAGGCTTATCGCTTTTTTATGACCAATTAGAACAAGTTTCAAAAAACCGCCAGTTCTTGTTACATTTCTTCGGTGAATTCCTGGTGAACAATAATGTTTGCAGTCACTTTATTTTTGCTTAATTTTCATTTACTTATCAGAGATGCTACGTCTAAGCTTCCATCGCTGGTGAAGTTAATTTAGTATTTTTAAATTTTGTTATATCACTTTTTTGGGGTAATGATCATACCTGACTAATTAGTTATCTACTTAATTGGTTTACATTTTTCAGCATCCTGTGTTGGTTGCTCGGTCGTCTCTAGATTGGATGCCAAGTAGAATTAACTCTCTTTACTCTGATGTTGGAGCCTGGAGCGGAAAATTTGTAAGGACCTAAATTTATACTTAAAAATTTACAATAATGCATTAACAGTAATTTTTAACATTATTTTAAAGAGACCAGTAATGGACGAGATAGAATCAGACGAGGCACTCAGATTTTACCAATTTTTAAACTATCTTGATGGGGGAAGTTTTGGGACTGGTATGTGCATTTAAGAAACCTATTTATACAGGGTCTTTGATTATTAGTGCGCGATATTCAAGGAACAGGTTCTTATGTTTTTTTTCTTCATATTTTCTCTTTAAATTCTTGAGTAAACCGATTACGTAAATCTGGTCAATTACTATTTATGATTATTGAAAATCACGTTAAAATAAAATATTTGAGCACGCGAGCCCCGTAGTGGTTATAGGGGGATCATTGACACGCGCAGGTCATTGACACGCGCAGGTCATTGACGCGCGGGTCATTAACACGCGATTCAATGACGCGCGGGTCATTGACATGCGCCACACACTCCCCTTTCGATTTCGAACAAGGTTAATTAATAATTGACCAGAAAAACGTAATTTACTTACTCGGGATTTTTCAGAAAAAGGTTAAAAAAAAAGAACACAGAAAAGAACATCGCGATGTGGAATATCCTTGAATACAGCGCACTAATAATCAAAGACCGTAAATATCAGTTGGAATAGGTTACTGAGATAAGTATCAAAATTTTACAACTTATGTCCCTACTTGTATGATTAGGTCCGATTGATGAGTTTGTTGACGCTATGTACCGATTGGCAAACTATATGAAGCAACAAAATAGCAGAGAGACACAAGCTAGAGGCATGCGCGAACTAGAAGCTATAAATGGTGAAAAAGGTAAGTGTTGTTTGCTAACCACATGTTTTATCATGAAGTAGATTATTAGGCAGGCAGGTACCTACCTCCTTCCTACTTTAGAATAATAAATAAATAGTTAATTTTGTATATACTTACGTATAAAAAAAAAATCTAAACCTTTTAATTGTTTTCAGGAAATAGTATTAAAACAGTGCTGGAAATAAGCACGGTTATAATGAGAAAGAAAAGAAAATTCTTCTGCACTAGCGAAGTTAAGGAACCCATAGTGAACAACAAAATTATATGCAAGGTTGTATTTGATTCAGATTGTTTCATGGGCGGGGTTCTATCACGTAGAAATTCTAGAACTCTAAACTAGTTCAAAAGTTTACTCCAAAGTCAGCGTATAGTGATTTGGGGGAGGCCAAAGATTGGGTATCAGCTGACATAGCTACTAGCGGATAACAATGTTAACATTATTTTCTTTTGCTTTCCTTTTCGATCTCTCCTAGATACTGTAGTACCTACTCTACTCACCAACACCACAGAAGTTTTTACTAATCAGAATAAACTGGTATAATTATTTTGCGGATTATGACGACGTGGTGTGGTGGATGTGGTGCGACGGACGATGGTCCACCAGCGACGCAGGTGGTTGGGGTTCGATTCCCGTCTTGGGATAAATGTTTGTACGATCTGCAAATATTTCTTCCAGGTGTTCTGGGTATATTATTATATGCTTATAATAAAAAATATCTATCTATGTATTGTATGTGATGTAAGTATTAAGTAAGTATATCAGTCATCTAGTACCCATACAAGCTCTGCTTAGCTTGGGGCTAGATGATGCTGTGCGGATTGTCCAGCATTATTTATTTATTATTTTATATAACTTATCACAAACTTACAACACTAAACATTTTTAGGACCGAATACTCCTCCCTATAGCTGGAACTTCGTGCAGAGATGCAATTATGTATTGGCATCCAGATCTCTCTGAAGAACATTACTGTGTAGGAGCCCTGGAAGCCAAAACACCAGTTCATATTATGGAAATGGAAGGTAATTTTGCACATTTTTATACATCATTATAGCATTTCAAAAATTATAAAACAAAAAAATCCTGATATTTTGCAAAATACTAAGTAGGCAATTATTATTCAAACGTATTTTATTTTATCTTTGATTGCAAAACGCTCTAGGTCAAAGATTTATATCTAGTACCTACTAAGCAAAATATCGTAAGAAGAGCAACTTTATCATCTCAGATTTTACGCATTTTTGGCATTATTTTGGCCATTTCATAAAATCGTCATTATATACCTACCTACCTATTTATTTTGAAAATAGATACGTATAGTTCGCACGGCGGATCTAGGCTTCCATGAAGTTAGCCGTTTGTGATGCGCAAAGACAAATTAGTTCGAATAAGCGCCATTGCGCATCGAAACGGCTAACTTCACTATGGTAGAGATCCGCCGAGCGAATTATACGTCAAAATTTTTGCAGTAAAATATCATTGGGGTATATCGATGTTTGTTGCGCTTTAATATAGAGACATATTTTTTTTTTAATCAAAACACTGCACCATTGGTAAAACCCCTATGTAAAACATATTCAAGACATTTCTGAAGTCATAATTAGTGGTTTTCGTCTCAAGTTATTAAAAAAAAAATGTCTATTTAGATGGCGGTAGCTCAATTGGCGAGCCCAAGAGAATGTAAGCACTACGTTTGGCGAGCTATGGTGAATGTGTAGGGAATTCAACATTGGTTGCTCCTGCTGTCACTGTCTGTCATACCTCTGGCTGGTGTCAAAGTCATAGTACGTACTATGTTGTACATTAACTTTGGTCGTACTGGAGTTAAATTATTTTGCCTCCAACCCACAACCTTCCGCTTGACACGAGACAAAACAAAAACAGAGTTACCAACTTTTTTCTTGCTTTGATAACCTTTTCCAGTATGGCAGTAGAGCAGATAGCACCATCTGTCAAGGCAATCGGAACTACTTTTTTTAAAAATCTTGAATCGAAAACCTTTCATTATGACCCACAAATAACTAGGTAAATAACTGAACATTATGTTTGAGCAATTAAATTACCTAATTATTTTAAAAAATATTATAAAAAGGTATGCATCTTGTTCCCCAGGTGAAATGTTTTGTAAAGGTGACGACTATTCAAAGAGAGAATATCTCCTGGCATGTGACTTTTACGAAGATCAGGAGTCACCCGTTGCAGATTTGTTGCAGTATTATCCGGACCCAGACCTAGAAATATCGCCAAAACAGTTTTAAGTTATGATGAGATGTATAAAAATTAAAATGAGTGTATCATTAGTACAATAACTAAATTTTTTTGTTCAAATTATCATATCTCCTCTCTTAGCAAGCCTATGGAGCTACCGTAACGGCATGGTACCGTAGCGGTTGTAAGTGTAGGGAGTTAAAAGCTGAACATTCGATCTCTTTCAATCAAAATGGCAAGAACATAGTTTTCAATGGCTTGGTCTAATAATCCCCTTAAAGATTCCCCTGCGAAGGGGATTCTTAGACTTTTTGTCTACAAATCCCCTTACAATCAGATTTAGCTGAGGCAGGGGATTATTAGACAAAAAGTATAGAAATCCCCTTAATTGTAATTTATTTTGGTGGAAGGGGTTGTCATCATCATGACAGCCTTTTAATGTTCCCACTGCTGGGACACTGGCCTACTCTCAGGCAAGAGTGATTGGGTCTTAATCCACCACGCGGACCCAATGCGGATTGGTGGATGGCACATGTCTTTCGAATTTGTAGTTCTTGGACATGCCGGTTTCCTCACGATGTTTTCCTTCACCGTATGAGAGCACTAGCATTGCGCACATAAATTTTTCGAACAGAAAAATCCATTGGTGCACGACCGGGTTTGAACCCACGACCTTAGGATCGGAAGGCGGGGTCACTACCACTAGACCACCGGTGCTCTCATAGTGGTGGTGGAAGGGGTTGTATTAGACACGAATAAATAAATACTCTTAAACCTTTATTTTATTAAATGAAATAAAGTTCAATGAGTTTGATAACTAATAATGAAAAAATGTTGAAAAATCGTATAGGTATGTTTGTATGTAGGTATAGTTCTCACAGCGGATCTCGGCCGTCGTTAAATTAGCTGTTTCGATGCGCAATAGAGCTTTTCCAAACTAAATTGTCTTTGCGCATCACAAACGGCTATCTTCACGGAAGCCTAGATCCGCTGTGCGAACTATACCTACCTAGCTAAGGAAGGATAGTTTTATGTTCCTTGCTGTTAGTTCCATGAATAACAAAACAAAAGATTTCAGACAACCACACCTTAACAATAAGCTCGGGAAGTTCTACAAACTATAAATGTTTTCTATAATTTAGGTACCTATTTGTTTTGTCAGCTTACCTAGTTATCATAAATACATATTCATTCAGATTTTATACATTAAGTATTTATAGTTTATTGTTCATACAGATTTTAGACAGATTTTTTGACTTTTCGATTCAGTCAGATCTATCAAATTATAATAAGGCGGCAACACTGCGTGTGAAAACGTGTGTCTGTGTGCGTGATTACGTACGAACGACGACCAAAATAAAAATAAAACTTGCGCTTGTTAATTTATTTACAATTTTTATCTCAATTAAAACTCAAGTACGTTTGATCAATTCAGTCAATTAACAATAGGGAGGACTCTTAGTAACATTAATTATAAAGGCGCAGTATATTATTGTACCATGGCGTACTCCTAGGTTAGTTTTTAAAGTTCACTTGTGGGACGAGCGCAGTGCCGAGTTGTACGTAATAAATATTTTGCAGTTTTGTTTGTTGTGTAAATATTAAAATGCCTGAAGAAAAAGTGAAAATGCGTAAGCAACTCGGCCTTCTAGAAGGAGTGGCTATAATTCTAGGAATAATATTTGGTAGTGGAATTTTTATATCGCCTAAAGAAGTATTAGAAAAAACTGGGTCAGTATGGGGTGCCCTAGTTGTGTGGGCTGCCTGTGGGGGCCTAGCCACTCTCGGAGCTTTGTCTTATGCAGAACTAGGTAAGTTAGTCATCTTACAGTAGCATAACCTAATAGTATTCTAAAGCTTTGGTTAGACATGCTTTTGTCAACTTTCTTCTAATTTACATTTTATGCAAATCTTGTGTTACTTTCAGGGACAACGTTGGCACAAAGCGGTGGAGACTACCATTATATAAATGAAGCTTTCGGACCGTTGCCAGCATTTCTTTACTTGTGGGATGCTAATTTGGTGTTTGTGTAAGTATTTACTTTAACCATAGACCTCACTTAAAATATTTAAAATTTGTGCTAAAATAATGTGCACAATGTCAAAACTTTACGACTTGCAAAGTCTAAACTTTATTAAATAATGTACTAGGTATAGTTCTCTCAATGGATCTAGGCTTCCGCGAAGTTAGCTATTTTGATGTGCAATTGAGCTTTTTCTAACTAAATTGTTGTTGCACATCACAAATGGCTAGCTTCACGGAAGCCTAGATCCGCCGAGAGAACTATACCTAATTTATTATTTAATAAATAATATAAGTACATACCACTAAATATTAATATTCCTCTTCATAATATTAGTCTATGTTATGGTAAAAACTGATAATGATGATTATTAATTAGTTAGACATCTCATAATCTAAAAATTATAATATCCCAAAAAATTATTTTGCCTCAAGCGGGATTTGAACCAGCAACCACCGCTTGATACGCAGGCGCTCTACCAATTGAGCTATCGAGACATATCTCACTTGGACTTAATAGGAGTGCTATTACAATACGGCCTAGTATCAGTAGTCCCGTTAGTTTGTCCGATTATCGGATAATACTTTGTTGTCTCAGTAGTTCGGTGATTAAAATCCTCGGACCACTGAGACTTTTTGTCCATTAGTGACTGTCAGCCTAGAAAGAATTGCGTTAGTATATACTGCAGATGGATCTCGACCTTTGTTTCGTTTGGAAAAGTTCTTTTGCGCATCGAAACGGCTAACTTCACGACGGCCGAGATCCAACTGACAATACTCTATCTGATGCGTACTGTTGTGGTATGATTTGCAGACCAAGCACGAACGCGATTATGGCACTGACATTTGCCAGTAACGTTTTGGATCCTATATTCCCGGACTGTCCTATAGACCCGATATGCAAGAAACTCATCGCTGCCGTCACTATATGTATGTATCAGATTTTTTTTAGCAGATACTCACGCGCTTGTCTCGGGGTGAAGAGCGCGCGCAGAACTTTACAAATAATTTACTTACTTCTTCCTCTGTCGTTCCTTAATTGCTGGTGACTTCTTTGGTGCAGTTAGTTCACTGTCTGTCTCCATCGGTTTCTGTCTGCTGCCTGATGGAGAGCCGCACTAACTGGTACCCAAGGTGCTCTGATACTTGGTCCGTCCAACTTTTAAGGCTACCTTCTCGTGGCCTTTTACCTTCTAATTTACTTACTTACTTTGAAAATTTAAGCTTTTAGTGTCACTGCAACTGTTATGGTCAGGCATGGCGGTTAACATCAAGAGAACAACTTGACAGTTTCATAATTTTATGACATAAAAAATGTCTATAAGATTTCGTGTTGTAATTGTTATGGACCGGCTACAGAGGAACACGAAATACTGGAATATTGTCAAACAGTAAAGAGACAGAGAAAACAACAAACAGAGAGTTTTAGAATTGCACTTCGATAGCGATGATCGACGATAACTAGGTGCCAGCGTTGCTGACGCGGGGCGTAGGAAATCGGTTAAAAAGGCGTCCTCAGAATTTCATCATGGCATTTTACGTGAGGTGTATGTCTAGCAGTTTGCAACAAAACCCGTGGGCTCGAAGCCTCCCACCAAGGTGACCCGTGTTGGAAGCTTGTATACAACAGTTTGGCCCGTCTTTAAAAAAATATCTGGCATTATTAGACTCCGAGACTGCCTCACTGCCTCTGGTGGAGCAGCGATATAATATTTTTTTTCTGTGCACCTATTATATATATATATATATATATTATACAACTGAAGCGGCAACCAAGCGTACGGCCCACAAGATGGTAAGCGGTTACCGCAGCCTATGGACGCTTGCAATACCAGAGGTATCACTCGCGGGTTGCCACCTTGAGGCTAAGATCGAAAGCCTCATGTGCCAGTAATTAGACCGGAAACCATACCCTTCACACCGGAACACAGCAATGCGAGCATTACTGCTTGGCGGCAGAAATAGGTATGGTGGTAGTCCTTCCCCGGACGAGCTCTATCACAGAGAATTCTACTACTCTATACTCAGCATACTATTCTACCTCACTATCTACCCTATCTAACTACTGTTTTAAATGTCACTTTGTGCTGTCCTGGCATGCTGTCATGAATAAAAACTTTTTCTTTCTTTCTATTAAATCATCGGTAGTTCTTGCCTGCCGCAGTGTCTCCCAAAGCAACTATTGCTAGAAGGATCCGTAGTTATTCAGCAACTTGCTTGGGTAAGCTGGCCCAAAAAAAGCCATTTAGTATAAGCTGCGTTGTTTTATTCATGTTTGCAAGTGACAATACGGTCAAGTCGCTCACCTGATGTAAAGCGCCACGCCTGAAACTGTAATAGAGGTTATCCCCAATTCCAGGTTTCCTGACGTTTATAAACGCGTACGACGTTCGTTTCACGACCAGGATACAAAACGTGTTCATGTTTACGAAGATTGCTGCGCTCGTGATCATCATAGTTGGCGGCATTGTGTGGCTGGCTCGAGGTACCAATATAGCCTTTAATGTATTGTGTTTTAAAACCTATAACAACAAACCTATTAATTTCATGGTTTACGTTTTGGAGCGCTCGTGACATATCTGGCTAAGTTCTTCATAACAGATCAATTAAGTTAAGCACTGTTCCGTTTAGTCACCATTTGGATGGATGGCAATTTCAACTGAGCGTTCCCGAGCTTCAGAGGGCACGTTAAGCAGACGGTTCCGGCCTTTTCAAAGTTGTTGCGCTATGACAGAGGCTTTCAGGCGGATGCGCCATGACAGAGTTTTACAGTTTATCTGGCTTCCATAGATTTCTTTAGTTTGGGCTAAATGGCGTTGTCTTTTGTGAAATGTCCGCCAACATTTATTTATTTACTTTTTAAAAGGCGCGTCATACATGTCAATACTCATATATATCAATACATTAATGCTTATTATAGTGTAATATTTTCGATAATTTTGGGACACATACAACTACATTTGTATTGCTCTAGGTAACGTGGAGCACTTTGAAGATGGCTGGGCAGGCACCAAAACTTCAGTGAGCGACTGGTCAGTTGCATTCTACTCGGGAATCTTCTCTTACTCGGGATGGTAAGTTTTTGAGACATCTCTATTTGCATTCGCTCCTATTCGACATGAATACCAATAGCAAGGGCCATGCCTAAAAAGCGCCTCGAATGACTTTTCATATAATCGTAGAGGTTAATTCTTTACAAAATTATAGTTGGAAAGAATTTATAAAAACAAATTTAACAGACGAGCGAGCTAAACTAGCCTTGACACTAACTAACTTAATCATTAATAAAATTTTAGTTTACTATCACATTAAATAAATAAATTCTAAAATTCTAAATTCTAATTCCAAATTGAGTAAGCAAGCATGGTGGCTGATATTGAAAAACTGTTCTATTGTTTTCAGAAATATCGACTTCATGCAAAAAACAACATAATATTCCAGAAATTAATATCTGGAAAGTTGGCACTTAACATCAGCCGAATAGATAAGCCATCACATAAAAAAATCCTACCAATTGCAGGAGCTACCTTAACTTTATGACGGAGGAACTGCGAGATCCGTTTGTTAATCTGCCGCGCGCCATCTACGTGTCTCTACCGATGGTGACAGCTATCTACCTGCTCGCCAACGTGTCTTACCTGGCTGTGCTGGGTCCTATGGGCGTTAGAGTCACTGAGGCGATTGCTGTGGTAAGCGAACTTACAAACTACCAAAGCAAAAGCTGGTAAAGAAAGAAAGAAAAAATATATATTAACTAACTCACACAAAGAAAAACAAAGAAAAAATAACATAGATAAGTAATAAAAATAAAGTAGGTAGGTAGGTACAAACATCAATAGAAAAAAAAGGTACTACTTACATAAATAAAAAAAAAAAAATATATACAATTTGTGATGTGAGTAGGGGTCAAATGGTCCCTGACACAGCATAAGCTACATCACACCTGATAAGGAACGTTGTAACACTGGTATTCTGCCAGGGCCTAAGTTGGGTGACATCACAGGCAACCAATAAAATAAAATAATAACAATAGGTATAGGTAAATATACATATTAGGTGTTTATATATTGTATATAATGAATGAATGAATGACATAAACAATAAATAGATTACGTTTTTAAGTACTTACATAGAGTCAGATGAATATATTACTCTTTGGCTAAAATCAACATGTCAGTAGTGCCATCTACATTGTCTTAAAGTAAACTGACGGTATTCTAAAAACAAATCGAAACAATACAAGTGAATGGTATCAGTACATTTAGTACTACGTACAGAATAGCCACTCTCCACCTCTCACCGGTTTTAGTTGCTGTGTCCTACCTGGCTGTGCTGGCACCTATGGCCACTCTCCCCATCTCCTACAGGTTTTACTGACTGTGCCAGCTATGTGAATTTTGACACCTACTCATTCGAACCATTTGGGTGTTTAGACATGTGAACAGCCATACCCTGTAACCCTCAAAGCTGAGGTTCTGGTTTGTGTTGGCAGGACTTTGCGAGCGCGGCGCTCGGCTGGCTCCGCTGGGCGATGCCGACGCTGGTGGCGGTGGCGATCCTCGGCGGGCTCTCGGTGCACGTGATGGCGTCCTCGCGGATGTGCTTCGCGGGCGCGCGCAACGGGCACATGCCCGAGCTGCTCGCGCACATCAACACCAAGTGCATGTCCCCGCTACCATCGCTTCTGTTCCTGGTGAGTATGGCGGGCACAGATTTACAGAGTGTTACATTTTTTTAAAATAATTTATGTCAGCAAGTGACAGGACAATCAAGGCGCTCACCTGATGTTAAGCACCATGCCTGACTATTACAGGTGCAGTGCCACCCAAAGCTTAAGGTTTTTAAGTGTTCGCGTGGCACTGCACTGCGCTTATCACCCCGAGACATTGTTGTTAAGTCTCTTCACCCAGTAATTTCACTTGCTACAGTGCCCTTCAAACCTGAATACAGTGCAGCTTGCACACTACTGCTTGGAGGTAGACTATCTGACACTGCAGTGGTACCCACCAAGATGATCTCTTGCTGAAGAGTCCTACCACCAGGTAAACATGCAATATAACACGCAATAAAAGAATTTGCCGTCCACATTGTCGCAATGTCGATATCAAATGACGTATCATGCCATGTAACAGAATTCCCATAGTGTGGTCGCTTTGACGCGCACAAACTGAGCACACTACGCGCACGAATAGAGCATTTCAAACCGTGCGCGCCGGGATCCGACATTTGTGGCTTTGTTCGCCGAACACAAAAGGGCGCGCAGTCTGCACGGAGCGCCAGGGTGGACGAGTAGTGTAAATGTATGTGGTGTGTGTGTTTGTCTTCTCGTCATATCCACTCGTGGTTTTCAAGGTTTCGGGAACTTTGATTAAGTGATTTAAGTGTCTTGTAATGAATCTAACTTAATGGGAATCCAACTTAATGAGAATCGTACTTAATGGGAATTCAACATAATAAGAATTCAACATAATAGGAATCCAACTTAACGGGAATTCAACTTAATGGGAATCCAACTTAATGGTCCGGATTGGATGTTCACAGATGTGCATATCGCTGGTGATGCTGATCCCTTCTAATCTGACGTCTCTGATCACCTACTGCACGGTGGTGGAGTCCTTCTTCACCACGCTCAGTTGTTCCGCCGTGCTGTGGCTGCGGTACAAGAGGCCTCATCTCGCGAGACCCATCAGAGTAACTATTTTATATATTTTTACTGTGTTTAATTGTCCTTATATTGCGTTTTTTTCTCATCGTTTAATTAAACGGGTCAGCTCATAATAATAAGAAATATTTTATTCTGCGTTTGTTTATATTTATATGTCGTTTCAGACGTTTTACTCGTAAGGAGTTTTTGTTGGTCATTTTATTTTTAAGTCGTTCAATCCCACAGCGTTTCCACCAGAGATGTGCGAGGATATGTAGCGAGGGATGTGTTTGTTAGGAACCAATCGAATAATTCCTAATTCATTTTTTTATTTGAATCCAAGAAATACATAGTTACAATATTTACTTAACCACTAGTTCAATAAACATAAATTCATGCAAAATCATATCATATTGTATATACTTTCTAGTTAGTAAGTAATAGGTGCTTTGCTAGCCCTCACACTAGGATTCCC
Source organism: Colostygia pectinataria (assembly GCA_951394395.1). NCBI lineage: Eukaryota > Metazoa > Arthropoda > Insecta > Lepidoptera > Geometridae > Colostygia > Colostygia pectinataria. The sequence continues at coordinate 15,361,879 of OX596348.1, read as the reverse complement.
TTTGTTGTGTGTGGCTAGAATCACTTAATTTACCTAGCCTCGCTCTGCCCAGCTATAATGAAGTGATTCTATTGGTTCCTACCAAAAGCATCCCTCGCTACACATCCTCGGCCATCTGTGGAGGAAACGCAGCCTTATGCTTGATTGTCCTTCTAATACGGACCCTTTTTTAGGTATATTGGTATTGTGGGGATTCTCCACATTATTATACTTAGTTAGTTTTATCTCCTACCTAGATACCTAATACCTACCTATGTACTATAAAATACTTTTATTTTATTTTATAATACATATTAGATACCTATTCTATTTATTCTAACATTTATACACACATACAGAATCAATCATACCTACTTCGTATATACTTTTTTTGACTGTTATGTTATGTTGTTCAGGTGCAGACGTGGATGCCGGTGGTATTTGTGTGCGTGTCGTGCGTGCTGTTGGTGGTGCCGGTGGTGTCCGAGCCGACGGCGGTGCTGGCCGGCGCGCTGATGACGCTGGCCGGCGTACCGGTCTACTTTGCGCTTGTGCGGACCCGCCCTAAGTGCCTCGACGCGGTCTCTAGTAAGTACACTCTCAATTCATTATTAAAAAAACAAAAATTTTAAACTATAAAAAATTCTTCGGCAGATTGTGAAAACGTCATAAAGCTACGTGCTAACGGTTATACCAACCGTCATGAAATAAATAGGTACACTAATTTTCTACTCTCCCGGGGTTCTGTATAATGGTAGGCAAACCATAATGATTTTCCCACATACATTCTCGCTTATATTCGATGGTTTTAACTGTATATGGAAAACCATCTTGCACAATTTAGCGTCGTAGCGCCCAGCTTAATGGGAATTCAACTTTCGGGGAATCCAACTTAATGGGAATTCAACTATCGGGGAACCCAACTAAATGGGCATCCAAATTAATTATGTATACGCCCATTGTAAGTATACAGCTTTTTAAATGATTTATTCAACTGAAAATCTCTATTTTTATAGCAAAATTTACACATGTTTGCCAGAAGATATTCCTCTCAGCCGTTGAAGACAAGGAAGATTGAATCTCTTCTTAAGCTATAGCTTTGATATGTGAATGTGTCGCTTTATATTCGTCTCTCTGTTTATCTAAGTATTTGTACAGATTTCTACCTCAGATTAATTATAGTCTCAGCCTTCAATCTGATAAAACATTATACTATTAGTTATTCTGTGGTGGTATTATATCAATAACTAGTGTAAGGAAAAAAAGAGTAATTTGAATTTTATATAAGTCTGTAAACTCTTGTTATAATAGGTATTGATTTTGCAAAAAGTTTGACTTTTATGCCGCACGGATCGTTTCCCTCAGAGGGTAGAATGTTATGTTTGCGCTTATATGAAAAAAAAAACTAATTTGACTTTTGTATTTGACTCTTTATTAACGCATGACGACACTATTGTAATATTTGCTAATAAACTGCCATTTTATTATTTTGATTTTACCGTAACTAAAACAAAAATATATATAAAAGAGCTTACAAGATCACTGCATATTTGTTAGTTATATATTAAATTTCTCGAATCTAGTAACATTAGTTATGTTAATATGCAATGTTACTTAATTTTTCCTTTAACAAATCCATTGTGATAAATATTTTAAGAAAAATCTCTGTCATTCTCGACAATCAATCTCTCTCAAATGGGTTTATTTAACTTACACCCAGTTTTACCCCACTAGAATACCCATAAATATTAAAATATGTTATCTATATCAAAACTCGATAGTCGGATCATAAGCTTTAACTTTTCCAAAGTTCACTTCTTGTTTAGGTGTGTACTTAGCTGTCCAACAGATAAACGTACAAACAGATGGACAAACAAACACCGGAGTGAGACCATAAGTTTCGTTTATACAAAACTGGAACGCAACAATAATGATCTAGAAAAGTTATAATATACTGTTGCGTCATTGACTGATCAACATCACCATAACTGTAAGAACAAGACGCACGAAATATATATTTTATGTGGTGTGGCAAAAATTAGATGTGGAGAAACGAATTCTCGAAAAACATCCTCTATGCATAAAACAGAATATTAGTACTACGTACTACGTACTATTATATTTAGTACTGCCCTATGTGCAGGGGATGAGTGATGCGTAGTTAGAAATTAAGCTGAAATGTAATCTCGCGCTTGGCAAGTAATTATTTGGTATAGTAATAGCTTTGCTATGTAAGCTGACTGAATAATTATTCTATATTGTGCCTTATAGATCACGGAAAAGAGGCTAAAGTTTTAAAAGTATTCTACAATTTCATTTTGTAAGATCACATTTTTATTTATATAATGTTGGTATTTTTATGAGTTACTTTTTTATTGACTTTTAATAGTTTTAAGTACGATTAGATTAGTTTGGTTTGTGTTTTATTTTAATATTTACTATATATAACTTACTTAATATTACTTTAATATTTACTTATACTATTACTTATATATAAACTTGTGCACTTATTTTGATTGATTAAAAAAAACTGATAAAATGTGCCATAAGTATATTATACTGTTTCGAAAATGTTTTATTGTATGCTAATTCATAAATTGTGATTATAACGATTTGATAGTACTTACTGTTTTTTTATTCCACAACCCCCGTACTAAAATACTGAGATGACCATTATTATTATTCATTTGTAGTTCACCTTTTATCAATAGTTAGGCGACGATTACGTACACTAGGGAAAATTTTGTTCCTAATTTTGCCAGAAATAAACGACTAAATCAACGTGACCCTGCAACGTTGCACGGTGTCCCGGAACATGCCCCGCAACATTATATCGTGTAACAAATGTTTGGACATGTTGCTTGCTCCCCCGCTCCGAGAACGAGCGCACGTGTCCCACGCATGGACGTGTCCCACGTCAGTGCGCCATTTGTCACAGAACGTACGTGTCACGTTGCGCACACGACTACGTTTTCGAGACTCGTACCATGTATGCAGCACTAAATCGCCACAACCTACTCGTCGACATATGTCCCGCATCACGCAATTTTTACGCGTAGCTCCCCTCTGCTTTGGTCGTTATTTAAGTCAGTTTTGAAAACGAGACACTCTCAACCAACAGCACTAGGGCCAATCACAAAAAAACTTCATTATACAATAGCAAAACCAGTGAGACGGAGCAGTGTCAAGGCTAGTCGGGCGCGGTATCGTCCAGCAGACGTATTTTACATGCGATACGTTAAAGTTTGCGATTGTCAAACGAGTTTCTCCTGATTCGCCCTCTACAGATATTTTCATATTTGCTAAATACTGAATATGGAAAAAATAAAGCAGTTTCAAACTTAGAAATTTAATAAGAACGGTTAACAAGTTTGCAAAAAAAACTATAAATTAAACTAAATCTAACGTTACAAAATAAAAATATTGCTGCAGTAGACATCTTCTCGAAGGAACCCGGAACATTGAGATAGACGGGCGTCTTGTATCGCAAATTTAGGGGCCGTGCGTTGACAACCAGATGATATTAAATGCCCCAAAAAAGGATGCTGCCTTGAAGACGCCGCCACAAATGTTCCATCAGCGGCAATAGAAAGCAAATAAGACTCTAGCGTATTCTTTACGGTCCTACTACCACGTCTTTTTATATCTGGCGTTCCAAACGCCGGCAGTACCAAAGGTTCCGAAATTAAATAAGATGGTCCAATGCTATCAGAGACGATTTGAAAGTCGTAGATAAGAACCACTTGAGGCGCACCGGTTGCGTTAAGTTTCGAATGGTTCGCGGTGGACGATAAGGAGTCGTTCAATAGCTTCAGACTAAGATGAGGAGGTATTACCAATGGATCAGAATTGTTGCTTTGTTCCACATTCTCAACAGATGAGTTCAAAACCTTTGGCGCATACGTGGTCTCAGGCGTATGGTCATCAGATACGTCTCGCTTGGCTCTGTGAGTTCGTATCAGGATGACAGGTTTTGTTTCAGGCGGGGTAAAAGTGAGAGTTTTGTTGAAGAACGAACGTGTTTCGTTCAGGACGCGGTTGACCAGTCCGAAGAAGATGGCGAAAAGAGCAGAGTCATCCTCACTGTCTATTTTGTTCAGAGCATTTACGTAACTCTCGGGCTTGATGCCATCGTTGTGCTGCTTGAGGATCGTGGCTTTTTTTCGGTTGTCGTGATCGTTGTCTTCATATACTCTTTGAAGGTCCAGATCCATGCCAATACCTCCGTTTTCCCAGACAGAGAAGACGCGCGCGTAGAACGGTAAATAAGATGTCGGGATAGTTCTCCACTTGAACCGCAGCGGGGTTTTAGCCATGTACTTACTCAGCGGCATGATAGTAACATTAACATTTTGAAATCTACTCTGAAATTCGGCCATAGCTTGCTGGAAGGTTTCGTCCGTTTTGTAGCCGTACGACCCGTATGGGTAGTAAGGGTTCAGTTTATTGATATATCGGTTCTGTTTTGGTCGTGCCGTGTAAGAGTCGTCGATGAGGAAGATTACGTTGAAATGCAGGCGTGGATATTGAGTGGCCATGTTGGATAAGTACTCCGAGTGCCACAAGAAAGGTACCTGCGTAGAACATTTTATTGTAAGATTTACGTTTTTTAAATAAATCTTACTTTTTAGGTTGAGTTGTGACTTTTTACCAATGGTGAAACAATCAATAAAGGCGAATATACCAACTGAAAACATTTCCTCGAACTCGGTTACTTAGACCTAGATGGTTCAAGAACCGTCGCCCCAATAGGTGCATTACAAAGAAATTGAGAATAATCGTGCACTGTTTTCACATTAAGCATAGATAAGACGATTTACTTAGTGTAATAATACCTGTTCTCCTCGCTGCATTAAGTGGTGATAAAAAACGTTGCTGGCAGGCTTAGACGAATTGCACTTCACGAAAACAAACTGATGGCGGTGATATGCGCCCATGCCCATCGCATAGAATACCAGAAACGATATCCCGAAGAGGATCAGCGTCATCCAACATGCGGTCATGACTTCTAAAGAGCGAAATAACAAAGTTTTGTATAGTTCTCTCGGCGGATTTTTTATAGATGTGATGCGCAAAGACAATTTTGTTTAAAAAAACTCTATAGTGCGCATCGAAACGGCTAACTTCACGGAAGCCTAGATCCACCGAGAGAACTTTACACACATACACAAAAGTAGTAAAACTCTAAAGGCATCAAAGACAGGTACCCTTAGAAATCTTTAATTGGCATTGTTTTGAGATTTTGTTTTTTTTAGTAAGAGTCGAAACTAACCAGGCCATCGGGAGCACCACGGTTTCTTACGAGAACACTGCACTCCCCATCCTGGGGTGAGGACAGTCTGTGCCGGTGTACTATCTCCCCCACCATCGACCTTCAAAAGAGGATATTGCTCTTCTGGTTTCGCATCAGGACCACGGTCACCCATGGTGGTTTTCGAATCTAGAGTTAGATAAACTACAGATTATTTCCATCAACTTCGCATTGAAGCAGACGGTTTCACCAAACCTGCCGAATTTACAATTAACGTACCTTTGGACATCTTGTTACGGGTATATTTTTAATAAAATATATTCTATTCTCCAAAATATAATCAGGGTGAGTGATTTTCTGATATGTAAAGCACAGACATTTGCAAAAAAAAGTGACACATTCGAATTTTAAATTCGTAAGTAAAAAATAATCATAAATTAAAGTATGACCAAAGAGTCAAAGAATATGACATCATTTATTCCATCTATTGGTCTTTTGTCTGTTGTGAATTTGGGAAAAACTTTTTCACAACTCATGATGGGAGGGTTTACTTTGTTTTTTAGGTACTTAGCATAGGTATGCCTAGGCATGCTCAAAGCGGTCTACTATGAACTAAGTACGAAGGTTTTTAGGTAGTTACACATTTAATAAACCATTTATCGGCGCTAACAAGTTCTCTAGCGATCAATCTACTTTTGCATGCTAATTGACCATTTGCTGTAATTGATTCGGAGTTTACTCAGTCGACCGGCAATTTCGCCCAAACTCACCGAATATGGGGCGTGCTATTTTAGTGCTTATTTTGGTGACATGGCTGAGAACGGTAAGTTTTCTATTTAGATTACCCTGTATCAGGAGAGTCAGAATTTGCTATAAGGCGTTGTACTGTTACTGTCGGCGGATTTATGCAATCGTGAAGTTAGCCGTTTCGATCCGCAATAGAGCTATTTCGAACTATATTGTCTTTGTGCATAGGTATGCGTTTCTTGGTTGAGCTATGCATGCATACATGTAGATAGGACGCTATACCTACTTTTAATGAAACTACCTACCCATCTTCTTGCTAAAACAAAAACGGCGAGACTGATTTGGCTAATTTTGGTCTTGAATAAACACACAACACACGTTTGTACACAGGGAAGGTTTAAACGGTGAGAAACTATGGAGAAATTGCGAAAAATATAAATTTAATGAAACCGCGCTGGGTCAGCTAGTTATAAATATATTTTAACAAAACTTCATTTACCTAACAATAATAAGGCCGACATTATATCTAAAAAGCCACCGTTGTTCGGAAAATGTTGCAGGTATCGTGCGGGCGCGCTCACTTCAATAACATGTCTGCTCAAGAGTTCACGACTCCTGCTGACGAGATCGCACCAGCACTGCCTGATGATGGCTTTCAGCAGTCTACCGTCATAGCCGGTCTAATGCCAGACTCTTTTGGGGAGATGTTTAATTTCCTTGACGGGGACAGCTTCGGCATCGGTGAGCAAAAATTTTTTTTTTTTTTTTTTTTAATTCGTATGACATCTACATGGTAAATGGCTACCGTAGCCCATGTACGCTTGCAACATCAGAGATATCACTTGCGTGCGCGCTAAAGCCTCGGTCTGTAATTTCACCTGAAATCATATAGGTACCCTTTGAACCGGAACACAGCAATGCGAGCATTATTGCTTGGCGGCAGAATTAGGTACATAAGTAAGGGTATGGTTTACGGTGAAATTACTGGCACATGAGGCTTTCGATTTCCTCTGGCAAGCGTCCATCCATCTTGTGGGCCGTACGCTTGGTTGCCACTTCAGTTGTATAAAAAAAAGTACCTAGTTCTTCCCCGGACGAGCTTTTTCCAAAGAACTCTGCTTCTCTTTGTTTACCAGCGAAGCGTTTTTTCAAACACAGTATAAACAAAACATGGTGTGTTTTAAGTACCTACCTACGGTCTTCTTCGTGTTCATTAAAGAGATTATAAGATCGTAAACTATTCCAGGACCAATGCACGAGTTCGTCTATGGCTGGCAGGCGATAGTGAACACTATGAGCATGAAGAACAACGTTGAAGTTCGCAAGCGCGCTGGTTTGCAACGCTTCGCTTTGGCCGGCATCAACGGTATCACCCTGATTTCACACATTGGGGTCACTGAGATCATGATCAATGGGACCAGGACCTACTGCTTCGGGGGGGTCTCTAGGCCTCCTGGCAGGCGGAGCGTTATTTGCAAGGTATTATGAGGATGGGTTTTTAGTAGTTACAGAAACCTGTCTAATTTACGGGGGTAGACTAGTGGAATAGGATATCACATTAAAACTATTGTTAAACACGTTTTGAGGTTACCCCGAGCATTTACTATAAAAGCCGAGGAAGCGGCTGCCCCTTTCTGTTTCGAGTCGTAGTGCTGGTTACGTTAATAATTATCGTAGTTTTTGTGTTAAAGTTTATGTACCCTCATTTAGTTAAAATCATTAATCATCATTATTATATGATGTTGTTACTTAGGATGTTGCTGTTTTCAGGGTGCCATGTACCAGGAAGGCAGGTTTTCCTGTAAAGTACCTTTCTTGAGGTACCCAACTGCGTTGGGGTATAGATATTGTATAGACAAGTACGCAGCCGTCAATTCACTCGATGGAACGCACAAAAGTAAGATAACAAAAGCGCTTAACAATTAAAAACTTGGTTATTTTGGTTTTTATAGTGTTAACCATCACACAATAATAAAGATTATAATATCCCAAAAATTGATTCTCTTCAAGCGCAACCGCAACCTCCGCTTGATAAGCGGGTGCTCTACCAATTGAGCTATCGAGACGTATTTCGCTTGCTTGAAACAATCCTTGGGAACCGGATGCCTTGGATTCGGCTTGAAGCGCCGATAGAAGGTTGCAGGTTCAAATCCCGCTTGAGGCGAATAATTTTTTGGGATATTATAATCTTTGATTAAAAACTTGTTAATAAGTGAGTTTAATGAAGCAGTACCTATGTAAGTGCACTGGTCGTCTAGTGGTAGTGACCTTCCGATCCTAAGGTCGTGGGTTCGACCCGGTCTTGCACCAATAGATTTTTCTGTTCAAATTATGTGCGCAATGCCAGTGCTCTCATACGGTGAAGGAAAACATCGCATGAAAACCGGCATGTCCAAGAACTGAAAATTCGAATGACATGAATCCAATCCGCAATGGGTCTGCGTGGTGGATTAAGACCCAATCACGAGAGTGGGCCAGTAGCCCAGTGGGAACATCAGAAGGTTGTCATGATGTTATGTAATGTAATTAGTTTCATAATCAAAGCTATGATTTTTCAGAAACATACTGCGCTAGAGGCGAGTCTGTCCCTAAGTTCCACTACGACTATATCTGCGAGAGAAGAGACATCAAGATCAAGAGGATCAATCTGACGGACCCTAACGAGCGGTTCAACATTAAGAACCCTGTCGTGAGGAGGGCGGAGTACTACAGAGCACCCTATGATATCCTCAAAGCATGTCCTGACTGGTAAAATGCACCTTCTATTCATCATCATGACAGCCTTCTAATGTTCCCACTGCTGGGACACTGGCCTACTCTCAGGCGAGAGTGATTGGGTCTCAATCCACCACGCGGACCCAATGCGGATTGGTGGATGGCACATGTCTTTCGAATTTTTTTAGTTCTTGGACATGCCGGTGTCCTCACGATGTTTTCCTTCACCGTGTGAGAGCACTGGCATTGTGCACATACATTTTTCAATCCATTGGTGCACGACCGGGTTTGAACCCACGACCTTAGGATCGGAAGGCGGGGTCACTACCATTAGACCACCGGTGCTCACCATGTTCTATTAACATCTATTTATTTACTAAGTGGTATGTAGTGGTGCGATCGATGTGGCGCAGCGGGCGCAGGTCCGCCTGCGACGCGGAGGTTGCGTTCGATTCCCGCCTCGGGCCAAATGTTTGTACGATCTACAAATATTTGTTCCGGGTGTTCTGGGTATAATAAAAAATATCTATCTTTGTATTGTGTTGTATATTGTATCAGTCATCTAGTACCCATAACACAGCTCTGCTTAGCTTGGGGCTAGATGATGTTGTGTGGATTGTCCTGCATTATTTATTTAATGTTTTTTAACTCTCGAAATATAAATATTTCGGTTTAATGAGACTCACGGGCCTAAGCCAAGTGCGAATCATGTTGAGTAAGACAGGACGTCTTCTTGTAAGAACTTACGGACAATCCTAAAGGTGTTAAGAATTGCAGCTTTCTGCATTGCATATCCATATCCAAGCAGGGCATGTACCTATGTATTTTCTACACCGAGTCACAGATCCATGGCATTCCGTGGTTCTTTTAGGTTTGCGGCTTCAAAAGGGTGGAACGTATTGCCACCACCAGTTCGCGCTATAAAAACAGTAGTGACATTCAGAGCAACTGTGAGAAAGATACTTTTGCAAAGCCAAAAACTTTGGGACTGACTATACCTATTTTTAGTGCCCATGTGTATGTATTATTGTGACATGTTGATAATAATGTGTGTATAAGTATTTTGTTAGTATGTACCTAAATGTATTGTATCTAATCTACATAATATTATATGGATAAAATATGTTGCTCATAGCATACCTACTTTCATAGTACCACCTGTGTATATTTCTAATGTTGTTATAATTTTAGTACCTATATTCTACTCAGCCGTTCCTATTTCCGGTATGTCCGTGACCTACATCGTTGGGCCCTGTCAGAATACCAGTAGCCACTTTGAATGCTAGTTCAAAGTAGCCTTAATGCTGAGACAGGGCCTTTTGGGCCTACATTCATAACACAGCATTACCTATCTACTTTTTATGTGTACCTGCCTATTATGGTTTTTATTTTTATTTTTTAGTATGGTGTACCTTTATTAAAAGGACTCCAGTTAGACATAAGTAGATACGTACAATTAGTATGTAAAAATGTACCCAATAAAGTGTTCTTTCTTTCTTTCTTTCTTTCTTTCATTGTTATATATGTGTTCTCCGGGATATCAAGATGCATAAATTTCGGTATCACTCCTGACCACCAATGGTACAATACATACTTTGTTTAGCTTCCATAATTATTATTATTATCATGTTCTAGAGTTCTAGAACATTCGAATCAATCACGAGAATTTTCCAACATGTTGTAGGTACGGCTGCAACCTCAAAATCTCTCCCGACATGATCCACCAAGAGCTTCCAACTGCGCTGATGGACGCAAACGAGACTGCATTCGTCGGTCACGGTGGGAAGTATTGGCTTTCATTGTACTATACCCAGGTAAACACACCTACTAGAGCTCATTAAAATGGAGGACAGTTACGCAACGCAACTCGGTTGCAATCCGATTTCAATCAGCAAACTGTCAATAAGCTGTCATATTCATACAAAATATGTCAGGTTTTGATTGAAATTAAGATAAGCATCCGAATTACTTAATCGGATATCGTAGTGTTGGTTGTCTTTTCTTAGAGCGATCATCATATTGAAGCCGAGCCAACCAATAGAATCCTGTCATAATTGCGTCACGCCTATTTCGCACAATGCTATTGCTGCTATTGGTTGCCTTAGCTCCGCTGCGTTCCTCTTAAATGATAAATGATATATATCATTGATATAAAATTCAAAGCAATTGCTTTGTCAATTTGCTTTTGTGAGCAAAAATGACAAACATTTGTTCTGAAATCGATTCAACAAGGCAATGCTTGCATGCAATTATTGAACGGTGTAAACGGGCATTTATTCTAGTTGTCGACGTATGCCATCTACTTCCAAGCGCACGGAGAGTATCCCTGGCAGTCCAACAGACCTATCGTCTCCATCGACAAAGGTATTTTTAAGATATAAAATACAGTAACCGCTTACCATCTATAAAGGGTCATTCATTATCAACCTGCCAAACTTAAGGGATAGGTTCCACACATAAAAATAAAATATATGTAAGTACCTTTTTATGTTTATTTTGTCTTAAAAAATCCAAGAAAACAAAAAAAATCGATTCCTTTTTTCTGCTCAATTATTATTTATCATTGTTGGGAATTGAGGTAAGCGGCGTAATAATGAAATATTCGAGTGTGCGCGCCCCGTAGTGGGTCATTGACACGCGCAGGTCAAGGACGCGCGGGCTATTGACCCGCGGTTCATTGCCGCGCGGGTCACTGACACGTGCCGAGCGCTGCCTTTTAGATTTCTAACTAGGATAACTAATTATTAAGCACAATTACGATTAACTAGAATTAAAAAAAAATGTTTATAAAAAATGTATTTGTTTTGTATGGAACCTATCCCTTAAGTTTGGCAGGTTGATAATGAATGACCTTATATAGTGGGCCATACGGCCGTACGCTTGGTTGCCACTTTAGTGGTAAGTATTAAAAAAAAAAAGTCTGGTGATGCCGTAGGCGAGTATAGTATACCTCTCGAAGAATCTCGGTTATCGTGAAGTAGCTGTTTCAAGCGCAATAGAGTTTTTTCAAACTTAATTGTTTATGCTCAAACTTCTAACTTCACGATGGCCAAGAACCGTCAAGTACTGTACCCGGTTGAGATACGAGTGATCGCGGGTTCGGTTCCAGCTGCGGAACAAATGTTTGCATGATATTATTTATTTTTAATATATCATGCAAACATTTGTTCCGCAGCCGCGGTATTTTTTCGCAATTGTTCCATAATTTCTCAGCGTTTAAACCTTCCTTGAAATATTTGTAAGAGTCCAGCTCGTACAAATATTTTAAAATAAAAATTAGCCAAATCGGTCCAGCCGTTGTCGAGTTTTAGCTAGACTAACGCACAGCATTTCATTTTTAATTTTAAGAAAAAATATTCGTGTCCCAGTCACAGCTCCAGTACCTAGTAGGAAATCATAAAAACTTGCTAGCATTGTGTCCCGTTTTCCAGGCGGCATTTGGGAGCAACTGCTCAAAGCCAACATAGGGCCGGACATGAACCTGCACTACAACTTGAACGGCATCTACAACCGGCTCGGCAGCGGGAACGTGTTCCCGGACCTCATGAGGAATAATGGACAGGTACTCTGCAATTTCGTGTATTCCCGATTGTCCCATTAACCGTGTCCCCGTTAATGGAGACAGTGGGTAACATTTAAATAAAATAAAAAATTTACTTACTAGCTGTCGCCCGCGACTTAGTTCGCGCGGAACTCGGGAACCTTATTTTTTCGGGATAAAAATGTAGCCTATGTTTCATTCCCGGTCATCATCTATTTATGTTTTAAATTTCAGCCAAATCGGCTTTGTGGTTGTCGAGTTATAGAGGAAAAAACATCCATCCAAGCATCCAAACTTTCGCATTTATAATATTAGTGTGAAGTGTGACTAGCGGCTCGTCCCGGCTTCGCACGGGTGGACATAAAATATAGCCTATGTAACTAAGGGTTGTGGAGAAAGAATTACTACAGATTTTCGCTAATCCCATTTTTATTGTAACCCATACTTTAAATCATATCCACGAAATTTATTTATTTATTTATTTAAAATCTTAGAATAAAAAAAATGTGTGGTACTACAGTACCCACGGACGTTCAAGTGGTTAGGGATACAGTTAAAAACTGGTTCGAGCTTCCAATCTTTCAGTCTCCTTGTCAAAAATGGGCAGGTATTAGTGTTGCCAGTGAATCTAGGCTGTCGTAAATGAGTTGTTTCACGTAGTATGGAGCCGGGCCCACTTTGTGAAGGAGTGCAACACAATTGAACTGGTTTATTAGGTACTGTCAAAGTCAAGATGCTTCACTTCACTTCACTTCTTTGTTTATGGCGTCTGTGGCTTAGTTAAGTCAAGATGCGTCACGTTCATTGGCTAATAGCTGTCATGGCGGACTACTAGTGTTCCCGTTTTAGGAAACTCAACACATAAACATTTTTTCTTTAGAACTTTGTTTGTCTACTTAAAAATAAAATTGTTGGTTACTGTTAGTCTTATATTTTTTCCAATTTTTCTATGGTGTTACAAAGACCTAGGCCACTATGAAATTGGTCCTCATGCTAGTTGGACTGGTATTGTTATCAGAAGCACTCGATATTATCAAATTCCGTTTTGGTGTGTTTTAGGTGCAACCTGCGAATTTCAGGTCTGACTCGCGCGACGGAGGCAGCGAAGATATCCTTATCGGAAACGCTCACAGCATGGGCAGTGAAGGAGGTAAGCCCTTAGTAGCAAATAGCGGCCCGGTATACCTAGCCTCAGCCCGGCCATAAAGCCTGTCTTGTCTATTTTATAATTTTGCACGCCTAACTTTGAAGCAAAACATAATGATATTAATAACTACCTACCTAAGATCTAAATGTAACTGATATATGTTTTACTTAGGTTTGGCGAATACAATATCTTTATCTTTACAGTCATTAAGTTGATAGTAAAGGCTCAAAACTGTCGTCATGGCTCTCTTTGAGCGAAGTTTAAATATGCATTGGATGTCTAATTGGCTGATATTGATGATAAAATAGGTAGTTGATAATGATGATGATGATGATGATGTATTATTGTTACAGGTGATGGCGGATATCAAATGCTTCACGAGTCTCAGGTCCAGGCCAACTTTGAACACGGCAAGAACTTGTCATAAGCTAGCATAATGACGCAGACTTTTTTAATAAATGATACAAAGTATAATTTTGTTTTAATATCAATTTTGTTTGTTTATAGTGTCTAGCACGACTAGTTTCGAAGTCACGACCTTAGGATCGGAAGGCGGGGTCACTACCTTCCGATCCTAAGGTCGTGACTTCGAAACCAGTCGTGCATCAATGGATTTTTCTTGTTACATCATAGTGAGCACAAAACATTGGGCTATTCCCAGTAGTTTTACTATTTGAACTACTGTGAATTTTGTTCCCGACAGTCTCACTCGTAAGACTAATGGAATTTTTTTACCCAATAGTCTTACCAGTAAAATGAAACTCCCAATAGTACTCCTAAGTAGGTAAACCTAAGTCACAGAACAGATAATTTAGTACCTACTACCATAAGTAATTGATAGACAACCTTACATAGTGAACTTACGTACCTAGCATATAGGTACATAAGGGCAGTTTCAGTTTGAACAATATCCCCAAATAAGTACACACATCCACGTTCATAATGGAACAATATAAAACGGGATTGCCTGGAGTGAATAATCGAATACGTTCTAACCCGGTCGTGAATGCACAATAAAAACAATATGATGACCCAATCACTCTCGCTCGAGAGAGTAGGTCGCAACTAAATGACAACTCATAGATAGTAGTGGAAACCAACTGCTAGGATAATGAAACATGATATAGTCTGTTATGTACTTACATACCTAAAATACTATTAACTGTTTTATAGGTTTGTATATTATTATTCTGACAGTTTGTGGTTCAATCACGCTGCAATGGCGGAACCGATTTGGATGAAACTTGAAAATCATAGCTCTTTATACCGAGCCTTTCAAACGAGAGCCTGAGTTGAGACAACACGTTCCTAAGCTTGAGAGAGACATCTAATAAAAAGTAAGTTCGTATGAGTCAGTGGCCAACTCTGGTGACAGAGTTTATAATAAGAATAATAATAAGACATCTTATAAGTAGCGTTATCGAGCCAACGCCAAAAATATTATCGAGCGAACGCCAAAAATATAGAGAGCAACCAAATGAGCAAGCGAACCGTTGTGAAGGGTTGTATTGACGTTCGAAGGCATTCATTATCTTTTCTTTGTTCCAACTTTCACACCACAGTCCATAACCCTTGTTCTCGCTTGTTGCTAGATACTCATTACTAGCTTTCGCTCGTTGCATGTGTATACCGGGCATTACGATCGTTATGTACGATACTTTACAAACGTACGATCCAACTTACGTACGTAGAATACGTACCAATACGTATGATCGCTCTCAAAAATCATCTGGTAATGGCAACCCTATTAATAATTCAAACACAGACAGACAGATTTATCATCTGTGCGTGCTGCTGTCTGTGATATTTCTGACATCTTTCTTTGTTTGTGCAATTTCTGTCGGGTCGCTCAAGAAAATTCCCGTTATTTAGCTTTCGTAATTTCTTCTAACAAAGGTATTTTGTGCTATAGTGTGACGGGCGCGATTGGTAGAGCAGCACCAGGAAATCGTCTAGCGCTCTGTGCCACCGTGCCACCAAGTTATTTTCGTTACACTATTATCGATTTTAGTCATCGTCAGTCATAATTATTGTTTTCATGCTGTTTATTTATTGGTGATATCGGGTGACTGGCGTGCGAGCGAGAATTTTCGGGTCACTGTACAAGCTAAGGTACGTGTGTATCGGAGCAGTGAGAGGTCGACGACGGTATCACCCCGTGACGCACGATGAGCACGGAGCTCCATGCTGCACCGTCGCTGTCGTCTCCTGTTTAATTATCTATCGATCATGACTATCTATTTATAGCGGGCACTAGCACCGAGTGTTGTGACAAGTGATGGATTCGCTCTCATTGCTGATGCTTTGGCTCTGTCTAATGTGCCAGAACAGGTGGTTATATCACTGCGCGCCAACTTTTTGTCTTATTGGTCAGACCAACAATATCTACTTGTAAATGTCATTGGTTGCAATTTAGAGATAATGGTCTGTTGTGATTGCAATTGTCCTTGACCACGCATTTCCTCAAATTGTTTTCTTATTGGCTTTATGAAAAGGCTTTCAATTTATTTAAGACATACCTACTGAGTACTGATTACATACAAGCAAATTTCCAAGCAATATATTACATTTTGTTAAAAATAAATCAACTTGGACCTATTTTACATGTTGTTAATTCCTTTGTATTGGGGTTTTTTCCATGTAAAATATTAAATTGATGGTGTTTTGTAGTATGTATGTAGTTTCTCTGCCAGCATGTCAATAGATAAGCTTATTATACAATCCAAATTTTGGCAACTACAAGATTATTATTGTTGTTTTAATATGTCATCATAAAGTTGACACCTACTGATGAATAGCACTAAATAATCTGCAGTTTTTTAAAACTATACAATAATTCTAACTGGAAACTAATGTATTTTTTTTTTAAGAATACATTTTAGAATAATGTATTCAATAATATTACAATCTAGCCTTACGTTTAGGCTAATGAGTAATTTTATGTTGACCTACTCTTATAAAATAAATTAGTTGCTAAGAATGTGTCCATTGGCACTTTTCTTACTGTCTCTATTTATTAAGGGGAAGCACTTTGTTCATGTGTTTATCGTCATTTTTTCACTCTATATTAGGGTCACTATTGATTTTACACTACTAACTCAAATGGTTTAGTCCTTTTGAGCCTTCTCACTATATCCATGTTGTCGAGGAGCTGGATTGCCTCGACATTTACATGATGGTGAAGTCGACGCTCATGAGCTTCTGCATAGTTTTTTACACTGTCGACGAAGTCTATCTTAAGGTTTCGGTGCCGATCTTCGGGAAACTAATGTATGATAATTAACTAAAACAAGGTAATATAATTTTATAAAATTTTAATCTGATAGATACTACATAAATGATACCAACACTTCACAACCAACCTTCCTAGATTTCTCTTAATGCAATTGAAATTGCTGTGTTAACCACATCATCTGACTCAACAGTTACACACTACTATTCAATGTGGTTAAATCATGGTAGAACCTGTAGAAATTAACTTAATAAGAATAAAATGAATGACAAGCCTTAATAATGTTGTGATTGTTAAACCCAACTACCCTCAAAGCTTAATTTTTTTTTTAAATGGTGTTTTCACAGTAGAACAATGTTCTCATTATTAATCAGCCTTCTGATGTAGTGTTCCCAATGTTGAGACACTGGACTACTCTACTTACTTGAAAGTTGGTGCAAATATATCGCCCCAGCACCAGATCGCCTCCGCTCATCATTTCGTAATTATGACCAAGTAAGGCCCACTCGAGAGCACCGGTGGTCTAGTGGTAGTGACCCCACCTTCCGATCCTAAGGTCGTGGGTTCAAACCCGGTCGTGCACCAATGGATTTTTCTGTTCGAAAAATTTATGTGCGCAATGCCAGTGCTCTCATACGGTGAAGGAAAACATCGTGAGGAAACCGGCATGTCCAAGAACTAAAAATTCGAAAGACATGTGCCATCCACCAATCCGCATTGGGTCCGCGTGGTGGATTAAGACCCAATCACTCTCGCCTGAGAGTAGGCCAGTGTCCCAGCAGTGGGAACATTAGAAGGCTGTCATGATGAAGGCCCATTCGGTGTGATGTTGATTAATGCGCTTACAGTATGATGATTCAAATAAACAATACTGTAACGCTCAAGTTCCGTTGATCTATTGCCGGGGCAATGTATCTATCCTCTCTGAAAGGAGAAAGAAGAAGATAGAAAGAAAATATGTTTATTCATGAAAAACACGAGCGTAGGTACATACAAAATGCAGTGAGTATAGTTCTCACGGCAGATCTCGGCCGTCGTGAAGTTAGTCGTTCCAATGCGCAATGGAGCTTTTTCAAACTAAATTATCTTTGCGCATCACAAACGGCTAACTTCACGGAAGCCTAGATCCGCCGTGCGAACTATACCTGGATACATTTTGAATGTAAAACTTTTAAAAATTTATTGGTCTTGCCTGACAAACAATGAAGCAAGTGAGTAAAGATTTGCTGGTTGATATCAGACCAAGACACATTACCTGTTTTAAATGGAATTAGAAAGTTAGATTTATTGTACTCTGGAATAGAATTGTGATGATTATCATTGTGTCTGTTTTGTGCAGTGTGAGCCGTGTCTTGGGGGAAAAGCAACCCGGGCACTACGGTGGCCCCAGACACACCGGCCCCAGCGCCCCAGCCTCCGGGTAAGTACTTAAGTGTAACCCACATACAACCCCGGTGGCGCCATCGCGCATATGATAAGATAGATTTTCACTCATAAAAAAACGAAACGCGATAAGGGGCGCTCTGATGGACTAATTTATGTCATCGGTTGTGCATTTCTAGGCGGTCCAAATGATAGTCCTTTGGTGATTTTTTATGGTCTTCTGAAAACATTGGATGTTTATTAATATCATGTCCTGCTTAAATGGCAACCAACGAAGCCCAGGAAAATCTACATTATCCAAATGAAAAGAAAATTCACATGGCCAAGTTTACCCACCCATTTTCAGGTTCTACTGTGAGGTATTTTGAAATATTAACGTCCATTGGTAGAAAAGTAATTCTTCTCACAAAAATAAGATGTTTGGCCTGTTCAAGGACCAAAAACTGGAAAATCAAAATCACTTGTGGCATGTACCGAGACCCCTTGTTCAGGGAACATACCCAAGATAAATGCCATAAATATCTGACAAAGAAATATAGATTTGTGTTTTTTTTTGTCTAAATAAGGCTGGTGAACTACTAATCTCTATAAAACATAGATACGATTAAAATGTTATTTTACTTCTAAAATATAATTAACTATATTGGGGTCCTCCAGGACCCCAGGGTAGTAATAGTGTATTTCCAGGTAGGGTTTAAGAGTTAAGGAGGAGTAAGGAAGGTTTATACACGATTTATAGTTATTGCACCCATGCGAAGCCGGGGCGGGTCAGTAGTACCTTTTATATAAATTTCGAAAGTGCCAATACTATCCTTTACTCTCTCTGTACTCGGTATTTCATGACTGAAGATCGTAATCACAATGACGTCTTTGTTGTACTGGATTGGACGGCTTGTCTCTAGCAATTCCGGTTTTTGGCCATTTACACCACGCCGTAAAACTTGGTTTTACTCTCTGCAAGCTGATCAGTCCATCTAGTTGGGGATCTACCACGGGATCGCACAATGACCAGCTTTTCCAGGCTTCCATCGCTGCTTCTCGTTATATGGCTGATGTAGGGGAGTATACGACAGTGATATCGAGTGATCGTGGTTCGTGGATACTCTGTCTGTCACTTTTAGTTGCGTATGAATTTATACATTTCGCAGTCCACGGTATACGCAACATTTGCCTTCAGCACCACATCTCAAATGCATCAATCCTTTTTCTCTCATTAGCTAACATGGTACATATTTCCACGGGAATATAGGGAAAACCAAAGCTCTGACCAGGCTTATTTTTGTCCTCCACGATATGCTTTGGTTCCTCCAAATGTTATTAAAACGAGACATTGCATCCTTTACCTTCCCATAGCTATTCTGCGCTTAATATCAGGCACACAACTTCAATCATTGCAGTTATGCCAAGGTAAATAAATCCATCCACAGCATCGATACCCTGACAGGTGTTCGCCGTTTTCGGACCTGAGAGGAATCCCTCTCGGTCGGCTATCATCAACTCTGTTTTGCTTGCTTTTATTGATGTAGTCCCATGGCCTCACTCTCGGTGTCTAGTCAATGCATCATCGATGAAGCGAAATATGTATCGTTAGCGTAACGAAGATTGACTATCCTTTACAAAACCAAAAAAATGCTGGCTTAACTGAAAAAAGCATGCTTTTACGTGGTTACCGCGTACCCAAGCGAAACTCCGCGCACCCACATGAAATTACTATTTATCTCTATTGCATATTACATCCAAAGATCGTCGCACACTTATGAACTTTTAACATGCGGGTAATGACAACCACAAAAAGATGCTCTACGCGTATGTTACTCGCAACTGGTATTTTCAGGTAATGATCCCAAGGTCTCACGTTTAAAAGTAGCTTTAGTATCTAAGTAATTGTTAGGTGTTATTATTTCAATGTAAAATACGTTCTGCTAATTTTCACTCGACATTAATGAAACCGCTAATCAACTTGTTCTCCATCTCTGAAACAAATGCGCCTTGCACTGTAAGATATTTATCGTCTTCAGATCGTTTCCAGAAAATATCTTAACATTTAAGACCCCAGCTCTAATTGAGCCAGGAACAATAAAATAACTTTCCTTCCTATAGTAACGTCTCTGGTATCGGATCAGTTCAGTTCAAAAACAATTTATTTTTAGAAATATTACACAAGTAGACAAAAACTCAATCACATATTTTATATAATTACGCGGCAGTATTTTAAAAGTTTGAAGCAAAAGTAAAATCCCGATAAAGTTTTAACACTAATTAAATAGGTAGTAAGATACTCGTATGTATAGTACGGTCAGCGAATCTAGGCAATCGTGAAGTTAGCCGTTTCGATGCTCAATAGAGTTTATTCGAACTAAATTGTCTTAGCGCATCACAAACGCCTAATTTTATACAACAAAAAAAAACTTTATTGGCTGAGATTACTCAATCTCGTCTAATTGGGCGAGAGGCATCGCGTCATATCGCACGATGACGTCACGAAGTGTGAACATGGTGTGAACTAGCTACAGTGTCGCCAACTGGCTTCTGACTTATTGATAAATAATTAAGAATAAATTGTGAGTTACAAAACTTATTCTTATCTGTATTCTTGACAAAATTTCTTACATCTTTAAAAACGCTGTCTCCGTTTATCATTAATATACGGGTACCATAAAATTTGAATCTATACTCGAGCCAAATTCGAGCTATAATGTATAATAACAAAGCGTTGCTTAACAGTCTGACAGCATGGGTAAAACACATTTTTATCAATGCTAATTTTTGTAAATGCTAGCTCTAATGGTATGCTAATAAATAATTATTGAGAATTCATTTTTTAAACCACTATGGCAAGCCCTAAACGTACAATAACTTTGTATTACCATATATTAAGGTGAAATATTGCTCGAATAATACTTGTATGCTAAAAAGAAACAAGTGAGTGAAGTAAGTGACTGATTGATTGATGGCGTCTGTTTGTGTTGCCATTAATGTTTTTGAAATTCTGTAAAATTCCATCAAAAACAATAGCTTTCTTTGTCTGCCTCGACAGGTTATTGTTATTTTTATAAGTGCCATCGAATAAATTAGATAAAAGTTTCATGAACCGTTAGCAACGCATTTATTCCGTCAAACCCTCACCTCAATAAGTTAGACTTAACGGAAAATCCATCGATCTAGCAACACCACAAACGTCAGTCATAAATTTTTTGAAAGTCTGTTATTTTCACAACTAAATTACTAATGCCGTTCATGTGGCAATTTTTACTTGATGACAATTAAAATGTTTACGATAAAAGCAAGAAAGCACTATGCCTCATTATCTAACATCCATTATTTAATAAAAAAAAAACACTTACATGTAGTTAGAAATGTTTATTCATCAACTTGGACTAAAAGTGTCTACAATTCGTAATATGAATAGTCTGATTGAATTTTACGGTAAAACCATTGAAAGTGTGAAATTGTTAACTTATCTGAAGTAAAAACCCTGAAAATCAGCTGTTGTGGTTTGTTTACAAACATTGTAGCTCGAATTTGGCTGGAGAATAGAAGCGACTCGATCAGACTTTAGTGTGAATATATTTAAAACGAAGCGACTGGTATTTAACCTTTAATCCCATTCTCTTTATCATTTTAAGTTCTTCCAAAAACCAATAACGTTTGTTCCTAAATGATCTGACCTCTGATGCTATTGGCCGGCCTTGGTTTCCTAGGAAATTCCTATTTAGGTACCTTTTTTGCTTTGTTATATTTCATTTTGTTAACACATTTTTTCTTCTCTTCATCAAAGGCAAACTAGGATGTAAAAGTAGCCAGATCTAGCTTCTGGTATCATAGCTGGCAACACTCGCGGGCAGTGTCAGGTCCGCTAATCAGGCCTTCGGTAAACAACCGTAATCGCTTTGAGGTGCGTCGAGACCGAGGTCGCGCGACTGGGAACCCTTCCGATAAGTTCTTTATGACCTTTCAACTCTAAATCACGAAGCGCTTGTTGCGTAGCGTAGCTGTGACCGTTTACAAATCAACTAAGTTACACATCACATCTTGAAGTTTTTGTACTTGCGTCGCAAAACACTGTTTCGAAATTGTAGTAAGCAGCACGTTATTATTATTTATTATTATTTAATTCTTTATTGCACAAAAAACTAAATTGTACAAAGGGAGGACTTAATGCTATGCAGCATTTTCTACCAGTCATCCTTATCTGGTGAAAAAGTAGAGGTTGGAGTGCTTAAAACTAACGTTGGACCGTGAAGAAGACTTAGACGGCCTTTGGACCATTGTTGGAACTTTTGACAGAAATATACCTTATAAAAGTTTCTTATTAATCTTAGGCGAGATCTACGTTTCAGAATACAGCTCTATCATGGTTACATTAAAACTGTGTAATTAGTTAGTCTGCGCCATTTTTTAATTAAAGTTTGTCATAATTATCGACGGTTACATTAACCGTCTATTATGGCGGTAGATATTGATTATTTATTATTATAGAATGGTGTCATAGATTTGCTATATGTATGACGCCAATTCTCGTAGGATCTCTCTAAATAGTGATAATGTTTACTCTAAAATTAAGTCCATTTAGGGTTCCCCAGAAGTAACTAAGCATAAGATCCATAAAGTCATGATAAAAGTAAACCGCACTGGCGTATTGATTTTATTATACTCTTCGCTGCAGCTCAAAGTGAACACGTTCGTTCATTTTATACGCGCGTACTGCGTTCTAATGCAGTTTCAAGATGATGCTGGTGGCCAATGCCTTCCAACCGCCACCTTGGCCATGCCGAAAACGCTGAGTGAAGCATGGCTAGTCGTGGTATATTTTAATTTGTGTGCGTGTGTATGGTGAGTAAGCGTAGTCCCCAAATGAGATTGTCTCAATCTGAACACAGTGAGATTACCTACGTGGCCACAACACTTCTGTGTAAACTGAATATGTATATTTAGAAGCAACCGAAGTAGGATTTACTAGTTATTTTATTTGGCCGGTGGTCACAGAACAGATATTAGTAATCTGTTTGTATGACCGACGAACAAGCTCCAGAGCCTCAGTTTTTTGTGAACCCTGTGCTTTATTGTGTACTTAGAGTGCGTTGCACTACCTGCATCTGGCTAGAAAGATAAAACCTCATCTCTGAGAGAAAATTAATTTTTCTTAACTTTTATCTTGTCCTTGTGAGTTCATTATGTATAAAATAACGGGCATTTTATAATCACAAGCGGCCAAGTAACACTCACCTTGTGGCCGTGAATCTAACGCGATATGCACTTGACTACATAACTACATTCATAGTAAGACTGACCTCCGCAATAGCTATTAACTCTTGCGTTCATGCGTCTTTCACAGCGTGAGCCCTCTTTAGTTACAGCTGTCACCATGCGTATTATACCCGCCAGTGCCTAGGCGCCCGCCTCCGACTCCGCTTCCGCGCGCTCACTGCACCTGAGGTCTAAGTTCAGCTTGTGCCGTGCAGTAATAACCGGGCATCGCTCGCACAGTGTGCATTGTCAATCGCTCCTGCCGACTGGCTGCGCGTCAACTCGTAAAATATTGCTTTATTGTTCGCGCACGTAAACAGTACCATACATGATGTCATTGCTTTAAAATCGCCAATATTGAACCGTGCTGACCGATCGCTGACGTCATTTTCATAACGCTTAATCATCAGCTATTTTTGGTTTCCAAATTTGCCATGACTTAATAAGACTGGAGCGACGTCCGATAAGGCGTATCGCGCCCGATTCTTCTATCCATTTAATGGAAACTATTCACACATGAAACAGAAGAATGGATAACTGGGAAAGTGCGAACGGCAATATCGAAGGGGTCTAAAAATATGAGGCTTAAAGCCACCTGGTGAGATCACAGTCGAACCTCATCTTGCTGAAGATTCTTATTTTAGCTTTGCCGCGGTTGAATCGATACTCCGCGCTAAGTGAGTGTGAGCTGCGATCAGTGCAGGCCAGCTCGCCGAGGAGCAGTAGGTATCGCGCCGTACCCTTGCGACACTGCTGACTGCATCACCGTGTTACGCGCAACTTATCGCTCGATTTCATCACAGAGTAAAATGAGTGGGGGAACGTGTCAAAAGTTAAAAATGTGTTTTCCGAACTTCAGAAGGACGCGTTCCGGTAATTCATAGTTTGTTAATGTTTCGCATTTGTTGCACCAAGACCGGGTTCATAAGTGCTTGCAGTCTCGGCATATCCCTTCTGGCGTTCAGGGATTTCTTTTTGTAAATACTGAACGTCAACAAACATTGTTTATGGCAAAACTTCAGTGCTCACAACCTATTCGCCAAAACGAACGAATTGGTGCGATAAGTGTAGATAATAGTCTAACGGTTAGACTAACCCTATAGGACTATAGTCCTGCAATGTCGTCCAACAAAATCGGTTGCTCGCACTGCCGTGCAACATAACCTGGGGATCTACTTTTAAAGGCGACAAACGGTAATCTAGATAAATATCGTAGTTCAACTTCTGTTAGTGACAACGAAGTTCAGAGCATTCACGGACATTTACTGAACATCGAAAACTGTCACGAAGCTTTTATCCGCAAGAATAAACCCCCAGAGCACACGTGCGTGTCGTAGCGTGTTGTCAGTTTTAGGACAGTTCCATTCGAAGTGTTTCATATTTTAGGTCGGTTGGAACAACACAAGTAGTGTAGTATTGTCGCAATACTACACTACCAGTTAGCTAGCTAGGACATAGCGTAATGATAATTAACCACCATTATAGGATAAACAAAACACAACAACACGAACCTTCGCCGAAACCTGCAGGGGTTTTATCAAAGGTGAGGTGACAGATTTTGATCACAAAAAAATCACGCTGTATCGGCTAAACTATTTCGGATTTGTAATAAATAGTGATCTTGTGACCTAGAATACCATAATAATATTGTTTTGGTGTGTTAGTACCACCAATCCGCATTTGGTCTGCGTATTGGATTAAGCCACACTTTTGCTCGAGAGTGGGCCAATGTCCGAGCTGTGGGAACATTAGAAGGCTGTCATGATGAGTACCAACCACGTCATGATGTGATATTAATGTTGGTACATGTGAAGTTTTCTGAAGATTTTAATCGGTCCAATCAGATCATTATCAATCTGCCTGCCAAGCGTGGTGATTATGGCAAACCCCTCCCCACTTCAACTTCGGTATGATGAATCCGGACCATAAAAGATGACGATTTTAATACAGTTTAGTCCGTGTTCTAGTATAAGATGTTGAATTCAAGTTCGCATCTTCATAGCCTTTTCTAAACGAAAATATTGTCCCGCAACTTCGTCCGTGCGTATTTGTGTAGCAGCTTGCCTAAAATACATTACCTTTCCATCAAAATTTCTATTAAAACATAAACATTAATCTTCCCCTTTTTAGGGGTTTGCCTTACCCTTTGTTACCTTACCCTAAAAGTACCAAAGTTTCAATGTATTTAATGATATTGAAAAATGGGTTAGGTTAGGTTATGGTTTCCAATGGGAAACCTAACCCATTTTTTACCCCTTTTTGGAAATGCAATGAATGCAATGAATTTTGCTCCATATCCACCATATTATATATTTTGTAATATTACGCAAAATTTACTGGAGCAATTATGACGTCCATCGATCTTATTCTACGTAATATAATATGATACGTAATAGACATACCTTCCTTGTACCTTTTTCTAAGATTACCATTCCTGAGATATCGCGATTCTAAAAGTTGAAGAAGATTCTTAGAAAAAAAAGTATAAGGATCATTTTTATTTTTATTTTTTTTATTGGATATAGACTAGCGTTTGACCACCACCTCACCTGATAATTTGAAGACCTTTAATTTTAGTCTCAGCTACTATTTGATAAAACATACAGTTATTGAATAAATCTAAAAAACCTCAAATTTTGACCTTTGACTCCGAATAACTTTTTTAGCACACATGGGATCGATGGGGACTTATGACACTTTATTTCTAATAGCTTACCAAAATTCTCTACCAAAATCTTGCTCTGTCGGGCTAAATATAGTGCAGATAAGTAATGAATTCAACCCACTACCCCTACCACCCACACTGACACAATTTAACAATCGATTAATCGCTGCCATTTAAAACGATCGAATATAGTACAAATAAACTTAGATCAAAGTTTTGAAGTATAAAGTAGTCAGATTGCTCCTTATCATTTTTATTAGCCTAATAATTAGCTGAAGCACTCATAAAATTTTATCGAATGAGATTTATTTGTCTAAATTTTAGGTTTGTAATAACCATTTTAAAAAAATATATTTGCTATGCTTCCGATTATACATTATGATACTGGTATTTAAAATGATTAAAGCCTTGGCTCCTGAACCTAGTTTAAAATCTGTAAAACGTCCAGTACCTATATATTTTTGGAGAAGGTAAGTATATGTATTGTCGTGTTTTCACGAAGTGAAGAAGTGATTTATTTATTTTTATTTATTTATTTAGACGCTACGTAGAACATTATTAAATAGGTACAGTAAAGAGTATTAGATTATAAGTAACCAGTACTTACAGATGAGGTTTCAAGTGATCTTGAAAAACGAATGAATTAATGATAAAAAACTAAGAAATAATGCATACCGGCTTATAAAAGCGAACGCCAGCCAGACGATCCGGTAAAACACGCCACGTTTCACAAAATCCATGTGATTGATCGGGGGAATACCAAGAAACTCATGGGGACTCCCGATTACTTCATCAATATCATTGAAATATTGCGAAAACTTTCGGTCAGAATTCAACGAAAATAAAAATAAAACTATTGAAAATGGAAACGTAAATCCGTGGCCTATTGAAGGAAATGTGTTCATCGTGTGAAACTAATTTGTGATATTATTTCTAAGGCCAAGGCCGCACCGATGGTGGCGCGCTTAGCGGTAAGATGTTACCTTATTGTTTAGATCACTCATCTATCAGTGAGCTAACACAGGGCATTATTATGAATGCGCCCGCGCCGCGCCGGCGTCCCGCCCGCGCATTCATAGCGCGGCGTGTGCACAGCCCTGTAGCGTATACGCGCCGCGCCGCTTTGCAGAAGCTTAGCGCCTTATTTAGATCATTGAGTTTGCATCTTTGCTAATCTCTAGGAATGCCACCTGCGGTGTGGCCTTGGCCTAATAGTAAAAATGGCGATAGGCCATCGCAACATAAAGCTATCACTAAATGCCCATTTCCACGGTACATTAATTGCATGCATAAATTGCTTTGTCAAATTGATTTCGGAGCAAAATTGTTCTGACATTTTTTGCAAGCTATTATTGAACTGTGTAAATGGGCCTTAATATTGACGCGCGTATAATGTCTTTGCATCTGTAGATATAAACTTAGCTTAACTAGAAAATTTTCTATTGCATTTTTTAGTTTTGATTATGTAAATGTTTGTATTAGATTGTGCAACACAAACATTATTGAATATGTTCTTCTCCGAGGCAATTTATAGCGCATTATACACAGTACCGTAACCATGCTAACCATGACATTTGCAGTTGATTACTTCGCTGGCAGTAAATAGTTTTAAGACCCCCCTAATACGAAGTATACTTTCGCACCTTGAGGTGGTCATCTTTTAAATTTGTAGCGTATGATCACAGAACAGATATTAGTTTTACTTACGGTATGATGTAAGAGTGGATTATTCACATCTATCACCCGGCTCTGTCTAGATCGATCTTTAAAGCGGTGAATAAGGCTCAAGATTGGGCGCGTGGAATTGGCGTAAATTCACCTAGCTTTAAGACGTTTCAAAATGATCCTTGTGATTTTATTGAAAAAAATCATTTTTGACTTAGACCTTGACTTTGGTAGTCATGGGGTTCTTTGGAGGATACCCATGTCCAGCAGTAGTGTTAGATAAAATATAATAAGATATTAATTGCTTAAGGAACCTGAGTACATTTTGGTCTTATTTTATGTTATGATGAAGATGATAATCACCGTGTTGGTCAGTTTCCCAACAATGACTAAAATGATGACAATAATTTCGTACGGTGCCACCGCTCCCGCCCCGCTGGTCGCTGCCATAGAGGACGTTAGCTAAGGCCTACGCATCATTATTCCTTTAGATTTACAGTAATTGGCAAAAAGTAATTTCTCATTCCGTGACAAGGCGCACTCGTTGCGCTTAGAAACAAAAACTTACCGTTGTCGCTAGCAATGTTTTAGCACAGGACAGTTACTATTATGGCTTTTGTTGCTTTGAGCTGTTTCTTTCTTGAGCTTGAACTTTGATATTTTTATTGATGTCGAGTAGTAGTAAGAGCGCATTCGTCCCAAGATTTTTTCTTTCTCATCCGTCGATCGGATGACCGCGCTAGAAGCAACTAGCCTAGATCTCTTATTATGATAGTTCCACAACAGCTTATTATACTTATTTCAACAAAATCTTATTGCAATTACTATAAAATTATGATAATAACTAAGATTTACGACTATGTTTCTTAATCCTCGTCTGTGTTTATTTGAAATCGTCGCAACAGCGTGTTACGACTTCACATTTCACGGTGTGTGGGCTCGGCAGAAGTCAGAACCTCCAAGGCTGAGTTAGAACCGTGCAATACAAGACAGGTGTTTGGACTTGTGCGCTGATTCAATAATAAAAGTTTTGTAGCCATTTTTATCTTACGCCATTTTCTAACAACAAGCTTGAAAGTGACTCACCGTTTGGATGGGTGACGGCCCTGGTGGCATTTCTATTGAGCTCTTCCGTGCTTTGGTCCCGGCACTTTCAAATTTATTAGACCATGATGGAGGCCTTCCTGGAGGCCTTCGGGCCGTCTACTAACTCCGTCATCAGAGTTGATTCACGAACTTATTTTATAGTAGAATTATGTTTTGGTCTCCTGTTACTTGTATTTGCTACAAGTAACAGGAGCCCAAACGAACGTTTATGGACGAAGTCGCTTCGCGGAAAATTGCTAACTTAGTTCATAAGCTTTCCATAAAAAGCGAACAGTTGATTTGTTTTGACCAACTGAGCCAGCTACGTTACGAGAATAAGTTGTTCAACTTAAAACCAGTCATTTTTAAACGATCGATTTTACTATTTTCATGTAATGCGTTTATCTTACTATCATATATTTAAACTAGCCGACCCGCCCCGACTTCGCACGGGTGCTTAAACTATACTTGTATAAACCTCCCTCTTGAATCATTATCTATTGATGAAACTCGTTGAAAACGAAGTGATTCTATTGGTTCCTAACAAACACATCCCTCGCTACACCTCCTCGCACATCTCTGGTCGAAACGTAGCCTTAAAATCCGTTGCGTTTAAAAGATCGAAGCGTACATTATGTTGGCAACCCAGCAAACATAGATTATAATAGCTTTTTGTTTTATTATCTGTGGTAATTTTAATTTGTGATAAGTTAGCAACACTGCATTAATACTCTGTATTTTCTACACTGTAAGGTCTCCAGACGTACAAAATCAAAATCAAAATCAAAAATTATTTATTCAGTAGAATCACAAGGATCACTTTGAAACGTCTTACAAGCTAGGAAAATTTACACCAGTTCCAACGCGCCCATGCCGTAAAAGAACTGGCAACAACACCGGCTGGGTTCCTATCGCTTTTTTGGCATGACCCTTGCTATTGTTATGGATTCCAAGTAGAGTTGGAGCACATTCGTCCCAAGCTTTTTTATCATCTAGGTAATCGGTTGTTTTATAGTAAGCTTTTTGAGACAGATTTTGTTTAATTAAGTTTTTAAATTTGACAATTGATAAATTTTGTATGTCGCTTGGGACTTTGTTAAAGAAGCGTACACATTGCCCTATAAAAGATTTACTGACCTTAGTGAGCCTAACTGTGGGAACAGCGAGTTTATTTTTATTTCTAGTATTAACATTATGATTATCACAATTTTTTTTAAACAGATTAATATTTTTGCGAACATACATAAGATTTTCATAAATATATTGACAGGGTACTGTCATAATATTAATTTCTTTGAACTTATCTCTAAGTGATTCTCTGGGACCCATGTTATAAATTGCGCGAACAGCCCTCTTCTGCAACACGAATATGGTGTTAATATCTGCAGCACTCCCCCACAACAAAATACCGTAAGACATAATGCTGTGAAAGTAGCTGAAATAAACTAGTCTGGCTGTATCGACGTCGGTGAAATGACGGATCTTTTTGACTGCGTATGCTGCAGAACTAAGTCTCTTCGACAATTTATCTATGTGTGGGCCCCATTGCAGTTTATTATCTAAGGTTATGCCTAGAAAAACTGTGGTGTCCACAAGGCCTAGCTTTTCATCTTTTATTTTTATATTAGTTTGGTTTTGTTTTACATTAGGTAGTATGAAACGAACGCATTTCGTTTTATTTTCGTTTAACAATAAGTTGTTTACATTAAACCACCCTACAATTTTAGAGATTGCATTGTTTACTTTGTCAAAGTTAGTCTCTTGTCGCTTTAATTTAAATAAAAGTGACGTGTCATCAGCAAACAGTACAATCTCATGATCGTTCCTAACAAGCCGGGGTAGATCATTTATATATATTAAAAACAAGAATGGCCCAAGTATTGATCCTTGTGGTACACCAATTGTTACCACTGATCCCGGAGAACGCTTTCCATTTACGTCAACTCTTTGTATTCTATCACTTAGATATGAAGTGAGAAGGTCTAGAGCAACACCCCTAACTCCATAGTGTTGTAATTTTCTAATTAGTGTCTCATGATGTACACAATCAAATGCCTTAGATAAATCACAAAAAATGCCTAAGGCATCTTGCGATTCCTCCCAGGCTTCAAAAATGTGTGATATCAACTCAACACCGGCATCAGTTGTTGAGCGACCTCTTGTGAACCCAAATTGTTTACTATCAAGTAAGTTATTCATACTAAAATGTCTTTGTAACTGAATAAGAATAAGTTTTTCAAAAATTTTACTAAATGTAGGCAATACTGATATAGGCCGAAAGTTACCAGGGTCAGAATGACTACCTGATTTGAAAAGAGGTGTTATCTTGCTATGTTTCATTAAATCAGGAAACACACCACAGTCAATACATTGGTTAAATATAAAAGCTAGGTCAGGTGCAATGATTTCAATGAATGATTTCACAACGCTAACAGAAATTCCCCAGAGATCAGTGGTTTTTTTTACATTTATTAGTTTAAATGATTTGATAATATCATTATTATTTACATAGTCGAAATGTAATTGTATGTTGCATTGTGGTACATTATTTTTTAACAATGACTCTGCAATTATGTGAGAAGAGTTTAAAGATTTTGTAGTAGAAACTGGAATATCAGTAAAGAATTTTTCGAATGCTTTGGCTACTTCATCATCATGCTTAATATTACTATTATTAATATTTAAATTAAAAACATTATTCTGAGTCCTGACTCTTCCAGTCTCATTATTTATAATTTTCCACGTAGCTTTAATTTTATCTTGACTGTTTTTAATTTTTGTACATAATTATAGTGATTTTGCAACTTGACAAACGCTTTTAAAAATTTTTGAATAATTTCTAACTTTTACTTTAAACTCTTCACTAAAGTTGTATTGTTTTTCGCTGTAAAGTTCATACAAGGTTTGCCTGCTTTTATGAATACCAGCTGTTGCCCACTCACAAAATTTTGAACTGCTTGATACCGTAACCGTCTTGGATGTGAAAATCGAATTGAATACTTTATTAAATTCATTAAAAAATAGACTATACGAGTCATTTGGATTATGATAGTTATATGATAAATCAGGCAATCTAGAAATAAGGTTAAATTTTACTTTATCCAATCGATCAATGGTCACAGGAATAAAAGTTATTTTTCTATTTACATTTTTTTTGTTTCTTGCTTCTACATGAATAAGTTGACCAAGATGGTCCGATTTAATATTACTTATTATACTTTTTCTTAATACTTTTACATTAGAAAACATATTATCTATACATTTAGCCGAAGTGGCAGTTATTCTTGTGGGCTCCATAAATAATGGTTCAAGGTCAAATGATTTAAATAGACTAGTTATTCTGGTACTTAAAGAGTATGTTTCAAGCAAGTTTACATTAAAGTCACCGCAAACAATAGTTTGTTTATTTGATTTTGATACTAATTTAAACATTACCTCTTCCATTACTTTCTCAAAAACATCAAATGAGGCGGTTGGTGGGCTATAAGTGCTTATAACAATGAACTGCTCCAACTCCACACAGGCTATCTCAATGTGTCGTTCTACAGAGTGGGTGACAATGTCTTTACGTTCTCTAAATTTAATTTCTTTATTAAGTAGTATTAATGATCCACCTCTCATAAAGTTAACTCTGCAGAAGGAACTACCAACTTGGTGATTACTGAAATTGAACATAAGCTCATGGCTTTTCAGCCAATGTTCAGTAATGCAAATAATGTCAATATTATTTGAGTTCAGGTACAATTCCAGTTCTAACTCTTTGTTACAAATTCCCTGAATATTCTGATGCACCAAGCTAGTAATATTTACATTCTTTGATTTATTTTGACTTTTTTTATAACAACTATTATTTGACTGTTGAATGCTAGAGAATCCCTCTATTGTCTTACAAACTAATTTAAATGACTTGGAATAATGTCCAGAGTCTGTCTCATGTTACGGGAGTGCCCAATAAAAGCACTTTGTGTAGCCAAGTTTTTGGCTGTTATACTAAAATAATAAGATAGCGAAACAGCTACCTGTCGTTTATAATAATTGGAAAGGTAATACCTACCTTTTGTCAAATAATAATTTTTACTAACAATATTGTTAGAGTCAATTAAATGAATTAAATTACTATTGCATGACATAGTATGCAAATACAGGTTCAGCTTATGTCTAAGCTCATTTTCCACTTGTGGCAAGCTGTTGCTGTAGGGGAATGTAAACATTACAATTTTATTTACTTTCAATGATATCAGAGTTTCATAGTACTTTACTAAATCAGTTTTGTTTATATTACCCCTATTTCCAAGAAAAATTATTATATTTGAATTGGAGTTGAAGTTATATTTAGTAACTAGTTGCATGATTTCATGCATATTTGAGTCAGGCAAACAATGGTTAATGACTGAATGTTCCATTCTAGTATTGAGCATGTGGCCCATGTCTTTCCCAATTTCATCGCTGAACATCACAGTTTGGGGTGTATGTTTGCATGAACTGACACACAGCTGGGAAGTTGATAAGGCAGGACACACTAGCTCCGGACTCTCAGGGCGCTGACAATCACATGTATGGTTGCCCACAAAGGAGTCAAAGCGCTGTTGGTTACTATGTGACAGTGTGAGTAGCTCGTCCATGGCCAATGAGTACTCCCGAATCACCTCCTGTGACTTCTCATAGCGAATAGTAATGGATCTCAAGGATTCCTCAACGCTGGCAAGTTCTGACTGAAGTAGCTGTATGTCAGATTCATACTTAACTCTATTGCTTTCTAGCTGTAAGGTACACAATTGTAATTTATCAAACATTTTAATTTTTTCATTTTTACTTCTAATTTTATTAACTACACCTTTTTGATTTTTTAACATTCTTTTGGTTTTTGTTATGTATTTATTTATTTTGACATATTTTTTTAGTTTATTTCTGCTAAGATTATTTCTGGTGCATGCTGTGACAGTTCCCACTGAGTCATCTTTTGTCAAGTCTATTGTTACAGTCGGAGAGGCACAACATGCATCAGAAATTTGGCCAGGTTCCCTACGAGCTGTTACTAATTCATTATACAAACTTTGGGTTTTTAGTGTAGCAGAGCATTGAGCGGC
Source organism: Colostygia pectinataria (assembly GCA_951394395.1). Classification (NCBI taxonomy): domain Eukaryota; kingdom Metazoa; phylum Arthropoda; class Insecta; order Lepidoptera; family Geometridae; genus Colostygia; species Colostygia pectinataria. The sequence continues at coordinate 15,328,134 of OX596348.1, read as the reverse complement.
CTCTTCTAGTGATGTGATTTGGTGGTGGGCATTACACAGCTCCTTCTCTAGGGTGGACGTTCTCTTCAGAGCCTGCTCATACTCTATGCTACACTGGTCGAACCCTTGTATTATAATTTGAAACCTATCCCGTTCTTCTAAAGCACAAGTATATTCTAAATGCAATACTGCTAACTCATTTTTTAACTTTTTATTGTTATCTAGTGAATCTAACAATATTTTTTCATTTTCTTCTCTTTCCAACATCAACTGGTCGCTCAATTCCTTAGCAGCCTTTAGTTCTTGTAAAGCCTGGTGGAGTTTGCACTCCTCCTGGCGAGATAAGGCTTTCCGAGTCATCATGGTGAATAATTCTTCAAATAGGCGAAGAAGAACTGTGCTACTTTACTAAGGAAATGTTAAACCAAGTTGAGGTTATAAGTTTGAAATTATTGTACTTACGTGCATACTTAGGTATTTACTTGGTTGGAAATAGTATTCCGGCATCAAATAACTTGCACAATAAGACAAATAAGCACCAAACCAGAGAAAACAATGGTTACGTTTAAATTTCCTAACCGAAAAAACACTGGTATTTTGTGGGCCAATTCACATCAATAACACAATATTTACTAAATATTAATATATGTACACGTTTATTAGGTTATAATAGAGCGATGAAATTGAAAAGGGGCACGTAATTATGCGTAAAAATAAATTTTATCCTAAATAAAAGAACGGAACAAATCGCAACAGCTGTTGCTCGTAGGGTTGCCACAAGCAAAAAAAAAGAAAAAAAAAAAAAAAAAAAAAAAAGTACAGTGTACGAGGCTCTGAATAACAAGTCAAGTTTATATTTTCTAATTGTTTCTTTTTATATATATCTCATCTTCCAACGACTACAACCCGCGCATAACACCTAGGCGTCTACACATTAAAACATACAAATACTAAATATTAATTAACTGACGAAATAACATAAATAAGTTACCATTGGTCCCTCGCACAAGGCTAAGCCTGAATCGCGGGAGGCCGGATTACAATTAGAGATTACCATATAAAGAGATGACACAGTAACAGAGAAAGCAAAATTATAAAAAATAATAATATAATAATACAGAAGGACAGATGGCAGGAAACGACCTTGTTTTAAACTACGTCACAGACATTAAGAATAATTTGTTTATATGTTCGAAGTACTACGTAAAGTACGGAGCGCTCGTGACGTAGCTGACTAAGTTCTTAACAGATCAACGAAGCACTGTTCCGCGAAGTCATCATTTGGATGGGTGACCGCCAGTGGCAATGCCAACTGAGCGCTCCTGTGCTTCGGAGGGCACGTTAAGCTGTCGGTCCCGGCTTTTTCAAAGATGTTAGACAAGACAGAGGCCTTCGGGCGGCCTACAAACGTAGAAACTCTGTCACCGAAGTTGGCCACTGACTCATACGAACTTACTTACTTACTACGTAAAGATAGTTAACACGTCCCGGGTTCGGTATTCATCACTGGGCATCGTATTGTTCATATCGTTGGCAGTTATTGAAACTGTTGGCGAGGCGATTGTATTGTGTATTCGAAATAATTTGTGTTTGATTTATTGTTGTTGATAGGCGGCGCGGCGGTCTCACTTCGCTTATTTATTTAACTGTGATGTGTGGAAACGCTCGATTACGATATTATTATAGTTTTATGCAAATACACAAAAAACACATGGGTAAAATTTATATTTGAAAAAGTATGAAGGCGATAACCAGGAATAACCAAGCGCAAGGTATTACTCTCAATTTGCTTTTACTAGCGCTTGGTCCTATAATCGCCTTAGAACATTGAGTTTTATTAGCCTATTTTTATTTATCCCACGGGTACCGAACATTTCTCCGTGATAATTAGCCTATATGCTATTTCAGACTATAATCTATGACTGCGCCTACCGTCAGAACGGCTGAATGTATCTTTATAAAATTAGGCACAGTCCTAAAGTCAATATAATCCCACAAACATACAAACATCAAAATTTTCCCTATTAAGAGTCCGTTCCAAGATCCAGCGCTGTCAAGTTTAGGTATTTACGGGCGCGCGACGCGAGGCTCTACGTGTGCGCGGCTCACCGTTGTGTGCGTTAGTAACTTACACAACTAAGTAAAGGACAAATACATTTGATCCTTTGTCATGTCGACTGGGTGATTATGTTTAAAAATAGGTGTCTACTGCATACTCTTATGTTCCTACCTAACTCTACTTGTTGAACAGATAATGACGTGAATAAAAATAGGTAGGTAGGTATACATATTAAATATATATGTAAGTACCTACCTACTTACTTTTTTTTATTAAAACCTAGGTACCTACTCTAGCTAGGTTAGGTACCTACTTACCTATTTTTATGACTGGGGACCACACGCTCTTTTCCTACCTACTCTCAGTTTTGTGCTCAAACAGGAACCATTACATGGTAGGTAGGTAGGTAATGCCAAAGGCCAAGCAGTAATGCTCGCGTCTGTGCTCTAGTTCGATGCTCTAGTTCGATGGGTATGGTTTCCGGTGAAATTACAAGCACATGATACCTACCTACTTTTGATTGTATTAGCGCGTGTAGCGCGCGGCTACCATACAGGCAGGGCTGGGGTTGGAGAGTACTAATACCTGTTCTGTGGTTAGAGGTACAAATAAGGGTGACTTGATGAAAGTGCCCGCGCGGCACTTTGCGGCTAATTTGAAATCACACTAACAGTAAGTACCTAGGTAGTTACCTAAAACTATTTATCTCGACGAGACGAGACGAGATAAAATAGTTTGAAGCGTATACATTGAAAATTGATTGAAGCCTGCCAGGGCGGCAGCATAGTAAATAAGTGCGGTTGAAAAGCGCGAGTGCTATAGCCGCCGTACTATGCGAGCGGAGCAATATAAACTTTCGGGGAACTGTGATAGAGCTTGGAATCGCTGGTAGTCCAATTCTTGAGAGAGTGCAGTTTTAGTCATGGTCATGAAATATTTGAGTTAGTGTTTTTCATTACCTACCTACCTATTTTATGATGCGCTTGATAAAAACAAAATCGTACTGATTATTATCTAAGTACCTACTAATGTTTTACAATACACATGCCATAATTTATGATTTGGAAGAACACATAAACCAGGTAGGTACGCGAACGGATGCTAGTAATAATTTAATTAATCTGGTATGATGATGTATGATATCTAATTATTTAAAACGTGTAACATAATGTACCTATAATCCCGAAAGGGGGGTATTCCACCCATGCACGTGAACACTTTGACGGTGCAATAGTTGAATTAGTATATCGTATTTAAAAAGTCCAATTAGTAAGTAAGTATTCATTTCATTTACCTACGCATACAGTACGCATTTCATGAAGGATAACTTTGAAATTTCAAAAGTCATAGTGCATAAAAGAGTATTAGAGTTCTTTGTGATAGAGCTCGTCCGGGGAAGGACTACCACCATACCTATTTCTGAAGCCAAGCAGTAATGCTCGCATTGCTGTGTTCCGGTGTGAAGGGTATGGTTTCCGGTGAAATTACTGGCACATGAGGCGTTCGATCTTAGCTTCAAGGTGGCAACCCGCGAGTGATACTTCTGGTATCATATGGTAGGCTGCGGTAACCGCTTACCATCTTGTGGGCCGTACGCATGGTTGCCACTTAAGTTGTATAAAAAAAAAGTAATTGAAATAACATTGGGGGTATTTTTTTTTTTTTATCAAGAATAGACCTTCGTTTGACCACGATCTCGCCTGGTAGAAAGCGATGATGTGGCCGACGGTGGAGCACGAAGGTCTATGAGACACCTATTCACTCTAGCCTTGAAGAGGCCCGGATTGTAATTGTCAGGAAAAACAGAAAACGGCAGAGTATTCCACACCTTGGCAGTTCGCATAATAAATGTTGAGCTGTAACGCTTGGTGCGAATGGGTGGTATGCTGACAAGGTACGGGTGGTACTGCGCCGTACGTCTACTACTCCTTTGATGAAAAGGAGATGGTGGGATAAGATCATGCAGTTCCTGGGCACATTCACCGAAATGCAATCTGTAGAAGATAGATAGGCACGCAACTTTGCGGTGGTGCCCGAGACTCTGGAACTTAGTGTCCGCAACTTGTTGCTCACCCACAAGTCTCAAAGCCCTTCGCTCAATCGAGTCTAAGACAGCTGGTGTTGAGCTGAACCATCCCATAGGTGGCAGCAATACTCCATACCTGACCGGACTTGTGCTTTGTATAGAGTGAAAAGCTGTCCAGATCAAAAGCTGTCAGAGTATTTTTTTTTTTTTTTTTTTTTTTATACCACTGAAGTGGCAACCAAGCATACGGCCCACTTGATGGTCAGCGGTTACCGTAGCCTATGTACGCATGCAGCATCATAGATATCACTTGCTTGTTACCACCCTGAGACGTTAGATGGGAAGTCTCATGTGCCTGTAATTTCACCGGAAACCATACCCTTCGAACCGGAACACAGCAATGCGAGCATTGCTGCTTGGCGGCAGAAATAGGTATGGTGGTAGTCCTTCCCCGGACGAGCTCTATCACAGAGAACTCTACTACTCTTAAAGTAGTAATCCACAGTACTAGTACTAGTATTCCACAGATCTTGCCAAATTTTGGCAAGACCTGTGAATACCCCCTTTTCGGGCATAGAGGGACATTAGGTTACACCATGTACTTATACAGGGTGTAAAAAGACTTCTACCGTGATTAATCAGGTGTGAAAGATCAGACCATGATTCTGAAAATATTTAGCGGAAAAAACGCAAAAAATAATGTTGTCTTGTTTACGTCCTTTTCGTTTTTTTCTAGTTTCATACACATAGTACAACAAAATAAGATCACAACTTTATAATTATCTCTAGTCGTTTTTTTACACGCTGTGTATTTTGTATCTTGAGTATTTTCTTTTTCTAATAAGTAGGTTTTTAATAATTATGAATTTTTTTCTTGCAAAAATAAATAAACAAGAACAGTTTGACTGTACTTTCATAAGGTTATTTTATACTAAAACAAAAAATCAAATAACCCCTCATCTGTGTCGCAGACTATTTATATAAACAGAGTATTTATTAAACGTATTTATTAAAAAGCAATATTATGTTGGTTTCTTGAAGAAACCTAAACGTTGGAAAATATTATTGAGGACACGAAAAAAAACTTTGCTTAGTGGATTTTAATATACTGATTACAGATAACTATCAACTTGTATTATGCAATATTTTATTACTTCATCCGAAATAACTGTGTCATAATCATCCGTGTCATCGATCATTTCATCATCTTTCTCCTGAACTAATCCAATATTGTTATGGTGAATAAATCCACTGTCGTTCTCATAAACCATTCCATCATTGTTCTCATGAATAATCAATCTATCGACGTTTTCATTTGTCAATATGCGCACATTTTCTGTGGCTATAGAGTTCACAGTATCAGGGGCCAAGAGTCTGTAATACAAGTAGCATTTTATAAAGGAACATTCGTTTTATAATTCTACAGAAATGTTAGGTACAATATCTGAAATTCCGAAAATTTGGAAGTGATCGGAGGTCACTACAGCTTTTAAGTGCATTGGGCACTCACTAGACCAAGAATGAATGGGGAAGCTCAGCTGTGGTTTATGGGCTTTGGATGATGTTCCATATTTTTTTTGTGAAGTTGATATAAACTTTATTGAACTACAAAGGTTTCACCAAAGTGCTACTACTTCTACAGCGAACTATTATCGAAAAGTACATAACAAATAAATTGAAAATAAAAAAAAAATATTTCAATATGTTTTTCAAACCTTTTTTTTCTTTTAACGCAACCGAATTTTTCGGAATAATCTGAAAGTTACAAACATAAATATGTTATTATTTACGTAATTACATAATTTCACAAAGAAAATGACAATTATTTTCATCTATCCATTATATTATTACATTTTCATTTATATCCATTATACCAACTGCTTTGTACTTTATTGAAAGAAGTACTTATGTATATTAATATTTTATGCTATAGGTATGTTACTACTTGATGCACTACTATGCTATACTTTTTTTGCTTTTATTGCTTTACTATCTACAGAGTGAGTACTTTCAACCGCCCGCTGAGGGTAAAATCTAAACGACAACATTTTTCCATATCTATAGCCGTTTTTTTTTTTATACAACTGTTGTGGCAACCAAGCGTACGGCCCACAAGATGGTAAGCGGTTACCGCAGCCTATGGACGCTTGCAATACCAGAGGTATCACTTGCGGGTTGCCACCTTGAGGCTAAGAACGCCTCATGTGCCAGTAATTTCACCGGAAACCATACCCTTCACACCGGAACACAGCAATGCGAGCATTACTGCTTGGCGGCAGAAATAGGTATGGTGGTAGTCCTTCCCCGGACGAGCTCTATCACAGAGAACTCTACTACTCTTAAACCGTTTAGATTTTACTCACAAAGGGCGTTCGAGAGTAGGTATTCACTTCATACACGGTGTATCATAATGTCACTATAAACTCGAAAAGAGGCTATTCCACAGGTCTTGGTGAACAATGTTTTTTCAACGACTTTTGACGACGTCGATTTTTCATTCATAAATTAATAATAAATAAATTATCTGTGTAAACTCCAAGTTAATTAATAATGTTACATTATTTTTTGTAAGGTAATGAATGAATTACGAATTTATGATGTACCTGTTCAACTTTTGCACACGTCAAAGTATACACGAGGACGACGTGTATTATACGTGCTTCGGCGGGATATCCCCCTTTCGGGTTTATGGGGACATTTTGTTACCTACACGTCTATGATACTAGATCATACCGTACCATACCGTCGTGCTTATGTTTTTTTTAAACTAACTAAGTAAGTGTTCTCATTCATTCTACCATACCATACACCATCATAAAACAAAACATACCATACCATAACCTATGTATTATTCCAAGACATAAACTATGTGTATTTCAAGTATCAGCCAAATCCGTTCAGCCGTTACGGAGTAAGCGCAGACAAACATACACTCTCACTAACTCACAAACTTTCGCATTTTACCATAAAGGATTCTGTTTTCTATTAGATTCAAAAGAAATTGAGGCTATCTACTTATACAACTGCTTCATCTATCCTGTCAATAATTTTATTAGTACCTAGGTAAGTACATAGGGAGGGTGATACTTACATAAGTTGTTACTTTGGTAGGTAAGTCTAATAATAATTAAATAGGTAGGTAGGTACCTACTAGTAAGTATATAATAATAAATAAATACCTACCTACATGATTTACGGGAAAGAGACCCCAGCTAGTGAAAAAAAACGGGTTTGACCCGAGTTTGTCATTCCGTGGTCGTTTCTATGTTTACATTTTTTTACATAGAATTTGGCCGGAGCACTGGTGTTCTAGTGGTAGTGAGTGACCCTGTCTTGTGATCAAGGCGCAGGCCAGATAGAAGACGCGCGGGCGCGCGGGGGCGCGCCCCGCCATCGGCCAGCGCACATTATTCTTCTATCTGTTTTGCACCACGTCCCTCTCCCTCTCCTATATTTTGTATGAAGTGGTGCGGCGCGCCCGCCCGATGCGCGCCGGTCGCTTTTTTCTGGCTTGCGCCACAGAGTTGCGCTGCGCTTCGAACCGACCGACGACCATAAGGTCGTAGGTTTGAAGACGGTTGGTCGCACACCAATGGATTTTTTTATTCGTAATAATAATGTGCGCAATGCCATCAGGTCAAAGAGGCGATTCAAAGTTTTGATTTTATCAAGAGTTAGCGAGCTCGGTAAGTGCAAATAATAACATACCATAACCTGTGACAATAGAGTCCAAATTTGAAAGACAACCTAAGTCCAGCGGTGCTGGAATGACATTGAATTTAATTGTCTATCTTTACCTACTTACCATAAAAAGATAAAAACCATATATAGATAAAAACTTAGAATCGCTTCTCAATGATCTATCTCACACGGTGAAGAAAAACATCGTGAGGAAACCAGTAGGTACGTACCTATGTCTAAAAACTAACATTCGAATAACGTGTTATTCATCATACCTATCGGTACTTGTATAGTTACGGTAGGTTCATTATTTTGCATACCTACCTACAGATACACCTACCTGTACTTATGTATAAAGTTGGTACCAGCTCTCCTAACTAGATTCTAGTTAGTAAATCGATAAATGCAATTGTATCGCAAATAGAAAAGTAGGTACCTACTTATTTCATTTCAAATTCCTAGGTATCTATTTGCAGAACACGCAAACATAATAACCACTGCAAGAATCGAACCCGCACTTCATGCGTCTCAACTGGACACTCGCCAGCCACGTCACCGAGATCGTCAAAGTAGGTCTGGTAAGTTTAGTTTAGGTCTAGTGTCTACCTACTTAGTAGGTAGCTAGATTGTGTAAGTACCTATGGTATAGGTACCCATATACGTAGGGACATCCGTGCCGTTTGTAAGCTTACGTAAAACAATTTACCTAGTACCTGATCTAGGTCACAGAGCCTAGGTACTTTGACGATCTTGGTGGCGTGGCTGGCAAGTATTCAGCTGAGCAGCTGAACTGAGCTGAGATGCAAGAAGTGCGGGTTCGAATTCTGCAGTGGTAAAAATGTTTACGTGTCCTGCAAACACCTAGGAACTTACTAGGAACTTGAAATGAAATAAATACTTTTACTTGACACGTAATTGCTTCTTCTGTCTGGGTCTTGTATTACCATGGTAAATAAATAAATAAATAAATAATGCTGGACAATCCACACAGCATCATCTAGCTAGCCCAAGGTAAGACAGAGCTGTATTATGGGTACTAGATGACTGATATATATTTATTACAATACAATACATAGATAGATATTTTTTATTATACATAGAAAACACCCAGAACACCCGGAATAAATATTTGCAGATCCTACAAACATTTGTCCCAAGGCGGGAATCGAACCCGCAACCTCCGCGTCGCAGGCGGACCTTCGCCCACCGCGCCACATTGGTAGGTTGGTACTAGAGTTTCTGATACCCACGATTTAGCTACTAAGTAGGTACGTAGGTAGGTATCTGTATCTAGGTAGAAATTTTACCTACTACTTAGTGCTAGATTATGTACCTACCACGAAGAAGGTAATTTTAATAATGTCATAAAAGTTTACTACTAATAATACTATGTATTACTACTATGTACTACTACTAACATTCTAAGCTACTTACTCGTATCACTAGTTCTCTAGAACCAGTGTGGTTTACTACTTACATTATTATATCATAGGTACTTACTTAGAGATTTAACTATCACGGATCAAAACCACACGATCGCTTTATAATTTGTATAAGCTCCCTATGATTATACGTAACAGCTCGCGCGACAAACAGCGATACGTCCTCCCTCCACGAGCGCTTAGCGCGTAGTGAGAGCAGCCGCGTTTTGCATCAAGCTATAAAGTGGATTCGGAGGATTCTTTAAAAAATCGTATAAAAATAAATTAAAACTTTTAGACCATTTTTTAAATTTTATTTTGTAAATAAATATCAAAACTTTAATGTAGTAGGTATATTTTTATTATAAACTTTCTAATTTCGAAGAAACAACGAGCGTAAAATTGGGAAAAGTACGCGTTTTTAGACCTTTTTTTTTCAAAAATATTGAACTAAGGTGATGTTTTTTACCTACTTACTTAAATTTTAAAACTATGATTATTTGAATTACATTTTTGGAAATATGTTAGACCTTGTTGTTTCATAGATATCATGATCGAAAGTTGACTGAAAATGCTCATTTTACGAAAATGTGCGTTACTAATTATTTTTTTAATCAGTTGTGTTTTGAGTTTATTAATATTTGTCCTACTTACTTAAATTTTAAGGGATGAAGCTTTAATATGTTTTTATTTTCGTTAAAATATCTCCAACACACGAGCCACAATCGTGTTCGATCTTCACGGGCTATCATGGATAGGATTCTTAAGATGATATAGTTAAAAGTAATGCATTGATTTATGTTTTTTGCAGGGGTGCTGGAAATGACAGGGACGGATAACATTCGGTTTAGCGGGCATACGCTCGACAAGGCCACCAAAGCGAAGGTCACGCTAGAGAACTTTTACACCAACCTCATCGCACAGCACCTCGAGAGGAAGCAGAGGTGAAACACATTTCTGTATCCTACGAAGCACGCTACATTAAAATTAAACGATTAAAAACCTTATAGCTGAAGCCAGACGAGCGTTATTTCTGAGTTGTGAGTTGAGTAATTTATGTTCCGTCGCGTAATTGAAAAAAAAACAAAAAAGAGTAAACAAAGCAGGAGTTTATAAGAAACCGAATGCAGCAAAAATCCGAAAAAGACCGAAATTCAGCGAGTCAACTCAAAAATGACGCTTCTTTGGCTTCACTCAAAGGCGCAATAAGCAGGTCTCGGTATAGCTTCATCATTAGCTATTTAAACTTTTTCTTACAATACTTTTTTATCTTCCAGGTTGGAGAAGCTAGAGGAGACACTCAAAGATGAAAGTCTGACAGAAAGCCAGAAGCAGGAAAAGAGACAGCAACATGCACAGAAAGAGACGGAGTTCCTCAGACTCAAGCGATCGAGGCTTGGCGTTGAGGACTTCGAACCTCTCAAGGTAAGGCTGACCAAAAATCGTCATCGTCGTCTTTGTTCATTGACACGATTAACAAGGAAACACTGTACTTTAGCAAAGCTCTAAAATAACAGTTTTTATGAACAAGGGAATTAGAGTCAATCATCATCATCATCATTATCAGCCGATATGCTGGACATAGGCCCCCCTAGAAGAGTGCCATGACGACCGATTTTGAGCCTTTACCATCCACCGGCTTTCATGTCCTATACTTCGTTATCTAGTTCGCGGTTGCCATTCGAGAACCTTTATTCTCCAGCGAATATCGGTTCTGCGAGCTATATGGCCTACCCACTGCCACATCAACTTACTTAATCCTAATAATTAGAGTCCATAGTTGCGTATAGCTTACCGTAACCAACTCAGTTTATTTATTTATCTTTGAGCACAGTAATGCACTTAAACACGCACTGTGGTGGATTGAGACCCAATTACTCTCGCTCGAGAATAGGCCAGTGTCCCAGCGGCAATGTTCTTACATTCCTGACTTCAGACATCTCCAGAATTGGAATTCGAACATTCTAGAAGGCTTCATGATGATGGGTAGAACAATCAAAAATTGGTCGTTTTATTTGCAGGTTATCGGACGAGGCGCGTTCGGGGAGGTTCGACTTGTACAGAAAAAGGACACAGGACACGTTTACGCCATGAAAATACTCAGGAAGGCAGACATGCTCGAAAAGGAACAGGTACTAAAACATCGCACTATATATTTTTAGCGTTTGTGATAATTCAAAGTTAAAGGTGAAGGTCCGCCTGCGATGAGGAGGTTGCGAGTTCGATTCCCGCCTCGGAACAAATGTTTGTACGATCTGCAAATATTTGTTACGGGTGTTCTGGGTAGTTTCTATGTATAATAAAAAATATATATCTATGTATTGTGTTGGATTAATTGTATCATTGTGTTGTAGATTGTCAAGCATATACGATTCAATAATTTATTCATAAAACCATTTTTCAAGTCATTAACTATATAAAAAAACAGACGAAAAATCTCTAGTACTTAGTAGTTAGTACTAGAATATTTCGATTTGAAAATTCGCCACGTTCTACAGCTCAGGTAACAGTTGACATTGTAGAATCTATAAGTACGAGTACTCTACTTGCCTAGTTTGACCCTGATAAACAATAAAACTGCTCTGAGCAAATATGGCTTGAGCGAGCACCATGAACGCAATCCCATAGATTACGGCGCGTGCGCAGTAGCGAAACCGACAGCCGTCGCGTCTCTCAGATAACATGTTGATAGTTTGATTGCGGCCACTGATTGCGTCACTTGATAGATGATGTCATCAAATGTCTGTTACTCTTTGTGGGGTATTAGTCATTTTGTTAAAGGCAGGTCGCTTACAGTAAGCGTTGATCGGCTTGGCGTCGAAGCGCATTTCTATAGCATATAAGGGTCATTCATTATCAACCTGACAAACTTAAGGGATAGGTTCCACACATAAAAACAAAAATATATGTACCTATAAATTTTTTTTAATGTATATTTTGTGTGTTATTTCTATCTTTTATTTGTGGATTTGTCCGATAGGTGGCGCACGTGAGGGCTGAACGCGACATCCTGGTCGAGGCAGACCACCAGTGGGTCGTCAAGATGTACTACAGCTTCCAGGTTAAAAACTACCTTTAATGCTCCACTGCCCGCACGGCAGCTCTACCTTATCTTTTTCTTCTTGCACCGTAGCTTGTGCTATCTATTGCTAATTAGGACACAATGTGTGATAAATTGATGAACTCTTAAGACATGAACGCGGGTCAGCACTGACTGCTCGAATTCGGAATCAGCACTGACTTTACTACTGACTCAATGTAAATCATACGTTTGTATCTCTAAATTAGTCTTATTTATACCTTCATGATTGTTCATTGTTTGCTTTTAACTTTGTTGGTTGTCTTTCTACACCCAGCGGGTTTCAATTAATGAATTTTCTTTCTTCCTTTACCCCCAGGACCCTATGAACCTGTACCTGATAATGGAGTTCCTCCCCGGCGGCGACATGATGACCCTGCTCATGAAGAAGGACACGCTCAGCGAAGAATGCGCGCAGTTCTACGTCGCGGAAACTGCGCTTGCTATCGACAGCATACACAAGCTCGGCTTTATACACAGGTAGGCTCACTAGCACTTACACCACAGAACTATATTTAAATAGAATGTGTGAGTGTATGTACCTCGCGTGCCGAAAAGACTGGCTAAGTAAGGGCTGAGTAACCTCTTTACTCGCCGCGAAACTCAGTCTGCTTCCGACCGGAGGCGGTGTGGTGGTGTGGCAGTGCCTAGAATCGGTTTGACGCGTGCTTATCGATGCTTTTAAATCATTCATTTTCGCGCGGCTTATGTTTCCCATCACTAAAATACATTTGTGTGTAAAATACAAATACGCAGAATATTTTTTTTTTTAATTGTATTCAATATATCAGTTATCTAGTACCCATAACACAAGCTCTGCTTAATTTGATGCTACATGATGCTGTGTGGATTGTCCAGCATTATTTATAATTATAGGGTCATTCATTATTAACCTGACAAACTTAAGGAATAGGTTCCACACATATAAAAAACACATGTAGGTACATATTTTGTTTTTATTTTTTAACCTTTTTTTTAATCTAAAATATAAATCGCTTACGTTTTACTGGTCAGTTATGAGTTATTCTTGTCGGAAATCAAAAAGGCAGCTCTAAGATTTTTAAGAAAAAATATTTATAAAAAAAAACATACGTACATTATTATTTTTATTGATGTGTGGAACCTGTTCCATAAGTTTGTCAGGTTAATAATGAATGACCCTGTATATATTATTAGTCTATTAACCCTACTTTGCGATGCAATGTAACGCTACGCTTGCGTTGCAGAGACATAAAGCCGGACAACCTGTTGCTGGATGCGCGTGGGCACATAAAGCTGAGCGACTTCGGCCTCTGCACCGGCCTCAAGAAGAGTCACCGCACAGACTTCTATAGAGACCTGTCGCGCGCCACTCCCTCCGATTTCAGTGAGTACGCTATTTCCAGTTGCAACATCTAATAACTAATTGATAGATTCAGGCGTTACTTTGCGGAAATCCATTACAAGATAAACAACAGACGAAAAATCTCTAGTACTACTCCGCTTAACCTTTTAACTAATGAGGTCACACAGTTATTCTAACTGTCACATCCATACAAAATACGTCAGTTTTTGATTGAAACCAAGTGAAATTGATTGCAACCGAATTACGCCATCGGCGGGGCTGGAATAACCATTCTAGGTAATAAGAAATGTCAAATACAAGTAAACTGCCAGTTAACTCTAGAATAACTACGATTTATTCGGAAAACAGAGTGCTTAGCACGAAAAACTCGTTTGACAATCGTAAACGTAAACGTATCATCTAGCTGTCAATTTGTATGGAATTTTGATAGTTCATTTAAGGCGCATACAGCACCTAAACTAGCGCCACCACCTACTTTATATTATTATTCTGTTTAACAAAGGAATTTTCAAAAATCCATCTTCCAGTTTGTGATACCTATCATAAGCTTATCATAAGAGATACGAAGTTGCCCTTGGTGGCCACCAAAATCTATTTTCGTATCTCTTCCTAAACTAAATAGAATAAAACTATTACAGAGGCATTAAAAAAAAGCTTATGATAGGTATCACAAATTGGAAGATGGATTTTTGAAAATTCCTTTGTTAAACGGAATAATAAGATAAATAAGGTGGCGGCGCCACTTTAGGTGGGGTATGGGCCTTAACGTACTAAAGAGGCGCTGTAATAATCTTATACAAATTAATATTGTTGGTCGAATCCACCCTTAGTATATTATACTAGTTGACCCAGCGCGGTTTCACTCGCGTTTTTTTTCGCAATTATTTCATAATTTGTACCAAACCTTCCCTGGACTCCTACAAACATTTCAAGACCAACATTTTATACAACCTATGTATATTCTCACCGTTTAAACTTTCCCTGAACTTTAACAAACATTTAATGACCGCAAAATTATGCAAATCGGTCCAACCGTTCTCGAGTTTTAGCGAGCCTAACGCACATCAATTCATTTTTATATATAAGATAGATTAATAACCAATGATCGTACCAAAGAACAGCACAACAGTAATGTGTGAAGTATTGTACAACCTTTCAGTGTCGACGTCGTCGTCGGCGATGGACTCGAAGCGGCGCGCCGAGTCGTGGAAGCGCAACCGACGCGCGCTCGCCTACTCGACCGTGGGCACGCCCGACTACATCGCGCCCGAGGTGTTCCTGCAGACCGGCTACGGACCGCAGGCGGACTGGTGGAGCCTCGGCGTTATCATGTAAGGACCTTTTATAAACGCACTTATGTCAGCAAGTGACAAGACAATCAAGGCGCCCACCTGATGTTAAACACCACGCCTGACTAATACAGTGCAGTGCCACCCAAAGCTTAAAGTTTTTAAGTGTTTGTGTGGCTGTGCACTGCGCTTATCACCAAGAGACATTGTTGTTAAGTCTCTTTCGCCCAGTAATTTCACTTGCTAAAGTGCCCTTCAAACCTAAACACAGTGCAGCTTGCACATTACTGCTTGAAGGTAAAATATCACTTTATGCATTCCTCACTACTTGGGAGTAGCATTAAGCTGAGACTGGATCTGTTTGGCCGCACACGCCACGTGTTTGTTGGAACCAATAGAATCACTTCATTGAAGCTGTCAGAGCGAGACTAGGTAAATGAAGTGATTCTATTGGTTCCTAACAAACTCATCCCTCGCTACACATCCTCACACATCTCTGGTGGAAACGCTGCCTAAACCTCTCTCTTAAAGCTAGGCATCAGGGTGTGTCGTCACCAGACGTGGTGAAAGATGACAACTCGTAATTTACATAAAAAGCTATTTATTTTAATATAAGCTTTTAAAAAAACTGTCATTTTTATACTATATCTTCTTATAAATATAAAAATGAATTGCTGTGCGTTAGTCTCGCTAAAACTCAACAATGGCTGGTCCGACTCAACAATCGCGCAGGTCAGCTAGTAATGAAATATTTTTTTATTGTTTAAATAATGTGTATGTAGAATATCGTAAAGAAATTCCTTGAAATGTTGATAATAAATATTAGATGTGGCCGTTATTAATTAGAAACGATATATATACAGGGTCATTCATTATCAACCTGACATACTTAAGGGGTAGGTTCCACACCTAAAAAAAAAAATATATGTACCTATAATTTTTTTTTTTTTTATGTATGTTTTGTCTTAAAAATCACTTGTAAACAAAAAAAAATCGATTACGTTTTTCCGCTCAATTATTATTTATTATTGTTGGGAATCAAGTTAAGCGACGTAATAATGAAATATTCGAGTGTGCGCGCCCCGTAGCGGGTCAAGGACACGCGCAGGCCAAGCTCGCGCGGGTTAGTGACCCGCAGTTCATTGACGCGCGGGTCACTAACACGTGCCGAGCGCTGCCTTTTCGATTTCTAACAAGGATAACTAATTATAAAGCAGAATTACGTAATTATTTTTTTTTTTGTTTTATAAAAAAAAAACGTTTAGAAAAAAAAAAAAAAGTACAAGTATTTTTTTTTTTATGTGTGGAACCTACCCCTTAAGTTTGTCAGGTTGATAATGAATGACCTTATATATAAATCATATAATACTCGTATATAAATATATAAATTGAGTAAATCTATAAATCCTATTGACCGGATTTATGATTTGAAAGAAATGGGCTTTAGCGTATTCACCCTCATGGATAAAAAAATACCAACACAAAATAAACAAAATGGCTTATTAAAAGTTGTTCGGCCATGACAGAGGCCTTCAGGCGGTTCTGATTATCCTTACATATTACCGCGCTCTGTCGACTGTATGCAAAGCAAAAACAATTTTATTTGCTTGAATGCTTTAGCAAAATTAAATATGTGTACTATTAACAAAATTCGGTACCAATAGCAATGGAGCAAGCGACATGGTAAAATAAATTATTTATCAAACTAAATAAAATGAAAAACTCTGTTTAAGTTGCCATGCCTGTACGCAATGTTCTTATTTTTTTTATCTAGTTACTTGGCAAAATATCATGACAGCCTTATAATGTTCCCACTGCTGGGACCCGGGTCTACTCTCATGCGAGAGTGATTGGACTTTAATCCACGCGGACCCAATGCGCATTGGTGAATGGCACTTGTCTCTCGAATTCTTAGACATGCCGGTTTTATCATGATGTTTTCCAGAAAAATCCATTGGTGACGGTCCACGACGGGTTCGAACTCACGACCTTAGGATCGGAAGTCGGGGTCACTACCACTAGACCAGTGCTTGGCAAATAAATTTGTAAAAGCAAAATTATTTTTTTATAAAGAAGTAGCAAATTTCTTGCTTGAAGTGTCACTGGTTATTTCTTGATCATCCTGCATTAGATCAGGGGCCTGGTACGGATTTGTTGACCCTGAAAAGAGCCAGTGACCTTTGATGAAAGAACCAGTGTTGTGAAAGGATTAAAGCGAGTTATTTTATGTGTGCACAGATGTTGCAATCCTAAAATAGCTCGCTCGCTGTGCTATATTTTGCTTATTGAATGCGTTCTTTTGCCATATTTCATTTATACTTTTCTTTGCGACTTCCACTTTTTTATAATTTGCTATTTATGGTTTTATTTATTTCTATTCATGTTTTCTACGAATGAGTTTGAATGCGAGTGTTGATGCGGGATGGGCATGTCTTTTCAAATTTTTAGTTTAGACATGCTGGTTTCTGTCCGATGGCTTTAATCACCGATTTGAGTACAAATTGTATGCACATTTCATTCGACGACCGATGTGGCAGCGGGCAAAGGTGCGCCTGCGACGCGAAGGTTGCGCTTTCGATTCTCGCCTCGGGACAAAAGTTTGCACAATCTGCAAATATTGGTTCCAGGTGTTCTGGGTATTTTCTATGTATAATAAAAATATCTATCTATTTATTGTTTAGTATTAAGTATATATCAGTCATCTAGCACCCATAACACAAGCTCTGCTTAGCTTGGTGCTGGATGATGCTGTGTGGATTGTCCAGCATTATTTATTTATTATTATTTTAATACATTTAACTGTGCACTTCGTCACGTGACTCGACAGCTGCCCACGTCACTATGGCCTATCGAATTCATATTACTTAGCTGCCCGCGTTTTAGCAACTACTTGCGCTACTTTTTAACAAATAAAATTCACTGCACAACTGCAATTTGTATTTGCGTGACGAGATAGTTAATGGTCCAGGCGTAATTTTGCGGAAACCCATTGTAAGTTATTAAATAGACGAAAGGTGTAATTTAGCGAAATAGTACTAGAGATCCGCTAAACTAAACCATTTTTTCGTCCATTTAATATCTTTGCGTAAATTATTAATATAGTTTTGTAACGTGCTTCATTATTAATTAATAAATAATAATAATCATTAAGAGCCTGTAGCCACTGCAGGGCAAAGGCCTTCCATCTAATAAATAAATAAAATTAAATGTCTTTATTTCAAACAACATAAATCCGTAATGTGTTGGTAACTCATTTAAAATTTAATTTGTTAGTTTAATTAAAACAATTCAACGCAAATACCAAAACACACTTGTTTAGAAATACTATCGGTATAACTGTAAACCACTGTCACGTGCGTAGTAACACACAAAACAGCGCTGTGCTTGTTCTACGTTCACGCATTACGTGCACTTCACAAATTACGTCTACGTGCACGTCACGCATTACGTCTACGTGCACGTCACACATTAAGTCTACGTGCAGATCACGCATTACTTCTACGTGTACGTCACACATTACGTCTACGTGCACGTAACGCATCATGTCTCATAAAGTTCCATACATTACAACGCAGAGTTACGTGCACATGCACTTTTACGTGTACGCAACTCAGCAAACATAGAATAAAATAGCTTATTTGTTTTATTATCTGTGGTAATTACAGATACAGAGTATAAAAGCAAGCGAGAGTATAGAAGCAGTGTTTCCAACTGGCAACGCTACTTCTATTCTCTGTATTTTTACACTGTTATGGTTCCTCGTACTCTGAATACCAAATTCAAGTTTAATATTGATAATTATTTCTTTTTATATCTATACGACCCATCTCCCAATTAGTGCAACCAGCGCATAACACTTAGGCGTCTACAGTCTACACGTAAAAACGTACGTAGTCGGTGTGGCTAATAACACAATTATTACAGGTACGAAATGCTAATCGGCTACCCTCCGTTTTGTTCGGAATCCCCGCAAGAGACCTATCGTAAGGTGATGTCTTGGCGCGAGTCATTGACCTTTCCCCCGGAGATACCTATCAGCGAAGAGGCGCGGGAGACCATCCTTCGTTTCTGTTCTGAACCGGACCGCAGGTAACGCATAGTAACCCCGAATTACTTTTTTTATTTCGGAGAGTGTGCTTCTGAATTACACGATCTCATTCCTCCATCTCCTTTCCACCATCGGACGACTAGACATACGGGAAAAGCGTTATCGCTTCATGGTCGAGATCCCACCGATGCGCAGTAAGCTATATGCATCAACATTTCTCCTGCGCACCGCCAAGGATTGAAATTCTTTGCCTGAGTGTTTCCCGATACTTATAACCTGGGTGTCTTCAAGTCACGAGTAGACCACATCATCGCTTAACATCAAGCGAGATAGTGGTCAAGCGCAAGCCTATTGTGAATAAAAAAAATTACTGTTTGGCGGCAGAAATAGTCTCTAAATAGTCACACCCCGGACACCCAATAAAATGTATGAAGCAAACACGTCGTAATCACCACAGGCATAGTTTGTGTACGTAAACGGTGCTGTTGTATGTGTGAGTGTCGTGGTTGTCCCCACCCAATTATAGCAAGAACGAGAAGCACACTTTCGCTCCCATTGGAGTGCGCGCGCTTGGAGCTACACAAAATCAAAATGAACGCGTGCCTTAGCTTCAGAGCCGGCAAACTTGCGACCGGATGAGGTAAGTGTAGGTAGGGAGTAGCCATTTGTACTAATATCTGTTCCCCCGTCGTACCCTTTATGCGACAGGATGTTTGGATGCAGATTCCTGCCTGTAAACAAAAAAAAAACGTCCTATGTCTGTTGTAGACTCGGCTCCGGTCGCGGCATCGAGGACGTGAAGTCGGTGCAGTTCTTCCGCGGCGTGGACTGGAGCCACGTGCGCGAGCGCCCCGCCGCCATCTGCGTGGAGGTGCGCTCCATCGACGACACGTCCAACTTTGACGACTTCCCCGATGTCAAGCTCGAGATCCGTGAGTTTATCTATTTTATTTTATAAAATACGACACCCAACACAAATTTACGCTACATGATTAACATCATAGTGAATTATAATGTTTTTCATTTTTGTGAGTAGAATAGTGTTTCTACTCACAAAAATGTTCTAAGCATAGCGTAATTATTGTAAGACTTTGATGACTAGCCGCTAGCATGCTAGCCTTAATGTTATTCCAGGTCTAGCAAGGCTTTTACTTTTTTTTTTATTACGTAAAGCGCTTGCATTAAACGCCAAGGCCACACGCACCCTCTCACACGACCTCACACACCCACACCTACACAAACACACCCACACATTATGGTTATGTGTTTGTGTAAGTGTTAACTGTTGAATGTTTACTTGTTCCAGCCGCAGCGCCGATAGCGCAAGACGGCGAGGTCGCCTACAAAGACTGGGTGTTCATCAACTACACGTTCAAGCGGTTTGAGGGTCTCACACAACGCGGCACCCCTACCAAGAAGTGAACCCACCGCGCCCCCGCCACGCGGTTAGTCGCAACTAAACCGCGACCCGATCAGGCGACCTGGTCGAAACACTGGAATCACCTAATTGCATTTCCTTACACTTAAGCAGAAAGTAGCAAGAAAATACAAGTTATAATCCGGGTTCCGGATATATCTGATATACCCAATTCACTAGTGTGTCAAATATCGATTGGAAAAGTCGATTCGACTTGGAATATTGATTTGAATCACTGGTGTTGGACACAACCGCGATGAAGTTGTAATTAGACTATCACGTGACACGCGCAATTTTCAGTAGTGTCAGTTCAAATCCAAATTAACGCTTCATAGCAACTTATAGTAAGGGCCTGCAGCCCATCCCAACACAGCGTAAATTATAATTATATTTAGAAAGTCTACCATGAGTTACCGACCATTTATTTATTTATTTTACAGCGCTAACTGTTGCCTATTCTTGTCGTTTTTATTACAATAAATAAAGATGATGATAGATTTGAAAGACATTAGCTAGAATTAATTTTAGCAGTTCGCTAAGAATTCTCTTTCTTTGTCATAATTATGTCAATAAACAAAATGAATAAAATAGGAAAGACATATTGCCTAATGGTAATGGTTTAGGCTGCGTTTTCACCAGAGATGTACTAGGATGTGTAACTAAGGATGTGTCTGTTAGGAACCAATAGAATCGCTTCATTTACCTAGTCTCGCTCTGCCCAGCTTTGATGATATCTCTGGTGGAAACGCAGCCAAAAGTACTGTTATGAGTAAGACCCTAAGTCGGTATCTTATGATAGACAGTTAGTTTACATACTATAATTTCTGGTTTTCCTATTGTTATGATGTATGTTACTGCGTCGTGATCATGGTGTATGGTGCTCGATAGATGTATCTATGCGGTGGTGTCATAAGCTATGTCAAACTTGCTTGTTGATGCGCTTAATGTATGTCATTATTGCACTGAGTTCACACTTTAGTCGGCTTACACAAGAATGTTTTAATTGTAATAAATAAGCGAATTAAAATTAGCATGTTGTGAGAGGAATATGTTAGATTTAATCATGTTAGCTTTGCTCATCATAATTTTTGTGCAAGCCGCACTAAATGGCATGTAATGTTAATTATAGATGGGTTGTAAATTTCAGGCATTGTAATGCCTTCATTCGTTTCCATTCATCGTTTTTTGATCTGGCTAGCGAGCGTATATATATGTATCGATCGATAGATTCGTCACGACTTTCGACAAATTGTCATTTTATCGAATACCCACGCTCGCACAGCTTTTGATTGTTCAAAGGTTGGCGTATTGGTATTAAGTTATGGGGATTTTAGTATGTGTTGATTGGTATACAAAAATATCTTTGAATATACCTAATCTGCCTTCCGTTTTCTAAAAGGCCGTTAAGTGATACTAAACTCATATCACTTAACGGCCTTTTAGAAAAAATAAGTTTAGAAATCAGACGGCAGTAATATTCCTCTTACTAGCTATGCAACCAGCTATTTGGATACCCGAATGCCTACCAAATATATTATTGTGAAGATTTTAGTACGCTGGTAGCATCGAAAGCCGTTTTCAAGAATCACCTAATAGCGTGGTCATCAGTTGTTTACCGTCGTTTGTACCACCAATGTCCGATCGGAAAAACGTCCTGTGACTCTAGCACGAACATTATTATCGTATCGTCTTCGTTTCGTTAATTCTACTTCTCAGGTTGGCAACGTGCTAGTGATATCTCTGATGTTGCAAGCGTACGTAGGCTACGGTGGCCGCTTACCATCAAGTGGGCCGTACGCTTGGTTGCCACTTTAGTGGTTGGTCTAGTAGTAGTTACTAAAGTAACTTTATTCTAATTACTGTATTAAGTACGATATTTCACACGTTTATTTTAACTTCAGCCTTTTTTAGAAAGCTATATGGTGTTCTTATTCTGGTTATACATTAACCAGTTAGACTTGATTTTTAGCACAAGTGTGGTCAGTTGAACAGTGTATTATATTGATATTTATATGTTAGTAAGTAAGTAAGTATTTATACACAGCAATGATTTGTTTATGAATCCATAGGTTCCCAAACTAGTAAAACTGTTTTTTAGGAACCCAGGCTTCTCCCATCGAAATATAATCAGATTTTGTGGTCTAAATAGTTCTACTTACGAGTGTATTCACTTATATAATACAAAAAAAAAAGAAAAAGGAAACCTATATAATAAAAAATGAGTTAATCAACAATGCAGCTTCAAAACAACAGCATAATTGTTCCGTAAAAATGTGTGTATCTGTGAGTGATGTAAGGGGGAGGCGTGTGTGTGGGTATGTGATGTTGTGTGATGGTGTGTGGGTGCATGGGTGTGTTTTTGAGGGGGAGTGTGCATGTGGACTCCGTGTTCCTCCCAGTCTCTTAAGAGTCCACAGTGGTAGAGTGACAAAATGGTATGAGTAAGGGTATGTGTGGGAGGCGTCATTGTATTACATATTTTATAAATAAAAATTTGAAAGCATTTGTACAATGCTTTCATAATCCATATTTTTAATCCAACCGAGTATTACCTTTCAATTTCATTATTGTTCATATTCTTTACCTTATGCTCCTTATTTAGTGTGTATAACTGTGGAATGTAATTTTGACGTTGTCTTGAACCTCGGAACATTTTCAAAGGTAACACCCACAATTCCCTTTAAAATTTGTTTTTACCCACGTTGCTAGTTGCTATGCAACCCCTTTATACTTGAGATTGGCAATATTGTCCAAAGTGACTAACGCCATAGTATAAAGAAATGCACAGAGGGCGTATCACGAAAAATTTGTTAGACAAACGTAATGGTAAACGTATCGCCCAGCTGTCAATTTGTATGGGATTATTGTAATTAATTTTGCACACTAATAAGGCGCTGAAAAACCTATACAATTTGACAGCTGGCCGATACGTTAACGTTTACGATTGTCAAAAGCATTCTTCCGGATAAGGCCTCTTTAAAGCCGCTTTGATTCGCAGATGATACGATACGGTATTCGTGCTGGGTCCTCAATGGTCTGACATCATCCGAATACGATAATGCAACATTATCAAGTATAATAAAAAATTACAAACAGTGATACTGAACTATCCACTTATTTACACTTTCAATTACTACAAGCACTGCCTATTACTACTCTCGATCAAGAGTGGTCTTAATCCTCTACGCAGATCCAATGCGGGTCTGTGGAGGTTGTCGTATAGCCTAATTGCTAAAATGAAATATGCATTGACGGATTTCTTACCTTTATTTAAATGAACTACTATGAAATGAACACTGAAATCATAAAAAAATGTCATTGCTGCAATTTATGAATATCAACTCCTATGAAATATTTGTAATTTTCTTCTAATTCCTATTGTATTTAAAAAAAACTATCAATTTAAATATAATAAATCTGTTTCTGAAGATGGCAATGGTTCTATTCCTTTCTATAATTTGCAATTCGTTTTGATGAAATAACAAAAACTTTTTGATATTTCAACCATTACTCTAGGTTTTTTTTTTTTTTTTTTTATACAACTGAAGTGGCAACCAAGTGTCAGCCATAAATGGCCTTCGGGCGGCCTATTAGTCGTGGCACAGGGAGGCCTCGCTTGCGTCAGGTCAAACATACTAAAACCTCGCTAAGCTTTTCGTTTGTGACACTGTAAGAGTTACAAATGTCGTATTCACACTTCGTCAAACCAACTAACCAGCTGAGTGACCTAGGCGTGCAAAGAGCATTATAACTGCAATAATACCTATACATACCATGGTATTTAAAGCCGTGTATGAAAGTGCATACAATGTATTGTGTGTTGACCGATTACTTTAGGTCACTGCCCACTTGTGTGATGAATGACCTTTACATTATAGAGTTGCAACTACAAGTCCCGATACCCCTTGATTATCATCAAGACGATCATTCACCGAAGCGACGAAGCAAAGCCTAACATTACAATCCTGTCATAATTGTTACTCATCAATAACACGCACTTTTGACATAATTCTATTAGTTGACTCGGCTCGGTTGCGTTTCAGTGAATAATCAGTTAAATTACACGCTTGGTTCATGGCCAATAGTTCCTTAAATTTCTATGAAACATAGCAAACGTCTAAATGGAGTTATGGAGTACCGGGACTATAAGTGTGTCGAAAATAATAATGTCTGTCAAGTGTAAAAAAATATCTTATTTATTATGTAAATTGTAATATAGTTGGAAATTTGAGAATTGTTATTTGTCGCGTCCACTTTGAAAGCTTTCGGATACGACTGACTTATAGCTTATAAACGTATAAAAAATGTTGAACCATTTACAAACCACTCCACCATAGTGTAAACGTTGACAACGGCGCTAGCTAACTGGGCTAGACGCCACAATACGGTTAACTTAGGTTACATCCCCGTTTTTCGTATAAAACTAAATTATAAGCCAGTTTTGTAACCAACCTGAAAGCTTTCATATGGCCCAACAAATGGACCAAACAACCATCAACGATGTACATAAGGTACGAAGCTATTTAGAACACGCAACCGCATTTGATTGCTTGGCGAATTTTGGCCTGGCTTATGACAAGCTTCTAAATTGCTTCGATGACAAATACAAGTGGTAAATAGCCTTTAACATTTTTGAAATGATTACTAAGCATAATTTCAATTCTTTGATGTACGAAACATTGTTTGTTAGAGTTTATTGTATTTTTTTGTGACTCTGTCTTCGATATACATAATATTGATGAGGAAAGTTTAAAATCGTGTCAGTGTTTTATAGGTGAAACATAATTTCTTTTTCACGTGACACAATGATCAAGCATACCTACTTAGAAATCAGCAGTCTTAGTTAGTTTTGAGTTGTCACCTGTGTGTATATTATCGAGCTGATTATTAATGAAATAAATAAAGTTTATGAATTTTATTGTAAGATATTCGTACAGGGTGTAAAAAACTTGTAACTCAAACAAAACATACTAGTTCAAACACGGAATAAATAGACTTTTGATAATCTAATCGCTTTATCTCAGTGATCAGTGAGTAATCAATTTATAACTCCTGGGTAATGGTAGTTGTAACTGAATTTTAAAAACTGATTGAGAACCATATTCTTGTAATCCTTAAAAGGAATTATCTTTTTACGCCCTGTATAAATGTAAATCGTAGTTATTTTAGCTGCATTTTTAGGTAAGTCACTAGAATTCCACTACCTGTCTGAATATTTTGTAAACTGCATAATACGTAGATTTCGTTGTGAGTACACACCCCCCTTTGCGGTCTAATGTCCAAAAGTCATGGACGCACGTCATATACTTATATAAAATATTATTCAACAGATCAGTATTATTATTATACAAAGTGTATTGAACTGTATTACACGATTTCAGTGTACAAATATAACTTAAATTGTATTTAGACATTCAGTTTCAATTAAGTTTTTTAGCTTTACCGATTATATAAAGATTTCTTAGTATCGAATTGCATAAAGACCGATATACCACGCCACAATCAAAAATACGCGCCAAACACAAATACAAAAGTATTCCGTCCATAGTTATGTTATCAATGGCATATAACTATATTAATTTTAATCCTTGCAGGAGCAGTAAAAGTAAGCCTTTTAACAATTCTTATGAGTATGTAAATAAAGTTTATGTAAATCGGAAAGGGGGGTCGCGTACGTGTTATTATTGTTTACGCGTCGTGGTGCCAAATGCCGACTGTCCACAGCGAATGAGCTCTTTTAAATGTTAATAGTTTAATAAATGCCTGAGTTTTATAATGTAATGTCCGCACTCTATTTTCTCTATAACGAAATGTAATATTAGCAATAGGCTTAGCCGTTAGTGTGCCGTTAGTCTTATCTTGTGCAGTATACAGATAAATCTTAGTTTTGCTAAATCATTACACTACAGTAGTCTCAATAATTGACACGATGTAAAAAAAATATTGTATTTACAAAGAATACTATTTAAGCAAACTTAAGATAAAAAACAGACGAAAAATCTCTAGTACTATTCCGCTTAACCTTTTAACTGATGAGGTCACACAGTTACCACAGTTAACCTCAAAAGAAAAATATCGACACGTGTTTCATCCCTCCACGGGACATCCTCAGGACCATCGACTTGTTCTCCGGCAGACGTGTTGCTCCGTCGAGCGCTGGAGCCAAAGTACTTTGACTTTGGCTCCAGCGCTCGACGGAGCAACACGTCTGCCGGAGAACAAGTCGATGGTCCTGAGGATGTCCCGTGGAGGGATGAAACACGTGTCGATATTTTTCTTTTGAGGTTAACTGTGGTAACTGTGTGACCTCATCAGTTAAAAGGTTAAGCGGAATAGTACTAGAGATTTTTCGTCTGTTTTTTATCTTGTAATGGATTTCCGCAAAGTAACGCCTGAATCTATCAATTATCAAACTTAAGATCTCAAAATGTTTAAGTTTTTGGCTTTTTGGCATTGATGTTAATAGCTTCAGTTCCTCGGACGGCCCGGCACGAGCCGGTCTACTTAAACTCGAAACTCAAAAAGTGCTTAATTCATTAAAATCACAAGGATCACTATGAAATGTCTTACAAGCTAGGAAATTTACGCCAGTTACAACGCGCCCACTCCGTAAAAGAACTGGCAACACCGGTTGGGTTCCGGATTTATCGGCACGCATACAGTTCTTTGGTACTTGTTCATCACAATCAATGAACTTAAGCTCGTCTCGTGCCGGTCTGTTTCAGTAAAATCTTGCCGATAGTGTAAGTACAAGAGTTGTTAAAGCGTTCGTGTATTGAATACTGTCAGCCCTTGTTCGAATCACGGCAGCCTAGCCGTAGACTCTCAAAACTGTTCTATCGTCCGTTCATACCGTCACTGGTTATATACTGGCCAGCGCGGCATTTCGTCACGTGAATGGCGACGGGAATACGAGTTTGGATTGCCTTGTGGAGGCTCCTTTCATGCTATATCTATATGCGTTTGAGAAATGTATTTATAAATAAAAGATGTATGAAAGCAGCGTGATAGGCAACCACTTTGTCTGCACGAGCACTGTACTGCGCGCACTGCGCAGCGCAAATGTGGATACGTACCACAATACGTAACACGACGGATATCTCTTGATTAATTATCACTAATATTTTTAAATGTTAAAAATAATATTTTTGCACTATTTTAAGATACACACATAATTATTGACATTACGTAACGACATGTACAAACTGATAAATTCTCTATAACGTTAGTGAGTACATCGCGTACATTGCCGCGCTCTGTGTACTTTAGGATTTTTTATGTTGTATAATTTTGATCTTAGCGTTTTATTTAATGTATTATTATGTTATGATGTAATGAGTTGTAGGTACTAAAAAGATTTTAGTTAAATTATTCTCAATATTTTTTGAAGGCTGTTCTGTGGTTCCTATACGATGTGCATTGGTAGAATGCGTTATGCGTCTTCGTGAGAGCTTTAGCATCGTGTGAGCGCCCCAGAGTGCGTGGAACGGATATTATCAGTCCCGCTAGCTTTGAATGTTTTATATGACAGGTTTTAGTTGAATTGTCAGGTTTATATTTGAATGTTATTATTGGTTGCAGAAAGGACATATCAGGTTGCCTGGAAGGCAGAGGATTTCAGGATTAATTTAAATATCCTCAGCATACAGCTTAGAAAAGTATATCTAAATGATAATCACAGCGCGATTACGAAGATTCGGTCCGTCGGTAGATATTCTGCATGTACTTCAATTTAAGTATTAGTAAACTTTTCGTCACGGTTATTGGTCGTACAGTCGGTAATCGAGTGTTCTCGAATAGACGAACAGCATCGCAATTACTAAAGAATATGCAATATTAACAGCCCACAAATCTGCCTTTTAGCGTATGCTCGCTGCATTGTAAATTTAGTTTTGTAGAATGTTGATTCTAAATAATGATAAATTGTGTCGAGTGTTTGAAATTTATTGGCAGGTGGCGTCCTGTGCGATTACTACAATTATTCAGACTTACATGTAAAATTTAAGATTTTGACCAGAATCTATACATTTTTATCGAAGTTTCACACAAATTTATTATAAGTACCTAATGGATAATAAATTTGTGTGAAACTTCGATGAATGGTAGATTTTCACTGAGTACTCTGAAGAAGTCTGTCAATTATTTCAAAAAAAAAAAGCTGTGCATTGTGTAATTTTTTTATTTTGTAATATACTTACGCTTACGCAGTATTTGCACATGGCGCCGCTCTGACTAAACCTTAGCTATGCTTTGTTATTGTTATGTATTCAAAATAATAATAAAATATGAATTATTTAATTTGTTTATCTATAACTTTAAAAAGTATTTTGTTTAATACTTTGTTTCTTCCATGTGATTAATAAGAAGTGGCAATATGATTAAAGCGATATGAAATTGAAAAGTGGTTTTTATAGAAATCAAGATTGCTCTATGGTTGTACCTAATCGTGAGGCCGATAGTACAATGACAAAGTCCTTGTTGTCACTACCTACGCATGGTATGGTCTGACCGAAGGGGCGTTTATACAATTTGGTTGCAATCTATTTTACATGGTTTTAATCAAAAACTGACGTATTTTGTATGAATATGACAGCTCATTAACAGTTTGCTGATTAAAATTGAGTTGACCTTGGTCAACTCGATTGCAGTCCGATTTGTTTTTGTGTTTTTGTTTTTGTGACAAGCACAAAAACAAATCGGACTGCAACCCATGGTTGGGGCATTTTTTCTTTCCGGGGTTTACCTAAAGGTAACTGGGTGCTCCAGAGGTTTTTTTCCATGGTCCACCTATGCACATTTAGCTTGATGACAGGAAACGACCTGGTGGTAGGACTCTTCAGCAAGAGTCCGTCTTTGTGGGTACCACCGCAGTGTCAGATATTCTACCTCCAAGCAGTAGTGTGCAAGCTGCACTGTGTTTAGGTTTGAAGGGCACTGTAGCAAGTGAAATTACTGGGCAAAAGAGACTTAACAACAATGTCTCGGGGTGATAAGCGCAGTGCAGTGCCACGCAAACACTTAAAAACTTTAAGCTGTGTGTAGCACTGCATCTGTTATAGTTAGGCGTGGTGCTTAACATAAGGTGGGCGCTTTGATTGTCCTGTCACTTGCTGACAAAAAAAAAAATGAAACCGCAGCCAACCATGGTGGCGCGAATTGCCCTTCTGTCTAAACTTTTAAAGACTTCTCAATCAATTCTTGGTTAAGTGGCCTTTGTGGAGAGGACCACAATTTCGCCAATGAATGTCACGTTGCAAGTTCCTCCTTTGCACGATGAGAAGAAATCGGGTGAGCAAGTGATGTAAGATGTGGATCAGCATAATTTTGCACCAAGCAAATCTATTTTTCCTCATGTTTCCTGACTTACAGGCTGTACCTATTACAGGTGTTATTGTATCCATGGACGTTTTTAGATTAGGTCCATGCTTTAAGGCCCATTTACACCATACAATAATGGCATTCAAGAATTGCTTTGTCAAATTGATTTTTGAACAAAAATGTTCGAAAATGGATTTGATAAGGAAATTCTTGCATGCAATTATTGTATAAATGGTAAATATAATAAATATAAATGGGCCCCTATGCAGGCTTATCAAACATTTGACGTGTAAGCATGCCACAATGTCATGCTTATGTTAGTCAAATGGTTAGAAATCATGGTAGTAATCTCTCTAGTGGCCATGCTATTGGCGGAGTAGTCAGTTATAAATATATCTACAGATAGATCAAGATCAATGTATTCTGTGCAATATATTATCTAAATAAGGTACTATATTCTGAGTAAAAAGTGATTGTCCAGCATTATTTATTTATTTATTTATTTAAATAGGGCAGGCTTATCATCATATCAGCCGATAGGCGTCCACTGGTGGTCATAGGCCTCCCTCAAAGAGCATAATGACGACCGATTTTGAGCTTTTACCATCCACTGACTTTCTGCAATCGCTTTAATGTCATCGGTCCGTCGAGTGGGGGCCGTCCTACACTTCGTTTTCCAGTTCGTGGTCACCATTCGATAACCTTTATTCTCAACCGGTTATCGGTTCTGCAAGCTACTGCCACTTCAACTTATTGAGCTACGAGTATATCGGTGATCTTGGTTCTTCTACGGATTTCCTCGTTGCTGATTCGATCGCGTAGTGAAACTCCTGGCATAGCTCTTTCCATAGCACAGGGCAGGTTGCAAGTTGCATTAACTGATTTACGGACTGATCCAAAATAAGACTGGCTTTAGGTTTGTGGCGATTCTGTAGTTCACCACTATCTAATTACAATTGATTGGTCACATCCCTAAGGTAGAGGTGGAACATCACTACCTAGTAGGTACGCATTGTAATCCACCATCTAGGGATCTTACATTATTACTTACATCATAGGTACTTACAGACGACAGTATCCTACGCGAGTCTCGAAGCGAAGATCTAGGCTGTCACCGAAGAGTATTTCATAAACATTTGTAGTGATTCGCACACTTCGCTACCAATATCCTACGCACAGATCCTACGCGACTGCTACGGGGCCGATTGCATAATAATGCAATAAGTTAATAATATGAGCGTTTTTCCATACAAAATCACTAGATAGGTACCTAACCTAGTATTATGAACTTATGCAATGGACCGGTCTAGCGATACCGTCATGTCGGTCACCCGTGCGTCGTCAGCTCAATATACATTATACTGGACGTCTGGAGTCCAGTCTGCCAGCAAAACTCAAATACTTACGAGTATGTAGACATTTTCTGTTTTCAGTACCTACGAACTTCGAATGGCGAACAAATATTCTATAAGTTCTGTGCGACGAAGTACCGTAATGTATGAAAGGCCCAACTTTTCTGTTCACGAAACAGAACTAGGTATTATCTTCATTGACTATCTATTTGTAGTATTTATTTATTCAAACATGAGGGTTACATGGTTACATACCTACTTGGTTTTATGATTATCAAGCACTGTCAAACCTTCATTTTCTCGGTGCTTAGACTTTTCCGGGTTCACCAGCGCCTTTCCGAAAGCTATTTCAACATGTTTCATTTCACCCAAAGATTTCTGACAGGTATATAGTCAAAGATTTCACCTTATATGGCTTTTGATCGAGCGTGCGAAGCGAGCGATAGCTTCTTTGCTTTTAAGTTTTGTAAAATTTGCTGTGTGGTGATGAGCGAAATAGCCCCTCAATCGCTCACTTTAAAAAGTTTGTATTCGCGAGGTCTATTCTGTTCGCAGAACTACTAGTTTCTAAATATGGTTTAATATAAAGACTACCTACCTATTTCATTAACTACGAGGGAGAGACATCTTCCCACAAGTTATTGAGGCTTATTGAGACCTAGTTTTAACAGAAGTTTAATCTTAGGAAACCTCCATCTTCTGAAGAGAGGTCTTTGACATTCTTGAATATGTGTAGGTAAAGGTTGTATTATATCGGTCTGTTTCATTAGAAAGCTTGTTTGTTCGTGTTTGGTCTTTCATAATATTCAATGAATAGGTACCTTGATTATTATGAAAAAAAACACAAAAAAATAATACTACCTTTTTTTTAAACAATTTGTCTCAAAAATTGGTTAAGTTTATTTGATCAATTTATTAGTTACCCGTGTTGGAAATCGATAGGGCAGCGCGCGGCGCCCTTCAATGAACCGCGTGTCCCCTCCGCGCGGCAATGACCTGCGCGTGTCAATGACCCCCGCCGTAAACGCTAAGGGGCGCGCGCGTAAGAATATTATTACGCTGCCCGTTTTGACCAAGTAAGTTTATCTGGTAATAAATGATCAAATAAACTGAATCGATTTACTTGAGATTTTTGAGACAAACTGTATATTTAAAAAAAAAAAACAAGTACCTACATTTATTATTTTTTTGGCCTTCTGCTATTGAATATAATGCACTTATAATAAAATACCCTGTATATAGAATACCCTCAACCTTTGTTCTCTCAACTCTTATTTTACTCGCTTTGCTCGGTTCCTCGCTGTATTTTTTTTGTGTGTGGAACCCACAGGACAGAGAAAAATGTGGTGGACTAATAAGTAGGTATAGTTCTCACAACGGATCTCGGCCGTCGTGAAATTAGCCGTTTCGATGCGCAATGGAGCTTTTTCAAACTAAATTGTCTTTACGCATCACAAACGGCTAACTTCACGGAAGCCTAGATCCGCTGTGCGAACTATACTACGGTTGGCACCTACCCTTTAAATATGCACAAATAAAGAAAGATTGTCTAATGAATGAAATAAAAGACTGGTATACATTTTATTTTGCTTTATATTCATTACATGCATTGATCGACTACGGCTATAAACTACTCGAAGTAAATATTTTTGGGCAGAGGAGCTACAATACTCTGTTAAATTCGAATTAAATAAGTTCTCATGTTGAGTAATTTTTATAAATGCAATAACGTGTCCTTCAAACGTCTAAAACTAAATATTTGTAGCTTACATAAACACACGAACATTAATAGCAACTTAATTCAAAGAAATCACTTATATTGTAGGTTTTACAGCTTGTGGTGTATCCAATTCAATAAGTAATTAATAATAAAATTAAAGAGAGCATTGTTCCTCTATCTAACTAGACTTTTGTGTGGATGTTTGCTAAAGGAACCTACAAATCTTAAACAAAAACAAAAATTAATATATTACTTTAAACACACGATTAAAAAACTCAATTGTTTTATAATAATTATCATGCATCTTGTAACATAGATGTCGTGAGTGCCTACAGAACTACCTTCATTATATGAATATTAAATCTAACACAAATAAAACTATTACTTACTTATAAAATATTTTTGTGCACTAACAAAACAGATAGATAAACAGGCACCTACCAAATAAAAGATATTAAACCAATTTAATTAAAAACTACTAATTCTTCAGACTATATTGATGGGTCAAATAATTTTAATTATTAATACTAAAAATTTTAACTAAATAACTAACGTAAAATAACAATTTATTAGATGCGTAATCAAATTAAAAATACCTAACACACAACGTTGATACAACAGTAAGAAAATAATAACATAATAATAAGAGTCATGTACTGTATCTACTCGTACTACCTACCAGACAAACAAACGGCGAAACACAACTACACAATTAGCCAGTAGATGTAATACTGACAAAGTAACTATTAAAACAAGTAGATAGATACTTGTATAAAATATGCTATAGAATACAAACAACATCAAAGAAAATAAAGACATGGAATTATTTCCACGGCAAAGGTACTGGACTCTGATATTTATAATAATGTCAGCTACCTCTGGCGAATTTGCGGGAGGCAGCTCCGTCAATTACTAGTGCAAACAATCTAAGATAGTAAAAATTAAACATTAAAGAGTCGAATAAGAGAATCTACACGAGCATTGAAACTACAAGCAGCAATGTAAGCACGCGAAGGACACAAACGACCGCTTAGACGGGTGGCTCGTAGTTTTCCAGCGGCGCCGGGTACAGTATCTCCTCAGCCTCATTAGCTTCTTCCTCGGACTTGGGGATGTCGAATATCTCGGTGAAGAGTGCGGGAAGAGCGAGGCGAGGCCAGTTGGTGCGGCACCAGTGCAGGGCTAGAGGGTGGCGAGCGCCGAGCGAGCGCGCCTCGCCCGCCAGCGCCACCAGCGCCTCCAGCCGCGCCTCGGCCAGCGCCGGCGTGGGCCCGCGCTGCGCCACGGCGTAACGCAGCGCGTCGCCGAGCGCGCGGTGCAGCACGGCCACGCTCTCCACCGCGCTCAGCGCCTTGCGCACCGGCGACGCGAGCAGCAGGCCCGTGAACGCGCCCATCTCTTCGTCGTCCATCTGCAGCTGCCACAGCGACCACATGTACTGCAAGATGTTGGCCGCGAACGCGGGCTGCAACAAACAACACCTTGAAGTCGCTATTTCCCAATTCGATCTTGTCCAGCAATGAGCTGCATAGGTTGATGATGATGGTTACTATTTTCAACACCTTGAAGTCGCTAATTCTTAATACGACCTATGCCCAGCAGTGGACTGCAATAGGTTGATGATGATGACGATTATTTTTAATAACCGCTACTAAACTAACGTAGCTTATTAAATGAGTCGGCTCCAAACAAATAATCTTTTAATTGCGCCGACTGTAAGTTACGTAAGTTTAGAAGCTAACAGGTTTATATTATTTTCAATTTTCGCTTTTCCACAAAGTTTTTATTATACGGAACATTTCATACAAACGAGTCCAAGTAATTGAGGTGTTATGAGCTAAAATAGACCAAATAATTTTATGATGTTTCTAATTTCTTCTTTCCAAACCACTTTATTTTCTACGCTTGACTAAAATGAAATGACCTACTTCAGTAAAATAGGCAGAGTTCGTGACGTGTCTAAATCAGTGACCATTGACCAATGGATCAATATCTTAAAATACGGGATCACTATATCGGGCGGGCTAGGCTAAACACTGAATAAATTAATAGGTACATCGAATGCACTACGACGATATTTCAAATTCATACCTACTTATTATTCATGAAGTAAATTAGTGTAGGTCGGTACATAAATATATACTAATATTATAAAGAGAGAAGATTTGTATTTTTGTTTGTACGAATAAACTCAAAAACTACTGGTCCGGTTTCAAAAATTATTTAACCATTAGAATGTTACATTATCCCTGACCCTGAGTAACTTATGCTATATTTTTTACTAGCTACCCGCCTTGGCTTCGCACGGGTGCGGTTTCATTGCACCCGCGCGAAGCTGGGACGGACTGCTAGTATAGGTAAATTAGACTCCCGAAACGCACGGGACGGTGTTGAAATCCTACTGTACTTACAGTGGAAGAAATGTTGATATTTGATTATTGAGCGGCGTAGACCAATAACAAGAAAATAACTTGTGTAGCATAAATAAAGTGATAGTTTCTGTCTTCGAAGGGCATAGTGATTGAAGAGTCCCAAAAATGTTCTAATGTAAATTTTATTCAGAAGTAGTCCATGTACGCAATTCAAAACTGCTTCTTGAACTGAAGGACCATCACTGAGAATATCTGTTCTGTGACTAAAGCTGCAATTTTTTATAATATTTGCAGGATTTTATCGCGTTATAACCTTTTTGTTTTTCCCGACGTTTCGGTTGTGTTGCAACAACCGTGGTCGCGGACAGACTCAACTCAACGGGTTGCTTCAACAACACAAACGTCGGGAAAAATAAAAAGGCGATAAAATCCCGCAAATATTGTAAAAACTATGAGTTCTGATGACGAAAGTTTAAAAAAGACTAAAGCTGCAATTTCCATTCAATCATTTTTGCTAAGCGGATGAAAATGTTGAAAGCAAAAGAACTAAACCGTTTGTTTAGATGTTTTTTTATTTGTTAGGGTTGCTTTGATACCTTTCCCATTAGGTCCTATTCGATCTTTCCGATTTCGATTGGGTGATATTATAATCGCAACTCTTAAATAAGAGGTTTATTAATGTTCAACTACTATCTTACAACCTAAAAATCCTTATTAGAATTTCTTATAGCCTTATACGATTAGGTAAATTAAGTAGATCTAGTAAATCATTCGGATTATTCCCATCTGTCACCTAGTTTTGTCCCTTTAAAGTGACAGATCGCACTTTTATCAGTATATTGTACCTAGATTTAAGCTCAGATTTAAGCTTCCGTCTGGTAGGTTTAGATCAGTGAAGTATCTATTAGATCCTTTGTAACAGTTTTTATATTGCTCAGCCGTTTCAATTGTGTTGTATGTACCTATACAAAATATTGTACATAATATAATCATTTCTGTAAATAAAAGCAAGTGATATTATTCAGATGTTGGAGTAAAATAAAACTGTTGTCGACACTCGTTGCAAGAGGAGCTGATTCCATTGTGACGTCAATATAATCTTGTCGCCTGCCTCGACGATTAAATCAGGTCACTTAGTGTGCCGGCCGTGGAGGCAATTTACCTCTTTAGAAAACTCTTTATGAAAATATCCGCAACAACACGTTCTAGGATTCAAACAGCGGATATTAATTATGTATTCTATTGAAACGTTAAATAATCATGCATTTTCAGTATTATAATTATTTGGAACAGTGGGGAAGGGATAGGTTACACAATGTATTTGCTATTTATTAATTGTAGTGTGTCACGGGAGAGAAAAGGTTTTTTTCTTTAAAAATTATAAGTAAGCAGATGATTATTTGTCAAAACAACATAAGTATATTTGAAAAGAGGATTTCCAGGAATTTCACATGCCCGCCCTTGTCCGCCGTTATAAAAGCATTGTTCCATGGTCCATTATACATAGTAAACGGTAGAAGAGTAGTAGAGTTGTTTGTGATAGAGCTCGTCCGGGGAAGAACTACCACCATACCTGTTTCTACCGCCAAGCAGTAATGCTCGCATTGCTGTGTTCCGGTGTGAAGGGTATGGTTTCCGGTGAAATTACTGGCACATGAGGCTTTCGATCTTAGCCTCAATGTGGCAACTCGCGAGTGATACCTCTGGCATTGCAAGCGTCCATAGGCTGCGGTAACCGCTTACCATCTTGTAGGCCGTACGCTTGGTTGCCACTTCAGTTGTATAAAAAAAAAAACAATGAGCACTGACACAGCGAGACAAGGTGCCTTACTCTTGAATCCAATGACAATTCCGATCCAATCCCAATTTCTGTTTTCTGCTGTCAAGTTTTTGTACTCTTGAAAAGGAAAGAAAAGGTTGAATTTGGCGCTTGGTTTGCTGTCAAAAGTACGAAATGTCATATTCCTATGATTGTCCAATACCGATCGCGTTCAAGAGTAAGCCCCAAGAGCGCTGGCGTCGCTTGACTTCACATGACCAGACATTCACCATATTGCCTAGGAAATAACTGTCCGTGTCTAGAATCGAATACTTGAGAGTAAGGGGAGGAGGCCTTTGCCCAACACTGGTGTCCTAAGTATAACAGTAAGAATACTCACAGTGTAGATGAGGCCGAGGTAGGCCTGAGTGACGATGGAGCCGTCGTCGAGGATCAAGTAGTCAGGCGAGGAGGCGCGGTGGGCGCGCGTGATGTACACCTCGAAGAACCCAAACTGAACAAGAAAAGGAACAGAGAGTAAAACAGCAAAAAATTGGTACAACACTCTCACCAAACAGAATGAATATTATTTCATGTATCTATTTGTTTAAATATTGTATTTGTTTTTGTTATACAACTAAACTTATAATTTTATACAACCGTACCTATTTTATTTTTGTTCTGTTCACAGAGAATATTTTATTAGGAACTTATTTATTTGTTCTAATAAACAAGCGTCGTTAACCTATTATTTATAGGAAATCATTTCACATTATGTATTCAGCCGATAATAACAGGGCAGGTGTTCTGGGAAACTAGGTATAATATGCGAACACAGAAAGGGGTGCAAGACGCATCTCAAATGCTATACCAAATCACGAAGGCAATCTGTGAATGACAGTGATCAAACGCACCTTGATCAGGATCAGCTGGTCGTCCTGCGGCAGGTTGCTGAAGCCGGGCAGGCGCTTGGCGAACTCGACGAGATGCTGCACGCCAGGCGTGACACGCAGTGCGGCCGCGTTCCACAGCAGGCAGCGCGCGTCCGTGGTGGAGCTCGCCGCGTCTTCTCCGCCGCTCCCTGCGCACATCGCCATCGACTCCTTATCACCATGCGATCATTTAATATTGGTGCCCTAGTGGTGACCATCGGCTTACGAATATGAGTGGTTGTCAAAAAAGCATAGGGACTTCCTTGTCTGTCTTATATTAATTTTGTGTAAGTATTTCAAATAACCTATTTGATACTACACGGTTACGGTTTAGAGGTAGCGTATAGTTCGCACAGCGGATCTAGGCTTCCGCGAAGTTAGCCGTTTGTGATGCAAGACAATTTAGTTTGAAAAAGCTCCATTGCGCATCGAAACGGTTAATTTCACTACGGCCGAAATCTGTTGTGAGACCTATAATTTGGTACCTTCATAATCGGAGTCACGCAGGTGCAAGAGCAAGCCGCACGTACGTTGGCGCAACGTCTCGTGGTAGCTGGACGTGACGTCGTGCGCGTACCCCAGCAGCTTACAGAGGTCCTGCGCCATGCTGAGCCGAAGCTCGTCCGCCTCCAGCTCCTCCAGAGAGGGCAGCGGTATCGGCAGCCCCGGTGGCGGCGGCGGCGGCGCGGCAGCAGCCGGCTCTGGCGCGGGTGCGGGCGACGGAGCGCGCGCAGGCGGCGGCGACAGCTCCCTGAGCACTTCAGCCATATTGTTGTCGTTACATGTTTCTCGGGACCTCTTCGGCACTCGGCCATACCTCACGGCTGGAATGTGAGCCATTATACAGTGGACGCAGATAGAGCACACACAATGAGGCCGCTGCAATCGCAGAACCGTTTCGCATATGCAGCGCGTACCTACTTCAATTGTAATATGGCTGGTCGTGTCTTGCTCTATCAACGTCTGCTTAGGAGGGATCTAAATAATGCTAGATGATAATGCTATTGTTGTCCGGCAAGCATGCAAGAACGTTAAAAAATTACTTTAAAATATAAAACATACGAATACGTAGCATAAACGGAAAAACGAGGGACTTAATGCTTTCTATAGAGAAACAACTGCATTTTAGCTCTGAAAGTCTAGAGTGTTACTCTGACGTCGACCGTCGTGTTCTGCTGTCGATCGAAGTTAGGTTAAATTGGATGCACACTGCCCGGATATTATTAATTCAGGATAATACGCGTCACAAACTCGAAGAATACCTATTTATTAATTTAAACAGTATGTACCAAACGAAATAAAACAACCAAGGTACATCAAACCAGCAAGGTAAATCAATCTGCGTATGAGAATAACGACAATTAAGAGTCTGTTGATCAACACACTGATAGACGGTTTTTTCATGAACTTCATGATGAATTTGTCGCGGGCGCAGAACATACAACGCATCTGCTATGAGCGAGTGACCGACGGAACAATTGGTACTTTTATGTTGCGGGAACGCTGCACTAGTCACAACATCAATGCGAAACACAAATAGGGTAGATGAACGGAATGCAGCTATTAACTTTATTAATGATAATTTGGCACCGTAATAACGGTATTTAGTGAAATCTTTTTTTTCTGATAGCAGCAGCGCTGTGTTCAATGTAACAAATATTTACAAGTAATGCAAACATTTATGAGCAGCGGAGATGGAACCCGCAATCTCACTTTTCAACCGCGCACTCGCTCACCAAACCACTGAGTTCGTCCCATAGAATAATGACAAGACAAACAAAAATTTGGTTCAAATACCCCACCTACTAATGACTGATCCACATTACTACCTAACTCACTGACTATCATAACGCGAATTGACTGCTGCTCAAAATATCAATAATTGAATTTAATTTTATAAACTTACAGTCGCGCGACATTCCGACGGATAAGCACTTTTTGAAACGGCAAAATTGGCAGCGGTTCCTGTTGAGTCGGATGACCAAGCACTTGCCGTCGCGCAGGCAGCGGTACTCGATTTGTTTCTGAATGCTCCGTCGGAAGAAACCCTGCAAGGAAAAGGGTGGCTGGGGGGAATTTTCAACCAAACGGTCACGAGGCGACCGCGACCGACGAATCCACGTGTTTAAAAATGTAGGTTTATAAACATTTTACCCTACTGTTTTTTACTTACATAATTAAATTGCACCTTTCAAAACACGTGAAACTAATTTTTAGAACTTTTTATTTGTAGGGCTTTTTGTTTAGCTTTGCATAACATAATTAACTAGCGGAAAGCCGCGTGACTATTTCCGCGCTGACTTTATTTCATGCTAAGTCAGTAACATATTCCCGTTGCGTTCTCTAGAAGTTTAATATCGGAAATTTCTGCACTAATAACACACGTATAAAGAACACACCCTGAAATATTGATCTCTTGGTTTACCGTCTTGGCTGCGTGTTATGGCTAATGCACATTGGGACGGTATGGCAAGGGGTTGAAATTGTTACCGATGGACATTCGACTCTTATCTTAATAGAAATACGATCTAAATTTAAAATGATGCCGCGGCATTGAAAGAGATTTAATTGCTCGGCATTTAAAGACCCGCTAAAAGTTCCCGCGGTAGGATGCCGTGGCGTCCTGTGGCAGGCAACGGCATACCAAAGGATGCCAGTGTACGCTATGATATGCCACGGGGTAAAGCGCATGGAAAAATTGAATATCGGCAATGCCCAGCACAACAGTTGCATCCGCGCCGCTAACGACAGTGCGCGTATTAATTTTGAGTGCCGTGGCAAGGCGTTGCAATGCCGCGGTATCTGGACTGCTAGTGTGCGCTGACTGACGGCAAAATCCCTTGCCATGCCGTCCTAATCTGCGTTAGCCATTAGTTGCCAGTAGTCAGTCAGTCAGTACCGCAATGATTTTGTATATGCCATGCACACCTTTTTAGCATTTGCAAAGAAATTAAGTGAACAAAATTAAAATAATATTAAATATTTATTTCATAAAATACTAGTGTTGCTAATCCAGTAATATGTCCTGAAAACACATGAAGTCACATTATCACGTAGGTACATGATTGCATTACATTTACCGCTTTCCCGATCGCTTTGGATCGTGAATAATCGTGAGGAAATATTATATTGTGATCTGCTCTCAAGGTTCAATAATGTGCTCATGTTTAATGTAATTTCACAGTAATTCAAAGTAGGTAAGTAAGCATGGACCAACTTATAGCCTGCCTGTCTGTCTTTGTCGATGTGTTATTACATCTGTTTCGGAGTTTCGATTTGTTTAATCCAGAGATAGCGCGCGTTCGGAACATTTCCATGTAGTTGTTACAATGGCACAGAAACTCACCGCTAGATCTGTCGTCTGTATTTTTTAACTTTTGTCTGTGGGCTTATAAACAAAAAAAAACTGATCAAAACTATAAATTAAACGAGAATTATGAAGTAATGAATATTCTGTTCGACCACGGCATAAACGGAAAAAACCCAGATATTTTCTGAGCTGAAACTGAGCTACTATAACAAAGAACTTTATGTACTTCTTTAGTTTGTTGGTCAAAACAGCAGCTTTTATGGTGTCATACCTTGCAGCCTTCGCACGAAGTCACGCCGTAGTGGTACCCTGAAGCTTTGTCACCACACACTTTACAAGGAACCGCAGCCTTTCCACCACCACTCGGGCTGTCCGCAGCGTACTGCCGATCTGCCAAAAAAATATAAAAATAGGGTAATTTGTATTTAAAGATTCAGTTACCTATACTATGATGTTGCAACAATGTTTGCTAGAATTCGATTTTCATAATAGAATTCCGAGCAAACACAGAGTTTTTTACTTTGAACTGCCTGGAACTAGTCGATAAATTACCTACCTATGTGCACTTCGAGAAGTTCAAAGTTTGTTTGATGGAAAGAGCTTCTGAATATTTTTTTTTCACGCACTATAAAAAGTTGAAATATAAATTCTATTAGAGTAAGGCAAGCACTATTAGTCGTTCTTGCTGTGCACACAGTGAGCGGTAGACGGTTGAAATCGACGGATAGGGCGAGTTTAAAAAAAAAATTGGAAATGATTTGAAATGTTACTTTGTTGCAGGCAGTCATGATAATAAGTATGCACGTAAAACAATTGTGACGTGATCGACTACTACACGATAAACTGATATGTTCTTAACGAGTAGAAAGAAATTAACTGTTAATATAGTTTATTCGAAGACGCATTAAAATAACAAATTAAACTACCGCACCCAAACTAAAAACCGAAATGCACTAAATTAATAAGTATTTTCGGATCAATTTTAGCTTTATAGTTCTCACAGCGGATCTCGGCCGTCGTGAAATTAGCCGTTTCGATGCGCAATGGAGCTTTTTCAAACTAAATTGTCTTTGCGCATTACAAACAGCTAACTTCACGGAAGCCTAGATCCGCTGTGCGAATTATACCTCCTAAAGGCTTTGGCCACACCAGCGCCCGTAAAAGTATAGGGTTGACGAAAGCGACACGTAACATTTTTCCCAAAAGTTTTCAAAGTTTAGAAAACAAACTATATAGTTTTTTATAAAATCCAGTAATTAAATCTAAGCGAGCGGGACAGTTTATTTATTAAATAA
Source organism: Colostygia pectinataria (assembly GCA_951394395.1). Lineage (NCBI taxonomy): Eukaryota > Metazoa > Arthropoda > Insecta > Lepidoptera > Geometridae > Colostygia > Colostygia pectinataria. The sequence continues at coordinate 15,285,732 of OX596348.1, read as the reverse complement.
TATTTAGTGGTTCAAAAAGTAAAGTATAAAATATTATAGTCAGTTGACGATCCAAGAATATTGGAAAGAGCTGTTCGAACGACCCGTGACCGGAAGAGCTGCCAAGCGACTGACTGGAGACTGAAGACCAGCCCTCTTTCAGCAACCTTCGTCTCAACATTCAGGCAGCCTAGTCAATAAATACGCGAAGAAGGGGAAGGAAGGAATTTATTTTAAGACAAGACGCAGACGTATGCTTTGTGCCTTGTCCGGCCAATTATTAAGTATATAGGCGGTATCCACTCCAGTGAAGGGCTGGAATCCACTCCAGTGAAGCGGAATGTGTCAATGAAAACTACACGGTCAACTTCAATGATAAAAACTACCTAGGTTTTAATATAAGGCATAAATCAAATTAAGCTACAAATTGTATCGAAATAGGTAAATCCATCACAAATTGAGAAATAAATATCCTTTAATTTATATATATATTATTAATGCGACACATTGGATAACGAGTAGCAGACACTGTATTTTTACACCTAGGCCAGAAACTTAAGTACCTATCTACTAAAACTGAAAAAGATAAGAGGCAAGGCAAAAAATATTTTACAAATATAACCGATTATAATCTTATCTGACGCAAAATCTACTCAATCGTGATTCAAACCATGTTTTTACGAAGCTAAGTTATACAAATGAACTAACTAAGTAAAATGTAAAATACCTATACATTATTGCTAATTCATAGCTATAACGAAGTAGGTAATCAAAACTGATAAAAAAAAATGGAACTGGGACAACGATTTAAGTAAATCCGAGTTTTCCCACTATAAGGGCTGATCAGTGCAAATTGTAAATTTTAGTGCAAGTGCGGCCTTTTAATTACTCTCAAACGGTGTACGTACAGGTACAGGTAGGTTGATTATTTTCGCGTTAGGTTGAATATTTATAGGATATCTGACAAAGTAAAACTTTTCATATTGAATTTACAACGCAATCGAATAATCTTTAAAATTATAAAGATCCCTCACCAAATTATTCTGAAGGTTTCAGCTTCGCAGACGGGTGATTAAACAACAAGGATTCACACTTTGACTTTAAACAAGGTTATTAATATTCGGTTCAGGAGCGGCTTTCGCGGGTGTGAGCTCTGAGCGTATCTGGCAGAGTGATGCACCTTGCAGCGCTGGGTGCAAGAAGACGTTACAGGCAACGAGTCACGCGGAGGCCGGCCGTCCTGCGCAGAGCTGCGGGCCGGCTAGCGGCTGCGGCTGGCGCGCCTACATCGTACCATGCCACCATGCTGCCGCCGCCGTCCCGTGCCATTGTAACTTCAAATTTTGTGTATCAAATTACCAGAATCTCTGTTACACACCATATTTAATGTCGATAAAATATTTATCTTTGACGTCAAATATCTATCTTCATATCTTTAAATATATGACAGCTTATCTGTTATTTTAAAAATGTAAAAAAAAGAATCGCTTTCGCCCAGCTTTCGAACTTCGAATTAAAAAACCATTGGTGATAGATCAAAACGGGGTCAGGCCACCAGTGCTCTGCTAGTAACTCGGTTGCAAACCGATTTCAATTAGCATCCTGTAATTTTGTCAACAAGCAGTCATATTTTAACATAAAATTACAGTTTCTTTTTGAAACATCGTTCGTTCGTTCGTATGAGTCAGTGGCCAACTCTGGTGACAGAGTTTCTAAGCCGCCCGAAGGCCTCTGTCATGGCCTAACAACTTTGAAAAAGCCGAAAAGCTTAAAAACATAGTAATATAAATTGATTGTAACCGAATATAGCCCTATTACTGGTTTGATGATGCCGGTGTCGTGATAGAGATTATGTAGGCGTGTCTGTCGCATATCAGGCGCTAATCCGCGGAGGTAGTCAATTAGATTTCTAAGCTGAGCGCGCCGCCATCCATTTGATTTGAATTGAATCGTTCTCAATTACCACCTTCCTCTGCGACACATTTTAAAATGATTGCACCGAGACAGGGTATCTAGGTTTTGAACAAATAAACAGTTTAATCCCGCTTTTATATTTTGCCATCGCAGCTTTTGCAAAGTAGATCAGACAATTACCAAAATTTTCCAATATAAAAATCACTTCACATCATTTACTTCATATTTTAGTTACTTTTTGCTTTATTTCATAAAAGTATATAGTACCTACAAAACAAAGCATTACCAACTGGCTGCATTGAATTGCCAAAGAAATTATTGGAGCAAGGAATGTGCTAGCCCTTACACCAATAGCACTATTCCGCGGTCAGTGTCCCAACAGTGGGAACATTAGAAGGCAGTCATGATGATGATGATTAGGAGCTCTGGGTACACATTATGCAGACTGCGTGCACTGGATGGCCATTCGCATTATAAAATATGAAAACGCCATGTACTTCTAATGATAGGTAGTTCAACTTAATTTCCTTAGCAATCAAAGGAATGATGTCCATTGTAAGGTACGGCTTTAGAACTCTGCGCGAGCGAATTGTAATTAAATGTGTAAATTCAACTAAAATTGTAGACACACAGGCGTTTTTAGATATCCAACGGTAAAAAAGATTTAGTTCTTTTTAAAATAATACTAGTTGACCCGCGTGGTTTTACTCGCGTAATTTTTTTTGCAATTTTTTCTTAATTTCTCACCGCTTAAACCTTTTCTGGACTCCTACAAACATTTCAAGACCAAAATCAGCCGCTGTCCAGGCGTTCTCGAGTTTTAGCGAGCGTAACGCGCGGCAATTATTTTTTTATTATATAAAAAAAGATGTAAGAAAATAAGAGAAGTAGAATAAGAAGAAGAAGATAGACGATCTACATTCAAGCGCACATGATTGTGGACACACAGCAAACGTTTGTCCGGCGATAAACTATAGTTTCGGGGTAAACAGAGCAGAGAAGACATTGTGTAAAATCAACCAAACAGAATCATGTCGAAGTAGCGTCAACTCAACAACTCTCGGTAAAATAATAAAATTGTTTATATCTCCGCCAGCTTCGTCTCGGTGGCTATTCGCCTTTAATATAATGACATGACGTTCTTGGTAAACGGAACAATCAAGTCATTAATTACTTAAACGTAATGTGTTACGAAATCGATGAAATACAGCACTTGTATTGCAGACTCAGCATACTCATACCCTCTGTTAAGTTTTTCGAATCTATCATCGTCTTTGTTCATAGTAATTAATTCATTTAAATGACGGAGGCCTTCGGGCGGCCTAGTATACCGTCACTAGAGTTTTCCACTGACTCATACGAACTTACTGGGTTAATTGACGTAATTATGTCTACGAAAGACATGCTAGTGAATTGCTAAAATCACAGTTTATTTCATTATTCATAAATCATAGATAGATGACCGATGTGGTGCAGCGGGCGCAGGTCCACCTGCGACGCGGAGGTTGGGAATTCCATTTTCGCCTCGGGTCAAATGTTTGTACGATCTACTAATATTTGTCCCGGGTGTTCTGGGTATTTTCTATATAAATATAATATAATAAAAAATATCTATCTAAGTATTGTATTGTATTAAGTATATATCAGTCATCTAGTACCCATAAACACAGCTCTGTTTAACAGCAGCTTACCTTGGGGCTAGATGATGCTGAGTGGATTGTCCAGCATTATTTATTTATTTATAGATAAAAAGCGATACTTTATCACTAAGAATTTGATAGCGAATCAAAATAATTTATCTTTAGCATCTAATTGCAAATACAGACCTTGACCATAACATAGCATCCCTCGAAAAATGTCACGACAACCAACAAAGACCCTTTACTATCCACCGACTTCCTGCGACCGCTGTAACGTCATCGATCCATCAAGGCGGAGGGAATTCAATACATTTGATATGATGATTATGATGATGATTGCTAAATTGCTAATTCTGAGAGCTATGTTGGTGACGCTGACTTGTAAAAGCTTGTAAAAATAGACTGACTACCCGTGCGCTGCCCATCCGAGTTAATTTCATCGGCTGACCTCTTTATCGATGTTGGACCTATTTACCTAGTTAAATAACCTGACCTAAGTAGGCATAGTCTAGAATGGATTTCTGATGGCATTCCTAAAATTTACCAGTATGGTGCGATGCGAGCTTTCAATTACTAATCGAGTATTATCGTGTGTGTGTGTGTGTGTGTGTGTGTGTGTGTGTGAAGTTGATCATTTTGAGTCGTAAATGTTTTCCATTTAATTATTATTTAATTATTTTTTAGTGATTTGGATCAGTTGAGCTGTCTATAGGTCGTTTGTAACGGCTCAACTGTTTCATATGTATTTTGTATATTTTGTAATATAATGTAATTATGTACATATTTTATATGTTATAAGTTTAGTGGATTTTTTTTATTTGAATTCAACTGCTTACTGCACTCAGTGATATGTCAACCATCGCGTGCAGTAAATACTAGCTAAATAAACTTATGCAAGAGTCTGAGATATCATTGAATTGAGAAAAATAAATGAATGTCTGGTGTCTAAGCAAAAAGGGCATTAAGCAGATTATTTATAAATAACTTTAGTCCTAAAATTAAATATACCATCGGTGGCCAAATTATTAGGGACAGTGCACGTATTTATGTAATTGATAGTTTATAACATTTGTTTGAACAAACGAAGTGGTTTTCAGAGGATTATTTTATTTGATATTGCTACTGGTATCACTATTATTGTTTTTTTAATTGGCAACACAAAATACGTGCGTCATTTGTTAAATTATGTGACGTTTCTTCTCACTCGCCTATTATTCGTTAAATAGTGCGGTTTGCAGTATTGGCGTTTGGCTTACGGGTGGTTAGGTCTGAATGTCATAATGTACTGATCTATATAACGTACGTACTTCAAAAAGAACTTTTCCCGAAATGACTGATATTCTATAGGTCTTCATTATTAAATGTCGGAAATGAAACTATCAAATGTATGTACAGTCAATCTCTTTATTTTTAAAATATTGGAAACATGGATTTTATTCCAAATAGAACTACTAACCTCCGAAGTACAGTCAGGTACAGTCTTGATTGAAACAAATACTAAATTTCTGGCGCTTCGGCGGCCGCTACCGCGGCACGCTCGCCACGCTCGCTCGCCTCGCGCGTAGTTTTACTAACTTTTATATGAAAATTAATCAAAAGTGAAGTAATGCTTCATACTACAATACTTTTGCTATGCTTTATCTGAGAAATTTAAATTTTAATGAAGGTTTAAAGCGATATACCCTCTAATTTAATGCTTTTTAATATGGGCCAGGCTTCGGACACTTGTCCAAAAAAAAATAGAAAGATGCAAACGTCGTTACTGCATTTCAAACATTCCCAGCAAACTATAGCAGCTATTGCAAGAGTTTCAAACTCTGTCATTAAAAAACAAAAATTAAAATTGACAATAAAAAACCTCTTGAGGCAAATCCTGCACAGGAAAATAAGAAAATGTAGCCGGAAAAGAGTTACCGCATCTGGTATCAACCAAAATAACAGGAATTTTAGTTTCTAAAATCGTAAAAAGAGCGTTGCCCGTTTGACTACGATGATGAATAATGACGGAGTTAATGTTTCGGAAAGGACAATGCGGAGGCGGTTGGTCGAAGAGAATCTGATATGTCGCCGTCCTACTGAAAAACCACTCCTAAACGACAGTGTGAGAAAGAAACGACTGCAATTGGCTAGAAACATCGAAATGTGATATTTGCAGACTGGAGTCGAGTAAGTATAAGTTTTTTGCATAGCGCAAGTGATCATAAACGATTATCTATTGGTCACATTAATAAAATTTACAGGTGTGCTACTCCAACAAATCAACATTTCAAATTTTTTTTTGAGAAAAGATTTTTTGTTGAGTGAGTGGTAAACAATTCCACACAGATTGTCTTCTGGGAGTGAGTTAAATACCCGGTTAGTATCATGGTGTGGCCTGTCATCTCAGCCAAAGGCCTATACATCGGAGAAGGGACATTGAAACAAGACCAGTACATAAGCGAGGTAGAAACCCAGTTACTGTTGCAGGTCAATTAATGGTTCCCTGATGATTAAGACCACATTTTCAAGCATGACTCGGAACAGTGCTACAAAGCTAGAAGTGTTATGCATTTTTGGCTGAAAAAATCACTGTTTTGCCTTGGCCAGAGAATTTACTAGACATGAACCCTATAGAAAACATGTGGGAGCTCACTAAACGGGCCGGTGCGAAAGAAGTGATCACCAACAATCGCCAGTCGATTGAAACTCTTTTTAGAGAATGCCATCACAACTCCGAACTCCAAGAAAATGCAAAGACTTGCATTGAGAGCATGCCCCGACGCATAGAAGCTTTTATTGTAGCCAAAGAGTGGCATTAAAAAGTTTTGAATTTTAATGTAAATTTTAGTTACTTTCAAAAATTACTCATACAAAAATAATAAAGTTTGCTTAATTTTTTTGTCGTTTTTTTATCTCAATAAAATATAGAATCAAATAAAAAATACATAAGAAACCTACAACTAATCAATAAATAGAGAAATCCAATTAAAGTAGAAAAAACTAAATCTCAGTACTGTCCCTAATAATATGGCAACCGTAACTGTCTATTGATAACTCGGAGCAAGATGTAGCGGTAAGCTGAAGCGGCTGCCGAGGACAGCAACGCGGGCGAACCGTCTTACAATCACTTTACACTACTAACCTACAGGTGGGCCCAGGAGGGGAGCACCCGAAGGTTATGGTGGGTTGGTCAGCGCTGGCCTGCCTAAGGCTCAGGGGGTTGGCGTGAGGTAGATGACCTCTCATTTATAGCCTGCTGCTTGCTTTTGAGGGTTGTAGAAGGGCGTAATAAAACACCACGCTACAATTCAGGTGCCAGCGCGAGGAGGTTGACCGTTCCCAGCTCATTAAGGTCCTACATCTCGTCAACGACTATATGTGCTACAATATGCTAAATCTTAAAATAAATTATTTTTAAAGCTTCTGATAACGGATATTGTTATAGCTTATTTGTGTAGCTGACTGTGCGTGCTCAAACACCCGTGTATGTATGTAAACAAACATTGAAGCTTGTTAACTTACTCTTAGTTTGAACTCTGTAATTATTGTGGTAATGGATACAAGCATATGTATATAAGTTAGGTATCAGCACAGAATTCTAAAAATATCGTTCAATTCCTCGAGCCAGCAAATTATGTGGAACAAGCTTGTTTTAAAAATTAGATTGCTTTTGTGATTGGAACCGCAAGCTGACTAAACAGTCAAGAAAACCTGTAGCATACTGTAATATAATAAAATTGTCTTCTGGACACCATAAATATTATCTTCTTTTATATATTATAGGAAATAAGTCGGCTGAGTGCTGTCGAGAAGTATAAAAGGCGGCACTCGCAAGCAACCCGGGCCATTCGATCGCGAGACATCGTTGAGGAAACATCGTTTATTTTTCCTACGTAACTTGTCTACCTACCCACATTTTGTATTTACCCACTCAAAGTTATTCATTTTTGGTGATTGATTGTTTTTTTGGAAGTAAACTTATTTAGCTTCAGTTCATTTGTTTTTTTTAAGTGATTTTGGGTTAAATACACAAGATCAGAAGTGGGATAGGCACCATGCCTATCACTTCCGTGTCTAGTCTTTGTTCACAAGCGAAAATTATTTTTCGACGTAAGCAAGGTAATTTTTTTTTGGTTTGTCAAATCATGGCCAAACGTTCTAACCTTTAAAAATAGAGGTAGAACCGGGCCTTACCAAAGCATTCAAGCTGATGAACTCCAAACGATGGTTGAAGTGGTCCTAGCGCGTCTTACATGCGCTGTCCACCCAGTCTACCCGCAAGTTGCATCGTGTCTGCAACGACGTCCGAAGCTTGTGCCAGTGAGACACCCGGTCGTGTCGTTGTCTACGCCGCTGCTGCCGCCGCCGTCGTCACCTGTGGTACCCGTTTTGAACGGAGAATCTTTTGGTGACTGATCGCCTCATCGGAGCATTGTGCACAAGGTTAGATCCAACCATTATTATCTTTTGAGCATTGATCCCAGCTTGCACAGTATCGATTCTTGTTGAGACGAGGTAGAATCACGTGATATCAGTCGCTGGGATCCCAAGGAGCGTCCGCTTCGGATCGCTAACTGCTTATCGCGAGGGAGCAACTTTATTTTTTATCCTAGTTGCGTTTTGTTGTGTTTTAGTGTTTCACGACAGCTTTAATCATTTAGGTTGTCATGAGCCTCACTCATGGAGACTGGCGTTAACGTTTACTCAGCAGGTACTGTCACGACTGGCACTTGCCCAGTCTCGTGCGAAGGTACAACGCGGCACAGTGCACAGCATTCTTGTTTTAGTTCTATTCGTAATGCTGGTAGCAGTGCTTATCGTGCTTGAGAACATACGTCAGTGAATTGTCCTTAAAACCAGTGCAACAAGGAATATTCAACATCTTTGCCTTTTTACAAAATCTCAGTTTGGTTCTGTGTACAGGCGGAGCTCGTGCGAGACGTTCCGAACGCCCAGAAAAGCTGCGACTGTTTTACTAAAAAATTGAGTCTTTGGTTAACTATTCGTTTTTATTAATCTGGGTTGGGTTTTCAACTCGTTCAGTTAAATAGTTGAACCATAGGTTAACTAGTTGAACCCTCAGTTAAATAGTTGAACCATCAGTTAACTAGTTGAACCCTCGGTTAAATTGTTCATCCATCAGTTAACTAGTTGAACCTTCAGTCAAATAGTTGAACCTCCGGTTAAAAAGTTGAACCATCGGTTAAAAAGTTGAACCTTCGGTTAAATAGTTGAACCTCCGCTTAAATAGTTGAACCTTTGGTTTAATAGTCGAACCACCGGTTAAAAAGTTGACCCTTCGGTTAAAAAGTTGAACTTTGGTTAAATTGAACTCGCAGTACAAAAGATTAAATCTTTGTAGCCTTCTAAAAACTTTCGAGTCGATAGTAGTTTTGGTCTAGTGCTCTAGAACAGAGGTAAAACGATAAGTAATGGTCAGGTTAGACCGAGCAAGCTCGACGTCGAGGTTTGAGTTAATGCAACCCAGCAATGTAAGCGGTGAGCTATCGGGTCTTACAGGTTGCTTCAGCTGGTACCTACATTTCATACTGATCTGTTAGGGAAGTAAGCGCGACCGCTCGCTGCTAGCCGGTTAACAACGCCTTGATGGTGTCGGCGTGCATACGTTTGTAACGGTTTATGGTAACCAGCCATGCAATCTCATGGCAGTTTCATAGACTATGTGTTGTTCAACAGGGTGTCTAAATCGCTTGCTACGCACATGCCGCGCACTCCTGTGCGCTGGTGTCGCGCACTCCTGTGCGCTGGTGCCGCGCACTCCTGTGCGCTGATGGTGCGCATTCCTGTGCGCTGGTGGCGCGTACTCCTGTGCGCTGGTGGCGCGCACTTCTGTGCGCTGATGGATCGCACTCCTGTGCGCTGGTGTCGCGCACTACTGTGCGCTGATGATGCGCACTCCTGTGCGCTGATAGCGCTTACTTCTGTGCGCTGATGGCGCGCACTACTGTGCGCTGATGGCGCGCACTCTTGTGCGCTGGTGTCGCGCACTACTGTGCGCTGATGGTGCGCACTCCTGTGCGCTGGTGCAGCGCACTCCTATGCGCTGATGGTGCGCACTTCTGTGCGCTGATAGCGCTTACTTCTGTGCGCTGATGGAGCGCACTCCTGTGCGCTGATGGTGCGCACTCCTGTGCGCTGATGGTGCACACTACTGTGCGCTGATGGCGCGCACTCCTGTGCGCTGATGGAGCGCACTCCTGTGCGCTGATGGCGCGCACTCCTGTGCGCTGATAGAGCGCACTCCTGTGCGTTGATGGAGCGCACTCCTAAGCGCTGATAGCACGCACTACTGTGCGCTGATGGCGCGCACTCCTGTGCGCTGATGTCACGCACTCCTGTGCGCTGATGGTGCGCACTCCTGTGCGCTGATGGTGCGCACTACTGTGCGCTGATGGCGCGCACCCCTGTGCGCTGATGGCGCGCACTCCTCTGCGTGTCGGCGCCTGTGCGCTGGTGGCGCGCACTTCACTGCGTGTCGGCGCCTGTGCGCTGGTGGCGCGCTCTTCTGTGCGTGTCGGCGCCTGTATGCTGGTGGTGTGAACCGAGGTACTGGCCAAGATTAAGAATTCGCTTCACGTCGTGCTTCTTTTCTTAATCTCGACGGGTCAAGTTACGCTTCACGTCGCGCCTCTGACTTGATCTGTTTGCCTTGTCACGCTTCACGTCGCGCCTCTGACTTGGTTCTGCCGTCACCGAGATTAAGAAAACGCTCTTTTCTTAATCTCGGTAAGTCAAGTTACGCTTCACGTCGCGCCTCTAACTTGATCCTTTTGCCTTGTCACGCTTCACGTCGCGCCTCTGACTTGGTTCTTGCCCCCCCTTGTTACGCTTTACTCGACGGGTCAAGTTACGCTTCACGTCGCGCCTCTGACTTGATCTGTTTGCCTTGTCACGCTTCACGTCGCGCCTCTGACTTGGTTCTGCCGTTACTGAGATTAAGAAAACGCTCTTTTCTTAATCTCGGTAAGTCAAGTTACGCTTCACGTCGCGCCTCTAACTTGATCCTTTTGCCTTGTCACGCTTCACGTCGCGCCTCTGACTTGGTTTTTGCCCCCCCTTGTTACTTACCCCCTTGCTTTACTGAACGTGTCTGCCAAGCACTTGGTGTGCGCTGGCGACGCGATCTCCACTCGTATCGGCGCTTGTCGCGCTGCACTGCGCGTGTCCGCCGCGCACTTGGTGTGCGCTGGCGACGCGCTCTCCGCTCGTGTCGGCGCTTGTCGCGCTGCACTGCGCGTGTCTGCCGCGCACTTGGTGTGTGCTGGCGACGCGCACTCCGCTCGTGTCGGCGCTTGTTGCGCTGCACTGCGCGGGTCCGCCGCGCACTTGGTGTGCACTGGCGACGCGCCCTCCACTCGTGTTGGCGCGTGTCGCGCTGCACTGTGCGTGTCTGCCGCGCACTTGGCGTGCGCTGGCGACGCGCTCTCCGCTCGTGTCGGCGCGTGTCGCGCTGCACTGCGCGTGTCTGCCGCGCACTTGGTGTGCGCTGGCGACGCGCCCTCCACTCGTGTTGGCGCGTGTCGCGCTGCACTGTGCGTGTCTGCCGCGCACTTGGCGTGCGCTGGCGACGCGCTCTCCGCTCGTGTCGGCGCGTGTCGCGCTGCACTGCGCGTGTCTGCCGCGCACTTGGTGTGCGCTGCAGACGCGCTCTCCGTTCGTGTCGGCGCGTGTCGCGCTGCACTGCGCGTGTCTGCCGCGCACTTGGTGTGCGCTGGCGACGGACGCGCTCTCCGCTCGTGTCGGCGCGTGTCGCGCTGCACAGCGCGTGTCTGCCGCGCACTTGGTGTGCGCTGGCGACGCGCTCTCCGCTCGTGTCGGCGCGTGTCGCGCTGCACTGCGCGTGTCTGCCGCGCACTTGGTGTGCGCTGGCGACGCGCTCTCCGCTCGTGTCGGCGCGTGTCGCGCTGCACTGCGCGTGTCTGCCGCGCACTTGGTGTGCGCTGGCGACGGACGCGCTCTCCGCTCGTGTCGGCGCGTGTCGCGCTGCACAGCGCGTGTCTGCCGCGCACTTGGTGTGCGCTGGCGACGCGCTCTCCGCTCGTGTCGGCGCGTGTCGCGCTGCACTGCGCGTGTCTGCCGCGCACTTGGTGTGCGCTGGCGACGCGCTCTCCGCTCGTGTCGGCGCGTGTCGCGCTGCACTGCGCGTGTCTGCCGCGCACTTGGTGTGCGCTGGCAACGCGTCCTCCACTGCGCGTATCTGCGCGTCTGCTGAGAGCCTGCTGCTGCTTGGTGTTTACTGGTGACGCGTATCTCCCAGGACGTGTAGCGTGATGTGTCATTTTTGCCGAGGTTAAGTTACGCTTTACGTCGCCTCTGGCACGATTTGTTTGCCTTATCACGCTTCACGTCTGTCGCTTCTGATTTGGCTTGTCTAGGGTCAAGATGCTGCTTTACTTGGGCCTCTTGACCTTATGTTTGCTAAGTTATTTGCTTCACGTAGTTCCTCTGGCTTAGCTTGTGTTTATGCGTATACTTGTATGCGCCTTTGTTTTTCTGGTGTTTTGTGCAGATGCAGAACTTGATGATAGCAAGGAGTCTACTGAGGCCGTGACTCTTTCGCAATCTGCAGACGACGAGCAACAGCCTGGTATGTCTGCGCTAGGCTACCATCGGGCAATCCAGATGCAAGCGTCGCGGCATGATAGAGCTGCACGCCAACGTCATGCCTAATGAAGAAGAAGACCAACTGGAAGCAGAAGCAGAGACAGAAAAGGGATCTTTATGCTGCTGCTGCTAGAGACCGAGAAAAGGGAGCCCGAGGACGGACTCCTGTCAGGAGAGGCCGTATAGGAAATAAGTCGGCTGAGTGCTGTCGAGAAGTATAAAAGGCGGCACTCGCAAGCAACCCGGGCCATTCGATCGCGAGACATCGTTGAGGAAACATCGTTTATTTTTCCTACGTAACTTGTCTACCTACCCACATTTTGTATTTACCCACTCAAAGTTATTCATTTTTGGTGATTGATTGTTTTTTTGGAAGTAAACTTATTTAGCTTCAGTTCATTTGTTTTTTTTAAGTGATTTTGGGTTAAATACACAAGAATATAAAAATTAATTGCTGTGCGTTAGTCTCGCTAAAACTCGAGAACGGTTGGACCGATTTAGCTAATTTTGGTCTTGAAATGTTTGTAAAAGTTCAGGAAAGGTTTAAACGGTGAGAAAATATACAGGGTGTAAAAATTTGCTAAAAAAAAATAACGCGACTGAAACTAGTAACTAAATAATTTTTTTTATACCACGCCATCTAGCTTCACACAAGCAGAGGAACTGAAAGACTAGGAACAAATATTTGCAGATTATGCAAATATTTGTATATGTTTTGTGAAATTTGGAATGTTTTTTTTGGCTTTAGTTCTAGTAACACATACTCGTACAAAGGCTACTTTTTATCCCGGAAAAGAATAGTGCAAAAACTGCTAAAAACGCAGTTGAATAAGCGCGGGTCAGCTCGTATAATATTAAGCTTAATTTTGACTCAAAGGCTGGGGTGAAACTGATTTTTACTTGCTGCAGTGGAGCGCTCGTGACGTAGCTGGCTAAGTTGTTCTTAACAGATCAACGAAGTTAAGCACTGTTCCGCGGGGTCATCATTTGGATGGGTGACCGCCAGTGGCAATTTCAACTGAGCGCTACCGTGCTTCGGAGGTTAAGCACGTTAAGCAGTCGGTCCCTCTCTGGAAACTCTGTCACCAGAGTTGGCCACTCACTCATACGAACGAACGAACTAGCTGCAAGGCTTGCATAAACTAGCGTTCATAAACTATGCATGCTTTGCCACCGGGGCATGTAAAGATAACCAAGACAGCCTTGCACGCAGACCGCTCTGCACAGTGATGACCTACATATCAGAACAACTGCACAAATTGATCCGGAGATTCAATTGCACGTTCGTTATTATCTCTGCCTATATAAACAGGAGGTGGAATATAAAGTGAGTGGAAACGATTGCAAATCTTAATATCCGTCAGCTGGTACCTAAGGCGTATCTTTAGCACTACTTGTATCATAACCTAACAGCACGTTACCTACCATTGTTATTATGTATTATTCGTGTATTATGTACGATGACCACTATGAAATAAACATTTATCTTATCTTATCTAGTACAGAAGAGTAACAATACATTTAAAAAAAATATATGAGGCATCTCTAGCAGACATCGCATTATACCGCAGAAATTAGGTTGCGGAGTGTGCACAGATTGCGAAACAATAAATAATAAATATAATATAATATATATACTATTAACATAACCAAACCGATAAAAAGTGAATGGTATCAAATAAACTACTATGAGTGTAGTTCATTTAAGTTACTTAGATCATTTTATTTTAGCATTAACACATTTTTGATTGAAATTAATTTTAAAATGCTTTTTAACGGGGAGGGGAGGAGTTAAACCTTGGCAAACGTTAGAACCGGTAAACCACGGCAAAAGATTTAAGCTCTAATTTAAGATTAGCATTATTATTATATTATTAAGATTATACACAATCTAATAAGTGAGGGCTGTCACTACACCGCTAGTATAATATTTATTTGCATACAATAAAGAATTAAAGAAAACGGCGTTCACAGCTTTATAACCAAATTATTTGATATCAACCAAAACATTGATAATCACTCTTGCTCTAGGTCTTTAGACTTAAATACTACTGACTTCCCAACTCAAGAATTAAACTCCAACTTGATACAAGAAGAGTTAAGTACCTTTACCGTGTATTCCAGAAAGTGGTTCAGAGCATTACGAAGAGATCTCTGCTATTACAGAACCAGAATACGACTCTGTTCCAAAAGAAGAGATGGACATAAACAAAGGAAGTAGCTGGGATGAGACTTCTCTAAAAGGATTAGAGCCAAAATCCAGTATAAAAGGTCCAAAAATTATTGACTCTGACGATGAGGCCTCCATTAATAAGGATTCTATTGCGAAAATGAGACATCTTCCAGAAAAATCGTTGAATACTAAGTCAAAAAAGAGCCAATTGTTTATAAAAACAAGTAGTAGTATTTCTACTAGCTGTGCCAATACATTTTCAGATAGTCAATTTGATTCTTCAGGCAAATTAGAGTCTTTTGACAAAGACACAATTACTACACAAAAGGGGAAAGGGAAAGGAAAATCTACTTTAAAGAGTTTAATAAAACCAACTCTTGATAAAGTAATAATTAATAGCGATCGTTATTACTCAGATGAAGAATGTCTTTACATTCTTCATCATTAATTAGTTTAGATAGGTTTTTTAAATAACTGATCTTCGGGCAAGAGTTGTAATGTTAGAAAACAAAATAGAAGCTATAGAGAAAGTTAGATTAGATAATATTGTAGGTACAACAGACAGATTTAAATAGAGAGCTATGGGCAAAGATTGAATATATGAACAAAGTCATTTGCTCTTTAGTAGAAGGTTCTCCTTCATCTCTATCTTCCCTTGTCCCCATGACAAAGATAGGGATTAACCTTCCCTCTTCATCTGCTACTTCGTTTCTAAAAAAGATGACAAAATACTAAAATTTATTCTAAACAAACTATTAGAAAGCACGGAAGAAAGAAAATTCCGAATCAAAGAGATACGATTGAAATAAGAAAAAATAGAGACGAAGAACTTCAGAGAGAAACAGAAGCAAAGAAGCGTGCTAAAGACATCATAATGGGAAGAGTTTTAAATAACGTCTGTAATATATTATGACAGACAAGACTTCGGGAAGCAAAACTTGCAGCAAGCCTACACCGCCGCCCGTCGTAGCTCGTGGCACCGCCCACAAAAGACTTCAACGGGCTCGCGTAGAGCTTGCTACGCCGGCGCCGCCGCCGCCGTACAAGCTACGTTTTCCACATAGCTATGTTCTATGAGGCCGGCTCAGTATAGTGGCGCGACGTTTGTCCCGACGCTATTATTCCAACGTGTGCTACGTGTGGAACCGGGGTGACATTCATATATATCACTTGTCTAAATGATTGCGTTAGTCTCGCTAAAATTCGACAACGGCTGGACCGATTTCGATTCGATGAGGCTGGATCAAACCCTGCAATGTACGAGTGATACAACCTATAGCCTTGTCCATGGGGGTTGATATTTCAAAATGTACTTTTTTTACCTCTTCGTTGTGAAGATAATTGCCCCAATCATAAAAATATACTGTGATTGCAGCGATTTGCTAAATATTGTCTTTCCTTTGTCAATTAAAAAGACGATGACAGATTTGATAGACAAAAACAAATGTTTATTGTATGATTATGAATAAGGTCCTAATTTCTAGGTAACATATTAATATTTATACGGTCTATTTTGATACTTATACTTAATAATGTAATTATAAATTATGATATTGATTTGAAAAAGACAAGCTCGACAGCTTAACGTGCCTTCCTAAAAATACCAATCCGGTGGATGTAATGCCTACTCTGGTGTGTTAAAAATCTTGACAGAATTGTATAAAGAGTATTAAAAAAAACTTAATAGCAAGTTGGCTAAGTTGTTCATAACAGATCAACGAAGTTAAGCACTGTTCTGCAGGGTTACCATTTGCATGGGTGACCGCCATTGGTAATTTCAACGGAGCGCTTCCGTTTTTAGGAAGGCACGTTAAGCTGTCGAGCTTGTCTTTTTCAAATCAATATCATAATTTATAATTACATTTACACCGGATTGGTGGATGTAATGCCTACTCTGGTGTGTTAAAAATCTTGACAGAATTGTATAAAGAGTATTAAAAAAAACTTAATAGCAAGTTGGCTAAGTTGTTCATAACAGCATAGCATTGGGTCCGCGTGGTGGATTAAGACCCAACCACTTTTGTTCGAGAGTAGGCCATGCAGTGTTCCAGCAGTATTGTGATGATGATGATGATTAGGCATTCTAGACCGCTAGCCTGCTTTTGTAATGCAGATCTGGGCCCTAAAATGTACAAACTTTACTTTTAGAATGGCTGTTAGCAGCAATATATAATATTAAATTTATATTAATGAGATCATAGATATTTACATACCTCGACCTGGGAGGCGCATTGGGCGAGTGCTCGGTTGAAAAGCGAGCGGTAGCGGGTTCAATCTCCGTTGCGGGAGAAATGTGTGTATGATCTGCAAATATTTCTCACGGGTCTGGTTGTTTCTATGTATTATATTAATATTATAAATGTTGTTGGTTTTCAATGGGCATAAAATAATTTATGCTAGCTAACAAAAATAAAAGAACCCTCCTGTCTTACTTTAGGAGGGTTGGTAAAATTCAAACACGTTGCTATCGCAGTCTAGTTATTATGTTACTTGTCCGAAACAACTGGCCAATTCCCATAGATTCAACGCGACAATCAATCACGTCGTAATAACTGGTTCGTTTTCAAAGAAAATATCGAATGCTATACCTACCTTACTTTAGAATTACAATGTAGGTCAAATTGATGTACGTCTGGATTGAAGGTTCACTTTTAAAATCCGTGCAAAACAAGTATACAAACAAATGGATGAAAATAAAAATAACCCTTTAATTTCTTCTCAAACCAGTATAAACTTCGTCGTATTACTAAAATTGTTCTATTACTTGGTCACTGTTCAAAAAAATGCGTGCGTAAACCACAAATATTCTCGTAAATGACAATACTACGAGTTTAAAAGTAAATCTCTCATAAGGATTATTTTGTCGGGGTTGACTACCCCGACAAAATAATTAATTTTAGTAAAACTTGTATCGCAAACGACATCAAAGTGTATTCTTAGCAGGCAAAAAACCTACTTCATCTAAAATTTTGAAAATGTGGTTGCTTTAAGGCGGAGCAAGAAGCATCCTGCAGTAAAACTTGTAAACGTGACTCAACAACCAGACAGGAATACCTGGACTATATTAATTGATGGCTGTTCTATTTTTATTTATCGAACCCTGCATTGACATTCACTCGCTGTGTTTGGTAAATGAAAATATTTTCCCGATGCCGAATGGCGAATTTATTTCAACCGTCGATCAAACGGTGGGGAGTTCATGACCGCTAACTGATAAGCAAGCGCTTGTATTTTAATCGTGCGTGGGATCTTGTCTGAGTTCTGAGACGGAGTGTTCCTATTCACTGCTTTGAGCATCCATCGGCTATAATACGACTATATAAAATCTGATCTTACTTTCAATATCTATTTTACTAACTTAATATTTTTGCATTATTATTGTGTAAAAATTTTAGTTACTCTTTTTTATAATTATGAATTGTTATTTCTTGCATAAACTTTAATCCAAACCTATTATAACTAGCAGTTCTCCGAGCAGTAGACCTCGCAAGCACAAACTTGTAAAGTGAGCTTTGAAAGAGAGCAACATATTGCATTTTGAAGAACTATTTTGTTCATCACGCTGAAGATCCTCATCAGATCTTCACCAATTATCAGACAAAGTTAATACTTACCTTTCATATAAAACTAAATCATCGAAATCAAATCACATTAGGTGGAGATATTCAGCAGCCCCCTTTTTGTCCCTTTTTGGAGAAAGTACAAATACAAAAATCCCCGACGACAATCAAAATATATAAAGTCATAGAACCTGTATACCAAGTTTCAACCAGATTGGTTGAAAAATGCGACCTGTAGGCGAGAACACAAAAAGACCGGACAAACTGACATCCAAAAGGATTTTTGGCCAATCTCAAAACTGAGACGCTTCGCTCGCTCGGTCAATTATTGTAATTTTTTAATGTCCAGTAATTTATGAGAAAATTGTCAAACTGCGAGTCGCAACTGTCACTTATAGCACAGAATTCCTAGTATAAGTGACAGTGTTTATAAAGTTGTAAACCTTCATTAATTGTGATCAATAAATATCTTAAATATCTTATATATAATATCGATCCTTATTTATCGGAACCTACCACCATGTGGGATGAATAGCCAGAAAAAGTGAAAGAGATCGTTATCACTCACTCACTGTTGAGTAACTGACTGTTTAGTTTGACTGACTGGCAACATGTTAGCTAACGCACATCATAGTGCAAATCTAAATAAAATACAAGGCATGCCATAAAAAAAACATGAAAATTTACTTTCTACTAAGTACTGATTGAAGTTAATAAGATAAGAGAAGCAACTCTACAGAAAAAAACTGTCTGTCGAGTATTTTGATAAGTATATGAAACAAATACAACTCTTTGAAGTATGTTTATGCATGATGTCAAAGCATCACGATCGGTACGAGTACAAGTAATTTACCTAAACTTAATCCTACTGCCTGAGCACAAAGCTCCTATTTATATCTTCCGCCTTTCCGCCTATATTTACTCCCACACGCAAAGTGCGCTCGACTCAACACCCGGTGTCTCACTGATAATAACAATAAAATACGTATTAAATTGACAATCGTGCAAGTACACTTATTCAGCGATTGGTGATAAAGTTACCAGTTACGTAACTAGCCATGCTTTCTTCCGCGAATCTTACGTTTCGCTTCTTGCGCACGTGTTAGAGGGAGAGGGATGTGCGTACCCGGAGACTGTGGATTAGGGCTGTCTCGCACTTTTATTTATTAACTCAAGCGTGATAACAAGGGCCTCGGATGAACGCACACAAATAACAATCAGTTTAATTAATATAATATGAGATGTTTCAAAAGCTCTTTATAAGCTATCCTGGTGTTGACTTGAACGATGTTTATTTGTACTTATAACATGAGCATTGATCACCAAAAACAAGCATTGTCAATTCGTTTAAATCGACGAAAAATAGAGGTTCTCAAGTCAACGCGTATAGGTATTTGTTCATGATATGTTACTGTTTTCAAATTAGCTGTTTGTGCTAATATCTACCTGTTCTGTGTGGCTGGTTGGTAGGTAGGGACGTATGGACAAGATGTCGATGATATAAACATCTTAGAGCCCAATCTTCAGGCGTATAAGTTAGTATCCTTTTACAGTCTAGCCACACTAAGGGAAGGGAAGATATGGGGTAGCTACCACAATACTATGATCTGAAAGTATTTTTTTCCAAATTTTGTCACCTCATCACCTGCCGCGCAATGATGCCACGCCGAAATTTAATTTAAAGCCGATTACGTAATTTGCGAAACAGTGAAATAACCAACCCTAACAATTTTCCAAAGCAATGATTGCAGTTCAACAAACTGCGCGAGAGCCGATCGTTGAACCTTAACTAAGCAGCGGCCGTCCCTTTCCCGCGCACGAGCAACTACCATCATTCTCTATCCGAACTGCCATATACCGCCCGCAGCTGAGACCATCGAAGGTATGGTTCTATGGGAAATGGCGAGCGATGACGCAGCCGCGCGATGTATCGCGAAACCTTACAGTGACTTAGCAATAACCAAAGTTACGTGCAAGAGGTTCACTCGACCATTCTCTTTACTTTCATGTATTAAACATAAACATCCTATTATTGCAATGTTTTTATTGCCAGTAGAATTTCTTTTAGTCTTCCCTTTTTATTTAGAATCTTGTTTTGAATTGTGGGTTGCATAGGTGGCATTTTAGAATTCACTATAGGGCTCATGTAAGTGGTAAGCAAGCACCCTTGTCGTGGGTTCGAAACCAGTCGCGCATCAATGAGTTTTTCTATTCGAAAAACTTTATGTACTTATGTTAGTGCTCCTATAGGCACAGCTCAGATATTATTGCTATGTACTAAAGGCTAAAGGAAAAATCGTCGGCAATTGGCATGAATCAATGTATATTTGACCTAATTGATTGAACGTAAATACTCTCGTTTTATCATGTAAAGATAGGGTTGATGATGATGATGTAAAAAAAATGTCCAAGAACTATAAATTCAAAAGACATAATGCCATCCTGCATCAATTGTGTTGGATTAAGACTTAATCACGATCGATCACGCTCGCTCGAGAGTAGATATAGTTGGTTGGCTAACGACGACGCAGTGACAATGCTTGTTAGAGAGCACAGGAAGCAAGTATACACATTGAGAATAATATGCTTTAAGGAAGCAAGTTTCTTATTTTTTTTTTTTTATACAACTGAAGTATTATATTATACAACCAAGCGTACGGCCCACAAGATGGTAAGCGGTTACCGCAGCCTATGGACGCTTGCAATACCAGAGTTAGTTCCTCCAAGATTACTATAAATAGGTAATCTATCGATTTAACGACCGTGGTAGTGCGGTGAGCATGTGCCTGGTTTAGAAACGAAAGGTTGCGGTTTCGATCCTCGCCGCGGGACAAATATTCGAATGATCTGCAAATATTAGTTTCGTCTGCGTGTTTCTATGTATTATAATTTGACGACCGATGTGGCGCAGCGGGCGCAGGTCCGCCTGCGACGCGGAGGTTGCGGGTTCGATTCCCGCCTCGGGTCGAATGTTTGTACGATCTACAAATATTTGTTCCGGGTGTTCTGGGTGTTTTCTATATATAATAAAAAATATATATCTATGTATTGTATTGTATTAAATATATATCAGTCATCTAGTCTCCATAACACAGCTCTGTTTAACAGCAGCTTACCTGGGGCTAGATGATGCTGTGTGAATTGTCCAGCATTATTTATTTATTTATTTATTTATTTATAATAAGTAAGGATATACAAAAATTATTTAGAAAATATCTACAACATAAATCTAATACCTACATGAGCAAAAAACTACGGTGAACAGTAGGTAATACATATATAGGTCGATTTATAGTCTATTTTACATAGGAAAGGTGCTGACAAATTGGGAATTTTTTGGTTTTAGTCCATATATAGTTTAAAATGCAAATATGTACAAACTTTGCGTAATTTTATAAATTTTGTTTATTTTTATATCTTTTCACATTGCCGAATAAACGTGGTACGGTACGCAGCAGAGCCACCACGTTAGAATCCGATCATTTATATCTTAAAGAAATAATGATGCGAAAAAGGAAAAACAGAAAGGTGTCAGCAGCATCTTTTCTATGTGAAAAAGATTATAGTATAGTATAGATTATAGGTTTTTATGAAAAATTTTTGTGTTTTTTTTATACCACCAAAGTGGCAACCAAGCAACGACTTTCATAGCCAGTATGAAACCAGAGCTAGACAAAGCACATAATATAAAAAATATGAGACTCCTGGAGATATGCTGACAGAGCGAGATACGCGATACTGCGGGAACAAAGCAGATAAAAGATGTGTGTGAACCTTCCTTTAGAAACCTTAAAGCTAGTACTAATATCTGTTATGTGGCTGTTGTGGCTATAGGCTAAACAAAGAACTCAATCTCTCTGTTAGTTTTAAGGGGGCGCGGTGCGTGAAAAGCGGATGACGCGGCAGTCGCGCGGGGGGGGGGGACTAACTGCAGGCCTAAGCGGCAGGGCAGGTTTTTGGCACCTGCCGCCACGCCCCGCGCGTCGCTGACTTGTGCATTCGCAGGGAGACGTCGTTATTTGGTGTGCCGTTCATTGTGAAAACGACAAAAATATTTATTGTGGAAAATTGTTAACCCACTCAAAGAAACAAATTAGCGACCTAAATGGTGCCCGCTTGACAAGCGAGGGGTTCGATCCCCGCACCGAGACAAATGTTTACATGTTCTGCAAATAACTTAATAAATTAAAATATACATAATAGTTATTTTTTATTTATTTAACATAGGTTATATACGTTATTACAAAGTTATTTAAATACATCTAAAAAACCTTAGTAGGTTTGACTAAGATGCAATACAGCAAAAAAATTCTCAAAAAAAATTATATTTATTTGTAAAAAACATGCCGTAAAAATTTAAAATAAGGTGCAGTACAATACTTGTTTACTACCGTAAAGTACCTACACAGTTAGGTATCCACATAACTTAAATGGAAATGTAAATATTATATATAATAGAATTACGTTAGTATCAATGCGCTTAGCTTGAATACGGCCACCTTAAAAGGCACTGTAGATCTATTACGAGCGTTCTTTTTTATCAGTTGTACATGAAAACTTTTCTAACTTAGAGCTGCAGTAGATCATTTAGGGTAATAAAGCTCCAATGCAGTTTCAGTGGAAGTCTACCCTAATGTCAATTTGGCAGTCCGCCAATCGATTGCTGATGGAGGGACCTAGTTTCATCCTCATTCGCTTTTTGCAATATTCTTCTCATACCTCCATATAATACAGTTTAACAATAATTTAGCAGTGTGCAAGAAAATTTGTACAAGCTATACCAAACTACTAACATAAATATATTAAAGGTTTTTAAATATAAGTATATTTTTTAAAACATTTTTGCATTCAGGTCGCCATCTATACTAATAAACCAAGCGGTCTCTATTTTAATATTATATCACCCCTTTTACATGCAGGTCACTACCTATTTTAATATAACCTAAGGGAGGTGGAACTAATTTCGTTCCGTCGAGGTCGATGCAACGGCTTGGTTCAGAAATCCCCTTTATAAAATTA
Organism: Colostygia pectinataria; assembly: GCA_951394395.1. Lineage (NCBI taxonomy): Eukaryota > Metazoa > Arthropoda > Insecta > Lepidoptera > Geometridae > Colostygia > Colostygia pectinataria. The sequence continues at coordinate 15,262,843 of OX596348.1, read as the reverse complement.
TTTTACAAAAAAAAACAATTACTGTTCCCGGATAATATAATACAATCATCCGATGTTGGCAAAGCAACAACGTGATCACAAAAACTAAAACACTGGTAAAGTTCATATACCATTGCTAACCTAATCTAACGATTGATGTAACCAAAACGTAGGCCACATTACAGATGCCTTTGAGACAAGAGTTGACCACTGACTCACACGAACCTTAAACATAGATACCTCAAGCAAGGTAGCGTTGCAGATTTAAATGCCACCAGAGGTTTCTCATCCTTAACAAAAAGATAAGCCTCAAGACATCAGCGCAGTCACTCTTGAAAGTGAGTTGAGGGTCTTCATAAAACCGGTCTCGTAATTAAGGCAATGCACTAAACTACTTAACAAACAGTCGCTTAGCACACTTTTGATGTTCTATGTCGCAGCCAGCTTTCAAAATCAACTCGAAGCTGTTAACAACTAGACGCACGCATATTTTGACCTATTTTTGAATTGCAATTACAATAAACTGCGATATCATAGTTGATATTAGAAAATCTAGTCAACTTTAAAAGCACTGGTAAGGAATGTGGTCTCGATATCTTTATACCCAATAACTCAGAGGAATCTCAATATCTATGCCTATAAAACTACAAAGTCTATGAAGATATTTTAAACATTAAATATGCCTATTAAATTTTTTAGATTCGCTCTAATTTCTAAAATTGCTTGAAAACTGGTCGCTTCTTATCGCAAACCGAATAAAGTTTTTGATTTGCTTCCCTTCAGTCGGAACAATAATACAAACTGTTGAGGTTGAACTGGATATAATGCTAAGAAGTATGTAGACTCGAATACTAACTTCATACTAAGAATTTAGTATGAAATTTGTTTAGTTAGTAACTAACAGTTTAATTTGATTTCAATATGCGGAAACATCATAGTCAAGAGGATTCTCGTGCTTCATCCTACACGCGGGGATCTGCAACTACTCATAATATTTTTTTCTATAGCGAAAAACAAAATTTCAAATGTTTAGGTACTTGAATAGAATACTAAGAAATAATATAAAATGAAACTCAGAACTGCTGAAGAAGCTATAAGTCCTACGACTCTCCATAGCTCGAAAAGTTAATATACTTTTTTTAATTATCGGCAAATCATCGATTTGGCTACATGGTGGCAAACCAAGATCCAACAGAATTTTTGTTACCGACTCACCAAATTTATTTAGAATCGTGGTTAGACCACACCTATGTTAGAGCCTGGTTTGCCACTCACCATTTGGCCCAGTCCTCTATTATGTTGAGACAACTCAAGTTAAATAAAAATATACAATTATGCTAAGTGGATGTCGATCACACCTTAACAGCCAGCAGCGTTCCGTTCTACCTACCCATTCCTTCACAGCTTGTTAGTTAATTGCAATTCGCTAGACGCCACGTTTTAGGAGAAATTCCATCGCACGTAATGGCACTTACAATTTGTAATCTAAATCTAGACTAGAAAACACAAATTAATAGGTAGGTACCGCCGGCACCGTCGGTTCAAGATAGGGTAAGTAAAACCATCCTACTGCTATTTATTGCTACAAATTTTGTAAAGATGTTTGGGTATGAACGTATTTTTTGTGCACCAAGAAACATTGGGTCAGAAGGCACTTAGTAAATATCCTGTATTATGACCAGTTGAAAATATTTGCAAACATGCTAATATTTTTAATAACTCTACTCGACTCCATCATCAGACTCTGGTAACCAAGAACCATCAACTCCACCGAACCCCCACCGAAACGATCACAAAACACCCAGCGCAGCGGTTTGGCTGTGGGTTGTTTCTTGATCAGTATGTCAGGAAGCCTTTTTTAATACTCGTACATAGTTGTAAATAAAAAACAAAACAGGCAAGTGCAATGTAATATATTAATATATTTTGTAATGTAATGTAATTATGTACATATTTTATTTTGTTAATAAACTTGCTTATAATATTGTAAAAAAAAAGTGCAATGTATTCCTATTCATATGTGAAGTAGATTATAGGTATTAGCCCTTGAAATAATATAAAAACTATTTGGGAATGTCTGGGAAAATCTCATTTATACCTTTATTCACTGATCTATATAACTTTTGATCTTTCAGACTTTTTCCTTTAGTAAGTTCGTACACATGAGTCTGTGACCAACTCTGGAGTTGTAGGCTTTTTTAGAATTACTAGAATTACCTCTTATTTATTGTGAAAAAGGATCTTGACAGTGAGGCAGACGGACAACAAAGTGATCCTTTTTCCTTTCGAAGTACGGTACCCTAGAAACTTGTAAAATTGGCTCCTCCCTGCCGGAGTACAGTGAGCTTTGGAATTTATTTTTAGGTCTCCCTACAATGTTTTGGTTTGGTTCAGTGGCACTGCATTTGTTATGAATTTGAAAAATAAACCTAACTTTGGCCACAATACCGCACTGCAACAAATGCAGTGTTAAGACCCACCAGTATAGCCAGGTTGGTCTGTAACAGATAGAACAGAACCTGAAGACCTAAACAACTTTTTTTTTGCTATAATTAAAATGATAAGTTTGATTTAAAATAAGTTTCCTTTGTTAATATATTTCATTCGTTTTTATTATTGAGGTTTTTAATCATTAAAGTTCTATTAAATAATAAATAGAAGTTAAATCTAAATAAATTTTAATAAATCAACGAACATTTGGATTCTGTAGACCAAGTGAAGGTAGTTTTCCGTTCACTATTCCCGTTGCCTAACTACCAACCTAAAATGCTATAACACACTTTTAGCAGTTTTTAGCCTAGCACACTTTTAGCACTGCGGCTGCCGCAGCCGCTTGTGCAGATTGCAGTAGGTAAGTAATTGCCATTCTAGGATCTAGGTATCTTTCATCCTAATCTTACTAATATTAGAATGCTACAGTCTGAGTGTGCGTGAATGTTTGCTACTACGTATCTCCGTGACGACTTTACCGATTGTAATGAAATTTGGAATGTAGATGGCTTAAGTTCTGGAATAACACATTGCTCCTTTTATCCCGGAATAATGTACTATTCCTGTAGGATAGCCTAACAACTCTGCAAAAACGCCGGTGAAGCCGCGCGGGTAAGCTCGTCTTTCATAAAAAAATTAATAAGCACGAAGCGGCAAGCCGGAGCTTTGTCGTCTTCTGAGTAGGTACTTACAAGCTCTTTAATATATCGATGGCTCTTAGTGGGATCGGATAGCATCGTCGCACGTTTTTTGTTTTAAGTAAATTATGATGTGCATTGCTTTCTTTGCTACAAACTTCTTGTTTTTAGAAGGTTTTACATCTTTCGGTATAAAAAAAATATTAGTAGACAACGCTGTGCTGCTGCAGAATGTTTTCACATAAATTATTGTGTGCACTTCTTACTCGTCAGGGTGACCAAGAGAGAACTGAAGATACGAGAGAAAATCCTAACCTACGCTAATGCTCGTTTGGCTCGTACCGGTTCGGTTCCGTGCCATCACCACAGACGGAGTAGTAGTAACACGGCGGTTGTATCACGTTGCATAACATGCGGGCGGTCACTGACCCCTGCGCCTGAGCAGCCGATGCCGGTCCATTGCACGGGATTGGTATAGCTTCCGAGTTCTTACGAAACTAATAGACTGGACCCTAGGTATAAGATGGACAAATTAACAATGTTGTGATAATACTGTTAAATAGTAAAATGCCGTGTGTTGTGTAAGTATACCAGCAACGGGTGACTTAAAAATCAAAAGTTAACTACCTAGGTATGACTGAAAGTTTTTTTAATCACTAATAAGTCCTTAAATGCAGTTTGAATAACAACTATCTTCATGAATGACCAAAAAATTAAAATCTTACCTTTTTATTTAAGTACCTACTTAACTCTTATCACATCACTATTCAATCTACCTATTTCTGCCGCCAAGCAGTAATGCTCGCATTGCTGTGTTCCGGTTCGAAGGGTATGGTTTCCGGTGAAATTACAGGCAAATGAGACTTTCCATCTAACGTCTCAGGGTGTTAACACGCAAGTGATATCTATGATGTTGCATGCGTACATAGGCTACGGTAACCGCTGACCATCAAGTGGGCCGTACGCTTGGTTACCACTTAGTAGTATAAAAAAAAAACTGGTCAGAACACTGAATAAGTACTAGAGCTTTTGATTGTGACTATTATTGCATTTAGGCAGACTAATAATGTAATGAGAGAAAAGCCTAGGGTTCAACGAACGTAGCTACAGTAACTTTCTTGAATGAAGCTACAACTGAAGGCTTTTTATTTTGCCTCCAAACGAAAGTTAATAATATTTTCGTAAAATTGTATTGTCAACAAATTAACGGCCTGTAGTACCTGAGTAGTTTAGCGAGACTGATGGAGATAGACAAAGGAGTCACGATCTTCAGCAGTGAAGGAACGACGGAGGAATATGAGGTTTAGCAAGATCTCTATGTTACATGGACAACTTATAGTTGAGGATTATTGATAGAGGTGAGGCCTATGTGAATCAAAAAATGATGCAAAAAGAAATATCTCAAACTTCTAAATCGGGTATTTACAATAAAAATATGTAGGTACAGTAACAGAGTTAAACATTGGGCATGATTTTATAAAAAAAAAACGGCATTACTTAATCATTATTTAAAGAACTTTTATAAAATCTATTTATTTTCTGAAACAAGCAAAACATTTTTTCCATTTCCAACCAGCACCAGTTGATACATTTGACACTGGTGTTATCAACAATCAAACCCAAGCTCACTTTAGCCTGTGGGTAACTATCTCATCAATTTGGTGACCGCGCATAACATGTTTAACTTTGCTTAACCTAGATAAAGATGACCAAGGACCGCCAATTATCAGATGACGCCTAACGGCTCTGACGGAAGACCAGCGCTGGTTGTCAGGATCAGCACATGCTGAGTCAGGGTCCGTTTTGCAACTACTCAGCTAATATTATTCCATCTTATGAACACCTTTGTATTATCTTCTGTACGTTGCAAATAAACTTTATTCTATTCTATTATATTCTATTCCAATTAGTCCGTCCTTTTAAGAGGGTTTAATTAATTATTTTAACAAACACTGATGAAGATGTATTAACTATTTATAAAATTAAATAGTTGTTTCAAAAGATAAATAATTAGGTCTAACAAGACAGTTTAAGGGGAAATCATTCAGTGAGACTATTAAAGCAGGTACCTTGTTTTTTTTATACAACTAAAGTGGCAACCAAGATGGTAAGCGGTTACCGCAGCCTGTGGGCGCTTGTAATACCAGAGGTATCACTCACGGGTTGCCACCCTGAGAGATTGAACTTGAAGTTCAATCTATAATCCAATCAATTGAAAAAAAGTTGACTAAAAAGTTGAATACGAATGCCACTTGACGGCCACTTTTTTTTTTAAGACCTGCAGATATCTAAATAAGTTCATTGCACTTGATTGATTAAAGCGTAGGCCGCCGTGTCTTCCTACGCAAAATACTTTGTTGTTGAACGTAAACCGTGACACGCCGGGCTAGGTTAACCGAGAATATTGATATTGTTTGTCATGGACAAAGGGTAATGTGATTTTAGATCTTTCAACTCCTCCATTAATCATATTATAAGTATAGGTACCTACTCGAATTAAATTAAAAGCAAGTAAGTAGGTAGATACCTAACTAGATAGTATTAACGTGGTAATGCCGCCAATATGTGTTGTAACACATGTTGCACATGCTGTTAGTCTTCTTGTCATTTTCTATTACACATTCATATATTACACATTTCTATTACACATACGTGTGTCCGTCATTACGTTTACCGAGTTATCCGTCCTGAAGTAAACTCGTACCTTGAAGTTTTTAGTGGGGGATTTGTGAACCAAGTCGAAAATCTAAACCGAGTAGCTCGATCTTACAACACAGGCTCAGCTGAGACCTAGAGAGGAAATAAAGCTCAAATTGGCGCTCGGTGTTTCTGATATAATTAAATGCTACTTTTCTTCGCAATCTTTCAGTAACGGCATTGCAACGTATTTTACTGCGGTATTTTCTGTGACATTTTACCGTTTACTATTGCTGGACCAAACTTAAAGACCAACACACTGTGCCGATAACCAAAGCTTTATGACGTCTGTGAGAGCTTTTGTGTAAAATACTGTATTGAGCTGTGTAAAAAGAGAACAATAGAGTGGAGTTCCAAGAAGAAACCAGGAAGACACCTACATATTTAATGGCACGTACGATGTATGTAACAGCGATCTTCCATAAAAGTAAGTGTATTAATTTGATAATGTTTTTAATTCGAAAAAGTAATTACTTATTAATATTATTTAGTATAGAGATTTATTATTATTAAGTTTGCCAATTTTTGCTGTTATTTTTTTTTTCCTTTGTTTTTTCTTTTTTAAATGTGTATGATGCTGTGTTGTAGTTGTATTTTTTTTTTAATGTGTGCAATTATTAATTAAGATGAATGTAATGCCTTAGATATTTATTCTGTAATGTTACATTTTTATAATAAACTTGAAACTTGAAACTTGAAACGTTTTTTTTTTTATTTTACATAAAATATTTTTTATTAAACAAAATAAAATATGTACATAATTATATTACATTACAAAATATACAAAATACATATAAAACAGTTGAGCCATCTAAAGACCGTTACAAACGACCTATAGATAGCTCAACTGATCCAAATCACTACCAGTAGGAAGCGTTCCCCACATGCTGGCTGCATTGCCACGTTGAATGGCAATGCAGATACGTTGAGCCAGATATGAACTAGCCTTTGGATCACGCGTCGCTTCGACCAGACGCCCGGAAAGAAATTAATTTTAAATGTAATTTAATTATTAATTTAATTTAATTTAATTTAATTAATGAAAAGTAATTAATTTTCCTCGTAGGGTCCATAATAAAACATTTTTTCTAAAGAGTCAATTTGAAAACTTTTATTCTTTATAGCAAATAATCTGTTCCGTGGCAATGGCAACGAAATAGCTTATTTATCTTGTGACAAGCGTCAATACCATTCATAAAGGGTAGCGATGCCGATCAATAGCTTTGGAGTATCAGCAAAGTACCGGTCATGTTACCAGTAAATATAATAATTTTTATTTACTTGTGTTGTGGGTTAAAACTTTTAACCCATCACAACGTATTTTTTTTTGTCACGCGCATCATGCAGTAAAAACATAATTTGAAATGCATTAACATATTAAAGCATTTGATCAGAAAATATCGCACATCAGTCGATACGTTACACTTTGTTGTCCGTCGGCCTAAAAAACTCGTCAGTCACTCGTCAGTCACAGTCAGCCACTTGATATAAAGAAACAACGGTTCACTACATATAATATTCGCGGTGGATGGCACAAACTAAGGGAGGCCTATACCCAGCAGTGGGTGAAGTCAGGCTGTGGATGATGATGATGACATATAATAAATGTGCCGCCGCAGGACTTCGACGTCGCCAGTTCAAGTGACAGTTCATGATGCTACAAACTCAAGACCTGAGACCTATTTTATACCCATTATCGCAATAAATAATATATGAATCTGAATCTGAAGTACAAATTATTATATTTATTATTATTATGGTTAGATTTAAAAAAAAACACTAATACAACCCTGGATATACATTAATATGTATTTTGTCTTCTATATGTAAAAGTTCTTTAAAAATTCAAATACTTATAATAAAAATTAAAATACTACAGTTTTTTAAGCATTTAAGCCGAGAAAAGTGAACAAAAAAGCCTTCACGTAAGCTCAATGTGACGTAGCTGCTAAATAGTTCATAGCAGCTCAACAAAGTTAAGCACTATTTCGCTTGGTTACCATTTGGACGTGTGCCAGTGGCATTTTCAACTGACCGCATCCGTGCTTTGGAGGGCACGTTAAGCTGTCGGTTCCTGCTTTTTCAAAGTTGTAAGGCCATAACGGAGACCCTCAAGCGGCCTACAAGACTTGGCCATAGACTCATACGAACTTGCTTACATTAGTATATTTACTAATGTAGGTATATTATAGTATATGGTGGGTAATAATTATAATATGCTTTTTATTTACACACACTGACTTTTTATAATGATAAGGCAATGTACAAAATATACATAAGTACATGAAACAGTTGAGCCATCTAAAGACCGTTCAAACGATCTTTAGCTGATCCAGATCACTACCGTTCGTTCGTTCGTTCGTTCGTATGAGTCAGTGGCCAACTCTGGTGACAGAGTTTCTAAGCCGTTAAGTATACTTATCTTCTTCTTATATATAAAAATGAATTGCTCTGCGAATTTAATGTGTGTGCTGTGAATTGAAATGAATAGGTTCGCTAAAACTCGACAACAGCTGAACCGATTTGGCTAATTTTGGTCTTGAAATGTTTGTAAGAGTTCAGGGAAGGTTTAATAAACGGTAAAAAATTATGGAAAAATGTCAAAAAAATTACGCGAGAGAAACCGTGCCGGGTCAGCTAGTCTATACTATTATTATAAAGAGAGAAGATTTGTATTTTGGTATGTTGTATTTTTGTTTTTCAAACTCAAAAACTACTGGTCCGATTTAAAAAAATATTTCACTATTACAATGCTACATTATCCCTGAGTAACATAGGCTATATCTATTATTAGAAAAAAAATAGGGATCCCTACTAAAACTTATATAATGTAACCCAAGGTGTATACAATTTTGCCATAAGATGTCTTTCATCGCATGCTCTGGCGGAAACTATTGATGATAGAACAAAAAAATGCATCTACAATATTAAAGAACATATTAATATCTACAAAAAACGTGGTTGTGGTTATGTAACTATAGCACCTTTTTTACATTTTAAAAGTTGATAGAAATGTCGACCAAAATCAGACCATGTTAATTCTTATCCAAATTAAATCATTGCGTATTCAAAACTGTTTCAATAGCTGTAAATTACTTTTTAAATCATTCAAATCAGATCTTCCATTCAAAAAATATAACGAGTTACAAAATTTCAAAATAAACAAAATATATTAACTGTGTAGGACACCCGTGTCTATGATCTGTGCTATGATGCCCTACGTCCTGTGACACGCGGCACCACGCGGCTAGTGAGGGTGCACCAAAGTGCGGGAGAGGGGCATGCACATCTATGAAACTAGCGACCTGCCCCGGCTTAATAACTAGTTAAGTATATAAACAGGCCTTGTTGCAACGAGCAACACGATTACTGCAGCTCAAATTGAATTGGAGACAGAGTCTCGCTAATTGAAAGCCGGAGAAACAGGTCAGGCGTCGACGGACGCCCGGATGGACCACGAAGCCTCAACCGACATTTGAAGCATGCAATATAGCGGGCACCGCAATTCTTAGCATTAAGATATACTTATATAGATATACTATACTTCTTCGTCGTGTCGACAATAAAACATTTTTATGATTCATAATGGTTTATTTTATTACATAAAATATTTCAATGAATTTAGTAGATACCTTCAACGAGGGTGGTATGTATTTAGAAAATTTGTAAAGAGCTGAGCCATGCTAATGGTACTTATTTATTGCCACTGCGTTCGATAAGGATAAGGACCGGATGAACAGTTTGTAAAGGTTGTAAATTTGGCTTTTTAGTCAACTCATCTTATTTAAGTTTAAAAAACTATAGACGTAACATTCCATTTTATTGACTGAGCGAGCGACGCGCTGGCAAAATTTGCTTTCGTCTGTCAGTTTGCGTATTTTACAACTGATTGGGAGACATTTAGGCGAAATTTAAATTTAGTGTACAGATTTTACGACTATATTAGATAGATGATTGATTCAGGCGTTAGTTTGCGGAAACCATTATAAGATATCAAATAGACGATAAAACATTAGAGTTTTCCTCTTTCGCTAAAATATCGACACGTGTTTCATCCCTCCACGGGACATCCTCAGAACACATCGACTTGTTATCCGGCAGACGTGTTGCTTCGTCGAGCGTCGAGGAGCCTAATTCTCTTTTTTCTTGTGAGGGTAACTAGGTGAACTGCGTGCGAGATTATTGATCTGTTTGTTATCTGACTTTATGGATTATGGTTTTGTTTAGAGTTTTGTTTCCTCCAAAAAGGGGGATAATGCTCCGCTTTATGAGATCCAATTTAGTTTTATATAAAAATTAGTAACTTTAAATTGGTGTCAGAAAGGTTTAGTGAAGATCTGACGAGGATCTTTGGCGTGATGAGCAAAAAGCTCCTTGAAGCGCAGTATTTTACAAGTTTATGCTCACGAGGAACAAATAAAAAAGAATAGCACAGTATTATTACTATGGTTCTAATTACTGTTTTATAAAATAAAGATTACACCAGTAGAAAACTAACCGGCGACAATGGAAGTTACAGATAATCCTGTTAATCTGCTGTAAACCTACCTTGGTAAAACGTGCGGAGCCTTGGTTTGTCCTTTCGAGCAATATTGCATGCAAATATTTGCTACAAACTTCATACTCGAAGCTTCTCCCTAGTCGTGAAGTTTGTTCTTGTTTGAGAGGCTTCTAAAGCCTTACTTTTAAAAGAAAATTGACATAATTTATGCTCAAACTATAGCTGAGAACACGATCTTATTTCATATGTTCAGAGAGTACCTAAATAATTTCTACGAAGTTTCCACTATTGGCAAACCAAATAGGTACATACTTCAAAAAAATCAAAATCAAAAATCTTTATTTAGTAAAAAGGGTCTTAAACAACATTATTTTATAGGATAATAACAGATCTTGTGTTTCTACTTAACTCAGACTACTTTTATAATTATTAATTACTAGTAGACCAGGCGCGGTTTTCAGTCGCGTTATTTTTTCCCGCAATTTTTCCATAACTTCTCACCGTTTAAACCTTCCCTGGACTCCTACAAACATTTCAAGATCAAAATTAGCCTGATCGTACCAGCCGTTCTCGAGTTTTAGCGAGCCTAACGCACAGCAATTCATTTTTATAATAGGTTGGGGAAAAAGTTTCTTCGCATTTTTTAAGAAAATTCAAAACATTTTTTAACATAGTTTATTTACATTTAACTAAAGTATGTAGGTACCATTTTGTTCGATAACTTTTTGCCATCTTTTAGGTAGGGACATGATCTCATTGCTATAGAAATTTTGGGGCTTCTGATCAAAATACCGCGACAAGTGGTTTTGGCAGTCCTCTCGTGATGATAACCTGACACTGCCTAAAGAATTCTGAAGAGACCGAAACAGGTGGAAATCTGAAGGTGCAAGGTCAGGACTATACGGCGGATGCATTAAAACCTCCCAGCCAAACTCTCTTAATGTTTGCTAAGTGGCTAAAGATGTGTGAGGTCTAGCGTTATCATGATGAAAAACCACATTCCTTCTGTTGATTAATTCCGGCTGCTTTCTCTCAACTTCTTGCTTTAATCTCGTCAGTTGTTCGCAGTAGAGTTCAGAATCGATGGTCCTGGCTGGTAGTAACAGCTCATAATGAATAATGTCCTTCCAATCCCACCACACACACAGCATCACCTTGCTGCGAGTTAACCGGGTTTTGCCACAGTCTGTGAAGCCTGACCGGCCTTTGATCACGACCTTTTTCGCACGTTCTTGTAGTACGTGATCCACTTTTCATCACCAGTTATCAGCTTCTTCAAAAATGGTTCGGTTTCATTACGTCGTAATAAAGAATCACAAATGAGTACACGGTTCATTAGGTTTCTTTCAGTGAGCTCGTGAGGTACCCAAATATCGAGCTTTCTTGTGTACCCAGTTTTTTTCAAATGTGCCAAAACTGTATTGTGGTCAATTCCCAGTTCTTCAGCTACGTCGTAACTACTGATATGCCGATCTTGCTCCACTTTTTAAAAATGGCATCCATTTTATACGTAATAGGGCGACCAGAGTGACGTGCATCTTTGACATCAAAATTTCCGGATTAAAAACGCTTAAATCAAATTTGTGCTACTCTCACAGACACTGCATTAGGTCCATAAACATCGCAAATTTTTTTCGCGGCTTGCGTTGCATTTTTACCGTTTTTGTAGTAAAATTTTAAAATGTTTTGAACTTCTTCATTAGATTCACTCATCTTGACAGTAAACAAATAAAAATCACATATTTTCCTAATTTGAATTTATGTTCTTTAAAATTTAAACCTTTAATGATACCAAAACCAGCCAGATACAAATAGTATAGCCAAAGAGATTTTATTACAAGTTCATACATACTATAATGCGAAAAGACTTTTACCCCAACCTTAGATATAAGATGTTAACTAGCGGAACTCCCAGTGACTTTTGTCAATCTTTTGTCCCACCGTCACGTTCCTCGCCCTCTGGCAGATATACAGGGTTAGTACTCGCGACCGCCCTCTGAGAGTAAAATCTTAGCGGCTATGGTTATAAAAAAATGTTTTTGAAGCCACGAGCTTAATTTTGATAAAACTAAAAAGTGCACAAAAAAAATTGAAAAAAAATTTTATACGTATATCGAGTTTTTTTTTTATATATTTCGATTCTCTACCATAAAACAAACAAATACTGTAAATGAACTGTGGGTCTAATGTAGTTGAAACACTCAAAAATCTTTATTTCATATTAAATTAATTCAAATTTTGTTTTTTTTAAGTCCAATCAAACAGGAAGACGATATACTTTAAAGAATTTCAATTTAAAGTTTTTCAAATTTTGAACATAATGTTTATTTTGATGTTATGGATTTTTCTGGTGTCACAGTCGGGCAGACTGTGTTAACATTTTGTATGAAAATGAAAAGGTGTTTTTAGGGTGTCATACTCATCAACAACTTGGAAAACAATGCTTGTTTAATACATTAATCACATTATGTAATAAATAAATAAATAAATAAATAATTAAAAGTGAGACATTATAAACGGAATTTGCAGACGGAACTTCATTGATGATACTGCTTCATTTTTTTTATTCCTGTGCTGTTCTGTTGACATTGTTTTAGGTAGGTACTATTTTTGGTTATGGTATCTTGGCTCCTCTAGGAATCCGTTTCACTATTGAATATTACGATGTTTATTCTGTGTGTTTTTGAATTATCCTCCGTCGAAAGGACTTTTAGCAGGTTTATTGTTAAATAGTTCACTGGAAGTACTTACCTAATATTTTATTTTATTATTTTATTTTATTGTTTTTTTTTTTAACTGTAAATAAAAAAGGGTACCTACACCAATCAATCGTAGATTTTAAGCACACGTTAATTCATCTATTTCTATACTACTATAGTTATAATGCGAAAGTAACTCAGTCTATATGTTTATTACGTTTTCACGGCCTAGCCGCTGAACTGATTTGAATTGGCACGAAAATAAAAGTTGGATTAAGGTCTGAAGGACATACGCTACTTTGTAAAATCGTGGAAGTGTTTGATTTGGGAATAGTATAACAATAAGATGCCCCTTAACCATTTTAAATGTTCATCTGCCACCACCTATCTATAAAGGTAGGTACTTATACAGATTTTTCCAAACCTCTCTAATTTGAGCCATTATTTTTATGAAAGTCAAAATCTTTTTGCAACTAATTTTCGCAAACGATTCTAGCTAAAATAAATAGTACTTTGATAATTATTAATTAGTTTTGATCTAGGTATAATTGGTATCGGTGCAGACGACGCGTAAATGAACCTTCTTCAACACAATATTTCTCGGAAAACAAAATGAAAGATTTCAATAAGACCAGACGTAAACATCATTATCCTATAGGTACTTTTAGATGAATGGTAGAATTATTGGAAAATATATCGATTGCGCTGGCATGGCAACGCACTTATGAAAGTGAAAGAGCTTTATTAAGCGATCCGACTATCAAATTTTTTATAATAATAAAAACAGATATCAAGTGAGACTCGCGCTATGAGGGTTCCGTATTTTAGCAATACCTAAGTCTCAGTTAAATCATATTGGGTAGCCACAAAAAGCTCCAATTTTTAAGTTATTTCAAAATCGTCATAGCATTTTTAAAGTGTCTAGGTACCACTATTTCTTGCCTATTTAGGTACGTCAACACCCCATTTGTAACTATTAATTACAAGTGATTCATTACCACAATATCTTTAATGAACTTTTTTTTTCCACACTTTGAGGTACCCTATACGAGTATGGTATACATATTCGTTTCTGAGAAATAGTCTTGGCAGACAGGCAGAGGCGGGCGACGAAGGGATCCTATAAGATTTTCTTTCCTTTTTGTTGAGGCATGGAACTTATAAAACGATTGGTTGAAAACGCCTACCTTAATTAGGCTGAAAAGGGACCTTGAGATACTAGAACATTGTACGTTTACATTACAACATTTTAATGATTATTTTTTAAAGTGCATAATTTGCATGCAATTGTTTAGATACAGGGGCCTTACTCTTGAACGCGATCAGTATTGGACAATTATTGTAATATGACATTTCGTACTTTTGAAAGCAAACCTAGCGTCAAATTCAACCTTGTTTTCAAGAGTACAAAAATTTTACAGCAGAAAATATAAATTGGGATTTGATCGGAATTGTCATTGGATTCAAGAGTCAGGCACCAGGTTATTATACTTGTCAAAATTGCAGTCCTCGTTAAATAAAGCTTTATACATTCGTATCTAAAAGTACGATATCTGATTATAACGAATTTGTTGACGTTGATATTAATAATCTATTTGTTGTTGTAAATTATTATTGAAACCTCGCATGCCGGGTGGGCATGGCACGCATGACACAGCTCATCTATCTGAACAAAGATGTCAATTAATAATGTACAGTGTCATGAACCCCGTAATTTTATTATTTGTACCAAAAAACTGCAATGCAGTTATTACATCGCTATCTTTTCTTAGACAAGCAACTACCGCTGTCCCTTTCACATTACTAGCTGTAGGTACCCTACTTTAAGTGTCTGAAAACGCGAAGCATCAATGCGCATAGGTAAAATACCTTGCTTGGGCTGCGGCGGCGGGTCGTCTTTGGTCTCGTAGAATGTGAGTGCGATGTTATCGACGCCGTCCAGCGTCAGAGGCGGGGGCGCCGAGTGTCCGCTCCACACGTCCATATTCCGCGCATGTCCGCAAGACCGTGCCCGACTGCTCGCGACCGCTTCGCGCCGCGCACTGAGCTTTTACCCGGACATGCGCGGGCGCACGCTACAGCCTCCGTTACCATCACAAGCAGTAAAGTTTTAGATACGGAAAGCATTTACATTTCTGAACTCACAATAGAAAGAACTATTACAATTTACAACAAAAACTTGAGAATATAGGTGGTAAAGCTGGTTGACTAAAAAAGCTTATCTAGAAATATTTTGGTTATCATATAAGTACTTAACTACCTATTTTGTTTCACGTGAAAGCAGCAAACGTCTCTGGTCTACAGCTAAAAAAACAGCTTTTAAAAACTACCCACATTTAAACTTTATTTTTAGTTCTGGTTTCTGTGTATTATCCTTTATTAGAAACTTAAATGATGTAGGTATCTTCGAGTTGTCTTAACATGCGCGTGAGGTCTTATAACGTGCTGTTGACATTTCCTTACACGTCTACGCGTTTAGGTATCGATCCAGAAAATTATTAAGTATATTGGCGTTCCATTAATGTAAATTAAAGTAATTAGTTCTTACGACCTTGTTCCACGCGTAATGTCGTCTTCAAATGCACCTATGACTTAGTTTCCGCAAGTATCGTTACTTGAGTTAAAAGAAGTACCTATCTGGGTTCCAAAAACTGCTAGTAAGTAAAATAGACAAAAACACGGGGCAGAACGATAAAGACATAACAACACGAAGAAAATAAAAATAGTAAATATATGGATTTCAACCTAATAATGAAAATGAAAAACAACTACAAAAAAATGAAATACATCTACAAAAGCGAGTATTATATAAGTTTCGGGGTGTCCTATCATGATACGAAGAAATCAGTCGCATGGGAAAATACAGACATAGAAGAACAATTCTGATTGAAATCATAAGCAAGCGGATGACTAAATAGGTATATATTAAACAATGTTAGACAATTCAAATCTGCAGGAATTTATGTGTCCGAATACCCCACAAGTCAAGCACTACAGGACAAAAGAAACGACAAAGAAAATAAACACCCAAAACAAACCCGGCCCACCCTATATTCCTATCCAACCCACGGGAATCTATGACACGAGCAAAATCATAGAGTAATACTGTGACAAAATGCACCAGATAGCTATGAAGCCAACACAAACACAGAAATCAGTGAGCCAAAAGCCAATCAGTCACAAAAGAACACACAAGAACAATTTGTAACCCACAGAAACTGAAAAAATAGGTGGTACATTTCGTTTTTAAGATGATTGTTCAAAACGTACAAAGAATAAATTATAAATTACCCAAACATGGATTCATGACACATTCAAATCGCTAATACAAATCGACGGATACGAGTTTGCAGCAACCTTTTGCCGAAAAAAACACAAGAAAGAGGAGTCGCCTTACTCACTTAGTGTGATTAACTGGCTCAATAAAAGGTGGTAATTTAAAAAAATCTAGTAAAAATATATTGAAGTTCCTTGAGAACACTTTTAAAGTCTTTATAACCCAAAAAACTTACTAAAAGTAAGTTCGTATGAGTCAGTGGCCAACTCTGGTGGCAGAGTTTCTAGACCGCCCGAAATCATCTGTCATGGCCTAACAACTTCGAAAAAACCGGGACCGACTGCTTAACGTGCCCTCCGAAGCACGGGAGCGCTCAGTTAAAATTGCCACTGACGGTCACTCATCCAAATGATGATTACGCTGAACAGTGCTTAACTTCATATTAAATTATTAACGGCTATTTACCACTTGAATTTGTAATTTAAGCTCTTCTTGCTTCTAAATACCTTCGAAACGTCAGCATAAGCATAAATTATATATTATATAATATAATGTATAATGTATATTAATATTCGCCGAGCAACCGTCGAACGCGGTCGCGGGCGGTGCTCATGAAGAAGAACTTCTAAATAGTTTCGAAACGTCAGCATAAGCATAAATGACAAATTCAAGTGGTAAATAGCCGTTAATAATTTAACAAGTGCTTAACTTCGTTGATCTGAGCCAGCTACGTCACGACCGCTCCTTCTGTTTTCTTTTTAACTTTTCTCCTGTTCGTCCGCCATGACAGTGTCTTATCCGGAAGTACACTTCCGGAAACCTTGATATTATAGCGCGCTCATTTTGTATAAAAAGTATGAGTTTTTGACCATAAAAAAACCTATATTGAGCTGTCAAGTGTCAATCGTACCAGCTTCTAAAAACCAACTTACAGCATAGACAAATAAATTGGTTTTAGTTAATTGATAGAAACTTAAATATAAAAATCTACTAATTATCTTAGGCTGTAAAGGTTTCACTTTACTTTTGAACAAACGATTCGATTTATAATTAATCGATTGGCAACACTCAGAACGGACTAAACTACGTACGTAAGAGTTACCCGACGTCGCTCGTCTGTCAGTAGAATATTACATCGAATGCTGTGCCGTAAATATAAAAAGCGAAAACACGATTATTATAAAGACCTCTAAACTAGACCGAGGTATTGAAATATTTTTCACATTCCTAACTGATTTACGCCGTCAGTTAATTCCATATACCTTAGACCGATCTCGGAAACAGAAGTTCACAATATAATCAAAGAAATGAATAGTAAGCGTAGTTACGGTGCGGACGAAATCTCGCCAGTGCTCGTCAAACATTGCAGACACGAGCTAGCGCCAAAGCTGATAAATCAATCTTTCAATGAAGATGTTCCCTGACCAACTTAATATCGCAAAAATAGGTACTTAAAAAAGGTGTGCGTCTGGAAGTCCAAGTAGCTACAAAAATGTTCGAGCGGGCAATGTCTGACAGACTTAATGACTTTCTAGAAAAATACTCATTATTAAACGACAACCAATACGGGTTTAGAAAACATCGATCGGCTGCGCTTGCTACTTACAAAAAATTTATGACATTAACAATAAAAAACAATACGCCAGCGCCATAGGTATATTTTTAGACATGACAAAAGCATACGATAAAATCCAACACAAAATACTGCTGCAGAAATTACAGAATCGGGAATAAGAGGTACTACCTACAAATGGTTCGAGTCATACCACAGCGATAGGAAACAGTTCGAATAGATAGACCACTACAATAGCGACAAGTTAGAATTACAAAGTGTCTGAAATTACTACTTTAAATACATCAATATCCAAAGGTAGTGTGCTTGGATGTACACTTTTCCTGGTATACATAAATAATTACCTAAAACGATAGACACTACCTGATATATGCCTATATGCTGACGACGTATCTCTACTAATTAGTAGTACTACTCTGAATATTGATAACCAGTTGATCAAAATAACAATAAAAAAATTTGAACGTTGGCTCTGTAAACACAACTTAGAAATCAATTATAAAAAAACTAAAATAGTTAATTCAAAACGTACAAAAAAGAACACTTTAAATTTAAGTACATTGAAACAAAGTTTAAATAAGAAGAACATAACAATTTCAACCTCTTGGGACTGACACTTGACACACATTTAAACTGGAAAGATCATATTCAAAATACAAAAACAAAACTATCGAAGTTCATCTATGCATTAGGCATTCTAAAATCAAACACAAGTTTTAAAACTGCACCAGCTGCTTACTACCTCTTGTGTTACTAGTTTACTACGTCCAAGATAACCTTCAACTATTGTACAATCATGTGGAGTGAAAGTGTAAATTTTGACCAACTGTTTGTGATGCAAAAGAAATGTATTAGAATCTTAGTTAATATAACAAATCGACAAAGCTGTAAGCCGCATTTTATTAAGAATGAATGATTGAATTATATTCTCCAAGCATCATTGTTTGTACGCATTCATAGGCATTATTTTAAATCAAAAACAGAGAATCAGACGAACTATAATAGACGTAACAAAAACAAGTTACGATATAATATTAATAATGAAGTTCGCCTGAATGTATCTTTTTAATCTACTTAGTATAAGTTTTTTTTTACGATAGGCTTGCGCTTGATCACTATCTCGCCTGATGTTAAGCGATGATGTGGTCTACGGTGGAGCACGCTTGCCTAAGAGCAACCTATTCACTCGTGACTTGAAAACACCCAGGTAATAAGTATCGGGAAACACAGACTCTGGCAATTAATTCCACTCCTTGGCGGTGCGCAGGAGAAATGTTGATGCATATCGCTTAGTGCGCATTGGTGGCGCAAGTAATAGCGCGCGCAATGAGGAGCGATACGTCCTCCGTCCATAAGCACTCAGCGCGGTTTGAGAGACGGTGCTTCGGGCGATATATGATTATAAGTGCGCTAAGATGTGATTTTAAAAAACCCACCTTGTCCCACCTCCTTTACCTGGTGGTAGGACTCTTCAGCAAGAGTCCGTCTTGGTGGGTACCACCGCAGTGTCAGATATTGTACCTCCAAGCAGTAGTGTGCAAGCATTACTGTGTTTAGGTTTAAAGGGCACTGTAACAAGTGAAATTACTGGGCGAAAGAGACTTAACAACAATGTCTCGGGGTGATAAGCGCAGTGCAGTGCCACGCAAACACTTAAAAACTTAAAGCTTTGGGTGGCACTGCTTAGTGCATTAACAGCACAGTTAAGTGGTGCTTAACATCAGGTGGGCGCCATGATTGTCTTGTCACTTGCTGACATAAAAAAAAAACCTCAAATAGAATATTTTAGATCCCAGGTTGAGACAAAACTAACACAACTAAGCGTAACGACCTTACTGGATACCGACCCCAACGCTTTATGGTAATACTTTCGGGCTATAATAACCAAAGTATTTGACTCCATGCCATGCCCATCACTCCTAATAACAGAAGGGATTTAATTTCTGACGAAACTTGACAGCTGATTACCAAAAGAAAAAATCTCAAAAGTAGCGAAACTACTAATAAACAACAAGCGAAATATCTTGAATTACACAAACTAGGTAATCCAAAATCGTTGCCGGAGAGATAAAAATCAGTTTCTAGAACAAATTTGTGTGAACATTCAAAATCACGCTGAGAAATACCAGACCGCAGACTTGTTTAAGAAAATACGCAAGATCACTTACAGTTTTAAGCCACGTTCCATTATAGTCGACGATAAAGACGGTAATCCAATACATGGTATAGTGAAAGATGCAGAAAGATGTTGGGAATACTGCGCTGACACACCGTGCCGTTGCTCCGTCGAGCGCTGGAGCCAAAGTTTTTTCAACCAAACTTTGGCTCCAGCGCTCAACGGAGCAACACGTCTGCCGGAGAACAAGTCGATGGTCCTGAGGATGTCCCGTGGAGGGATGAAACACGTGTCGATATTTTTCTTTTGAGGTTAACTGTGGTAACTGTGTGACCTCATCAGTTAAAAGGTTAAGCGGAATAGTACTAGAGATTTTTCGTCTGTGTTTTTTATTTTGTAATGGATTTCCGCAAAGTAACGCCTGAATCTATCAATTGGCTACTTCATACTCAAACACTTCTTAAAAGCTACTGATGCTAAGCACAATATCTCCCTTCATTCTAGAGAATAGTTTACATATTTAGCTTTAATATTTGTGCCGATTTGTACCACCTTTCGAATAATTTCGTATAAAAAAAATCATAAATTATTGACAATCGGCAATCCGGCTACTATGGTGGGGTTTTGTTGTGAAAACGGTAAGGATTGCGTTTGACTACAATTCGAATGAAACTTGTCTCATACCTCATATCTCTGTAGTTGATCCATATTTCGTTACTATTTAAGTTATTTTATCTTAATTTAAATGTATTTTATTATTTTTTTACTTTAAAACATTAAACTATGGTATAGCCAATAACAGAAACGAAAAAAACCAAGTTTTAAGTTACTGACCATACATGTACATTACCGCCAGTCACCTACGAATTCAATTTATAATTTGTCAAATTTGGCGAAAATGGCCTTCTTCCGCCAGTCTGACGTTTGCTGAAGAGCACAGCAACCACCGCATGCAGAGATCAGTTCAGGATCCGATGGCCTGAAATAAACTTGTGCCGAAACCGATACTAATTCATTTTGTCTGGTGAACTTTATACTGTAATTATTTATACAAGGGCTTTGAAAAGTTCGTTTATACCAGAGCTAAGAACTCGATAATTATGTTCCTGGTATTTCTTAAAAAAAAATGACTATAATCTGCTGTGTTTCGTAAAAAATGCTACAGCCAATAACTAAATCCAAACATGCCAGTAACTAATTCTGGGGTGCCAGTAACACAATTTTTATTTGAATGAATATAAAAACTTTATAAACAATGTTAATTATTTTTATTGTTAGTAAAATTATATTAGAACTTTTTCCGTCTCCACTAACACCATAAAAACATCATTTGGATGACGCCTAAAGAAACTATAGCAATTTAAATTGACCAAGGTGCTTAGGTAGCCAATAACTGGTGCTTTTACCCTATTTGTTTTGTCTTTTCACTTTAACCGATTCATTCAGTGACTTATCCACGCCACAATCGATCAAGATTTTTATCGACGATTAATCCGCATAACCGTTGTAACATCGGTTCCTTGAGTATTTTTTCATGTTATTACATAATAATTAAATGTGGTGTTATCGTGGTCTTTGAATTTGTAGCGTTTTTTATTAAGCCGTCGTATTTGTGCCAAAACTCACCTGTTAGTCCACGCGGCATACGAGTATGTAGCTTCTGTCGGCTTCTTTTCCAATAGATACTGCGCCATATCGCAGCTTACACGCGAAAATCGCCTGCGACAGGTCCTTTAAAAATTGGATTCGCAGTTAATATTTTTGCTCGTTGAACGTAGTGGTCTTTCGAAATCTTTTTTTTTGTCAATATGTACGCTCTGTACCTACCAGATTAACTATTGAGCAATCAGATAATTCCAACTTATCGCTAGACATTTTGTTAGTCCGTACGCGACATAATGTTTTTTTTCTATGCTGTAATCGACAACAGCAGCACAGTGTACGTCTTTCCCTACTTTGATGGTTTTTTTTTATCGAATTTAACTTTTTCTGAATTATATTTTTTCTGCTGGGGTAGCCAGGATTGCTACAAACCGTGATATCGATGACCATGAATTCGATCCTATTCGTTTGAACAAGGTATTATTTTTTGCACTCGAAGCAAGACCTTTCGAGCGCTATGCAATCATCGATCGCATCCTAAAAAAGTTTTTTTTATGTCAATTAACATTTAAAAAGCTGTTTTTTTTTCGTTTTCATAGCTACAGTACATTCCACGCGGCATATGTAGCTCGGCTTCTTTTCCAATAGATTCTGCGCCATATCGCAGGTTACACGCGAAATATGTCTGCGACAGATACTTCAAAAATTGGAATCGCAGTCAATATTTTGCTCGTTGAACGTAGTGGTCTTTAGAAATCTTTTTTTTTGTCACTCTGTACGCTCTGTACCAGTTTAACTATTGAGCAATCAGATAATTCCAACTTATCGCTGTACATTTTGTTTCCCAACAGACCGAATATGTAATAGGCGAAAGAGAAAATTGTTTGATACGATGAAAATGATATTTTTCGAGTATCTCACATGATCTGCTGGTACCTACTGGGATAGTTCTTGTAGAAATTATTAATAACACTATTTATGGAGCCAGTGGAATACTTTATATTTATGTAAAAAAGATCTTTACAATATTAAAAATAAAAACCAAGAAATCCTCATGTCTTCACTAACAGATTTTTCAGTTGGTAATCATCTGGGGGCATGGTAGTGCCCCCGCCAAGGCGATCAAAGCGCAAAGGGCAAGCACAAGAAACGCTACGTCGTTTTATTTGAAGCCTTAATGTCTTGGGTTTCCCTTATAGTACCAGATAATCAAAGTTCTCATGGTATGATGTCAATAGTGGACAACATTTAAAAGTTTCCGATTCATCATTGACTCACTCACTCTGCTGCTTAATCGCTACCGTCACATGGGCGTAAATTCGTTCAAGTAATTTATTTCTTACCAATAATTCGACGGCGATCCGGGGCCTTACTCTTGAACGCGATCGGTATTTGACAATTATTGGAATATGACATTTCGTACTTTTGACAGCAAACCAAGCGCCAAATTCAACCTTGTTTTCAAGAGTACAAAAATTTGACAGCATAAAATAGCAATTGGGATTGGATCGGAATTGTCATTGGATTCAAGAGTAAGGCTCCAGGTCGGTTGACAACCTAACCATTATTTTGATGATGCCCCATCATAATTTGGTTTTAATTGGTTTCATAGCCTAAGGAGGAACACTGACTCTTAGAATACAAGTTTTTCAACTTAGTATAGGAATTAAGAGTTGGTAGTCTAGTGGTAGTGACCCCGCCTTCTGATCCTAAGGTCGTGGGTTCGGATCCGGTCGATTTTTCAAGTCGAAAATGATCTGCACAATACCAGTGCACGGGGAAAGAAAACATCGCGAGGAAACCGGCAAGTCCAAAACTAAAAATTCGAAAGACATTTGCTATCCACCTATCCGCATTAGGTCCACGTAGTGGATTAATAACCAATCACTCTCGCTTGTGAGTAGGCCTGTGTGCCAGCAGTGGCAACATTTGAAAGGGTGTCATGATGAGAGTTAAGGAGCCCATATTGTTTTCTAAACTTATTTTTTGTCAATCAAGTTGTTATTTATTAGTTATTAACTTATAATAGGTTTTAGGTATTGTACTGGTTGTGCCCCGATCACTGAAATGATCTCTTTTTGTATCTAAACAGATACGAAGCTATAAACCCACAATAACCATCGACTCCGGCGCAAAAAGCGATCCTAGGGTCGCTGAACCAAGCTGTTTGAAACCGGCACTATTCGAAAAGCAACCATAACTGAACCTGGTAGCATGTAATTTGTAACAAACACGCCGCGTATTATGTTAGCATGTAATCAAACGCGATATGCATGCATGTGGATTGAAAACTAATTGTAATATCGAGTAGAGTCGGTTGCTTTTGCAGCAGCTTGGTGAAGGTTTTGCAAAGCTGGGCTATTATCGAATAGGCCAGGCTGTGTCATGACTCATGAGATTCACTATTTGGAATGACTTAATTTGGAATAAGTATTGTCATATTATGATAAGCACTGGTGGTCTAGTAGTAACCCCGTCTTCCGATCCTAAGGTTGGGGGTTCAAAACTAGCCGTAAACCAATGTGTTTGCCCACTCGAGAAAAATGTAGGGGCACTAAAAGCAAAACCAATGCTCTCAAACGGTGAGGGAAAGATATAGAGGAAACCGGCGGGTGGCATGACCAAAAACAATATTCATATTCATATTTATTTATTGCTTCACGTTCAATGTCATCCACCAATCCAAAAAAAACAAAAAAATAAAAGGTTCACCACTTCACCACAGAATAGATATTAGTACTACACTTCACATCCAAGTGTCAAGGTATCTTTTAGTTTTGAATTTCAGAATATCCATGAATATGTACCGGTAGCATTCATTTGAAGTCGCACCCATAACTTTGAAAGTAAAAACTCTTTTGCATCCGACATTGTGCATGAATCCTTAGCCTTGTAGTGCTAAAGGGTTGATCTTCTGTCTGTGTTGTAGATTATTTACAGATACCTAATACAACACAGACACCTTATTTTTTACCCCAATTTTGTAAACATAAATAGCAAAACTCGTATAACATTTAGAGCTTTTATTTGGGGTCTGGGTATTTCCATTAGTTCTACTATGTATTATTTAAAAAAGTATAAGTGTATTCTAGCCACAGAACTAGCGCTAGATCTTAGTTCTGTGATTCTAGCAGTAATAAATCTAGATCCCTTAAACAAGTTTTGCTTAGTTTGGGGCTAGGTGGCGATGATCAAAAATTATTTATTTCAGTAGAATCACAAGGATCACTTTGAAACATCTTACAAGCTAGGAAAATTTACACCAGTTCCAATGCGCGCCCATGCCCTAAAAGAACTGGCAACAACACCGGCTGGGTTCCTATCGCTTTTGGGCATGACCCTTGGTATTGTTATGGATGCCGAGTAGAGTTGGAGCACATTCGTCCCAAGCTTGTTTATCATCTAAGTAATCGGTTATTTTATAGTAAGCTTTTTGAGACAGTTTTTGTTTAATTAAGTTTTTAAATTTTCCAATTGATAAATTTTGTATGTCGCTTGGGACTTTGTTAAAGAAGCGTACACATTGCCCTTTAAAAGATTTACTGACCTTAGTGAGCCTAACTGTGGGAACAGCGAGTTTATTTCTATTTCTAGTATTAACATTATGATTATCACAATTTTTCTTAAACAGAATAATATTTTTGCGAACATACATAAGATTTTCATAAATATATTGACAGGGTACTGTCATATCGTAATATTGATTTCTTTGAACTTATCGATTCTCTGGGACCCATGTTATAAATTGCGCGAACAGCCCTCTTCTGCAACACGAATATGGTGTTAATATCTGCAGCACTCCCCCACAACAAAATACCGTAAGACATAATGCTGTGAAAGTAGCTGAAATAAACTAGTCTGGCTGTATCGACGTCGGTGAAACGACGGATCTTTTTGACTGCGTATGCTGTAGAACTAAGTCTCTTCGACAATTTATCTATGTGTGGGCCCCATTGCAGTTTATTATCTAAGGTTATGCCTAGAAAAACTGTGGTGTCCACAAGGCCTAGCTTTTCATCTTTTATTTTTATATTAGTTTGGTTTTGTTTTACATTAGGTAGTATAAAACGAACGCATTTCGTTTTATTTTCGTTTAACAATAAGTAGTTTACATTAAACCACCCTACAATTTTAGAGATCGCATTGTTTACTTTGTCAAAGTTAGTCTTTAATTTAAATAAAAGTGACGTGTCATCAGCAAACAGTACAATCTCATGATCGTCCCTAACAAGCCGGGGTAGATCATTTATATATATTAAAAACAAGAATGGCCCAAGTATTGATCCTTGTGGTACACCAATTGTTACCACTGATCCCGGAGAACGCTTTCCATTTACGTCAACTCTTTGTATTCTATCACTTAGATATGAAGTGAGAAGGTCTAGAGCAACTCCATAGTATTGTAATTTTCAAATTAGTGTCTCATGATGTACACAATCAAATGCCTCAGATAAATCACAAAAAATGCCTAAGGCATCTTGCGATTCCTCCCAGGCTTCAAAAATGTGTGATATCAACTCAACATCGGCATCAGTTGTTGAGCGACCTCTCGTGAACCCAAATTGTTTACTATCAAGTAAGTGATTCATACTAAAATGTTATTGTAACTGAATAAGAATAAGTTTTTCAAAAATTTTACTAAATGTAGGCAATACTGATATAGGCCAAAAGTTACCAGGGTCAGAATGACTACCTGATTTGAAAAGAGGTGTAATCTTGCTATGTTTCATTAAATCAGGAAACACACCACAGTCAATACATTGGTTAAATATAAAAGCCAGGTCAGGTGCAATGATGTCAATGAATGATTACACAACGCTAACAGAAATGCCCCAGAGATCAGTTGTTTCATTTACATTTATCAGTTTAAATGCTTTGATAATATCATTATTATTTACATAGTCGAAATGTAATTGTATGTTGCATTGTGGTATATTATTTTTTAACAATGACTCTGCAATTATGTGAAAAGAGTTTAAAGATTTTGTAGTAGAAACTGGAATATCAGTAAAGAATTTTTTGAATGCTTTGGCTACTTCATCATCACGCTTAATATTATTATTATTAATATTTAAATTAAAAACATTATTGTGAGTTTTGACTCTTCCAGTCTCATTATTTATAATTTTCCACGTAGCTTTAATTTTATATTGACTGTTTTTAATTTTTGAACATAAATATTGTGATTTTGCAACTTGACAAAAGTTTTTAAAATTTTTTGAATACCTAATTTCTGACATTTACTTTAAACTCTTCACTAAGGTTGTATTGTTTTTCGCTGTAAAGTTCATACAAGGTCTGCCTGCTTTTATGAATACCAGCTGTTGCCCACTCACTAAATTTTGAACTGCCTGATACCATAACCGTCTTGGATGTGAAAATCGAATTGAATACTTTATTAAATTCATTGATGAAAATGTTTGCCAATATTTATTATTTTTTTATTTATTATCAGTTTAGTTCACGACATTGCACAGCTCATTTTATCGCCACAGTGTCAAGGTAGAATTAGATTATAAGCGTAGCACCCCTACTTGAATCAACTCAGCCTTGCTAAATGCCATTGTTTCCAAGCTCAGCCTAGAACAATGTGGGGTAAGTAGGTATAATAGGTTCGCCTGATGCAGGCACGGACTTTTGTTTTATACCTAATTTTACAGATTCCCATTTCTACATATTTTCGTTTCAAAAGAATCCCATTTTTAATGATTCCCAATTTTACAGGTTTCCCATTAGGTACTACAGATTTTCGTTTCAACTGATCCTTTTTTTACTGATTCCCAATTCTACCAGATTCCCATTATTACAGATTTTCGTATATTAGGTACAAAAACAATTATAATTCTATATACTAGTACTTAATATTATAAAGAGAGAATATTTGTATTTTTGTATGTTTGTATTTTTGTTTGTTACGAATATACTCATAAGCTACTGGTACGATTTCAAAAATTATTTTACCATTAGAATGCTACATTATCCCTGAGTAACATAGGCTATATTTATTACTAGTGACCCGCCCCGGCTTTGCACGGGTGCGGTTTCATTGAACCCATGCAAAGCTGGGACGGAGTGCTGGTTATTCATAATTATAATAGATATTATATTACGTTTTACTCGTATATTGTACAGTGAATTGCTCGTTTTTGAAAGTTTGTGCTTGCTAAATAGTAATCAAAGTTATAAACCTACGCAAGTATAAATGTAATAATGTTTAATTAGAGACAAAGAATCGAACCAACACCGTTGCGAATAACTTAAATCCACATGCACACACGCACACCCTATTACAAACACACACCCACTCACCTAAACATACTCACCCTCACTCTTACACCCTAATACACCCTCATAAATTTCCACAAACATTCAAAACACAATTAAATTAGTATCAAAGATTATAATATCCCAAAAATTATCTTGCCTCAAGCGGGATTTGAACCCTTCTTCTTTAGTTTTTCTTTCTTTAGTTTTCTTTAGTATTCCCCTAGTGTGATGGTTAACACTATAAAAACAAAAATAAATTAGTATCGCTGTTACATAAAAAAAAAATATATAAATATATATATAAATAATATATTATAATAATTCTTACACTCTTTTACACATTTGCTTACATGCTATCTAAATTAAATGCATGTTCCTAAATCTATTTAACTTATGATGTATGTACATTATAGGAATCTATCAAATTATGCATGCTAAAATAAGAATTTTTGGTTTCTACTTTTATTGGACATGGACGAAGGAGTCTATCTTCCCACAACACAGGTTTACCTAAGGTGGGAGATAGTGGTATAATACTTACTATTATTATTATGATAATTTGTGCTCAAAATTGTCCACCTACAAATCGTAATTTTAATTTTTTTAATTTTAATATTTTGTATACTGGTACCCATAAACATGTGTAATTTTGGAAATAAAAACTTATAAACTTAAAATGGGAAACTCACGCAAACGGGCAATAAGGGGTGTGGGTGAAAACCGACGGGAAAACGCAGCTAAAAATAAACACAGAGACAAAGGTTACATACCTGGCGAGCCGACGCCGACGCCGATGCCGACGGCAGGCGAGCGCGGCTCCTCTTTAAACCTACAACACAAAAACACGCACTCACTATTGATGGATCTATAAACACTTCTACTATCACTAGGTCTAGAGAAAACAACAAAAAGATTCAGGGGAGAACTACACGGATAGAGCTTAAAAGTAATTCAGATGCAGTTCCGTGTTTTACTGAACTTTTCTATAAAAAAATATTTGCGCAGTCTTGTTTTTTGGATCGTCTGGATCATTTTCTTTAATCCGTTTATTCCGTTTACTAATCTTTAACAAAACACACCTTACACAAGTCACGTTAAATGTATTAGAACCTATGCAATGAACACCTAAAAGTCTTGTATAACATAAAACAATGAAAATTAAGGGCCTTTGTCAAACACGTAAGTACTTTAAACTTCTGTTAGCTAAAGTGGCTTTCAAATCTATCATCGTCTTTGTTCACTGATATAATAATGACAAAAAAAGACCAACAGGTAAATGAAATGAAATGAAATAAAATTTGATTTATTAGCTGGAATACAGATATAGGTACATTGGTTCTTAAAAAAATATTACCTAAGTAATATTCGATTCACTGCATTCGACCATTTGTCGTGCAAATATGAAATACCTATTACTTAGTTTAATTTTATAAGGTAGGTACTTAGCAAGCCGCTAAAGTGACAGCTTTCTATTTTTTATTTTAATTTTTGATATTTTTTTATAATCTAGGGTACATACTTATACCATTCTAAAAGCGAATGTTACCTGACAAGTAACGAATATAAAAAGAACAAAATAATAAAACCGTTTAAAAACTTAACTGTGCTCGCCTCATGGTGGCGCGGTGAAGCCACATTGTCTCATCAAGAGGCTGTGGGTGGAGCCCTTGGAAGCGGTAGGTGGATCGAGCGGACAGACCGCCGCCGGCCGCTTAAACCCGGCCACTGGGTTATTGGGGAGTCCGAAACATCAAGGACGACATTGGCTTTTTATTAGACTTTTTCTACAGCCAGACCGGAGACCGAAACATAAGCATTAGAATTGCAAAGCGAATTGACGAAAATCTCCTATGCATTATACGCCTCACCAGCCGCGGGCTACACAATTATATTTACAAATTCAACCGAAGCAAATAAAAAGCTTGTTGGAATAAAAATGTGAAAACGGCGCGTGACGATGTCGAATATATTTTATATTTTTGAGATTAAAATATCATGTAAATACTCTGTTGTCAACAGCAGCAGCACGCATAACATATTTGCCAAAAAATATTGGCCCATGAAGTCGGTTTGGCAATGCCGTTCACCGTTCATATGAGAGACCGTGCGGATAGCATGTAAACATATGCAGGTAACTACTAACATAACATTTTTTCAAAGAAAAAAGAAAAGTGTCATATGTACCTCTAAATATCTAAAATGTTAACAAAAAATTGTGAAACGAATTAATTATTTTATATCAAAAGGCATTACACCGGTTGTTTTGTGTAAAGTATGATTTACATTGGGCACATTGGGTCAGTGACTGACTTCAAATGCATAGAGTCAGTGCTGACATCACTAGCTCCCTTTTCGAGATTTAGCTGCTTTTTCCTTTATAATCAGATTTTTTGGGGTAAAAGGTTGTTCTTAGTTGTCTCACATAAGCCTTTAGCATGGCTTTCAGAATTTACCATTTTCATACAAGAATTTGTCATTCTGTCTTATTTTTCTAATGGATTGTGGTAGAAGTTTATTTTTTTACGGAATTAATGCTCTCTTATGGAGGCCTTCAGGGGGTTTATTGAATCCGTATTGCTTCAACAAAATTATTTTATAAGGGTCCGTTTTTTCTTCTTGAGGTGGTGAACTTAATAATAAATTGATGTTTTTGTGCCCAATAATGGGTTAGTATCAAAATCCCCTTTGAAGGGGATTTTGGGAATTTTAGTGTCAAAATCCCCTTTAAGTCTATATAATGACAAAACAATTTACGAAAAAAATCGCAATTCGAAAACTATTAAAATTACGAAGCATTTTCATGAGGAGGTTATTCGATCGAGTACCTACTTAGACCTAGCGGTGATAATTGATAGATTCAGGCGTTACTTTGCGGAAATCCATTACAAGATAAAAAAACAGACGAAAAATCTCTAGTACTAGCCAAAGTGGCTCCAGCGCTCGACGGAGCAACACGACTGCCGGAGAACAAGTCGATGGTCCTGAGGATGTCCCGTGGAGGGATGAAACACGTGTCGATATTTTTCTTTTGAGGTTAACTGTGGTAACTGTGTGACCTCATCAGTTAAAAGGTTAAGCGGAATAGTACTAGAGACCTAGCGGTGGTTAGCCCATGACACAATTTTTGGGACACCAGCGAAGACAGACATCTATCTCGTAGACTAGGTAAAGATTCTACTTGGTAGGTATGTTTGGTTGGCGTTTCAGTTTCGTAGGTGGCCGTAGGAATTACATCTTGTTCTGTGGGTTAGGTCGATAGGCGAGACGGAACAAAACGACACAGGAATATTTTTTATAATGGACTATAAAACTGTTAAATTGTCTGACGGTCAGTGACAGCGCGCTGTCACGGACCGTCACAAAGTAAAGTAAAGTAAAGTAAAAAATATATTTATTCAATCATATCACAAGGATCATTTGGACACGTCGTCATAAAGCTAGGTGAATTTAAGCCGGTTCCAGGATTTAAAGATTTGAGTTACAGGTGGAACAAAATCAAGGAAACCATTTTTATCACGTTAGGTACTTCAATAACCAGCTCATAACTTGCCCTAGAGACTAGCCGCAAACTCTCATTCCCCTTTGCCAGACCTTGACTACGACAATGATCATCATCATCATGGTCAGCCTCCACTGATGAGAAACTGGTCTCTCTCTCAAGTATATCAATATATTGCCGTGGTGGCTATACTTCGAGGATTGAACGAGGATTTGAACTTTTACCTTTTTATCTTCAGAAGGTTTTGCCAACGTACTCGTAAATATCTAGAATACGCGAGCAGGCTTTCCCTTATGAATAACGCGCGATATTCTACTAATATATAATATGCGAAAGCCTGTGTAAGTGTGAATGTTTGTTACTTACCACGGTATCTTCTTATTTTATATTAACCCTGGTAGATACCTACACATCAAAAGTGCTATACCTACTCACCTTACCTAAATCAATTATTGCAATATTGTAATTGCAATAATTGATATAATTATTATGTTATAACGTTTGTTGTGATTTTCAATAAATTTCAATTTCAAATTTCAATAAATTTCATTTCATTTCATTTCAAATCATACCTACATCCATTTGTTTGTTCCAAAAAAAAACTTGCATATTAAAATTCGAATATTTCACAAAAAGACGCTCTAAGTAGGTACCTACCTACCAAGTCATAGCTTTGTAGGTATAAAGTGTAAGTAAGTAGGTACCTGCTAACATTAAAAGTATAAGATTAGGTAGGTATTTCTACTAATATCTATTCTGTGGTGGGTAGGTACCTACCTAATTACATATTAAAAAAGAGCCGCCAGTGATAACTGCAATGTCGACCGATATAGGTAGGTACCTAGGTAGGTAGGTATTTGGCAAGTGTATTTTAATTAGGTAGGTAGGTACCTACTGTATGCAGCTAAAAGCTAAAATCACGTAGGGTACCTACCTACATACCTACGTATTTCATGCTCCCGGAACTCAAGGACGAGTCTCAAGGCCGCCGGCTCAGCTGTTTATCGATTCACGGTCATCTCCTAACACCTATTGTACCTAGTGTAGGTACTTACCTACCGCTATATTTTTTTAATATCTAGGTAATAACTTACGTGTATAAGTCGTCTGCAGATGAACTAGTGGCCTCCACTATTTCTGAGCAATGCATTGTTTTTCTAATTTTCATTACTGTTTCTTCACGTAAGCACTAGCTAGAGTTTATTACTCTGGGTAAAAAAATTACACTAAATTTATGCAAATGTTATTTAAAATTTATGTCACTTCCGGAGGTGACGTTATGACGTATACTTCGCGGGTTTCAGTTGAAAAGTAGAAATCTGTGAGGCCTTCAGCGTGGCCCTCGTATAAACGACATAACATTTGAATGACGTAGGTAACGTATTTGTAAGATTAAATTTTACATTTTTCAGTGTAATACGACTCCCCGGGGCTGCTGATCCGCTTTGGTTACGTTACGTCACGTTTATGTGCTTACGTTAGGCTGGTTGACGGCGCGGCGGCGGCGCGGCGAGGCAAAAAGCGATAAGGTGATGATCACTTTCCGACGGAAATTCCGAGTTAGTATGGTGTGCTATGACCTACCAGTCGTCATACTCTTTACAAATTTCAAATTAAATTTGTATGAGAAAACAAATATTTACAAGTATAGGTTTTATAGCGAAATTCACCCCACTGCAATGTCACAGCACACGGTACCTACGCGTAGAGTTTTGACAGCGCACGCGTGACTTTGGCCTTGAGAGAGCTTCCTGGTTCACGGACAACATACTACCTACCCTCTAGGTCAACGTATCTATAATAGAGGATTCAAGCATGTGGTTATCCCAGAGAGCTAATGCAAATGCTTGCATGGCTGTTTTGTTTTAAAAGCTAGCCGGTATCTACATATTCTAAAAAGTTGGGAGGCTCTTTGGATAGCAAAGCACGAGTGGTGGTGTTGAAGCCAAATCGCAAGTTCTCGAAGTAAGGGTGAGAGCATCGAGTTTGTTTGAAAACATTACGCCAAATCAGCAAAATGCAGTAATCGCTGCGCTCCGATTGGCCGATCAAGATCACACTAGAGTTGGGCTATTCGAGTTGGAAACAACTATTGCTATTCGTTCGTTCTTAGGAGTCAGTGGCCAACTCTGGTGACAGAGTTTCTAGGCCGCACGAAGGAAGAATATTAATCGATATCGATACATTAATGTTTGGTAGGTAGAGTGGCCTAATAAATATCTTCCTAAAATGTAGGTCCCTAGAGGTCATACTTACACAAGGCACACTGCATATCATAACTTTAAAACACAATTTACTCTTTCGAGTGTACAATTTCTTTTTTAAATTAGTATTAGTAAATAGGTAGGTACTTACATGAAAATAATAGTAATTTAAGTAAGTAATAAGTATGTAAGTAATGTAATAAAATAATATAATATAATTAAAATTCAAAATAATACCTTCATTATAAAATGACGAGTAAAATTATTACAATAAAATAAAATTAAATTATTACAGAGTTAAAACATTATCATATAACACCAAATTAATTCATCATCCCAGTAACTCATTTAAATCATAAAAGCAATTTTCCAAAAGCCATGAGAATAATATAAGTAAAGTTTTTGAAAAGGCAAGGAAATAATTTTGCTCGGAATTTTGTTATAAATGTTCACTGAAATTGCAAAGATGCTTTTCATACTTGTCCAAAGTCTAAAGGGTAAGGCTAGTTTATTTCTAAAGCGTTCTCTAGTTCTCTCGCTAATTGTTTCTGGTTTCCTAGAGAAGTAAAATTAGTACTTTTTAATAAATAAGCATACCTCATATATATATATAAACAGCATAAAGGTAGTATTTTCAAAGCTTTGAACAATGGCCTACACGAAACGGAAAGGTCTCCGATATTACAAAAAGCTCTCACACAAAAAACACATTTGTTTTGCGTAAAAAAGACAGATTTGACTTCACTTGAGTTTCCCCAAAGTATTAAGCCGTAACGAAGATTGGAGCGTACGTATCCATGATATGCCATCCTACCTGCTTCAAGTGAGGTCATCCTAACAATTCTCCTAAGGGCGTATACATATTTGTTTAATTTTGTACACAAGTGTTCACAGTGTTAGAGGTAGTACGCCCCCTATCAAAAATCCCCGACGACAATCAAATTCTATAAAGTCATAGAACCTGTAGGTATACCTACAGGTTACCTGTAGGTATACCTGAATTTTCAAAAATACGACTTGAGTAGGTGAGAACACAAATTGATCAGACAAACTGACCGAAAACCAAAGCATTTGTGGCCAATCTCGAAACTGAGACGCTTCGCTCGCTCGGTCTTCTCGGGATTTTTTTTGTGATTTGTTTCGATTTAGTTAGATAAGTTATGTGACCGGGAATATGACATAGCTGATGCATGGCAAGCATGGTCCATTGACACGTTGGTTCTTCTAATCTGTTCAGAGGGGTTCCTACAGCAATGTTGTTTTGCGCCCGCTGCGCCATTTTGTGGGTAGATGTACTTATTAATTATAATGTGGATTCTGTAAATGAGGGTGGAAGATAATAAATCAATATGGCTATCTAATTGTTGTCATTGCAAAGCTCTCCTTATATAATACTTTAACAACATTGGTCGTCAATCAATTAATCACAATTTATTTTTATGCATAAATGCAAGTAGGTATAACTTTATTTCATTAACAATGTATGAGATAGTTGAACTTGGGTTACCCATCAGTGGTTTTGGGCCATCGCATCGGTCGGTTAATGGGCTGTGGAACAAAAATGTCCTACAGAACATTTTTTTTATGACTAAGTAGGTTTATTCAATTAATTAATTAGGTAATATTTTAATATTTTAATGTTCTACCATTATAATTATAACGTTAAAATCAATCTGCTATAAAAAACAGCAGTAGCTAAGTTATTAGCAACCTTCTTCTTCTTTTAATTTTTGTATTAGCAACCTGAATTTAGTCTGTTGGACTGTTGACTTAAACAAACATTTGGACAATGACATTGGCAGCTAAATTAATAGTATTGGTAGGGGTAGCACTGGCACTGGTTTGTTAATACTACTACTTAACGTACAACTAGCTATAAAGCTTACAGCCTTTAAATTCTTTGGTTTTGTCTAATATTACGTCCAAATGTTTTCAAATATTGTTTTGTGAATACATCGTGATTTTGATATGTATTCGGAATAAAAAAACCACGCTCTAACTAAAAAATAAGGACGAAACCTTTCACGCTTGCGTACGCACCACGGTCGTACGTTTGACTGTATCCCCAAATGTAGCTAGCGGCAACACTGTGCATGGCTGGAAAGGAAAGGAAACAAACAAAATCATCAAAAATTTAAAAAAAGAACTGCATTCTTTTCTTTTTTGTTTTTTTCTTCTATCTGTTTTGGCTGGTCGTAGAAAAGAAACATATCTTTATTATTTACCTTGTGATTATTTTATTTGTACAGGCTGATTTATTACTCAGTAATGTAACCATAATCCCGGCCAAATGAAAGTGCCTAGAGTGACGTTTTTCTCGGAACTGAATCATGTGCAGATTATAAGTCTGCTTTCTGTTTCTGGTCTGGATTCTGGCGGTACGATGGAGACTAGATACTACGAAGGTTGCGGACGCGAGGGTCCGATTCGGTGCATTTTCTTAGGAGAGTTCCACCCAGTCGCTGGCCCAAAGATTTCGTGTCAAGTAAGCTTTTATTTCACTTAGTCATTTAAAGGCCGCGTGGTTTTATAACTTGAGCACATCCGAGCCTCACCAAGTGTTACACAGCTTTACATTATCACTTAATTGGACCCACTTGGAAAGTACCTACAAAGCATAAACCAAAGATTATTTTCTAATTAAAATGTAACAACAATCCAGCTACAGCCCAGATTGATTCAATCCAGTGCATTTTGCACTAAACAGCTATCCATTATTTGAGATTATTTGGCATGGCAGGTATTCTAGTATTACTAGCGACCTGCCTCAGCTTTACATGGGTGCTCAATCCTTCCTGTTGTGTTACTCTGAAAACTGCATTAAAGTCCGTTGCATAGGTAGTTTATAAGACCTTAACATATATACAAACAATATAGAGACCTGACTATAATTTATACTATTTAACAGGTTAGCTGTCCGATGAGGCACATGTGCCTCATGGGTGATTGCACTGGTACGTCCAATGTGCCTCATGGCCAATGATGTAGATAATGCAATCGATCTATCGATATTTTTTTTTAATAATTATATTATTTGTAGCATTAGTAAATTATACTACAACCAAATTAGAAACTGGTGGCCGAAAGGGTACCTAATTGAATGGTGCAATTCAATAACAGAAGATTGTTTTCAAAAAGATATTTTTCAGATGTCTAAAGTGTTACGAACTTAAACATACATTTTATCATTAAACGTAAATAATTAATTTCTTATCATACTCATCTAACATTAGCAATTATCGATATAATTAATTTCAATCACTAGGACACATAAAGTATCATAAAATACTTGAAGAGAATGATGTAACTTAATACGAAACTTCATGAGCGTTAGCTTTCATTATTTACTACGAGGATGTGTACAAAGAAGATCGAAACTTGCTTCGGGACAGCTAACCTGTTAAAGATGGTAGATCACTAGACTTTATGCTTGTGTATAATCCAAACAAAATTGTTATTTTCATTATAGTTTCCTGAGGACTACATCTCCAAAGATCTGTTTGATTCAATCAGCGCTTACATAATTCCCAAACCGCAGATTCAGAAATGTACAATGACTATGTAAGTATTATATACTTTCCTTCTTATTGCTGAGGCTGAGGCTGAGGTCATTATCACACTATCACACTAAAATAATAGTATGGAAAGATTGGACGTTTGGAAGTTTAGATAAATGTTTGTTTCTCTTTCACTGAATGAACGAATGAACAAACTGAACTTATTTGGCTGAAATTTAAAACATTGATAGATAATACTATAAGGTTTAAGGTTAAGGTTTGGCTTTGAGTATTGCATGTTTGGAACACAAAATAAATAAGTATTTTAATTGTATTGCAAAATTATTAATGGTGGCAAAAATACATAAATTTGTGTGTTATAGGTACATAGTATTATAATAAATTCACCACCTGGTAAAAACCAAGAAAAGTTGGCTATGCTGAATTGTGATTGAGGCAATGACATTAATGTTACAGAAATGCTCTTGGTCACAAGATAGTTGGATACCCGATCCGCATAGACAGCTCCCGGTATGAACGCAATGTTTACCTCTTCAACCTATGCTTTGTTTGCGACAGTTGGTCCAAGACTGTGCAGTACGAGCCCGTTGTCAAGAAGCTTGGGGAGCATCTTGTGAGTATACCACCTTAATAGTGATCAGCCTTCAAATGTTCCCTGTGAACACATTGAACCATAGTCTATCGACTCATGGACTCTGGTTCAGCCACATTGATAAGTTTCATTCTTTGATGGTGACTGTATACTTGCAAGCAACATTCTGCACGGTCTCTACTTGGATGTGTGAACGCCAGTGGCATTTATATCAGAGCACTTCCACGCTTTGAAAGTCACGGTTAGTTGTTGGGTCCCAAAAGTTTGGCTATGCTGGAAGTTAATTTTTTTCTCCTGCAAACTTATTTTATTAGCGTAATATCTGAAGAAACAGATGGCTAGCTTCGGGCTCGCGTGATGGATTTAGACAATCACATGCGTGTCTGTGTGTGCATAACATCTTTGCGTCTGAGGGGATGGATTATGACGCCGATTCCTGCTTAGCTATGCCACAATCGCTTCAAATTCCCTTTTAGTGACATGACGAACGGTCTTGCTTGAAATTTAGTTCAAGCAAGACCGTTCGTCATTCGTTCATTCGTTCGCATTTCGTTCGCAATAAAAGTCTAAGAAAGAGGGTGGACAGATTTGTCTGTCAATAGTTATAAGACCTACCCGCAAAGATTTCAGTTCTCCCGTGATCATGGCGCAACTGCGCCGAAATATCGGGAATCAATAAAACTCTCAAATCATGGCAATTTCTCGTTCTTAGTAAAAATTGTGCTAATAACCATGACAGTTTGTTGCTTGCCAAAGTTGCCAATCGTAATCGTTGTATGAAGTTGTTGGGGTCATTTTTAAAGGTTATCTACTGTTGCCAGGTTTGACAAAGTATCCTTAAGGATATATACTAATTCTATTATATATGTACTAATAGGTATATGTACTAATTTCACATAACTTTATCTAATATAATATCTATACCTGTCTAGCAACACGTAGATAAAATGTACCGTTTACTTTACAAATGTAATTTACGGTACTCGTGCTAGCTAGGTTTGTATAGGTTGTAGTACAAAAGTAATTTTCTTTAAAGGTTATCTAACTACAGTCTGGTTCTTGAAAAATTCATGTGACACTTTGATATTTCCGTCGCCGCGCTGCGGCCTTGCACTCCGCTCTTTATGTCGAGTTCTGGTCTGTGTGTTGCGGGTCATCAATATTAGATAAAACCGAGCAGCTACAGAGAGATTAACGATTTGAGGTTCTTTTTTGCACGAGATTCACCTAACTCTTTGATTCGTTGATTTTAACTGGTTGATAAATAATAAGTCTACTATTTATAAACAAATTATTTTTAACCCCATGTGTTAAAAAATATTGCTGATTGTTGATTGTTTAATAAATTATAGTTCTCTCGGCGGATCTAGGCTTCCGTGAAGTTAGAAAATGGTCTTTGCGCATCACAAACGGCTAACTTCACGAAAGCCTAGATCCGCCGAGAGAACTACACGCTAATATGCTAATAAAAAGCGTTTACATCTAGAAGTTTTATCTTGTTTTACTATCGGAGATCTCATTTCTAAGGTTTGCTGTAAAATCACTATTCATTGGCTGATTTTTGCAGTGTAGTTTTTAGAGGTCGATTTTATTTCGGTTGGTCTATGTGATCTTCTACTGGTTTTTAATGTTGAATGTGTTATTTTTTATACCTACTGCTTCATGCAATACAACATTGAATATTTTTTTACGTAAGTTATAGATGGGTTGCTGCGAATTTTATCCTTCAGCGAGCTATAAAACCGCTATTTTAAGATACTCTGTGTATAGCCGATTCTATGGCTCGCTGAGCGAACTCGAAATTGTTGGTTAACCTTACCGGCTACATTAATCAAAACCGGTGCTTACCGGAAGGTAATAGCTAATTGTCCCTCAGAGGCTTTCAAATCTTGTTAAAAAAAAACTGATATTCTGGTTGGACGTATATAAAAATTGTATAAATTCTCGTCAACATTCTAATTTAAAAACACCGATCTTCAAGCCTAGCACCCGATACTTGAAGATCGGGATATGGAGATTTCGTCACGCACAAGAATATGTAAATAAATGGATAAAGTGTGGAACTTTTTTATAAAAGGCCGCTGAGTGATATTTTTAATGCCACGGCCTTTTACAAAAATCGGACGGCTGAGAAATCCTTTTTGCTTCTCTTTTGAGAGGCGCAAGATGGTCAGGT
Source organism: Colostygia pectinataria (assembly GCA_951394395.1). NCBI lineage: Eukaryota > Metazoa > Arthropoda > Insecta > Lepidoptera > Geometridae > Colostygia > Colostygia pectinataria. The sequence continues at coordinate 15,223,015 of OX596348.1, read as the reverse complement.
GGGTAACCACAAACTCAAAAGCAATATTGAAACAATATTAGACTGACATTTCGGCATACAAAGAAAACACTAATGTTATTTTATTATTGCTATGAGAGCTCGTGGTTACCCATCATTGCAAGGATTTTTGGAGTTATCCCAACTTTTGTTCAGTAATCCTTATTGCTTTTCTTGTGTCAAACGGTAAAGGAAACTTTACCGTTTGAAAGCACTGTTATTGCAAATATCAATTTTTCGAGTGAAACGAAAGGCACACACATAATCATAATTATTATTTTAGACGATATTGGAGGAAGAAACTGGGTTCGTCTCGAGTGGGTCGAGCAAGTTACCTACTCTACTAGCCCATCTTCTTCACGATTTGAACACACATCGTAAAGCGACTTTAGTTGGTGAGTAAAGTATATAATTATTTTACAATATCAGCATCATTTCCTGCTTTAGTATCAGTTTTTAAATTAATATTATTTTTCTCAATTTCGTGTTCTATCAATTGTAATAGTAATTTCATTGATCTTATCATTTTATTGGTACTTCATCAAACTTATCTCAAGGTAGAATACTTCCTTTTGTTAGAGAGACTAGAGATGTCAGCTTTAAGTCTCGGAGAATCTGCATTTAACCTATATTGTGGACAAAGTATTTAAAATATTTTTCACTTTACTTTGGTTTTGATGAGCTATTTTTAGGTTTATTTTAACGGTGATATGAAACTACTTGTAGTGCAGTAGTATCATTATAAGGTGATTGTAACATTTATCTCCAAACTATTTTTTTATAGTAAGTATCAATAAGAGTTGGAGATTTTTTTATTATTTAGCCAGACTCTTATGAGACTGGACGGAACATGGAAGCCCACACACATACACGCACACATACCTTTACACATACTCTTTCACACTACATTCGCATAACCTCACTCATCACACTCACCCATTATTCACACATAACATCTACATCACTACATTACACTCAGTACTCAGTGATACCTACTCAGTTATTCGTCGCAAAGAATGCGACGAATTTAGTGTAATCCATTTGTTATACCGTATTATTTGTATCTTATATATTTTCGTCAATATTATGTTATATTTCATAGCCAGAACACCTGTAACTACGTCAGGAGATGGGCGTTGAGGCTGCTACACAGTTCTACTACTTTTTGCAGTCTCATCGTTTTTTACTTTGTAACTTGCTCACTGTAATTGTTCTGAATAAATGCTTATTATTTATTATAGGTATATATGTAGGTAGTAATTTGTTGCATTCTTTTTCTGAAGCCAGACGAACGAATCGCTCCGTATCAGAAGGTCTATCAAGGAAAATAACTAACTTTGCAGAACGTCGGCATATTAAAACGGTTATAATTATATGTAGGAGCATAAGTTTAAGAGTAGTAGAGTTCTGTGATAGAGCTCGTCCGGGGAAGGCCTACTACCATACCTATTTCTGCCGCCAAGCAGTAATGCTCGCATTGCTGTGTTCCGGTGTGAAGGGTATGGTTTCCGGTGAAATTACTGGCAAATGAGGCTTTCGATCTTAGCCTCAATGTGGCAACTCGCGAGTGATACCTCTGGCATTGCAAGCGTCCATAGGCTGCGGTAACCGCTTACCATCTTGTAGGCTGTACGCTTGGTTGCCACTACAGTTGTATAAAAAAAGAAATGTTGGAGCATTGCACACATTTTTACTTACTATCTTACTATCCAATGTTATAGTTGATCTACAGTGCAGATCGAATAATGCTTTATTATTATCCAGAAGGCGACACAGTGATGCATCTCAAAGTGCTGGAAGTGCGCAAAGACCCATTGCCAGTTGACGACTATGTCGTTCCTGTGCTGGTATCGTCAGTGGGAATGCCGCAGCCAGGCAGGCCGAGCTTACCTATTCCTTCTGAGGGCGACGAAATACAAAGCCAAGAGCACCTGGATTTAGAAGAAGATGAACCTTTTGAGATAGATTTCGAGGCTGACTGGGATCTCACGACACGACAAGTTGGTCCCCACAATATAATTGTTGATTAATATGCAAATGCATTTTCGGATATCCTTATGAATTCTTGCTCTCTTTTCAGTTATTACCGTTTATAAATGGGTACAATCACGTCTCGAAAATTTCGTCGGATACAAACGTCGAAAAGACACTAGTAAAATCTTGCATACAGAATCTGGTATATTATGGTGTGGTACGTGTTATCCCAGTTTTGATTTGATCTTGCTATTAATCTATTGCTGATTATTATTATTTTTAAATAACATAGGTAATGTTTTAGGTGACATTGATTCCGTTGTTGAAGTTCAATAATATGTACCGAGCCACACCGAATTTGAACAGACTTTTTGGCGATCAGGATTTGCAACGAGCATGTATATCGTACATCAGTCGAAGCTCCGAAAACAAAGAAAAGGTAATTGGCAATTCAAGAAACTTTAGAATTTGGATACTGTGTTCTTATTTATTTAAAGCATGCGCTACACTGTTTGAAACGATCGATGGTTGAAACATGTTTTAAACCGTGTAGATAGTGGTAACTGTTATACCAAATTTCGCAGAACCTTACGCCCTTGGTAGACAGGCGTGTCGTGCAAATCGCTGGCAGAAGCGGTGGCTTAAAACTTGTTTCAAATCGATCAGCCGCTTGTTTAAAACCAAGCGTACCACAATCGCGCCGCTGCACGCACCAATTCAATTCAATTCAATTTTTTTATTTATCTTTTGGCACAGTACATGCACTTAGACAAGTCAAAAACATTACATTAGATATTGATATAATAAAAACGCTGCACGCACCTAGCGCAGACATATTGCGCGCGCTCACGGTTTAAAGGCTTTTTTTTATAAAGAACGTGAAGTTATCACTGAATTCATGGAGCGCTCGTGACGTAGCTGGCTAAGTTGTTCTTAACAGATCAACGAAGTTAAGCACTGTTCCGCGTAGTCATCATTTGGATGGGTGACCGCCTGTGGCAATTTCAACTGGGCGCTCCCGTGCTTCGGAGGGCACGTTAAGCAGCCGGTCCCGGCTTTTACAAAGTTGTTAGGCCATGACAGGACATGTTTTTTTTTTTTTTACTTGAATTCATGGAGTTATTTAGAAACAAAACTCGAAACTTTTAAAACACCGACGGCTTATTGGAAGGTCTGCATGCACAGTATCTTAAAAAATAATTGCCGCGCTGTCAGAACTTCACCGACGAATTACAGTTTTGGAGACTTCCTATTGGTATACATTGCAGCCTCACCTTTCGGAGGTCCTAGGGGCGCTGTGTTCCTTGCAGCAGGGCACTTCGCTGCGCGCGGTTTGCGACCGGTACACTAACGCGCCGGGGCCCGGTTTCGATATCCGCCGGCTGGTCGTCTTTGCGCAAGTGCACGGCCTCATCAAGTGTCTTAAAAGGTACGTCACTAAGTTCAATATTTTTAACCGATTACTTAGAATCTAAAGGGGAATCAAAAAGGTTGACTCTAAGTCTTAGATGATGAAAAAGCTTGGGACGAATGTGCTCCAACTCGGCATCCATAACAATAGCAAGCCAAAAAAGCGATATAAACCCAGCCGGTGTTGAGGAACCCAGCCGGTGTTGTTGCCTGTTCTTTTACGGCATGGGTGCGTTGGAACTGGCGTAAATTTTCCTAAATTGTAAGACGTTTCATACTGATCCTTGTGATATTACTTAAATAAACCATTTTTAATAACAGCAAGTTAATAAAAAAGTACGATAATTATTAGAATAATTTCAAGAAATTTAAACTGAGACTTGGAATTTACTGCTTTTAATCTATGTACGACGCGTGCGAACCCACTAAAAAAGGTAATATACTAATATTTTGTATCTAATGTATTGAATGCTGTGCTAATTTATGGTCCTTGTGGTCTAGTGGTAGTGACCCCGCCTTTCGATCCTAAGGTCGTGGGTTCGACCCCAGTTGTGCAATGGATTTTTCTATTCGAAAATTTTATATGCGCAATGCTAGTGCTCTCATACGGTGAAGGAACATCGCAAGAAAACCGACATGTCCAAGAACTAAGTAAGTCTATTAACTGAAAATTCTAAAACCATGTGCCATCCACCAATCACTCGAGTAGGCCAGTGTCCCAGCAGTGGGAACATAGCTGTCGTGATGAATGTATGAATATAATATTTTAATTTCCAGATACCCCGTGTACATCCGAAACCCGGCCCGTCCGAACGGCTTCACGGGTCTCGTGGACCCGTTACTTGGTATCCGAAGACTGTTCACTGGTCGGCACTGCGCTGATGAGATCTGCTGCCTCGCGCGCGTCGACCTTCCTACTCTAGACCAGATAATAGACGATGATCCTAATGTTGCTATTATTTGGAGGTAGTTGTACCGCCGTCAGGGCGAATATCTGCTGGTGTGGGGCTGCTGCACTGAATAAAGTTGCGTCCTCGACGAGCTGCGTGTGGACAAAGTTAGCGGCATTTGGTGATTGTTAATCTGCGGGGGTATTTTGAAACTGTCGGAAAGCCAATTCCTTCGGTATCGGTTTCTTCCCGACGGAGATTCCGTATTCGAAATTCGAAAACGTTCCTTACAAAATCGAAGTTTCCGACCCGACACCTTTCCGACAGTTTCAAAATACCCCTGCTGTGGCCCATTGCATAATAAAATAAAAGTTCATAATATTAGTGATTTTGTATGGAAAATCACTCATATTATTAACTTGTACTTTATTATGCAATTGAGCCCTGGCGTTGTTTATGGCGCCACTGATCACGCACCGTGGCGTCGCTTGTCGTCGAGTACATTTCCTAAAGCTCCGCATTAGAATTACATGCGTAACTTATTGAAACAAAAGACTTTGAACTTGTAACGATCGTGTATTTTTATAATAATTGGGTGAACAGAGTATTATTATGACTACAATACTCTGTTCTCGTTAATTGAATAGAAAGGTGATAGCAATTAGAGCAATATGAGAAAGGTGATAACAGTTAGAAAAATATGAAGTTCATAATTATAAGTTAGGTGGAAAGATGTGTTGCTGTAGGTACGTTTTATGTAAACCCCTTCATTTGGCATTGCCCAGTGTTAACTATTATTTGGATTCAGTATTTTACAACCATTGGTATTTTCAATTGTGTGAGTACAGTTTTGTACTTCATTTTAATGTTAATTGTAATATTCCTTCAAGTTATCTAACTTTTTGAATCTTCATTATGTTATTCAGTATTTTAGGTAAAAGTACTTAAGTACTAATATTTTATAAGATTATAGCAATATTCTTAAGAAAACTGTCATTTTAGCGACTTGCTAAGCTTTTCTTGTCTTATGTCAATAAAAAAAGACAATTCAAAAAACACATTTTAGCTAACAGAGGTTTATTGTTTGTTTATGAATAAGGCCCTTAGAATATAATAACTTTTTTAGAGTTATAGTAGATAATGAACATGGGAGTGACGAGTTGAACGAGTTACCGACCACATGTTCCTTAACTTATTCCTACTAAAAATAATTCACAATCTGCAGTAAAATTGGATATTTTAAAGTAAATCATAAACCAGTGTAATCTTTAAGGATTTTTCAAACTTTTGGTGTACGTGACAACTCTGTACGTTAAGTGATTGTGCCGTATTTGTATGAATAATAAATCGAAACCAGCATTTTTAATGACAAAGTGAACGTAAAACGTGTCGTTTGACCTTGCTTCTGAACCGGTAATTGACTACTACTAAGCCCACAAAGCTCGAGTTTAAATATCATAGTTGCTTTGGTTGCCATATTTCGCAGTACAAGTTATAGCACAGTTTGCTCAGCGGTTCTGCGTTGTGAAACGCAAGCTGTAGGCACCTGACTCAAGCCTGTGTAAGCGATATCTTTTTGCACCTGAACTTTTTACTTTTTGTAACTGGGAGTATTCTGAGTAAAAAATAATAAGTCAAAATGTCTAACGAGGACCAAAAATGTGCAGGTTGCATGAAACCAATTTTGAGTAGTCTACTAAAATGCAGTGAGTGCCTTCAGTCATATGACCTCGACTGTGCGAATGTGACAGAAAATTATTTCACTGGTTTTTTAACAGCGGAGCGCAGAAAAAAATGGCAATGTGTGTTATGTGTAAGTAAGCAACCTAAGCGGGATAACACGAACACCCCGGTACGTGAAGCTTTCGGCGTTAATTTCAACCGTGGAGCAGCTATAACGAGCCCCCAAGACTTGTTAAATGACAGTACAGCACTTAATGAGACTGTGGAACTTTCTGATATACAACTACTAGTATTGGAGGTACGTCTATTCAAAGAGGAAATGAGAGCCACACGTCTACAAATGGAAACTTTGAACAACACTATGTCTGGTCTAGCTCTCAGAATAGATGAATGTGACCGTAAAGTCTGTCAACTAGATACGCGTGTAGGGAGCCTAGAAGTACGTATGGCCGAAGGGGTTACAGTTGCTAGCAGTAGTTCCTTGTTGGAGACTATCGAGGAGCTTAAAGCAGAAATTAATGACCGTGATCAGGACCTGCTCAGTAACGATATTGAAATCACTTGCATTCCGGAGGAAAAAGGTGAAAACTTGGTACAAGTAGTGAGCACTCTGAGTGTTAAATTAGGTGTCAAACTTACTGAGCAGGATCTTGTCAATGCCACACGCGTCGGAAGAAGCCTTGAATCTTTTGAAGGGTCCCCCGCACCTCGCCCACGCCCCATCGTAGTGAGACTGGCAAGACGGGCCACTCGTGATCAGCTATTGTCTGCAGCGCGTGTGCGACGAGGCATAACCACTGAGGGCATGGGTCTGCCTGCTCCATATCGAAGATTCTACGTTAACGAAAGGTTGACGGGATTAAACCGGAAGTTGTTCAGACAGACACGTGAGGCTGGTAATCGTCTGAGCTGGAGATTCATCTGGACTAGGGATGGGAAGATCTACGCACGTAAGCAGCAGGGCGCGGACGCCCCGCGCCACCGTATTCGTACAGAATGTGATCTCCGTCGGGTTTTTGGACCTGATGCCGTTAGCACCACCATTAGTCAGAATGACCACTCTTAATAAACATTGCATGCAGGTTATCACTTTAGGAAATGTTGTTTATTATTTTTTTTGTACTGTTTTTTTACTGATATTAAACAACACAACTAAGCCGTGCAATTTATTTACTTTGTACGTATTTGCTATTGCACTTTCATGTTGTATCGTTTTTGGGAGTTTAGGCACTATTCTACAGGAATACAATTACTATGTTACTAACACTACACTTTTTGATAAAACCATCTTTACATACACTTACCTAAATAATGTACCTAAAGAAAATGTTTGCTATGTAACTGCTACAAGTGTTATCTTTGTTTTAATGGTTAAGTTTGGTTGCTACAATGAGCATCTATTATTGTGTTTGAATGCTTTGTATACCTTTGTATTAATTACTCATTTAGACTTATCTGTGAGTGTTGCAGTTAAAGACGATCGAGAAGAGATAGCATACGCCTCAATATATAATTATATTACTTTTATCTGCCTACACCTACACTACACTCCCACCTCACTATTTGCACTAACACAATTGCGCCCGCTAGCTTTTCTTTTGTACGAGTATGTTTACACTCGCTCAATAGGTAATATCCTCCGTCATAATGGATTATAAGTCGAAGTTAATTAAGTTAGCTCTTTACAATGCGGGCTCATTAAACACGGGACAAGATAATTTTATCATAGCTATGCTTCGTTATTGTGCAGATATTATTGCGATCAATGAGACCTGGATAAAGGACGGTCAAGAAGCGCGCGCGCCGTCCGTGCCTGGCTACAGACTGCGCGTTGCACCGCGGCCTCAGCATATGCGCCAGGGGTTAGGCGGTGGATTAGGTTTTTATATTAAGACTGGCATAAATGTTCGGTATTTATCTAGACCTAACGATATGATAGAACAAATGTGGTTGTCAACACGAGTTAATGGGTATCGTATTGTTGTTGGGACCGCATATAGACCTGAATGGGTGAAAGTCGATACGTTTATCGATGCACTTATTGACTCCTTAAATCATTTTTCCAACTATGATTTTATTGTATTTATGGGAGACATAAATATAAATATGCTTGCAAAATCTGAGGGTAGTACAATTAAGTTTAATCAGTTTTTGGATTATATGAACTTATGTCAATATGTTACTCAACCGACTCATTTTACTTCGCATAGCGAGAAACTCATAGATGTAGTATGTACAAACGCACCTGTGCATGAAATCGGGGTACACAATATTACGGGCAGCAATGGACACGCAATGATTAATGTAACACTATCACTAAAGAAAGTTAAATCTCAACCTAAGACATTTACTTTTAGGCCCATCAATAGAATAAATCTTGTAGAATTTAATAAAGACTTATATGCCATTAACTGGGACGAAATAATTTTACTACCAACTGTAGAGATGATGGTCGATAAGTTCAACTCAATGATTGTTTCTCTTTTTGACAGACATGCCCCCCTTAAAACTATTATCGTCAAAAATAACCATTCGCTGCCATGGGTTACCGATGTGTGCAAAATGATCATAGATGAACGTAATAAAGCTCATGAGGCGTACCGTAAGACTGGTTCAGAGCAGGACGAGGTATATTACAGAGAGATGAAAAGTCTGGCTCTAAACAGTATAGCTGGACAGAAACGTGCTTACTTTAATAATTTAGTAAATTCTCAAATTAACAACAGTAAATCGTTTTGGAAAAACTTAAAAGATAAAATTTTAGTAGATCCAAGTAAAGACCAGTCTTTACCTGCTCATTTCAATGACCCCAATAAAATTAATTCACATTTTTTGAATATACCAGGAAATAATGTAGTGACAACCTCTGAGTTGACATTATTTAGTCAAAATAAATTTACAAATGACACATTAGAGCTAAAGACCATCACTTCTAATGACATGTCAAAAATTATAATGTCGATTAAGTCAAATGCTCTTGGCGATGATGGTATCAGCAGAGATATGATTTTGTTTTCACTCCCGTGTACTCTGGATGTGATTACGGCAATCATAAATAAGTCTATTGTAACTGGTACGGTGCCTCATCAGTGGAAGAAAGCACTTGTAACGCCAATACCTAAAATTGTCAATCCCATTGAACTCAAAGATCTTCGACCTATAAGTATTTTGCCGTTTCTCTCGAAACTACTTGAAAAAGCTGTGGTTGGTCAATTGACTAAATATGTCGAAACCACTAACATCCTACCTTCTGTACAATCAGGGTTTCGTAAGGGTCGCGGCACGGTGACAGCTCTTCTCGATGTCACAGACAATGTACTGGCGGAACAGGATAAGGGCCACAGTACAGTGCTAACAATGCTTGACTACTCACGTGCATTTGACTGTCTTAACATTCCTCTTCTTCTTGCCAAGTTGTCATACTATGGTCTGAGTCAAAAATCTATTGAGTGGTTTGACAGCTACCTAAACAATCGATTTCAGTCAGTAAAGATGGTGAAAAATGACGGCTCTCTACTCATTTCACAACCAATGCCAATCAATCGTGGGGTTCCCCAAGGCTCCATACTTGGTCCCCTTCTTTTTATCGTTTACTCTGCAGACCTGACGAAAGTTATAAAACATAGTATGTTTCATTGTTACGCAGATGATGTCCAAATATACGTGTCAGAGGCACCAGACAAAATACCACAATCAATTATGCGTTTAAATGAAGATCTTGATGCGATAGCAGACTGGTCCTTGCGCAATGCCCTCGTATTAAACCCTACCAAGTCTAAATATATGGTTCTAGGCACTAAGACTCAAACTGAAAGGGTAGGTGGTACTCTAGATGTTAAGATCCACGGGGTGCTAGTTGATCAGGTAGATGAGGCAAGGAACTTGGGTGTTATCTTTGATAGCCAACTTAGATTCGAGAATCATGTTCTTGGTCTAGTGAAAAATTGCTTTTTTCGTCTTAAAGTCCTTTATAAAATACGCAATCAGCTTTCTGAAGAATCCCGTATAGCTCTATGTGAAGCTTTGATTTTATCAAAACTGAATTACGGAGATGTAGTTTATGGTCCTCGGTTGCTTGTCAGGACTCAGCGAGTCGTCCAGAGAGTGCAGAATGCGTGTTGTCGGTTCTGTTTTAATATTCCACCCCGAAGCCACATAACTCCTTATCTTAATAGCATGTCCATGTTAAATATGGCCTCGCGTAGAGAACTGCACCTTGGAGGACTGATTTTTGATGTTATAAAATTTAAAAAACCGGAATATTTGTATTCAAAACTTAAGTTTGCCAGTAGTAACAGTCGTACATCGTTGCGGTCCATCAGGTCGGCACTCCTGTACTATAAGCATAAAACTGCTGCATTCACCGGTAGTTTCCGTTATTTGGCAACGAAGTGTTGGAACAATATCCCCCCTCCAATACGCAATGTTAACACGAAATTCACTTTCAAAATACGTTATAAGCTATTTCTACTACAAAAACAAAAAGAGGGTGTTGCTAAACACTTCGTCTGCCAACTAAAAAACGTTAACTAATAGGGATATATTTTCTGAAGGAAGTCTTATAAAATTCTAATTTCACTTTTCGGTTTGTTCTCGTATTTTTATTGCACTTGCAGGTTAGTGGGTAGGTACACCTGTATATACACCAACTAATTATAATATCTAAAGTATTTATTGATATGGATATTGTACGTGCAGGTAAGTCAACAAGATACAAAATTATTTGTTGGTAGGCTAGAATACTCGTAACTATTTTACACACACATTACTGGTTCTGTGCATCTCGTTCAACTTGTTGTCTCGAAGGGTAAGCTGAAAATCAGTGTTTGCTCTTTGAGCATATTATCGCTGAGCTGTATCCTTTTTGTCATACTGCAACACACACATAGATCTTTTTTTTTTTTCTCTTTACTGTATTATTGTAGTTATAGCACTCTTTCAATGTATTAATTTTGTATGTGTGTGCTTGAAGTTGCAAATAAATGACTTATCTATCTATCTATCTATCTAACATAAGGATTAGTGAAGTAAAATGTACAGGGCTAACAAAATGAATAAAAAAAAACATTTTGTCAAATAAAATATTTGATAGGTACGGTATTCATTTTGTTAACAAAATTAATATGTAAGTACTTATCAAATATTATTTAAATAAAATGTATGAACTATATTACTATTAACTATTAATCATCAATACTAAGTAAGAAGCGGCGATCAACATAGAAGTATGTGTGGACACAGTTTCGAAATTATAAAGTTAATAGATGTTTTCGTTTCTAGTTAAAAAACTTTCTTTTTAGATGGTTCCTCTCCTTTCCGTTTCGTTCAGTTCTGTTCAGTTCTTCGTTTATGGCGTCTGTCACAATTCTGCCAATGTCCAGCCAAGTTAGTTTCATAAAACCGTAGTACGTGGACGTAGTAGATTAAGTAGTACAAAAATTTAACCAATGGTTGATGGTAGCCTGCCAGACTGATCAATGTTAAAAAAACCACTGACCTAGCTTTTATATTTAACCTAAGCTTTTATATAAAAACACTGCACAAACATACAATATTTCTCTTGCGTTTGTATTTAATGCCCACCGCCCAATTATTTTATTTTTTTTAGTTTATTTGAGAAATGATAGTAACATCCCTGATGCTCGGCATTTGTGGAAACAACCTTTAACGCGGTTTCCTCGAAATCAGTAATAAAAATTTAAAGATTCCAATATGTAATCTGTGTTTTTATTAGACTGAACTTTTTGGTTTTGTGACTAAAGTATGATTTACATTGTGTCAGTAGCAAAGTCAGAGCTGACTCCAAATTCGAGCAAGTCAGTGCTGACCCGCTACTGACCTAATGTAAACTCGTGTCGGGTGAATACTGACTTCAAATTATCGCGTACTGACCTTACAGAGAAAGTCAGTTCTCAACTCTTTGTTTGGAGTCTTTAACAATTAAGGAGTGCATTTAAAGATCCTTACCTATGAAAGAAGGGCATCAAAAAACGAGTTTATTGATGCTCTTCTTAAAAAATAAGCTGCATTGGAGGCAACAAATTCTCTAGGGCATTTTGTAATGCCTCTTGGGTATTGAATTTTAATTCCGCCAAGAATTATTCTGGAAAAAATAGAGGCGTCTGTGGGCGCAAGGTCTGGTGAGTCAGGAGGATGACAGAGAGCTTCCAACTCCAGCTCTTGTAACCTGGAGACTGTCTGCGCTGTGCAGTATGAGGTTGCGATTGTCGAACAGAATCCATTTTCGTCGCAGTCTCAGAATACGTTTTAAAATTATTTCGTTTGTTTGTCTTGAGCAGTGCAAGGCACGTCTCCACGTGTACTTCGCGCTAGCTATCTTTGAGTTCATAGGGCACCCATTTAAGGACTACGGACTCGTGGTCTCACCAGATTGTCACACCGGTGTGACTACGAGTAAGCTATTAGAACAAGACTCGTGGTCACACTATTAGTGTGGGAAATTGATCTGCTCTATTACAAGACGTTAACGGCGATTAGTTCCTAATTTTTAATTACCACGTTTGAAACAGAAATAACAACCTTCACAAATAGTGAATTTTCCGATACTACTGGGAAATAACTACATAGAGAGACTAGCAAACATGACAAGACATGCAAGGGTTATTGGATGCTAGATTACTATTCAGTTCCCCAGATCAAAATTCAGGATTGTCTTCCAAACTTTGACTCCTGTGTCTATCTTCTCTTAATTCTTTTAGGTGTCTGTAGAGATTGGAGGAAAGACTCACTGTAATCCTTCCTGGGGAGACCATTCTAATAATTCCGATTTAGCTCTTTTAAGAAGTGTCAGCCTGAAGTTTGAGTAACGGTTCAGTTACTGGATGTTGTTTAGCTCGTTGTTCTTCGGCGCAGGTCTCAAAGGCACTTTTAGATGAGGACTGAGGAGTAGAGGCCTCTAATGTTTTGCGCTCTAATGTCTCTGTATAGCTATTTATAGATCTTGATAATCTAGTCCATGATATCGTCAAATCCTCTAAAAGTGCTGGTATTTTTTCCTGCTCAGAGCTCTCTTTTACTCTCGCTACATGACGTCGTCTCTTACTGAGGAGATTTCGGAAAGTCTGGATGAGATGTTATTTGATATGGCGATGCAAATGATGGTCTCCAAGCAATTATTAAAAGATATAAAGGATAAGAGAGCTGCTTCCGACAATAACTTATTTAGCTGCCTAAAGTCATCCCGTAAGAGTCTGTTCATCTTTATGTAAAGCTGTTGGAGATGGATTTCCTTCTAGATTGTTCATCTTATCTAAAACTGACAGAATTTCTTATCGAGATTATTGGGCAGTTGTTTACAATATCCTACCAATTTAATTAGTAGTTTGTAGGTTCCGATTCAATGTTGCAAATATTAGATATAACTTACAAAGATAGATTTAACTTCCATCAGACTATAATATTTTACGGTTGGTAGATAAACTCTCTTTACTCGGACTCGTCATTGTGAAATAATTAAAAAACTACATACCTAGTACAGTTATATGAATAGTGCTGATAAGAGTAGTTTTTATCAAATTATTAATAACTAAACACTTTGCTTCGACAACTTATTATAATACTTAAATAACAATATACTTGTAAGTATATACAAAAAACAGTATCAAACCTTTATTACTATCGTACATAAATAACAGTTATTGAAATTTGCTATTCAAGTCGTGTCCTTAACGATAGCGGGAGCGAGGTGACTGACGGCATCAGGACCATTCGTGCCTTAAAAAACACTGCTGAATAAATATATACCCTGGCGCTACGCTGTCGCCCCGTTCACCGTTTTTGTGAAAGACACAGCCGATATGCTTTTTGACATACACTGGATACAATAAATTATACACTCTTATATTGTTGCAACTCAATCTGCAATCAATTATTACTCGTATATGTCATTCCTCCGCTTTAACAACGCGTAAAATAAGAATCACAAACGTGTGTTAAGCGCAAGAAACAAATGTCTTTCAATTTATTGATCCTCGCACTGAATTATGGGAATAATGCTTATCCACGAAAAAAACTACGCTATTTTTGGAACGCTCTTACTATAGAAGCGACGCTCTCATATGTACCGGTGACAAATACAAACATACCGAGCAAAATAATAATAAGGTCCTTCAGAAGCACAATGGTAGAGAGAGTGCCGCGCTGCGTTGCCAGCACAAGCTCTATAACTGGTGGAAAGACTAGCGCCAATGCAGTGCTACTTACAGCTCCCACCAGTGAAATAAAGAGACCCAATTCTGGAATGCTCTCCGCCAAAGCAACTGTAAAAGTCATAAACAAAACGTGAGTACTAAAAGGTGCGCCAAGACATCGCGAGCCATGCGTCGCAATAAACACAGCAATGTCAGCAAGAGTCCGTCTTGGTGGGTACCTACCACCGCAGTGTCAGATACTCTACCTCCAAGCAGTAGTGTGCAAGCATTAAGGGCACTCTATGAAGTGAAATTACTGGGCAAAAGAGACCTCTAACAACAATGTCTCGGGGTGATAAGCGCAGTGCAGTGCCACGCAAACACTTGAAAACTTTAAGCTTTGGGTAACACTGCATCTGTTATAGTCAGGCGGGCGTCTTGATTGTCTTGTCAGTTGCTGACATAAAAAAAGAATAACAATACGATGTAGGTACACTACCTCTAGGAGGCAGAATATTACCCATTATTAGGCATTAACATGGCAACATCGAAACAGCCTTAATTAAAATACTTACACGTAATCAGGACTAGTACTGCTCTAAACATAAGCTCTTTGGCGACAGGGGATGTGGCAGCTAACTTGGCCTGTAAGGCTGGCCATATGATGCAGACGGGCACGTAGAGCTGCAGAGGATACGTGAACATGATAGCCAGCGCTATCAGCGACTGCACCACGTTGCTTATGCTGAAATAAATATGTCGAAGTAGTTGTATCAATTTCAATGGTGGAAACGTAACTAACCAGTTACGTTTCGCCCATTAATGGGCCGACTCAATGGTGGAAACGAAACTACGGGGAACCACCCAAAATATATTTATACCTATCATAATCTAAAACAAATAAGAATGTTGCGTTACTTGAATTTTATTGCCATGCTTAGTTACATCTATCACTTTTAGCGTAAAAAAGCATTTGTGCTTCGCAATCGTATTTGAATTGACGAATTTTTTATAGTCATTATTCAGTTATGCGTTAGAACCCGGATGGAAGATATTTTATGTTTGGAAACTATCAAATTACAACAAATTTAATGGGTACAGTTAGCAGCAATAAGATGTATATATTTGGTATTGCGTGATTAATTTAGTAGTTTTTGATGATTTTAAAATGGTTTGCGATCAACCTTGTTTGTACTCGAAGAGAGTTTTTATATTCGCATTCGTAGAGCGGTTTGAATGCCGAATGGAGTTGTAAGTGTCATAGCGGTGGCTGCCGTCACTTGGTGACAGATACCGACCGCGATGAATTCGTGCAAACCCATTAGCTCTGAATTTGGATAAATCTCTGCAATCTGTACATATTTGAAAAATCGTTTTTCTTGATTTAGTTATCAGATTAATTAATGAAGGTGTTTTTGCGATATTTTACTGATGATGTGTATATTCATGTGCACGTTCACGCTCACAATGAATACCCACAGTCGAAAGATAACGGATCCATTAGATCCACTTGAACATAAAATATCCCAGCCACTCGGTGATCCGTTATCAGAAGTGAGATTACTAGAAACGGTACAGGAATACACTACAGGTCACAGTGTTAATTATAATTCCACAATTTAATGAAAGTGATCTTTGTCAAAATGCAACATCAGCTCATTGTGGCACCTGCCATAAGGAAACTGATTATATCGTGTATTCGAAAGATCTACAGTGACTTGTTGAGATTACGTGTTATTAAATTTATAGTTATTTTGACAGTTTTTACGATGTATATCGCATGTGATCATTAATCTATGGCACGAGAATTACCCTCATGGGGCCATATTAACCACAAGCTATTATAGCAATAAAATATTGATATAATATTAAAAAGTAAAAATGTGACTTACATTCCTGGGTTCAAGTTTAATGTCAGACTGCCCATAACCTCGTCCCCCCACTTTAAGTATCCGCAGAAGCCTACTGTTATGAATATTCCTCCGACAAAGAACATGCCGACATTGAGCACACCCAGCGGTGCCTGGAATAACTCGGGCCGCTTCATCTCATTTTTCAACGGCAGCACCTGGTAAAATAGAAATTACATCCTTTTATTTTTTCCATTGTCGTGATTTAATCCGGATGCGGCTGATATGTACCCATCTACCTGCCACTGTTAAAAAGTAAAATAGATAGAATAGTAACATAAAAAGTAATTTTTTTTATGGAATGTCAAAGGCTATCTTTCTGAAAGAGTGCAACACAATACAAAACAACATGGCGGGGTTAACGAACAACTGGGTTATTCGGTAGTGTCAAAGTGAAGATGCGTCACGTGATCATTGCTAATAACTGTCATGGCGGACCTCTAGTGTTCCCGTTTTAAAAAACTCAACACAATTTTTTTTCCTTTAGACCTTTGTTTGTCTACTTAAAAATAAAATTGTAAAATTGTTTGTTAATCTTTTTTTCCAATTTTTCTATGGTGTTACAAAGACCTAGGCCACTATGAAATTGGTCTTTTATTAAAACAATATTTATATTCCGTTAGAGCAAACTATAATACATACCTACTATCACAATAAAATCATTAAAACCGGAGAAAATTAATATTGTTTCAGCTCAAAATTTTAAAATTCGCTATATGAAGAATACTACAAAAAATATTTTTTATTTTCCGTATTTTGTTTTATGTAGTAAGGTCTTTCTTCGTTATGACGGCAGTATACGTAAAATTCAATCGACTATCTTATTTCAAAAGTATTGACTCAAGCTTACCAATCCAATACCCTCAAAAGCGTATACAGCTGTGCCAAAGTACAGCGGCAACTGCTGCCAAGACGCTATGTAGACCCTAGAGCTGACCGGAGGTAAATCCTGGGTTGCTTGGTATACCACGGCACTGACGCCCAACGCCATCATAATATTGGCAATGGTAGAGAAGGGCGTCAGGTATTTGAGGTTTCGCACCATGCACGCTAGCAACACGGGGATGACGACCAGGATCATGTGAATCGAAAGGTCGATATGGATGCTGTACTGGTCGCAAATCTGGAAAATATTTGGTGGAATACATAATACAGAATATTAATTGGTAAAAATCACTTTACCGGTCATAAAGTAAGGTGTACAATTATATCTTCTTATATATAAAAATGAATTGCTGTGCGTTAGTCTCGCTAAAACTCTGGACTCAGAACGGCTGGACCGATTTGGTTAATAAACGGTGAGAAAATATACAGGATGTAAAAATTTGCTAAAAAAAAATAACGCGACTGAAACCGCGCCGGGTCTACAAGTATTATATATTCTTATATCATCTAATTAAACTAATATTATAAATTTGTAATTTGTCAATTGTAATGGAATACTTGCAAACAATATTTTGTCAAGATAGATGAGTCGCATTGCGTAAATAAGCGTGGGATAATAAGATGCTGGATTTCGCAATGCAAAACAACGCAAGGCACATACGAGTATATGCGTGGTATAC
This sequence comes from Colostygia pectinataria, assembly GCA_951394395.1. Taxonomy (NCBI): domain Eukaryota; kingdom Metazoa; phylum Arthropoda; class Insecta; order Lepidoptera; family Geometridae; genus Colostygia; species Colostygia pectinataria. The sequence continues at coordinate 15,205,436 of OX596348.1, read as the reverse complement.
ATTGTGTAAATAAAAATAATTTTTTTTAAGAAGTTTTTTAGTCTGTAGTCTGTGGTAGGCTAATGATCAACTAAAAACATTCTAATGACATTCATAAATATTCGTATGTAGCTAAGCCGTTGGTATTTTACCCACTAGGTACTTAACTTGTGTAGTTAAGATGTGACGTTATCTGTAATATTTCCAATTATCGATTTCAGCGAATTGATCGAACCACGTTGCCAGAAGCACTGTTTATGTTATTAAAATGCTATTACAGAACATACATAAAGTCATTTAAACCAAATTAATGAAAATCCGGTTCCCTTATACCTATATATTAATAGCATTCGTGAGTTATGTAAAACATAACTGATCTTTAACTAACAAATAGTCTTATAATAGAGAAACCATTTACTAACAAACAATAGACCAACCACTTTGAACGTCAAATAACCCTAAACGTATTGGTATAATCTGAATCCGTTTTGTCCAAGTAATAGCTATAAACTAGTGATAAGGTACTTACTAGTTTGACATTGTTCGCTATAAACACGATGTAAATGCAACAGAAACCCAGCTGCGTGATGCACAAGAAGCCGTTCACCAGCGCCTTCATGAGAGGCGCTAAAGGGCGCAGGCGGGCGGGCCCGCTCGCGAATACTAGTTGCACCGTATCTGCGAATCCCGGCGGCTTATCCCGTTTGCTTAGCCGGTGCATCTCTTCTGAACAGTTTAACTGGTTTAAAAAAAAGCAATTTAAAACTTAATGTCTCAATGAGTTATCGTAAATTAATTATGATAACTCGCAGACTGGTATCTTTTTGTTGTAGAAATATCTCTAATTATAAAGTAATTAATTAATTAGTAAACACATTATTTACTAATATTGTGTTACGTTTACTTCAAAATTAAAAGGGAAACTCGGGTTAAACACAAATAATTGCATGATTTGTAAATATTTGTCGTGCAGCGGGAATCGATGTCTCTATCTACACTCGCAAACAGCTGAATCGACTCACCTCTACAAAAAGTACAAAGTGTAACTTTTTTGGAAAATTACTTGAGTAATGTACCTACTTATACAATATTTTTTAAAGCTTGGTCAATAGGCTTTTAAATAACACCAATAATTTTAATTCATTCAGTTCTTTTTTTTAAATATCGTTATATCCGTGTAAGAATCGAAAATGCGCTTTGTGCGGTAGCCGCGCGAGCGCGTCGCAACTTCCTTTAAAACCCCCCGCAATCAGTGCATACTTATTTTTCGCTTATTAAACGTTGACATAAACACACCTACGCAAGTTACGATCCCCGATTTACAACAACTATCGATACAACATCAGAAGCTGCTCAAGGTGTTGCGAACTAGCAGAAACTAGCGAAAAGTCGCTCGCCGACTAAATCTGAGCAAATCTGCAGTGACAAGGGTGTACAGAAGAATCCAAGAGACTGGTTCTTACTCTAGGAGGCCAGATACCAGTCGGCGCCGGCTTACTTCTGAGAGAGACGACCGTTTTATCGTTTCGACGAGTCTCAAAAAATTACCATCTCACCGGTGTTTCTGTCCAGCAGCAGTTTAGAGAGGTTCGAGGAGTATCTGTAAGTCAATGGACGGTCAGAAGACGATTGAAGGAAGCGAACCTCATTCCAAGACGGCCTGCCAGAGGCCCAAAATTGACCACAGCTCACCGACAAGCGCGCCTTGAATTTGCTCGCGAAAACGTTGATTAGAGTGCTGAGCAATGGCAGTCAGTCCTGTTCACTGAGTGCAGTGTGTGTCTGCATGGCAGTGACAGGAGAGCTCGGGTTCACAGGCGTCCAGGTGAGCGTTTTGCACAGTGCTGTTTTGCCGAAACAGTGCCCTACCGCGGTGGTTCGCGTTTGGATTTTTGTAGAGGTGAGTCGATTCAGATGCACGCGAGTGTATATTACATTTTTAACTAGTATTACCAGCAAAAAATGTGGTCTACCATTTTAAGGTTGAGATTTATTTGAATGTAATTCAATGGATTTCACAGAAACTTTTGTCAAAAATGATAGACCACTTTCTTTGCTAACTGTACCTACTCACCGCGGCACATTTTTTCTAATGCAAAATTATTTCCGCTATCTCACCAGCTGTTACAAGATCAAAAATAATTAAAGGGTTTATTCAATGTTACACAGAAATTCAAAGGTAATTTGACTAAATAGTACAGTATGTTTTTATGAACCAGTAAATGCTGTGCGTGCACGCAGATGACCCCCAGCAGTGCCGTCATAACCGGTGAGAACACGATGCCGCCGTTCTTGAACGCATCGCCCATCGCCAGCAGCCCACTGCCGATGTTACCCCGGAATAGATGCACCATCGTGTCAACGTACCTACAGACCAAAATATACTTCAAACAAAGCCCGCTTCTCGAACACACTCATCAAATACAAGTAGCTATCGGATTAATGCACTAAAAGTGTCTGCGATAAATAACGTTAACGCTCAAGAGTATGGACTCTTGAGCTTTTTTTACATTATTCGGCATTGTGCAGAGTCGTTCACGAGAGACGACACGACAAGCCATGATAGTAAATGTATGAAAAGTATGCAAAATGCACGTAGGCATTTAAGTGCTTGTAATATTAGGTTTTTGACTATCATTAGTATTCATTCCGTGACGGAATTTCGGTTTTTTAACACGTACGGTCTCACCAGTGTCAGTCCGTCCCGGATCTAAAAAGGTCAAAATTTTAGTTTTACTATGTTTTATCGAATAGAATAGAATAGAAAAATATTTATTTAGCGCCACACAATAAACATAAAAATAACAATACAAATTAAAACTAAACTATTGTATATAACAGCCACTCAGCATGTGCTACAGACAAATAAATAGAAAAAATAAATCTATCTGCATTTTTGCAGAGTCTTGGCGTGGTGGCTGGGCCAAATGCATAAAGACCGTATAAGTGTACTTAGTGGGTCGTAAAACCCAACCAACAAAGAAAAAACTTATTACATGAGTAAATAGAGTAGTAATCGTTTATTTAATGTACCTAATACTAAAAAAAACTAACACTTTCGACACCTTTTATCTAACTATATTCTATCTGCGGAAATAATTGTTAAAACTGCATCCAAGTGAGCGTCGGTAAATCGCGATCTTGAAGGGGATTCTAAGCCTTCTAAGACGCTCGAAACACTTATTTGCGTTTTTTTTTTATTTTATTCTTACTTGCATTTGAATACAAACTTAATTTATTGGTAGATTAATGCATTGCATTCAAATACTCACGAGGTAGGGTGTGTAACTTGATGATGTGCATCTTCACCCGCCCCCTTGCCATTCTCTGCTTCATGCTGGTCTTTGATGATTTGTTCTTGCGATTGGAACCTGCTGTTGCCGTCAGATACGCTGCAACCAATATTTTCCGTTTACTCTCTGTAGATCCAGTGATCATGATCCAATTGGTTCTATTGAGATCTTTTTTTCCCAATAAATCTATTTTAAAAAACTACGTCACAAATTGGATCTATTGCATCTATTTAGAAAATGACTAGATCCATATTGGTTCCATTAAGAATATTTTTTCTCATTAAATCTATTTAAAAAAATAGCGTCACAAATTGGATCTACTGAGAATAATTACGAAACTGACGTTATAAGGCCTGATATTTAAATACAAACAACTTTTAAAAATTCAAACTTTTTTTTTTACAAACACCACAAATTTGTGTTATTTTTATTAGTCACATGTTTGTGAAAACGATAACCCGCATACAATAATACATGGCCACCTTTACTGTTAATAATTTTTATTTCGTCTTCATCCATATTTTATGCAATCGGAGAAATAAGCGAATATTGAACTCAATGTAAGTATACTATAATTATCGTCTTGATCAGTTATTGACGTTTGTCATCCTATAAACGAAGGTCATATCAAAGAGACTTTAATCAGAAATTTTCTATTCGTTTTTTTATTTATATTATTACGTTTTTTACCCTAAACATAGTTGACTAAATTTAGTGTTGATAGCAAAGTTTCTGATGAAGACCAGCTGCTCTTTACACTTTAGTCAATCTATTTCTAGCACTTACTTCAATCCCTCACCTAGTATTCTTTTGGTTGTTTCAGTGTGACTACGAACGTAAAGCGTGAACGTCGCGTCGTTGTCTTGAAAATTCTCTAAAATCGGTCTGTCTATGTCGATGCAATGGAAAATAGGACTTGCCTGTGCTATGGTGGCTTGGCGTAGTAGATATATATCTATTAATCCAGCATCTTTCAATTCATCAATTTTTGAATTAATTTATAGTTTATAGAACGTTGTGTATGAGTAAATAAGATATAACTTTGTTTATACTCATTTAACTGCTTTTGCATTTATTTGTTGAATAATATTGGTAGGTATTGTTGTTATTTTTCGACTTGATTTAAATCTATAGTTTGTCAAATGTCATTTTTTTTTAACCTGTTTCGTCCCACTGCTGGGCAAAGGTCTCCCCCAAATCTCTCCAATCATCTCTCTCCTTCGCAATGTCCCACCATCCTCTTTCGAAGGAGTCGAGATCGTCCCGCCAACGTCTTCTTGGCCGACCACGACGGCGCCTTCCATCAAGCTGCCATGATGTTGATATATGTGCCCATTTGTCTGAAGGCATCCGGCTCACATGACCTGCCCAGTCCCACTTTAGCTTGGCCGTTTTTGTACCCACATCAGTAATACCAGTAGTTGAACGCAGTATGCTGTTCCGTACTCGGTCAGTGCGTTTGAACCCGAGAATACTGCGTTCAAATAAATTAAAGTAGGGTAAATAATCGGTTGTGGTTACATAGCCCATGACTCTGGATTTGCGATGTGATGTGTGGAATCTTGAAGATTTAGTTTGTATTATTGTATTTTCTATTGTTTGGCTACCTAGAATAAGTTCCCTTGCAGTCATCATCACCATCATGATAGCCTTCTGATGTTCCCACTGCTGGGACACTTGTCCACTCTCAAGCGAGAGTGACTGGGTATTAATAAATAAATAAATAATAAATAAAATTCGTTTATTTCAGGCATTGTAAATACACCCATATCACCCATATTAATCCACTACGCGGATTGGTGGATTGCACATGTCTTTCAAACTTTTAGTTCTTGGACATGCCGGTTTCCTCACGATGTTTTCTTTTACCGCAATGCAAGTGGCATTGCGCACATAAACTTAATATTCCATGGGTTCATAATTTCATAATCTTCATAGTTTATTTATTTTGTTTGTAAACCTAGGTACATAAAGCTTATGGTAATGCTAACTTAAATTAGAAACTCAAGATTCTGCCCCTTGGGCATACAACAATTTCAACACAGAATTTATAACATGTAAAAAATTTAAATACCAAATAAAAATTATTACAATTACGTCAAAATTAAATTATTCAAATTAAATGTTGAATAAATAAATCAAATGTCAAATAATTTTTTACAATAAAAATAATAATAATGTCAATTAACAAAATTAAAGAAAATATTTTATAGAATATCGTCAAATAGTAAATAAATATAAAAAAAAGTCGTTATAGTTATTATGGGAAATTTAAAATATGATCACTCAAAAATTCATTTGTTGAGTAATACGCTTTTTTAACAAGAATATCACTCAATCTACTTTTAAACTCTTTAATGGGCAGAAGCGAACAGATTTCGGAATTTTATTGTATATTGTTGGTGCCATACAGATTACACATTTACATAGTAATTGAGTTTTGCATTGCACGTTTCGCAGATTGCCCTCTAAGCGGCTTCCAATTGCTAAAGTTTCAAACTTCAACAATTGGAAGCTTGCTTTTTACAAAAACAGACTCTAAAACATATATTGCTTGAAGAGTAAGAAATTAAGAGTTATTAAGAGTAGTAGAGTATCCTGTGATAGAACTCGTCCGGGGAAGGACTACCACCATACCTATTTCTGCCGCCAAGCAGTGGTGCTCGCATTGATGTGTTCCGGTGTGAAGGGTATGGTTTCCGGTGAAATTACTGGCACTTGAGGCTTTCGATCTTAGCCTCAGGGTGGCGACCCGCAAGTGATACCTCTGGTATTGCAAGCTTCCATAGGCTGCGGTAACCGCTTACCATCTTGTGGGCCGTACGCTTGGTTGCCACTTCAGTTGTATAAAAAAAAAAAAAAAGTTTTAGCTTAATGAAGTGATGCTTACAAGTGTCTGATTTATTTAGACCGCTAATTGCTTTCACGCAGCGTTTTTGTACTTTGAATACTTTTAGGGTTTTCCGTCGAGTTGCCCCAGATACACAGTTCCATATCGCAAAACGGATGATACATGGCCGTGATAGGCAGTAAGTAAAGTGGATAAGTTTGACACCTTACTTAGCTTAAACAGAGCATACGAGAATGGTTTCAGTGTTTTAAAATATAGTCAATAGTTAATATGGGGTTTCGAGTTCAATTTATTGTCAATGAGAAGTCCTAAGAATTTGGTCATGTTAACTTCATTTATTTTAGTGCCAAGATAGTTTATATTAATGTCAAGATTTAGTGCACGACTGGAATCGAACCCACGACCTCATGATCGAAAGGCGGGTCACTGCCACTGGACCACCACCCACCAGTGCTCTCCCGCTGCAGTGCAGAACATATTTTTATAATTTTACATGGGTAATTAAATAATTATCACACAACTTGTAAAACGCACTGCAATCACATCATAATATTTATCTATACTTGTTAATAAATAATAGTAAACAATAAAAAAATAAAAAAAATAGTATTATAATATATTTTTACGTATTAACAAAATAGAGCAGGCCGGCGCCGGCGGCGCGGTCGGACACCTACACATCCTCGCACATCTCTGGTGGAAACGCAGCCCTAGGCTGGAATATACATTTGACATTTGCGAGATCCGAAATCCTGATTGAAAAAATTGAATCTTCTAACTTGAAGATAAAGTAAATGTCACATAACTCACGATTTTTTGCAAATATTAAATTTTTTACGAGTATATCACGATGTTTGTATTTTCCTAATAAGTAATATGTCTATGGTACATTTTAAACTACAACTACAGTTTAATAAATATTATACCCCTCAGTAGACACTTCATGTTTGGCGTTAGATATAACAAATTGTTTATTAGCTCCGTACACTAGAATTGAGTTTCGTTCTGGAATACGGACTGTCTTTCACGTGCTGAAATAGTTCTTGGGTCTCACATCACCTATATTTTTTTCTATAATAAGTACTATTTGCATTGGGGCTTGTATTGTATATCTTTAGTATGTGTACTTTGTACGTAATTTTATTATTATTTATATAAATATATGGTTATATTATGTATTATATATTTACCTTACGCCACACTACACAGTCTACACGGGTAAATGCTAAAGGTGGTAGTATCCTACTTAAATTACTTCACCTTAAAAAAACAGTTTTTTCAGAACACTACACTCACGATTGCGGTTTTCACTCTACTAGGTACCGTGTGCTCATTTCAATTATTCATGAAGATTTAAATCGGCGTTATTGTCCTGCGGATAGAGGACTTGAACACTTAAATTAATCGGTAAAACGGTCGAAGAACTCTTTTGATCTGCCTCTGTGCTTTCCTTGGGCGAGTGAGGTAATCTGTCAATGCCGATCCTAATCCTGAAGCAGCCGCAGATACGGCGCTTTGAATCGGCCCGTGCTGCTGCGAGTTAACATGGTTGTCTTGCTGGGGATAGTCTAAAAGCCCTTCAAAATGCTGACCGTTGAAACCATGGTTTCCGTGGTTTCCATGGCTTCCATGATTTCCATGGCTCCCGTGACTTCCGTGGCCTCCATGCCCGTGGTGTTGATTGTTGGGATATGGATAGTGCGGAATGTTTCCGCATCCGATGAAATAGTTGCTCACTGCGTTAATATACGTGTAATCGGGGTGTCCAAACAGCTTCTCTCCGAACCCGAAGGTGCGACCGCAAGGGCTGTATTGTTGTTGTTTCTTTCGTTTTTTATGTTTGTGTTTTCTTTCTAGGTCCTCGCTTTCGATGTCAAAATCCAAATCTCGGGTTTCACCCTTATCTGCTACCACTACCATCAGCAATGCAGAGCACTGGAGAAGTAGAAGAAAATATGCAGCGTTCTAAAAAAAATGCATATGGTTAAAAAAAATTAAAAAAAAAATGTTGCAAATTCCAGCAATGCTTACTTACCATGATGGTGCCTTTTTTTAAATATATGGTTCGGCTGTTGGACCTTGTGGTCTGCGACGCACTGACTTCTCCTTGCTGTTGGAGTATACTGATGCCGAAAGTGAAAGTAACAATATTATGTAACAATACTGTTTTAACGCAATCTACCTTTTGTGGCAATCCAATACATAGTCGTTAGTCTAAAAATGTTAATCCCACGCGGTTCTATTTTTAAACTTCGACTGAAAACAAAGGTTTACGTTTTACACACTACCTTATAAAAAAAAATTATTTAGCCCAAGGATCATCCGGGGATCAACTAAACTCAGCTTGTGAACAGCGAATACACTAAAATTCTAGCCCATTTTATTTAAATCCTATTGACCGTCATCATCATCATCACCATGACAGCCTTCTAATGTTCCTACTGCCAGTAATCCACCACGCGAACCCAATGCGGATTGGTGGACGGCACATGTATTTCGTATTGTTAGTTCTTGGACATGCCGGTTTCCTTACGATGTTTTCCTTCATCGTATGAGAGCACTTTTAAGTGGCATTGCGCAAATATTTTTATGGGTCAGAAAACGAGGTCACTACCACTAGATCACCAGTGCTCAATTGACCGTATTTAATTGAAAATCATAATGTATTTATAGTCAGAGAGATACGTTTCTAATTCCTAATGGCCAAAAGACGAACTGATTTTCAAATCTTGATAACACACAAATCTAAAAATTACAACTTATTTCCTATATAACACCCTACATTTCAAGGAAATTCTTTACGATCCTCGACCTACATACAAAGGTAGGTATTGTTCAAATAATTAGAATTTATTTCATAATGCCAGTTTTTAAGAAAAGCTAAAATTAAAATAAATTTATTTGTAATTATATTTGAACGCTTTTTATGTAAAATTATTCCGAGCTGTCATATGCAGCATGTCATGTTACATGTTTTTAGGATTCAATTATGTGTTCGCATTATAACCTAGTATGATTAAATATCAGGACTACAAATTGTTAGGGTTGGAAATTATAGGATTACTGTATGTTAGGACGTAGACTTTTATGAATATTTAACGTTATGTTTACTAAATATTAGAAGAATTGCATATAGGTGTATTGTTGTTATGGGTGGCTATCATTAGGACAAGGTAATATTAGTACCACAAACAGTATGGGAATCAAAATTATTACTAAAGATGTTATGTTAATTATTAGGGACCCCAAATAGATAAACTGGTTTTGTGAGTTTATTTTAAACTCTAACCCTATATTAAAAAAAATGCTTACTTCTACCTTAATCCGAAATTACTCTTAGATTTGTTTATCCTAAACTAGCGAAGAAATAACTCTATTATTAAACATGTACCTAAGGTCGAAGTAACAATACATGCCTTACTTCGGCGTCGTGGGTATTAACACGTGCGTTATGGCAACCCACATAATGAGGATTGTAGAAAAGTTTTTCACCCATGCAGTCAGCTGGTTACCTAGCAACGCTTTGTTATTCTGATTTTGCTATGCTTTGCTGTGTATCCAATCGTGTCGAATAGCCGTGTTGGCTCAGTGGGATGGGCTCCGACTTCTGATCCGGTCGCAGGTTCGAATCTCGGCGGAGCACCAATTAATTTTTCTATCGAAAAATGTATGTCCGCATTAACACGTGCTTAAAACGGTGAAGGATAAAATCGTGATAAAACACGCGACTTAGAAACACGCGACTTAGCTCCGCATGTACAGTGGTGGCCATATAATTAAGAACGCTGATATAAAGGGATGATTTTTTCCAACTAAGATGCAAAACTAATTGTATGCTTTTTTTTTTATTTCTCTCGGTATCGTAAAACATGTCCATATTACCACTGTATTAATTGATACACATGATTGGCTAAAAATCAATAGGCAAACTTTTTACACTACTTTTAAACAAAGTATTCCTTATTACTGGCTGGTCACGTAATTAAGAACGCTAAGTAGTTTATACCTTTATTCAAATTTAAATAGAGAACACTCAGTCGATTTGTTACTGTTTGTATAATTTTGGCGCAATTACGTGCTGTAAAAGATTAAAGGTGATTGCTTCTTTAGAAAAAACAATGGGAAAAAAAAAAGTTGTGATAAATCTACAAGGGAAGTAATAATAAAACTTCGCCGGAAGAATTGGTCTTATAAAAAGATAGCCGACCATCTGCAATGTTCAAAAACGATGGTTTTCCACGCTGTAAAGCATTTTGCTACGTATCAAACTACTTCGAATGTTCCACGTGTACCTAAACAGAGAAAAACAACTCCTCGAGATGACCGAAACATCGTTCGTATGGCAAAACAAAATCCTTTTAAAGGGTCCAATGAGCTTAGAAAAGAATATTTTGGTGAAAACAACTTTACAGCAATCTCAGCACGCACTATTCGAAGACGTTTGGTAGAAGAAAAATTGCACGGTAGGATAGCAAGAAAGGTATCCATGTTAAAACTTTGCCTCAGGCAAGCCCGGCTTGCATTTGCAAGAAAGTATGAAAACTGGACTGTGCAACAGTGGAAAAATGTACTTTTTTCTGACAAGACGAAAATAAACAGAGTATGTTCTGATGGAAAACGATATGTACGACGTCCCTCGAATACAGCATTCGACCCAAAGTACACGAAAGTTACATTAAAGCGCGGTGGTGGAAATGTGAAAATTTGGGGTTGCTTTTCTGGACATGGTGTAGGACCTGTAAAGTTGATAGAAGGTAACATGGATCAGTTCCAATACAAAAATATACTGGAAGAAACAATGTTACCATACGCTGAAGACGTTCTACCGGTCATTTGGACATTCCAGCATGACAATGATCCAAAGCACACTGCACGCACCGTAAAGGAATTTCTTACAGCGCAATTAGTTTCTGTCTTAGACTGGCCTGCTAACAGTCCAGGTCTAAACCCAATAGAGAATCTGTGGTTTGAAGTAAAGAAAAAGGGTTCAAATACAAAGTGTGGAAATTTAAGAGAGCTGTATGACGTTTTTTTAGAAGAATGGAACTCTATTTCTCTTGCGAAATGTCAAAAATTAATTATTAACTTGTATAGTTTTACTAAACCAGTCAAATTGTGGACTAATAAAGCTTTTGATCAGAGGTATTGGGATGTTACCTTCATATTGGACTCCGTTTTCAGTCAGCCATTTCAGATAATTGTCGATACTTGACTTACGCTGCTTGGGAAAACTTTTAAGCTGAGGAGATTCTTTCATCGAAATTTCTTTCATAACAGCTTCAATTTCTAAATGTTGCTCCCAGGACTTGTTCAAATTAGTGGAAGGTTGGAAGACACTGGTCCACCGCAACACTTTATTGACGAGAACAGCAAGTTCTTTGCGTTTTTGCTGAACAAACCTGCTGTATTCTTTTCCGGAGTTCTTCTTCGATAACTGTTTTGATTGCGATTTTCGCCCCATAAAAAGAAAAATATAAATTTTCTTTAGTTTATCAACGCGGTGGGTATTCAGAGGTGTATTGAGTAAACTAAACTAAGGTAATTTAATCTTTATACGTGGGAAAATAGAGATAAAAATAGAATTGTAAAACTTTTGAAATGTTTTTGTGGAAGCAAAAGTTGTTTTTGTAAGACTGACATCTGACGTTGACTTGACCATTCAGAGAAAGGGCTTTGTAAGTGTCAGTGTCAGGTCAGGCGTCAGGCAGGCACATTCAGTATACAGACGCCACAGGCGCCACAAATTAAGAAGAAAACAGACGCCTTATTTAAAAGAACTACACAAGAAAACCGTTTTTACGCATGGAGTCGCGCAAATGTGTCAGTAAAAAGAAAAGAATAAAGTACTTCATTTGGCGCAGTAGTTCATTTACTTCAGTACTTAGAGGCCTATTACATTACACGATTCGTCGGCACGATGAGCCGTGACAACAAATCGGACGTTCTGTTTACACTACACGATAGCCTCCATAAATCGTCTTTCTCTAAGCTCGATTACATTTCACGATTCATCGTCACGATGAAACGACGACGAACTGCCTAACAGCTATTACACCTTGCGGAAACCATACCCTTCGAACCGGAACACATTAATGCGAGCATTACTGCTTGGCGGCAGAAATAGGTATGGTGGTAGTCCTTTCCCGGTCGAGCTCATCTTATAAATTTTTACTCACTAGCCTCATTTAATAATGGAATTTGTTATGTCAAAATTTATGACGGTCATGCTTAGTCTGTCTCTAAATTAGGTGGCACCTAAGACTAATTATTACTCCGAGTGTAAATTCGAATTAGCTTTCTTCCTCCTTACTTTTTATTTATACTAAATTTATCTACTACTGACTTAAAACTTGGAGTAACGTTGATCATACTTTAGTCCATGTTTATATAGATAAACCAGGGGACTATTTGATGCGACTAACTACTCTCCAAGTCTGTACTCAGTATTTCAGAAAATAAAATAAAAATTGTATAAGGCAGCAAAGTGTAGAGTTGCAGAGTCGTTACGCAAAATTAGTTAGCTTTTTTGAGTAGGTAAGTCAGTGTGTTTCTTAGTTCGTTATAACCTTATTTGGACGGGTTTTAGTCACTTGATACACTTCATTATTTTATTTTCACTGACACATTTCACGCATGGCTACCTAATAATGGTTTCGAATAATGTATGAAAGTACCAGCTCTCAATGTTTTTTTTATGCGTATAAAGGTGCTTTGATTCTCCTTAGTGGCAAGAACGTAAAACCTTAGAGAATGTTACGTCACTCTGACACAACTACGAGCTCTAGTGCGCAGCGCAGGACAACCGGGTCGATGGGAGATCGAATCGGTTACCATGGCGAGGGAACTCGCCTGAAATCCAGGAAGCATACTTCTGCAGTAAAGAAAAAAAGAAAGTAAATACATTTATTGACTCCCAAAAAAAAAATAATGATAATAAGCAATACATAAAAGAAAATTGAACAGTAGGTAATTGAAGAGAAATACCTCTTCTGATATGCCAATATAGGTAGAACTGTTCATGCGCCCATTTATTTCGGTCAATTCACCCGTACCACTAGCTGCCATCCAGCCCCAAACACCAAAAGTTATTCGGCCGCTTCTTCGTGAGGCAAGAACATTTTTTTCTATGTATCGGCAGTTATTGGGCCGCCATAAAGTCACCCGACCATCATCTGATGAACTGAATACTTTCTCATCCGAAAATATAGTATTAGTAAAATAGTGATTCAAGTATTCCTGTGTAAATTGTGGACTTGCATTTTGTGTCTATCCGTCAAAATTGGTTTTCTTGCCGAAATTCTATAATGCATATAATGGTTTGATGCATGTAGCCGTCTTCGGAGTTTTTTTTTTAAATGGGTACCTACGTGATTTTGACACGATTTGGAGGTTACATCGTTTTGGAACCCTTAGCTGTTTACATTTTTATGGAACTTTGTAGCACGACATATTTTTGATAACTAATCTTATTGCTGCTGAATTCACATCTAAAGTCTCATGTGGCCTGTAATTTCACCGGACACCATACCCTTCAAACCGAAACACAGCAATACGAACATTACTGCTTAGCGGGAGAATTAGGTATGAATTTATAATTGAAATATCCTTGTGCAAGGCCGACCTTAAGTATTTAATATGGAAACATTTTAGAATATGCGAATACTTAACCTACATGGCTTATGGGAAAACCACTACGTATTTGGTATTAGGTTGCAGAAACAATTTCGCGATCGGGCGTCCCCCACGTGCGGTGCGCGTGTCCTCTCACGACTCAGCCTTGAACACAGTACCAACCAGCTATACATAGTTGTTATTTACTCTACGATTGAACATAATTGAATTTAGGCTGCATTCCGTCTGAAATTGACGACGGACAGTCTCCTAAAGTCGCGCGGACTCGCGCGTTGATATTAGCATTGTATTTGTGTTATTTGTGTGAGCATTCGACTTATGACCTTCCTCTCAGTCAGAGATACCTCAACCCACAGCAAATGGTGACCGCGGCAGATACTATAGTAGTACTTACACCTCTCAAAGCTCCTAGTTCTGCATTTCATGAGACTAGCGCAGTTGACGACGGACAGTCTCCTACAGTCGCGCGGACTCGCGCGTTGATATTGCTCCCCATATTGTCGGCACTTTCTGTCCTCATTTTTTTTGTATCAAGCTTCACATCGTGTACAGCCTTACTCCATATTGCAAATAGCGTTGAACGGGATTATACATAAGTCGTTCCTTGAAAAGTGATTGTAAAATCCGTGCTAGCAGATTTTGTTTGTACGTTTGTGCCTGTTCTGCCAATAGCCTAATTAATAAAGCTAATTGCCTTGGGATTGAGTGTAAGGTAAATATGATATTGGCAATCTGAATACCAATATATCTCACTAGATCCATTATGGACTTGGACAATGGATCTAGATTAAAGGATGTCATGTGCAATCCACCAAACCGCATTGGGTCAGCGTGGTGGATTAAGGCATGTCATGGCACAAACGATAATGATTAAGTTGGTGGATTAGACACAATCACTCTCGCTCGAGAGTAGGCCGTTGTTCCAGCAAAGGATCATTAAAAGGCTCAATTTCCTTTTCATTAACTAACGCTACGCGCTACGCAACGCGTAGCAATCTGGATAAACGGAAAAGTAGTATATGACACTAATACATTGTATATTGCTACGCGCGACTGATTCAGTTTCGAACGGTATGCAACCTTATTTAGTTACTTGTTTTACGTGACCAGTGACCACCAGTAGGTAGAACAATAAGTAAATAATAAGCTTGCGCTTGTCACCGTAACGATAACACGTTCTCTGTATTGCAAGGTTGCTCACTTTATTTAGTTCCGTCGTCGTTTTTAAAGCAAAAGTCGTTTGTGCAAAGACAAATTCGGGAGAGCGAAATCCCTACATCCATCATTATCCTCCCGCATAGCCCACCATTTTATTAGTTGCGAATAATGTTAGATTAGCCTTCATTTTATGGGTCTTAAATATTTATTTAACTACCTACTTTAAAATTCTTAGAAACAAAGACGATGACAGATTTGTTAGAATATATGTTTAGAATATTTTTATGAATATAATATTATATGAAGGCTTGTACCAATTACTTATAAAAAAACTGCTTGCTAAGTAGAATTTTACCGTAAAACTAAATCGCACGTTAAAAACGTTATTTTTATGTGTAGAATCCGTTTTTTTAATATTATCAACTAATGATGAAAAACCATTATCTACCTACCTACCTGGTAAGTAATAAATTAAGTGGTTACCAATGTTGGTTTATCCGTGTTAACTTTGATAATGATAACTCTCCCCTTTTTAAATAAACATGCGTGTCATAGATTTTTATCTATGACAGGCATGTTTACTTAAAAATCTGTCTTTTGTCAGACTTATTTTTTTAGATAGATACGTAAAGTTTTGTATAGGACAGGGTTTGCGAAGAAAGAAGTTGCGAGTTCAATCTTCTATGACGTTAAAATGTTTGCATTGACCAGCAAATATTGGTTCTGGGCTGGGTCTATGTGTTTCTGTTACAAATAAGTATTTAAAAAAAGTGTATTTTATCGGTTATTTGGTTCTGTAAAAAATGTACGGAGGTACTTAATAATTATTTTTAAGGTGCAAGTACAAAAAAAAAATCATACATTCATAATTTTTATTATTTCAGAACGATCGGCTCGAGTGTTCGTTCGTAGAGAATCACTGCCATGGCCTACTAATACGGGGAATCTCAAGTTTGTAGAGGTTAGATTAGAGATCCGTTTAAATGCTTTATCAGACCATCTAGCTATCGTGCAGATACTATTGTAAGGTGATGGATGACTGATGGATGATGATAAATCTATAATATCTATAATAATATTATAAAAAGAGAAGATTTGTATATTTGCTTGTTACGAATAAACTCAAAAACTACTTCGTTCGGTCAGATTTTAAAATTCTTTCATTATAATGCCTAAGGACCACTGCATACCTGTTATCTTGGCTGAAAGAAACCATGCTACCGCTGATGTGACTTATATCATTTATTTCTTTTGTCTTCATTTTATCTGAAATAAAGAAATTAAGTTGTTATTCTACCCTTTTAAATTTAATAACATCATGGTTTATTTTGTTCATTTATTTTTTTTCGCCTTGTAAGAGCTTAGTTTCACTCATCCCTAAAGAGCAAACACAGTGACCTTATGCATAAAAAACGATTAATTTAGCGGTTTGCAAAGTAGTGTCTACCCTTGTCATTCCTTTGTCAATGAGAAAATACGTAATTAGCTCGCAGAGGACCAAGTCTTAAAAAAAATAGTTTGCTAAGAATGTCACCAAATCTATTTACATTTGGTCAGTAGCGGGTCACCACTGACTTTGCTCGAACTCGGAGTCTGACATAGACATTAAGTCAGTAGCACTGACGTTGCTACTGACTTAATGTAACTTAACGACTTCAAATTCTGATGATAGATGGATAATCATCAGGTAGGTACGTACCTAGGTACGCCTCAGGGAGCTCTCACTTGTCTGTTTTATTGTTCATAGTTCTTTAAAGATAACTGATTAAGTTACACGTCATTATGTTTAAATAAGTACATACAATACACGTTAAAAATATAAAATTTACCTTTTTACATTGACGGTCGGTATTCATTTAATTAATAATTATTAAATATAATCCAAATTAATAAATAAATAAAACGAAATAAAACCTTAAATAAATATTATTAACCTTGAACTACATACAAGAGTTCATCCACCCTGTAAAAGGATTTCTCGATTAGCCAATTTTTAAATTTATTTTTAAAAAATTGCAACGAAGGTGCTTCTGTCACAGACACAGGGAGGCAATTAGCGTATATACCGCCGCCGGCCCCATGACGTGAACAAGCCTTAACGTTTTAGTAAGGCGACGTTTATTGTATTGAAATTTACTAAACTAATGTTAAACTAATGTTCATTAAAAATTGTTTTTTTTTATGGCCTTGCTGGATGCGGGTTCATTGCGGATATGCGACACACACACGCTTGAGGATAGCTTCCCACATGTTGGCTGATTACTTGATGAGATAATGTAGTTTTTATTACTAAAATGCCAGTTTCTCGCACTTGGCAAGACGCTCATTTTGTGATGATTACCTACCTGTGCGGGCGACCATGACGATCAAGATCGCCTAAGACCCGGTAAAATCTTCATGGTCGCTACTCGCTTTACTGCAGACCATATTACACGTATAACACATAATTATATGTACCTAAGTATTGTAATTTGGTTTAATTAAATATAAGATACCATGAAAGTAATACGCAAAATAATGCGCCCTGGAACTTAAACGAGTAAAAGTCTAATTGTACTTGGGTCAATACGTCTAAATGTTCTAGCGACCTTTAGCTATGATCCTATAACACAATAGTACACTGCCAAAATGTGCAATCGGCATAACGTGTAATGGTCAAATTGTCTCACGGCCTAAACCTATGTCAATCTACCTTACGTTAATACGCTAGTGCCAAGATTGCTGCACAAATACAAAAACTCGAACCCTAATAGCCTCTTACGACATAGGAAGTGTAAACTTCACTACTATTTCAGGACTTTGTAGAAAGAAGAACAGCATGATGTTTCAGGTACAGAAATACTTTTTCTTTATTCGACCAACGTAGGTACTTTTCACAATGTTACTTGTTCGACGATCCAAGCCAGAATGAATCTCCGACCTTTTCGTTCGTTCTTTATTTTTCTATCTCAAAAAAACGGGCTCATCGTACCACCTTTTTTTCATTTGACAGATAAAGAACCAGCGACAACGTCAAAGTTACAAAACAGTTGCTAGCATTAAATAATATCGAGTATATCCATAGATATCGAGACTTGAGTAATTTATCCAAAAACGAAATACATTTATTTTCAACAAATAAGCAACCCTAACAATCGTCCATTCTGACAACGTGTGCGTCCCCGCACACGACCCCAGGTGGAACCCTAACAATCGGATATTTTTATACAAGCCAATATTATCGAAAAAATATTATATGAATCTAGCGTTACTCTTAAGATAGTTTCTAAATACATTAGCTCAGTTACTTAAATGTACGATAACAATTATACCATCTTATACATAATATTCATGTACTTATAAAACATATTTAAATGAGAACATATATTATCAACTTTAGTATTATTCAGTCCTGATCACTAAATTGCTAGTAGGTACATACTTTATCAATAAAAACAATTCAGGCTAGTGGACTACAAGACGGTCGATTTCCTGTGTGTATGATAGCGCTGATAACAAACTCAGACCGATCGACTCGGTTCCCCGTGGTCGCTAAAAAACTTAGTAAAAAAAACAATCGAATTCGTCAAGTTGATACACACAGGATGATCGACTACCTGTGGTAGCACTGTAAAATAAATAACACAGACCGATCAATTCGGTTCCGTATTAAAAACTTAAGTAAAAGACGTCAAGTTAACGCTCACAGAAAGATCGATTCCCTGTGGACGTAACAAACGACGTAGAATAACATAAAAAAAAACTGTTTGATTCAGTTTGCACGTTTACTATCGAATCATCATATCAAAAAACGCTCAATTCGTCAAGTAGACACACACAGGATGATCGATCACCTGTGGTGATCCTTTCATCAATCGATCGATTCCCTGTGGGAAAGCTGTAGAATAACAAACACAGACCGACTTATTCTGTTCTGTGACAGTTAAGTAACGAATTAAGTCATCAAGTCGTCGCTCGCAGGATTAGTGGCGCCTTCTTTCATCTGGTGCTCACAAGACGATCGATTACGGAGGGTTCTTCTCAGCATGGGCAAATCAAAACACGAACCGATCGATTCTCGTGTTTGATCTGAAACAACGAAATAACTTATCTGTAGTTAAACATGCTCAGTAACACAGTAACATTAAAGTTTAACAATCGCTAGTTCAAATCAATCAATCCTTTATATCAAAAACCTATTACTCTAAATTTTTCTTATCTACTTTGTTCAGAGTAAAATCCACTTCTGCATTCGTGACGGAACTGAATAACGATTCGAAGGAGTTTAGTTTCTTTTTTTTTTAACAACATTAAACACAGAGCATTGCCGTCAGTAAGCAAAACTATTTAAAATAACGTTTGAGCAACTTACCATGACCTTTTATCGAATCGGTGTCCAGTTTGGTTTTGCTACCCTATTGTACTCACATCACTAGAATTGGCCTATCTTCGACAACTCTCGAAACATCTCGAAACTACTGTATCAGACATTCGATTCAAGCAATAGAAGCAATCTTTAACAAGGCCAAAAACTGGGCATCAACATCAATTGAAGAAAGTCCAAGAACATAATTGTTACTTTGGATAAAACGCCACAACACGACATGTGTATGCTTGTACTATTCTAATAGCGTAGAGTTAAAAACTTATTTTCGCGATATTGTTGGCCAATAGAGTAACGATCGTTAGCAATGAATGTTAACGGAGAAAAAGACGAATACTTTTCGACGACTTTCTAACATGACGGGACATCGAATACAGTGTTACTCTTTCTTAAACACAAATAGAGAAATTACGAAGTAATGCGATTTCTAAATCTTTGACTTCCTCGACTTTATCGACTCCTTCGGCTCCCACGGCTCTCTCGACTGTTGATTTCCTCGATTTTCTCTTCTCTTTGACTTCCTACCTCGACTTCCTCGACTCGCTCGACTCGCGACGGCTCCCTTGGCTTTCTCGACTTCCTCTTCTCCTAGACTTCCTCGATTTACTAGGCTTTCACGGCTTCTTTAGCTTCCTCGGCTCTCTCGGCTTCCACGGCTTCCACGTTTTCCACGGCTTCCATGTTTTCCACGGCTTTCATGTTTTTCACGGCTTTCACGTTTTCCTCTGCTTTCACGTTTTCATCGGCTTCCACGTTTTCCTCGGCTTCCTTGTTTTTCTCGGCTTTCTTGGCTTCCACGTATTCATCAGCATTCTTTGACTTCTACGAATTCTGTGATTTTTACGACTTCTGTGACTTCTGTGACTTCTAAGACACCTACGACTTCTACGACTTCTTGTAGCTTCTGCGACGACTTCTTCAATTTCTATGACCTCTTCGACCCGTGACTTCTGCGACTTTTGAGTCTTCTACGACTGCTACGACTTTTACGACTGCTACGACTTCTAAGACCTACGACTTTTTAACCTCTTCGACCTCTTTGACCTCTTCTTTCGACTGATTTGCTGATTCGCCTGACTCGGCTTATTCGATTGATTCGGCTTATTCGGCGTATTAAACTGATTCGGCGTATTTAACTGATTTGGCGTATTCAGTTTATTCAACTTATTCGATTTAAGACTATAACTTATCTGATTGATCCGACTTATCTGACTTATCCAACTGATCCGGCTGTACCGACCGATTTGGTTTATTCAGCGTATGATCAACTAATTCGGCATATTCAACTGAATCGGCGTATTCAGTGTATTCGATTTATTCGATTTACGATTATATAACTTTTGATTAATCCGACTTTTCCAGCTGATCCGGCTGATCCGACTTGTTTTATTCCTTCTCTGACTTATTCGACTCCGACTTGACTTTGACATTGACTTCGACTTTGACTGGACCTCGACTTCGACTTTGACTGGACCACGACTTCGACTTTGACTGGACCACGACTTCGACTTTGACTTTGACTTTGATTTGACTTTGAACTTGACTTTACTTTGGACTTGACTTGACTTCGACTTTGACTTGACTTCGTCTTTGATTTGACCTTGACTTCGACTTGACTTTGACTTTTACTTGAAGTCAAGTAAAAGTCACTTTGACTTTGACTTGACTTATAATTGACTTGACTTTTCGGCTTGACTTGACTTGACTTCGTCTTACTTCGACTTTGACTTCGACTTACTTCGACTAAGACTTACTTCGACCTTAACTTACTTCGACTTCGACTAACTCGACCTCGACTTACTTTGACTTTGACTTACTTCGACTTCGACTTACTTAGACTTTGACTTACTTAAGCTTCCGACTTACGACATCGACTTATTAAACTTTCGTCTTATTAACCTTCGGCTTATTAAACTTAGACTTATTAAACTTAGACTTATAAAACTTCGACATTATATAAACTTCGACTTATTAAACTTCAACTTATTAAACTTCGATTTATTCAAGTTTGATATATTCAACTTTGATTTGTTCAACTCCGATTTATTCAACTTCTATTTATTTAATTTCGATTTGTTCAACTCCGATTTATTCAACTTCTATTTATTTAATTTCGATTTATTCAACTTTGATTTATTCAACTTCGATTTATTCAAATTCGATTTATTCAACTTCGATTTATTCAACTTCGATTTATTCAACTTCGATTTATTCAACTTCGATTTATTCAACTTCGATTTATTCAACTTCGATTTATTCAACTTTAATTTATTCAATTTTGATTTATTCAACTTTGATTTATTCAACTTCGATTTATTCAACTTTGACTTATTTAACTTAGTCTTATTTAACTTCTATTTTTTTTTTCAGCTTTGATTTATTTAACTTTAATTTATTCAACTCACGACTTATTTAATTTCGAATTATTCAACTCCGACTTATTCAACTTCGACTTATTCAACTTCGACTTATTCAACTTCGACTTATTCAACTTCGACTTATTCAACTTCGACTTATTCAACTTCGACTTATTCAACTTCGACTTATTCAACTTAGATATGTTCAACTTAGACTCATTCAACTTTGACTTATTCAACTTCGATCTGTTCAACTGCGACTTACTCAACTGCGAATAATTCAACTGCGACTTATTCAACTGCGAATTATTCAACTGAGACTTAAAACTGCGACTTATTCAACTGCGACTTATTCAACTGCGACTTATTCAACTGCGACTTATTCAACTGCAACTTATTCAACTGCGACTTATTCAACTGCGACTTATTCAACTGCGAATTATTCAACTGAGACTTAAAACTGCGACTTATTCAACTGCGACTTATTCAACTGCGACTTATTCAACTGCGACTTATTCAACTGCAACTTATTCAACTGCGACTTATTCAAATGCGACTTATTCAACTGCGACTTATTCAACTGCGACTTATTCAACTGCGACTTATTCAACTGCGACTTATTCAACTGCCACTTATTCAACTGCGACTTATTCTACTGCGACTCAACTGCAAATTATTCAACTGCGACTTATTCAAATGAGACTTACTCAACTGAGATTTATTCAACCGAGACTTATTCAACTGCAAATTATTCAACTGCAACTTATTCAACTGAGACTTATTCAACTGAGACGTATTCAACCTTCGACTTATTCAACTGCAACCTTGACCACGACCTCTACCTGTATCGTGACCTCGGCCCTGATCGTGACCTCAACCTTAAGCTCGACATTGACCTCGACCTCGACCAAAGTAAGACCATCTGGTAGGTACATCGATAATACTGCAGTTCTTCGTTTTGTAATATAACATAATGGTATACTTCAGAAATACCTGATAGACAGACACTCACGATTTGACATAACGATCTCGATAGAAAATCTGAAATCACTCCATGCAACAATATAAACTAACAGAGCGCGCAAGCAAGACACACTTCCAATCTGAGCAACGCCGCGTAAAAGCTACAATCGTCTATACTATAAACACAATGACTTCGATGGAAGATTACGATCGAGGAAACATTCGATGTTCCGCGCACTAAAGCATTAGAGTATTGGGATGGGTGATCGCTAGCAGCGGGAAAGCTAAACAGTCGGTCCCAGACATTCCTAAGTTGCTAGGCTATAACGGAGGCCTTCGGGCGGCATCGGCCGTCATCAGAGTTAGCCACTGACTTATAAAATTTATTTACTTTATGGATACAGTAGTGTCTCATCGTCCTATCAAACAACACTCGCTTGCCTTCCCAAATTCAAACATTATCAGCCTTGAAAAATCTCTAATTTCGAACTCTAATTTCTAAACTCTATTTTCGATTCGAAACCGTACATAAATAAGGAAAGACTACGTAACCTTTGCTTTTCCGCGTCGATACGCGGCTCAGAATTGTGGCGTCGCTGCCTGCCCTGACGAAACTCGCCGTCCATGGCTGGTGGCGCACGGCGATGCCGCTCCGATGCACGAAGTCGCCGGCGCAGTCAGCCCTTCCAGCAGCTCGACCAGCTCCTGACTCCGCACCCACTCTTGGTCCCGCTCAGCGCCGCCGACGCCGGGGCCGCAGACCCGAACACGGCATCGACCTCGAGAAAGCACACGGCGATGCCGACGATTCGGCAGCTGCGTTTCAAATCGACCCTGTGATCTGATTCGTTCATCGTCTGAAAAGGATTGCGTGGCATAGCAATCCCAGAAAAAACACGTTTTAGAATAAAACATTTTGAGGGTAGTTCTAAAATAAAATATATTTTAGAAAATCATTCTACGAAAAACAATATTAGCTAGGTACAGGATAGAATCTAGATAAATTAGCCTTATCTAGGCATCTTACGAATAATAATTTTATGAAAATCGATCATGACAGTAAACCAAACTTACGGTTACCGGTAAAGGTTACTCGAGAAAAATACGAATCTAAATCTAACAGCACAGACTACTAACAAAATTGGTGACTGTTTCAACATCAAAAATTCAAAATCCGAAAAGCTAAACAAAATTTAATCTTTGCAACGAAATGGGCGTGTACTTACTATTTATTTAAGTTAGTCTCGATCCCGGCTTCTGAAATGTAAACTTCACTACTATTTCAGGACTTTGTAGAAAGAAGAACAGCATGATGTTTCAGGTACAGAAATACTTTTTCTTTATTCGACCAACGTAGGTACTTTTCACAATGTTACTTGTTCGACGATCCAAGCCAGAATGAATCTCCGACCTTTTCGTTCGTTCTTTATTTTTCTATCTCAAAAAAACGGGCTCATCGTACCACCTTTTTTTCATTTGACAGATAAAGAACCAGCGACAACGTCAAAGTTACAAAACAGTTGCTAGCATTAAATAATATCGAGTATATCCATAGATATCGAGACTTGAGTAATTTATCCAAAAACGAAATACATTTATTTTCAACAAATAAGCAACCCTAACAGAAGAAATGAAATGTTGTTATTCTAACACCCCACGGGTACTTTAAACTAAATACTTACCTACTTCAGTTAGGTTAGTAAATAAAATATGTAAATAGTGTACTTATTTCAAATTTAACTTATTACTTATGTGTAGCGGAGTCGCACGATACTTTTTAGATTGTGAGTAATCGAAATCTCATTATTGTCTAATTGCTTCAATAGTTTTTTATATTCAATATCAAAAATTACGTCCGATTTCCTCCGTTTTTGCTTTTCAAGTAGTGAATTTCTTATTCTTGTGTCCTGATATTTACTTTCCTTTCGGAGCAATTGTATAAACAAATACAAGGTAGGGTTTACACGCTTCCTTTTAAGCGACCGTGCCGTGCCATGCCTCAAGATTGTTGTTAGTACGTGTCGCTGGTCACAATTGCCGATTTCAGCAATAAGCGATGGTGATAACCACTGGTTATCAAAATATGTTTATAACTTTTGCACTATCTCTGAATGTTCAATCGTGTCAATGATTTCATTCCAGCCAGTAGATATCAAATGTGACGGTAAAAATGGTAGTATTTTTCAAAAGTTTAATTCTATTTTTAGTGGTGTCCAATATCAAATATTTTCCTTTTATCCATACAGCACGATTATAGTGAAAAGCAACCTGTTCACAGCCTTATGTTATGCTCATTCAAAATCACACTTACAGGTTTTTATAGTAAATTTTAGTTCATTTTTAACAAAAGTAAACATTCGCTCAATGTATTCACAGTTTTATAATGTGGTAGTAAAGCGTAAATACGGACACCATGTTTGTCTCCTCGCTTGTGCTGTAGTAATCTAAGTGAATGGTGAATAATTGTTTGAATGGACTTGGGACCACCATAAACGTACCGTCCCCAAACAGCATGTCACTTGCACAATATTTTATTTTTTCTCAATATTTTATTGCACTTAATATTTTAAATCCAATTTGGTGCAAAATAGCAAAATTCCTGTTCGTGTCTTTTACTTATGAAATTGTTGTTTTGCATACTGGCCATTTCAAATCAAATTACCTAACTTTTGTTTGGCTATATTCAAGACATTGAGAATGACTTCGATTGACGTCATTTCCTAAATAAATCTGTTGTTGAATAACATGATCCGGTTGTGTGAGTTCTCAGTGGTCACCGAGTTATTGACCCAAACCAAATCAATGCAAGAATCATGTTTATATCTTAATAATTTCATATGGTTTCCCTATAAATAAATAATAAATAAAATCTGTCAGACGACCGATGTGGCGCGGCGGGCGATGGTCCGCCTGCGAAGCAGGAGGTTGCGGGTTAGATTCCCGTCTTGGAACGAATTATTGTACGATCTGTATATTATTATTCTGGGTGTTTTAGGTAGTTTAAGTATAATATTTTTGTTAGCTATATACAGGGTCATTCATTATCAACCTGACAAACTTAAGGGATAGGTTCCTTCCGCACATAAAAAAATTTTTTTTTAAGTATATTTTGTCTTAAAAATCCCAAGTTAACAAAAAAAAAACAATTACGTTTTTCCGCTTAATTATTATTTATCATTGTTAGAAATCGAGTTAAGCGACGTAATAATAAAATATTTGAGTGTACGCGCTCCGTAGCGGGTCAAGGACACGCGCAGGTCAAGCGCGGGTTATTGACCCGCCGTTCATTGACCCGCGGTTCACTGACACGTGCCGAGCGCTGCCTTTTCGATTTCTAACAAGGAAGCGCGCGGTTCACTGACACGTGCCGAGCGCTGCCTTTTCGATTTCTAACAAGGGTAACTAATTATTAAGCAGAATTACATAATTTTTATTTAAATATAAAAAAAAACGTTAAGAAAAAAAAAAGTACAAATATTTTTTTTTATGTGTGGTTAAGTTTGTCAGGTTGATAATGAATGACCTTGTATTAGTCATTTAGTACCCATAACACAAGCTCTGCTTAGATTGTGGCTAGATGATGCTATGTGGATTGTCCAGCATTATTTGTTTATTTGTTTGGTTCACTATTTTTTTCTTTCCTTCCTATAAGTATTGCGTTGCTCCTAGCTCTGTATATTGTGTAGGTATGTGTAAGATTGATGTGTTGCGCGATTATTTGGTTTTGGTTTCGAATTTACTATGTGTGAGTTCGTGGTGATCGTAGTGTGGGTGGTTGAGTTTAGAGTGTTAGCGGAAGAGGTTTACCTCTTTAATTAGTAAATAATAAATAAAACAAGTAGTTTTTATACATTTTAAGGTAGATAAAAGTTTGTGTACACAGGATAACAGGTATTCCTCATTATGGAATGGAGTTTTGCATATATCTTTGTTATACAGAAGAAAACAGGTTTTCCTCTATTTTTAAGAGCGCGAGCGTCTTGTAGCGTATCTGATTACGTTAAATTTATATTCAATAAATTAAGTGAATAAACATCCCACTGTCCCCATTAACCCCCGTTAATGGGGACAGTGGGATTTTAGGAGGCATCGGAAATACACGACAATAATTCGATGTTTATTCACTTAATTTAAGGGGTTAACAGAGGGATTATAATAAAATAATTAAAAAACATTCTTGTTGTCTCCATTGTCAATAATGTGATAGTGAGAACAATAAAACTTTATGTGGGTCTTAAAACAATGAGCATAATTTAGCAAAACAAATATTAACTTTACATTTATGAATGAAAGATAAACGAATAAAATTCATCATTTGATTTGATTGAAAAGATTTGAAGAATGAGTTCACGGAAGGCTCATTTGAGACAGTGTTCTTCGAACTACAATTGAGCGGTGTTTAGCAGAAAGCGACCATCGACAAAAACTCGTTTTGGGATATGGCCAGTTTTATGTTTTTATCTAAAGATGCTAAAGTCAAAATATAGGTTAATAGCTTCATATAGAAATATTTGGTTAATAGTTAACAAATAAACTATTTGATAGTTTAAATAAACTATTTGATAGTTTAAATAAACTATTTGATAGTTTAAATAAACTATTTGATACTTTATTATTGCCGAAATTCTTTGTTTTGATATTAAATAACGGCATTTAGTTGTAGTCGTTTTCTTTTTTTTCCAATATTTTTATATTCCTATTTCAGCAGAACACGACTATACTCTATGGTCGCTTTTAGTTTAATTAGTTTACTTTCAAACATTTATTAAAAAGACAGCCAATCTAATGGTTTCATTCTGCGAAACACTTGATGACATTAATATTAGTTAAATAAACTTAAAGAAACAGTCGAACAGTTGAACCTCACTTGTTCAGTCAACTGAACTATTCAACTGGAGTAAACGAAAAAATTACTGTCGTTGATAGGATTTATTTTAAATGAATAAACAATAAAAACAATACGACAAAAACAGTTTTAAATATAAAATCGTTTATTCATTTCAAATAAATGTCACTGTCTTTACTAGCTACGTATCTATTTATCTCTTTAAACGCAGTTTCACATCATTAAACTGATTCAGTTAGCATAAGCACTACATCCTACCCACACAACTTTTATTTTTATGAAGGAAGGTCGCTTTCTGCAAAACAAAAGTTTTGGCTTAAAATATTGCCGTTTGTATGACCTAACTATACCATCGTGAGTGACTTATGGTCTCATTTTGCTAAATCAACGTTATCCGCAAAAAAATATTTTGCAACAAGCGACCATTGCAATTATTCGCAATGGTCGCTTTTTACAAATCAGTAAAGTAAACTTCTTAATCGAAAGTTATTTTGCAAAAGGCAGCCAACTTCAATGGTCGGCTTATGCTTAACACAAAATTTCCATTTCATGGTTTTTCCTGTAACCAACGATATTGGCGTGGTCGTCTTCAGCACAAATAATAAATGATAACGGTACATATGGTTTCATTCGACAATTTGATATCTCGAGTTTGAAATGTGCTAGGCATGTCTCTGCAAAATGAAGAGAACACTAGATCTTATACCCTGAGCATTAGAACTCATTTTTGCAAAAATCGACGGTGGTCGCTTTCTGCTAAACACCGCTCAATTTATCTACCATCTACATCTAAATACCTATGTCTGATTTACAAATGCTTCCTATTGTATCTTGTAAAAATTTAATAAACTATTTATTTATTTATAATTATTAATTATTAACTTCAGCGCCCAATGCAGCAACGTTATAATCATCGCGTAATGTAGTCGAAAAATTATTTGGTGCTTAAAAGCAACGATTTCTGATATTGCCGGGGATAACGCGGGCGAGGTTCGTATGCCACTATCTAAACTACAGCTGCTTTTGCTGTATCATGGATCTTCATATTCCTAACTGGACGGATTCCCAATATTTTATAAAGTACCAATTTTACAGATTTCCAAGATATGTAACACTGATTCTTGTCTTACCGATTTTCGATTCGAAGGAATTTCACGTTCTATCTATAATCCTGTGAATTCGAATACCGCAAACGAAACTACAGGCTGATGCTAGTATGCTATATTATATTTTGTGCTCATCAGTATTCCACAAGTATTATGCAGTGGAAAATAAACGGTCAATTTCCTGGTTGTTAGCTACTAGCCTTGGACTAGCTTGTGGTGATTATTGCTTCACGTGGTCGCTGAACGTAATGAAATGGTTGCTGCTCTATGCAACGAGAGCTTCCTATCCCCCTTTAAAGTGCAATTTATTTATTTTTACGCACGTTAGCAGTAGTGTTATCCTGTAAATATTCAGACAGGGGCGAGGGGCATGGACCTTTGAAGTGCAATTAATTTATTTTCACTTACGTTAGCAGTAGTGGTATTATAAGCAAACCACATCACTCAAGAGTCTCCGCGAGAGGCGTAAAACGCGGAGAATGCGCGGGGTCAAGCAGTAGGTGCACATAACTTGCCAGCTCACAATCCCCGCGTCTTCCGTTATTACCTTTAAAACTCTCAGGGAGACATCTACTTCATTGAAAACCAAATGCCACGACCCAACTTTCGAGGTATCTCGAAAGTTGGGTCGAGGCATGCACGGATAGTGGCAAATGCTGAGGATGAAACACATTCGTTCCACTTCGTAGCGTCTTCTGTACCTTGGGTAGCTACGCTCGCTGGACTGCTACGTCTGTTATCTCTTGGTTTTAATATGCATGATTTTTTTCTTTTTTTATCGTCTTTCTTAGATATTGTTTTGTGACCTTGTACTTTCTTGTCTCTATTTCCTAGACCGCCACAATGGGATGTGTTAACTCACATTTTTCATATAGGGACAAAGTTGCTGCACACTCAAACCCTTTTTTCCGGTATTAGTTTTTAGAAATTAATATGTTGTCTTATAGGCTTGAACCGCTGTAACGTTTTGGTTTGTTAATGGGATGTTTTCAGAATGTTTGTCGTCCTTTTGTTAGTACCAGTGTCAGAATTTGTGTTTATAAACGTCTTCATCACGTTGTCTACGGTGCTGTCTATGTGTGTGCAATACCTCACGAGAAAATCCTCTGACATGCCAGCCACATCAGCAGGTATATAATTAGTAAAGTAAAGTAAAGTAAAGTAAAGTGAAAAAGTTTATTTCTAGACAGTTGATACATAGTAGCATACGAGTACATTTAGATCATAAGTCTTCGAAAATGGCCGCCATTCAGCATTTGCTAAAGCAGCGTACATATTACTTTAGCGCTGGTCTTCCATGGCGCCAACGGCAACTGCGGAATACTAGTCGCCGCTTTTAAATAATTAAAATAGTAGTTAGATATCCAAGATAAATGATAACAAATGAATGTACGAAAATATTGAAATGGCAGCAAAAATAAAAAAACAAGTAAGTAAAAAAAAAACATCAAGTATCTAAAACAAACCAGATTGAGACCCAGAACGACTACCTAAAGTGTTTTCTAAGTGAGTTTTTAAAAGTCCAAATGGAAGAAGAGTTTCTTATGAGTGGAGGCAGATTATTCCAACATTTCGTGGCAGCATATTTAAAACTGCCACAAAAGGCAGCCGTTCTGTGTCGGGGACAAATAAGTCGAGGGGCAAATCGGATGAGACGATCTGAGAAATAAAGCTTTTCATATAGATATTGTGGTTGCTGGTTTGTAATTATACCAAAAAGCAGAGTAGCGAAGTGTAGAGTTCGACGAGATGACATTCAAAAGACCATTGCTATTAATATACGGTGAAATATGAGTCCGGCGCCGTACACAAGCATTCTGTATGCGTTTAATTAGTTTTTTAGTGCGAGCTAATAAGCATTCTCCAAAAACATTGTCAGCGTAGTTTAATTTAGATAAAATAAGCGAATCGCATAGTAGAACTCTTAAATCAGTGCTGAGATTATCACGCATCCGATACAATACAGACAGACGATAGAAACAATTTTGGACCGTTTGTAACACATGTTTTTCAAAATGCAATGAACCATCCATTAACAGACCTAAATTTCGGGCTTCAGTAACACGATCTATACGGACATTATTTAGATACACTTTGGGATCTTGTAAGACTATATTTGTAATATGATTTAAGATTCAAGAATCAAGAATTTAGTTTTGAAAGGATTCAAAATCAAACAGTTTGATTCGCACCAGTCGACCACACGCTTTAGATCCTGATTTAACTTATTTACCGCGTTATTAATTTCAGTGGGTTTAGAAGATACATAAAGCTGAAGGTCCGCATAGATATGGTATTTACAATTTTCAAGTTTCAAAATAACATCTGCACAGTATAAAACAAATAGTATTGGACCAAGTATAGACCCCTGAGGAACTCCACGGGTCACAGGCAGAGTAGCAGAAAAAAACTTTGTGCCATCTGAATTGTAAAGTTCCACCAATTGAGAGCGCTCAGTCAGTTAGCTTGCGAACCATCTTATCACTGTATTGCCAAAACCATAGTAAGTAAGTTTAGATAGCAAGAGTGACACATTTATGGTATCAAACGCGCGTGAGAAATCTAAGAGTGCCAAGGTTAACCACCACCATCTTAAGCAGTCAGTACATCATCTACAACGTCCAGTCGCAGTGCTGTGTTTCCTTCTAAAGCCCGATTGCTTTTTAGGTATTATATGATTGTCTTCTAAATACTTAGTGACTTGCTTGCACACTACCTTTTCAACTATCTTTGACAAAAATGGTAATATACTGATAGGTCGTAAATCTTTCAAACTACTGGGATTATTAACTTTTGGAATTGGTTTTACTATGGCTGATTTCCAAGACGAAGGGTAAGTTTCAGTATCAATAGATGTATTAACAATAGCTGTGATAATACCGAGTGTTTGTGGAAGAGTCAATAAGACCATATCCATGGAAATACCATCCACACCGGTAGCATTAGTGGAAAAAGATCGAATGATTTTACTAACATCACATTCATTAACAATGTGCAATTTAAAAATGGATGATCCATGCTTATGTAACTCGAAAAAGGTTAAATCTGATATTTTGACATTGTTTTCACCAGGAAGTGAGAGAAAGTGATTATTTATTGTGTCAGGTCATTAAAAGTTGATGGGAGTTAAACAGTTTTTTGTTTAAAGTTAGCTACGTTCTGCTTAATATTTTTCCAAAGAGTACGTGGGTTTTTAGAATGACAATTGATATTATGTTTAAAATATAGTGTTTTTTCAGTATAGAGGGCAACGTTTACAGCATTTTTTAAATCTTTATAATACTTTTTGTGAGTATCGTTATTTGACAAACGGCATCGCTCATGAGCCTTGTCACGCATTCTCATCATCTCCTTAACGTTATACGTTATTCACGGATAAGACTGGTTTCGTATTAAGGACCTCCTGTACGGTGCATGCTTATCGAACAAAGAGATTTTATTTGACTGGAAATCTTCAACATTTTATTAACGTTATCAGTGCATACAAAACTATTCCAGATTATAGAGTCCAGATCATAATAAAAAAAAATGAAATCTATATCTTTCTGAGGCCGGTACACAATACATTTTGGTGGCGGCTTTTCTTTTTTAATACATAGCCTACACGATACAAATGAATGCTTACTTAAATCAGGTATATGATCAACGACTACATCGATTAGTTTTAAATTAAAACACAATAAATCTATAAAGTTGCGCTGTGGTCGGTAAAATGTGTAGGCACTGAAACAAACTGTTCGAGACTAAAGCAGTTCAAGAAATCTAAAAGTTTTTTTGTGTCCGAATCCGACTTCAAAAGATTGATATTGAAGTCTCCAGTCAAGAAAATGTGATCGAAAGCAAAAAACGAGGAAACCGAATCATTAAGAGCATCTAAAAATAGTTCAACATTTTGCCACGGTGGGCGATTCCCAGTGCCTATTGCTAACCTAAGACCGTTGATAGTGAGACGGAGCCACATCTGGTCAACACCCGGAGTCTCGGGATGAACAAGCAGACGCGCGCTCACTCCGCTTTTGATATAAAAGCCAACGCCTCCGCCGCGCTGGCGGCCGCCAACGGCGTTGCCATAGTGACGCTGCGCGTGCCGCAGCCGGTAGCCAGGGATAGTAGGCGCACGCGCCTCTTCACCCTCCCGCAGCCACGTCTCATTAATCGCCATTATATCGACTGGATGCCGTAACATGGCAACCATAAGTTCGTCGTGTCTTGTTCCCAGAGAACCTTTGTTTAGTAAGCCAAGCGAAAAGTATTTATTCTTAATGAATCATATGATAAAAGAATGAAGTATTTGAACATACTTGCAGTTTACTAAATATCGTCTGAGGCGCGAGATGTGACGTGCATCGACAAACTCAAACAAAGTCATCTTCGTCTTCTCTACACACTTATACCAAAAAACTCGCACAACATCTATAAAATAACATCGCGGTATTTCATGACAAGTGTCATTACAGAAACACTTAAATCTATTAAATAAAATAATATCATAGTAAACAAACAGTAACAATGTAAGTATTTTAACACAAACTAAACAGCTATTGCATTCAACATAGTCCGTTCCATAGGAGTTTACAAGATCAATAAATATTATAAATATATCATAGAACTGAAGAAATGGCCACAGAACTGAAGAAATGGCCACAGAACTGAAACTACGAAACTGAGCAAATTAAAGTTTAAATTACTGACCCCCAACCGGTTGCGCACCAAAAACCTTACGAAATCAGCCTCCGTGCGGAGTCGTTTCGCTGGCTCCCCGTGCTCGTGCCGCACAAGAATTGCTCCGTCCTGGTCCAAGCAAACTACCACTCCAGTCGACGGGTCTCACCGCGTGCCCGTCTGAATAAGATTCTATTGACGCGGGTGAGCCGCTCATTAACATGGAACTGACGCACCGGTCCCGGCAAGCCAAGTCCTTCAGTATCTGCGCCGCGACGCACACGAGCAGCGAGTAGCAGTTCGTCACGCTGGGCACGGCGCAGCACACGAACTACAAGTGGCCGAGGCCCGGTCACGTTTTCGGAGGGCGCACGCGGCGTGGTCGCAGGGCGAGCATCGGCTGCAGGCCCGCGGCGCGCACCTACCCGTATCGCGCTAACCACATCACTCTCTGATATCTTTACTCCGAGCTTGTTAGCGACGAGTGTGGTGATATGAATGGGATTTTCTCCGTTTGTTTCGGGAATACCAGATATCTCAACTTCATTCATCAGTAGCTCCTGGTCCCTGTCATTGCGTTCGATTCTCAGCTGGTCGACAGTTTCCGAGAGATCGTTGACCTTAACGTTAACCCTCTTATCCATATTATTTTCGATTTCCAAGAGGTCATTGACCTTTTCCTTTACTCTCATATCCAAACTATTTTAGATTAAGGATATACGCTCCTCGATTTTGTCACAACGGATGTTAAAGTTCAGCAAGAAAGAAGCGAGAGTATCGATTCTCGCAAGCAGCTGACTGGTGAAAGAAGACATTTGATTCGCTATATATTCTTTTAGAGCAGTATTATCTCAAGAGCCGAATCCCCTTGGAGCGAGCAATCATTCGAACAAACACTCATGTTTTTTCGAGAGCTTTTTCGTTTCGAGTTGCTTTTGAAAGGGGTCGTTGACCTCTCCATCGCTCACAGATGCGTTTAAAACTGTAGAAACCGCGATATCGACGGGTATCTTACAGTTTTCAGAGCTTTTAACATCGGTATATTTCGACGACGAACTCGATATCGATTGACCCGTAGGAGTATTTTCATTGACTGCTTTACTATTTTTCCTGATACAATTATCGCACTTCCATTCTGCCTTACGGTCAGCATCTAGAAGATAATATCTCTTCTCATAACCTTTGCACTCTATATGGAAATGCAATTTCAGCCCGTGCAAAACAAAAAAGCTCTACCCTTTACCAAAAGCTTGCATTTCCCGTAAGTTTTCGAAGCAGACATCTTGCAGTTGCAAATCAAATCCCGCGCAAAGCTCAATCAAAGCACCCAGGCCAATATAGCGACGAAAGCTTGTTGCGTCTAATAGGCACGATGCTCACAGCGCTGCGCAGCAGCGTTAAAGCGCTGACTGTGTAGAGTGATAGCACGCCGGCGCCGGCCTTGGCGAGCAACGCGCGGTTTGCGGTTTATGTTTGCGTGCGATTCAAAATCGGTTTGAAAATGTAAAAACTTACAGATTTGGAAGGTTTTAGAAAGCCACACACACTAAAAAAACACTGTCTTGTTTCTGTAGTACACTATTTTATAACACAAAGTTCACAGTATTGACATTTAATATTATTTTTTGATTAAAATATACGGAGCAAAACGACGACGCGTGTGTCCACAGTGCTCCGTGCGTGCGTCATCGTCAATCCACATTAATTACCATTTCCACATCTTTTTTATTCTAATTCAATAATTCTACGGGAAAATCACCTTTTATAACACTATTATTCCTTCATAAGCGCAATTTATTGTCTGTGTCACTTGGATTTAATTTTGAAAATTGAACTCACTTTGAGGAGATAGATAGCCTTCGAACCTAAACCAGTATTGAAAGCTGTTTACCTTACCTGACGCATAAAATGAAATGACGCACCTTGCTTTATACCTACTAACGCACCTTGATTTATACATATAGTCCATCAAATATAGTAAGCTATTTGATGATACAACGTCCTGTGAATTAGTTTTCGACATGCCGATTTTCTCGCGATGTTTTCCTTCACCGTTCGAATGTTTTGATATTGCGCATATAAATTTTCAAGTTGCACAAATGTTTTCGATCCCATGACCTTATGGTCCTATCAATATAAAAGTTTAAAAGTTAAAATTGATTGAACTCAGCTTTTTCGAAACTCTGGGGCCTTATTCATAAACGAACTATGAACCACTGTTAGCTAGTGTGTCTTTCAAATCTATCATCGTCTTTTTTTTTATTGACTATAACAATGACATGAAAAGACAATACCTACTTAGCAAGCTGGCTTATTATAAATAAGGGCATCTGTCTTTACACTTAATAGCAAACTACGTAAGTACGATGTGACGGTTGTCTATTATTTGCATAACCTTAGTGGACGTGAGACGTTACCATAACAAACACTCCTGCGTAGTACATTCAGCTGTCGCGATAATCAAACAATTGCACGAATTGAAATTGCATTTGATTCGAAGCGTGAAAATAGCACAAGAACGAATTAAAACCAACATCAAAAGAGATCAGGAG
The DNA here is from genome assembly GCA_951394395.1 of Colostygia pectinataria. NCBI lineage: Eukaryota > Metazoa > Arthropoda > Insecta > Lepidoptera > Geometridae > Colostygia > Colostygia pectinataria. Next base: position 15,169,674 of record OX596348.1, on the reverse strand, counting down.
AGATGGATATGAGTTAGCCAAAGAGTCAAAGAAAACGGAATAAAGTCTTGCGTGGCACTGCACTGCGCTACCCCGAGACGTAGTTTCTTTTGTTATTTTCACCTTGCCACAGTGCTCTTCAACCTTGACACAGTAATGCTTGGACGCAACAGCTTGGAGGTAAAATATCTGGCACTGTAGTGGTACTCACCAAGACGGACGCTTGCTAAAGAATCTTACGATCAGTTAGTCGAAAAAATTCAACAAGTAAGACTGGTTACTTGTTTGATTTTTCGATTTGATCGATTACGACGTGGTCCATACGTTTTTGCGTTCTAGACGCAGTTGGTTTAGTTGTTCATAATAGATCAACGTAGTAAAGCACTGTTCTGCGTAATCATCATTCAGGTGGGTGACGTGCTTCGGAGGGCACGTTAAGCATGCGGCTGCAAGAGCTTACACATCCATCTTTACAAAAGCGCCAATGCAGAATGTTCAATACGCCAATGTGTGAACAGCGACATTAAATATCGTTATTTATTTTGGTGCCAACATGCTGGCCCAACTCTTGGCCCAATGGGTACAGCCGGCTTATTATATGTAGCCATTAGCTCACTATCGGATAGGAATCGAACCCTGTTATATCAATACCATACCAATGCCACTTTACTAACAACGAGATTTGGCACTTGATATTGACTTGAGATTTGGTACTTATTTGTTAGATAAATAACAAGTAGTTTTGCATGGTGGTATCACCACAGAGTAATAGTATTACATCACGATAGAGTTACTATTTGCACTATAAAAATGGTAAAGTATGTTCTTATGAATTAGTGGCCAACTCTGACACTGTGACATAATTTTTCGTTCAATCTCAATAGATCCGTTGTCCAGATCCTTATTGGATCTAGTGAAATATGTTTTCTCTGTAGATCGGTTTCCCAATAATTTGGATCTGCTGAGAATTTTTATTGCTCATAGATCTGTTTTTAAAATAACGGTAAAATTTTGGATCTAATGATTATTTACTGTCCCAAAGATATAATGATTTTTTTTTCTTCAAATATTATTTAATTAAAAGAAATGTACCTACCTACTTAATATTAATAAGACCTCGCAATTTTTCCAAAAAGTGGCCAATGCCAATTTCGCCATTTGCGAGCTGCATTTGTGCGAACAAAATGCAATCATCGTTTTGCACGCTTAGTTTGCGGCGTTTAGGTGATGACCTTTTCTTATATCTTTCCCAAGGATCACAATTGAGTGAAGCGAGTGATGATTCTTGATGTAAAATGTGCAGTATCTGTAAAAGCTGCACTTCATTTTTGTTTATGTTTGTATTGATGTTGTGGTTCCAGCCCTCTATTCCGTTATTAGCCATACACACACCAAATTTTATAATAATGGTCTCTTGTTTATTTCTTTTAGAGGTCATGCATGATAGATGATCATCGATGAAGGTTTAATAGCAAAAGCATTGCAAAAGAATTTAATAGCATTGGATCTACTGCCACGGAAAGGTCTTATTAGATCCATTGATGGATCTAGTGAGAAAGAAATTTCTCGTACATCCACACTTTCGTAACTGGAGCTGGGATAACACGAGAAGTGTGTAGATCCACACTGTCAAAAATTGGATCTACAGAAAAATAAATATCTCACTAAATCCATTATGGATCTGGACAATGGACCTACTGAGATTGTACTGAATTTTTAAGAACCGAAAAACCCGAAGACCTCTGTCATGGCCTAACAACTTTGAAAAAGCCGGGACCGACTGCTTAACGTGCTCCCTAGGCGCGGGAGAGCTCAGTTAAAATTGCCACTGGCAGTCATCCGTCCAAGTGGTTACTATGCGGAACAGTGCTTAACTTCGTTGACTGTTAGGAACGACTTAGGGTGAGTTGCACCATCTATTGTTGACGTCAAATTGTTCGACGACGATTGAACAATTTTACGTTAACGTTAGATGGTGCAACTCACCCTTAGCCAGCTACATGACGAGCGCTCCGTTATAAAACTGGTTAGTCACGCTTGTTATTCATATCTTCAAATTATTCATAAATAAACAAAACTTTACAATTCTGTCTAAAATTACTAATTAATTTTTTCCACTGTTGAAGTGGCTTTACACATGGCGACCTCGGTGACGCGGTAAGTGAGTGCTCGGTTGAGAAGCATGAGCTTGGGGGTTCCATCCCCGCTTACTAATGAGTCACCAGAGTTGGCCACTAACACACTTATAAACTCACTTACATTATGTAAATAATTACGGAAATAATGTATTCTATCAGTTATCTAGTTTTAGCATATAGTCCATATTGTACATCTGCAAAAAATATTTAAATTGTAAGTTCGCATATGTAGATTTTTTTTGCATTTTTCAGCTATACGGTAAGATTTATCATAAAATATATCAGGCAGAAAAAACTTGTACATTATTTAATTATCACTAAAACAATTCTGAGACATACATTTAGGTATATTTATTTTTAATTTATTTTTGAGGCACATGACACCGACTTAAAAAAAAAGGTAAAGAAATATTTTAGATAATTTGCAAATATTTTTTCAACTTTTTGATTCGCTATTATCTCAAATATTGTGATTTCCAGGAAAAAAAGTGTGTCAAGTTTTCATAGTAGTACTAAAATTTTTTTCTAAACAATTTAATTATAAAACATACCGTTTAGCAGAATAATGTAAAAACCCCCATATATTTTTAGAGAATCGATGGAGAGTTAATGCGAATTATTGTAACCGTGAACGTCTATTACGACCGGACTATTAGTTTGGAGCTATACTATGCCGTCGTAAATTATCGGCCAATATTTATTTATTACTACCTGACCCCGCGCGGTTTCACTCGCGTATTTTTCCATGTATTCTCAATTTTTAAACCTTCCATAGAGTTCTACAAATTCTTCAAGACCAAAATTAGCCAAATCGGCCCAATCGGTTCTCGAGTTTTTGCGAGGCTAACGCACAGCTATTCATTTTTATATGTTTATTTATTTACTTATTTCAGGTCGGGTAATTACCCGATTTGAAAAGCCAGATGCTTTAATAAACGTTCTTTCCGATATTCCTTTACCAAATTGCAAATATTAATTGTTTAGTTCTGCTGTCGTATCTCTCATTCAAAGTGTACGAAAGAAAATACACAATGTCTATTCAAATGCGTATAAATACTGCTTCTATTTAAATGTAAACTAACGGCCCTGCTAGTATTTTTGTTACTTCTTTTTCAGGCAAAATATATTGAAATTGATCGTAAAATATAATACGAATGCGGTTTCATCTGACTTGAGGACTCGTACAATTTTTGTTTTCAAATAATTCAAACTTTTTCTAAAAATCTTCTAGAAGCCGCTCTCTAATTGGTGGACCACTTAAAACACTTTTACAAAACATTCCACGTGAAGACAGGTTTATCTTGGTAGGTACAATAATACTTAATTTATAAAAATGTATTGCTGTTTTTTTATTTAGACAGATTTTGCTGATTTTGATCTTGAAATATTTGTAGGAGTCCAGGGAAGGTTTAAACTGTGAAAAATTACAAAATATAACGTGAGTGAAACCGCGTGGGTCAGCAAGTAAATCATATTTTTCAATTTAGAAAATAAATGTTCTCTTTGTAAAAGTTTTCACCAACTAGACTGACAATTTCGTAAATAAAATGACACTTCTTGACGATTCAGTTGCATCTGTTACCACTGCACACCACGTTCTTACTCTTCTGTAAACTTATATTTAGTGTAGTAAAAAAACATACCGGTTTTTGTTTGGCAACGCTCTTTAACCGCTAAGGTACGCCACACATGCGTACCAGTCGCCACGCTCGCGGTTTCGCAACTAACTGCAGTGCAGAGAGATCGTGCGCCCGCGCTGATAATACTTTATCAAGCTCAGCTCGACACAAATTCTAATTGATCTTACTAGCAGTAAATCAATCGCTGGTTCGATTTTTGCAATTTGTTATGTAAAATGTTGTGGGTGTAGAGGGTAATATTTCTTTTGACACAGTTACTATGATTGTATTTTTCAACATGCTTGTCAGTATGCAAAACATCAAATCAGCTGGGCTACTTACGCAACTTAACTCGGTTGCGATCTGATTTAAATCAGCAAGTAACGAGACGGTCGAGTTGCCTGGATCAACTTGACCGTCTCATTACTTGCTGGCAAAAAAACTCTAGGTACAGAGCGTTATGTTAGAACCCCGATAGTTTTTTAGTCGGTATGCCGTCATTCTGGTGAGTCCGACATATCCCCCCGGTTCCCCCGAGCCGAAGGGAATGCGTAAAGCATTTACCTATCGCTAAAAAAAAAAGGTTTCGAATACCAAAAGAATGACATTATAGCCCGTCAGGTGGCTGTGGTGTGGTGTGGTGCAGTGGATGAGTGCTCGGTTGAAAAGCGAGAAGTTGCGGGTTTGATCCCCGCTGCGAGACAAATGTTTCAAATCAAATCTGCAAATTATCTAGACATAATCCCTAAAAACCGATTTTAATTAATAACGTACGACGGCGACGCACACACCAGATTTTATGAAACTTCAACTTATAGAACTTATATTAGAACGCTAAAATTAATGTCGCCACCCTTTTTTCAGATCTCGGTAGCTCTCTCTCTGTATTGCATGAAAATGATTATTAGGTCTTTACATATGAAATTGGCGTTTTGTAAGTGAGGAACATAAAGTCGATTTTTTGAATATACACTCGCGAGCAGCAGAATCGACTTACCCTTACAAAAGTACAAAGTGTAACTTTTTTCGAAAATTACTAGAGTAATGCACGTACTTACAGTTGTGGTCATATAATTAAGAACGATTTGAAGTTCTAGAAGTTTTTTATTTAAATCGTATCATACACAGAGATGTGTACCTTTTGAGAAGCAACTATTTATGTTATACAGTGTCATTCATTATCAACCTGACAAACTTAAGGGATAGGTTCCACACCTAAAAAAAAAAATATTTGTACCTATTTTTTTTTTTTTTTTTATGTATGTTTTGTCTTAAAAATCACAAGTAAACAAAAAAAAATCGATTACGTTTTTCCGCTCAATTATTATTTATCATTGTTGGGAATCGAGTAAAGCGACGTAATAATGAAATATTCGAGTGTGCGCGCCCGGTAGCGGGTCAAGGACACTCGCAAGGTCAAGGACGCGCGGGTTAGTGACCCGCAGTTCATTGACGCGCGGGTCACTAACACGTGCCGAGCGCTGCCTTTTCGATTTCTAACAAGGATAACTAATTATAAAGCAGAATTACGTAATTTTTTTTTTTTGTTTTATAAAAAAAAAACGTTTAGAAAAAAAAAAAAAAAGTACAAGTATTTTTTTTTTTATGTGTGGAACCTACCCCTTAAGTTTGTCAGGTTGATAATGAATGACCTTATATAATAGTCACATTAATAGAGCAACCTGACTTAAGAATAAAGTATGAAATAGCTAACTATTTTTTGCACATTTTATTGATTTTATCAAAGTAACACATTCAAATAGTACTGAAACTGGACAAATAATTAAGAACGATTTATTTAACTGCTCGGGAATTGTTTTGTATGACACTTAGATTTAAAAAATCACAATATTATGTAGCACAGGAAACATAAAAAGAAATATTTAACTAAAATTAATAGTTAATAGCATATCCACGGCTTTTAATTACAGCTTTACACCGGCGAGGCATTGACTCTATTAATTTTTGACATTTCGCAAGAGAAATAGATTTCCATTCTTCTAAAAAAACGTCATACAGCTCTCTTAAATTTCCACACTTTGTATTTGAAACCTTTTTCTTTACTTCAAACCACAGATTGTCTATTGGGTTTAGATCTGGACTGTTAGCAGGCCAGTCTAAGACAGAAACTAATTGCGCTGTAAGAAATTCCTTTACGGTGCGTGCAGTGTGCTTTGGATCATTGTCATGCTGGAATGTCCAAATGACCGGTAGAACGTCTTCAGCGTTTGGTAACATTGTTTCTTCCAGTATATTTTTGTATTGGAACTGATCCATGTTACCTTCTATCAACTTTACAGGTCCTACACCATGTCCAGAAAAGCAACCCCAAATTTTCACATTTCCACCACCGTGCTTTAATGTAACTTTCGTGTACTTTGGGTCGAATGCTGTATTCGGGGGACGTCGTACATATCGTTTTCCATCAGAACATACTCTGTTTATTTTCGTCTCGTCAGAAAAAAGTACATTTTTCCACTGTTGCACAGTCCAGTTTTCATACTTTCTCGCAAATGCAAGCCGGGCTTGCCTGTGGCAAAGTTTTAACATGGGTACCTTTCTTGCTATCCTACCGTGCAATTTTTCTTCTACCAAACGTCTTCGAATAGTGCGTGCTGAGATTGCTGAAAAGTTGTTTTCACCAAAATATTCTTTTCTAAGCTCATTGGACCCTTTAAAAGGATTTTGTTTTGCCATACGAACGATGTTTCGGTCATCTCGAGGAGTTGTTTTTCTCTGTTTAGGTACACGTGGAACATTCGAAGTAGTTTGATACGTAGCAAAATGCTTTACAGCGTGGAAAACCATCGTTTTTGAACATTGCAGATGGTCGGCTATCTTTTTATAAGACCAATTCTTCCGGCGAAGTTTTATTATTACTTCCCTTGTAGATTTATCACAACTTTTATTTTTTCCCATTGTTTTTTCTAAAGAAGCAATCACCTTTAATCTTTTACAGCACGTAATTGCGCCAAAATTATACAAACAGTAACAAATCGACTGAGTATTCTCTATTTAAATTTGAATAAAGGTATAAACTACTTAGCGTTCTTAATTACGTGACCAGCCAGTAAAAAGGAATACTTAGCGTTCTTAATTACGTGACCAGCCAGTAAAAAGGAATACTTTGTTTAAAAGTAGTGTAAAAAGTTTGCCTATTGATTTTTAGCCAATCATGTGTATCAATGAATACAGTGGTAATATGGAAATGTTTTACGATACCGAGAGAAATAAAAACAAATGCATACAATTAGTTTTGCATCTTAGTTGGAAAAAAATCTTCCCTTTATATCAGCGTTCTTAATTAATGGCCACCACTGTATATAATATTTTTTAAAGCTTGGTCAATAGGCTTTTAAATAACACCAATCATTTTAATTCATTCAGCTATTTTTTTTCTCCTCCTCCTGCCAGGCATCCGCCTTCGCCTGGCTGATGGCAACTCGAAGAGCACGACTTACCTCTCTATAGGCGGCGTAGAGGTTGTCCTGCTCCTCCTCGTCCCAGCGCCTCCTTCTGCGGTACCGCTGGTAGCAGCGGCGCCTCACCTGGCACTGCCGGCGGAACTCCCCGATCTCCTCGTTCCACCAGTAAACCTGACGCTTGGCCTGTGGAGGTCTCGCACGCGGCATTGCCGCATCGCACACGTGCACCATTTCCTCACACAGGTCATCGGCCTCCGTGTCCAGGTCTACTGGCTCCGGGGGTGGGGCGTTCCACGCCTGGACCAAGGCTGCCTCTTTGAGCAGCTCTGAATCCAGGCGGTTAAGCGCCCAACGCCGTCTGACCGCTGTTGGAGCTCGCGTTCCTGAAATCACCGACAAGGTTGAGACGCTAAACCGACTGTACCGGTGATCGGATAGCGTCTCGTCCATCAGCACCTCCCAGTCTCGGACACGCAGTGCGAGTTCGGGGGAGGCGAAAGTGACATCGATCACTGACCCCCCCGAGTGTCGCACGCACGTGTCCACGGAACTGTGGTTGAGCACGCAGAGCCCCGCACCCACCAGCCAAACTTTCCTTGCCGCTGTTGCAGGGCACCGCACAAAAGCGGCGCCCATTTCTGCTGCACCCTTTCTTATTTCGCCGACCTTGAGGTCCGACGTAGTGCATCCTCCGGCCCTTGCCAAGCACTCGGTCAGCTCCTCCACGCTGACGGAGTCGTCGAGTCCGGTCACCCTCATGTCAGCAGTGGTGACCGGCCTCGAGACGCGGATCTGGTCCTCCGCCCCCTGAAACACCTCCCTAAGCTTTTCAGCTAGGGAGTCCGCCTTCTCGACCTTGGCTGCGCCGGGAATCTCAAGGATACGGGCGCCGGTGGCTGCAACCCGCATCCTCATGGGTGGCATTCCCACTGCACCGAGGTCCACACTCGCCTTGGCCTTTGTGAGCACGCTAGCGTAGCTCAGACCCTTTTCCTCGGCCCCCGGCAGCAGCGTGATGACCACGGCTGCGGTGCGCTGGGAGTGGATTTTGGCCACCTTCGGCTTCGGCTTGGGCGGCTGCTGCCTGACCGGCGCTTTCGGGGCCAGAGCTGACCTTGGCTCCCTGGTTTTTGGACGCGCTCCTCGCTTCATCACCTCGGTCCAGGGCTCCTCCAGGACCGATGATGGTGGGGGGGCAGGCGGGTCCACCTTATCTGCCGTCTTTTTCCCCTTCCCCTTACCTTTGCTGGGCTTGGGTTCCGATGCCCCCGCATCGGACTTTTGGGAAGCCATCTCCTCTTTGCGGACGTCCGCCGCAAGGGGAGGCCTCAATCTCCTCTCGGGAAGGAGCGTCTCCTGCACCCCCTCGAAACGGGCATCCATCATGGTGCCCACCTGCACCATGACCTCCCGCATCATCTCCTGCACCGTAGCCGCCTCCTGAGCGGGCTGCGGTCGAGCGGCCCGGAGCTCCGCCATCTCCTTGCGCATCTCCCGCAGCTCGCCCTTCAGCTTTGCGTTGGCCGCCTCCAACCTGGCCAACTCATCCGACACTGAGCGTGACCGCATCTCAGCAACGGAAGTCTTGATGACTTCCGCTGCTTCTTTCAGGGCCTTAACGTACGTCCCTTTTAAACTTCCCGAAGTCTTGGCGACCTTTACGATGGTCGCCAGAGACTCCTCGACCAGCCTCCCGAGGTCCTGATCCTCGTCTCCGGGCTGAGCCGAAGAGTCTACGAGGCCGCGGAGGACAGCGCTTGCTGCCTCCTTTTTGAGCCTGGCCTCGTTGGCCATCTCGACCTCCGCTTCTTGCCTAAGCGCCTCAGCCTGGGCTTTGCTCAGCAAAGCCTTGGCTTGGGCCAGACCCACGTACTGCCCCGTCGTTGGCGGTCTCCCTCTACCTCGGCTCGCGGTAACTCGAGCCTTGGGCGACGGACCAATCTCGAAAACGGCGTCACCTACTTGGATTATTCTCTTCCTACACGGACGGTCCGCGGAAGAACCCGAGGCTCGGGAGCACACTGACTGGAGACTGACGTCCGAGTCAGACTCCGACAGATTGACGCTAACGGACCTGTCGAACAGGTCCTCGTCGCTCGACACCCTCTCAATTGCACTTTTGCGCGTGCTACGCCTCACCACCACACTCTGACCTTCGCGGTCACCACCTTCACTATAATCAATAGTTTGTTTTTTATTACTCATATTAAATCCCACGAGTACCGGGGAATGGGTACGACCCGGACAGAGCCCATGCGTATCCGGGAAGGGTTAGGTGGACCTAACCAAGGCGCAACGCCTAGGTGCAGTAGTGACTGGCTTTACCGGCCAGCCCTCCTCCGAAGAGAAAGGACCTCGCGCTGCACCGTCACTTTTTTTTTTTTTTTTTAGGGGACTCCATTTTCCGCATTTGGACTCGATGGTTGGTCCATTATGCGTGGGTACTGGCTACGAATGTAACCAGCCTAACTCCTCCCAGAAGCACAGAAGCTTCCTGGGATCTTCACAGGCTTCGTGGTGTGGCTACTCCCGCGCATTCCAGGACTACGTGGGCAGCTGTTTCTTCTTCGGCTAGACAGCCTCTGCAGAGTGGACTGTCTGTGGCTCCGATGTTAAAGAGGTGTTTGTTCAGGGGACAGTGTCCTGTTAGGGTCACGATGGTTTTGAGTTCTATTCTTGTTAGGTGCAATAGACGACGTGTCAGTCGTTCGGAGGCCGTTGGTATCGCTGCCCTCGACTGTCTGCAGTCCGTCATCTTTGTCCAGCGTTCGTTGTGTAGGTTTTGGGTATGCAGCCGTATCCAGGTGCGTAGCTGGGAAAACGGCAGAGGGAGGAACGGGCTCGGTCCCTCTATTGTTGTTTCCGATCCCCTCCTGGCTAGCTCGTCCGCGGCGTCATTACCCAGTGATCCACTATGCCCCTTTATCCAGTTACCCTGTTCCTCGTGGCTATGGTCTCTAGGGCAAGGTGACATTCGTGTATGAGTTTGGAGGTGCAATTACGGTTCTCCAGAGCTTTGAGTGTTGCTGTGCTGTCCGAGAGAATTCGTATGTCGTAGTCATCGACCTCTCTCCTTTTGATTGCGTAGGCAGCTTCCGTTATAGCCACACATTCACATTGGAAGATGGAACTGTGTTTGCCTAGCGCCGCTAGGCTGCTAGCACCTAGCACCTAGCTGCCTAGCACCGCCACTTGTCCTTCGGGATTGTTTTATAGAAGTTTACTCCTCGCGGCCCGGGCAACGAAGCCAAGGCCCTCGGTCCTGCTCGAGCCATGAGACGTGACCGCGACTCTTGCAGGGCTCCGATTTGTGAACGCTGACAAACCTGCCTACTGGACGGCAGTGTGAGTGCTCGCCCAGTACGTCCCCAACTCGCGTCACCGCTACTCGGCATAATACCGAGACGCCGACCGAGCTCCGCAGCCAATCAAGGCCGCCTCGACTCGTACCGCCGCTACCCGGACTGTCCAGGACGCCGGCAGAGCCCCTTCCTGAAAATAGTAATAAAACCAGAAAACCGATTCACCAATTTCACCTTGAGCAATGACCCGTTGAACCCTCAAAAGAAAATTCCACAGGTCATCGCCCAAGATGAATAAACCACGCATAATTTAAAAAAATTCACCAGTTTCACCTTGAGCAATGACCCGCTGAACCCTCAAAAGAAAATTCCACAAGTCATTGCCCAAGATGAATAATTCACAATAATTATGCAATGAATGCAAAGCCGAACTCATAAACCACCACCGTTATCAAAACGTCTTGTCCTTGCTAGAGTCTTGCAAAAGACTCTAGCAAAAACCCGTTGAGCAATGACCCGTTGAACCCTCAAAAGAAAATTCCACAGGTCATTGCCCAAGATAAATAATCCGCCCTTAATTTAACCACCAGTTTCACCTTGAGCAATGACCCGTTGAACCCTCAAAAGAAAATTCCACAGGTCGTTGCCCAAGATAAATAATCCGCCCCTAATTTAACCACCAGTTTCACCTTGAGCAATGACCCGCTGAACCCTCAAAAGAAAATTCCACAGGTCATTGCCTGAGATAAATAATCCGCCCTTAATTTAACCACCAGTTTCACCTTGAGCAATGACCCGCTGAACCCTCAAAAGAAAATTCCACAGGTCATTGCCCAAGATAAATTAAAAATGCAGTGAATGCATAGCCGACCTCAACAACACTATGACAGCCACCGTTAACCAAACCACAAACGTAAGAAACCACCACCGTTATCAACACACACACGTCTTGTCCTTGCCAAAGTCTTGCAAAAGACTAGCAAAAATCAAAGCAGCGCGCCCCCCGCTCGCGTCGCCGCTGATCAGCATATGACTGAGACGCCGACCGTGTCCCGCAGCCAATAAAGGCCTCCCCTCGCAACGGCGCTGCCCGGACTTACCGGGGGCGCCGTTCGAGCCTCTTCGGGTTAATTTAGCTTCATCGTACCACCCCTGAGTACGACTACTGAGCCCCCCCCGCCACGACAAGACAGAATCCATTGGGGGGGTCCCCACCTTCCCCTACACTAAGCACAGTTAGTACAGCAAAGTCAAGTTAAGTCAATATAGCATTTTAATATGATACGATAGCACATTATACTAGCGGCATATACCGCATGATATATTTTATCATTTAATAGTGGCATGCATATGGTCAAAAGAAACAAGTCTTTCCTACATTATTATTAAGTTAAAGGTACCTACCTACATTCTGTACAAATACAAATACAAATACAAACACAGAGTACGACACGTACGACCTGTACGACAGAAGTAAAAGTTTAAAAAAAAAAACCAGGTTCGGGATTTTTAACTCCTCTCTAGCCTTGAGAGCGAATCACGAAAAAGTAATATTATATTTAATTTCCTAAATCAAGGGTCTGACTGAATCCAACACAGTCTGCTTTTTTAAGAACTACCGTAGTGCTTATATTCTCTTGGATAACTGCTTTTTGATGCTCTTTGATTTAACTGCTCGGGAATTGTTTTGTATGACACTTAGATTTAAAAAATCACAATATTATGTAGCACAGGAAACATAAAAAGAAATATTTAACTAAAATTAATAGTTAATAGCATATCCACGGCTTTTAATTACAGCTTTACACCGGCGAGGCATTGACTCTATTAATTTTTGACATTTCGCAAGAGAAATAGAGTTCCATTCTTCTAAAAAAACGTCATACAGCTCTCTTAAATTTTCACACTTTTTATTTGAAACCTTTTTCTTTACTTCAAACCACAGATTGTCTATTGGGTTTAGATCTGGACTGTTAGCAGGCCAGTCTAAGACAGAAACTAATTGCGCTGTAAGAAATTCCTTTACGGTGCGTGCAGTGTGCTTTGGATCATTGTCATGCTGGAATGTCCAAATGACCGGTAGAACGTCTTCAGCGTATGGTAACATTGTTTCTTCCAGTATATTTTTGTATTGGAACTGATCCATGTTACCTTCTATCAACTTTACAGGTCCTACACCATGTCCAGAAAAGCAACCCCAAATTTTCACATTTCCACCACCGTGCTTTAATGTAACTTTCGTGTACTTTGGGTCGAATGCTGTATTCGGGGGACGTCGTACATATCGTTTTCCATCAGAACATACTCTGTTTATTTTCGTCTCGTCAGAAAAAAGTACATTTTTCCACTGTTGCACAGTCCAGTTTTCATACTTTCTCGCAAATGCAAGCCGGGCTTGCCTGTGGCAAAGTTTTAACATGGGTACCTTTCTTGCTATCCTACCGTGCAATTTTTCTTCTACCAAACGTCTTCGAATAGTGCGTGCTGAGATTGCTGAAAAGTTGTTTTCACCAAAATATTCTTTTCTAAGCTCATTGGACCCTTTAAAAGGATTTTGTTTTGCCATACGAACGATGTTTCGGTCATCTCGAGGAGTTGTTTTTCTCTGTTTAGGTACACGTGGAACATTCGAAGTAGTTTGATACGTAGCAAAATGCTTTACAGCGTGGAAAACCATCGTTTTTGAACATTGCAGATGGTCGGCTATCTTTTTATAAGACCAATTCTTCCGGCGAAGTTTTATTATTACTTCCCTTGTAGATTTATCACAACTTTTATTTTTTCCCATTGTTTTTTCTAAAGAAGCAATCACCTTTAATCTTTTACAGCACGTAATTGCGCCAAAATTATACAAACAGTAACAAATCGACTGAGTGTTCTCTATTTAAATTTGAATAAAGGTATAAACTACTTAGCGTTCTTAATTACGTGACCAGCCAGTAATAAGGAATACTTTGTTTAAAAGTAGTGTAAAAAGTTTGCCTATTGATTTTTAGCCAATCATGTGTATCAATGAATACAGTGGTAATATGGAAATGTTTTCCGATACCGAGAGAAATAAAAACAAATGCATACAATTAGTTTTGCATCTTAGTTGGAAAAAATCTTCCCTTTATATCAGCGTTCTTAATTATATGGCCACCACTGTATTTTTAAACCTTAACTTATGAAAAAAACATTAACGTATGAAGAGGCGGTATGGTCTCAGGACTCTAGCCTGCCCATTGGGCGAAAAAAAAAAAAAATATTGACAGATAGTGCTATCTGCCCTACTGCCATACTGGGAAAGGTTATCAAAACAAGAAAAAAAGTTGGTAACTCCGTTTTTGTTTCGTCTCGTGTCAAGCGGAAAGTTGTGGGTTCATGTCCTGCTTGAGGCAAAATAATTTCACTCCAGTACGACCAAAGTTAATGTGCTACGTAGTACGTACTATGACTTTGATACCAGCCAGCCAGAGGTATGACAGACATATATATGACATACATATATGTGACAGCAGGAGCAACCAATGTTGAATTCCCTACACATTCACCATAGTTCGCCAAACGTAGTGCTTACATTCTCTTGGGCTCGCCAGTTGTGCTACCGCCATCTAAATAGACAGCTTTTTTTTTTTAATTACTTGAGACGAAAATAAATATATCTACATAATATTTTGTGTTGTCTCGGTGTTGTCCAATTGTTTTTCAGGACAATATCAAATCACCTTGTTACAAAATTATGGTTGAGTTTACCTCTGTTAAACCGACCATCTTTTGTCTCAATCAGAGCCTCCATTGTCTTACTGTTTCAACCATGTCGACATTGACATGGGCAAAATTGTGGCTGAAGCCATAAATTAAAAGAAGAAGAAGACGATGACAGATTCGCTCGATTTAGTCGTGTTTTCATTTTTCTTCGTACTGTGCTATGCACTGAAAATTTGAGTGTAACAATAACAGCAATACGATGCGGACAAACCACTAGGTTAGCTATTCTACTTTTTATTGTTTACTATATGTATAGCGACTTAATTCTAAACCTACCTACTTTTTCATTTTTGCATTTAGTTAATTGTAATTGCCCTTGCGTTCCTGTAACTCTGCAGTGTGTGCGTGCAGGATTGGCAGGACAGAAATAAATTGACAGAATTAAATTGACGAAGGGGCGGATGTAAACTTATCAGCTTGCTTCTTGAATAAAAGCACTAGTACCTATATAAACATGTTGTTTAGAAGTGCAGCAAGCCAGTTAATAATAACATTTACTTAATACTAGTTCATCAGTGTTTTAATTCAATTATGTAGACACACATCATAGTATATTTGGTACTTGTTTGTTATGTATGTGGACTGTGGGGCTTATTTTGAGACGTTGTTGTTAAGTCTCTTTCACCCAGTAGTTTCACTTGCTACAGTGCCCTTCAAACCTGTATACAGTTCAGCTTGCACACTAATGCTTGGAGGCAGAATATTTGGCACTGCGGTGCTACCCACCGAGACAAACTCTTGCTAAAAAGTCCCACCACTTTTTTTGAACATGGTCGGTGTCAAACATGATATCTAATACAACTAGTTTTAGTTATCATAAACATTTTGATGGTAGCTTGTTAAATGGAGAATTTAATACATTTTTAAACTAACTTCCTAAACTATTCTGTAGACAAAAATAAATTTTACACAATAACCATCCCGATCAAAGTTGAAAAGGTTTTGTTTTTAAGTTTTATTTTTAAACAATAGTTTATTGCCTTTTTTAAAACAATAATGTGCAACTACCTATACACATAAAATAGTGTTTTGATTGTTTCAGTCTATGATGGAACGGTTCCCGCTGAAGTCTTCAGGGGCCAAAGCAGGTTCTACATACCAGTCAGTCTACAAAAAGGTTAGTAGAAATTTCCAGTTTAAGTAACTCTGGTGTTATTGTTATGAAAGTGGCAAAACATATGCCTAATAAATTATTTCCTGTCGAATCCTTAATTGGTAGGAAACATCATAGTGATCAAGGATATCAGGATTTACGGGAATATCAACGACCTGTGTAAAATTGTTAATATAGATAAAAAGAGTAAGTTTACCATTAACAACAATGGTATCGCCATGAAGCAGAATTCGGTAATGGGAATTGAAACATCCAAACTTTGAACGCCAGTTTAGCTTCAATTTTAATAGCATCACTATGGGTGTAAACAATCGAATTGACTCCTTAACTAGCTATACAGCTCTCAGTGTAGCCTTTTATGTCAGTAACTAAAAAGGTTAGTAAACTACTACCTATGGCCATAGTGCGTCAGAGTATCTGTGCATCAGAGTATCTGTGCATCAGAGTATCTGTGCCATAGTGCGTATTAATGTGTACGACGCGTCATCGAGTTGCGTTGCTCGTGCCTGCGATTTATTCGCTCGGGGGCGAGGAAGCCATTCGGTCGAGTGCACGTGTATATAACAATAACAATCGTTTAAATTGAAGCCCCATTTCCTATCCCGTAGTATTCGAGGCGAACCTGACACAGGTAGTAGTTTATTTTTCGGATAAAAAGTAGCATTATGTGCTATTCAGGATTGAGCACCTAACATCATCCAATGTATCGAAATCTTCTACTAGACTTAATATTAATTTATCGAGAACCTAGTGTCTAGCTAGATAAATAATAAAACAAGCATAGGTTTAAAGGCATTGACCAGCATTTGTGACGAAATAAACTATCTATCACACATGTGCATTTAGTTCGCTCAGGGGGGGGGGGGGACTTACGCTTGAACGCGACCGGTATTGGACAAGTATTGGAATATGACATTTCGTACTTTTGACAGCAAATCTAGCGCCAAATTCAACAATGTTTTCAAGAGTACAAAAATTTGACTGCAGTAAATAGAAATTGGAATTGGATCGGAATTGTCATTAGATTCAAAAGTAAGGCACCAGTAAGTGTACTAACAAGGTGGACCACGGGTATAGTTCTCACGGCGGATCTCGGCCGTCGTGAAATTAGCCGTTTCGATGCGCAATGAAGCTTTTTCTAACTAAATTGTCTTTGCGCATCACAAACGGCTAACTTCACGGAAGCCTAGATCCGCTGTGCGAACTCTAAGGAAGGATCGCACGGCAGAGTGGCCGTCAGAGTTAGGCGAACGCCCAAATCACATGGTTGCCTAAAATGGAAACATTAGCAACGCTGTATACAATTAAATGAAGTCTAGGTAATTATTTTCCGATTGAAAGTAACTGTTGCACTGTGCATGCAAATTGCAAAAAATGCAAAAATGCTGAATTTTAGCACGAATGACCGGCTTCCGCTATGCTGCTAATATTTTTGGCAAACCCGGTCCGGTGACTGACGTGATAATCATTCATTCGTAAACAAAATCATCTAGAATTAATGATTCTAGGAGCGGCTATTCATTAATCATATAGACGTCCACTGCTGAACCTTCCCCAAAGATATACATGCTATACATTTATCTATATTAATTATTGTTTTTGCCACTTAATTTTATAAACTCAGAGTAAGATATTCGCCATGTTGGAAAGTTATCGTGAAGTTACTGAAACAATCGGTGATTTCGTGAAGAGTCGTTTGTTTTGTACCAACCAACTACCTAGGCAGCTGGGCAAGCTGGCAAAACATCTTTAAAATCGGGAAGTTATATAATTTTACTTTTCGATCTATAAAACAAGACCTATTACTATTCGTAGTTTCAAAATGAAGAACCTTGTTAGGCTGTTAGGTGTAGGTGTTATTAATCGTGTCGGCTGTTTCGTACACATAGATGGTACCTTTTCGTCGGGTAAAACATTATGTTTTGTTATAGGGCGGTACCGCTACAAATGGTCGGGGTAACGGCATACACGTGTCAGGCGAGGAAGACATGGTAGATATCACACCGGGGCTACAACAAGCTGCAGATTCCTCAGCCACCACCCCCACTAACCACGGCACCTTCCAGCTCTACGACCACGGCAGGAACTCCTCTGGTAGTGGCAACTGTACGTACCTGTTTTTTTATTGTACTGATATTGTATGAGCATTACTGGTTTTTCCATTCATTTAAAAAACGTTTATCAGTTTTCACTTAGCGGATTTTTTTTGGAGGTAAAATAAATTTCGCAACACTTTAGATTCGTTGATTTAGATATTACCATTTTTTTGTTATAGCAGCATCTTAAATTTCGGGAAGGGTCAAGCTTGACCATGATTACTATCGCGCCATTGGGATGTGGTGGTCTGCCTCTTGGTTGGTTGACGAAATATAATCATGGATGGATAAGAATTTGCATAATATTTTTATTGGCATATTATAGCTCTTTTCTTTTAGTCCTTTCACCGGCACCGTGGAGTCTCCGTGGCTGGCCTCCTGCCCGGGTAGCATTAGCATTTTGAATCGTTGTCTAAGTTGCTCATGCTAGCCAGGCAGGACATGTAGGTACACACCTACATGAGTAAATATAGAGCAAACTTTGCCAATACAGAGACCTGTTTAGATTGGTACGCACTTCCACCTTCCGTCAATTTGTTAACACGTTGTTAACTTTTAAAACTTAATTAAGTATTGTTAATTATTTTTACTAACACATTTTTTTTCTATTCAAGCTGACATTGCGCAGTACTTCAATTCTTTTGTTGGTAAGCGAGTCTTAAGATTATTGTATTAATAATACATGAAAATCCATCGAAATTCCGGGTCCGTGGTAGGGTAGGTATAGTTCTCACAGCGGATCTCGGCCGTCGTGAAATTAGCCGTTTCGATGCGCAATAGAGCTTTTTCAAACTAAATTGTCTTTGCGCATCACAAACGGCTAACTTCACGGAAGCCTAGATCCGCTGTGCGAACTATACTTAGTTCACAAATTCATATTTCATATTTTATTAGCTGATTTTATAAATAATTACAATTATTTTGATATTATTCATTATTAATGACATGGCTTCATTATGAATTGAAACTTAACTCTCCCCCCGAATAGGTTTGTTATTGATATATTGTGTGGGTTCGGCAACCGGCATAGGTACCACAATTTCAAGTAACATACTTACTTGAAATTAAACAAATACTACAAACCATTAGATGTTACGAATTACGATATAGATTAATGTCTGTCCATTTTCTGATTAAGCTAATAGCGTGTAGGTAGGAAAGAATGAGTCAACCGGTCAGTACAGTTTCGTAAGTCTGTGTAAATAGTGCGCGTCAATGGATCCCATAGTAATAGATCCCGGAGACACAGAGCCCCTGATTCGTGACGATGTTGGTAAAAAAGTTTTGATTTAGCTCAATTTTCTAACGAAAGCATTCGAGCACAAAGCTAATAGTTTTGAATAATTCTGAATTTTATGTGACGCAATATTTGGTTCGGAGAAAGTAAAGCCAACACGGCAGAGGCACGTGATCGGAGCGTTTACGGTTTACCCTACGTCACACTCACGAATCGTTTCAAGGTTGGCTTTAATTTGCGCATTTTTTTTATATATTGATGTTAAATGTCATTTATGCTATTTAAAAAACTAATCCTCTTACATAAAGTCGCTTGTAATTTTTAAATGATGAAGAGGTATCATCAAAAAAAACGTTAGGAACCCAGCCGAGTTTGTTGCCAGATTCTTCTAGGCTGGGGCGCGTGGCACTGGCGTAAATTCACCTAGCTTTATGACGTTTCAAAATGATCCTTGTGATATTATTAAATAAATATATTTTTTACTTCACCTTTACTTTACTTTCTTTATACGGCAATGAACAAATTATTCAACGTTTTGTGCTACAAATCACAATCTGCAAAAAGCCAATACCTATTTGAAATTAACGTCGTCGCCGTGAAGAATTGATTTATTTTACAACCAATTATATAAAATATATTATCTACTTATCGCTATACTATATACGATGAGGGATAGGGGACGCTAATGTATATATGATATTCTATCATGGATTCAGATGAAACTTCATGAAAAAAAGTAGGTGGTTAAAAGTTTTTTTATGTGTAAGTACATACCTATCTAATTTTTTTCTAAATTATGAACGTTAAACGAAAAATAAGAACGTAGGTCGTCCAGCAGCGCAATGGGCAGACGATATTAAACTTACTAAAGTGGCAACCAAGCGTACAGAGTGCTTAGCACGAAAAACTTGTTTGACAATCGTAAATGTAAACGTATCGTCCAGATGTAAATTTGTATAGGATTTTTAACAGCGCCTCTTTAGTGCATTAATTGAACTACAAAAATTCCATACAAATTGTCAGCTGGATGATACGTTTACGTTTACGATTGTCAAACGAGTTTTTCGTGCTAAGCACTCAGCCCACAAGATGGTAAGCGGTATATCAGCGATTTTTGATAGACAAAATATTCTAGGTAACTGTTTAATTGGACAAAATATTTTAAATTGTTAGATGTAGGTAGTTCGATTTGGACAAAAATATTCTTAACAGTTAGATAATCGAACTACATCTAACAATTTGGTATATTTTTGTCCCAACAGTTACTTAATCGAATTAATATTAGAACTGGATAGAACTTAATTATCGCTTTCTACTTGTGATTCTACGGTGACAGGTCTCGGTGTATCCTTCATGATGACTTAGGCATGCTGAGAATATGTGTTAGCCTATATTGGCACAAATATTTCTGAGAGAATCTATTTATCATTACCTTAATTAAGCTCAGCCCTCAGGATGACAACGATAACTTCCAAAAATGAACATCATCAACATTGACGAATGACAAGCTTATTTGGACAGAAAAAGAATCGTATACGGTAGATCAGAAACCTTACCAGCCCATTGAACTTTTTTTTATACATTTACTGGGTTGGTAGTAAATATTATTTATTTTGGTCATTTCTATGAAGTGATGAAATTATAGTATTTTAGTGTACGTTATGTATTATTTGTTACGTAGTACGAAGCATGACATTGTAATTTTTAAATCATATAATTCATTGTAAATACTACTTCTGTACCTGTCTGTTGTACGAATTCCAACCCTGCAATGCAATGGCAAGTGGCAACACTAAAGTTTGACAACTTTGACATCGACGTTTCGTTTGACATTTGCGTTGCGTTTCGTTTGCGTCACGTCATTCATTTCAAGTCAGTCATCCATTTGTTTGGTTTACGATTTACAATGTTTTTACAAATTTAGCCACATTCGTGGCCGATTCTTTTGTTTTTATTTAGAAAACTGAACTGTTGCCGTAGATTAACACGTTGCCTATGATGCCGTGGAATGAGTATTTCTAAAAATACCATAGAAATGTGTTAGTTTATTGAAATGACTGCAACAGAAGCTTGATTTTAACTAAATTAGACTAATACTGGAGTTTTGTTTCAGGGGACACAATCATGTTCTCTGGAATGCAAGGTTGGTTAAAATTTCATCAATTTTACTAGGTACCTACTTTGAGTGTTATTTTATTACCTGTAATCACTTCTGCTTACTGTACATGTCTAGTATCATAACAATTTTAAGCTTTCAAATATAGGTACCTAATACTATTATTTTGTGTCTTAGAATTATTTAATCAATGATACCTAGCTAGTTTCCACTTCATTTTATTTGTTACTATAACGACCCGCTTCAGCTTTGCATGGGTGCTTTAACTATTTGTATAAATCTTCCTCTTAAATCACATCTATTGATGAAAACTAGATTATAATCTGTTGTGTAGTTTAATATCTAAATGTATTCAGATAAAGGGGAATGGATTGTGGAAAGCGACCTAATGTAATAACTTTTTGCTATTGACATTGCCATTTTTATCTACTTATTTATTTAATATATTTTAGGCGATGATGATATCCCTGGCATTGGACAATATGAGGACTTCCACACAATTGACTGGCAGCGAGACATTGCTCGGGATCGGATGAGACACAGATACATTGTCAAGAAACGACAAGATTCATGTTGGGACCTTGTAAAGGTAATAACCTAATCAAACAATATATAACAGCCTCTTCCTGTCATAAGTTTAACCTCACTCTATGATCAAAAAGAAAGTAAATCATAAAATTAAATGTTAAATTCATTATGATTTAAATGTTTATTTATACTATGTTTATGAAAAGGTGTTAAATGCTTCTAGGGCGCACACGATGCGTGGTCAGGGTGGGTATGCGTGCTTCTAGTCGGAATCTGCACCGGCATAGTGGCTGGAGTAATTGATATTGGAGCCTCTTGGATGACCGACCTCAAGTTTGGCATCTGCCAGGCCTTCTGGCTCAACCGGGAGCAGTGCTGCTGGTCTGACATCAATAACACTAACTTTGAACCGGGGAACTGCTCTCAGGTAATAAATCAATATTAATAAACATTTTTACACAGTGCTAACTAGCCCCAAACTAAGCAAAGCTTGTACTATAGGATCTAGGTTACTAATAGATTTCTGATAGACAGATTCACATTTATTTTTATTATTTTTGTTATTGCATAGAAACGCCCAATATTATTTTTTTTATTTGAAATTGAATTTGAACTTGAGCTTTCAGCAACAAAGCCCTTTTTTCAATAAATAAAAAATAAAAACTTGAACCTTTATTTTGTGTGAGTGCAAGACAAAACAGTAAAATGATTGTGAGGCTGTTCAATAATGCAGTGGGTGTTTAGTACTTGGTTTGATTCGCTTGGATGCAATTTTGTTTCATAGAGGCACGTCCCTATTCCTAATCACTCATCAAAATATGTTTTTCCCATCCCTACTTCCTTCTCTGAAAAAACACTCGGTCGAGCACACGACAAAACTTTAAATTATGTGAAATTACCAATAATCCATGCCCGCCTAGCCGTTTCCTGGTAAGTCCTCTATTTATAACAGTGGGCTATAATATTAATATTCTCAATTAAAGTAATAGTTTATATAGCTCACAATATATTGTAGCTGTTTGTTGTCCCTGAATAAACAAAATAAAATAAAGAGAACCGTCACCTGGTGAATTTTATGTCATTGACATTATTATAAACGGTTCTCTTTTGGATTCAAATAATTTTTACAATTAAATGGCTTAGAACTAAAGTATAGATTGAAAATACAATAAACTTGAAGGAATTGGTTAGATTTGAAAGGTTACCTTGTGTTTGTTGCAGTGGTCGACGTGGCCGCAAGTTTTCGGCGACAGGGCGGAGGGCGCGGGCGCCTACATAATCAGCTACCTGTTCTACATCGCGTGGGCGCTGCTGTTCGCGGCCTTGTCCGCTTCGCTCGTGAGGATGTTCGCACCATATGCATGCGGCTCCGGTAATTATACACATCTACAACGTCATGATATGAGATGATGATTATAGATGAGTCTCATTGCAATTCATCTCGGATAATATTCGGTTATTAAAGTGTAACCTTTATATCTAAAACTAGTAGAACTGGCGCGGTTTCTCTAGCGTTATTTTTTCGCAATTTCTCGCATAATTTTTCACCGTTTAAACCTTCCCTGAACTTCTACAAACATTTCAAGACTAAAATTAGCCAAATCGGTCTTGCCGTTCTCGAGTTTTAGCGAGCCTGCAATTCATTTTTATTTAGAAGAGATTAACTTAGAAGTGCTTGTGGCTTAACCAGCTAATCAAATAATCAAATTAAATCAAAAATAATCAAATCAATCAATCAATCAATCATTTTAGCCATACACCATGTCTGTCAACCCTGCCAAATGTATTTGGGTGATTTTGCTGTTGGTATGTACCTAAATGCTTCAGTGCTTTGAAAGACTTGTTTAGCAGTTCAAGCTGTAACCTTGGTCACCAAAACAGCTACGGTATTTATAAATATATTAGTTTTAAATTGGAAAAAAAAACGGATCAATCGTTTTTACACTTTTCTCACAATGTTTTATTAATAAAATATACTTATGCTTTTTTTCATAATATTTAGCACTAGACGAGATGTCACCTTTAAGAGAAGATGATGTAATGTTTGATGTAAATGCACAGGTATCCCGGAGATCAAGACCATCCTCAGTGGGTTCATAATCCGAGGCTACCTGGGCAAGTGGACGCTTATCATCAAGGTGGTCGGCCTGATTCTGTCAGTGTCGGCCGGTCTGTCGCTCGGCAAGGAAGGGCCTATGGTCCACATCGCTTGCTGCTTGGGTGAGTTAAACAACAGTTTATTACAACTTACATTACTTTATAACAGCCAAACATTACATACTTATTGCCCACATAAAAAAAATTAAGTACTCTTTTTTTATTTGTTTATTTATTAACATGCCCAACACATTATACAACCAAAGCAAAAGAAACATTCGAAATACAAGTAATCATGTTTAAGGAGGTAGAAATAAATAGTTTTTAAATATGCCTAGGTAGGTACCCACGCGACCAATAAAATACATACTACTCTGGAATAGCTCTATCAGCTCAATTCTTCGATATACAGATTAATTGTTGTTCGCAGGTAACATTCTGTCGTACCTGTTCCCGAAGTACGGGCGCAACGAAGCAAAGAAGCGAGAGATCCTATCGGCCGCGGCGGCCGCCGGCGTCTCCGTCGCCTTCGGGGCGCCTATAGGCGGCGTGCTCTTCAGCTTGGAAGAGGTTAGATTTACATTGTGTCAGAAGCAAAGTTAGTGCTGACCCTATATAACTATATTTAAGTAGAATGAAAGAGTTCGTCGATTTGTGTAACATGAATGATTTCAAAGCATCGATTAGCAACATAATATATATATGGACTTTGACATAAGTTTTTTTTTTTATTAAGTAATTTTATTTGTATTTTAACTTTTATTTTAAAATATGACATTGTTACCTTATTTAGTAAATTTTAATGTTTTGTTTTGACTTATCTAAGTACATGCAACATGTGGAAAGATAAATAAAATGAATTGAAAAAAATAATTGAATGGTAATATAGTTTTTGTGAGGAAACAGTCATGTCCAAGAACTAAGAATTCCAAAGACATGTTTTATCAACCAATTTTGTATTGTGGGTCACTAAAATGAGTGTTATTCTGTTGAGCTAACATGGCGTTCTAATTCATTGACCTAAGAATGACAAGAAAAGACTATACATTAGCAAGCCGCTCTTAAGACAATCTTTTTTATGAATTAGGACTTAATTGTTTTTTTTATACCAGGTGTCATACTACTTCCCTCTGAAGACGCTCTGGCGTTCGTTCTTCTGTGCATTGATAGCAGCCTTCATACTGCGCTCCATCAATCCATTTGGCAATGAGCATTCCGTGCTTTTCTTCGTGGAGTACAACAAACCCTGGATATTCTTCGAGCTGATCCCGTTTGTAGGACTGGGCATCATTGGAGTGAGTCCTACCTTAATATAATAAAGTGGAAAGATTTGATTGTTAGTTTGCATTGAATAGGCTCCGAAACTACGGGACCAATTTGAAAAATAATATCATGCCTATTAAATAAATCACGCATTCCCTGCTGCACGACTTTCAACCACTATTGTTGCGTTTTAGGGCTGCATCGCGACGGTATTCATAAAGGCCAACATCTACTGGTGCCGGTACCGCAAGCTGTCGAAGCTCGGCCAGTATCCGGTGACGGAAGTGCTGGTGGTGACGCTGGTGACGGCTATCATCGCATACCCCAACCCCTATACGCGCATGAACACCAGTGAGCTTATCTACCTGCTGTTCAACCAGTGCGGGATCTCGTCCACTGATCCACTGTGGTATGTATTTAAGATTATGCTGTTGAAAAATATTAGTAAAAAATGCTTAGCACTACGCGGCACCTTTTGCCGGCGCTGAAGCTGAGGGTTTCTAAAGCACGCGTTTATTTGGTTTTTGTGTAGGTCCACAGCGCGCGCATGGCTGCGCGAGCGAAAAGTGTGCTATCTCGCTCTTGCTATAGTAAGGTGGGGCCAACCATGACACTCAGACATACAACGGCACCAAACCATGCCATGTGAAAGAAAGAAAGAAAGAAAATACTTTTATTTATGACAAACATGGTTAACTTAAACATAGGTACGGTAATATGTGTGTAAATATGTAAAAATGTGCAGACCCAATAAATTGTTCTATCTTTCTTTCTTTCTTTCATTTGCTGGGTCGCATAGCAACCCTTTCGTTGGATTCCGATGTGGTGATTGCGACGCGTTTGTTTCATACATTTTATTGAGTGTCCGGGGTGTGCTATAGTAAGTAATATGTGTATATTGCAGTGACTACAGCCGCAACTTCACGGACGTGAGCGCGGCGATCGAGAACGCGCCGGCGGGGCCGGGCGTGTACCGCGCCGTGTGGCTGCTGATGCTCGCGCTCGCGCTCAAGCTGCTGATGACGGTGTTCACGTTCGGCATGAAGGTGCCGTGCGGGCTGTTCATACCGAGCCTCGCGCTCGGCGCCATCGCCGGCAGGATCGTCGGCATCGGTCAGTCGAATAACTATACCCCACAGAACTATATTTAAGTAGAATGATTGAGAGGCTAAGTAAGGTCTGAGTCACCACTTTACACGCAGCAAAACTCGGTCTGCTCCCAACCGGGGGCGGTGTGGTGGTGTGGCAGTGCCTAGAGTCGGTTTGCCGCGTGCTTATCGATGCTTTTAAATCATTCATTTTCACGCGGCAAAAGCAAAGTTTCAAAAACTGCTTTAGAAATGAACAGTTTGAATAGATCAAATCAAATCAAATACTTGTATTTCTGTAACAAATTTTTGTACGATATTATTTTCAAGGTAGTAATCTTCTTTGTAAGATCCCGATCTCCAATATCCATAGTACATGTTATAACAGACTTACATTACGTAGATAAATGTACCATGATGCGTGTTATGTGTTCAGGTGTGGAAATGCTGGCGTACAATTACCCCAAGATCTGGATGTTCAGCGGAGAGTGTTCGTCCGGCAAGGTGTGCATCACGCCCGGCCTCTACGCCATGGTGGGCGCCGCCGCCGTTCTGGGAGGCGTCACCAGGATGACTGGTAATCTTACTGGCTACACATTTCTATGAAATACCCTGACTTATTAACGCATATGAAAAATGATAAATCTCTCCGACCTGTATTGTAGGCCTAGTATCAGTAGTCCGGTTAGTTTGTCCAATGATCGGACTGATGAGACTTTTTGTCCGTTAGTGACTTGATTGTCGTTGGGATTTCGGATAGGAGTGTACTTTCTCCAAAAAAAAAGGGACAAAAAGGGGGCTGCTGGATATCTCCGCCTAATGTGATTCGATTTCGATGATTTTTATTTTATTTGAAAGGTAACTTTAAGTTAGTCTGATATATGGTGAAGATCTGATGAGGACCTTCAGCGTGATGAGCAAAATAGTACCTCAAACTGCAGTATGTTGCTCACTTTCAAAGCTCACTTTACAAGTTTGTGCTTGCGAGGTTTACTGTTCGGAGAACTGCTAGTTTTAGTGGTAAAAAAAAGGCCGTACTTATCTCTCGCGTATTACTGTACTGCGTATGGTCCGCGTCATATATTAATTTTGTTTCCAGTGTCCCTTGTGGTGATAATGTTTGAGCTGACCGGCGGCGTGCGGTACATAGTGCCACTGATGGCGGCCGCGATGGCTTCTAAGTGGGTGGGCGACGCTCTTGGCCGGCAGGGCATATACGACGCTCACATCGCCCTCAACGGGTACCCCTTCCTCGACTCGAAGGACGAGTTCCAGCACACCAGCTTAGCGGCGGACGTTATGCAGCCTAAGTTAGTATCAACGCAGGTTTTTTTTTCTTCTATTTTGCTTCGCGCGTTTTAAGCGTTTGCCATTTTTTATTCACTGCAGTTACTGCTAGCGAGTCATTGTTACTAGTACAGTCGAATCTGGAAGTTTGTCTTTTAAATTTAAAATTGATTCACAGCAGCTAATTTACTATTGCCGTTACTGCTAGCGCGTCGTCATCTTATTATTATTATATCAAATTACTACAATCAACTCTAAAAGTCAACTCTAAAATGATTTTCGGAATATAAAATTGATTTTTCACAGGAGCTATACAGTTTTGAATCCAGGATAACACTATTTCAACTGTAATAAAAAATTGTTTCCATAAAGAATTGGATTTTTTTAATGGTTAGTTAATGCCTTAGTGGTTTTTGATGTTGTAGAAAACGTACCTACCGTTACCTACTTGCATTTAAATCTGCCGCGCTCGCCGCGCCGGGGCGCGCGGGGTTAGGTTGATTAAGTTTAGCATAGGCGCGATAACTGTAGTTCACGCGGGTGAGAGGGGAGGTATGTGCCGATCCCCGCCCTGCTACCCCGCGCACCCGCGCCACTAGCGCGGTAGATGCAAACGGCGGGAGCGAGCGGCCAGGCAGTGGCGAACGATACGGCTTGAAGCACAGTCATGCCCAGCGAGGAGTTGCGCTTGCGCGGTCACTCGGATTATCTAGCTAGTGTTTAAGAATACGTACGGAGTACCTATTCAGTGTTATGTACCTTTTTTTGACTTCGGTGTTGTGATGTGAGAACAATAAATCGCTTTCGGTATCTATGCTGGTGTTTCCATGAAATATCAATGAACCCACACACCTAAAACTTTAACAGATGTTGACTGTATAATTTTTCATATTTTGATTGACGCCGCGAAATTCAGAGACAAGCTATGTCAGCACAGTTTCTATGGAAAATGTCGCTCGCTCGCTCGCTAGCTGGCGGTGTGGCCTGTGCTTTAGAGTTGGCCGCAGACTTACACGAACCTACTTTAGCCTAGATACTATCTCTAATATCTAATAAGTTGGTACTGACTAAACGTATAGCTCTTATTTCTAGCATTAAGACCACCATGTACCACCTTGTAGGAGAAAATAAATATTTTATTATTTAAAAAAAAAAAAGTACATAATTGCATAACATTACAAAATATACAAAATACATATGAAACAGTTGAACCATCTAAAGACCGTTACAAACGATCTATAGATAGCTCAACTGATCCAAATCACTGCCAGACAGAAGCGTTCCCAACATGCTGGCTGCATTGCCACGTTGAATGGCAATGCTGATACGTTGAGCCATATATGAACCAGCCTTTGGATCACGCGATTTTACCTGATAGTAAGACTCTTCAGCAAGAGTCCGTCTTGGTGGCTACCACTGCACTGTCAGATATTCTACCTCTAAGCAATAGTGTGCAAACATTTCTGTGTTTAGGTTTGAAGGGCATGAGCAAGTGAAATTAATGGGCGAAAGAGACTTAACAACAATGTCTCGGGATAATAAGCGCAGTGCAGTGCCACGCAAACATTTAAAAACTTTAAGCTTTGGGTGGCACTGCATCTGTAATAGTCAGGCGTGGTGTTTAACATCAGGCGGGCGCCTTGATTCTCTTGTCACTTGTTTACATAAAAAAAAAACGTGATTTCTATTATATACATTTGCATAAAAGAAGGCAATATAACAATAGTGGTTGTACACAGGCGCAACGAGACGCTGTCTGTGATCACGCAGGACTCGATGGCGGTGGACGACCTCGAGACGCTGCTGAAGGAGACGGAACACAACGGGTACCCGGTGGTGGTGTCGCGCGAGAGCCAGTACCTAGTAGGCTTCGTGCTGCGCAGAGATCTCAACCTCGCTATAGGTAACACTTATATTATACTTATATTATAAATTCGAAAGTTTGGATGTTTGTTCTCGACAACCACTGAACCGATTTGGCTGAAATTTATGAACACGATAGATAAAAGTAAGCAAGTTCGTATGAGTCAGTGGCCAACTCTGGTGACAGAGTTTCTAGGCCGCCCGAAGGCCTCGAAATGATAATAATAATGATATAATTCTCATGATAGATAATGACCGAGAATAGGGCATAAGGCTACTTTTATCCCGGAAAAAGTACTGTTCCCGAGTTTCACGTGAACGAAATCGCGGGTGACAGCTAGTAATAAATATAAAGGTAAAATGGCATCTATTCTAATGATAACGAATCGAAATCGAATTAAATATGAAATTATTTTCTTGGCATGAACCTCACCTCGTTCGATTGGCACCACACTGAAGCTTTATGATGAAGGATCATCAAAAAAAAAGCTAGGAACCCAGCCGAGTTTGTTTGCCAGATTCTTCTAGGCTAGGGCGCGTGGAACTGGCGTTAACTCACCTAGCTTTAAGACGTTTCAAAATGATCCTTGTGATATGATTGAATAAAGAGATTTTTTACTTACTTTAATATCTAACTACAGTTGATTTTCTAGCATGCTCATTATTAGCAATGCTTTGACACATGCCACTGGCATGCTTTCGTGCTAGTAATAAGCATGTGTATCAGTACCATTTACGTGCAGGTAACGCGCGACGCACTATGGAGGGCGTCACTGGTCAGTCGGTGGTTGTGTTCGCGGGCGGGATGGCGGGCGGCGCGCCCCCCTCCCCCGCGCCCTTCCTCAACCTCACGCGCATCCTGGACATGGCGCCCATCACAGTCACCGACCAGACGCCGATGGAGACGGTCGTCGACATGTTCCGCAAGCTCGGCCTGCGACAGACTCTCGTCACGCACAACGGGTAATAAATGCTATGATTTCGTGGCTTTATTGATATCTTTGTTTTTGAGTTGACCACAGAATCGTACGAACTTAGTTGCTTACTTTTTTAGTTGATATCTTAGGCTCGAAACCACTGTATTAATGGCTTTTTCTATTCTTAAAATGTATGTATAAACTGAAAATCAAGTCACATCCACCAATCGGTTCTGACGCACCGCATCCTGTACATTTAGTTGTATGAACATGAGAAGGTTGCTCATGATGATTCTCTGACATACCTCTGACTCTGCATAAAAAAATCTTAACTGAAAATTGAAGAACTAAGTGACCTTCCATTCCAGACGTCTGCTCGGAGTGATCACAAAGAAGGACGTTCTTCGACACGTGAAGCAGATGGACAACGAGGACCCGAGCTCAATACTATTCAATTGAGCCTGAGCCGCGCGACACCCCCACTGATCTACTCTTTACTTCACCAACTGATCCAATTACAACCTTGACGAATTAGCACATCTAACCCTGCGTCCTAGCCGACTGCAATACGACACTACTTTTATTGTTCGACCGACTGATAAATTGAAACTATAGACTTTGAATGGAACTGTCCAAAATTATACAATAACTCACGACCGACACAGTACCCTCGATATTAGCCTTTGGTCATCACAAATAGGAGCTGTAAATGAAAATACAACCAATGCCTTTCGATCTATGGTGAGTATTCTCGTTTCGGTAATCAAGGTGATGCCGTGTGGTGGAATTCAGATGATTAGCTAGCTTAGGCTTCTCATAACTTCGACTTTTTATAGCCCAACAGCATTTAGGGACACTTGAAACTATTGATCCCCGTTTTGAGGACCACAGTGTCGCGGCCCTTTCAAGCGCGAAAAGTGCGGGTTCGTGTTCCGCTGTGGGTAGCGGGATTATTTTTTATGGAAACATTTGTACCCACAGTTGTTTCCAGAATCTATAAATATTTGTTCAGGGTCTAGTTTAGGCCAAGTACTCATTCTAAAAAAAAATCGTTTTTAAAAGTTGTCGTTTTCGGAAGTTGACATTCTAAAAGTTGCCGTTTTTGAAAGTTGTCGTTGTCACTATGAAGGCTCGTTCTGATAACTACGACATGAATTTTGAAAGAAAAGTCATCGTTTCTTTCCAAATTTCGTTTGTTTACGTTGCTAAGCGACAATCAAACTAATACACTTGACACTGGCAAAATTGTGGCAAACTAGCCACAGAGGCCATAACACAAAAGAAGAAGAAGAAGACGCCGTTGATGGCGTGTTTGTTTGTTTCTTTTTTGCGCGCGTTTTTTGTGTTATTGTGTCAGTTGGATTTACTAGGGTTCAAGTCGTAAGGTGTATATCTGTATCGGTTGGTGTAAATAAAGATGTGATAGATACGACAAGTGGCTTGCGACAGATACTAAGCGCGCGGAATGCTTAACAGTTACTTGTGTGTCTTATATTAGATATTGTTATCTATCACCATTCTTAATTGAACACTTGCTGTAAAAGATTTAGTAATGGCACGAAAATGTTGTCCTGTGAAATGTTTAGTCCGAATGAGTGATATTACGGACATTGTTTTGTTTTTTAATATTAATTATACAGCAATTTACACATAATAAGTTCTTCAAATAAATAATAAAGGCATGTTTGCATGTAGGCAACCTAAGGCAACTCTCATTTGATTGTTTTTATAGCGCTTGGCTACATCTTTGAACGTTACGTATTTACGACGTATATTTTATCATAATTTATTTGTATATTAAGTATATTATCATTATTAAGGTTGGATTCGACCAAACTCGAATAAGGTCTATTCGCGAGTAAATTGACAGTTTACTTGTATTTGACATTTCTTATTCCGCGGAATAGTTATTCCAAAAGTTGGTCGAATCCAGCCTAAGTAAAACACATTTTTATATTTTGACTTAAAATGTAGGTACTACCTTCAAGACCTATTTTTATAAACTTCTTCCATTACCGTTGTGAATATCAATGACGTAGTATAATTTTAACGGAACAAACATAATAAAGATATTTTTAATAAATTATTTTAAAGTATTTGTATAATGGGATTTTATTGTTTTAGTTTGAATTATATTTTAAATGTTGTAGATATCTATCTCATTTTGTGTAGATTAATGTTTATTTTAATATTGACTATAAGAATAATTTAGCTAAATGTGGTTTGCTCATTTCATGACTGTCATATTGCAACCTGGTTTTTTAATATATATAAAAAATAGTTGATTGGTATTTTAAATTATATGGCGCTCTACAGAGTGTGCTCACTATCTTTTATGCCTACCATGGCGGTGCTATGAACGTATCAGACATGTTAAAACCACGGACTACACAAGCGCACTAGTACGTACCATGCCCTGCACAACAAATTCTCACTAATTAACAAATACAAGAATATCATTGAATATTAATATGGAACTTACAGTACTCTTTCCAACGAAATGCTTTGAGAATGAGAATTGCGAATGGCTTTACATGACAGATTTGGTTTGAAAATGTTATGCAGTGGCCATTAGAGCAGATGTATCGATTGTACATGTTGAGGCTGCGTTTCACATCCCTCGCTACACATCCTCGCACATCTCTGGTGGAAACGCAGCTTTATTCGCGTCGGTCTGTCCAATCATGGCAGCTACGGAGCGTTTGTTTCTCTTGCTAAATGGCACTATATTAAGTAGTGTCGTGGGAAATATGTCCTTCCCCTGACTCAACTAAATATTCTCATTTGCTGATCGACTTGTATACTTACAGGGTATTTTATTATTTTAGCGCATAAAATTCCACAAAACAAAAATACATGTACCTTTTTTTATACATTTTGTTAAAAATCTCAATACATTGGAAACATAGTTCATTAATTAGAACCCTAAAATATTAACATTAGACTACCGTCTAACTAATAGGATAGAATATAAAAATTTATTGTACTGTTGTACATATTTATGACAGTTTTGCCACTTTTTATAGCCTGGTGACTGCATTTTTAAATTCTTTGTGACATCACTTTATTGGATAAGTAGGTACTAATACTGACATTGTGTAGATATTTGAATATTTTTAAATTTTATTTCTTGTAGGTTATTTTAATTTTTACTTTTTGACTTTCTTTCTGACATTGTAATGAAATAGGTAGTTTTTAAATTAGTTCGATTTTTTTTTAAACTAAAATAAGTGACATTTTTAATCTTGATGTGAGAGTATTTGGTCTGACATATTTTTGTTATTGTAAAGTTAGGGTACTTTGGACCTGTCTGTAAACCCTTGCATTGTTTTTTTGAATAAATATAAAATATTAATAAATAAAAATATCCTTGCGTTTTTGCAAGAAAATTTGTAAAATTACAAACATAATAATTTAATCTTACTATTAAATAATCTTTACATCTAGTGGGCCGTACGCTTGGTTGCCATTTTAGTGGTATAGAGAAAACATACCCCTAGCGGTGCGTTGCCAAAAATGATTTGTTGACGACTTCACTAATTAATGGTGTTGTTGGTTTAATAAAATAAAATAAATGAATCGTTTCTTAGCCTTAATGGGTCTTACTTATAAATGCATCATAAATTTAGTCAGTTGATTATCAATAATTGTTAGTCATGTTAGTGAAATTCTTACATATACTCGTACACCTACCTACTTAGTTGATTTGGTTGTTTAACACTGTCAAAGTTCATCCAGGGTTCTAAAATGGTTAAATTTTGACTTTATCTTCCTCCTAAAACGAATGATGTTGATGATGATGTTTCCAAAAAATAGCAGCTGATATACCGAAATAATTCAAAATCTTTAAAAACAAAGATTTTGAAATATTACTGATGAAAGATACAAGTGTTAATTGTATCTTCTTCTTTTAACATAGCACTATCTTGTCTGCTTTTTAAAAATAAGTTCAACATTTTTTAATGTCATAGTTGTCATTACAGATGTAAAACATTGAACTTACTTTCTCTATCGATGCGAAAATCATAGTTTTGATTACCTGTATTCGTTATTTTGGCGCTGTCGCCAACTTAGCTATTTCATATAGCTATTGCTGTGCCCCCATCCGTCAGGTCCGTATAAGGTCGTTCGTAATGGAACAGTTTTGTCAAAGGAACTATACTTTCACAGATGTCATTTCTATGAAACTTCTCCGCGATCACGAACTAATCAAGATATGCTTTTTTGAATATATTTATTTTACATTTGCTGATGTGGAAGTGTCAGGATTGGGTGGGAGTACCTTTTAATAAATCTTTATCTACCTACCTAGAAAAAATGATAATTTCAATAAAAAAAATCAACCAATGACAATAAAGAAAGAATACGGGAATTTCTATCAAGCTCCAAAATATCTTCATAAATCTACGGTCAAAGAAAGCACGTCTATAGACTTCCTTGACCTCCTTGAAAGAAGAAAGTTAACTAAAAACCGTTTGTTTTCCACCTTTTCTCTTATTTTTATGTTTTCCTGGCTTTGTCAGATTCTACAATTTTTATGTTAGTCTTTGTCAAGTCTAATCAATTGATCGGCACACGATGGTCGGGTCGATTGACTGATTTGATTGGTTCTTTTGGACGTTTTGATATGAATTTAACCTCGTTCGTTCGTTCGTATGAGTCAGTGGCCAACTCTGGTGACAGAGTTTCTAGGCCGCCCGAAGGCCTCTGTCATGGCCTAACAACTAACCTAGGACTTGTTAGCTTCTAAAACGAAGTACTTTGACTTTTTGAAGCTTATTTTCATACAATAAACGTGGACACAATATTACGCAAGTATTGGATAAAATCATGAAGAAGATAATTTTCTCATCATTAAATGTGCCAGTCATGTGCCAGGTACTTGGGAAACAAATGCTACGGAGTCGGTAGCCACCGTCTAGTTAGGCTTGTTTTATGATTTTTTTTAGTTATGGTATGAAACGTTGTAGTGGGTTATTTTAGCATAATATAAACTGCAATTTATTAAAATTTGTCGCGGCCGTCGCAAGGAGGTGCGTGCGTATACTGCTCGTGTAAATATTGTACATAATCGTAACTACGATAATTTATTGAGATGTATTTATTGATATAATGTGTATTATGTGTATTGTTCGTATCGAAGTAAAGATAATAAATAAACAATTTATTGTACCACTTAATCACAATCTTTTCAACAGTTAGAACAGTTATTAGTTGCGGTTAAATTTTTTGTAATTTTTGCAATAATTTCACCTTAGTGGCTTAGAAACACCAAAAGTGGATATAAATTAAAAATAATTAAATTAAAATGCCACTTCTATAAAGAGTAGTAGGTATTACCTATCTGATTGCTTTGTATTACTTACCTATACACATGTGTTTAGACTGGTGCGAGCGGCGGCCGGTGCAGCGGATATTTTAAGTTATAATAAAGTTACTAGCTATATAATTCGATAGTAATAATAAATATCATTAAAAAGGAAACGTATTATGTGATTTAGTTTTATTTTAATATCTTGAATGTTAAAACCCCATAAGCCGGCAAACTAGCTATGTAAACCAGCGACAAGATAGGGGAATATTACGCGATTTAAATTTAAATTTTAAAATTAATGCCAAAACGCGTCTCCTATGCTCTAATTGATGTTCAACCATTTATGGCGGATTGCTGTATCTTGTAGTTTTAATTTATTATAAATATTATCAATCTCGCAACTAATGTAAAAAGAAATATGGTTTTTATATTCTTTGAATACTTTTTCCTAAGGTGAAGACGTAATTTTAGTGATTCTGGGTCACTGTCATCATGCCTATTGGTATCTGATAACTTGGCCCAATATGCTGGCCCAACATGCTGGCCCAAACCTTGGGCAACTACTGCTAGTAGGTAAGTGTATTGTACCGTTCCTGGGCAGTTCGTACAAATCCTAATTTGTACAATCAATAAAAAATCCTGATTCACGCAATTTTTGTCCATTTGGGATTCATCTGTTTCTACTAGAAACCGATGATTCCCAAATAGTATACAAGGTGAGTAGGTACTTTCGACCGCCCTCTGAAGGTAAAATCTAAACGGTAAAGGTATGGAAAAATGTTCGGAATCACGGGCACGGAACAGATAGTAGGTACTAAGTCACGGGCTCGATTTTGATAAGAATAAAACTGCATTTTAAAAAATCAAGAACGAAAATTGATTTATACTATTTTTTTGCACATTTCGATTCTCTACGACAAATTCTGGAAAAAAATAATTTATTATTTATTACATAAACGAGCAGCTTTCGCTGATGTGCCTATGTCACAGTGTTGAAAAGTCAAGTTCACTTTTAGGCACTGATTCTGTTAGTTTATTGTTTTTAATTGTTAACAGTTTATTAGTTCGCAACCAGATATCGAGTTTATTCTTGAATAACTGTCTAGAGGTGGTAGTAACCCATAACTGGAATCAGCTTCCAGAAGAAGTCTTCTGGAAGCTGATTCCAGTTATGGGCCACCTTGTTACTAAGGAAGTGTTTTGTTTGGTTGAACAGCTTATTTTACAATTGTGCCCTCGAGATGATTTGATATGTTCCTTCATAACATAGATTTTATTAATTTCAGGCAGATTGTATATTCGAGAAATAAGAAAGAATCTTGAACGTCTCAATGAGGTCAATCTAATCGCGAAGGCATCTTTCTTCCAGGGTAGTAAGGCGTTATGCGCAGTCTCTATGTGGGATAGACAACGAAAGGCTTACGGTATTTTGGTAGCTTTTCTCTGCACACTCAAGTAAATCTATGTCTTTTTGGAAATAGGGGCTCCAGACCATGTTGGTGATGCAGTAATTTTACACATCAGCGGATGCTGATGCTGATTATAACAAAAAATAATGAAAATTATAAAGAATTTAGATCCTTCTTTAATCTACATGACAAAGCTTTCTAGTTTCTCTGGTAATTAAATAGGGTAAAATAAAAAAAGCACCAGTTATTGGTTACTTAAGCACCTTGGTCAATTTAAATTGCTATAGTTTCTTTAGGCGTCATCCAAATGATGTTTTTATGGTGTTAGTGGAGACGGAAAAAGTTCTAATATCATTTTAATAACAATAAAAATAATTAACATTGTTTATAAAGTTTTTATATTCATTCAAATAAAAATTGTGTTACTGGCACCCCAGAATTAGTTACTGGCATGTTTGGTTTCAGTTATTGGCTGTAGCATTTTTTACGAAACACAGCAGATTATAGTCATTTTTTTAAAGAAATACAAGGAGCATAATTATAGAGTTCTTAGCTCTGGTATAAACGAACTTTTCGAAGCCCTTGTATAAATAATTACAGTATAAAGTTCACCAGACAAAATGAATTAGTATCGGTTTCGGCACAAGTTTATTACAGGCCATCGGATCTTGAACTGATCTCTGCATGCGGTGGTTACTTAACTGGCCATCTATGCTGTGCTCTTCAGCAAACGTCAGATTGAGTTAAAATTTTGCATTGAACCGATTGACCAAAAACGAACTAAGTCGTTTTTATTTATTATTGCGGAGTAAGGTTCCACTCGTTCGCATTACTTGGAAGAAGGCCATTTTGCAAACAAATTTGACTAATTATAAATTGAATTCGTAGGTGACTGGCGGTGATGTACATGTATAGCCAGTAACTTAAAACTTAGTTTTTTTCGTTTCTGTTATTGGCTATACCATAATTTAATGTTTTAAAGTAAAAAAATAATAAAATACATTTAAATTAAGATAAAATAACTTAAATAGTAACGAAATATGGATCAACTACAAAGATATGAGGTATGAGACAAGTTTCATTCGAATTGTAGTCAAACGCAATCCTTACCGTTTTCACAACAAAACCCCACCATAGTAGCCGGATTGCCGATTGTCAATCAATTATGATTTTTTTTATACGAAATTATTCGAAAGGTGGTACAAATCGGCACAAATATTAAAGCTAAATATGTAAACTATTCTCTAGAATGAAGGGAGATATTGTACTTAGCATCAGTAGCTTTTAGGAAGTGTTTGAGTATGAAGTAGCCAATAACTACTGCCAGCCAATAACTCATTCATTTACCCCTATGTTTAGGTACCTTACCTACTTATGATATTATTTGAATGTTTTTCGTTGGTCGCTTTCAGATTTTAAATATTTTTCTTACTGTGATACTCATCAGGTTGTTTGCTCTTCAGGTGGTTTTTGAGTGTTGTATTTGTACGACCACGAATAATCATTTCTCATAATTATTAGGGAATGCAAAACCGAAATTTTGTTACATTTTGCCTATCTAGTATGTTGGTTTACCAATTTGAAATATATACAGTTGTGGTCATATAATTAAGAACGATTTGAAGTTCTAGAAGTTTTTTATTTAAATCGTATCATACACAGAGATGTGTACCTTTTGAGAAGCAACTATTTATGTTATATAATAGTCACATTAATAGAGCAACCTGACTTAAGAATAAAGTATGAAATTGCTAACTATTTTTTGCACATTTTATTGATTTTATCAAAGTAACACATTCAAATAGTACTGAAACTGGACAAATAATTAAGAACGATTTATTTAACTGCTCGGGAATTGTTTTGTATAACACTTAGATTTAAAAAATCACAATATTATGTAGCACAGGAAACATAAAAAGAAATATTTAACTAAAATTAATAGTTAATAGCATATCCACGGCTTTTAATTACAGCTTTACACCGGCGAGGCATTGACTCTATTAATTTTTGACAATTCGCAAGAGAAATAGAGTTCCATTCTTCTAAAAAAACGTCATACAGCTCTCTTAAATTTCCACACTTTGTATTTGAAACCTTTTTCTTTACTTCAAACCACAGATTCTCTATTGGGTTTAGATCTGGACTGTTAGTAGGCCAGTCTAAGACAGAAACTAATTGCGCTGTAAGAAATTCCTTTACGGTGCGTGCAGTGTGCTTTGGATCATTGTCATGCTGGAATGTCCAAATGACCGGTAGAACGTCTTCAGCGTATGGTAACATTGTTTCTTCCAGTATATTTTTGTATTGGAACTGATCCATGTTACCTTCTATCAACTTTACAGGTCCTACACCATGTCCAGAAAAGCAACCCCAAATTTTCACATTTCCACCACCGTGCTTTAATGTAACTTTCGTGTACTTTGGGTCGAATGCTGTATTCGGGGGACGTCGTACATATCGTTTTCCATCAGAACATACTCTGTTTATTTTCGTCTCGTCAGAAAAAAGTACATTTTTCCACTGTTGCACAGTCCAGTTTTCATACTTTCTCGCAAATGCAAGCCGGGCTTGCCTGTGGCAAAGTTTTAACATGGGTACCTTTCTTGCTATCCGTGCAATTTTTCTTCTACCAAACGTCTTCGAATAGTGCGTGCTGAGATTGCTGAAAAGTTGTTTTTACCAAAATATTCTTTTCTAAGCTCATTGGACCCTTTAAAAGGATTTTGTTTTGCCATACGAACGATGTTTCGGTCATCTCGAGGAGTTGTTTTTCTCTGTTTAGGTACACATGGAACATTCGAAGTAGTTTGATACGTAGCAAAATGCTTTACAGCGTGGAAAACCATCGTTTTTGAACATTGCAGATGGTCGGCTATCTTTTTATAAGACCAATTCTTCCGGCGAAGTTTTATTATTACTTCCCTTGTAGATTTATCACAACTTTTATTTTTTACCATTGTTTTTTCTAAAGAAGCAATCACCTTTAATCTTTTACAGCACGTAATTGCGCCAAAATTATACAAACAGTAACAAATCGACTGAGTGTTCTCTATTTAAATTTGAATAAAGGTATAAACTACTTAGCGTTCGTAATTACGTGACCAGCCAGTAATAAGGAATACTTTGTTTAAAAGTAGTGTAAAAAGTTTGCCTATTGATTTTTAGTCAATCATGTGTATCAATGAATACAGTGGTAATATGGAAATGTTTTACGATACCGAGAGAAATAAAAACAAATGCATACAATTAGTTTTGCATCTTAGTTGGAAAAAATATTCCCTTTATATCAGCGTTCTTAATTATATGGCCACCACTGTATGTGCAAATCTCGCAATAATTCCGTTCTAAGCACCGAGGCATTTCTCGTTGCGCACCTAGCTGAAGTGCAACAAAGTAGGGTAGACTGCATGGGTACGGGTGTGACAATCAATTTGCATTTGATCACCCATAATATCGTAAGTATTCTAGTTAGCTGGAACCAAGGTGTGTTTTATAGTGAAATGAACATTTGTCTACCTATAAATACTTTAATTTTGTCTATAAGTGCAAAGGTTAAGTTATAGGTGCTATTTGAAAAAAAACTTCTTTGTTTAT
Organism: Colostygia pectinataria; assembly: GCA_951394395.1. Taxonomy (NCBI): domain Eukaryota; kingdom Metazoa; phylum Arthropoda; class Insecta; order Lepidoptera; family Geometridae; genus Colostygia; species Colostygia pectinataria. The sequence goes on along the minus strand of OX596348.1, from coordinate 15,129,538 downwards.
GGCGTATGTGGCTTAGTTGTCACAATTCTGCCAGTGTCTCAGTCATGCTAGTTTCATAAAACCTAAATGGAGAGTGGAACAAAAAACAAATATGACCGGTGATATTGGGAGGGTCGGTCAAAAATTTGAAAACCAGAATGATTTGTCTAAACACAAACGATACAACACAAAACAATAACAACACTACATAGATTATCAGTAATAGACTAAATAGTTATATAGGTACCTATAAGTACGGTATTTTACAATCTAATGTTATTTATATGAATAAATTTACATAATACTATAATATTATGGGGGAAAAGGTATAGGTAGTATACATTTAAATGAAGTAGGACGAGGGTAATCAGAAGGAAGGAAGTCATATAAAGAATGTCTCAATTTTGGGCAGTTGAAAAATATGTGGTCCACGTTTCCTTCGCCTAGGCCACATTCGCACAATGAGTGGTTCCTAGTCCTAAGCTTTGCCAAAAAAACCGGGGTGCATGAGTGACCTAATCTAAGTTGGCAAACGGTAGAGATGGTGACTTTATTTGCATTGCGGCATTTAAAGAACCAGGGGGAATGAGGAATATCTGGCTGAATGTCTGCATAGAACTAGCCTTTAATGTTTTTGGAGGTGTTCCAGGAATTGGTCTAAGACTCTAGAAGGTTTGATTTGGAGAGTAAACATAAGCCATGGGAGTATGATTTAAAATGATACGAACAGCCTATTTGAGCAGCATCTTTTGCGAACGAGTCAGCAGTCTCATTGCCAGTTTAGCTTTTCCCTGTACCTACCTAGGATTACTTGGTTAGTATTTATAAAGGCAAGTATAGGGTGCTAAAATAAAATAAATGTTATTTGATTAACCCTTAACTGTAGTTGTGGGTCCAATGGACCCAGGTTCAATCTTCGAACTCGTGTAAAAATCACAGCGCGTGCCCGAGCGCCTCCCGCGCCTAGGTACCTTCCGACAGTAGGCCGAAGCGCGCGTAAGTGGACGGACGCGTTTCGCTCGCTATTCCTAGGTGAGTATTGGTGTGCGAGTGGGTCCATGGGACCCACGACTATAGATGCGTAACTTTTTTCATTGATGTTATATATTCCTTTTACCGTTTTTTTCAGGTTTTTGAGATGGCAAACCGAAGGAATGTTTCCTCAAACAGAGATGACATATTAGAGCAGTGGTTGAACGCTGAAGTAGACAGCGATGAAGATGAAATTGGCAGAAATTCACCTTTTCGAAACAATGTTCCTACTCGTACCACCAATTCAGAAAATGAGTTTTCTGACGATCAAGAAGAGTTTGTGATAACGAGTGACCATGACTCAAACTCCTATGCTATTGCTATTGACTCAAACTCCTATGCTATATGCCTATTTGCATGACTTGTGCTAAAACAGTGTGTAATTCATGCTTATAACTTGGCTCATCATTTGGTGATGTCAAAATTTTTATAGAAGAAGTATATTTGTTTTTGTTTTAGTTATCTTAAAAATTGTTATCTTATGTGTACGAAAAGAGTTGATTTTAATTTTTTTATCGTGTGTTTCCATTTAATGTGATTTTTTTTCGTAAGCATGTTTTTAGGTTAAGTAAATAACGACTGATTATAAGAAGTGCCATTAAAGATAAGAATAAAAGTTCCTATAGTTGATTTTTTGTAAAACTATGATTGTTAAATATATAAATGAATAATAAAAGAGTGTAAAAATATAATTGGTTTTTGTTTTTTACACAAAAAGTACAATCTAAAATAGGTGGGTCCCATGGACCCACGACTATAGATAAGTGACTATTTTTGACCACTACAGTTAAGGGTTAATGTGCGTGTTATGTCAATATGACAAGGTACGTGATTACAGACAGTTTAGTTAACGAGATGTATTAAAGGTATTCACATCTTGTGCGGGGTATGAACAGACTGTGTCAAGTCAGTGGTGCAAGCCTATTTAAGGGCCTACAAACAATAAGTGGTATAAATGTAGCTATAGATGCAAGTTCACGCTACATCTACATACCCCTAAAAAAAAATAAGTTCTTTTTTTTTTAAATTATACAAAATTAATATAAGTTAATAATAAAAAATAGTGAGTACCTAACAAGTAAATGAAGTTAAGGTAATATCTATATCTAATAAACAAGTAATGCGTTCATTAAAAACAAAGTAAAATAAAAACGTTAAGTAGTAAATTTTTGTATGTAGGGATACTGAAGTTTAAACTTTAAAATTAAGAATAACCCATGAAGTTAACATACTAAATTTTAATCCAATAATGATTAAAATAACTGATTTGGTTAATAGAGTTCATAATAAGTATTTAAAGTGGTTAAGATTCCTAGTCTATTTTTAGAACAGTCACTTTTAAACAATACGATACGATACTATTTATTAACGCGCACTTCACTCGACTGCTAACTCTAAACTTTGTTATTGTTTATGACTGCCGTAGACTGGGTTCTTTGTTTGTTCCCGGTGATCGAGTAGCCGACGACGTAGCTAGGGTCAAATATCAAACCGCATGGTTTTCTTAACCGTGCGACCGGATCTCGTAATGACTGGCGCGTTTTTCGTTGTTTGTTTTGTTTGTTGTCGCGGCGTTGTTCGGCGGAGTCATTTGTTTAGGTTTCATAAGAGGCGTGATTAACCGAGTCGTTGTTCTCATAGTAGAATTTGTTGGAATCTTTTGTTCAGGTGTATGAAGTGGTCGGCTAAATGTAGTTGTTGTTCCGACTGTTGCTGGGCTCTGAGCAACCATTGTTTCATTATCTGGTGTCGCATTGCTGGCGTTATTAATAGCGTAAGCTGGTTTGAGCCTATCTAGCGAGATGGTGACGTTTCGAGAACCTACCTGTACTGTATAATATTTAGGGTTCCGTCCTATCACCTTAAAAGGTCCCTCGTACGGTGGAGTTAATGATTTCTTTACTTCTCTTCTTATAAAAACGTAGTCCGTTGTTGCGAGGTCCTTGTGTATAAAGATCTTCCTGTTGTCTGTTTGATGCCTGGAACTTGACTGTAAATTGGCCAATGTTTCCATTAAGTTGCTCGTATACTCAGAATCGTTGATTTTGCTTCTGACGCGATGAAAAAATCTCCTGGTAGGCGGATAGGCATTCCGAATGTCATTTGCGCCGGGCTAAATCCTATGTCCTCTTTTATCGTAGATCTAAAACCTAGAAGTACTATAGGTAGCTCTTTTATCCATTGATTAGATTGATTGCAGCGTGACATAATAGCTGCTTTAAGAGTGCGATGCATGCGCTCTACTTGACAGTTTGCTTTCGGATTGTATGCCTTTGTATGTTTTTTTTTAATACCTAGTCTTTGAGTAATTTGTGTAAAAAGTTGAGATTCGAATTGTCTGCCCTGGTCAGTAGTTATTTTCACGGGACAACCAAAACGAGAAAACTGGGTTAAAAAATGTTCCTGTAGACGACGAGCACATTCAGCCAAGGGGGCAACTCGCTGAGGTGACAAGTAAACACCTATTCACGAATTTGTGATTCGAACAGCAGTTTTTTATACTTAGTTCTGAATGTATTCAATGTTTTAGAATTTCGAATAGGTGGTGGAGTATCATTCCATATACGGGACCCCGCAAACCTAAATGATCCACGAAATGCTACCAGTTTGTGTCTAGGCGTAACAAACACGTGAGTACATTTTCTTTTTCTATAGCGAGAGAATTCTTGTACTCATTTTAACTTTTGATATAGGTAGGAAGGTACTTTATTCGCAATTATTCCTTAAAGAAGGGTAGCTAGGTGAAGCTTCATACGCGCTTTCATTTTAAGAAGATTGCCGGAATTAAGGTAGGGAGTGACATGTGTGCGTGGCGGAATGCGAAAGCAGAAACGTGCGCAGGCGTTTTGTACTCGCTGCACCAATTTTTCAGTCCTAGCTAACAAACAAGATCCGTAGACCACATCACAATAATTTAACTTGGACAGAATCAGAGACTCACATAATGTTATACGGATTTCTTCGCTTAGGTATGAGCGAATTTTATATAAAGACTTTTACTTATAAAAACAATTTTGCAACACATTCACCTGTTTTGCTTCATTTACTCTCATCACATTCTTCATACACGCTCGTCGGTTTAGGGTACTCCTGACCTGGCCTTTCTTTAGCACGTCCAAATATATTTATGTTCTATTATATTTTTCATTTGTTCCGTTCTGCAGTTGATGGTATGTCGAAATCATACTTACTAAGTTTGAATCTCGCCATACCAATAGTGTAAGATCGGAACAAAAGCTGGCGACAACTTCGCCATGTCGTAAGTCGGTTTTGGTCAGGGTTTTTATTGAATGAATTCCCGGTTCAGTCTTTGAGTCCCGTAGCAGTCAGTTTGTAAAATACATTAAAGTCTAACTTAGTTACCTCGCATACTATCACATTGGCGTTTCTACCACCAGGCATATCAGACAGATCTCAAATATTTTTGTATGCTTCGAATTACGGTACTTGGAGCTTAATTTACGTGTCCCGACTGCACTTCGCCACTCAGGCTACTGATCTGGTGGAGTACATAAAGTTGAAATCCAACTTCATATCGAGGGTGGAGAAGTTGCATTCGCGCAACGACGTGAGTTTTAACTCATTTGCTGTGCGAGTACCAACTTCGAATCTCGCCCTCTTTATGAAGGAAGAATTCTGGCCGAAGGGTGTCGTATTTCGGTGATTTCGTGGAAGGCTTCCTGACACCCCCCCACTTTCACCCGCGCGCGGCACGTCGCGTCTCACTGTGCCTAATAAATAGTTTCGTTTTAATATTATAAAATATGTATTCTTAGTTTTAAGGTATTTATTTATATGGGCCGTAGAATAAGTATTATACACCTGTAACTTTTCTAATGTTGCCTGAAATAAAGTTTTATTATTATTATTATTAATGACAGCGTTTTACTCTACAATAAAACGCTTATTAAGCGTAAATACCTAATTCGCGTAAATAATTAATTCTTAAACCAAAGAGGCACTATTTATTTCACTAAGGCTTCATTTCAAGTAATTGAGCACTATTTATTGGCATATCAACATACATGATTTCGATTATGTGTACACTTCCTTGACGTACACTTAAGCTTTGGGTAACACTGCATCTGTTATGGTTAGGCGTGGTGCTTAACATCAGGCAAGCGTCTTGATCGTCTTGTCACATGTAAAAAAAGACGACGTGCATCTAAAACCAGCAATAGCAAAAGTGCCTAGTATATCAGCAGGGATTGTTCAAATTTGTCACCCAACTCTGTCCGCCTATGGCCACACAACACATATTCATGAATGTACTTCTCAACAGTTCCCTCTCTCACAGAGACTTGTGACTTCTTGATTCTTTGTACTAGTTCCTTCATCTCATCTGTAATCTTGAAGTTTCTGCCCTGCATGTAGTCAAACCATTCTGACCCATTTTGGCTGGTAAACTCAGATTCCTCCTGGAAGTTGTCATCAGCTTGTGAGTCTCTGACTTCTTCTCCATCTTTGGTGAATGCTTTTGTCATCATGACATTTTTCTTGAATGCTGTTGCGACTATTATGGCATTTGTAGTGTTGTTTTCAAGATTTGACTCAGTGTTATGACGTGCATTCCTGGATCTTGCGGAGTTGGATAAGGTCCCGACAACATGAAGGAAGATGCAACAAATTAGGATTTGCTCTATCACAAAGAACTCTATGGGTTAAGTTAACTCTACCCCCTTCGGAGATTCAAGGATCTGGGGAGAAACGTTCAGGGAATCTAACGTGCCGACCGGACCTTGTGGTTTTTACCGGGCGTTGATCATCAGGGTTTTCGCTCAACGGTTTAGGTGCTGTTTCACTGCTCTAAGGTTCGGCGAAAATGTAAGCAGGTTTCGTACGATCTATTGAGATCGTCACTGGTCCTCTTTTAAATTCCACAGTGACGGTCTTGTCAGTCCTGCTCAGGACGCGGTAAGGGCCTGTATAAGGTGGCTCTAGAGCTCCGTGTAGGGCATCTTTCCTAATGAAAATGTGTTGGCATGACTTCAGATCATCGTGAACAAATACAGATTCTGTGGAACGCCGTGATGCTGGTTGAGGCTTTAGCAGTGTCATGTGATGTCTCAGTTCTGTTATAAAATTTGATGGTGAGAGTTTATTGCTCTGAGATTTCTGAAGAAACTCTCCAGGTATTCGCAAAGGCTCCCCATATACCATCTCAGCTATCGAGCTGTCCAACTTCGCTCGTTATGGGCCATGATTCCAGCCTTCATAGTGCGGTGAAATGTTTCGATCATGCCGTTAGCCGCAGAGTGATATGCAGTTGTGTGACGCAGTTGTATTCCGCAGAGGTCTGCTAAAGCTTGAAATAGTTTGCTTGTGACTTGTCGTCCTTGATCTGTCGTAAGGGTCTCTGGACAACCGTAGCGTGAAATCCAAATTTCGTAAAATGCTTTTGCTACTGTCTCAGCTGTTATGTCATAAAGTGGTTGTACTTCATTGAATGGATAGCGTTGAAGATCTGACGACGCAACTCCTTTGTTACGAAAGGACGAGGCCTCGACAGAGAAACATCACAGTGTAAAGTAATGTTGGTACCTGGTATAGGTATTTGTTCCAGTTTCAATGATGATGAGTTGTTGGAGAGTAAATCTTGAAGTTCATTGTCGTCTCTTTGCGCGAGACGACAATGAACTTCAAGATAAACTCTCTGCTGTTCCATGTCGGGTGATGATGATACAGCTTCGATGCGTTATAATGTGTCAGCGGCTATGTTGCATTTGCCTGAAATGTGCCTTATGTCTGTTGTGAATTGAGACACAAAGTCGAGATGGTTGAACTGTCTCGGTGAACACTTTTGTTTGTTCTGCAGGAAAGCGTAAGTAATTGGCTTGTGATCCGTGTAAATGACAAAGTGTCTACCTTCAATCATAAAGCGGAAATGTTTGACGCTCTCGTAGATGGCGAGAAGTTCTCGATCGTATGCGCTATAGGACTGCTGCGCTTTGTTTAATTTCTTTGAGTAGAAAGCTAAAGGTTGCCACTCTTTTTCAATCAACTGCTGTAGTACCGCGCCCAAGGCTGAGCTGGATGCGTCAGTCACAAGAGCGAGCGGTGCGTTTGGTACAGGGTGTGCTAGAAGAGTGCATCGGTTAATACTTGCTTTGCAGTTATCGAAGATTGCGATCTGTTCCTGAGTTCAGGTCAAAGGTTGTGTTCCCTTGACTTTTGGTCAGTTTCGTGTAGTCGAGTTTGATCAGCAGCAGCGTGTGGAATGAAACGACGATAAAAATTTAGCATGCCAAGGAATCTGCGTGAGCCGTTGACAGTCTTAGGCGGTGGGAAATCTTGTATGGTTTTTATTTTGTCGTCTATTGGGCGTGTGCCATGTTAAGAGATTTGAAAACCAAGGAATGTTACTTCGCTTTGGCCAAAATCGCACTTGCCTTCGTTGATAAGTAGCCCGAAGCTTTGTAGCCTGTTGAAAAGTTGTTCCAGGTGTTCCGATTTACTTCTGGAAAACACTAGTATGTCATCTATATATGAAAAGCAATAGTCAAGGCCTCTTAAACTTCGTCCAAGAACCTCTGGAAGGTTTGCGCTGCGTTCCTTAAGCCGAATGGCATATGGGGAAACTCAAACAATCCGAATGGAGTCGTGATGGAAGTCTTAGATACGTCTTCGGAGCTACTGGTATCTGGTTGTAGGCCTTGAACAGGTAAATTTTTATAAAAACTGAATATCCTGCCAGTCTGTGTGCGTAGTCTTCTATGTGGGGAAATTCTGTGTTGCCTGATATCGCTTTGACGCTAGTTTGGTCGAACTTCCTCATGGTTCCAGTTAGTGTAGTTACACCGTCAAGTAACCGTCCGTTTCTGCAGTCGACGAGTAGACCATAGTACGAAATGAAGTCGGCTCCGAGAATAGGTTTGTCCACGTTTGCGATTACAAACCTCCAGGTGAAGTCGCGTCTCAACCCTAGGTCCAGATGTAATGTTGTGGTTCCGTAGGTGTTGATAACGCTTCCGTTTACTGCGGTAAGGCTGTAGTCTGCCGCCTCTCTAGGTTGACGTAGGAATCGGCGGGGCAGCACACATAGGTCGGATCCGGTGTCTATCAAGTACTGCACCTTAGTTTTCCTGTCAGTGATGAAAAGGCGACTAGTAACACCAAGACAGTAGTCCGTCGCTTCTACGAACTGTCGCTCTCGTTTTCCAGCTTGTAGATGCATGGCGACTTGCACTTCTTGGCGTTGTTACCATACATTTTATGGTAGCAGCATATGCCATGAGTTTTGCTTGTCTTCGGGATTTCGATCGGTTGTTTGTCATATTGAGTTTGTCTTAAAGAACTTTGGTTAAGTTGTGCGATTTGATGTTTCAACTCTGTTCGGATGCGCGTAGTAATTATAACATCAATCTGCTTGAGCAACTCTTCCACAAAATCCATAATATTATAGTTGAGACGCATGGTTTGGTATGCTGCTTAGAAAATGTCTTACATTTGCGATTGCGAAATCTGCGTTATTTCCAGTCGTCGTCGGTCGCAGTTCCGATGGGACGACTGGCACGTTCGAGGGTCACCAGATATGGGTGCTGTGCTCAACAGTGTTAAGAATAATAGACGTTGCACAGTTAATTCACATATAATAATATTTACAAACCAAAACTAAAAGTAAAGTATTTTATTTCTCTCTGAATGACATATCATCGAATAACCAAAACCGTTGCCTTGACGATCGCACCAGAATAGTGTTGGGCGACGAATGTAGTGATGTGCCGCTCTACAACTCTATTAAAGATAATTCACCAAAATAAAATCTAAATATCATCATCAGAATCAAAGATTTGGTCGTCCAAATTGTCATCAGCTTCCATGCCTCCAACAATTATGTCTTCTGAGTATTCTAGGATTATTTCTTCCTCTTCCATTTTCCTCTTTTTCTTCTCGGGTAAAACGTGGTCAATATCGAATTCCTCACACTCTAGCCACCTCTTCCCAAGGATGATGCTTTTTCCTTGACTCTCTACTCTCTTTATGACTTCTTCCATGTGGCGGTTCAATGTTGCTCGAGTGTATAGGGAACCCCCAATATAAGTGTTTCTCATTTCTCCCTCTTCGAGCCTGGCATCCTCTGATTCCTTCTGACGGACACGATTTTCAGACCCTCGATTGCAGGATAAATTATTTTATAGCCCTCTAAAACTCCATTTAAAAGCTCTGCACGATCTATTTTTCTCATTACCTTGGCAATTTTCATCCCATACAGCATATAGCTTTTCTGAGTGGGAATGTAAACAAAAACACCTTTCTCAGCTGACATATCCATGACGTAGATAATAAAAAACGGAAGTGGCATTAATTTCGTATATTTTTTTCGTAGTTAACATTAAATAGGTACATTTAACAACTGGTTACAAACATCTGTGTGTAGGTACACGATAGGTAAGTGGTAAGAAGGCTTTGTTTCATTATGTGGGTATAGTTCTCTCGGCGGATCTAGGCTTCCGTGAAGATAGCCGTTTGCGATGCGCAAAGACGATTTAGTTAAAAAAGCTCCATTTCGCATCGAAACGGCTAACTTCACGGAAGCCTAGATCCGCTGAGAGAACTAACCAGTATTATGAGTGAGTGGTATTGACGATGACTTAGCTAATTTAGCTTGGCGGACAGTCGGAGTTCGCATAGAAGTACTTTAAAAAATGGGTGTGTTTAGCCGTGGGTGATTTATTTGTCCACTGCACCAGTCCCTGACCCAGCACCGATCCGAAGAAGTAGCGTGTTTAGACGCTGTATCCGGAAAAAATGCTTTTGACAATCGTAAACGTTATCGTCTGTCAATTTCTATGAGATTTAATGCGCAATATGATTAAAATATTTATTTAGTCAACTCATTCCGTAGGATGGATTTAGAACGGGATGAGTTGACTAAAGAGCCATGTTATGAACTACAAAAATTGCGCACAATTGCTAATCAAGGATTAGCCCTCTGTGGAATATAGCTTTTGACAATCGTAAACTATAACTTATCGTTTAAGTTTACGATTATCAAATTTTTATGCGATTTTTGTAGTTCATATTGCGCACCAAATCTCATAGAAATTGACATACAAACTGACAGCTGGAATTTGTACGAGATATTTTACAGGCCCTCTTTTTGAATAATAAGTGCACCAATGTAATATTTCTATCGTTAAACTTATGTGCGAATTAAATCGTGCTTAAAACGGCGAAGGAAAACATTGTGATGAAACTCGCGTCTTAGTTAGCTCCGAACGTATTGACCATGTCTTTCCTGTGGATACAGCGCAGGCCACACCGCTATCTGGCGGGCGAGCGAGCGATATATTTTCATAAAAACTATACCTATTTACGTAGCTTGCCACTGAAATTCGCGGTATCACCCAAAATATGAAAAAAAACACTCGTTTGCCCGCCAGCTAGCGATGCGGCCTGCGCTTTGAGGAAGATTTATATTACCGGGCGTACCGTGTCTAGTTCTCACAGCGGATCTCGGCCGTCGTGAAATTAGCCGTTTCGATGCGCAATGGAGCTTTTCCAAACTAAATAGTCTTCGCGCATCACAAACGGCTATCTTCACGGAAGCCTAGATCCGCTGAGCGAACTATACGTGGCCCGGATTGGGCATGGATTTAAAACGTTACATACATTTTGTAGTTTAAATTAGCAGTGTATGATCCGTGTCCCGTCCGGGCGGATCATGCATTGTTATAAACTGCTTATAACATTTATTTTATAACTTAATATTTATTTTATTTCATTTAAATCTGTCCCAGGCAAGCATCACACATCTAGTGTGGCAACAAGAGTAACCAACATAGATATCTATACTTCTATACTAATATTATAAAGAGAGAAAATTTGTATGTTTTGTATATAAACTCAAAAACTACTGGTCCGATTTCAAAAATTCTTTCACCATTAGAAAGCTACACTATCCCTGAGTGACATAGGCTATATTTATTACTAGCTACCCGCCCCGGCATCGCACGGGTGCGGTTTCATGGCACCCGTGCGAAGCTGGGACGGACTGCTAGTAACTAAATAAACTGTCAGCTCGACGTTTACGATTGTCAAACTAGTTTTTCGTGATAAGCACTCAGGCCATTAGTATTCAGAGTACAAGAGACGATCGATTCAGACTGTCAATCGTCTGCCGGCGCCGCCGAGACTTGGGCGGACACTTGGCTCGAACCGAATATACAAAACACAATGCACAATGAAAAGCCCAAACAAAAAACTTATTAAGTAGTTAAATAAACTCTATCATAGTAATACTAGCATTACAAGTAAATAAAATACTACGAAATATTATGCGAGCAGTCGGATTTGTTTGTAGATGTATTGGTTAAATACAATCAAACCGTCAAACAGGTAAATTTCAGCTCATGGGAAAACGTTTCAATGAAAAACTAAAAAGTTACAATGCGTCATCACGCGTAAAGGCTAAATAAATAAAAATAGCTATAGCTTACAAAATTGTTTTCAAAAATATTGGTATTTCACTTCGTGAAGTTTTCCATAATGGTTTTATAACAAACACTATTTGTTCAAGCTCCTCACAGATTACAGACTCGCAGATTTTGAGATAGTTGAAGTTCATAAATAAAAATTTTGGTTTAGTTCTTACAATCCTGCGGAGGATGAATTGTTCATAAATACATAATCCACGAAATCCCTGTTCAAATATCGGCGCCATAATACAATTATAATTAAAGAAACGCTTATAAGGAGATAAGATACCGCCTGAGTGCGCGTATCGTTTAAGCTTTGCTCAAACAAACAGCTATTATTATAACAAAGCTCGAAAGAAAATGAAACGAAAAGAAAAAGCTGCGATGCTGAATTTAAAGGTGAGTTTAAAGTGCAATATTATTAACCGCAAGGTACGATCATTCTGTAACACTCATATTTATGCAAGAGTCAGTGACCAGCTCTGGTGACGAAAATAGATCACCGAATGTTTCTATCATGGCTTAACTCTAAAAATGCCTGAACTGACTGCTTAACGCTATCAGAAGTGCGGAAGCGCTCACTTGGAATTGCCACTGCGGTGGCAATTTCAACTGGTGGAGGTGGTCCAAATTGCGGTTATATGCATATAAACATCAGGAGTCGAACAGATATCGCGCTCCACAATGTCAGCGGTTAAGTGAGATTAACATTGGGTCAGTGAGTGACTCCAATGAAGTGTCAGTGCTGACATTCTCTGTTTGCAAAGTGTCAGGAGGGTGATTCTCCTGCCATATAAATAGTAATATGTGGTATATATCGTCAAAACTGACAATTTCTATACATTTTTGACAGTTTTGACGTTATATACCACATCTATGCACGAGAATCGCCCTCCAGTACGCGAGAATTTGAAGTCAGTACTGACCCGACAGCGTTCACATTAGGTCAGCACTGACTTTGCTGCTGACTTAATGTAAATCATACTTAACAGCTCATCATTGTTAATTTGGTGAAAAAGTTGAAAACCCATGTTTTGAAACTGGGCTACACGTTAGCAAACTAGCCTTCCCCACAGATGGCCTTGCTGGTTACCAACCGTGTTTTCACTAAGGTGGCAAGTCAAGTTTTGAAACCAGTGACTGGTGGCACTGAGCCCAAACCAAAAGGACGTCGTGAAGACCAAGGTGAACCACGAATAACTTGTTTGACAATCGTAAACGTAAACGTATCGTCGAGTCAATTTAAATAGGATTTTAAAAGCGCCTCTTTACTGCGTAAAATGAACTACCAAAAACCAATACAAATTGACAGCTTATCACCGATACGTTTACTTTTACGATTGTCAAGTGAATTACGATTTACGATTTGCTCTCGTGTTTTATTGTTATATAGATCAGATGACTTTAGCCCGGCGAGCATTAGAGCGATTTTTTACGATTTTCTTTATGGAAATGTAGAGAAAAAATACAGCTGAGTGTTTTTTTTTCTACGATTCTGTATAGAAAACAGAATGCTTTGCACCAAAAACTCGTTTGACAATCGTAAACGTAAACGTATCGTCCAGCTGTCAATTTGTATGGAAATTTGGTAGTTTATTTAAAGCACTAAAGAGGCGCCGCTGGTCGATACATTTACATTTACGATTGTACTTCGTAATGTTGTCTACCGTGCTTGTGCTAGCCGATTCAGTACAAATACAATCAAAAAATTTGTATACTAATTCGTAAATTCACCGTTATGTCGCAGTATGTATGCAAATAAATATCTTGAATCTTGAATTATTTAGTACAAACGACTTTAGCTGAGTGTGTAAATTACGTATATTTTGTTTTAATTTAATGCAGTTTCTTTTTGGCATTTACGTATTCTATTTGAATATGACGGCTCATTAATCTAATTGAAACTGATTGCAAAGAAGATACGTAAATGCCCAATTGAGATTAAAGTAATTTATAATTTATTCACAGTACAAGACACGTTGAAAAAATATAGATATTCACAGTACCTTATAAAAATATTTTAACGGGCCTGCGGAGAATAAATTGTGCATAAAAACTAATTACCATTCGTTATTCAATTCACTTTGGTAATTTGTTTTAGTGGAAATTTACTCAATATTTTTTGGTAATTCATTTTTATGCACAATTCATCCTCCGCTTCAAGGACCTTGCATCTCCAAATATCAAGATGTACTAAATTTAATTTGATTTACAACCGGCGGCGGCGACGGCTGCCTTAAATGCGTAAGTCGCCACAATAAAGCATACCTACTTATTAATGTAGAATCAGAAAACAAAATAGTTCAGTTCGAGCCAACCAAATCTGTAGTTCTCACGGCGGATTTCGGCCATCGTGAAGTTAGCCGTTTTGATGCGCAATGGAGCTTTTTCAAACTAAATTGTCTTTGCGCATCACTATACTAGAGGTAAGATTTGTATTTTTGTATGTTTGTTTTTTGTTTGTTACGAATAAACTCAAAAAGACCAGTAGGGTCCGGTTTCAAAAATTATTTCACATTTTAAAATGCTACATTATCCCTGAGTAGCATAGACTATATTTATTACTAGCGACCCGCCCCGGCCGCCGCTGCTAGTAAGTAAAGGGTTATTCAGATACGAGCAATAATACTTCAAATTCAAATGTATTCACTTATTTATATCAAGTGCATGAACATTATATAAATTAGGTTTTTTAGAGCAACTACCACCCACTTGTAACTACCTGAAATGGATATTGAAGAGCGGGATCTTCTGATACAGGTATATATTTACTTAAAAGAAGGTCCCAACCATAATATGTGAAAATGTTATATTTTGCTACTGAATAAAAAACTTTTATTTATTTAATACCGCGTGTTATACCAAACTTACAAAGAATCGTTTAGTTTTATCACCCATTTGTTTTAGAAACATATGCGATGTATAGCTCATACCTGGATAAACCGGTGGAAATTAACATACAGTTGACATACCGTTATACAAATAAATACATGTTTGTCTATCAACCGACCGCCATAGTGCTTTGTACGAAGTGTTCTAGATCTACGAGTAAAAGAACTTGAAACCTGCGACGGAAAATCGTGAGTATGTAAATCTAAGCCCTATACTATGATGATAAGGTAGAGAGTTTAACGCCCCATGATAGTAGAATTGTCTTATAAAGGTAATATCCTCGTAGGCACATTAACAAGTAAAACTAACAGAGTATGTAAGGATAAGCGTGTGTTGTGTGAAAATAAGCTCTATGCTATGGTAATAAGGCAGAGGTTCAGCCGGCGTCGTGCCGCTGCAGGGCCACGGACACTTTGTAGAGGCTCTCCATCATGAAGGACAGGTTCTGGGATAGTTCGTGCACGGGCCGGGTTATGGCCACCATATCTGGAAACGATAATGTGCTAGTCAGAAGCAGCTTATACAACATGTCACAGAAATTACATATTATTTTAATCTCGGTGGCGCTGTCGGCGAGTATTCGCCCATTGTGTCCGTCAAGGTACTGGCAGAAGCGGTATTTCCCACTCTATTTATACTTTTAGCATCTCTTTTATATAAAAATTAATTGCTGTGCGTAAGGCTCGCTAAAATTCGACAACGGCTGGACCGATTTGGCAAATTTTGGTCTTGAAATATTTGTAAGAGCCCAGGGAAAGTTTAAACGATGATAAATCATAGAAAAATAAAATAACGCAAGTGAAACCGCACCGGGCTAACTAGTTTATAATAAGAAAAGCTTGTTTTCTATAACAACTATTTCGATGTTTTATTCGCCATAATTAAAAGAAGAAGATGTAAAAGTCTTGTTCAATATCTCCGTTCCTTTACGAGCAATCATTATGAAATTTTGCATAGTTCGTGCTCTATAAGCACTATTTATGTGTATACATTTTGTTGCTATAGTTTATGTCGTTTTTGAGTACGGCCATGTGTACGCTAGCATAACGTCAAGCTAGCGCACCCACTAAAATTGGTAATTAATTCGTAAACCAAAAAGGCACTATTTATTTTACTTTTGCACTAATTATGCGCTATTTATTGGCATATCAACAAACGTGATTTCGATTATGTGTACGCTGCCTTGACGGACACAGTCGTACCTCTATTCATATTTAATTCTCTTATCGAAGTACATTTTTTTTTTTATACTACTAAAGTGGTAACCAAGCATACGGCCCACTTGATGGTCAGCGGTTACCGTAGCCTATGTACGAATGCAACATCATAGATATTATTTGCGTGTTACCACCCTGAGACGTAAGATGGAAAGTCTCATGTGCCTGTAATTTCACCGGAAACCATACCCTTCGAACCGGAACACAGCAATGCGAGAATTACTGCTTGGCGGCAGAAATAGGTATGGTGGTATCCTTCCCCGGGCCATTTCTATTCATTTTTTGAGAACCTTTCTGTTCTATGACCCCCCCCTTAAATATTTTATTATTACGGTCTATGATGACGCACGTACTCGATTTCCAACAAGAATAACAAATAATGAACCAGATAAATTTTATCGATTAACTCAAATTTTTTAACACAAACTGATAAAAAAGGTGTAGTACCGGGGTGCGCGTGCGCGAGGTGCTTGCAGTACACGTGCAACAAGCTGGTGACGTCATCCTCGGGTAGCTCGCCGCGCTCCAGGATGCGCTCCGCGTTGCGCGCGCGCACCAGCCCCAGCGCTGCGCTCCATCTGCAACAAAATTATGATACAGCTCGTCCGGGGAACAACTACCACCATACGCCATGTAGTTCGTCCGGGGAACAACTACACTTACGAGCTTAAAATTGGAATCGCTTTAACGCGAAATGATAAAGACTTTTTTTTACAATTTCTGTCCAATGAACTAGGGCACAATCCCTATAGCATATATCATTTGAATGATAATATTGTTAGCTATCAAGCTTTTGATATCATAAGCAATATTAGTATTCACCTTGTGTCATAGAACGTAAATAGAAAAAGCATACATTTTTAAACAAAACTTCGACCTATTGCAATAATTCTCTAAATTTATATTCATAGTTCACTGCATAGAAATTGTAAAAATTGTAAAGCAACCCGCCATGAAGCGAATTTTTTTTTATAACTGAAGTGGCAACCAAGCGTACGGCCCACAAGATGGTAAGCGGTTACCGCAGCCTATGGACGCTTGCAATGTGCCAGTAATTTCCCCGGAAACCATACCCTTCACCACTTTATGACCCAATCACTCTCGTTTGAGAGCACTATTGGTCTAGTGGTTGTGACCCCCCCCCGCCTTCCGATCCTTAGGTCGTAGGTTCAAACCCGGTAGTACAACAAGGGATTTTTCTGTTCGAAAAATGTATGTCCGCAATGTCCGAAACCGGCATGTCCAAGAACTAACAATTTCCATCCACCAATCCGCATTGGGTCCGCCTTTCGCTTGAGAGTAGGCCAGTGTCTCAGCAGTGGGAACATTAGAAAGCTGTCATGATGATGATGATGATGATGACTATCGCTTCAAGACCAGTGTCCCAGCAGTGGGAACATTAGAAGGCTGTCATGACCGCAGTGCCAGATATTCTACCTTCAAGCAGTATTGTGCAAGCATTACTGTGTTTAGGTTTTAAAGGGCACACCAAGTGAAATTACTGGGTGAAAGAGACTTAACAACGTCTCGGGGTGATGAGCGCAGTGCAGTGCCACGCAGAACTTTAACAATTAAGCTTTGGGTGGCACTGCATCTGTTATGGTTAGGCGTGATGCTTAACACCAGGCAAGCGCCTTAATCGTCTTGTCACTTGCTGACATTAAATGATGGTGATTCGGATTATCTGAGCTATTAACCTCTGTCTGTGCATGAGATGGAGCAGTGGCGCGTCGTCATGCGGCGCGGGCGCAGGCTCGCCCCACGCGTCGCCCGCACTCGCCGCCAGCGCGCCGCGCACGCCGCACACCGCGCCGCTCATCTCTACACCCTGCAACGCAACATCATATATGAATGAATTAATGAGAATACTTTATTGTATAGTTCGCTCAGCGGATCTAGGCTTCCGTGAAGTTAGCTGTTTGTGATGCGCAAAGACAATTTAGTTTAAAAAGCTCCATTGCGCATCGAAACGGCTAATTTCACGACGGCCGAGATCCGTTGTGAGAACTATACACCATAAAAACTAAATTACACAATTTAGGAATAGTAATTTATCTAAATGCACAATGGGCGGTGTTATCGCTGAAGAAGCGATCTTTTACAGACAACCTTGGTATGAAAAGGAGCCTAAATTAAATGGAAGATTTCGGGGTATACTACAATAATAATAAACTTGACATATGATTTAAAAAGTAAAACAAAAATAAAAAAAATAATGATAATAAACACTTAAATAACCTTGCAGTTGCTCTTGGTAGCGTTGTCGTGGTAGCTGTATATAAGTTAAAGCACATGTAACCGTTTCCACCAGAGATGTGCGAGCATTCGTAGCGAGGATAGTGTTTTTAGGAACCAATAGAATCACTTCATTTTAAGCTGACCGAGCGAGGCTAGGTAAATGAAGCGATTCTAATAGTTCCTAACAAACACATCCCTTCTACATCACGCATACTACATCATTGTGATTATTTACTAGAATTATTCCTGCAACACAACATACATCTACATCACGCCTAGCTACATCATCATTATTATTATTTACTAGATGTAATGAAAATGAAATACTGCTTTTTTATGAACAACAATCACAAAACAGGTAGATCGAGATAGGTACCTAAATATATACTTAAAAAATAAAACTATAGGTAGATGTTGCCTGCGACTTCGTTCGCGTTGAACTCGGAAACAGTAATTTTTTTTTTTTATTATGTTCAGTGGATGTCAAGTTATAGAGGAACAAACATCTATCCAAATTTATACATATCCGCCTGAAAGCCAGCGTCATGGTTTAACAACTTTAAAACCCCAGGATCGCCAGCGTATCGTTCCTCCGAAGCACGGAAGCGCACAGTTGAAATTACTACTGGCGGTCGTATCCAAATGGTGATGTAAGTACCTACGTGTGATGAGGGCACAGTGCTCATCTTTTGTTATTGACCCCTTATTATTAAATATAATAAGGGGTCAGCCTTAGAGGTGGGTATTCCGATGAATATCTAAAATGTGTTAGGTAAGTAGGTAGGTACCTACCTACAATGTTCTTGAAATAGATGGCAACAATTGTATCGGACTTATTCACACGCAACATTGTTGCAAATAGCTCCTCTGTGCAACCAACTGGAAGATTGCTGACAAATGGTTTTAACGAGGGCTAATAGTGCATTCTGCTGAGTGACGTGTACCGATTTGTTAATAGACAACTTGACCCTGCGCCGGTGTCCGAGATACCTACTACTTCAATTATATTGTAGGTAACACTTGAAATTGCAAACTTGGTAAACAATGCGACTCGCGCGGTTTCGCCCGTGGTTTTTTTCCGTTTTTTTGCTATCTCACAGGAACGGTCAAATTTTCCGAGATAAAAAGTCTACGTATTGATAAGTCGGCACGAAGATACGTGGTAACAAACATTCACACACACCCACACAGACTTTCGCATTTATAACATAAGTCTTTGGCTGGATTCGACCAACTTTTGGAATAACTATTCCGCGGAAATAGTTCTGTCAAATACAAGTAAACTGTCAGTTTACTCGCGAATAACTACGAATTACTCTGCGAATAGTGCCTATTCGAATTTGGTCGAATCCAACCTTAATAGGATAGTCGGATAGGATAAGATGTAATACTTTGCAATACCTACCTGTTAGCATAAGATTGTTTGTCAAATTTGTTGTAATGTGGTGTGCAATAAAGTATTTTTGATCTATCTATCTATCTACTTAGTAAAATCACGAGCAGAAAATCAATATAATAAATGAGAATGAGCTCGGTAGCGCCTAGTGGGGTAAATCATAAATGTTTGCGTGATCTGCAAGTACCTACCTACCTATTTGTTTAGACATTTAGTTTGTTTATTTTGACGTCTCTTTTGTGCGTTAAATGAAATAACAAAGTATTTTATTTTACGATTGTCAAACGAGTTTTCGTGCTAGGCACTCTTTCTGGTTTCTGCGTATTTTAAGTAGGTATGTATAAATTTACAAAAAAAATGTATCAGGTAGAGTAGGTATATATAATACTTATCATAATTTTTTTGGTTCCCATAGCACAAGAAGCCCCAAACTATGCAAAGTACTATAGGAATAGTACTTTGCTAGATTGCTAGATGGCGCTGTGTCCACAATTATTTATTATTGTTATTACAATAATACAGTATACTTTTGTAAAGTTATTAGTTAGAAAAAAAAGGTTTTGCATACAGCACAACTCAGCGTATTTAATTAACACACCGTCAGTAAATGAATTAAACTACTGACGCACATGCTCATAATAAAGCATACTTAGGGTAAGAAAGTATGCTTAGAACTAAATAAATAAATAATGCTGGACAATCCACACATCATCATCCAGCCCCAAGCTAAGCAGAGTTTGTAATATAGGTACTAGATGACTGATATACTTAATTCAAATACAATACATAGATAGAAAACATAGAAAATAACCAGAACTCCCGGAACGCATATTTTCAGTCATTTGTTCTAACACGGGAATCGAACCCGCAACCTCCTGCGTCGCAGGCGGACCTTCGCCTTTCCACATCGGTCGTCAACTAGCATGCTATTAAATGTAAAGTTAAAATAGCAACTATTCTGATGCTAATAACTACGCGCGAAAACCAAACGACTTTTCAGCATGCTTGAAATAAGCATGCTCATTACAAGCGATGCTTTGACACATGCCACTAAGTAGCAATTGCTCAATATTTTATGCTAGTAATGAGCACGTGTGTTTTACCAATAGGTTCGAAAAAAAAAATATTGCCATAAATAACGCGTTGCCATCAAATCGGCACGCGTCTCCCGGTATCGATCGTGCCAACCCTCGCTAAATCAGGACCAAGGTCATGCCCGATCGATGCTGTTCACTTTGATTCACTTTGCTGTTTTTTGGAGGTAATCTTCAAGTAAGTTCTATTTTTGTTGCCTTCCGAGATCGTAAGTCTTGTTCCTGTTCCATTCCATTTAACCGGAAACCCATACCCTTCGGACAAGAAGACAGCTATGCGAGCATTACTGCTTGGCGGCAGAAATAGGTTTAGTAGTAGTACTTCCCCTATACTTTTAAAGGTACCTAGTTACTGTAATTATTTATTTAACTTGTGTCACCAAAGTTGGCCACTGACTCATACGAACTTACATATTTACTAATAAATGCGCACAAGCCTTTGTGTTTTCACCCTAAAGCTATTCCAACAAAGCAATATGTGTATTAAAAATAAGATGAAAGGAAATATTGAATTTCAATCACCCCTGGCAACAACGGGGTGGATTTATCCCGCGCACCCTTCAGGTGAGGGCGCCACTGCATTTGTGCTCCCCTAACCACCCCCTAACCCCCGCACTAAGTAATGGGTATTGATCATTCATTCGGCCCCACGAATAGACGAGATGCAAATTTTTCTATATTGCTAAGTTTTGATCTCCATCACTTTTCTCAATAATTTCTACAATAATTAATTAAAACTAATACAGCCATGTTGGGTATTTTTGAGAAACTTTATCCGATTTTTACAGATAATTAAATAAATTCGTATAGCTATAGCGATAAATAAATAAATAAATAATGTTGAACAATCCACACAGCATCATCTAGCCCCAGGTAAGCTGCTGTTAAACAGAGCTGTGTTATGGGTACTAGATGACTGATATCTACTTAATACAATACAATACATAGATAGATTTGTTTTTGTAGATCGTACAAACATTTGACCCGAGGCGGGAATCGAACCCGCAACCTCTGCGTCGCAGGCGGACCTGCGCCCGCTGCGCCACATCGGCAGAAATTAAGTATTTGTGTCAATCAAGACTGTACTTCGGAGGTTAGTAGTTCTATTTGGAATAAAATCCATGTTTCCAAATAGTTCGATCCGTCAGGAGCCCTTGAGAGTGTGTTTATAATGTAGCTGAGTGTACCTTTTGTGTCAGGCTTTACGGATTTCCGACATTTAATAATGAAGACCTATAGAAAATCAGTCATTTCGGGAAAAGTTCTTTTTGAAGTACGTACGTTATATAGATCAGTACATTATGACATTCAGACCTAACCCACCCGTAAGCTTAATTTCTTTGAACAATTAGCCTTTACTAATCACACTAATATTTTAAATGCGAAAGTTTGGATGTTTGTTACACTGTAACTCGACAACCACTGAACCGATTTGACTGAAATTAGAACATAGATAGTTAATGACCGGGAATAGGACATAGATTATTTTTATCCCGAAAGAAATCACGGTGGAACTTATCCACGCGAAAAAAGTCGCGGGCAACAGCTAGTAGGTAATAATATAGAGGAATATTTGTATTTTTGTTTATAACGAATAAACTCAAAAACCACTGATCCCATTTCAAAAATTCTTTCACCATTAGAATGATGCAATTATTCATGAGTGACAAGGCTATATCCAGCTATGCTACGAGCGCCAGTGCTTTAACTGTACTCAACTTTTTTAAGTATGGTAGTGGGTGTGTGCATGTGGATTCCCTTTTTCCTCTCAGTCTCTTATGAGTCTGGTTATCACAGCGGGAAATCCACAGCATAAGTATAGATGGTATGTGTGAGGGCAAGGGTGTGGGTTTGTGTGTGAGGGCGTTTGTGTAGGTGCGTGTGTGTGGGTGCACTTACTCTATTGTCGAGCGCGGCGTGGTAGACGGCCACCACCATCTTGTTGTTGGTTTCCAGCAGCAAAAGCAGCTGGAAGATCAGCTTGTAGAGGTACCGCGCCGTCTCCTCGCCTTGCCCCCGCGACGGATCCAACGACTGAAAATGTTTCTATAGTAAACAAAAAAATAAGTTTAAGAAAATGAAAAAAAAAACTCTATATTAAAGTTGAAGGTATCATGACAGCCTTCTAATGTTTCCACTGCTACCGGGATACCGGGATACCGGCCTACTCTCAAGCGAGAGTGTTTGGGTTTTAATCGACCACGCACGCGGCTCCAATGCGGATTATTGGATGGCATCTGTCGAATTTTTAGTTTATGAACGTGCCAGTTTCATCACGATGTTTTCTTTCACCGTATAAGAGCTGGCATTGCGCACTTAATATTTTCGAAAAGAAAAATCATTTGCCAAGGATTGAATACAAGAAAATAAAAAAATTACGGCTCTGTACATTAAGGTGTTCACGCGAGGGAATCAAACATAGAACAGGCGTGATGCAGGTCAAGGTTCAGAAAACAGACTCCCCTAAGATATTAAGACCGTGACCTTTTCAACGAACGCTTTAGACTCACGAAACATCTGTTGCCTTTGTTTGGGTGCCTTTTGAACACGAACGCGTTCGTTGAACCAAAACAAAGTCATATTTTGGAACGGCGAAAGTTCGCGAAGTTTGATCGATTAAGCACTTCGTAGGCTCGCGTAGCCGATGGGGTCAGAGTTGGCTCGGTCCACGTCTTTATGAGGGGAGTTTCAAAACTCATGCTATCCCGCTCGGATGACGCAACTTATGTTTAGTTATTATACTGCTCAATAGACGGCGTGGTTTCAGTATCGAAGCACGCGCTGTATCTATAGCTATAATTATACTGCACATGCAAGAGTTCTTTAGCGATTAAGTATGGGATTCGAGATTATTACGTATTGTGTCTCGTTTAATTACATGTGTTACTACGGCTGCTGTGATTGTGTGTTGATTAAAAAGTATGTACGTCCTGGGGTCGCGTTGGATTCCGTTTGTGCATGAAACTGCGTTGTTCGAATGTAAAAGAAGTTCGATTGGTTTTTTGGTAATATAGGTACCTACTGGTAGTCGCGTGCTGTGCGTGCTTGTGATATAGTACTCCCGACGGATTTCGCTCGGCCATCGTAAAGTTACCCGTTTCGATGCGCAATAGAGCTTTTCGAACTAATTTGACTTCGCGCATCACAAACGGCTAACTTCACAGTGGACAAGACCCGCCGGGAATACTTTAATGTAAGTAAGGCGAAATAACACATGCTCACGACATCCTTTTAATGTTTCTCGTCGATGGAAGAGACCTTTTATGTTCGTTTGTAGCATCACAATGGCAAATCGAATAATTGTACGTTTTTATGCTATATAATCTTCTTCTTATAAATAAAAAATAATTGCTGTGCGTAAAACTCGGCAACGGCTGGACCGATTTGGCTGATTTTGGTCTTGAAATGTTTGTAGAAGTCCAGGGAAAGTTTAAACGGTGAGAAATTATGGAAAAATTGCGAATAAAATTACGCGAGTGAAACCGCGCCAAGCCTACTAGTATTATAATCAAATTATATTTTAGCTGGCAAATCACAGAAAAAACCACTCAAATATTTATGAATATATTATAGTAGAACGGGTGAAATTCATTACCTACTTATATATACTTGCGACGAATGTGCTCCAACTCTACTCGGCATCCATAACAATAGCAAGGGTCATGCCAAAAATGCGATAGGAACCCGGCCGGTGTTGTTGCCAGTTCTTTTACGGCATGGGCGCGTTGGGACTGGTGTAAACTTTTCTAGCTTGTAAGACGTTTCAAAGTGACCCTTGTGATTTTATTGATATAAACCATTTTTGAATTTTGAATTTTGATATTTATGAATGCCGCTGATGATAATATAATTATATTATCAACAGCAGCATTTTAAATATACTATTTTAGATAGGCACAACAAATAGAGCCTGTAGTCTTTATAATTGTATTTTTCATAGCTAACTTTATAAGTTATCCCTAAAGGTAGGTAAGCACCTACTTGAAATCCTATTCGCTCAACGATATACGCCCTACGCCCCTTTTACGGGAGCTTCTGTTTATACAGGACTTGGATATGAACTGTGTCCGCACCAGGCTTGCGGCATTCTAAAGTTCGCGAGTTCGGACACCAGTCGCAACCTTGCACAACGTGATGGCGAAGCCTACTTACGCACTGGGCGACATCGCAATGAACGAACCGATCATTCATCCGGCGCACAGATATTACTTCGAACGTTTCTTACTGCAACTGGACCAAACATTCACGCCTGCTTGGAGAACGTGGCGCGTA